>CM070107.1:15910000-17300000 GCA_036178185.1 Liparis tanakae
ATAGAGAGTTTCCTCATGCAAAAATCCAGAACATCACAACAATGTCTAACTTGCACTATGATTTAGTGCCATATGTATTGAAGTTGCCAAGCAGATGTATCAGCTTGTGTACGTAGTCAACAACTGACTGTCAAAGCAAATTCAGAAATAATACCTCAACATTATGTATTGTCTTTTTTCAAATTTACTGGATAAATCAAATAATACATACTCATAATAAAAGAGTGTTCTTCTCTCATTTCAAGTCAAATACGAGCTGGATCAAAGACAAATCAAATACACAACTGAAAGCGTTTGAAACGTGTGACCTCACAGCGTGAGGGGCCTGGGTTCGGATCCCGGTTTGGGCACACCTTCTGAGTGGGGTCTGTGTTGTGTTTGCAGTTTTGCAGCGTGGGGTTCCCTCCGGCTACTTTGGCTTCCTCCCACAGTCCAGAGACATGGACTCTAAATTGCGTGAATGTCTGTCTATATATGTGACCTGCGATGGACTGGCGACCAGCCCAGGGTGAACCAGAGTGATGCCAATCAAAATATAGCCACGGTATCCATATTATTCTCATCTTCTAAAAAGAGAAAGTAGTGTGCAGGAACTATATCTGTGGTTAACAAAACCACTTGTTTCAGCTCTTTTTTTCTCTGTTCAAATCATTGTTTGAGCAGTGAATTACTGTTTTAGTATTCTGATCAAATTGGCCTCTTTTACTGAGGATTTGGGCTTTGTCTCGTCGTGGAATTTCACGTCAACGATTTATAATTTTATAATCGTCACGAGATCTGAACATATGTGACACATTTTTTTTTTGAGATGCTCATGGGAAGAATGTACATTCAATTAAAAGAAAGTCTGTTTATTCTCAATGAAAGGCTTTGGTCTCACTGTGCACATTTCCCTTTCTGGAGTGCGCCATTTGAAATAACTTCTCCGACACACCGACTTCCCCTCCCGTGTGTGTGTATATGTCTAGATATCATTTCAATTTTATTCTACGTAGATCATCAAATGATGAGGATGCTGATTTTGTGCCTGGGTCATGTATTATAAGGCTCAGTCTTTAAACATAATCCACTTGACAAAAGTGTGAGTGATATCAAAACCATATTCAGTCTTTTTCGTCTCATTTTCTTTCTCTAAGCTTTGTAGCTTCTTTTGTCTTTTTATCTCAAGTTACAACATACTGCAGTCGACGGTTTCCTTTCAATCTCCTGCCAACTGAATCACAAACTGTGACCGACTTCTCTGCATTCACCTGATATTTCCATCCTGTTTTTTCCTACCAAACACTTGTTATATGTTGTATTTCATAAGCAAAGTGGATGGATGAGGGATACTAGACTGCAGGATATTTACACTATCCAAAGCAATGTGGATGGTCTATGGTAAAGTCACAACTGAAACTATATCCATATGTTCCTACCAGATGATACTAATGTAAGTGAGGAGTAAGGGCATGGTATACACACTTTTTATTTTTTTTAACACCTTGTGATGTGAATTGAAGGCTGTTAGTGTTTTCCGCCTTTAACACCTTGATTAGTGTAAAAACACATGGAGTGAAGCATGTTGATTGATATTTCACGTGTTCGTGTTCAAGAACATACGTGTGTGTCTTTACTTCATATGTGTGTGTGTGTGTGTGTATGAGTGTGTGTGTGTGTATGGGGGGGGGGGGGGGGCAGTAGATAAAGTGATTTTAGAAACATCTGGTAGCCTCTGACGTCTTAAGGTGAGATAATAACAAATAAAACCCTACAATGTATAGACATGGTGTGCCAGTCAGTAGCACATAGCTGAGTAAGTCTCCTCCAGTGAAGTCTGGACCGATAAGCAACCAAACATGTGCAATTGTAAAAAGGGAAATGAAATGAAATGTGTTGAACGGTGTTTCCATTCCATTCAATTTGTTCCTTGTGCACTTTGCAGCAGCCCAGTGCTCCTAAAAGCTGATGATGGATCCGATATCATGCATGTGAAGCCTGAATGGCTCCGAGACGGAGGCGGTTTGGCCAAGTCCAGACACCAGAAACGCCAGTCATTCAATCACTGCAGATGTTGTTTTTTTTTTCTTCAAGGAGTGGCTTTAACATTCTTGATAGGGTTGTTGTTCAAAGTGGTGGAATTTAAAGTGAATCTTTTTCAAAACCGTGCAATTCCTCCAAAGTAAACCTTGGTGGCTTTCTCTTCAATTGTTGCCAATGAGAGACAATCTCATAACTGACCTGCAATCCACTCTCCCTCTCTCTCCCCAATCCACACTCACAATCATTCCTTCTTCAATTATGAATTACAATTACTCTTGTACGGTTTCCCCCTCCCTGTGTGTGTGTGTGTGTGTGTGTGTGTGTGTGTGTGTGTGTGATTGTTTTTTTGTGTGCGTTTAATAATGCTGGTGGAGCAGTGGGGTAACAGCTGGGCGTTTTAGATGAGTATAAACATCTCACAGTAGAGTGGATACATAACAAGAAGTGTGTTTGTGTTTGTGTGCGTGTGGCAGGCTGGCTGGCTGTACAGCTCTGTACACTTGCACGCAGATGTTTTCTTAGTGGCAGCTTTGGCTTACTGTCCACCACAGTCTGCAGGTGAGGCTATAGACATGACTCACTTAGCAGCTTGCTTACATAATCCAGATGTAATATTACAATACACACAAATAATGGTATGTGCAAAAACTGCTACATTTTTATATATTTTGACGAATTTGAGCAGAGGTTCATGAAGACCGCAAGTCATCCAATGAGCTCTAAATTCATGATTTTAGCCACAACTATTATTTCACTTTTAGCTTGCGCATATCTTATTCGTCAGCTGAATGATTATCTAGCCAGCTGGGGCACTTTATTTCTGTGTGTTTGTATTCGTCTAATTCTTCTAGCTGGTGGACTGCGGTGTTTCCAGCTGGCTTGTTTCAGCTTAGATCCAAGTAAAAGGGTCAATTATTCTTACTGGCTACATTTAGTAAATAATAGGGTGCCCTGTCATTGTACTGCAGAAAATAGGCCAACAATGAGCTTTTCTGAGTAAACTCAACCAAACTCATTACAGAGCAGCAGAGAGCAACATACAGTCTATCATTGCTCCCACACACTGTATGTGTCAATCCTAAACTAGGTTTAGAACCTTTTAACAGCATATTTATTTTGTAGTAACTTGTAGTAACTGCCCCATTTATAACGTCAACACTGGACAAAGTGAAATACTAATATGTTTGGTTGTTTGAGGAGGAGGCTTTGTCAGGCCATGATGGCTTGTGAGAAACTGTAGATTGTCCAAAGACGATACAAGGTGTCGAGCAGATGCCAGCCATTGTCAGTCAGCGTCATTGACTCTCAAACTGTCTTACGGTTAAACATTGCTTCTTGCCCCACAGGAAAGAGCCTTTTATGTAACATGGTATGCTCTTTTACTTTAGTTCCAAACTGCTATGGTGTCAAGTTGGACATGCTACTTAGAAAAGCGTTTTCCCTAAGTACAAGCTACGACGGTTAACGAGGGAGAGAAAGGATGACGCTTTTCATTTTGCTTTTATATTGTTCTTTTCAAAGGTTTTTCTTAATAGTAGTGTGAATAATTATGCAAAACTGCTCATACAACCCGTTTACCTGTGATTTATTGGGAAATAAAAAACATGTCTCAACAAAAAGCCCAGTGTTAAGATACCCCTGTGAATACATCTTGTAATGCACACAGATGCTTCTTCTCACTGCTTTTCTTCTGATGTGATAAAAGCAGAGAGGAAAGGCATCCGTTCTGCTCAAGCTCTCATCATTTAAATAGATGTGCATGCGTTTCATATCACTGTGATTAAAATGATGAAGTGCATCTGCTCTCTACCTACCACCTCTTCCATTATTATTACATCTATCTCTCCTTCATCTAAAACCTCCACATGACTGGGTTACATAATTCCTATTACAGCCTCCTGTTCAAATTGTCCGGGTAAAGTTGTGTGAATTCCTAATTTAAAAAAATCCTTTTTTTATTAAATAGGATTTGACAAACTGAATTATCACTGTAATTGCATTTGATTGACCACATGAACATCTTTAACAAACTTTTATTGATAATGTTTATGATATTATTATTTAAATCATACAATTTCAAATTAAAGTCTGATTAAACATTAGAATTGCTCATCATATAAAATGACAGGGATTTTAAACTCTGCCCTTGGAGGCAAATGTGTGGTGCTGTGTATTACAATCTGACAACTGGGCATAATGCACACAATTTTTATATATATATATACATATATATATATATATATATATATATATATATATATATATATATATACATATATATATCCTTTGGCTAACGCCACAACTGATTTATAGATCGTTCTTTAGGAGCAGGGTTTAAGCACTCTGTACTGGCGACACTTGAGGCAAACAAAGATACCGTTTGTTGTCCACTGACACACATCTGAAGGTGACACTCCTGGGCACAGCTTGAATACGTGGTACAATGAAAGATAATGAATATTCCAGTGGTGCGGTTTTGCATTAGCCACTGCTAAACACCGGCAAGAATGAATATTGCACATTAGGCAATGACAGACAGACACACACACACACACACTGCCTAGCAGCTCAGTGAGTAATTAACCTGCAGATAACTTGCTTTGAGGCAGTAAAATTGGTCCTCCAGAAACGTGTCTGCCGTATAGAGACTGTTACAGGTCAAAGAGAATGACTGCAAATACACATCAAAGAGAGGCTGAGGGTGTCCTGATAGGCCGGGGGTAAGTCTGTCCCCAAAATAACAGAGTAAGAAGTGGCACTGTTTGAACCTGGAATGAGTCAAACGTATACGTGTGTTATTTTAGCCAGGACTCTCCCTGGAGTTACAAATAAGTGTCGCTGTACACATGGCAATGAACAAAAACACAATACTGGACAAATTGTCCCCTAATAATATTATCTATTTTTATATTATGTCCCTCTCCCATAGAACTTGGTTACAGTAATACAAGGACAGGGTAAACGCACTCCCACTTTAGACTCACACTCACAATTACACAGCTTTAGGAAACACACACACACACTCAAAGCTCAGACGCAGCAGCCAGCAGAAACCCAGGATCTTCAGTCGCTGTCTCTGGGTAAGTTGCAATTTCACAACAGGAGATATCGATTCAGCTGCCTTCAGGCTTTTTATAGAACCATCATTATGACCTGGCGCCCACTGCCTCCCCACGAAAGAGAAACAGCGGTAACAGAGGGGAAGATGAAGAGGCCGATAATAAACATAGTTAAATTATGGGGAATGGGAAGAAAGGCAGAATGGAATGGAGGATTGTAATTGGGAAGGAGAAATAAATGGTATGGGTCAAGGAAAATAACATGGACGGTGAGAGAAAGTGAATGGAAAACAAAGCATTGGAAAGGCAGACATATTGTGGAAGATGGCAAGACAAGTGGAGAGAAAAAGAAAGCTTGAATGTGCAAATATGGACCATTATCGTCTGTTTGCACAGCAAAATAAAACAGGCGAGGGAAAGAGGAAAGCAGGGATGTTGGGTCGACCAAAAAACAATAAACAACACAAATATGCAGCTTATTACTGCCTGTATACACAGAGACTTTCATCTATTTTTGTGAGAAACTTTTGTGATGTGCTGAACTATTATGAATAGTTTTAGCAAGTTTTTAAAACCTAGTGATGGGAAAACCAACCTTCATTGCTTTTCTGACTAAAATTAACACACATTATTCAAAACCCAGTTTAGGGGCCTCTTGCTGCTACTTACTATTCTTTAATAGTTAATATATGAATATAAACCTATATGTACAGGAACTAAGATTAGCTGATGCGTGCATGCAGATGTGCAAGGGAATTATATATGTGCATAATATTTCAGGAACCACGCTACTGTGCTGTGAGATTTATATGTAGTTTGTGCTTGGAAACATATATTTGAATCAAGTTGCAGGCTTGGATCGTATTAACAATGCTGAATTAAGCTGGATAAGGGCCCCATCGCTAAGGTACCTCAGCCTGGAGCTCTGCAGAGGGACACGTGTGAGCCCTGCTGGCGTTACTTCAAATACTACCAACTGAGTTCTTGAGGCAAAAGAATAACCTGAAAACTTAAGCGGACAAATCTGATTTGTACATACAAAATGTAAAAAAAAGATTGTAGTGCAACAATTTATGCTGCACGATTCCTGGGCTAGGTGACCGTTGCATGTTTAGGCTCCAGCGATACTGAACAGCAGAAGCATTTCAAAACAATGGATGATATGGTAGATAATGTTGGACTGGTCTTTAATATTTCATTTAAACATCAGGGAAACTAGAATGGGCACTCGGTAGAACGCATACCTTCGCATATCACAAGGTTGGGCATTGAATTATAAATTGTTTTGCATTAGTTGCATGCCAATTGGATACAAATTGACCGTGCGATGGTAAAAGTAAGGTTTTGACCTTTCATGACCTTGACCTTTGACCCGATCGATCCTGGAATCAAATCAAATGGTCCCCGGATAATAACCGATCCTCCCACCAAATTTCATGCGATTCGGTTTAATACTTTTTGACTTACGAGAACACGCACGCACAAAAATACTCGGGAATCAAAACATTACCTTCCGCATTTTCAATGCAAAGGTAATTAGTTCTTAGGAAGAACCCTAGTGGGTAGCACTAAACCAACTTCTCCCCCCTGCAGAAAACGGTTAACAGGAAGACGTCAGTCTGATTACCAGGCTACGAGAATGTGTGTGTGTGTCCAAAACTCTACTCAAGGCTTAACCTGTAGAATGAGTGTGATCCATCTCCATCGGCGTAGACCGTGTGTTCCTCACTCAATAAGAAGTCTGCGGGTGCTTAAAAGCTGCTGACAGGCTGAGCATTAAGAAGCTCTCAGAAAGAAGAATGACGTGTTGTGGTGTTTGAACCTTGCTCTGCCGTTGGAGCTAATGAAGTAAGTCTCCTGACTGTGCTACATGCGCATGGATTGTATAAATACTAATTAGGCTTATATATTTACAGACAACACTATATGCTTTCTATCTCCCCTTGGGGATTAATAAAGTTTATTTCAATTCAATTCAATCTTGTGTACATTGTGATGGCTTCTATTGTTTCTGTTTTCCCATGTTTGTGCCTTGAGTATCTTTTAATGTGCGGGAAGGGATCAACAAATTCAGTCCATTCTCTAAAAACCATGAATGTCTGCAATCCAATTCTCAAAATCGATTACTTTGCAAGGATAGTATCCCTCAGAAGAAGGGTTCTCCCACGTTTAGATGCTGATCTCCAAATATAAAAATTATCATAACCATAATTGACTCTGCACGTGATTTTCCCCGTTCCTTCTGAATTTCTTGATCTCTTTGGCATTCAATCTCCATGGGATTGTCTCACTGATGAGCCGTGCCTATGTGACTGCATATTGCTAATCACGTTAGGTGTTGAAACTCCTGCCTTGCATCACACGTAATCTGCAGTCTTCGCACTTGTCAGAACTGCAGAGCTGGCTGTGGTAATCACGCCGTTAGCACTTCTTGTCGCCTGGTGGAAGAGTTCCACCAATAACTGAGCTTGTCCATCAGGTGTGGTTTTCATCTGTGCCTTTGTTTGTAAACTCTTTGTTTCCCTGAACAATATGCACTCCTGTATTGTGTTGTTTGTGTACAGTTTAGTCATACAAAGATCAATGTCTGTGAGCATTAGAGTCTTTATTTAATTTATTTTTGTTGCAGTCTTTGCTGTGCAGGGAATCCAGTGTCCGTTAGGTTTAATATATCAACCACTGTAGGGTTTGTTGTTGTCTTGCACCCCTAGAAGGGATTATTATTAAACTTCTGAGTCATTGCCTAGTTTATTTCACAACATCTACTCTCATCTTTCAGCTCACCACTACCTTTGTGTGACCCAGTCTAGTCATGCCAGAGGAAAATTGATGCAAAGTAGTGATATTAATTATGAACCGTTTAATTTTGACCAATTAATTCTGTAACGTCAACTTAAAAGCAATATTTAAAGAAAATAGAAGACTACATCCACTTTTTATATCCAGCCTAAGAACGATACACGGGACTCAGCTCGCGTCCTGATGAGATAAATCCTATATTCACCGGCGGTACGCATACTGCACGGCCACGGTGCCAGCTATAACTTTGCTACTAACTTCACACTCGTCACACACTCCCTCTATCCTTCAACCGGACACTTTCCAACCTAACATGGACTTGCAATACGCTTCGTAAACCATGCCAGGCGGACAACATCGCAGCGAAACTAATTGTATCTATGACAATACACGCTGTGCATCTCTCTGAAGGACACTTTGATATGCGGAGCCAGGGATCAAGCAGCCAGCCTTATGGTTAAAGGACCACCCACTCCACCCACTAAGGCACAGCTGAACGATGTTGTCTGTCAGTGTGATGTAAATGAATCTTCTGGAAGAGGCAATCATGCAACAGTAGGTGGGGAGCGGGGTTTGAACTCAAGGAGAGCCGCAATCATTGACCCGTCATGTGAAAAATTGCCCCAAAATGCATCTCTGTTGGCTGATATTAAGTGGTCTGTGGTCTTCAGCAGGTGCTTTTAGAGTCAAATGAGTAACACTGAGTGCAGGGAAATTGGGAAGGCATTATGCGCATGTGAAGATAAGTGCATGATTGTGTTAGTGTGTGACTGACACATGAATATAATACAGGACTTTTAGTCATAAATCATACAGGAAAAATAAACCTTATTGTCCTAATAACCACAACCACTCAGACCAAGACAAAAAAAAAAAAACTGCCCACATACAAACACGGCTACACAGGCGGTCTTTGAGAAACAGAAATGTTTTCAGTTTGCATTAAACTAATTTTTTTTACAAACCATATTACTACAAAAGTGTAATCTTTGCCAGGTATTTACTGTACACATTTATAATAGTGACACATTATTACTTGGCTAACTCGATGGTGATTGCTTAAGGCAGTCGCCCAACACTGCAGTCCTCCCACAGACCCACCGTCACACAACCATGTGTAGCGAGGTTATATTTTGCTATCGGTACAGTTCTTACTGCTCTTTGCTCTGCAGTCATAGATGTTGTCATGTTCTCCATCAAATGACATCCCTGAGCATCATGTGACATTGACTGCCTATCAGGATCTTTCACAACTCCACAAAGCTTGATCTGGAAAGATGTTATGTTTATGAATGTAGTGCATCTCTATATAAAAGATTCAGACACACTTGGATCAGGGTCCTCCAACACACAGCAAGCAGTGCATTTTGCAACAACACATCCTATATATATATATATATTGCAGTTATAGGGGGCTGTTCATGGATCTGTCTGTTAGTAGGCTACAGTAAAACGAGAGTTGATGCCCTACTTTCTACATTCTGCTACGCTCTCACTGCTTCCCGTTCCCCCTCTCTCTCTCTCTCTCTCTCTACCTCTTTTTCTGTGTCTTTTAGTCGCTGTTTTGAAATGTAAACTGTATGGTTGACGATTGATGAGTCACAATGTGGGAAGATGGATCAGCCCAAGTCTGCAAAGCTGCCAGGATCTCTCTTCCAATCCTCTCTCTCCTCCTCTCCTTGCAGGCATCGCTGCGTTCTCCCTTGTGTTCACACATGTACACCTCCACCAATCGCTTGCTTACACTTGGAGGCGTGCATCCTTTACAGACTCTTTAACACTCTTTCCAACCTCCTATTTATTTCACTCACAATTGCACTAAATTGTACACACAATACATGTTTGGAATGGGTGCAAAAAAACACAGATGCAGCACCGAGCATATGAAGCTGCAGGCGGTATTACAGAAGACATTTGACTGCTGCTGGATTGAGGCATGACTCATTCTCCCCATAAACTACAAATGTTAAGAACAAGCAGGGTCCAAATATTATATCTAATCAGAAGGAAACAGGAAGGAAGTTTGGAAGGAACAAAATAGAGATTAGACAAAAACACGTCACACTGAAACACAGCTAGAAATGGAAATAAAGATAATTATCCAGAATTGGGATTAATAAATAGAAAGGAACACGGGAAGAAAGAATAAAAGGCATACAAAAAGAAAAGGAAGTGAGGGGGAGAAGGAATAAGAAAAGCATGCATTCCAATAGTGTGTTAATATAGTATATGATACGAATATGATGTTGATGACAATATTTGACATGGTAATGTGAGGAGTATCAGCCAAGATGGTAATGACAGGATGCTCATTCCTAACAAGGGACATGTTGTTTAGGACCCATGATACCCAGAGTCAATCAAATCAGACCTTTAACAAGATTTTTAACTGCATGTCGAAGTTTGTTGTCATTAAAAGTAAGTCCAGAAAAAATAAACATTGACAAAGTCACAAAAGAATATAGGGCTAATAAGTGGCATGGATAAAACTACTATACATCCATTGCGGTGATATACATTTTTCGATTATACCAATTACCTCACAGTTTGATTCCCAAACAAAGAGCAGGAAACTGGAAATTGATTGGCATAAAAAAAAACAAGGTGCGTTTTCTTTCCCGTGATGTGAATCACTACTTTGCACAGCCCGCGTGTGTGCATGTCTGGATGTGTGCATGCTCGTTGTGCTCCTGTGCTATGGACACGCACAATTATCAACTCTAATCAGTCAACAACACAGCAGCCCACAGCAATTTCCATTTAGACAGAATCCAATCCAATCTTAAGCACGTTCCTCTGCTCACCAACGCACTCTGCTTACATCAACCACACCTCTGTTTCACTCCCTTGCTCCCCTTAATATCCTTCTTTTTTAGGTTTCTTTTCTACATCTTCCTCTTTCACAGCCTGACCCTGCAGTATCCTCTTATCTGTCTCTGGGAATTTGTTTCTCCCTGATCTGCCCTTTTATCAGTCCTCCTCATCTTTCAGGGGCCAGAAGTGCAGATAAAACAGGCACCTATTGGTTTGAGCAAGAGATAGAGAAGCGAGGGGCGATAGCAACAATTGCTGTGTGTCCTCGCCTATCTACACTCTGCACTGAGGTCTGACTGGTATAAAAGAAGCTTGGTATAAATCATGAAAATCTCTTCTTCAGAGAACTGCACATATTGAGGCTATCAATCATTGTCTATGATTAAATTTAATTGTTAACTTGTTGGTCAAGTAAGTGGCAGAACAATATCAAGTTGAAGGTGTGTGTCGCATGGCAAAAAACATTGTTTTAGTTTTACAAAGAGCGTGGTCTGTTATATACCATTTGTCTATGGCTCCAACAAGAGTCCGGTACAACTGTATCGTGGCTGGTATGCTGCTACAAAACACTTGCTTTCAAGAGGCCCCCATGTGTCTCACTAAGACATAGACACTTTTGAGTAATCAAAACTCTGTGAAATTGGATAAAAGTCTGATGGCATTGTAAAAGTTCAGCTCCATACCTTCCTTCTTGTAATAGTTGTTTTCATCCTGTCTCACTATCACGTCATTCCAGATTATGCTTCCCATCTCGTCAGTCCAACTCCCTTCACCTGCCTCTGATCACCTCGTTAGTCCTTCATTACCTTCACCTGGTCCTCACGCCCGTCTCACCTGCAGCACATTCCCTCACAGTCCCTCACTATTTAGCTTCCTCACTTCCACTTGTCCTCTGCCAGATTGTCTTGTATTCTTCTTGAAGCCCTCCGAGTGTGTTTATCTGTTCCCGTCTGTTTTGTTCCTGCCGGAACTTTGAGTAAATTGAATTATTTTCCAGTTCTGTCTCTGGAGTCGTGCGTTTGGGTCCACCCTAATACTCCCGTGACAGGCATAGTCCGGTAGATACATTACAGCAGGTACAGATGCTCGAGGAGACATTATACTGAGAGTCAAAGCTAATTGATGTATTTTACTATCTAACAGAGAAGTACAACTTCAAGCTGAGAAACAAATGTTGGCGGCATCATGCTCTATACGAGGTACCACAAGTCCCTCCTTCCTGCTGCTGTCAGGCTGCACAACAAACTGCAGTAGGTCATCGGAGATCCTGACAAACTCAACGCTTTACTCGGCACTTTACTTTACTCAACACTTTACTCAGCACTTTACTCAGCACTTTACTTTGTTTTCCCCTTGTAGTTTTTAGTAATAGTTTTTAATATTTAGTATTATTATTTTAATAGTATTTTGTATTTAGTTTTTATTTGTATCTTTTTATTAATGCTCTAATGTACACCCACTGCTGTGATCCTGAAATTTCTCCACTGTGGGACTAATACATGAATATCTTATCTTATACACTTTACATATCAGTGTGTGTTTGTTGTTCTAATAGCTTGAGTGTTAACAGCTCTATCCCGCACTTCGTCCTCCAACAATAGGCCCTACATTCCCCTCTCTACTGTATGATTCTCCTCCAATCAGTTCTCCAGCTTATAAATGTGATTAGAAGAAAACAATACCATCCTCTAGCACCTGCAGTCCATGTGGCCAGATCCAAACAAACAAACAGACAGATTTGTGACAAAGAGAAGAAAAAAATGGAAGTCCTTTTGTCTTCATAAGCAGATGTCTGGCCCAAACACCTGGACAGCTCAGTGGCTAAAGTGGCTACAGACCCGGGCGATGGGGTGAGGAATCAAATTAACGAGGGACGCAGCTGGCCTTGGTAAAGCCCTTTGGCGAGTGTCTGTTACTTAGTTTTGTTGACGGACCGGATGAATTAAAGAGATATGATGTGCTACGCTGCTCCGTCTCCCCGCGTGACACGACGATGACGGGCACAGCACCTGCTGCTCACAAAGAACAAATCCTTTGTTTTGTATTAATGTCCTTGAAAAATAAACCCAAGGATCCTCAGCTGGTCTCCATCTATTCTATTTTCTTTGAGGTTAGTATCATCGGGATGAAAACAATATTTGGGACCATCAATTCTGGGGGATTTGACTGTGTATCGTAAGAGTTGCTCATGTGTATTCTTACATTTATTTGTGGCATTAGACAAATAATTTACATTCGATTCCCAGAGTCTTCTGTTTATCTGATATGTAGATGCCTATAAATATATAGTTAGACCCTATTCTGAAGTGATCCCATTTCCCATCCTATGTGATTTGATACGACAATAACAATCAACATTAGGCTATATCGTGATGTATTAGTTAACACCACATGGAAATGTCTATTTAAGCTATACTATTGAATTGAAGACCTAACAACTGCGGGTACTTCATCACAGTGATGCAAACATCCTGCAAATTCAATATTTCCATTAGGTGTTCCTGCTCACTGATTTGCAACAGTGCCCAGAAAGCAAAGAGAAAGATAATACACGGACAGTCACTATTTAACAAAATCTACAATCTATAAATCTGTATTAATCTCCACGTCTGCACCGTGCAGCATGGCTCACACGGGAGAGCACTGCCCCATCATGTGTGAGTGTGTATGGTTCTCTAGATTGGATTGGATCCATTGTCATTGCACAGAGTACAGGTACACAGGCAATGACATGTATTCTCTGCATTTAACCCACCCTTAGTTATAAAGGAGTATTGGTGTATTGTGTTCCTGTGTATTTGTATTTATATTCTTCATTCCATTTGCCAAACAGTCACATTGTTCCACTAGACAAGGGGAATGTATAATAGTGACACAAAAAAAAAGCAGCTTCAATTTTGTCCTTTTAAAATTTTAGACCTAAAGATGTCAAATCAGTTGTCCACTTCACACAGATTATAATAACAATGAAAACAACCTGTACTTAACAATAATGACCAAGAGCATGGCGTTAAGACATTGTTTTGATGGTGCAACTCAGATATTGCACGCAAGACTGAACGCTTACTGTGAATGAAAGCCAAACTTCAGATAGTACATTGATGTAGCTGAAGGTGTAGCAGACACCTGTGTCCTAGCATCCTAGTTAGGTAAGGCAAGGTTTGGACCCAAACGCAGCAGGCAGTTCTCCAGAAAAAACACAATATTTATTACGAATATCAAGCAGGAACAGGCACAAGAAAGAGCGAAAACTAACAGACACCGGACAATCAGCAAGACACAGGCTAAATACACTGGAGAAACGAGACACAGCTGGAGACACAGGTGGAAACAATCAGGGCGTGGCTGGGGACAATCAGGACCGAAATAGACAAGCACAGGGAGGGAAGAGCAGGGACACAGGAAACGAGACCGGGACTTCAAAATAACAACAGGAAACACTCTAGATCCTAATAGTTCTAGTTAAAAAATATATATACTACACGAGGCCGACTAGGTCTAACCCATTTACTGTCTGAGAATCCTTGTTAATTCATAAAGTCAGGAAATGTCACTTGAATCTCTGGTATTTACATGATGTACGATAAATAATGGAAGCCAGACAAAGCCGTACAGTTTGTTCTTGTTTTCAGTATGAGTACTTGTATATGTTGTTGATTGCAGAGTCACATGCCATCCCTATTGGAGGACATGCTTGTACTTTCATCTAATTGCACTGACGGCGTCTCCGTCGGCTGGCTAACCGGCCTTCACCAGGTAGACTGACTTCAAATGTACTGAATGAAAATTGTTTTATATCAGTTTCGTGGAAATAAATAAACAGTATTTGTATGTATTCATTTATGAATTGTATTTCCCACAGGAGTGCGTGAGTGGAATTTGCCTGCAGTGTAACAGACAGACTAACAGACATGCTGGGAGCCTGACAGACACGCTAAATAAGTTCAGAAAACATATTTGGCGATATAGACTGCATTTGATTTGATTTGATAAAATGTGTTGTGTGTATACGTTCTGTGAGACTTCAAAAAACACTTTCTATATGGACTGGCCGTTACAGAACAAGCAAAAAAACTATCCAGGGGCACGCGACATGTGCGCATGAATATCACATTTTAGTCAAAGATTTTTCCAAGTCCAGCCTTTAAAAGATGCCATTGTTCAAGCACAGAACGATCATCCTGCCCTCATTTCTTCTCACTGTATCACACTCACTCTCTCACACACTCTCACACTCACACACACACACACACACACACACACACACACACACACACACACACACACACACTTGTGTTGAATCAAACAGATTTTTAATACTGGAAAAAGTGAATTATGATGTTATCACAATAGAAGAACTTCATACCTGATTGAATAAACACAACAGCAGGAGTTGCACATGTAATGTTAAATGTCAAACTCCAGTACAATAAATAATCAATTTTGTAACACTGGTGCCACTCGTACTGTCAAATGTTGACATTTTGTGGAAGCACAACATAAAATGAAAACACGTTGGTGGGCAACCATACATTATTTAAACTCCTACATTTGCATCATCCTAAGGCAACCAGTAAGACAATCCCCTGTGTTTGACTGCTCTAAATTGAGAGGAGCTGCTCTAAAGCTGTCCTTCATTACCGTTAGTGATGCAACGCAGATATAGATCTCACAGTCCTGTCTTATATCGTGTTACAATGCACATTTGGTTCCACGTGACAGAACTGGACAACGAGATAAGCTGAGCAGCTCAATGTCTCTAAAAATCCGTCCATTTGTTTCGAGTCACTCCCTCAGACAAGGTTTCTCTGAGTCTGACATCTTATGCAATATGTAATGTGTTTACACGTGGCAACACAGAGCAACCAGTCTGCATACAAACACACACCTCCTCAGCGTCACGTGGAGTAAACATCCAGTCCCAACATGCAAAACCACTTAATTAAAAGGGACACGTAATCAAATCTAATTAAAGACTTAAAGATGACATGTACCATTGCATCGGCAGCGCAACAAATTTCTCCGCGGCTTGTGATAAAAACAGCATCCCCGTGATTCAGTCAGTTCCTGGCTGCTTCATTTGCATTATTTCCACTAAGACATAAATGTGGTCAAATGTGATAGTGTGAGAAAGAAGGGAAGTGAAATTAAACCACATGAAAATATGAAAGGAAACTGATGAAGAAGCCTTCGTGGTTAAACACCAGAATATGAACACGGTCCATATTGAGAATGGAATACACTAACTGTGGTGGCTTGGACACGGCATTCCTGGGGGTTTACTGGGTGGGTGTAATTCTAAATGGATTAAAAGAGGTTCATCAAACAGAAATCACTCAGGGAGAACAGAGAAATATGATGACATTAAGTTGTTGTTTTGCATGGATTTGTAGGATTGTTTACATTGTCAGTCTCCAACCCTTTGTTGATTCACACTGTATATGAAAGGGAAGGTTTGGGTAAGAGCCCAGAGACGTATGTGTTGTTGTTGTTGTTTTTGCATCAGTCTGCTGCTTTTTGCACACATTTAGCCAGTGGATCTGACGTGCATAATTGCATCTTGACAATGTGCCTGTCTCCAATTAGGGTTGCCAATTAGAGAATGCAGCTGGATCGCAGACCTGCAGTTAATCAGATGAAAGCGGAGTGCCTTCATAATGGTGTGAAAATGCCACTTCGCCCGGGCTTTGTGCTGCATGTTGCACAGCAGTTTGCACCACAGGCTGTCACGGAAATGGAGCTATACGTCTTTGACTTCTGTGGTCCCTTCATTCAATTCTCTGTGCCGCTCTGTGCTTTCTAACCACTGAAGCACCCCTGCACGTTATGGTGGAAATTATTAGGATTACATACATGTGTTCACACACAAATAGAGTATGTGCGGGCACACAGCATCTTTTTCCATTTCCTTTCTTCCTTTTTTCATTTCAAGTTCCTCTCAGCCGGAGAGTACAGTACGGTCGATGGGATGTTACAGAATTCGGAGGACGAATTCTCTAGAAAACATCAGAAGACATCCGATGTTTGTGTGTGGGCACATGAGTGAGCACCGCCTCATGAGCCTGAGGGCCGATGAGTAACGCATCTCAGCAACACTTTTAGTTTACACTTGAAGATTTACACAAATCGGCTAAATGTGTTTTTTACTTCAGCATCATGAAGTGGATTTTAGGTGTTAATTGTTATGGTTGAAATATTTTTTTTGTAGACATTTCAACTAAGAGATAAAACATTATCTTTTGGTACAGGCACTGACTCTCCGACCTTCTTTTCCAGCGGTCACTAATTCCACAATAGAGTAATCACAGAAGCTTTTAGTGACCTTTGTGCAGAAAGAGTTAAAGACACATTAGATTAAGGTAAAAGGTCAGTCTGCCTGCTCGAGTCGAGGTGATGCTTATTTTTCTTGGAAAACTACAGTTTTAAATTTTTTGAAAAATGTAATATTTTCTGTTTATTTTTGTATATCTCACCAGCTTAAATATATTCATACGGTGAATGGTCTTTCATTAAATATCGTTCTAGTCTTGCGACCACTTTACAGTACACGTCAACATTCACCCACACATTCATGATGAGGCTGCCGTGCCGAGGATCCCCCGTCCATCAGGGTCGATGTCAATGCTCACTCACACACTGTCACTGCCTGGGGTTCAGTATCTCACCAAATGGATATGCAGACAGGGGATAGAACAATTAGTGGAACACCCACTCTATCCCTGAACCACAACTGCTGCATATATTTCCATAAACCTGTACTAAAGTGCCTCTCAAGGTTTGAAGTATACTCAGTGAAACAAACAACATCAGCAAATAAATGGTCTAAAATGACCATGATCTGTATCGGCTGTGGCTGCTAGTTCCCTGCTATACATCCCATGTCATTAATCTACATTTTTGTAATATTTCATTTAGCAGAAGCTGGACTGTGTACATATGCCAGTGGCATTTCCTAGACTATTCTCAGTGCTGCTATTAATAAGCAGCTGACCTTTTATCCATTTTATACCTCGCCATCGCTCGCAGGGTGGACTAAAAAACAAAGAGCAACATTGCGGATCAGAATTTAGAAGAGGATGAAAATGACTATTCAATCCATTCTATAGTGAGAGTATAGACACCTGATTTAAAGAGAGCAGGGAATTCACATTAATAACTCAGCTTTTCCAAATGCAAAACGCAGAATCAAACATCAAACACACCCTCAATGACTGCCAACGCCGTAATGAGGCAGGGTGATGGCTTTATTCTAAAATCTTTTAACTCCTTTTTGCTTCTTCTATATAATCTTTTTTTTGTTTCTATAAACTCGGCATGATATGAAACATTATACTTTGGAGTGTTCGACACAGATTACCCTCATTTGCATCGGGACAAAAGGCTTCTCCTCCTCCAGCTGCCATTTAATACTTCAGTGGATAAAGATAAAGGGAATGTCTCCCACTACTAATTGCGTAACCATTGAGTAATTTAGACAATACACTTTCAGATTTTGGTGCCACTCGATGATGATAGTTGGTAGTACATGTACCTTACTCCTGC
The DNA here is from genome assembly GCA_036178185.1 of Liparis tanakae. Taxonomy (NCBI): domain Eukaryota; kingdom Metazoa; phylum Chordata; class Actinopteri; order Perciformes; family Liparidae; genus Liparis; species Liparis tanakae. The sequence goes on from CM070107.1 coordinate 15,928,237, forward strand.
TGTCAGCCTGTAGCCAGCCACTGCCAGGCCTCAGTAAAAACAGCCTTCAAAGATATTTGACACCAGGCCTAACAACGTTATACAGTTCAGCAGCTACGGGTGTTTTCAGTGCAGATGTCAACCGAATTTCCTCAACAGTCCAGTCCAGTCTCTCTCTTACATATTGTACATACACATGTTCGTAGAAAGAGACATTGAGAAAAAGGTGTCGAAAGAGAAGAGCATTAGAGGAAGAGACCGGGTGTTGTAAAAGGCAGGAGGAGAAAGCAAAGATAAAAACTGAGGCCTAGACCGTTGAGAAGAAAAGCCAAAAAAAGAACAAAAAACATCCCTCTCTTTCTACCTCTCTTTTTAAAGCTAGAAATGTAGTTACAATAGACACAATACAAAAAGAGATGAAGGATTGTCACTGTGAGAGAAACTCCGGAGTAAAACGATTCAGCCGCAAGCAAAAGCACGAAACGACATCATGACACTGAAACAGGAGCAAAACTCCATTCACCATTCACACAATATGGTATCGTTTGTCTGTGTGATTAATACTGGACTGTAACAGTAGCTGTGTGTTTACACAGAATGACCTCCTCCCATTGTTAAATCATGTTTTATTGTTCAAATTAGGCTTGCTAATTGCTTGCTGCTGGTCCTGAAACAGCACGCGGCTGCCGATGAGAGAATTCATCCTCACGAGTAACGCTGCAGTCGTCCTCTCATAAGCCGAGGACCGACGTCAACGCCGGCTGATTTATCTCGATTACTCAGCACTGTCAACAAATGTAAGGCTGGGGGAAGTCTTGACAGCACCTGGAGCTGATGGAGGATGATGTGCAACTTTACTTCAGTCACCCGTATTGTGCTGATGTCACATCTATTAACATTACGAATCACTATCAAAGATATTGACCACAGCTTAAAGCATGATGTTTCCGTATTATTTAGAGTCTGTAGACAGTTTATCAGATACATTTACACAAGCTAAATGAAATGCAGCATCAAGATCTCGTAATGTCTCAACAACATGTGGCTATGATTTACAGAGTGCTGTTTCAGTGACACGTGGATCAATTTGACTGTCATGTGTTTGATAAAAAAATTATTTATATCAATACAGACATTCCACTTGTGCTTTTTCTTCCTCACTCTCACACTGATTATTTTCCATTGCTTTCAATCTGGTACCATATTTGTATTCTCCATTTCTCTGATCAAATTGACTGTTATGAGAACTGAGTGTCTATCAAACTTTGGGCAATTCTATTACTTGAATCTTTTAATTTAAAGTACATCCTCGTTCACTGCATCGACACACACAACAACAACAAAAAGAAACACACACACACACATATGCATTTGTGCAAACACTATTGACACATGAATGCACACTCAGCAAGCAGGCAATGTTTAGGAATAAAAAAAGAAACACGTCAAACACACAGACAACCATGCATACACTCGCCATGCCTTCTTTTTTTCCTACAATTTGCTCTCAATAAACCAAATCTCAGCATATTTTGGTAATCTCACCCCAGGCAGGGGAGGAGTGTCCGAGGAGCCCACTGCAGAGAGCCTCATTGCCAACCCACTGCGCCAACTCTGATGACATCGTCACTATGCACCATTCACCAGAGCAGGACCAGTCCCACTGTGACATTTTGACACACTGCAGGCTTTAACAATACCTTTCAAAACGAGCCACTGCTCAACAGAATGTAACTACAATCTGTGTCGTCTGTGTTTTTGAGCACTAAGGAGTTTAAGTTTCAGCAATTAGAAGGAAAACAAATAATTTGGTTGTTTGTTATGTTGGTGATTTACTTGCCTAAAGCTCAAAAACAGTTAAATGGTTCAATGCTATTTGGGAAACGAATTCTTAGGAGTAAGACAACTCATTTATTTCTATGAATGGCTAATATAAGATCATATTAAAGGCATGAGCCTTTCTTAAACTCCTGATGTACACAATGTGATCATAATGAGTTTATGCTTTGTAACATCCTTTAAGTACTAAAGGCTTGCTTCACACACACTAAGCCACGTCAAATCCACATCCTCTCATTGTTTAGGCATTAGAGGAAAATGAAACATGAAAGAATCTTGAACAAGTAAAGCAAACTAGTAAGTCAATTTAATTGTCAAATTGACAACTCCTTAGGTTTCTTATTTTAAATACAAGTGCAAGAACTGTGTAAAGAAATACATTTCTCCAAAAAGAAAAACGATAAAATAAATAAAAAACAACAATGTGCATTGCTGCTTCCTGAACCATTGTATGTCATAGCATGAGGTCCAAAACCAGCCAGATGTTTGTATAAACACAAATTAACTTTGATTAAGTAATATGAGGCGAGGACACAGGTTTGTCCCCGTTTACAGCGAGGGCTGTTGCAGTGAATTCAGTGATAAAGTGACAGTGATGACTCAGGGGCGTCGTTAGGCCTTTTATAGGAGGTCTTCAGCCCCCCAAAGATGTTCTTCAGGCCCACAAATATTTTTGGAAATTGTTCATTATTTGTTGTTGTTGTCATTTCATTAAATTAAACTATTGTTTCTCAAATTGACACTTTATTTATAACAAACATACTACATATGTGTGTGCATTCTGGTTTGTATGTTTTATCCCCCTTCATATAACAATCCAATAGCCTATCATCATACTTAACAATGTAATCCGTGGGCACTAGGACCTTGGGGAAGCTGCTGTGCTGGCTTTCTCACTCTGCCAAGTAACGTGTTTTATCCAAGACGGACAGGATGACAGACGGATTAAACCAATCTATGAACTGTCTCTAACAATGGATACCCGGGCCCCCCAAAACATTCCCCATCATACCACTAGTCCACTACCCTTGGGGCTTAGGCCCCTTTTTCTTTGAATCCTACAAACGCCCCTGGATGACTACAGCATTTTTCCAAATGTTTCAACTGTCGTTGACCAGAAATAACAGCCGACGTGCAGCACTGAGCGCAGACTAGAAACATGGGGCTTCGTCACATTGCTGGCTTTTGTAGAATTGGGTAACTAAACAGCGCTCTAATTGCAACGATTTCAAAAAAGAAAAGAAAACATAGCGGTGTGGGACTAGACCTAGTGAGAGCAACACTCACTGCTTGAAGCTAGAAAAAAAATCCCCATTAACAAATATAACAACAAGAAAATAATACACTAAATGGTGACGATCATTGCAATCTGGGTCACTCTACGTCACATAACATTAGTAATATAATATATAGTTATACTTATATGACAGGCTCGATAACTATATTGTACTAGTAATGGTTTATTGAGAACACCGTGAGGGACTCTCATCGGCCGTTTAAAGGGCCGAAAGAGCCTTCACGGTGATAAACAAACTGGCAGATAGGCCATTTTTGCCCAGTTGAAAGCTGGAGGACTGTAACTGTGAGAAAACAAACAATGGTAATGTGTTGCTAATGGACCCTAGAGTCGGAATGTCCTCGACCCACCGAGCTCTGGGCTTGAAACAGCCACAGTACGGTAGACGGTAGAGTAGCAAACTAGTTTCTTTACAGCCGAAGCAACGTTCTCCAACATGTCACATTTATGTGGATCAGTAACGTCATGTAATTTCTGAAGAGTGGATTATGTCAGCATATAACTTTATAGCATATAATAGCAATAACATACACACACTTTGCATTTTGCACACTGTCTATATTTTATTTTATTTTACACTGCTGTATTTGCACATATGTTGTGTATATATATTTTATTTTGTATTTTATATTTCACTTTGTATAGTTTATGCACAGTCACTGTTTCTTTCTTTCTTATATTTATATTTTATTTTTGTGTGTTTAGTTTATTGGTGCTACTGTGTCCACAAATTTTCCCCTTGGGGATTAATAAAGTATATTTCTATTCTATTCTATCAAAACCCAGATGGAGCAGACTATAGCTGTGTCTGTATCATTTCAAAGTTTTCCTGACAAAAACACTTGTTGAGAAACTAAGCTATATCCACCACTCTTCTCCCTATACTGACTCACTCAAACATGCACACCCTACATACACGCCAGGCACGGCGCTCAGGGACTCACGCATGCCGACACACCACGGACTGAACAATGCACGTTCCACAGAGATCCCCACATAACAGCAGCCGATCAATAATGTCATTTGAATGTTTACATGGGAGATCAAGCTGATTTCTTAACGTGAACAAAATACACGTTTCCACCAAATAATGATTGGTTGCTAGAGTAGAAGGCCGTGTCGGTCTATGGGAACAAAGAGAAGAGAAAGAGACACGGTGCAGGCTTGAATTTGTCTTTTCTACACGCTGAAGAGACTGTATCTGGTGGAATGGTGATGTATCCCTGTTTTGTGTGTGTTTTTGTGTGTGTGTAACATTAACATAAGCAAAAGGCAGGATTTACTATCATAACATGTAGTAGAAATGGACCGTGATAAATTATTGCAATTGTGCAGCTCTAAAAGAGAGGAACATGGAGAGGGGAAACGCATCAGAGAAAAAACAAACAAAGAGATACCGTGACAAAAGATGGCAGGTAGACATTTAAAAGGCCTGGGCTGAGAAGGAACACCATTCAGATCGCTGTGAAGGACGGAATAAATAAGCAGAAATAAGGCGTCTGGGTAGGTCCTGGAGACAGAAAGCGATGGAGGGCATAGAATGAGAAACGGCACAATAGAGAAATGTGTGTATGTGAGAGCATGCGATTGAAAGAGCAAGAAAGAGCGAGAGTCAGTGACGGGCCACATGGGAGCAGATGAAGGTGTGTGCAGCATGTCAATACAAAAAAGTCACTCAAGGACTTCCATCAAACTGAAATCGAAGCTTCCCAGTCAGGCATTCATCCAATTCTCCATTTATTTCCCTTTCTTTCAATTATTCAAACAACGTCACATCTCCCTCTGTAACTGTCTTTTGTGTTTCTGTTTCCTTCAGCAGATTATGCCTCTGTCCATCCATCTGCTACCCAAAAGGATCAGCGGTGCGGTTGCTCCAGCACACTAGGAACACTGGGATGAGGGTGCAATCTCCTACCTGAGTTGCACTCACACGTCTCTCACATCCCTGTGACCGGAAGACCCGGGGGATGGGCCGTTGGATGGACAGTTGTGAGCCTTGGACATGACAGCCGAGCAGCAAGAAATGACAGGGCTGGAAGAGGGATGAGAACTAGAGTAGAAGGGGATCGGCCCCTTCATGGAGACACACTACAGCAGTGCCACAGATTTGTGTGGGAGTAGATACAACGTTAGCCTCTTTCACACAGTCCAATTCGAGACTGTTGAGCCATTATTCCGCCTCGCTGTTCTGTATGAAAGGGCCGAGTTATTCCGTCGCTTAGCCGGCAGCAGAGGATTTATAAAAATGCTAGGAGCTAACCTACAGCTACCGAGAAAAGAAGATAATTGGGGAGACAACTAGATCCAAGGCCCAAAGCGCCTCAACACATATGCAAGTTCTCATTCATTGTTTACTGTGAATTTTTTTTTCTTTTTTTATAATTTACAATAATACATAGTGGCAAAGGCCAAATAATGTGTTCAATATCAAGATGTGGAGTTTTGCAGTGTGTCTCGAGAAAAGAGTAAGGGAGGAAGAGAGCTGATGAAGGTTAAAGGATACATCCGTATGCCACCCGTTCTGGAGCCAATGGCCAGGATCTTCTGCACAGGGTCAAAGGCCAACGCAGTGGGCTGGTAAGGAAAGCCATGACGTACAGTCTGCAAAGAAAAGAAAACATGTTTTAATTAATCTGCCCCTATGCTCTCTTATGGTGAATCCAGTTTCAGTTCAAAAGCTGTCGGTCAGAACACAAACACTTTAAAAGAATGAAATAATACATTGTCCTGTCACAATGCCTGAATGCTGCTGTGACAATCAAACACAATTATGAACAACAAATGCATCCATACATATTGTCATAAACACACTTACCACACTATTACCAGTATTTGCACATTAATGATGAATCTCTATTTAAACAGACGTCTATGGATAAAACACGGAGACCTCTCACAGTGTGAATTATAAAGAAACCACAGCCTCTGTTACTATTGCATCTGGATTGAATTGGGAGTAGACTAGACTCAGCATGTGCTCAGGCCTGACGAGGCGAAACAACACTGTCTCTGAATGCACTGTATGCGCTGCGGCTGTCTGCCATTAGTCATGTTACATTTCTCAGAACTGCCTCAACTACAGTTATCTGCTCTGGAGTGATGCGGAGACATGACTCACCAGCGATGAATGAAACTGATACAGGAATATTACAGTATAACAAGCAAAAAGCAGTATGATAAATGACTGTTTTAAGCACTTTAATGATGCTAGAGATAAAAGTATAATGTTATATGTATCAGATCATAGTTAAATATTCTTTAAAGAACTGATGCCTATAACAGCAACACTGTCAGTCACAGTGGTCATGCTTTGACACAACAGTAATACACATTCCTCCACTGTCGACATGTATGTATGATTTTTGCAAAGAAATGATGCAGAAATGATGATCCATTAGTGCCGGAAATCACAAAATTATAAATATGGTCAACATACTGCATTTGTTCTCAGATAAGGCCAAAAACCATCATGGTCCAATAGTTAAAAAGGCACAATATTTCATCTGGAAGATTCATTATAGAAATATCCCGTTCTGAGCCCACAATGAAGTGATGAGCTTCTCATTTGTTTATAATATAACACCTAATGTTGCATGGGTCCCCCACCTCATCACCACCACAAACACCTTTGTTTGGCTGCCTGAAATGTTGTAACAAGGGTTTTGTGCTCCCATTAATACGACAGGGGGTGAATTTAGAAAGATAACATGAGTCTGTGGATGAATTAAATGGTTATAAAACACAATTAAACTGAGGACACAGTGTGCTTTGCAGATATTTCCCATTCATGGACAGAAAGCAAGAGCTTTTGTGTGTAAGTCTAGGCTATATGTTCATCATTATTTAGACATAATGCAATTATATGAGTGCATTAGGATGGTGCGTGACATTATATATTCAGATTAAATTAGCGGGGGACACAGCTCTAGCATACCAATTACTGTAAGAGTACCTGACATTCAAATGTATGTCAGTCACTATGCTAATGCATGCACAGTGGGGTTCCACGACATATAAGCCCTTTAATGTCCTAAATATAAGAGATACATGGTATTTCTATTGCACTTTTCTAGTCTTCCGACCACTCAAAGTGCTTGCACAATACATAACATCATTTACTCATCACACCTATTCATACACTGATGGCAGGGGCCCATCACGACTATCTAATCAGTCATACCCACACACTCTCACACCGCAGGAACAGCTTGCAGGAGCAATTTGGGGTTAGGTGTCTTGCCCAAGGACACATCGACATGGACTAGAGGAGCCGGGGATCGAACTGCCAATCCTCTGATTGAAGGAAGTCCCTGGTCTACCACTGCGCCTTAGTCGCCCCGCAATAACAAACGGTAATAGCATCATGCCATCAAAGGAATCAGACTTTTGAATAGCTAGAAAGTTGCACCCCAAAGAGGGCAGATCTCCACTGGGTAGTTCTGCTACGACCACTGCTGTACTGTGTGGTTGTATATGTACACCACCAGGGCTTTAAAGAGTCGCCAAACCGACTTCATTCAAACTCAAAAAGAAGTGGCTATATAACATTATACAGGCAGTGGTCTCCCGTCTCCTCCGGAGTCTGGACTCCCAAGACTAGACTCCCAAGTCCAGACTCCAAAAGAACACAAGTCTGTAGTCGTGTACTTTGAATTGAGAAACGCCGAACGTCAGGTCCATGAGCACACAGCCACGACACATAAATATTATGCAGTTTGCTGCAGCAGAATGCAGAAAGATTAGCCAAGGACAAACACATAGGGGCACAATCACTAAATCACAAACGCACAGACTCAAGAACACACACGGGAAACTCAACACACAAACTCTCCCCAAGCTTAAACCATCGAATTAACTGTTGATCAATAGGGATTTAAAAAAATTAACAAGAACATGTGCATGGGTCTTGCAAGTATATTGGAAAATGGGCAGTGAAAGCTGCTTTCACCTTATTGTTAATAAGCACTCGCCTTTACCATCACCCCCATTTATTGAAGTGGACACACATAAGATCACATGTTCCTCTGAGTTATCAGGCTATAAATGTTTGAGCCGCTAGCGATAAAGAGAGCTGCAGGTGATACCAGCAATGATGATTTAGAAATTAGAATGCTTCTCGGTCTTTGACTCAGATTCAATATTTTTTGTTATCAAACAAGCCAAATGAATCGGGAAACAATCCCACAAAACGAGAAAAATGTGCTCATACACAATCATTCATGTGTAATGAACATGCACACACACGCTGGAGAAACACACATTTAGGTCAGACACACAGTTTCCCCCATTCATCCTTGATGTCTTGGCACCAGTCCACTTCAGGTTCTCCAGCCTAACTCTAGTACACTGTTGCTGGGATACAGAAGACCCCCCCCCCTCCAGATATATATACAAGAGAGACACGGAGTGAATGAGGAACACATTTACACTGGTGAATCTCAGAGCTGCTCATATATATTTCAAAGCTCTCTCTCTCTCTCTCTCTCTCTCTCTCTCTCTCTCTCTCTCTCTCTCTCTCTCTCTCTCTCTCTCTCTCTCTCTCTCTCTCTCTCTCAGAAATGAAGAAGGGAAAATAAACCCAAGGTAAGTACTAAATGTGTAATAACACTATTGAAGTAGCGAAGATGTAGCCCTACATTTTAAAACGGGTCAGCCGCGCAGCAACTGTTGACCTGCAGCTAAGGCCCTGTGTTATGGCTGCCAGAGGCTGCATTACATCAACTCCACTGCACATCCACCTCCTCCCCTCCCCCCCCTCTCTCTCTGTTTCTCTGTGTTGTGTTGTTCTCCCTCCTCCACACATATACACAGCCTGTATGCAGTGCACAAACGCCTGGTATTTAATCAGATAACCCCACACATACACCCCCACCCACCACAGCCTAATACCGCCTTGTGCCACCCACCATCCTCTCTCTCGCTCCAGTGTTCAGTTGCAGAGCTGGTCTAGACCCCTAGTTCTATAAATAGCAACCAGCAAACATGTCTCCCACTGCCTGCAAATTGTGCATTGAGCAGCTAAATCTCCAAGCTCGGATGGACACAATGAAATATGAAAATATATAAAGATTTGATGAGATCAGAGTAATTGTTAACAACATTTAGAGTATGAAAGCTAATACTTACTAATGCATGTGATGCAGCTTATTCATCTTGATGGAATAATTCACATTTACTGTTTCCTTATGGTATTGAGTACCAGCTCTCAGCATGTGCAATTTCAGTGTGAGTTTGTGAATGTGAAAAATAATAGATAAACTCCGAGACTAACAACTTTATTTATATATATATATATATATATATATATATATATATATATATATATATATATCATCTTTTAATTGTGCTTCCTTATAAGCAAAGACTAGGCCATATTCAGGCAGCGCTAGTCATTGCTTTTGCCGATAAAAGAATGAAAAAAAGACTAATGTGGTCAATGTACTATTATATTAGCTAACTAATTAGCAGTAATTACAGGGGGCTGCAGCCAACACAACTTGGTTGTAGTCTATTTTTCAATTTTCAATTCAGTTCAATTCAGTTTATTTGTATAGCCCAGTTTCACAAATTACAAATTTGTCTCAGAGTGCTTTACAATCTGTACACATAGACATCCCTGACCCAAAACCTCACATCGGACCAGGAAAAACTCCCAAATAACCCTTCAGGGGGGAGAAAAAAAGGGAAGAAACCTTCAGGAGAGCAACAGAGGAGGATCCCTCTCCAGGATGGACAGATGCAATAGATGTAATGTGTACAGAAGGACATATTTAGAGTTAAAATACATTCAAGGAATCTATCAATAGTTTATCAATAGTTCATATTTAGGCATATTCCACGATGGAGAGTTTGGAGACCTCCCAAGTGGAGGAGTGGGCGGAGTCCCAGCAGGGCAGTGCTCTCCAAGAGCTGTGTCTGTACTTGACCAGTGCAACACAAATAATCATCTAATTGTCCTCATACTAACGCGTGCGTCTCCGTAGCTCTTCAGACGCTACACTGGCCCCTATGGCACACTACAGGACCTCAGTAGATGCTGTTGGGTTGCGAAACAGGAGTAATGCACTGATCAGATTTTATCAGCTTGACCTTGATGGAATACTTGGACATATTCATCTACACAACAACAAAATCCCAAGACAAGGCATGAATAAATGTATGCAGTTTGAAGCAGGGAGCACTGCCAGTGGTGAATAATGCATAGTGAGAGCAGCATGCGGTGGCAGGAAATGGAAACGGAGAGACATGCAACCTTACTTAATGGGGGGGCCATCGTCTTAGCCGCAAGTTAAATGTAGTTGATTGAAGGAAGTAGCTACAACAAGCTCACAGTTACACTAATCTCACTTGCCCTAATCAAGAAAAGACACACGTGTCAATTACAATGAGGTAGTCAGAGGAACAGTGGACATTTAATTGATATCTAAAACGTAGTTGTTGTTTTTATAATCAATAGCAGGTGTGTTCAACTGATCAAAGTGATTTTTTTTTAACATCTCACTGATTGGGAACGCAAGCTAACATTAGTTTCAGCAGGTTGGATATTGGCTGAAAAACCACACATATCGGAAAGCTTCCTACGACGTTAAACTCAAACCTTTGGCATTTAAATTCCTCGCAGCTCGTCGGTCCTCAAGCTAACTAACACTAGCTGGTCGATTTCAAACGGCTTCTGGTAGGGCACACTTTGGGTTTCAATGCTAATTTGGATACTCGCTAGCTCTCGTCTGCTAACAGACATTTAGCTAATTTTAGTATTCAGACCACTAGAGTTAGTGAAGGCGTTGAGAAACAATCTACACTCCCTCGATAGCACCAAATATAGCAAACAGTGGTCAGATAATAAGAGATATGGGTCTTTATATGCGTGCATCACCTTCTGGACTCTCTCTGTTTTCGGGCGGGTTCACACGCGACCCGTTACACACGCACAGAAGTCAGGCCTTCAGAATATGATGTTTGCCCATAACAGCGTTTTTATGAAGTTTTTCAGCTTCATTGTTGTTCAACTATACATAACAAAAATGACATCATGCTTTATGTGATATGGATCGATGCCTTAGTCTCCTTCATCAATAAGGAGATTTGAGTCAAAAGATTGCTTGAATGAGTGCAGGCTTAACATTACTGAGAAAGAGACTCAAACTTATTTAGCAGAAGGAACATAAATAAGGAAACATTGGGTCTAACATTCTTTCTGAAATTATTGCACGGATAGTATCTGTTTGAAGATTTAATATTAATTTCTGTATCTTTATTGGGGACAATATAATCTAATACATTCAGTCCAACATTCCTGCTAATAGTACGAACAATGACAATGGGTTAGAAACAAAACAAGTTTAAAGTTAAAGTTTTAAAGAGTTAAAATTAGAGGGAAACAAGAGCCTACACCACTCTAGTCAAACACAAAGGGATTATTATGAACTTAACAATGTGTCAGCCAATTCAGCTTGAATAAATATCTCACTATAAATGTCTTTCCTCTATACATACTCAAAATATATGCAGATACCGCTGGATATACCAATGGACCTTCCACTTTAGTGAGTAAAACCAGTATGGTAAGGTTGAACACTTGATTTGGACTTTTCAACTGATGATAACATATTTTAAGTGATTACTTCTTTTTAACATTTTCATCAACACTGAATGGTTACCAGAATCTCATCCACTCATACATTCCCATTAACCTGGAGGCCAGATGCAAGTGGATATATTTTAAAGGCATCAACAATAATGGGTACTTGAAACTCGTTTTGATGGAACAAACAGATATGGGTTGGAATATTATCACCTATCTTAATATCTTCTGTTCTCACGCAACTGATCATAAACAAATCACATTAAATGTTTAGCAGCAGTTAAACAAAAAGGAAAATAAGGGAAATAAGGCAACCACGTTGGACCGAGGGGAAGTGCTGTGTGCTAAGGATACCCATCATCGATGTATGAAATTCACATCCAACCTAAAATATGGTAACGCTCCAAAATAAAGGAGCATTCCACAGTATTGAAAAACAAGATTCAATTCAACTCAATTCAATTAGCCTCAGATGGCTTTACAATAAATACAAATATGTTTAGAAACCATTCATAAAACCTGTTAAGGTTTTTCCCCCAGTGTAATTCTTGTAGCATAGTGCAGCAAGTTAATGATTTTTTTTTTTCAAAATCAGAAGTATGCAAAGCTATATAGGTTGCCAATTAGCAAGATATAGAAGACCGTGGGTTGACTTCGGAATAAGATGTTACGTCTCGCTTCATAGAAAAATCTAGCAAGATCTCAAACACCTTAACCCATTTTAAAATCCTCCCAAAAGTTGAGAAGGGCAATTCATCCCTAAATCACAGAGTAGAAAACGGTCCTCTGTTGGTGGAACCTCTTTGCACAGTAAACCCCAGTAAGTGAGGTTAAGCCAACACCCACACGGTGTTGCACATAACTGGTTTCAAAAAGCAATTAAATATTATACTTGGAGTATATTTAGCTGTGCTTCATTGTTGTTGTTTTCACAACTAGCCCAACAAACACAGGAATTACAGCATCTCATTCAAGTTTAATTAAATAGAAATGCACAAACAATATTATTGCATAACAAGTTAGACACATATGAAATATACAAAAGTAAAGAGCATGTAACTAAGATTGTGTCCTCCTCCTGTCCTGTATATATAGTAGGTTCATGTAAACACACCTTTTAGAAGTGCCACCTATATGAATGTATTGCAATATAATAGTATACATGAACTGCATGTTTACTATTATAATAGAATATATGTATTAAGCTGTGTGCATAGAAACTGTGCCTTTGCATCACCCAGATGTTATAGCACCTGTCCATTCAGGCTAAACATCAGGATTAGATACATGGTTCACAGTCTTCCCGTCACACACACTCCAATTCATAGAGACGTTACAAAGTCGGAGCAACCATCAAACATATGAAGATGCACGAGGCTTCCCTTACACTGACGAAAGATATTTTGAGCTTGCTTTAAAATTCCTTTGATCTCGTCAGGAGCAGCCCCCCAACAAAAGAAGAGTCAAAGCAAAACGTGAGTAAGAAAGAAGACGTTTGGGGGAGGAGTGGAAGAGGAGGTTTCTGAATGTGCGAAATTAATTGAAACACAAAGTAGTTACACAACACAGCAGGATACTGTTTATACATTTATTATCAGACACACTGTTACATGTATTTTCTAACTAATTGTCTGCCCTTTGTTCTTCAGATAGTCTACTTCAGGGTGAAGGGCAATTGTATTATTTACCACAGAATTAATATAGATTTCTTTTTTTTTTAAATGCCTCCCTAGGATAACAAGAGTATTTTGAAGATGTTTTACCATGGAGCCTGCCAGCTTCAAGGTAAAATAGCTGTCATACACAATTTAGATATCAAACTGCTGCTTTGAACCAGATTCAAACATTTTTACATGGGCAGCCCGTTTATTTATTAATTAATTATTTTTTTAAATCACCAAAACAGCTACTGGGAGAGCTGCATTGCGAAGTAGATTCATCTTTATTCAAACCTGTTTTTTTTTTTTTAGCTTTTTTTGCTGAAAATTGCTGTTGAAAACCACACTGATGTAACAGTTCAGCTCCATGCATTCCTTTTTGTATTACCGGTAGTTGTTTTCATCCTGTCTCAATAACTATCGCGTCATTCCAGATCCTGCTTCCCATCTCGTTAGTCCAACTACCTTCACCTGCCTCTGACCAGCTCATTAGTCCCTCATTACCTTCACCTGGTCCTCACACCCTTCTCACCTGCAGCCCATCCCCTCATTAGTCCCTCACTATTTAGCTTCCTCACTTCCACTTGTCCTCTGCCACATTGACTTGTGTTTCTCAGGCCACATTTACACATATCTCAGTATTTACAGAAACAAATATTTCTGCTCTTCAGTTTTCAAAAATAACATTGTACACACAAGGTTCTTTTCAAAATAGTTTCTGTTTATATGAACCCGCATTAATAGGCCGTCCGCATATAGGACGGGCACATGACGTGAAGCATTTTTTGTCGCATACTGTGACGTTTGACAACCTAAAACTCTGTTTGACTGAAAACTGAGTTTTCAGAAATCTCCACTTTGGCCGGAGTTTTCAGAAATGATCGTTTTCTCTGATAAAACTTCAGTTTGTGTGTCAATGAAAGGCCAAAACGCATGAAAATATATGCGTTTTCCCATTGTGTAAACGGGGTCTCAGACCAAGCCCTTTAACGTTCCACTGTGTGTTTGTTTATTCGGTCTGTTCCATTCCTGACAATACTTTCAGTAAAGAATCTTTATCAGCATTATCTCCTGAGTCGTGCATTTGGGTCCACCATAATCCCGTTGTGACAACTGACGAAAGCTGTGAACGGAAATGGAATGAATGGAACATGTTGCTTCATTATATGAGGAAAAAGCCATTATCATCTGACATGAACATATTGATTATAGAAGTTTTTAAGTTGGATGTATGTGTTTATGTATGAGCAGCTTTTGTGCATTTATATTGCATCATCAAAATACTATATGATTATTATTTTTCTTTCTTTTAACAGGATGATTACGTATAATTATATAACCACACATTTGAAATTACTGCCTTGGTAGGTGCACCACACGGTTTTGTATTTTTTTTTTTCTGGCAGCGTTGAACACAAACACCTCAGGGGTCAAATGTACTGAACGTGTGAGTCTCTTCAGTTAAAAGCGTGGGCCTTGTAGCCAAATACACATAATTTCTGTTACTTAAGTGTAAAGCACTCTTCTCTGTTTGGAGGGTGTGAAAGAGGGGATTGTTTTGATTGTACACTGGGGCTACATGTCGTGCTTTCATGCAGACGTGGGGTCAGAAATCAGCCATGTGCGCATGTACTGTACGTGTGGCCTCTTAACCACAACAGCAGGCATATCACCAAATCAGACATGGCATACGCATCACGCCTTAGGCGTGATAGACAAAATGGTTACTTGCTCCTGCACACAACATTGTAATGTAACATGTCACTGCCCCCTCAATTTGTATCCGTCTGTGAGCTTATGTGATTAGCTTGCACACTAGTAGTTTCACCAGATGCATTCTTCCCCGACTCCCTTTCTTACACTATTGTCAGGAACAGTGGGGCTAGTGGACTTTTTGGGGGTTTCTTCACCTCCTCCTGTGTCGTCCTCCAGCTGGTAGTGACGCTCACTTGACGTTCACTTTGCCCAACATGGCTGCTTGAGGAGTCCTCATGTATGTCCTGGTGTTCTCTTGTTCGTGCCTCATGGCTCTTACTCCCATAACTGTCCATGCTGGATCTGTCCTCGTTGATTATACCGGCTCGGGCCAGATGACTTTGGCCCAAAGCTGAAACTACGAGGATTGGCTAAATTCTATACCACTCATTTATATATTTTATCAGTAATTGGCTAACCTGCTTTGTTTGTGGCTCAAGGTGTGTGGGGCCAGGCCCAGTGGCCCTCTATTGGCCAGCTGGTCAGAAATGTTGTCTGCACTTTACAGCAGAATTTCAAAAAAGGAGAAGAACCTATACTTCTGTCACGAATGGTGTTTCTATTATAGAACGACAACTAAAACAAACCCCTAAATAAGGGTTCTCCATACACCTTTTAGATACTTCTCGAGAGACATCAAGGAGATAATGTTTGTCAAGTGCTCGAGAGTAGCACTTGACAAACCACTCAGAGAGGCAGGGGAGAAACTGCATGTTGGGTTAAAGCTTTGCAACACTGCAGTTCAAACTGTTTTTCCATAATACATTTCTGAAATAGATGTTTCTCTGCAGGTGGTTACATTGTGGACAAGTTAAAGGATGCAGGGACAACAACAGCTGGTGTGTTTCCCTGATGGAGACTATTTGCATGACACCTGTCATTTTAAGCATATATTGCCTTTTATGATTGGTCATAACATCTATGTTGGGGGTCACTGACAAATCATAAAATAGTGGATATAAGATGACTAACTTCAACAACCTCCTTTTTCCACAGAACATTGATGCAGCTACTGAAACAAAAGATGATATGAAAAACAAACACAGTTTCCCTTGTGAGTGGGGCCTTAATGAAAAGGGTTGGGCCCTGATGGTTGCTATAGGGTGGTTTTCCTTCATGACATATATGGTTATAACTTGACTTAAAGCTGTTTTTTGTAAGGAATACAAATAACAAATAATATTTGACACTTTTTTCTTACTAGGACCCACAAAAAAAGAGGAATTACGGCAGTGAGGGATTAATCTTGGATTCAAAGAAAAACAGACTTCATGAGAGTTAGGTGATGTCCAATTGCTTGGCATGAAGTGCTGTTTGAAAAGCTCACCCCATTATGCACAGCGTGAGGCGAGGCAGACAGTCTGCTGTCACCCAGACAGAATGGACAATTCAGTTTGAAAGCCCAAACAAAACCTTTCTTAAACGCACAATGTTGTGTTGCTGTGTAATGTTTCCGAGGTTTGGTGATGTTTTTACTGCACCATCACAGCATACAGATTCTGTCTCAGCTGCCTCTAACTAACATGTCAATAACACTTTCATAATATTTATTGCTCATGCCACACAGCCAAAGGTTTGCAAAATAGAAAAGTTTAAAATAATGAGTCGAGCAGATGGACTCACAAGCACAAACACAAATAAAATGGATATAGCATACTGAACATGTAACAGTTCAGCTCCATATTTCCTTTTTTATTAGTTGTTTTCATCCTGTCTAACTATCATGTCATTCCAGATCCTGCTTCCCATCTCGTCAGTCCAACTCCCTTCACCTGGCTCTGATCACTCCCTCGTTAGTCCCTCATTACCTTCACCTGGTCCTCACGCCCTTCTCACCTGCAGCCCATTCCCTCATTAGTTTGTCTCTTGAGTCGTGCATTTGGGTCCACCCGATATCCAGCCGTGACAGAACACACACAAATAGACACACAGTGCACTTTTGCATCCCCCCTTTTCTGTCTCACTTGTATACAGTTTACTTACATCTTTTCAGACATTTTGCTTTTTCAGCATCTTCTCTTGTCAGCCTGACATCTACTCCCACTTAATTGACCCCACACTGGATTCTGACGGGGAGTTGACACATAGTAATGTGAGACTAGCTGGAAGTAAACCCACTGAGTCATCACACCCATGAGAGCTTGTGGGGTCGCTTTCGACGGAGTACGGTGATGTAATCTTTACAAGTCCTATCATACAGTCAGGAAAGAGATGGGGGGGCGGGGGGGGGGTGGCAAACCCCTAACCTCTGGGCTTGAACCATGATGTTGACACAATAATGTATTCTTCAGCAACATATTTACACTGGACCAACTGAACAATTACGTTACAACCATTCTGCTAATGGTTTAACATACTGCAGATGATTTACTCACAACCATAGTTTGATACTGAAGAGCAAATGTGTGAATTATCAGCGTAGTGAATAACAAGTCTCAAGGATCAATATACTGAATATACCGTTGCCTCTTTCAGAGAAGAATCATTATTGCCATACACATGTGTTTTTTTTTACTGGTGCTCTCAAGTCTCTGAAGCTGGATCTCATGTCTGAACATTTTAGTTTGTGATTATCATTATTATTATATAGATAAAGTATATATATTTGGATATGTTCTTGTAAGAAAGAGTGCTTTTCTATGACAGCTTGACTCCATTCTAATCCCCTTTATTAAAGCATTTATTAGAAAAGGCGATTCTTGATGACCCATTCCACGAGAATACTCACACTTCAAATGAGGAAATAAAGATAACAGAATAATTAGAATGATTTAGAACAACACATTTAAATGGTTTCTGCCACATTTTGAAGCCTTTCAGGAAGACAAATTAACATTTTATTAGGACTAATGGCCTGACTCTGACTCTGTTTCTGACTCTAAAACAAGAGGGTGAAGCAGAGTGCTGAATAAAAGATTTGTAGGCAACCAACATTTTACAAATAACATTCATGAGGCGAAAGAAAGAAAAGTTTGAAGTGCTAAAACAAAAGCCACAATCAGAGTATGCCACTGCAACGACCCGTCATTCAGTTGTTGTTTAAGGCAATTGTATTTGAATAGGACCATAATTTAGCAAATGAACATCACAATGTATTGAAGAAAATGTGACGCTAACTAATGTAACTAACTAACTAACTAATGTTTACTGAGGTTTTTAATCAAGCAAGATGCTGAGTCCTTTTCTCATAGACTTCTATACAAACGCCCCCTGAAGGCTACTAGAAGGAAAGTACAAGGTGTTGGCTTCACTTTTTAGAACTAGAGGTTGCCAACTAATATTGTAGCTGGAGGCTTTTTCTATTCTTGTAGTAGTATAAAGTAAGAGTAGTGAGCTATTTACAATGCTTGTGCTTACTTTGGAGAGGGAACTATTTTATATGTCCAATGATAAACTTGATCAGATTTTGTCAATGTATTTTACAATGTTAGCTTGTTGGATATTTTGTCTTGTTATAATGGCATCTATGTTGTACACAAGTTAATGTATTTGGTTATAGGAGGAACTAATTGGCTAGACATGAGGAGGTATCTCCACCAACACCTGTAGCACTATTACAATGTCATGTGATTGTTATAGCAACGCAAAACCTCTTTGGGACGAGTTCTCTGTGGATGTCTGAACCAACAAAGTGTTTGACTTGGACACTGAAGAGCATTTTTCTCCTGAAATGCTGTAACACTCATGCACTATATATTTCATTGCCTTTGACTTTGTGTTTAAAAACTAGTTTATCTATGCAGAAACAAGTGGGTACAGAGCTTTTTTAGCTTCCATACTTGTACAAGGTTTAGAGTGGGCGTGTAACAGTTTTACAAGTGTCTGATCCCGATGCTAAACAGATCCAGTCATACAGTAGATTATTGAAGGATCCTGGCATAGTTTGTACTTCTTCTGCATCAATATAAGTCACAAACCAAAGATGTATGTTCTCCTCTGTCAGCCTAATATTTTTTTCACATCTGCTTACTGTGACTAAGAGTATACTCCGATATTTCTCTTTCGGAGGTTAAAACCATGTTTTTCACAGCTAGAACTAGAACTTAATTAATATGGAAAACAGCATTTTTCATTGATTACAATTCTATAGTCGCTATTCCACTTTAGAAAGGTGATGGGGTAAAAAGAAAGTGAGGCTTGTGCAAAATAAATTGAGGTTAAGACTTCCCAGAATACAAATCATACCATGACAGATGCTGGAAATGATCTGGCCTCAAGCCATCAAGTGGTTTTCTAACTGTGAAGAGCAGATATTCAGACATACAGGCTGTTTCCGTAATTTAGAGCAGTCACTTCACTACATTTGCTAAACCTTTATTTTAAATAGGTTATTGAAACTGTCATAGAGGTGATTTCATGGTGGTTCTTTAATATTTTGTTATTGGATGGTTTGTAGGGCACACCATTTTTATTTTTTATTTTATGTTGGCTACTCAGGGGCAACAAGAACAGCTGTGAGCACAACATTGACATCACTGTTTCAAGTTAATAGCTTGTGAACAAAACGTTTCCTAAAACATTAAGCAGATGCAGAGAAACATAAGTCATTAATGTATAGTTTATGTCCACATAATTAATGTAATCCTGATATAAATGTGAGCTCTGTTTGGGGCTCCACCAACTCCATTGGGGAAATGTGGGGCTCTTTAGCTGCTAAATGCTTCGTAGTGTACACCAGGTAATTGTACATCTGTCTGACAGTTGGTGTTGAGCAGCTGGTGTACCGTGTTTTTCAGTTTGTTTTGACTGAAAACTGCTTTCTGAAAACAAAATCACTAAAGTATTGGATTGAATATGAGCCTATAGAAAAAAAGCTAAGACGAATGACAGAGTGTGTTGCTACTCCTAAGTGAGACATTTGACATAATAATGTATACTTTATTGAGCCCACAATGGGGTAATTTGTGTCTGCATTTGTTATGAAGGAGCAGTGGGCTGCAGTGAAGCACCGCACCCGGGGAGCAGTTGGGGCGTTCAGTGTCTTGCTCAATGACACTTCGGGCTGCAATTAATGGGGAGAGCGGGGATCGAACCTGCTACCTTGCGGTTACGGGACGACCACTCTCCCCACTGAGCTAAACCCACCCCCAAGATACTGCAAGATACTGATGAAAAAATAAATAAGTATAACAGCTTTAAGCATATTAGTATTTATTTTGAAATCCTCAAAAAATAGATGAAAAATGTCATGTGTTGCATTGTAAAGATGTTGTACTTCTGTTCATTGTATTTCATTTAATTGTAAATGGTTGGTCGCTCAGTAAGACAACCCAACTCAAAATAGCATCCACTGTGGGCCCTTTTGGATCCGCAAGTTTTACATAAAGAAATTGCAGTCACATAAACTCAAGATAATTCAGAATATTGCGGCAACTCTGACGTTTTTTAAATGAATATTAATCTAGATATAAATAATAGGGTTGGTGAGAAAGCTAGTGTTTGGTCACAAAAATGTCCGACATACACAGTGCGATTCAGTTCAGTCTCTCTCCTTTTCATTTCAATCTGTTTCTACCACTTTCTCTCTCACACAAAATTAATTAATTTGGCTGTAAACTGAAATGAATCAGAACTGCTAAAGAGACTTTCAACCAATTGAGTTCCTCCCGTTTCCCTTTACTTCTTCTGTTGGTGAGATTTCACCAGAACCTTGTTTCAGCCGCTCTGCTACTGTGTGCGACAACAATATTCATTATAAGCACATCAAAATGCTGTAGAATCCAAACAAAATGAGTTGTTGCCTCTTCCCACACGGCACAGTGAGGACAGGAGTCATGACTAACTTTGAGAAGTTAGCTTGGATGCCAAAGCCTCCCACACACACACACACACACACACACACACACACACACACACACACACACACACACACACACACACACACACACACACACACACTGCACCAGCTCACGTGTCTATACCCCTGTCGAAAATCCAATCTAGAAATAGTTGGGCAATACATGGAAATGGAAGATGTAGGTGAATGCATTGCATTTGTCTCACCTGTATTCATATGAAATAAAAAATAAACATGTTTTTACCTGTTATTGTTTATTGTTGACTATTGATCAGATTTGGGCCTGGCTAACACCTCTACATTGCCATATATTTCCGTTAAACATGACTGGGACCCAACCCCTTTATAATGTGCATGGTATAGACATATTGAATACGGGAAAAGTCAGAGGAGACATTGCATGGTTCTGAAGACGTCTGTGCATGTCTTCATCCCCCATTCTGCTCGGCATAACATCAGGAAGCAGAAGTTTATGGCGGGAGAGACCATAACAACTTTTTAATACCCATAAAAATACAGATTGTATTCAATGTTTACTTTCAGATATTGTTCCATAGTTTTTCTGCATGTTTTTGAAGCTACGCCTAAGGTGAGCGTGATTGGGAAGCACACGTTTGTTACAGAGACTAAGGCCCCAAACATATATTTTTAGCAAAGGATAATAGACAATGTGATGGACATCGTGGCTCAAATGTGACAATACAAAGACTCAAGAACACATACAGTATAATCTCTATCCCACCTTGAACACTGTTTGCAGGATCATAAACTAACAGACATCACAGGTGCAGCTGTCAGCATCTTCCCTCCCACTCCCTCTGTGCTGTCTCTCACACACTTTCAAACACACACACAAACACACACTCACACACACATAATCACACAAATACAAACAGCATGCACCTGCTGCACAGACTCAAATCAAAACCCTGGCAAGAAATGTTGTAATGGAGGGCATGTGTAGGGGCAAACCCTGATGTTTTCTTTCATGGGTCTCTGTTAAACTAGTGTCTTTAAAAAACAAATATATATTAGGCCACTGAGGGAGGAGCAGCTTCCTGCATTGGACCAGGGAATCATGCTGTTATTTCCAAGCACTTTCTCCTCCCTGTCTGCCTGCCTGCTCTGCAGCATCCCCTTACAGCTTGTGCATCAACCTCCTCCCTCCTCCTCTTCCACAAGCTCACTGAAAAAAACTCCCCTCCCTCCACCAGTGTCAGTCTGCCCAATAATAATACTCCTTCGTAAACAACCCAGTTTCTCCTGGGTTCTCAATGAATTATTCACAGTTGTATGTATTAAAAATCCCCCCTGTTTCTTTAATGGCGAGAAACAATCACTGCAGCCAGCTCTAAAATCCAGCCAGAAAAAGGGCTGCAATGGGCGGCAGACGCTGCTATAAATACCCCTTCCTCCCTCCCCCCACCAACCATCGCTCCTTCATTCTCCCTCCTCTGTGAAAAGCACATCAGCTAGGACATCTACTGCAGGGTCCCTCCACTGGCTTGCTGTGCACTTTTTGTATGCAAGGGAGGGACACCCGTTATGTCATCGCTCCTCCACCGGTCGATGCCTGCTTGCTGATGCAACTGTTCATCTACTGCCTTTGGTTTGTTTATATCACATATGTGCATACTGCAGCCTAAACGGCATGCTGATGGCGGCTGGAGTGTACCTACAACTGCACACACTTGTCATCTTCTGCCTGCCGTGCACACGTGGGGCTGAAAAAAGAAGCAGAGAAGACCCAGCTTGTATCTCTCTCTCTCTCTCTCTCTCTCTCTCTCTCTCTCTCTCTCTCTCTCTCTCTCTCTCTCTCTCTCTCTCTCTCTCTCTCTCTGCTGTTTGGATACGAGGAGCTGCCCGTGGTGCTGAACTGTCAACAAAAACAGAGCAGCAGGCCACCAAATCTAGCAGAAGATGAACTCAGACCTAACTTTTACGGTCGCTCTCACTTCATTAACGTCTACATCGGCACCACATGTAATTCGGGTGTGAATCCGCCAGAATCCAAGGTGTTGCATGGTTTTAGTTTACTACCCGTGGACCTCAGTCCATAGTCGGGGGGTTGGTTTGGTGGCTGAAAACAGACATTGCTTTATTTACACCCACCTTACACAGCTGAAAGTTTTCCGACACCAGCGTCTCCTGGACGTCGATGTCCTTGGGAGTCGGCGCCGATGTGGGGGTCCCGGCCGCGCTGCCGCTCGATGGGGATCCGAGAGTCCCCCCCGGAGAGGAGGTGGTCAAGCCGTCCAATACCTTCCGAAACTTCTTCATTTTCTACCGCGCTTCTGTATACAAGGCACGGGGAGGGAGGGAGGAAGGAGACCTCTCTGCTTTCTTGTTTTCCCAGAGTTCACGGTCCCTCCTCTCGGATGCAAATTCCCAATTCGTTTCGGTCAGCCGGAGAAAGAAAAGAAAAACGTCGCTCCTGCAGCAGCAGGAAAAAGAAGAAGACCCACTCGGTTTCTCTCTACGTGCAATTTAAAAAGTCACAGAGGCACCTCATCTTGTTCTTTGGCCGTTGTCCCCAACAATGAATTTCGCCCGAGCCCCTCTGGTCTGAGGATCACTGCCAAACGTTGCAGATGCAGGTCGCTTATCTCATATCTGAGCATGCACCGACGGAGCTGAAACTACTCAACTTCATCTTCCCCCTGCATCCTGAAGTGGCGTCCAGTCCCGGAGCTCGGAGAGGAGTCCCGCAGCTCAACATCACCGGGGAGCCGAGCAGCGACGTTTAGACGGATCAGACTGAAGTGGACGGATCAAAAGAACTTGGAGCAGGTCGATGCCCGCCTCCTCCCCGCCCCCTTCGCCCCCCGCCCAACTCTCCTCCAAAAAAGCACTTTTACAGCGCGGTGGTTGCCAGTAACCAGTAAGAGAAGGAGGGGAAACGGACCGGAGACGCAGAGGCAATGCAGTTAAACGCAGATGGACTCCACAGTCAGACCGACAGCACGAGACCGGGGAGGAGAACAAGAACAAGATTAAAGCTGCTAGCAGCGTTGAACGGGTCCTCGCTCGCCCACGCCGGTCGGGGGCGCCGGCGAGTCGCCGGCCCGCTCGGCCGAGGGCGCGCCGGTCGGACTCGACTCGGGCCGCGACTCGTAACGAGCGCGAGGAGTTTGGGGCGGATTGGACAAAGTCCAGTTTAGCCGCTAGCTTGCGCTTTAACCGCGTGAATATATTCACGCGTCGCGTGTCCCTACGTGAAGTGTAGACCACGGCGTGTAAATTAAATGTAAAAAAAAAAATGATTAAAAAAAGGTATCTTTATTGGAATCGAACACACTTATACAGGATTAGAGTCACTCACTTATCATGCTAAGCTAGAGACCTCACTGGTGGTAGGCATGCGGAGGCGCCTCAACTATTTGGGATGGGACAAATTAGAGTTTTTTTTCTGGTAAATATGTTCAGGCCTATCGTGAAAGTGAATAATGTATGGGTCTTTTACTTCATAAATAGGTGTTCCTACCAAATTTGGACGTTTTTGGCGTTTTGGGCGTTTTTTGACTTTTTTTAGCGTTTTTGGCCGATTTCACCATTTTCCACTTTTTTCCAACTGTCGAGTTCTACCAGAAAACGCTAACGGAATTGGCTCAAAATTGCTGAATGTGTTCAGGCCTTGACTAGCATTATACTTGATTTTTATAAAACATATCTGATCAGTGTAAGCTATAGTTTTTAAGATGAATAAATTACAAATATTGGCGGTCAAAAAACGTTTCCTTTTTTTTGCTCTCAGTTGTATATTCACCTAAACCTATTTTTAACGAATTCCGTTAGCGTTTTGTGGGTCTAATGGCCATTTGAAAAAAGTGGAAAATGGCCAAAAACGCTAAAAAACGGGCAAAACGGCCAAAATCGGGCAACTTTAGTGAATATTTGTGGCACTAATTAAAGTTCAAATTTCACAAAATTTGCATCGAATGTTCCCGACGCCATTCTGCACATATCCTGATGGTCTGTTGACCAATAGTGTTGAAGTTATAAGCATTACAAAACAGGACACGCCCCTAAAATGTTCGTCGGACTATAGATGCTTACCACAATGATCTTTCTAAAAAAAGATGATATATCCCAGATGATATAGCTTCACTAATCATTATCTCCAATGGGTTTGTTAATATCGGACCTATCGTTAGGTCACCAGGTTCGGTGGTCACTTTTGTGTTTTTCACATTATTCAAAATGGCCGAAAATTAAAGTAGGCAGAGCTTAGGGTCCTGAGAGGCTTTTTTGTAGAGCAGGTCCTAGAGGTTTAGAAAATCTGTGGGTGAGGGGCGTCACCAGTCAAACTTCTAGGTGGCGCTAGTGAGCAATTTTTGAAAGCCGCATTTCGAGGTCTATGTCATCCGTCTATTTTCACCAATCCTGACACGCTTGCCAAATTTGGTGAGTTTTGGGATATGATAGGTACCCCCAATATGCCCCCAATGTTCTAAAATAAAAATCATAAGAATAAGAACTCTAACAATTTCAATAGGGTCCTCTCGGACAGCTTCGCTGTCGCTCGGACCCTAATGAACAGGAAGAACAAGAACAAGATGAACAGGAACAAGAATAACTAGAACTAGAACAAGAACAAGAACAAGACAAAGAAGTCTCTCTGCGATGACGGCGTGAACTAGAGGTTAATC
The DNA here is from genome assembly GCA_036178185.1 of Liparis tanakae. Classification (NCBI taxonomy): domain Eukaryota; kingdom Metazoa; phylum Chordata; class Actinopteri; order Perciformes; family Liparidae; genus Liparis; species Liparis tanakae. The sequence goes on from CM070107.1 coordinate 15,953,795, forward strand.
TATCGATTTGAGTCAAGTTTTTTCCCTGCAGTTCAGAGACAGGCTCCGGGAGCTGTCCACGGTGCTGAAACAAACATGACAAGCCAGCCCCGCCCCCCCCCCCCCTCTCTCTCTCCAAAAAGCGACAAAGAAATCTGGAAAACGACACTGATGGAAGAGTTCACCGATAATACGAAAACAGATCATCGAACATGCATCCTCCCATGTACCCGTATGGAACGATGTATACAACACAGTTCTGAGTGGTCTGAGAGGAGATCATGTTGTGGTTGTTGTGGATGGTTGCAATGTTGTAGTTTTTATTAACTGCCTCCATTTGCAGCTGTTCATTTTGTGGCAGTTTCCTCGGTATAGTCTTCATCAACAGGAGTGGAGTGAGATAATGTCAATACATGGATCAATACCAGTAAACAATCTGAGCTATATCTTTCATCAAAAAACAAGAGGCTGATGTTTCTAACTTTTCTTCACTAGATTTGAATATTCTATTTTGAATTCAACAAAGTGTTGTGCCTTCTTAAAGTGAATGCCACACAAAAGACATCCTGAGTTTTTAGTATTTTACTCCAATTAAAATGTCATATTTTCAGTTATGCTGTTACATCAATAATATAAACTGTTAGTTTTAGGTGCTAAACGTCAACAAACTTGCTTTAATCCACGTCAGTTAAAGTGCACTGAGATATTTAGGTTAGATTAGGGCAGAGGTCCCAGGTCCATACAGATTGTATTGACCTCAACTCCAGCTACTTACTAAATAGTTACATTTATACACGAACAACCTGACATCGACATCACAAATTTCTATCCTGGTGAAAAAAAGTTCATAAAGCTCATAAACGGCTGTGTTTCTTAACACAACTTAAAAGGGTAAAGCTCTGTACATAGGAGCAATGCAGCATCCTGACTGGAAACATTACCGACTGGTATGGGAAGTGCTCGGCTCAGGACAGGAGGGCTCGACAGCGGATGATTATAATTGCCCAGAATATCAGTGGTACCCATTTACAGAGCATCAGTGATATTGGTGACAAAAGTTTCCTGCAAAGCTGAGCACTCTGCAGCCAACTGGCAAGCGTTACACACGTATCGGCTGTCATACCAGACTTCAAGGCAGCTTCTTTCCTCAGGCTGTAAGACTACTAAATCCCCCTTGCACCATTTAATATGCTTTTCTATGCTTTTACATTCTTTTCCATTATGTTAAGACAAGGGAAGAGCATTAGTTGCTCATCCCTGTGCTGCAAGTGATAAATAACTAAACCGTAAACCTTAATGGACCGAAACATGTTTTTTCTTTTTTTTTCTTCCAATAATCACCAAGAAAATATACTTTAAATTACCACAAACCATTTCCCAAAGCTTACCGTAATTGCTTGGTTGCTTTCCATTTGTTTCTATTCATTTCTGACGGATGACCCATATGACTTGAAGTTTAAGCTTAATAGGTGCTCCATCACAATTAAAGTTCGGTCCTCAAACATTTCACTGCATGTTTTTCGGCGGTCAAGATTTGTGCACTATACGTGGTCAAGTAAAAATATGAAAATGACAAATGTTATTTTTTAATACAATTTCTTACATTTTTGTTTTCAAAAGAAATGTGAGACGTCAGAATGTCCATGACAACACAAAGAGGTACCATCAGAGCCGGCGCCTGCAGGCTGCAATAGAGACGAAAAGGACATTATTTAAAGATAAATCAGCCAACACTTGATGGCGGATGACTGTCAGAATCTAACAAAACAAAATGAAAAAAATAATAAATGAAAGAACAATTAATCTATGCAAGTACAATATAAAAAAATAATCATAAATCGTAATGACTTTATTTGAATGCTCAGGACTGGTGATATTGCATAAGCACTTACATCACCAGCTTCTGCCCTCGGGTGATACTTAATGTTACGGAGTCAGAGCACCGCACGCATGGTCGATCCGTCACGTTGTCCAATCTGAGATAACTAGATAGTAAGGCATCGCTTTGTGGTTTGTGTCATTTATGCTGTTCAGACTGCTGGCAAAGCCGCACTCTGCAGGTGTCACAAGCACCGCAGGAAACGTTCTGGATTTGAGATCCTTTCAACTGTCGAGTTCCTGCACTTCTTCCTCTTATCATTGGTTTCCTTTGTATGCCTTCCAACCCCTTTATAATAGTGCTGCATTGGACAAGTAGATTTTCAAATTGTTTGTCAGATGGGTTTTTTTTTGATCCACCTAAGTTGTGCCCAACAAAACCCAACAAGCTTTGAACCCTCCTGTTACCTTCAAATTTACTAACATATTTTACCCTTTTTGACCCCAGCAATTAAAACCTCAAGAAAATGATTATAATTAATATTGTTTCCCAAGTTTAAGTGTGAGGTACTTTATGTTTGTTTGTTGACGACATAAATAGCCCTTTAAATAAATAACAACATTGATATTTCGTATGTGTTTTACACAGTGAAAAACAGCCTGGGGTCAAATTGTACAGGACATTGAAAACGTATCATCATATGAATTTGATGTGTTCCCAGTTCTCCCCAAAGAATTAGGAAAAGTCATGAAATATGAAGCAAAAAAAACCTATATCAATAATTAATAAACATTGAATGGGGTCAAATTGACCCGAAAGGTAACAGGAGGGTTAAAAAAACAAACATAGTTGGATGGTGAGGAGAAGCTCCTGTGCTTTTTTGACTTGAGAAGTTTAAAAACGACTTTGAACTGGATTGTTTTGGTGGACACCTCAAGTACCAATACTCAGCTCTACTCACCCCCAGCGCTCATAATAAGATGTTTTTGATCGCATATGAAATGCATCAATATGATCCCTTAAGATTTCCTATGGAGTGCCACGACGAAAAACAACAGACCCATAAAATAAATATAGCTCGCAAGTGCAGGGCATGGTCGGGTGTGACTATAATCTTCTGCTCAAATCGGGCAAATTGGATTACTTTCACATTTTAAATCACATTGGGGCTCCATGTTCTTTGTTAAAGAGACAAAGTGTTTTTGTTTTGTGTGTGTGTGCCACGTCTGGGCACTGTTTACAATCCATAAAGTGATGTGAGATGGACACAAACGCAGAAAGGGAGCTTGTTATTGTGCTCAGCACAAACAAGCTCCCACAATGAGCTTTGTTTTGTTGGTACATGATAATTAGGCTGCTAGCTAATTTATGGCCAGAGATAATTTGTGGCTTTCACTAAAGAAAAACAAAACAAAATAAGAACAGATGTAAAGACTACAAAATAAGATCACGTAGGAAAATATATAATGAGTGTTACTTCAGGTCACTCCTGTGGTCTCTGTGCAATTACTTAAAATGTCATACATGCTTTTCTCACTTATGAGAAAATGTATGGTAATCAAGAATGATCTTATGATGTTCTAAAGGCCATTGTGATAATTATAACTCTATACTGATTGAGGAAATGGGGCAGGTCTGAACAATGATTCCACAAGTGATCATGTACCATGGGAACACAGGCCTCGTCCTCAGTCAGCTTCGTCTCAGATGATTTGCGTGGCTGATCCATTAAAAAAAAAGAGACATAATTAAAAGTCTGTCGAAACAATTCTAGGTCATGAGGAATTTGTCAACACACCCACACACACACACACACACACACACACACACACACACACACACGCACACACCAAGGCCACTTTCTCAGGTGATTATAAATGACAAACAGTCAGGGCTGCCTTGAACCCATTGGGCCCATGATGACACATGCAGGTAGTCAGACTGTATGAAGTCAAACACATTGCACTGCGTGTGAGGCAATCACAGATTCTGTCAAAAGCTGCACTTGAACACACCATAAGCACCACATGGCTGTGTGAGAGGAGTAACTCGTCATCCTGAGACACTGCTAGCTGTCCCTGTCTTCTTCAGTGTAAGATATAAATAATCATAACAATATAAAGAAATGTAATTTCTGAATCAGACATATATAGCTGCTCAGATATGGAATGTTACAGGATATGTGTACATTTACAAGGAATGGAGGGAATACCCCACATTCAATTTTAAAGATAACACTTTTACAGGACAGGCCAATTGGACAGAGGTTATGCCCTCTATACTTGTTCTGGGAATTTGGGGTTTAAGAAACCTGCAAGGATTCCTAAAATAAACTAACACACTGTTGGTATTACATAGATTCATTATATTATCTCCTGAATGAATATACTTCTTATGAATTTCATACGTGTTAGATTAAAAGAAAAAAAAGGAACAGAAAATAGAAAAGAAAGAAGAGGAAGAGAGCTGGAACACCAGTGTCCAAGTTGTTTTGAATTATTTTATGTCATGTTGTTGCATATAAAATCCCACAATAAGCGCGCAAGAGGATGTTCATTGACTTTAAAATTATTTATTTATTTTAGAAATTAAAATGAATTGATTGGAGAAGTGGGAGTTTCTGCTGCATCGGACTGAAGGCTGCATAAATATTTCAGTGCACTGACTCCACGAGTCTGCGGAGGCCTTTAAACGTGGGAGTTATGCATAGGTAATGAATGACATCATGCTTGGTATCTATATATATACTGTGTATTTTGAAAATGACATATGAAAGATTTCCATGTAAAATGTACACATATTGCACAGTTGGAAATAAGCTCTTGAAAACACAAACTCAGTAAGACACATTCCAGCTGTAACTTCTATAATTACTTCGATGTACCCCATGGACACCCCCCCACCATGTTGTCCCCCACCACCACCACCTACTGAGCTGATTAACAGCGCCTCGGACCACCTACCAATCTGTTAACTCACAGCGGCCCAATTAATACCTGCGGGGTGATTTGATACAATTTTACAGGAGCAGAGTTTCGAAGCAAAATGAAGCGACAAAAAGTTGTTTTTTAATCAATTTCCAATTAAGAATTCATTGCTGTCTGTGGGACCGCTAGTAATTGAGTCAAGTGGAGGAAGTGAAGGCCAAGGAGGCGGGGCTATTCCTTCAGGGATCGCTCATTTCCATATAAATGAGCTAGTAAATGCGTGCCTGATTTTCGGGATTCATTTTTGACCAAAAGGATAATACCAATGATGACCACTTTCAATTTCTCTTCTTGGGACTCGTGATTTCTTTCTCATTTCAAATCTGGTAAAACTACATTTGAGATTTCTCCCAGGGAGGTTGCAGAGTGCAGATGTTTCTTATAACACGCTAGGGCAGAGCAGTTACTCCTCACCCTTAAGCCAACACAAACCTTTTAGTGGAAGGGATAGTGCGAGCCTCAGGACCAGATGGCATTTCCTCATGGTAATGATCCACTGGAATATTTGTAAAAGAGAGACATTTTTATCACTTCCTCTTCTCTGCCTACTTCAGGATATTTGCTGAAATATAGGGCAAACAAATTGGTTGTTTGATTTACAGTGTTGATATTAAAATATTAAAGTACTGTTTTCCAACAACACAGTCACAGCATTCCTCGTCACCCCTCAAACATACCTTATACATCAGATGAGGGATTATAAATCTAATGGTACGTGACACAGTCCTCCTCTCCCACACCTCCAAGCAGACAAATTCAAAATCAAATATTTTTTTAGTTTTATCTGTTTTGCTTCGTGAGGTTCTATAACAGAGGTCATTCTAGAATGTAATAGAATAAAAAGGAGCATACAATTTAATTGAAATTAAACTTTAAAACATTTCAGTTTGCCAATTAAATTACAATTTAATTGAAATTAAACTTAAAAACATTACAGTTTGCCAATTAAATCTTATTAACGTGGAAGTGCCCGGCCTTTGCTTTAACATATTTTTTAAATGCCAGGTGATTTTAATTTGATCTAATTACAACCATTGTATGAGAAGTGCCGTATAAAGAGGTTGATCAAAAGCTTCAGATTACCGAATATTCACATACTGTGTCATGATCTTGGTTTTGATTTAGTTTTTTCTACGGTAATATCGCTTGTGCACATGGCAGATTTATCTCGTCTTTTTTTCGTTTCCTTCTGCCTGTTGGATTTTCAGTTACTTATTTTTGGACTTTTCTTTTCTTATTACGTTTTGTTTGGGATATTTCTTTATTTAAATCCCGATGTATCATCCTTCTGCTCCACGCGTTAATCTGTATTTGGGTCCATCCCCAGTTTTCTCTTGCTCTGATTCATCCGATTTTATTCAGAGAAAATTTTATTATAATAAAAAAAAGTATACCTACTAAGAGCAAACACTATCTTTTAATATTATTCATATCCTGATTCATCCATTTGCGGAGTGACTTGATGTTTTCACTTGATGGGTGTAAAGTAAATACAGTATTAAATCACGGCTCGAAACATTTTAGTTTTTTCCTAAATGGATTGAGACAAATGGATTGGAGCCCGAGCTTAATGTGAACACACTTTAGAGATAAATGAGTCACATACTAATGAATACTTTCTCCCTTGAGGGGCCTGAAAGTTTAATTTTGCCAGGAGACACAGACAAGGCTTTTGTTGGCTGGCATAGAAACAAGTCCCTCTGTTGGACAACAGTTGGCATATTGAGGAGGTGATGTCAGCGCCACAGACTCGTGGGACTTCTCCCGTAGGGCCTGGAGGTGGGTGGAGGAGGAGGTGTGAAGCCCAGACAATGAAAAAGAAACCAGATAATTAAAATCACAAAGACACTTATTCACAGTAAAATATATATTAAAGCTCAAACAACATAAAATGAATAATAGGCTATTGTTGGAAGCGGGCAACTGAAAATCCCTCAGAAGAGAGTAAGTTGAGGTGCAGGAGCAGTGACGCATCGTGACAAACAAAGACGCGTGGAGGGATAGAAATGCAGCAGTTTGATCTCTGCTTGGTCCGCATGTGCACACTGTCAATTCTGTGCAGTTTCCAATCCGCATCTTTTGTTTTTGTCCTTTTTGTGTCGAATATGTGTGTGTTTTATGAGTGTTTTATGTCTCCGTGTGCAGCTTTACACTGTACTGTTGTAACAATACAAATAATCAAATGTCCTATTACTAAAATAAGCTCACCACTCAGTTTGAAATGAATACATCCATTGATTCTTACACTGAGCTGGGCTATAACAATAGGTACAATGCCACTATAATTTAAATAAGAAATATGATGAATGTTAACACAAAGTAAGGTAAGGAGGCCTATACTGTTTGCAGACTAAAATAGATACAACCTCCTCAAATGCATTTCTGTCCTGGGCTGGTGATGGTGAGTGCGGGGACTCTGATGAATAAATAATGGTTGAATAATGGTTGTTCTTTTCAAAGTGGATGTGAAATGCTTGCACAAAAGGTTAACAGCTTCTATATAAGGGCTGATGTATGTCATGGTTGCTGTGATAGGTGCTCAACACGGTCTTTAGCAGCACAACCACCTCTACACTCCAGCCCTGTATGGATACAATAATATGCTGCCTGTTTGGTTGTTTTTCTGATTCTTGCATTTGTTTTCTTTACTGACCTTTACTTTCTTCTATGGTAAGATATACAAAAACAGAAATAAGAAAATGGCTGACACTTTAGGAGCCTATAGTGAAATAATGTCTACTTAAACAGAGAACATAGTTGCTCTTCCTCTATGTGTGTGTGTGTGTGTGTGTGTGTGTGTGTGTGTGTGTGTGTGTGTGTGTGTGTTGTATTCAGAGCTTCTCTGTGCTTTATTTATTTCCCACCTTCTAGATTCAAAGTACTCATTGACCAAGTTAAATATGACAAATATATTGAAAAACATGTAAAAGTTCAAGTGTAAGGATGAGCAATTGTCCCTAACATTTCATTTCTGGAGTCGGTTTTCCCCGCAGAGCGTTCAGCGTTGGCGTTTTTTAAGGAGTCACTTTCATCGGCAATTAGACGCTTTCACCAGGAGAGTCAAGGGTGCAGCGTGAGCCTCACTTCAAGAAGTACGAGGCTTTGTAGTAGTTTAGCTGTTCAGCCAAGTTTAATTTTGCTAGCATTTTCCCAGCTGTGATAGTGCTGGGAATGTTCTAAAAAAAGAGGGATGTAGAATTCAATAGTGTGAATGAATATTTTAGCTCGCTTGTGAAAACCACTCATTTCAGATTAAGTCGTAACATGTCTTCACCCGCGTGTCCCAAAGGGCGTGAAGATGAATGCATGGATTAGATAGTCTCAGCTTCTTATAAAGATCTCAGATTTCAAAGAAGACGATGAAAGAGAATCGAGAACAGGCTGATTGACGAATGAGGTCGATCGCCGAGTCGTTAACCGACGGGCTTTATTGGATGAAGAGTGACGGAGACACACCTATAAGCAATCAATCCTTATGTAATCATCTCAGGAAAAGCTTGTGAAGCATCAGTCATACAACTGCCTTTTGAAAGTCTACAACACACACACACACACACACACACACACACACACACACACACACACACACACACACACACACACACACAAAACTGTTAGACATCACACTCTTCCAAATCCCGTCCTCGTGAAATTCCTCTCGCTCCCTGATGTCACTCTTAGTACCGTCTCTTTTAAATTATTCTCTCTTTCACAAACAAATGAGCTCACGTGCGTTTATGAATATGTGTGTCCCCATCAGTAGAGGAAAAACACAACAATAAAGGCATCCACAGTGGAGAGGGGACAGTAATACGTTTAAATGTTTTAACACACATGACGAGTACCACTTCTCACTAATCCATATGTGATCTCCAAGGCCTCGTGGTTTTTATACAGCTTTGTAGATTCCCGACTGAGTTCTGTTCGCCTTCCTATCCCATCGCCCCACACTCAGGCTTGCCTTGGCAGATCAATAGCACAGCATGAGGTTAGGTTTTAATTGAGCTGTCTTGAAGGGTGGGGTATGTTTTAATGAGGCCAGGTCCTGTTTTCATCCTGACCTTTGAGGCTCTGCCCTACAGGTGTCCATCCTCTAACTTAAAAAGGAATATATGGACTTGTAGGGCACCAAAGGTGCCGTGCCTCACCAAGCTCTTCTGCAGAGATTGACATTTCCACACAAATCTAATACGCCCATAGATTAGTTTTTTTTTAGTTTCTAACCATTATACATTACACTCTCTAGCACAGGGGTCAGGAACCTTTTTGACTAGGAGAGCCATAAAAGCCAAATATTTCAAAATATATTTCATTGAGAGCCATATAGTATTTTTTTACGTATAATAAATTAAATATGTCTTGCTTTTAATGCGACTTCTGCTGCTGCATGATGCTGGGGGGGGGACTTCTTCCGCCCCGATGTGCGCACACACACCATCGGAGCTCTGCGGCGTGTTAACGCGACACGTAGAGACAGAAAAATGAGGTCTGTTTAGTTAGTTCAATAAAAGAATAAAGACGTGCTCTTTAAGAAAAGGGACCGTACATTACTTCTGCTGTAATCTGGCGCGATAGAGAAACCGGAAGAGCCATAGGTTCCCGACCCCCACGATGAACAGGATATTCTGTGGTCGCATGTACATGATATGTAATATAATCTGAACTACATGATCAACACCAAAGCACTGCTCACCAGATGTTAGCTCAGTAACCTCATCTGTAACTTTTCAGGCAGCTTATATCAAGAAGCTGCGGGTCAAAGTGCAAACGCAGAATTGTACAGGCCTACTTGTCACTGCCCAAAGAAAAACCTTGACTAACAAATCATATCAATAATGGGTAATGTCACTGCAGCAAGCACCATGACAGGTGTAACATTTAACATTATATATGAAAAGGCCTGTTTTCGGTAAATGCCATGCCCACATCTGTTATCAGACTCTGGAATGGAGGTTAAATTGACCCCCATTATGAGCAGGTGACCCAGTGCCGTGGGTTACTGAGGTGACATCAAAGAAGTTATTATTTGGAAAGCCACAGAGCAAAACATCGTAAATCCAGCTGGAGCACATCTGGAGGAAAGCTGGGAGTGTTTGCCGGGGGACCGCCTCGGTGCATAATTGTCATCCGGATGTGGCCAGACAGGAACGGTCTCACTGGGAGGATATCACCACGGACTGGGATGGTATGAAATGCATTTTCTTTTTTAAAGCCTGTTAATCTTTCCCTGGATTTCTTTCCCTTTCACTTTCTCCTGAAATCAAGCTTTCCCATAAGAACATATCTTCATTATGCCATGGGCCTCTATAATAGCTGCAACATTCCCGATTATGGAATAAACTACTAACACACTAAAGAGTCGGACTGGATACATATATGATGCAATGGGTAGTATTTATCATTTCTTGCACATCATACAATTGCTGAAATTCACAATTTGAGATATGTTATCAGATTAAGTAACACATGTTCCACCATCTGAGTGGCAAATATTTATCAGTGATTTCTGCAGGTGATTTCCCACATTTTTTAAATGTATATAACATGTTTTATGATAACATAAATATTACTTTTCCTGCTGCTGTTTAAAAAGGCATTGAAACACACAAATAGTGCACAAACCCAAGGAGAATAAACACATTTTACAGTTGACCAATGTATTTGGTGACTGTAGTGAGAACTTCTCATTAGTTTAACATGTGCGTTAGAGAAATGTGGAGGGACCACCGTCCTTATGCACATGAAGAAAAATAAAAAAAATGCATCTCCATGAGGCCAATATAATTTTGAATAAAGGAAATGAATTCTAAATGATGTACTCTTATAACATTGTTATATCTCATCTTTACCTGCTAAATAAAATGTTTATTTCAAATGGTAGAAACTCAAAACAGCCAATAACAATAACAGATCCACCAGAGGGCCATGTTGTAGAATGAAGTCTTTTCCAGCTTTGGGATATAATTTAGTATTAGTATAATTCAGAACACTAACTAGTCTGTCCCCTCCCCTATCTGAGAAGACATGTCACAGTGCCCCCTTACTGTTATATTATGAATTGCATGTTGTGTCCATGTACACATTAGTGTATGTCATCGCATATTGCTGTACTGCAGTATTTTTTTATTTCAGATTCTTTAGAGAAAGTAATGTTTAAAAAAATACTCCGTCCAACACCTTTCCTGCCACCTTGGAGGAAGCAGCACTTCAGCAGCACTTCAGTCCTTCGGTGTCACGCCGCTAACGTTCCACCACAGCACCGCGACGCGCTCCGACGCCCTCTGGAAACGCCCACAGCCAACGGGACCATCGACGAGGCTGCTTACACGAGTGGGAAGAAAATAGATTGAAGCATAAAACATGCACGTGTGTCACGATGGCGGCTGAACCGATTACACGTGACGCACATCTGGCCGGTCGGACGCGTGAGCGAAGCGTGACGGGAAAACACGTAGACGACATGACTGCAGCAGACGGCCTGTTAGTCTGTTTTATTTCCACATCAGATTAACAACAAAAACAAATTGACAGTCAGTCGACTCCTTCCCGGGCTGATGACAGAATAAAAAAATACTGAGGATAGAATACTAAAGGCGTGATCACCTAGGCAACGCGGTCAGAGCGTCCTTGGTTCTTATAACGTAAGCGCAGGAAAGTCGACTTCTAATTATATTAATAATTAGGACTTCTTCAGCGGCATGTGTTTCTGTTGCTTAAGTTGTGTCCACGAACATTTTCTCAGATGCCATCACCAACTATGTGAGACAGCAGAAGCATCCTTTGGGGACCTCACAGCCCTCACACTGTTGATCACGAGCGTGTGTTCAGAAGTACATGTCCTGGAAGAGGTGTTGTCCCATCTCAATGTAGGCCTCCTTCTCCTGCGCAGACATTTGCTCCACGAGCTCGGGCTTCTGGCTGACCTCTCGGTACGAGAACTGCCTGCCTCCCACCATCACCACGGGCTCATCCCCGACCTCCTCAAACTCGTCATCGTCCTCTTCCTCCTGTGCCACTCGCTGCTGAGCGGCTGTGGCGGGGAGGAACCGAGGGAGAGTCGTCATCCGATTCGCTGGTGTCGCTGTCGGAGTCGCTGTTATTGGCCGTCTTCGAGAGCCGGGTGGCGCCGCTCGCTCCGCCTGCACCCGTTCCCGCCGCCGCCGCGCCCCTCTTCTCATGGATCAGCAGGGCGCGCATCACTTCCTCGTTTTCATCCGGCTGACCGATTCCGAGAGCCGCTACTCCATCCTGGGCCATGGGCACGACGTCTTCGCCTTAAATACACAAAAACAATTACTTATTCAAATCTGTAGTCATTCCTGTTGTTGTTTCTTGAACAATTAGAAACGTCGCTAAAGTATTTCTAAACGGTGCCTGCAACAGGGCATGGGGGTGCGGCCGAGGCTCCGGCCTCATGAAGCCTTCCTCATGTCTGGACATTTACTTTGTTTACACGGCGTCACGGCCGCATGTCATCTCCGTTTCCAGGCTTCAAAGGGCAACGCGGTCATTACAGGCAGATCCACAGAGACACACCTCAGAGACAGGATATCCAGAAGGCATAATTTGTGCAATTTCCACAGAATGGATTTTATTAACGAGAAAGTCCTGCTCAGCCGTGCACTAATCAAGCCTCTGATTATTTCAATTAAGCAATTACGGCTCAATGAGAGCATGGCCAGGCCTGATTTGCTGCATGCCCTTGGTCGGGCTCGTATTTGTCCATCCAATGATCATCATCATACAACAGGAAAACCCAGTGCCTAGACAAGGCTCACTGGACAGCCAATAGGAGTTATAAATAATGAAAAGTGAAAACAGCATTCGGAGTGGGAAGGGAATTTAATTTGTAATCCAACGTCTTCTGACTTATTATTTTATGAAGCAATATATTTTGCATTAATGATTCAAGTTCTTTTTGAGGCATCAATATAGATCAATATTGATCAATATATCAATATACATATATACATATATTCTTATATTAGCACAAATTATTATTTACTTTACACTGCGGTCAGCCAAGCTGGTGGAGGGTGCGTGCAGAGTGATAAAATGTTTCACACTTTAACTCACGAAATGTGGCTGTTGGCCAAAAATTACATCAATGAGATTTTTCCACAAACGAAAACCTCTTGCCGTCAGAATAACATGAAATCTACAAATTGACTGGTAAGTGCTTGATGGACGTCTCGTACGCAAACCCAACTTACTGTTCTTGAGCACGTCGGGCTCGCTGTACGCGCCCTGCACGGTGCTCTGGGTCAACCAGACGGGCCTCTGCTTCGGCGCCTTGCCCTCCTTGGCCTGCTTCAGCTGCTCCTCCTGCTCCTCCATGCTGATGACCACATTCTGGGTGTACATGTCCCCGTACGTTGAGCCTTTGTTGGACCAGGCCTCGCGGTGCGGGCCTAAGTTTCCTCCGGCTGCCGCGGCACGGTCACGGCTAGAGGAAAGATCCGGAAAGCATCCTTTAAACCGCTATCTTCAACCGGTGGAGCATGAGACATCGTGTGCGTGTGCGTTTTCAAGCTAAACAAGGTTTACTGGAATTTAATAATATCGCCAATTTCACTGAGGCCATTATTGCAGTAGATGAACATCACATGTGTCGTCATTACAAATGCTGACTCTTGTGGACCAGCTGAAGAGGGGACTAGGTATGTAGAAGTAGTGAGCGGTGTGTGACGCGTGTCAGAAGCTGACCTCTGTTTGAGGGCAGGGATCTCAGCCGGCTCGGGCTCCAGCAGCTCCTGAGACAGGTTAACGTCTTCGGTCTCCCGTAGCAACGCGTAGATGGGCTCGATCTGCTCGTTGAAGCGGGCCACGAGCGTCCTGCCGTCGGGACATACGGACGCGTCTTCCTCCACCTCCGTCTGGCAGAAGGTGCAGCGAAATGTACCTGCGGGTGAAGACAGAACTGTGTTTAAAACAATGGGGGGGGGGGGGGGGGGGGGGGAGGGAGGGAATCAGGCTACCTAGCTAGCCTGATCACATACTGTGTTACCCACAGCCTTGGGACATGCTTATAGGGCACTGCTTTTAACTGCAGCCCAAAGCCCCAGGCTATAAACCAACTTCTTTGCAAACAACTATTTTATATATATATATATATATATATATATATATATATATATATATATATATATATATATATATATATATATATATATATATATATACACACACACTAGCATGGTTCGTTTGTCTTACGTCAACCAAAATTAACAAATGTGCATGACTCTAGACACAGATAAACTCGTAGTGATAAATACTTCCTCACCGAGTGGGTGCCCGTAAATCTTTACATGTACTGTATATGTGCGTCACACGTGGAATGGAAAATGTAAAGGTACAAGTTATGCAACAATATATCACTATTGCATTTTAAGTGATTTGGGGCCTTTTTCTTTGGGACCTGCTTGCTACCAGTTAGAGAAGGGCATGTTGGGCCATCTGCTTCTCTTGCTGAATTCAGTTTTCAAGAATGGGAAATGCTCCAGCATTACATACCCCTTCTGCTTTGTGTTTATGTTCATGAGAGATAGTGAAGAACAAAAAAAAAAGTGTGAGTATGGGATGAAAGAGTGAGGTCAGTGCATATATGCTAGATGTGTAAGAAGAAGAAATGGGAAGTCACATTACATGCACAACTAAAAAACTATTATTTTTCAGGCAAAATGTTGAGCCTCGTCGACCTTTATGGCAGGTGAATATAGTAAATAAAAAAAAAGCATGTTCTGAAGAGTAGGGGGTGCATTCACTTTACAAAGTGTGGAAGTCCAGAGCGGCAGGGTTTCTGGCTCTCCCTTGTGGGTCAGAATGAGCTGGCAGACTTGTAGCGTCACCTCCCATCCCTGTGAGGTCACACTGAGTGTTGCTTGCCCTGAAGAAGCAACCGCTCCAGGTATTGTTTTTGTCAGCATCTGTCAGGGTGCAGGGTTACTGCCTCCGCAGCCAGATTTGATACCAGCTGGTATATGTTGAAACAAGAGACGAAGTAATTGGCAAGACGTTCATAAATGAGTCACCAGGAAGATGCTGACGGCTCCCAAAGAGGACCATGAATTAATTGGTGATGCACCATCATATCTTAAAGAGCTTGTAGTACCGTATCGCCCCACCAGAGAGCTGCGCTCACTAAATGCGGGGCTACTTGTAGTTCCTAGACTCTTAAAATGTAAAATGGGAGCCAGAGCCTTTAGTTATCAAGCTCCTCTTTTATGGAACCAGCTTCCACCTTCAGTCCGGGAGGCTGACACAGTCACCACATTCAAGAGTAGACTGAAGACTTTCCTCTTTGACAGAGCTTATAGTCAGGGCTGAATCAGGTTCACCTGGTCCAGCCCCTGGATATGCTGGTATAGGCTTATAGCTGCTGGGGATGTTTAGGATGCACTGAGCACCTCTCTCCTCTTTTCTTTCTCCTATGGATGAATCTTCATCTCTCAATCACACATGACTAACTCTGCTTCTCCCCGGAGTCCTTCTGACTTCACGTCTCATGGGGTCATCGGACCCTATGAGACGGCATAGATTCCATCTGCTGATGGACCTTCGATGGTTGGATCGTGAGTTCCTGACACCAGCTGTGCCACTGCCCTGCTGGGACTCCGCCCACTCCTCCACTTGGTTTCTTCCCTTTTTTTTTCCCCCTGAAGGGTTATTTGGGAGTTTTTCCTGGTCCGATGGGAGGTTTTGGGTCAGGGATGTCTATGTGTACAGACTGTAAAGCACTCTGAGACAAATTTGTAATTTGTGAAACTGGGCTATACAAATAAACTGAATTGAATTGAATGAAGCTGGGAATGAGAACTTTTTACCAGAGTGGTGTTGTTACACATTTTTATTTCTACAATTTGGTTTTATGTTGCTCTTTAGGGATAAAATGGTTACAAGTAATCTTTGAAAATATTAATAAGCCCCCATGCTTAGGTTCTTTATTTGAAAATACCCATTGACACAGCATAGTGTGGGCAACTTAAAACTTGTACTTAAGATTCAAATTGTACTATTGTTTTGTCTTCTTTTTATTACTTAAAATTGGATGTTGTCCTGGCATTTTGGGATACCGGGTGTTTTCTGTTTATTATTTCCCCTGTGATAACAGATGTTTTCAAGAACAATTTAACGCTCTTGGAAAGCCTTGCCTTTGCTGACCTCCAGTGGTTTTCCCCTTGTTCTTATTAAGAGCAAGTGGACTCCAGGAATTTCTACCGGAACGGGCAGCAGAACCCTTCTCTTCAGCCTGGCGGTGTGTTTTAAACACTCTTTTAGCACAAGCTCTTTGTTTCCTAGCAACAGTGTTGGTTGACTGGTAGTCAACATTTGGATTGGCAGACAATGAAAGCACGGAGCATCGCTCTGACTGAATGAACGCGCTTCAGTGCATCGAGCATCAAGATCTTCATCACAAGCCCATGATTAGTACGTAGAATTATTATTTCACTCAAATGCAAATTTCTTGTTTTTTAGTAAACATAGAGAAAATATTTAAAACCACCATACCCAAAATGTCTGGGGTAAACGGTTGCAGAAAATTAAATGTAGTGATACTCTTAGTCTTAAACCCAGACCGGCTCACATAATCAAGAAATGTGTCATTTTAAGAAACAAACTTGGGCAAGTTGGTCATGTCTTGGTTATATAAATATTGATCGAATTATGATTTCAAAACCATGTGTGAGTCTACATTATTTTAATGCCATGGTTATTTAGCTTTATCTTCCC
Organism: Liparis tanakae; assembly: GCA_036178185.1. Classification (NCBI taxonomy): domain Eukaryota; kingdom Metazoa; phylum Chordata; class Actinopteri; order Perciformes; family Liparidae; genus Liparis; species Liparis tanakae. The sequence continues at coordinate 15,970,310 of CM070107.1, forward strand.
TTTGAATTCTACATGTCCCCACCCACAGTCTGCCTCAGATGACTTCCTGGTAGCTTCTGTTGCTCACATGCACAGACACAGCAGAGTGGATAGCGTGATAAGTGAGTGATGTGATGTGCATTTATAAGCACGGTTTTGGACAGCTGCAAGCCCATAATGAGGCAGGCTGAGAATCAGACTATGATTATGCTTCAGGCCTTTTGTTGTGGTAGAAAGTCAATTTAAATAGGCTGAAAGACAATTTTCCGTTTGAGTAATAAAGAAGCATTTAATCAGACATACGAGAAGCTAACCTAGGACATTTAAATGTAACCGAAACTCAACTAACAAAAGGTTTCCCAAGTATTCGATTCCTCAGTTTAAACTGGGAGTAAACAGCCACACAAAAAAATATATGGACTAGATGACTTACAGATCAGGTGACATAAGCTAATGTTTTTATTAGGTTCTTCTTTATTATAATATTATTATTTGTATTATCTTGTTGGCATAACAAGAGACAAATTATATTGAATATCAATTTAATGAAACTTTACTTTTAACAGACAGTTTTTTAACTAGGTTTTATATTGGCTGTTGGCAGGAAGCCACGACATGTAATGGGCTTCATCACGCGGAACACAAATGGCTTTAGATCTTGTCCATTCTCCTCTGCCGTCACATACCTCATATTGTACCAGTGATGATGGAGTCGACAGGTCTCGAGAGTCTATTGATTTCTCCTACGAGCACATACAACTGCACAATGGTAGTGTGCTCATGAGAGAGCAGTCGATGTCTTCTCCAGAGACAGCCACATTGTGAGGACACAATGAGATTGAACGCCGTTGTTTGTTGAAAAAACAACAAATAGCCTCATCGATGATGAGATTGTTTACCTGTCATTGGGTCAAACAGCTGATTGGCCTCTAAATCCGTGAAGGTGGAGAAGCAGCAGGGGCACCGGAAGGAGGCGCGGTTGGTGGAATCTCGCTCATCTGTCTCAATGCGGCGGCGCATATGATCCAATTTATACTTCACCACGTTGACCAAGACCCTGAAAAACAAATCCGGTTGCTAAAGCTTTATAGTATTCAAGATGCTGCCATGTTAATAAATAGTTGTCATTGTAGTACGCAGTCGAACACAAAACACATAACTCTCCCCAGGTGTTGAAAAGACAATGTCTACTCTATATAAAAGACATGTGTGAAGGCCAGCCGTCAACCATCGCTGTGGACTTAGCTGATCCCAACATTGCTGACATGAGAAATTGACAATGCCAATATCTGGAAGGTGGGTGCCTGGAGTGAATTCAGTTTAGCCCAGAATCACAAATCTGCTTAAATGGGCACTCACAGAAGATTGAGTCAGAAATAAATCACTTTCTGAACATGACCCTTTCAAAAAGAAATGTCCTCCATGATAAATGAGATGAGCAAAAACTGACCAGAGTATTAAAAAAGACGTTACACTTTCAGATAACCTCGTCTGTATGCTTTCCAATATCAGATAATCATATTGCTAAGTCTATTTTTGAAAAGGATATGCATCTTTAGGTGAGGTCAACTTTCCAGGCCCCTCTCTCCTGGTGGTTGGTCATTATGGTTAATCAAACAAGTTCTAACATCCTCTCATATAAGTTACCATATACATAATAATAATAATAATAATAATAATAATAATAATAATAATAATTAACATTAACAGGAGTTAATAATGAATCAACACTTCACCCGATAATACACAAGAAGGTATCGTGTGCTAATGTGTCTATTATGTTTACTGTTGCCATGCAAAAGAAAAAGAGAATAACCACCTGTAGTTGATGAAGTAATAGTTGTGCCGAGTCGACTTGCCATCGAGGGCTGTTTCCACTCTCATGCGACACTTCACAAACTTGTCGGCCTTCAGGGTGTTGAGTACTGAGCGCAGTTGTTTGCGATCAAACTTGAGCAGCTCCAGCATGTCTTCCTCGCGCACACATGGGTTGCGAATGAGCACATCCAGGGCCAAGGCGTGGTCCACTCCATAGAAGCCCCGTACGACCTGCTTGGCCAGCCGCTTAAGCGCTGCGGGAACCTCGGTCAGTACCTCCGGCTCTATCATCTTCTGCTGTGGAAAGAGACGAGAACTGTTGAGCTATTCGGAAGGGCCGAGAAAAACAAAAGAAGATCTGAAAGCTTTGAGTGGAAGAAGAGTCTAAAAAGTGGAAGTAAAAAGAGTCTTTATTAGGGAGCAGAGTCATGTGGGGGGTGGGGGAGGGTCTGTTAAGAGGATAGATAAATGTGGTGCACCTTAACGCTGGTTGCCAGCTCCCATAACACCGAACCAAGACTCTCAAGTAAAGATCTGAGAGCAGCAACCTATAACCACGCACAGTTTGGGAGGGAGATTAGGTTGAATTAAGACACATGGATACCATTTGCAAAGAGTGAAATATCATATTTTGAGAATATCGTTTATAACTCTGAGCTTAGCTGGATGTTAGATCGTGCAAACGTAACTTATCGTAACGTGAGACAACTCAAACAATAATATATAACATAGACTAATGCAGCAAGCTAACAGTGACGATAACTACTGGAGAGGATATTATACTCATATCGTGAAGTTAACGTTTAGCACTTTACTACCGGACTAGCTCGCCTCATGCTAACTAACGGTAGCTAACTAAATGTTATGTTGCAGCCAACATGTAACCCAACTGCCCAATAACTTACCCGTCAAGTTCCACCAATACCACAAAGCCCTCGCTTCCTTAGGTCATTGCAGAGTATGACGATTTTGTCTTTAACAAACACAGCTTAAGATAAACTAGAAACATGTGTACTTATATGTAAACTGCTAAATTAGCTCGCATGCTTCTTCATGGTGTGTTTTAGAAGTCAACCCCGGAAATAATACCAAAACCACAACAAAGATTTACCAGCTGCCCTTAGTAGCCAATGAAAGTGAAGAATTCTTGATTGACGTTTATTTTGACCAATGGCTGAGCGTCCGGTTTATTTTCTCTGGAACGAATCAGATTGAAAATAACATTTGAAGGCGGGGCTTCCACTATTATCTTCCGGGTAGCCGCTGTCACAAAAAAATGGCTTCTCTTGACAGGGTAAAAGTATTAGTCTTAGGAGATTCAGGTAAGTGTACAACTATTTCGGAATTTATAATCCAACGTGAACTTGAATGCCTATTTATTAATACATATGTTTTTTCTAGGAACATATCACACGGTCTGCGTCCCTTGTGGGGACGTCAAGCTCCTGCCAAAAGTCTGGAGTAGTGTAATAGTTATGCTCTGTAAACCCGCATACGCAGCTTTATTGTCTACTGGTGGATTTGAAATAAAGGTGGAATAGCAGTTTCTGAATTAAAAACTGACTACCAACAGCTCGTTAAAGATATGTACTGATGTTTTTTATGATGCTTCCATGGAAACTGAGGATATGTGGCTTGTTTTTACAATAGAAGCGTACCAAATACACGTGAACCACGTCGTCATTGTCTTGTAATCAGACGTAGGAACTACATACCGTTACATCAAGTCTGAAAGCCAAACATTACGATCTACCGGAATATCACGTCTGTCCTTGTGCCGAGGAGTGATTTCATGAGCGTATCTTGATCTCATCATAAATTGACATTATCTTTTGCAGGGGTGGGGAAGTCTTCCTTGGTCCATCTGCTCTGTCAGAATCAGGTGTTAGGAAATCCATCTTGGACTGTTGGTTGCTCTGTGGATGTACGGGTAAGCAGGTCGAACACCTCATTTACTCAATTTGATTGAGATAAGGTCTAAAAAAGATGCTGCAGGTCTTTTTAAATGAGCCTCAGATTAACTGTATAGATCTCATACAATAAGCTTTTTAACTACATAACACAATTTGTAAACGCTGACATGTTGGAACCATACATGGTCCAATAAATCATTCCAGGCACTTTATACACTGACTGAAAAACATATGCTTGATATCATTTGAATAAGTATAAATATGATTCACTGAGGGGGAAGAAGTACAAAACAAATCTATATAGAGAGAGCTAAGTGCAATCCAGTCATAGGCTGTTAAGTAAAAGTAACACATTCAGATTTTTTTTTTAAGTAAAAGAATTAGCATCAAAATAATAACTTATTCTACAGAACGGATCATCTCAGAATACTGTATATTATATTGGTGGATTATAATAATTCATGCTTTAATGTGTATGCCACTTTATGGTTGCAGCTGGTCATGGTGGAGCTAATTTAACTAAACCTAGAGGCCTAATGACACAAATTAAGTAGAATAATGAAGTAGCAGCAAGTAAACATATGTCATACAAGTTTAAGTACCTGCAAATTTTAATGAAGTACAATATTTAGTGAATTTATCTCGTTATTGTCTTCCACTAACGACTCAAAACATTCATGTCAGATAAAAATGTGCAGTTCAATCATATTCTACAGATGCTGAGGGGACAACAAAATTGAAGTGTCAAAATAACTATGTATAATATATACATATAACTACAGGTCCAAGACTATAAAGAGGGAACCCCGGAAGAGAAGACCTACTACATTGAACTCTGGGATGTCGGCGGATCTCTTGGCAGTGCCAGCAGTATCAAAAGCACCAGAGCTGTCTTTTACAATTCAGTTAATGGTAAAGACAATTTAAAATGATCATTTAAGGAAATCTGGAATCGTTAGCGTTGCTAATATTTAGTTGCCATTTTCTCTTCTTCTTTTTTTTCAGGAATTATGTTGGTACACGATTTAACAAATAAGAAATCTTCTCAGAATCTCTACCGTTGGTCACTAGAGGCTTTAAACAAGGATTCTTCTCCGACAGGAGTTATCGTCTCAAATGGGTGAGTAGACGTGTCATGGTCTTGTTTTGTTTTCATGGGGTGTAATATACACGCTGACCCAGTTGTTTAAGATATTACCTTGTGAATGGTAGTGTTGGATACAGAGTTTTTTTTTCTCCCTGCAGTGACTATGATAGAGAGAAGTTTGCTGAGAACTCGGTGCCTTTGTTGCTGATTGGCACCAAGTTTGACCAGATCCCAGAGACCAAGCGCAATGAAGTTCTCACCCGGACGGCCTTCCTGTCTGAAGACTTCAATGCAGAGGAGTTCAATCTCGTAAGTCAACTTCATCATTCCTGCAAGCTCTGATCTTAAACACATTTTAAATTGAATTTGTGACACTACTGGCATTATTTATGTGTTGAAATATCATATTTTTTGACATTCAAACGTCGGTCTCTGTTGTTTGACGGTAACAAAGCCATTATAAATTGGCTGCAATGCTTCAGTGGTACCTGATATACAAAAGAGAGCAAAATGCTGCTTTTCGTTTCCACCACAGTGGCAGCACTAGTGGATAATAGAGTTGAGGAGGAAGTGATTCACCTCAAAGAAGAAGACTGTTCCTAGTTCTCTCACAGGCGGATGGATGACTTGCTTCTTTTCCGTTGCTTAATGATTGTTAAAAGCGCGGTGAGGGAGACTTGTCCCTGATGCTCACGGCTCTAAATAACCTCGTAGATCCCCCAATAAACCAGTTTTCAGATTACCACCTTGTTTCTTTTACAGAAAGTTTTGGAGAGGCTTATGTAAACCTGACGCTGACATGTATAAATGTACAAATGGCGGCAAAAGTACAGAATGAAGTAAAGTACTTGATCTGATAAATGGAAAGTGAATAATAGAAATATTCCATGTGCATTTAGAGAATTGGATAAGTTGTAGTTGTGATGCACATCTTGTATTTCACTGGAACAAGATCATATTTTAATTGACTCATTAATTACTTCTTGAATTGTTCAATGTTAAGTCTCAAAAGTAGAGAAGCATATCTCAGTATGGTTATACGTTATACGGTTTCCGATTCATACAAGCTTCCCGGTTAGTTGACGCAGATCAAGTTATTTGAATGGTGGTCATTTTTGTGGGATACAGAAGAAAAAAAAAAGTTTCTTCATTGGTTGATCACCCATCATTAAATCAAAATCAAATCAAATCTCTGCATTATAATCCGTCACAAAAAAAGGAAACGAAAGAGACCTCACAATTTCACATTTTATGTATAATTCAGAAAATCTGACTGACACAGAGACAGCAAGACAGGCCAAATCTTTATCAGGATTTTTGATGTAAAGAAAAACATATGCCATCATATCAGTTTGAAAGAAGGTACAATCACAAACAACTTCTACAGACGCAGGTGTTGTACAACACCTGGGAAAGAGAAGATCCAATTTATTTCCGGTTTGTGACTGAAGTGTATTTTGTTTTCCCAGGACTGCACCAACCCGAGATACCTCGCTGCAGGAACATCAAACGCAGTGAAACTCAGCCGATTCTTTGACAAGGTGAGAAACCCACAGTTCCCGGTGTGTGTGTGTTTATTTTATATATATATATATATATATATATATATATATATATATATATATATATATATAATATGAATATTAAAGTATGTAAACTTTCAAACCACTTTGACTCGGTCAAGTAAGCCTAGATTAACGTGCTTACAAAGTAATAACTATTTCATGGCCTTATGTATGATGTAAAGATACTTGATTGACAGCAGTAAGAAAATCATGTAATTTCATTTTATTCTTTGGTTGTACCATATTTGTATCTCGTATCTGACATTGAATTGATGCGGTAGTCAAGTCTGTAACTTCTAACCTCAGTCTTTTTAGTGCAAAGTGCCCCGTTTCCATATCCGTATGGGTATGTGAGTTTTGTATTGAAACGGTCTTCAACCTATCTCCTCTAGGTTATAGAGAAGAGATATTTCACAAGAGACCCAAGTCCGGTGAGTTTTACATGCGCAGTCTTTCTTTTGGTTTGGGTAATAAGAATTCAGCCTTTATAAAACCGCACATCTCTTTCACTTTCTCTGCAGATGACGGGTTTCAACGACAGAAAACGCTTCAACTTCAAAAGTTTGCACTACGACTGACAACAGCTGTGGTCTGTGGTCCGTGGTTTGGCAGCGATGCCCCTGGGCTTTAACACCACACGTAAACCATCACCCCAACATACTTTCTCTCCACCGCCCCGCCCCCGCTACTGTCACCTTTTGCATCTGCTGTAATGATTGACTGAATTATAATAAGTATATTATATATGATGAGTAATTAATAGTGATAAAGATACATATGTACATAGTTAACACAACTTCCACAAAGATGCAGCAAAAAGGAGTTGAGCACAAAAACAAAGAAACGTGCTTCATATGAAGATGGTGTAGAAGATGATAGGCAAATGCTACGTATGTATAATGAGACGTTTTTATTAAATTTTCTTTCACATGCAAGACAATTACTTTCAATTATTATTTTTCAAAACAAAGACCATCATTCTTGAAATGTTTGGCATGTTGTTTAAGCAAGTGAGGAAAGGGCAATATTTTTGTCCTCAGAAATATTGCTCATGCTAAATTATCCAATCTCTTCATCTCTTTCTTAATCCAGGGGAGAAGGAAATTTACCTTGGTGAGGAAATGGGGATTATTGTAATCATCTTTCAGGGTAAAAGCTGTTAATCTTACTGTTGCAGATTAGTGGTCCTCTGGAATCCCCCTGAGAGAAAGACAACAGACAGAGTTGATTTAAATATAATGAAAACCCCCAAATGATTACACTTGTTTTTGATAAATAAAACTCTTCTCCATGTTCTCAGCATCATTGATGTATTTTTTATGTATATAATGGTTGGTTACTTATTTGCGGTGCTGCTTCAAATGCTGTTAGATTACCTGGCAAATGCCTCCCTTCCGTTTGTCAAATTTGCTGCAAATCGTGCTGAGAAATTAAGTATTCTTTCCATATATCTTTGCACTCGAAGCTGAATTGTATTTTCTCCGTGGTCTCCATCAGTACATTGGAAAAAGGCTTAATGGCACCTGTTTGGCCACGTTTTTTGTCGGCTGGGATCCGATGGCCTTCACATTCCTCGTCAGTGTGACGTTGTCTTTTAACTGTGTACTTCATGAAATCAGTTAAACCAGTCAAACAGCTTGTTTATGTCCTCTTAATGTACGATTGGGGCTTTCATGTTGAGCGGTTCACATCCTTCAGTTATAAATGTGTGACATCACCTTGTGCAGCTTTACTTTCAGACAAGAAAATTATACAAAAATGAAACTGCGATGATGGCATCAACCACATTGCACAAAATTCTTCATAGAGACTTTCTTTTCCACACGGATACAATTTTACATTGACTTTTACATAGTTTTAATTTAACTCAAGCAACATGATATCATAATCGTATTCTCCAGTGAATTTCGGATGTTGGTGGTACTTGGATCCGTTGCTGACTTTTCTCTTTCTTGCTTATGTTGTGTGCTCCACTGTCAATGGCAGAGGTCTGACAAACCGGAGTACAATTAATGGAAACATATGTCATTAAACTTAACACTTAACACTTCACACTTTGAAAATATTGAAGTACAATGATTTAAAAATATAAATTACTACAGTATTTAAAAGTGTCATTAAGTATTTTTTCCGAGCAATGACAAACATGTAAGTGACATCACTGGGACAACATTACACTTTAAAACGGTGAAAGTAATAACCTAACACATCTCTGTAAATGACAAATAGTGATTTCTCTGGACCTGCATGTGATATCTGGGGGTAGAGTAAAAGTCAATTTAAGCAGTTCAAATTAGTAATTAAGTTATTAAAATACCAGAGGAGGTTGTATGATATACTTAGTCCCACATTGGTTCAATGAATGTGGAAGAAAACTGTCAGATCTTCACACATGCCTTTTTGATAGGTTTTCATGACTTGAGTATTATTATCCAAAAAGAGCAGCGATGGCTTTTCAAGGAGGCTGGCATGCCTTAGTGTTTCCTGACCACTAGATAGAGCTGTAGGCATTTAGTTTGCACAAAATACACTTGTGAAAGAAAGTGAGCAGCCCAGTTCTCACACACGCAGCTTTTATCTGGCTCTGTCACGTGTTATTGTTTATGACGAGTATTGGCAACTTTTGTCTACCAGCATCTCAACTGACTTAAATAAAACATCTTTTGAATTATAGTCAGCAGCACATGGAAACTTTGAATAAGCTAAAACGTGTTCTATCATGGTGCTGCTCCATTTCTTTTCAGGAATAGTAATGTAATCAAAGTATTTCTAAAGTGTTTTGCTCTCTCATGATGGTTTGTTTGACCCTCAGCCTTACTTGCAGTAAAGCAGAAGAAGACACGATACCTGACACAGGTTGCAGTTAAGGACAGAAGGTTGCCCAGTGGAACAGGGTCAATAGCATTCATTACATTTGTGTTTACCCCACAGAGGTGTAGATAGGGTTCTCCGGCATGTCCCTTGAATAGATGGAGCTGAAACAGGATTATATGTTGTATTACTGTAATGTCGGACCAGGAATGGTTATGAAGTTTGAAACATTGTAAGCTGGTAAAGAAAAACGATTTGCAATTGAACTGTGAATGACATCGTATCGCCAGTCTTCATTTTTTTTAAAAGCTTAAAACTCAGCCTTTAATTTTGAGTAATAAAACACTTTATATGACAGTGTAGAGTTGGGAAACAGCGAGACAGAGACGTAGTTGCAGTCAAGATAGTTTACTCCACAAACTCCACATAAAATGTACAATACTTGTGCATCACACACACTCTTTCCGGAAACCGAAGAGCCAGACCCCGAAAACCCCGCCAGCTCTTAAAGGCACAGTAGCTCTTAGGTGAATGTCTCTCACAGTTCGTATGTTGGTCACCACACAGGCCCCCCCAGAATTCACCCAACCCAAAAGTGCAATAGACGAAAGTCAGTGAACAGAGTCCGACTCCAAAAGGCCGGGGCAGGGACAGAGGTCGGGGCAGGGTGCGGGGCTGAAACAGGGGGGCGCCTCCGGCGTGGGGGCAGAACCAATTGGACGGGCTCATCAATGTCTAAATGAGCAGGCTTGAGACGGTCGATAGCGACTCTTTCCGGCCTGCCCCCCCTGTCCACAACAAAGTTCTTAGCGCCCGCTTCCAGGACCCGGAAGGGGCCGTCGTAGGGGGGCTGCAGCGGAGACCGATGGCTGTCATGACGGATGAAGACATACCTCGCCGCTGGCAGCTCCCTGGGGACATAGGACTGGGGGAGGCAGTGGCGAGTCGTCGGGACAGGCACGAAGGCGTCGGCGACGCCCCGGGACACAGTTCGGTGAGAGGAGCGGAGCAGGGCAGCGTCGGCCAGCGCGGCCTTGGCCGCAGTGAAGGCTACGTCCATCGCCGAGGACCAGTCCAACACGTCCTTGGGCCGCTTTCCCCGCAGGGCTTCGTACATAGGGCGCATGAGGTGGGCAGCATGGGGAAGGAAACGGTTGTAAAAGTTCACCATGCCCAGAAACTCCTGCAGAGACCGTACGGTGCGGGGGCGAGGGAAACCTGCGACGGCCTCCACCTTGGCGGGAAGGGGGACGGCTCCCCGCGGAGTGACGTGGTGGCCGAGGAAGGTGATGGACGACAGGCCAAACTGGCACTTAGCTGGGTTGACGATGAGGCCATGTTCGCTGAGGCGGCCGAACAGCTGCTGGAGGTGAGTCCTGTGCTCCTCCCTGGATGCACTGGCCACTAGAATGTCATCTAAATAAACAAATAAAAAAGGCATGTCCCGAAGAACGGAGTCCATCAGGCGCTGAAACGTCTGCGCCGCCCCCTTGAGGCCAAACGGCATACGCAAAAACTCAAAAAGCCCAAAGGCCGTGATGGTGGTATCCCCGCACCAGGTCCACCTTGGAGAAAACGACAGCCCCTGCCAGGTGGGCAGAGAAGTCTTGTATGTGCGGGACGGGGTACCGGTCAGCAGCGGTGGCATTGTTAAGGCGACGGAAATCGCCAACCCCCGTCGGCCTTAGTAACCATGTGTAGGGGGGACGCCCATGGACTGTTTGATCGGCGCACAATGCCGAGGCGCTCCATGGTCGAGAACTCCTCCCTGGCGATCGCAAGCTTGGCTGAGTCAAGGCGGCGGGCCCGGGCGTAGACAGGGGAACCCACAGTGGTGATATGGTGCTCCACGCCATGCTTAGCCACCGCAGACGAGAACGTGGGTGTGGTGAGGTCGGGGAACTGGGCGAGTAGGTGTTGATACGGGTCCCCGGTGACCAGCGTATTTGACAGGCAGAGTCCCCCCCCCCCCAGCGTGCAGGGGTACGAGGCAAAAGAAAGGGCATCAATCAGGCGGCAGTTCTTTACGTCCACCAGCAGGCTGAAAGCACAGAGGAAATCTGCGCCCAGGAGCGGCGTGGATACCGTAGCCACAACAAAGTCCCAGCCGAAACGGCGGCCGCCAAAACACACCTCCACTTGCGTCCGCCGGCCATGGTGTCCACGGGTTGAGCTGGCAGGATGCTGCGTTGTGCGCCCGAGTCGACCAGCAGCCGCCGGCCAGACAAGGAGTCAACGATGAATAACAGCTTGCAGTCACGACCGGCGCCCATAGCCGCTAACGAGCGCCGGCCCTGGCGTTACCCTGTGGCTTGAAACTGCATGGCTTACGGCACTGCTTGGCCTTGGCCCCAAACCTGGCATGGTTTGGGGCCAAGAAGAGTCAAAAAGAGTAAATAATTACATTTCCTATGAATGATGCAACTGGGGCCAACAAAAAACAAACAAGCAAATCATTTTTGTCTACCTGGCCAAACAAAAAAGAAATGTACACTTTTTTTGATCCCAGTGGGGTCATTCTTCTCTGTATTTGACCCATCCTTAGTTATTAAGGAGCAATGGGCTGCAGTGAAGCGCCCAGGTAGAAACTGGGGATGCAGTGTCTTGCTTAAAGACACTTAAACATGCAACTATGGGGAGAGAAGGGGATTGAGCCGGGTTTCTTGCGGTTACAGAACAATGACTCATCCCCATGAGCGACAGCCAAACCCAAATTGATTTCTAAGTGAATAATTGTCAACGTTCAATTTCTTTGTTTGTTTGCTGACTAGCAGGCTGATTCAGCAAAAATAATGTACTAAGAAAGCCTTTGTTGTTAGCTATATGTCAGTAAATGATTGCACCCACTCAAGATTAAGAACCAGAGTTAACTCGTAGCAGCCTGTAAAACCAGTTCCCCACAATGCCAGTGCTGGACAGTCCAATGGTGGAGAAACTTCAAAGTAAAGCAGTGTCTATTTAATTCAACTTTATTTATATTGTCCTAGATCATTACAGTCTATTGTGTACTTTTTTCCAAAATAGATATTTTTTTATCAAAAAATAATTACAGATAAAATCATGACATCATTTACACCACACCCATACAGCAAAACACCAAACATATGCACACACGCACACAAATAACTCCACTATTCATTTCTTTACAACGCTTCCGGAACAAATGAGCGTTTTATACAAACACTACTCTCGCTTTGTCTTTTGAGTCCCCTTTCTGAAACACATGCGAGTGCAGAGCAAGCAGCATTTCACTGTCAACCACAGAACGGTGATGAGGACGATGGCGAACAAGCCGATGACATCCAGGCTGTGGTACTGAATCCAGTTCAGGTCATGTGCAGCGACCCTTAAATGCGCAGCTCCTTTGTGTCTCATGACAAACTCCGTCCAGAAGACAGCGAGGTCCACGGGCTGGACAGGGCGGTCCAGGTGTATCTGAGACAGCGTCACTATCTTCTCTTTGTAACTGAGGGAGGAGTCATATTTAGAAAATATAAAATTAATGGAATGATCTCAAAAGGTCTTTTGTACATCCTCACAGACTATAGTTACAACTATTTCCTAAAACCCTGCTTAAAATGTGTAAAATAGGATGTGAAAATGTCGTTAACTACATACTTTGGATGCACTTTGGAGCAACTTTTATCAATGGGTGGGCCCACCTTTTGTTTATCTTACTTATCTCAGACACTGTTAGCACACATTGTACTCATTTGGTGTCTTTGTTTGTCGCATGTGTACGAGCACAACTTCATTCAAGGCATCAATAGGCTTTAAAAAAATGTATCGTGAGGAAGGAAACCATTATTTAAATCTACAGAATACAGACAAAGTGTTCTCGTGAGAAACACACATAACTTTAGTTTTTTTCATTAACAAGAACACTTCACAGGTACTCCTTATTGATGTGGACTTGTCTTACCTTTTGTCATTGATGATGTTATTAAGTGCAGACAAGAGGGTTTCAGTTGTCATATCATAAATTGCGAGCGTCTTTGCAACACCTCGCGACACCATGCGATGCACGTTGTCCCCCTGGTCCCCAAACAGTGGGAACATCAACATGGGTACAGCATTGCAGATACTCTCATAGATACCATGGGTACCTCCGTGAGTGATGAAGACTTTAGCTTTGGGATGGGCTGCGGAGCACAGAGACATTTTTAGGTCCAATTCAAAATGCAGTTTGATAAATCTTTGATTAGTTTGCCGTGATGGCGTTTATTAATCCATAACACCGTCTGGGTAAAACTAAACCCACCGAGGAGATCGTTCTGAGGTAACCACTTCATAAGTCTCACGTTCTTGGGTACATCTTCAGGTAAGACTCCAGTGTATCTCCAAACAACCTGAAACATAAATGATGAATGTTTGGGTGGTGGGAGACCTGGGACCTTCATAAGCCAACCGTGCTAACCACTACACCACTTGATTTTATACATACATACACGGATGAATCTCAGTAACGTTGATCTGTAATGGTTATGTTACCCTTTGAGGAATTTGCCGAAAGGCATCGAAGAACTGCATCGCCTTCTTCTCAGGCATGTTGGACACCATGGAGCCCAGGGTGAAGACGATAAAGCCGGCGTCTCCTGAGCCATCCACAAACTCCTTCAAGTCCTGCGGGGTCGGGGGGTGTAGGAAAAGGGTTTATACGTGTTAGGCAAGGTCTAGCAGACAATGACCAAAAGCTGCTCCGATGCATTATTTTAAAGTAAATTATCTCATTCAACAGCACCAATTAAACAATATTAGAAGCATAATCTTTATTGTGTTTCTGTCAACCGGCTCTTTGCAGATTGACTCCTGTTGGGGTAATTGACCCTCACTTTTTATGTAAGCTGGTCAAAGTCCATGCCCTGTGCTTAGATTCCTCACACTGCATCTCCCATGAGAGCAGATGAACCTGTTTTTTCATAATGTAGTGAGCCAAGCGTGGTCAATCATGATAAATGGCCCAAACAACCATTACAATATGTTAAGCACCTGGTAGTACTAAATTGTGTTTGCTGTTTTTCTTCTTCTTGTTTTCACTGTGGTTTCTATTGCATCACCATTATACAGATTTTGCTTCTGCCTGACTTCACAAAGAGCTAGTATACAATTTGCATTACTTGAATCCAGATGTGATGCATGCTTGTTTATTCTTTGAATACTCACCGCTGGCAGAGGAGCTTTCTTTTCACAATTGATCCCTCCAATGAAAACCATGTTTGGCATGATAGGTTTGGGCCATTCTAAAGTAAAGTCGTATCTGAGAAGCCAGATCGCGCCATGACTAAGAAGGTCCGTGTAGGTCACGTTCTCTAGGTACCTGCTGACCAGATCCTCAAAGTGGTAATAGATTACTTTGCATACGTAGGACTGCACCATGAACATAATCGTGTTTTTGACTCTCTCTGGGAAGGTCATGATGTCTGTATTACCAGTAAAGAACATAGGAACATAAGAAGGAGGAGTGGGGCACTGGTTAGCCTTTGAGTCCAGATCACATGGAAGTCCACGCAGGAAATAAACAGCTGGAATGGAAAAGACGTGAGCCAGGATGGAGCCGCAGGGGAGGAAGGGGTCTGTAAGCACAAGATCAAAGCCCTCTTCCTTCAGTTTACTCATGAGAGGCCGGTTGTTCAGTAGACTCTCGCAGGCTTTCACCTGCACCGATGTAAAGTTGACCAAACGCTGCACATTGATGAACAGATCTGTGATTTCTGGTTGCTTGACGAAAACTCCATCCTTCAGCTGGTTGAATACTCCATCCAGTTCGGCTTTGGTGAAGGGCACTTGGTAGATCTCAGTCTTGTAGCTCTCTGAGCCATGGATCAGCAGGCTGCTTTCAGGCACCAGCACCACCGCCTCATGGCCCCTGCGGGTAAGCTCCTTCACCAGTATCTTCATGCTGAGCCAGTGACTCCCATCCACAGGCACAACCAGCACCTTCCCTCCTTGAACGGGTCCCAGTGTGAGGCAGCACAGCCAGACCACCAGCCCCAGTGCAGGGAACCACACCCCGCTGCTCATTGTCTCCTTTCTGTCGAGCAAGCTTGCTTGTTGTGAGCGCGAGTGAAAGCTGTCGTCAAGAGGTAGCTGTGTGTGTGTGCGTGTGACTGAGTGTGTGTGGCTTTAAGTTGAGCAGGAAGTAGCGTTTGCAGGGAGGCTTTTATGTAGCCACAGGAAGACGGAGTGAGGGAAGATTCCCAGTGGAATTTGACTCCACAGAGTTTGACCTCAGATAATCATTCTCTTGTGGCACTCTGCTTATTTTCGTTTCCCTTCATGTATTTCATGCTTTTGGAAGTGACATAGTGCAACTCTTTATTTTTACATTGTAAGTTGTGATTTATTTTTTTATCCCCCAAAAATGTAAATGTCAACAGAAATATGTTTAATAGATCTTTTTTAATATAAGTTGCACAATTGATTACCTTCATTCTATTAACCTTAGAAGCAGTTTCTGTTTGCATTATTATTTAATTTCCCTAGTAGTGGACTTTTTTTTCTCAGGACTTGCAAGTTATGTTGGCTTTACAAGTTTGCAGCTTATATTACCTGTTGATTAGTGCAAAGTCCTTTGTTTAATTAGACTGCCTCTTCGCTCCTCCCCCTGGAGAACAGAGAGTAAAACGTGCTTATAATGGGCGATTACATATATATGACTCTTCAGCCGCTCCAGTCTCACGCACATGAATAACTTCAACCAAAGTTAAGAAACAGATGGCGTGCGAAGCCAGTCGTAATAGGAAACCAACACCCTCCTCTTTGGAGGAGGAGGAGGAGGAGAAGGAGGAGGAGAAGGAGGAGGAGGGTGTATGTGTGTGTGTGGGGGGGTGATGAGATTAAAAACAACAATGTAGTTATTGGTTTACCGTCGGTTACAATTAGTTTTTGTTTTGGAAACTCTTTATGAGAGTAAGTTTTCCACCGGTAATTTGCTCATTCCAAATAGAAATAAACATAATCATTAGGTCACAGTTTTGACCATTGTACTTAAAAAATTCCCTTTTTGAAAAGAGAAAATCTAGTAGCCACCCTTTGTCGGTCTCAGTGTTTGCTCACAGAAGTAGAGTCTAAGAAATGTAACGTTGTTGTTGTTTAGCTGTTAACTTGTAGTGTCCAAGGCTCTTGAAACGGTTTCCAGAGGTTTGTGACGGTTGTATAAACTTGCACGGACATTAACTAACACGTCTCAACATGGTTGCCGTTGGACCCAGGGCTCAGTTTAAAACTTTATAATAATAATAATACAACGGAGACGGACCTTCTGAATGCAGGAACAATTCGGCTCTTACGAAATTCTAATAGCGTGAGAGAAGTGAATGAGTCCCCGCAGCTGTAGTTTCACAACCTCTTGAAACACACTCAACCTGCAATACATTTGACCTTTATTCTCTTCCGTCTCTCAGGTATCGGCAACTCCTTTTTTCTATACAGATATGACATCTGTGACATTTTGATTTTTATCTCTGTGGTTTAATTAAATACCTCCGTCAGAGTTGATAGGAGACTGGCTTTGATTACATTCTGAACATGTACAGTAGGTTATATATTCATAACATGAGAAATTGGCAGAGATGGAAGTTTACTATTTTGTCTGATGATAATTAGATGCAATTATAAATTCACAAATCATACTGATGCTCCCGACACAGTCACATAATAAGTTAGATAAGCTAAGTTAAGATATTACTTTATTCATCCCCAGGGGGAAATTTCTCAAAACAGCAGCATACATGTTTACCTTTAAACAATACAAATAAGTTAAATGAAATAGCAGTGCAGGACAATGACTCTGACTCTTTAGCTTCTCTTTTTAACGCACTGGGATGGTCGCAGTAAACATGTGGTTAATGTTGTCATGCAAAAACCCTTAGTACGGTTTATAAAATAAAATATTGATTGGGCTTAAAATAAGAATGTCAACTACTAAATAGATCATTAAAATAGCTTTAAAATAGTATCAAACACTGGTTTCCTTGTTGGATGTCTGCAAATCATACTGGTACTTGGGAGACCAGTGCATGCGGCTTGCATAAAGCCATTCCCACCACAAATATGCTGGTTTCTCAAGTGATTGGCCCATTTGCTGCTCCCCCATTTTGTCTAAGGGTGCAACAGTGCATTTGGGTGGATGTGCAGTTTGCTATACGCGAAAGGTTTGAGTGTCACGTTGCATTGCTGACATCCAGAGGCAGGAACCTCAAAAACATGCTATAATACAGCTTAGTGAAATTTGACACCTCTCTGGCAACCGTGTTTCTGTCGCTGTCGTGTTCGGGGGTCTCAAACCGGAACGACCTGATCATTATGACCAACTCTACACTTTGGAGGAATACTTTAAAAACTTTCTTGAGACCCGAAATGCGCTATTTTAACTTTTTCTGTCATCACAGTTCTTTGTTTCAGCTTCAAACCACATACTATCACATGTAGCTCATGGACGGGATGTCATCAAAGTGGAACACAACTTAAACAAATTTAATTCAAACATGCTCATAAAAACTGAGAATCTTATTATAAAATGAACAAGTATAAGAACCTGTTGACAACAGGATTAAAGATGCCAATTTGGAAAATAAAAAGACATTATGTATCAGTTAGCAGTCAAGCTTCTGCCTGTCAATTATATCTGGCTGCACAACTAAATAAAACACATGATGAATTACAGAGCAATACAAACTTATTTTAGAGATGTACTTGCACATTGTCTTGAGCATCTTATGACAGATGCATGTTTATGTACAGTATACTTTTAAAAAATGTTCAAACAATAAACATCTGACTTCTAAAGTGCTTTGAAGACATACACAAAAAAAGAAAAAGAGCATTTCATGAGAAACTCTTGCGCTATTTATTAATGTTTGTACGGTACTGCAAACTATTAAATGATCATACTATTTACCCAGATGGTGGAGCCACAGCCATCAAAGCAGCTCAGCTGGATGTTTTCTGTTGGTTTACTGTATCATTCATCATCCATCTTACTGTATCGTTTAATTCTACGAAAAACATGAAATCACCTAACTCTGCTCTAACTAGTTAGATAATAACTAGCCAGCTCTACTGTGTTCCCACCCCTTAATGCACAGTTGACCAATCCGACAAAATGCTGACACATTTGTTGAAAGGTTTTCAGTAGACAACACATTTTAACTTTCAACTTGACTTCCAGTATGTCCCCAGAGGGCAATTGGTTTTAAGCATAACCAGTCACTGCATGATATTCATCTTTACTGCGGTGCGATTCAGTTCATAACAAATGATGTTGCCATCTTGTGTGCACTTACTCTCTTTCTTTCTCTTCCTGCTTTTACTCAAATAAGTCAGATGAAATGCGGGCAAGGCTCGGATGAGATTGTGTTGGGATTCCAGTTTGAAACAGAAGACTCAGTTCAGAGACATTCTACTAAAACGATTAGCTTTGTTGGCCTGATCGTAATTCTACCTTTAATAAAAGTTAATTAAAGTATGTGTGTTGTTAAAATGACAACCGTTTAAAATGACACTATGAATGTTGTTGTCTCATTACAAAGAATATTTCATCTCACACTCTTTTATTGTGAATGGTCAACAACAACAAATACTCTGTATGTGTTGTGTATGAGTTTATTTGGTAATGAAACCTCTATTATTCTGCAATTGAAAATACAGTTTTTATATTTATTGGTGATGTTTTAATTGTACCAGGCAACATTTCCCACATAAAGGGCGGTAAATAAACAGGAACACTGACTTAAGACTTCCCCAGTGCTGCAATATGCAACATCTTGTGTTTCATTGTCTCACCTTAATATTTAACCTATATTGCCTCAAACTCACTTTTGCCCCACAACTATTAAAGCTCACATGTTGGGAACTGTTACGATATACTTGTCTTGCAAATGCTCAGAGGGGAATATACAAACCTGATCATTTATACTTCAGAATGTAACCGGAAACCATCTGCACAATGCATACTGCTAACATCCTCTCTGTAAAGTGAGGCGTGTGGCTGCCACCACGTGGTGGCGCCAACGCCCCATGGATCCCTAAATGTCTCGTTCACGTGGCATCGCCTCTGTACGGCCGGGAGCATTAACGGTTGACCTTTCGTGGAGTGCACTGTGTGGTCAGGAATGCTGCATCAGCGAGTTCTCAAACGAATTAAGATCACTCACCGTTGTGTTTTTCACTGGCACCATTCAGCAGCAATGTCGATATGATTGCGTATGCAAGTTGGTAGGTAATTCTTAAACACAATAACACACGAAAAATAAGTAGTTTTGTTATGGGTTCTGCAGACATCTCCACTATCTACTATAATGTGACTGTTCACTCATCACTAACACATACAACACTGTGAACAATCAGTGACGCGAGACGACATGTCTTAACGTGTCAAGGGTTAAACATGTGCACGTGTGGCAGAACAAAACCCGATAACAGTGACATCAAGCCTCTTACTTGACTCCTGGACGCAGAGAGTGAGACTTCAGAGGCAGTTATTTGGTCTGACTCGCTGCGCGAATGCGCGCCGACCTTGGAGTCTCCAGACGCGCAGTGGAGGGTTTTGCGCACTGACTTCAAGTCGAGCTAAAGAAGGCGCACAGCGCGCGGACTGCTGCCGACTCACTGCAGTCCTGTCACTCGGATCCGGGCTCACTTTGCAACCTCATTGCCCCGGGAAGCAGGGGGTACAGTCTTCAGACTATTTCAATTGGGCTTGATTCGCAATTTAGAGGAGTGTTGTTTCAGCTGAGCCTCTGACTGTCGCCGTTCCACCTTGTTTGAAGATAACTACAAGTGTCCCAGCTGCTCGGGGGAAATCCACTCAACATCCTGAAGACGAGACTTGTGAGGATGTTTGGACTCTTTCCCGAGACCGGTTTGAACAAGGGTGTTTGCAACTAAGTGAGGTATTACATAAAAACGGTAAGGAAAAGTTTATCTGCTTCCACATATGCGATTCAAATGGGAAACCTGTGAAGTCCTCCCACATTTAACAGGGGGGTTTAAAAGTGAGTTCACATCGTAAATGTTCCCACTTTCCTCTCAGGTGATCACAGCAATGCTTCAACAGCATGCGCGTCTGTCCCTCTCCAAATTGCCCAGAGAGGATTTAAGCGCCGCTCGTTTTGAATAAGTCGAGAAGTCATCGAAGATGAGAGCTCTGGAAACATTCCTGTTTCTCTTCCTCCTGCACCAGGTGAGGTGTGAGATGTTTGAATGAGAATAGAATATGTGGACATATATCTGTGGCCACGATGGTTTTAAAAAGAAAGTTACAGACAGTAAGTGGCTTTCATGCGCTACATTTTTTAAATATTATTTTCTAAAAAAATATTATTATACAACACTTATTTACATTTATTTGTTTCACTTAACGTTGTATATATTGATATCATATTGTTTATTTGTTATGTATTGTGTTGTTTTGTTAGTTATTGTATATATGCATCATATTGCTCTTCTATTTATCCATCACCACATAATGCCAATGACAGTTCCACAAATTCCTGGCATCAGACTTTATTTAACATCACGTCATTTGCAGCCAAAGTGTTGGTCGACATGAACACACAACATCTTACAAGGGATACACTTCGTTTGTGTTATTAAGCCATATTCAATAAATACCCTATTTCAATTATATGGTTTGTTAAAAAACATTTCATTTAAGATTATAAGATGGAGGTGTTCTTGTCACCTTTACAAATATGGTGATATATCATTCCTGTAGCCTGGACTAAAAACGTTTAGAAACATTGCTGACAGACTCTGACTGTATCAATAGTCATACTAATGCATATTACAATATTCAATACATTTTCACAATAGTCCTTGAATTATTGTTCATATTTTGAATTATGAATTATATATATATATATATATATATATATATATATATATATATATATAGTGCATGTCTATTTGTACAATAATACAGAACATGTACATGACATTCCGAGTTAATGTGAGCATATTGCTTATTTTATTACAATGACCAATGCTGCAGTATTAGATTAGATTAAGTATTAATTGAGAAGTTTATGTAGTAAAATCATCTTTCACTGCATATAAAGTAGCATGTATTGTTTGCTGAGTTTATTTTAATTTTTTTACCATTGTGGTGATTTATTAATTACTATATTATCGCCTTGGCATTCCCACTCTGTTACTTATTGCTTAAAAAAAACGACTGTCCCTTCATGTATTCAGCTACATTGCGTGGACTTTTGTGGTTAGCCTTCATTTTAATTTATTTTGTTCCCAGGCTTGAAAAAGGGTTGACCTCTGTGCTGAACCCTCGGCAGCCGTAAAGTGTCTTTGCCGTATTATACAATATCTTAGGAAAAAAGTACAATAGGTTTAAATTGCACAACCCACAGGATTTCAAAGCCTGCATTGTTCCTACTGCATGACTTAAACAATGTGATGAAATCACAAATGCTCATGTGAAATGAATCCTATTTACCAGAGGTTTGAATCTTTATGTAGTCAAATTCTTTGATTATTGCAGGAATAAGCTCTCTAAAGGAAGATAATAAGCTTTAGGGAAATATGAAGGTCTTCTTCTTCTTCTTCTTCTTCTTCTTCTTCTTCTTCTTCTTCTTCTTCTTCTTCTTCTTCTTCTTCTTCTTCTTCTTCTTCTTTTTCAATGGCTGCTGATGGCAGTTGAATAAAGGATGGTGGGTTTTATCATGGTCATCCTTGCTTTACGGACTCTTGCCGTGATCAGACCTGAACATGAAATGCCATGTGATTGAAGAAGATCCTCACATCTGTGCTTTCCTCAAAGAGGGCTTCTTTAAAGATAGCCTTGAACTGTGCAGATGCAGCAGCAGAGTGCTGTCTGCTCTGGCTGCTGTTGTAATCAGCCGTGTGCCTATTGGGAGCTCTGCCTCCAGAGAGAGAGAGAATGGCCGCATGAGGCTCTCTGCATATGCTTCGGTGGCTTCCCTCCCAGTGGACCCACCACTGTCTGACTGGGGACATACTGGCCCTTTTCAATATTCCCTCACCGTCCAAGAGATAGAACATATTTAAATACCAGCCTGAAGCTCACTGAACGAATGGAATATGCACCAAACTTCTTAAGCGTTTTTTCTTTGTACGTCTGCTTCGTAGAATAGTTGCTTTTAACCCGTGGCACCGCGGGATGCATCTCGAACCACTCAACCACCAGGACATCCAGTTATACCGCAAGATACGATTTTACCGTTGTATATTTCAGTATCTGAAGCAGGCTTTTAGTCTCACATACCTGTGGTTGCACCTTCCAAAACAATAAAACCAACACGCAAAGATTTTCTTTCGCATTTCTCGTACATCTCATAAAAAACCCACCTAAAACATTAATACAATAGTGGAAATGTAACCCCTGGCCTGAGCATCTGTGCCATACCCCAGGGACAAATAAGAGGGTCAAAGCCATCCTGGGAGAATCCATTCTTCCTCATGACATCTGGTGCAGTTATCCTGTGTGCAGTGACAGCAGAACAATGTAGATGGAGATAAAAACATATTTGAGAGCCCTGCTCTCTGCCATCGCCCTTTGTCCTGACCCACAATTGCATGCAGGGATAGTGTCTTTTTTTTTTAACGCTGCTCGGAATTAAGCGTGAGAAGACGTTGACAAAGTCTATTATGCCTTTGTGTCTTATTGCCGGGGTGAGAGCTCTTCGGTAATGTTATGTCACGACTCAGCATTTCCGGGGGCCCGTGCCAAGAGGATCAGCGGCGGTGTTAAATGTATACGTCTCCGCTGTTCCTGTAAACGGCGCCCGGGGTTGGACTGAGCCGGGCTGGAGCGAGCGTCCTCCTCGTAGAAGAGTGTGACGCATCAAGGAGACAAAGCTTAGCTGGTTCCTCGTAAGCTGAACATGTCCTGTCCTCTGGATTCACCACATGCTTGGAGTTCATCCCTGCAACTTTGATGTGCACTGATTTAAGGGATTACAAGTCATTTCCCAAAAGATTTAGCATTAATTCCAAAGTTATTTATTCATTTATTAATCGCGTGGTTATTTATCTATTCATCCCTCCAGTGTAAAATCATTAGAACAAGAAAGTCAGAATGTGAAGTCGATTTGGGTCAGTTTGAGCTGCTAATATTATTGTACAAATCAGCCAGCGGACTTTTCTCCTGCTCGTGGTTTTTCTCTGCAGTCCTGGAGCGAAACAGCGAGGCTCTATTCAAAGTCAGAAGAGGCTCTGGCAAGGACAACAGTTTTATCTCTGTCTTCATAACAAAACACACATTCTACATGAATTCCCTCTCTAAGGCCCCTTTAACCCCTTCCCCTTACTCGTGCTCAATTAGCTTTGGTTTTATTATTTATTTATTGTATATTTAAAAGCAACTAACACTGGGAAGAGTAATAAAATGTACAGTGGGGGGATTAGGAGCAGCTCTTTAATCTCACGCTTCTGATAATACTGCATGGGCTGATTGATTAGTTTTTCAGGAAGCTTATGTCAGAAAAACCTAATCCGTCTTTGGATTGTGCCAGCCTTGTAAGGTTTTCCGTGCTGCCACTTTATCATAGCGGCGAATTACAGAGCTGCTGGGCTGTGATAAGGTCCTCGTCTCTTTTACAGACCCCACCGCCCAACCCCCTGCACCCCCTGCCCCTCCCTTCCCTTCCCTCTGGACAATAAAAAAAAATGGTGTTTATATTCTTCACATCCCTGCTCTGCCTGGTCCTCACATCAACCTCTCCCAGGATTTGCCTTGTAAGAAAGTGTGAGTAAAAAAGAGTGGAACTTAAGTCCTCAAAAACCCGCCAGTAAAAATTGGGTGGGGAGGGAGAAAGATATGAGAGAAATTGGCGGGCAAGACCAGTGGACATTTCTGTAGAAGTGATTAAGGATGGATTGACAGAGTGAAAGGGCCGTGTATGCATGTGGTGCCTTCCAGGAATCAGTCGAGGCCTTACATGGTGCTGATGTGTATCTGTGCTCATATTGGGGTCACAATCTTCCTAGCCAGCAGGCTTGACTAGATAATCCCTCATAAACAATACTGTCCGTGGCATTTGCAGTCCTCAGCCCGTATGTTGTCTGAGACCTCTCAAGGAAAGGTTGCCATTCCTGTGCGTTACATCCCTCACGTGCATCTTGCTGGCACTACAGGTTGTATTGACTGTGTTGAGCCTTGCAACCTATTTCTTTTCCAATCATCAATCATAATTGTGTGTGCACTGGCCAAAAAATCCATGATAAAGGTCCTAGAATAGAAAGAAAGAAGTTCCAAATGATTGATAGGTGTGCAGCCATTGCCCTTTGCATTGACAATAACCATAATCTGGCTTCTGGATGGACCATTAAAGACTCAACTCAAACAATTATGAGCGGCTTGATTACTCCCCCCTCAGCTTCTCTTCTGACGGGAACGGTTTGGATGAAGTGAGATTCTGAGCACCTCTTTTTCGTCTCTGGTGCAGAAAAACGCTTTGTTTAATATGGTTTTAAATTTTCCGATCTTGGTCCACAGCTATGAATTTTTATGGACGACATGCAGCCCGAGGCCGTGTTAGATCTGTAGGCTCCGCTACCTTATAGCGTTGTCATTACCGCTCTGCAGGGTCGGAAACATCCAGCACTCTCTCAAGCACAACCTCGCTGTTTAGAAGCTCTTTTACTGCCTGCATCGCTTTCCACTGCTGTGCTGCACAAATGGGGGGGGGGGGGGGAGCGGTTCAGATGCAGCAGGTGTTTTGTCTGAATCGTGTGGATGATGGACTATCGTTTGTAGGAATCGGAGTGTCACTTTTTCCTTTTAATATATCAGATCCTGCGAGAGTTGCGTTGTTGCTTTACAGCCGTGAGTTCTGCATTTACGTTTGAAATACCAGACTCGGGAGCAACTGCGTCATCACATCAAACCACGTCTCTATAGGATAGGATGCAACGTTTCTGACACTTTTTAAACACTTTGACATGTAAAGTTCTTCCCCAAAATTACCAAACATGGTAGCACCTTGTTTGGTAATTTTGGGGAAGGCAATCCTACTGCATGTCAGAGCTTGGGAAATGATTGACCTATTTAATTAAAACTGTGTTGCTTTCCTGTATAAAGCAAGGTGTGACAGCTTTAGAATAAGTACAATAAATCTCCTTTTTGATTATTTTCACTTTTACATTTCCTCTAATGCCTCCAGGCTTTGAGGCCTTTCTTTTCAGCTTGTCATTTCCAGCCCTAACAAAGCACTGTCAGCTCCCCTCTGTCTTTGTATTTTTCTTGTGAAGTACCCGTCTTCAGAGCTTCACTGAGAGAAATGAAGTAACGTCTTCTTCAAAGGGAACTGTTTCTGTGAAATCAGCCAAGGCGCAATCTGCTTTGAGAACAGAAACATTTGCTCCGTCAAATTTGCTGGACGTGCGTTTGAGCCAAGCAAGCGGAAACATTTCCGAATAAAACATTTGTATCATTTGGCGGCATGGATTTGAAGTGAGGAAAATACTAAATGGAAGTTGTCACATCCATTCAAAAATGCTCAGTGAGAGAAACATTTAGATGACGTCCTCCTGAGACGAAAGGGAAACGACTGAGACAGAGTATTTGAGCACTTTTACAAGCATGCTGGCCTTGTTGTACAAAGTAGAAGGTTTTCAAAAGTGGTCAAGAGACGGATAAAGTCCAACGTGCTTTGTGGTTTTATCCTCCTGATTCCCGGCTATCAGACATACGGAGGTGTGCTGCAGGTGTCAGGAGGCGTCTAGCAGTGGGAGCTTTGACCATGTAAGGGGATTATGAAACTGATGACATGTTGAAAGGTAACGCCTGCCCAAAAGTGAAGTGTTCAGGGCTTTGCTGCTGTCACATGTGGCAGGTGCAGAGATAACACAAGTATCCAGATTACCTGAAGGCTCTCGTCCCATAGCCCCTCATCACACCCCCTCCGCCCCCCTTCTTCTCTCCTCGTGGGATATTTGCTTGCTAACGTTTTCTGAACATCTGTCATCGTCGCTGCATTCAAATTTCCCACACCAAGTAATTCAAACCAACCTCCTTCGTCTTTCACCTTTTGCAGGTTGAGAAAAATCTAATGACGATGATATTCACAAAATTAAATAGCTTAACCTTAAATAACAAACGGTCATTGCATCGATTGCCTCCTAGATTTTTTTGAAATATTAAGAATTTCCTTCTGGGAAGTTTAATCTTATTTTAGGTTTCCTGCATTAAACAGCTGTAAACTACTGGGAATGTACAGTAACTCTTTGCTTCTGTATTTCTAGTGTTCTGGGATAATATTATCATTTACCCCACTGCATTTATCACTCAGCAATAACTCTTATAATAATAAATATAAGTAATAAATATAATAAAGCCTTGACTACAAGTCAGTTGTTCTGATATACACAGCTACAACTAATACATCCCATTCTTGCCCTGGTACAACAATACATATTATTCACACACATTAAATCCTGCCTATACGTTAATGCATCAGTAACATTAACTCATACATATTCACTACTATAATACCCATAGGGTTAATTTTTCTACTTTTACTTGGAATATTTAGCTTTTTTCGTACATTTAACTGGGAATACTAAAAATGTTTAATGAATTTGTTTGATTTTGAATACAGAAGGATACATTATTGGTGAATGTTTTTGTTTTACTGATTTGACCTACTCCCCCCTTCCTGCAACACATTCTCACTCCCAACTCGTCACGATGCTTTGTCAGTGGCCCGAAGCTTCAAGCTACGACGCTCTCGGCAGTCCATGGTGTTAGTTTTGAAGGGGGCAGGGACGGCGTGGCAGTTTTCACTTGTTACTTATATCGTGTCTTTGCTAAATAAACTTCCGTTGTCACACAAAGTTAGGGTTAAGCTTGAAAACCATCCTGTGTGGACCATCTTGCTCTGTCTTGATCTTACTACCGTAGTTGCTCTAACACACTGAAAATGAGTGGGTTTGCTTTGGAGTTAGTTGGTAGCCATTAGTACCAGACGCACACTTGAGGGTCAGGGGCCACTGACCAACTGTCTGTAGTCAGGATCATTTAGAAAACAATGGATTAGTGTGGCTGTAGCCTCAATCTCAAAGATTCACAGTTTAGCAAAATGTAAGAACTCTAAGAATAGTTTCAGCCTTAAAACATATTTATCTCTAAACAAAAGGAACAAAAGGGGGAAACTTTTTATTTTGAACACCAATATGACATAAAAACTCATCCAAGGGCTTACACTACCGTTCAAAGGTTTGGGTCACCGAGAAAATGTTGTGTTTTCCATGATAACACATACTTTTATTTATTAAATGAATACAATATTAATACAAAATATAGTCAAGACATTGACAAGGTTAGAAATAATGATTTTCATTGTAAATATTAATGTTGTTTTTCAAACTTGTGGCTCAAAGGAAGGCCAGTTTTAGAGTTTCTCTCACCAGCATAACTGTTTTCAGCTGCGCTCACATAAAAAGGGTTTCAATGTCAAGGAATAATCTGTTTGTGGAAAATGCTAAATAAAAAGATATTTAAAAAAAAGGGTTTCAAGTGGTTCTAACCCTCTACTAGTCTTCTAAGGCGATAACACAATGTACCACTAGAACACTGGAGATGGGCCTCTACACACCTCTGTAGAGACTTCATTAAAAAACAGAGAATAGTCCTTTACCACATTAACTATGTATAGAGTGTATTTCTGATTAATTTAATGTAATTTTCATTGGAAAAAGCAGTGTTTTTTCTTCTTTTTTCTAAGTGACCCGGAACTTTTGAACGGTAGTGTACATCAGTTATACAATATTGAACCACTCCAATCACCGCTCACTTCCTGCTGCCTGGAAGTACGGAGGGTTCATTTTGACATTACCGTCGACGCTAACCAACATGTTAGTCTCAGTGTCAATAAGACAAGAACAGTGTGATATTGACGCTGTATTGCTTCGGTATGAAAGCTGTAACACGAGTTCTGACACGAGGTCGGAGCTGAATGCCGTATCATTTCCTGCAATTTGTCCGGTTTTATTAGCACACTAAAGCACAAATCTACAATTTTGTCTTGGAAGCTTTCACACTGCAGGGAGGTAATTGTGTCTGATTTGTGCAATTTATTGTGGCGCTTCCTCTTATAAAATGCACTTTAATGATACCAAATCCTTCACTGGGCGGATTCATGCTAACACTGCAACAAATAAAAGTCTGTCAGTGTCCAAAGAAGATGAGGTGAGCTGCTGCTAGGAGAGGATTGTGAGACCGAGCACGAATATAGAGCTCACTGACGCTATAAACACGACTAATACCTCACAACGTAGGATTCATGATAGCCACAGGAGGGTTATGTTACCCGCTGTAATTTATACTAATCGGACGTGAGCGACTCAGAGGGACATGAGCAGTCAGATAATATGTCGCCACGACAGGCTCCAAAACATAGTTCATTTTAATTTAATATGTGAGGTGCACAGGCATTATGACTTCATGAGCTCCGTTTGTTGAGCTTTATTTGTGTCAGAATTAAAAAGGACTTGTATGGACAGTGAATCTTCATTAGGAACTCAAGTCGTCTGGATATTTAGAATGTCTTGAGTGGTAATAAAAACTGGAGTAGATTGAGCTTAATTTGCTTAGTAAGCATTTTTGCATGTTTCTGTTCAAATTCCTTCCCGTTGTGTGTGTGCTGTTTGTGTTTTCTTGTATTGTTCGTCTGTTTGTCTTAAACCAGCAGTATGAACAACTTTGTTTACCACGTCTCCTGATATTTTGTTTTTTTTTGCTCTTGCCGTTTTGGTTTTGATGACAGTTTTTATTTTACATTTAATGTGAAGCAAGAAACACTGCTTTCTTGCTTCAGTATCTATGGTGATGGATCAAAGTTAGATCATCTCACTCACTCCAATTAACTCCTGCTCACCTCTCTTCCTGAGCGTCTTGATAGTGCCAGCACATTTGTTACATATGGGATTCATAACAATGTAATGCATGCTCTTCAGGCTTTTCTTTGAACAGTTAGAGATGGAATTAAAATACTATGGAGAAACGGCAATGATGATACTGATGTTATTACAGTGATGAAAACATCAGCATCACTTTCCTTTAGACTTGCTGTTCCCTCTCCTCTCACCTTCAACACTTAAATATTAGGTGTTGACAGGAGGAGTTTTAAGGCCTATGCAGGTCTATGACTTTTAAATAAACTCATAAATGCACAGTATTTTATATATGATGTATTCTGTCTCAAAACGTAATGACACAATTATTACATCTCACCCTTAATGGACTCAACATTTAATTATACATTAGATACCGGATGCTCTTCATATTCACCGCAAATGTACCCAAGTATGTGGATGATAAAGTCAGCCAGCGATTCAATATTGGATCTATAACATCTTAAGCAAGTGTTAGGATATTACGGCGGTGGTCTGTCTCATTCTCACAAAGGTCAGGTGGTAATGGCCTGAAGGATTACACTGTAGGGGAGTAGATATGCCACACACACACACACACACACACACACACACACACACACACACTGCCAGTAGCCTGCTGTGATTGGTAAGGTGCCCCTGGTGTGGATTTGCTGTTGCGATCCACCACAGTGCAGAAGCACCTGTCATGTGTTTCCCTGGACGGCCTCTGATTAAAAGTGATGGCTCTGGAGCGTGAGGCTGTTCCAGCGATCAGAGCACCAATCTATTCTTCAGCAGCGTGTAGACTTTGGGCTCTGGACTGCCTAAGCGCCTCCAGGGCCTTCTCTCCTGGAACCGGCTCTGGGTGTGAATCATTACAAATGATATGCCCTGTAACACCAGTAGGAAGATGGCTGGGGAAGGACGCGGGGCCGGGGATCGCAGGTTGAGAATGGGTTTAATGTGAGTGGAGCCGCTTGTCATGTCGGATGCTCGAAAGCAAGAGGCTGCAGTCAATCCGGGGTCTTATCGCAGTGGCGGCGGGGCAGATGGAGTATGGCAGGTGTTGTGTTGGGAAAGTATTACAGAAGGCACTGGTGGAGCCGGTGCATGAGGTGCAGATTTTTTACTACGTAGAAGCGCACAAAAAGTTAATGAAGCTTCAGACACAGAAGATTAGCAAAGAAATGAATTGCACCACCAAAGTGAGGTCAATTTGCACAGATAAATCCATGAAGAACACTGGAGTGAATCATTGGAACAGCTCTGCTTGCACTGATGACCAGGTTAATTGCCCATTTTGTTTATTGTGAGGAAGATGCCTGAAACCAATTTCCCCCGGACGCATGTCCCAAACCTTATGAGCTGGAAAAAGATCAACTATGGAAAACTCCAAAAGGGGTTATTTTAGCTGACTGATACAAGGAACTTGGTAATGACTTAGGATGACACAGAGTTTCTCGTGAAGAAAGCCAATCCCAGAGCACGAGTGGGGGCCACATTGTGAACGAGGCCAGGTATAGAGAGATACCATCGCGGCCCTTCACAGACGGGCACAATGTCGCCGGCTGCTCCCTGCAAATGCATTTTAATGACGTCTCTTCTGATGATGCAGAAGCCAGATGTCTCCGGCTTCTTAATAACTTTCTAGAGGCAAGTTCTGGTCACTGCGGCAATTACCTTTATGTCAGGCCTCTAAAATATATGTCTACCCACAGGACAAGCAGACAGCCAGCACCATAATGCTCATTACAGATGAATGTGGAGGCTGATTCATCTTGACTCGCTGTGGGGCTCGCTGCCGCCCAGACCACTGTCAGTTGTTAAGTTCCACTAATACCTATGGATATATTGATTGACCCAACATTGAATGAAACACACAGTACATGTGGCGTCGAAATGTAACCATCACCAATGATCATTGTACTAAACTAGGGATGTAGAAATACAACATCTTCACGGAAACAAGAAGAGTATCATATTTTAAAAGAGAATCATAGAGCCCATACTATTTAATATCTTTAAAATACTTGAAGTCTGAAGTTTATGTACAATTGGTTTACTTCAAAGCACTTTGTTAAAAGTAGTAGCAGTAATAATTTTTCACTATCAATGTGTAGCAAAACAATTATATTTTGATATAGATTCTTCAAATTTGGTTATTAAACAAATATATTTTACAGTTGATATGGGCAAACAATGAATTGTTTACATTTTTATTAAATTACCTCAAACATATGCTTGGCACTATAAGTTTTAGTTTTGTTATCAGACAAGACAGTATATGGCAATATCAATATTATATATATATATATATATATGTGTGTGTGTGACCTGATCTAATATGCACAGCACAGACACAGGATCAAAACTCCAGAAAAAGTGTTTCTTGAAGTTACTTTTATATATTATATATTATGTTTTAGGTGAGGTGAGTCAGTCTGCCTTAAACATCTGCTTATCACAGTAAAAAACCTTAAACATTGACGATTTGATGTAACAGAGCTCCTTGTTTGATCATCACTGCACAATATTAACTTCCAGCCTCTAAATTTAACTGAAGGTGTAAAATCCATAAATTGTACAAAAATAAATCTGTGCTCCTGAGATTGCAGACAACACTCTGTCAGTGGTGATGCAACATGATGGTAAATGAATGTAAGAAATAAATAACATCAAACATCTGCCATTCACACCTTTAGGGAAATAGAAATCTATTCAAATGACTGACCTCATTTATAGTTCACCCACCTGTGTGTTTGATGCTGTATATCTACATAAGTTACAGCATGTTACCTTTGACTGCTGTGGTATATAGATGTAAAGTCTGTGCACCTTTTAGTTTGTTGTTGACAACGTACAGGAAAAGGAAGGAGCTTAACCACACAGACACATCCACAATGTTTGCCACTATAGTCACTTTCCGAGTGCTGTTGAAATGAGTTGTGGTGTTTTCAGCTCCATAAGTCTGCAGTTATTATCATAATAATGTCTTGTTTCAAGTCGCGTGAAACGCCTCCAGCACGGCAGCACCGATTAAGAAATCTTAATTAAGCTTTTGTAGATTCTCCTTCATCCGACCTTGGCTCTTTTCTCCACCGCGTCTTGGTGCACGTACAAAAACTTGGATTCTTTTAGTCTGTTTTTAAGAGTCTCCACTTCTGCCTGAATGTAAATGAATGGTTTGTGGGTGTGTGTGAATATGTTCATGCATG
This sequence comes from Liparis tanakae, assembly GCA_036178185.1. NCBI lineage: Eukaryota > Metazoa > Chordata > Actinopteri > Perciformes > Liparidae > Liparis > Liparis tanakae. Next base: position 16,002,549 of record CM070107.1, read on the forward strand.
TGTGTGTGTGTGTGAAAGAAACCAAAGCTTATGTGTCAGTGCAAGCTTTCAAGTTCCCAGTGCTTCATCTCTCTCGGGGCATATAAGTATTAGATATCCCTCTGCTGATCCCCTTGTTGTCACACCATTTCCCCCAGTTGCTCATCATACTTAAACTCCTCTCTCATTTCCATTATAATCATCCTATACAAAGCTCACCTGAGATTTACACTGAAAAGACCAAATTTGGTTTCACCTCTTAAGCTGCACAGCATGACACCCAATATGTAATGGATATAATAACCGTTTGGGCTGGTGGGGAGCGTGACACCCTCCTTGTTCACCGCAGTGAAGACTTGTTCCTGGCCTCAGACCTGCAGATGTTATCTTCAGCATCGCCAGTTGTTGTGACGCGAGGAGAGTCAAATCAAATTAAAAACTGAGCTCACACAAGGTATTACTAAGTGGGAGTATCAGTGCGGGAATATTGCCGCTGGAATTGGTTGATTAAATGACTACGGAGGAGATGAGCTACACTGAGGGACATTCTTATAGGCTCCTCATTCATCCGTGTTTACTGGGAGCAAGTGTCTTAATTAAGCATTGTGAGGGCTGATAGATGGGTCAGGCTGTCCGTGGGAGACACATTGATTTCACATTACATCTCCAGATGGTCGAGGCATTAGGCGCTGCTTGCTAGTACATTAAGGTCTTACTACAGTCTGGGACGGAGAAAAAAAGCTCTCATTATAAAATTCACGGTTGCACATGACATCCATATTCCCCTTTAGCATGTCGAACAGACCGCTTCACTGGAGAAAAAAAATCAAATTGTCGGAGACAGACCTAGTTTCTTAGCATTGTACACATGTGCCTCAGTTAGGCTTACAGCGGAATTATAATTAGTCTGGAAGTTGTGTGCGGCAGCACAGTGAGAAATCAAACAGCCGCTGCGCAGTGCTTTCAACATCTGCTTCTCTCAGTGATCCCGACAACGGGGCCTGGGGAAAGCCGGCACTGCTAATTACCAATAAAACTAGCTAAGCTTATTGCCGTGAATTATTTAAGCTTTATCTGAAGTGGACCAGGAATTGCTCCTGAAGCTAAAAGTCTTTTGGGCACGAGGAGGGATCACAGTTCACGGCTGCATCTGGATTAGCACTTAGCATGTACTTTACCGTAGCCTTTGTTATTGTTGGGAACCATTACAAGCCTAAGTTCGGAGTATCTAAGAATAGCACCGCTGACGGAGACCTGCTCACAGTCCGGGGGATTTGCATTGTCGTGTAATCCGACAAGTCGTCCTAAAATATTAGAAGCGTTATGCAAATATGAGCCACGCTGAAGTTGATCACTGCATCCAAAATGATTCCCTCATGCCGTTGTGCATTTCTTACATTTTTCCAAAAATGTTGTGCTACTAGTGCACACTGTTGATTTATGCATTACAGTTACTATTAATGCCCTTTGGGAACTGCAATAGTTTGGGTCATACTTGCAAAACAAAGCTATTGAATGAATGCCTCTGTCTAAAGCATCCTTAACGTCTTATAAACCAGGGATCGTCTGCTGACATCTCCGACTACAGGCCTTTTGGTTTGATTCGTGTTGAAGCTAATCCACTCGCTTACCTTGTGTATTTGATTAATAACAGTTGTTACAAAACTGACGAGTGAGGCTCTGTGTAATCTGTCGTTTAAACTTTTAATGTGCCGTACATTGTGAAGATCTTAAGCTTCACATTCACCGTGTGGACACGTTCAAACTTGATCATCAAACTCACTTCAAGAAAGCGAATAAGCGGGTTTCCCAAATAGCAACCACTTAATTTAACCGCTTGCATTCATTTTCTTCTGTGAAGATTGTTTTTTTTATAACATTCTATATATATGTTTTAGTACAACTACACAAATAGTATTTGTGTTGAAAGCAGTAATACATATTGGTAATATTGACATATGTTCACATCTATTTTGATGAGCAGTTGAATGAGTGAAGTGAGTAATCACATGTGTTTGTCGTTGCCTCTAGCGTCTGGTAGACAGGAATCTACCAGACTATTTTTATATATTATATATTATATTTTACTTCTACTTGTATACATCTGTGTCTTTCATCCCTGTTTTTTATATTTTACATTTTATTCTCGTGTGTTTAGTTTATTTATTTATTGCTGCTACTGTAATGACAAATTTCCCTTCGGGGATTAATAAAGTATCTATCTTATCTGTCTATCTATCTTTCTATCTATCTATCTATCTATCTATCTATCTATCTATCTATCTATCTATCTGAAGGACTGACTCGTCATATGTAACCACTTTTGTGAATGACAACAATTAAATAATGCTATTTTGCTTCAATTTAAAGTACAAGAAGTTCATCAAGGTGATATATAATATATTGTGCCAAAAAATCTTCTTTTCTTTGCAAAATGCGGTTTGTTCAAGGAGTGAGCGCTCCTCTTGTTTTATTGAAGTGCCAGCATCTGTTTGAAGCTGTTGTAAACACAATGTTTCCCAAGGGTACAGTAGTTGTAGTTCAACATTTTATAAAATAAATCTTAACGTTTGTGACAAACAGGTGGCTCCATTCTCATTGTGGGATTTCTGGGCTTTTCCCTCTTTAGTGCTAAAGTGCTGTTTTCTTTATCATCAGTGCTGAACTGCTGCTGTTTCATTGTTACAGCTCAATCAACACAAATAATCAATCAGTGATGAAAACAGTTGGATTCCCTGTTACATGTCTCGCCTGTGGAACGTGTCACTGCCGGCATGATCGTCATTGCACTGGAGGAACATTAAATACATATGTTTCTGGGCATCAGCTTTGTAATATGTCACTTAATGTTGTTTTCCTGTCTACCCTTGCTGTGTTTTTCTGAAGGTCACATGCAGGAAAGAGCATGGAGGAGCCACGGAGCTCATCGAGTGGAGCGACACTGATAGCGGACAGAAGATTTCTCCCACGGGGGCCAGCCCGCGGATCCTCAACCCCCTGCGTTTGTTTGCCAGGGGGTCCCCCGGGTTTAAGAGCAACATGAGGGAAATTACATATTTACAGAACATGGAGGACTTCTGGGACTGGTTATCTAACCAGACAGATGCTCAGGGTGCACAGGCCAGAACTAAACGCAGGCCTATCGTCAAGACTGGCAAGTTCAAAAAGATGTTTGGTTGGGGGGACTTCCACTCCAACATCAAGACCGTTAAACTCAACCTGCTGATCACGGGGAAGATCGTGGACCACGGGAACGGCACTTTTAGCGTTTACTTCCGTCACAACTCCACGGGCCTGGGCAACGTGTCTGTGAGCCTGGTGCCTCCCTCCAGGGTGGTGGAGTTTGAGATCGCCCAGCAGTCGACGCTGGAGACCAAAGACACCAAATCGTTCAACTGTCGCATCGAGTATGAGAAGACGGACCGCAACAAGAAGACCGCCCTGTGCAGCTTCGACCCGTCCAAGGTGTGCTACCAGGAGCAGACGCAGAGCCATGTGTCCTGGCTGTGCTCCAAACCCTTCAAAGTCATATGCATCTATATAGCCTTTTACAGTGTAGACTATAAACTGGTGCAGAAGGTATGCCCTGACTATAACTACCATAGCGACACGCCCTACTCCTCCACGGGATGATCTAGCTTTCTGTATGCGTCTACCTTCCGTCTAATCTTCAAATAATGTAAATGTCAACCTCTAAGCTCCTTGTCCCGCAACAACTAAGTATCTGAAATATGTTGCAGGAAATGCTATTTAATATGGGACACACTCTGGAAAGATTTGATGCATTGAAAAAACAAAAAAACTAACAAAAAGATTATAAATACATCGTACAGATCTATGAATTGAGATAGTTAGGTGTCCAGGGACTTGGTTTTAGGGGTTGACTCGGGATTCAGAGCTAGCTACTGACCCTGTGTGAATCCTCCCCTTCCCAGAAGCACTTCTCCGTAAACCACTGGTATAATTAGCATGTTGTCCAGATGTTTTGTTCAAGGCTAGACCATAGGCAAGGAGCCTCCGCTTCGGAGTGCAGCGCTGGCTTCTGTGCCAGTGTTACATCGATGCCAACATTGTCAAACAATAACCTCGCCTCATTTAATAACATGAAATATGACAAGACTTTGAATCATGGTAATAATTACAATACAAAGACATTCAAATTGCTATTCAATAGAACATTAAATTAGATAGTTCACATTTGAAACATTGCTCCATTTGACTGATCGGTTCATTGCCTTTAAAGTATAACTAGTATCCATTTGTACCTGTTAACAGAACCCATAGAGGACAGTGTCTATTGTTTCAGCTTGATCAATGGGTACATCCTCAAGCAGCTTTGAATAAGTAATATGGATTTACCACCTGTATGTTATCTCTTTATTTTTAAAAGGACTGGAATAGTGAATTGACTGATTATCTGCCCAATACCCAACTGAATTGATCCACCACATCTAATCCCACAAGCACGCACAGGGCATAATCATAAATCTTTACACATACTAATATATATGTCTCCATCCATGTATAACCCGGCTGCTGCTGCCTTGTGTACTCCTTAAAATGTGTTGGTTTCCGGCTGCATTCATCATAAGGCATGAGTGTGCTAAACTAGTCTGAAATCCAACATCTGTGTTTGCAGGATGTTCTTTGAGGCATCAGCCCGCCGAGTCGGCCCCACAGTGGATTAATGTGTCGGCGGTGGGGGATGGGGGGGGGGGGGGGGGGATAATTGCAGGACAGGTGGATTTAGCGAGTTTGGCAGACAATTATCAGCACTTTGTCATGGTCCTGCCACCAGCCCTGACATTACCTGTCTTTAATAGGCTTTAATGAGCCTGGGACATTTCATTTACCCAAGACCAAGAGTGGAGAAACAAAAAAAAAGAAGGAAAAAAAAGTGAAAATAAAAAATGTGTCTGGAGTTTTAATGAGAAGTGAGAGCTACATTTGAAAATGTCATACATTTCCCATTTGTGCAGCAGGCGAGTTGACTTCTGTGTGAAAGCGGGTAACATCCAGTCGTGTCGTGAATTGTGAAATGTGCTTTGACTTAGCGATGGTTCAAACTGTTTCTGTTGAATCATCAGCACAGGACTTCCTGAATGGTGGTGATCGCGAGTATCCAGGGTTCTTAGAATAGGGCATGTGCCACTGACTAATCACATGTCGATCATTTCTGTCAATGTTCCTTTATTTGCTGTATCTCACCTCTTTCCCCGTCGGCTGTAAACCTGTCACAATGTACACAATGAGGTGTATGATGAGGACATGATTACATTAGAGTTGATCTATGTTGATGTTTTGGTTCTACTCCTTTGTGCAAATGCTGTGTATTAACGTGTAACTCTAAAACTAAACGTGTTTACTTACGGCTTCACAGTAAACAATGTCAAGTTATTCTAATTTCTCCAGGGAAATATATCAATAAGTATACTGTTCCTTACTTTTGGTGTTTGTTAAGCAATATCATGTAGATATGTCATATTAATTGTGTGTAGTTATAGATTGCTTTGATTTTAGTTTTTGTAATCCTTGCAGATTGTGCCTATTTTCATTTCCTTCTTGTTTATTAATCTTGTTTCAATGGTTTCCCCTGTAAAATACGAAAATAAAAGAGAAAAACAGCATTGCTGTGTGCATAGTTTAAGTACAAATGTCCATTTGGGAATATTTGATTCCATAGGGGGTTCATTTTGTTGAAATGAAATTGTAAAAATCCATTTCGGTTTTTATGGCATTAAATCTCCTTTGAACTTGGCTCGGCGTCGTCGTCCCTCCGAGTCGCTCCAGTCTGTCGGCGCTCAGTTGTCTCGTTTCGTTCCTACAAGGACTTCTCAACGGGATAAACACACCATTTTAGGAGGTGCGTTTCAGTGTAGCTTTTTAATGGCCAATAAATCTGTGTCCACAGGCGTGGATGATACCAGAGGTACACCTCGGGGAGCACATCCATTTTGCGGTGGCCATCAGTGACAGGGGTCTTTTCATCACTTCCATTACTCTTATCTGATCAGGCTGAAAGGCACCCACTCCTCAGGCGGCGAGTCACAGCAGGTTTTCCTGCTGCGCGCGTTCACATCCTAAAACTGAGGAATGTCATTTTGTAAGTTCCACTTTAATTATTAGACACCCCAAAATAAAAATAAACACTTTAAATTCAACCCAATAATAAGCTTTAAAAAATTAGATTCTCATGCAATTTGCAAAGAGAAAAATCTGCATGTCCCTTTTGAGAGATTATCCATTGTATAAATGCAATTTAAGTATCAGTAGTGTTCAATACAATAATACTGTCAAGTCACATACAGATTTGAGTGCAGCAGGGTTACAATTTACTATTCATCAGCGATGAATGGGTTTTGCTGCGTCTCTGGACTGACAGTCATCAGAAAGAGAAAATTAAATGGAATGGCAAAAGAAAAAGATTGTATTTCTTATTTCAACAGACTGGAAGACACAAACAAGACATGTTGCATTTGATGATGTTAAACTATTTCTGCCCAAGCTCACAGTCCATTAAATATTTCTGCAGCTAAAGACACATTTCGGACTCTGCTGGGTTTATTAAAATGTATTCTGGGAAACGTAATTATGGGGATGAGTCTGGGGAAAGACATGTTTGAAGTTACATAGATTGCTCTGACTGCTTTATGATGACAGTCCGTTATATCAGGGCGGTCTTCTCACAATACTTGGACTCATGACACACATAAAAACAAATCTATCACGCCCATATTCATATGAATCCATCGAGAGCCTGGCCCAGTGTCATCGTCTACTGCTTTTGAAGAATCTAATTTTCCACGATGCAAATGACAAAACGCATTTTCAACTGTGACAATGCCACTGCGGGCCGCTTGTCTTTCAAGTGGAACAGCGAGTGGAGGAAAGCGCGAGAGGAAGATAAAAGGTTGGAGAGGCGTCCTGAAGCGTCGATGGTATCAGCTCTTTTTCTCGGATCTGTGCTGAGAGGGGCGGACGAGGATCAGCAAGCAGCTGATGAAGAAGTCTCTGCTCCAGCAGGAGGGAGCAGCCTCGTCTTCGCTTTAATTAGAGCTTGTGCCGAGCATTCGCACAGAAAACAAGAGGAAGAAAATGTCTTTCATGTGGCGAAAAAAAGGTTTGACATTAAACATGTTACCGTGCTCCGGTTCAAGAACAGTTTCAGTGTTGTTCTCCGACCATATAATTAAAATAAATCCAGTTTGAGAGAGAAAAAAATGAAACTGCTCAGTCTGACATAAACATGACCATTAAAAATAAACAGAATAGATTATAATCACTCTTCCTTCAACTGACACCTCTTGTCACATTGATTTCAACAAAACAACCTGGGCTTCTTCAGACTGCTGGAAAATGGTTTAATGGGTTAATGCAGGCATTCTTGCAGACCACAACTTCATCTTTTCTGCTTCCAAACCAAAGTAGTTTCACCATCTCGACATGACTCTGAATGATGAGTAATATCATGTAAAAACGATGCTACTCTTTTAATTTACAAAATCCTCTGAAGTGTCGGTCACACCACACTACATACGAGACGGACTGAATAAACATGACAACCCCCCCATTCAAACACAGAATAACATTGCCAGTAGAAGTGATGCTCAGCATCCTACAAATGTTCAAGCATGTTAGAGGATTTCTTTTGCACATTCTCAATTCATGTCATTCTGCACAAAAATGACAAATAATTGCAGAAAAAAATAAATTGTTAAAAACAAAATTGGTACTTGGACACTTTCTTTTGACAATAACATGACCATGCATTAGTCTCTCCACTTTTAGTTACCACAATATACTGAGAATATATAATATTTGCAAGTTGGCAATACTAAAGACAGAAATTCTCAAAATTTAATCTAGAACAGTTCACAGACGTATGATCTGGAATATGTCATTCAAATGGTAAATACTTCCAATGTTTTAATATAGCCGGGCCAAAGTATAGACTTTTCTGTCTTACGTGTGTTATAAGGGTCGATGCTGGGTCTTCAAAATGGCAGATTACAATTTCCCCCCACAAATATGCAATAGAACAGACTTTCTTGTACACTGGTCTTCTGAAGATGGTTCAACTGTCATTTACATAGAAATGGTGCCATCAATATGGGGCATACACATATTTTAAAAAGTGTAAAGAACTGACCTTGCACTGAAAGTGTTCATGCTTTTTAATGTCTAGTCACAAAACGGGCTAAACATTACAAATATATAATATTTCCCATTTAGTTAAACCTTTGTTACGTTCCTATAGAACTCCATATCAAAATGACTATTCATGGGAACTAGTGCAACCTGGAGGAGGCCTGGTCTTTGTGACAAGGCAGGCACAGAGTAAAAGAGACAAAGTACTCTGGAGCAGCTCCGGAGCAATGGCAGATATATTAAGGCCATTTTTTAAATTACGGGAAGAAAAAAAAAAAAAACAGTAGCAGACGGCTTGACTTGCTACCCGGGCTGAACAGAATCCAGTTGGGGCAGCAAAGCAAGCAAGCGACACCAATTTTACCAATTTTCTTTCCCAATCCATTGATGTCCATGTGCCAGCCTCCCCAAATCCCTGGCCAGAAAGCTCCACTCTTCTTTATTCAAGTGTGTTCAGTTTTGGTGGAAATAAAGAGTGGTATCCTTGCTAGTCCTTCCTTTGTAAACCCATGCTTCACACCTCCAGTAAAGTCCCGGGGCACAGTCTGGCAGTCAAGACTGTTTTAGACGCTTCCGGGGAAGACCAAAGGGGGGGCACTGTGCTGAAGCCAGGGCGCGGAAGGCCTCGGCGACCAAGTGAGGATGGGATTGGATCATTGACTTCCAGCCTGCAGTCTCCATTATGTCTGTAGCATGACTGTAAGCACAGGCAAAATCAAGTTAACACTCAAATGTGGAAATGTGCACATTAAAAATCAATAAGCATAAATGGGATCGTAACGACACAGCGAATAAGGGCCGCTTGATTTGCGAGTTGCATGGTAAAGTTGAAAAAGAGCCATCAGAGCTTCCTGTGCGTTACAAGAACGTCTTGACACGTTGAATACAACAAAGTTCAACATTTCAAGGTGTCCTCTAAAAACACACGATATCATCTGAAAAAGAAAAGAAAAACAACAATCCTATAGCGACTACGTTCCTTCCTTCTTTTATAAATTCTACAAATATTCAATTTCCAGGTACGAGTGTATTAATAACTTGGATACAAAGATATGGCGCTTCAAATGGAAAAGGCAAATAGCGCTCTGTCTGCCCAGGCTAAAACAATGAATTCCAATGCATCTGGTTGGGGGAAGAGATAAGAGGGTGTTATTAATCTTGTGTCACACATATCAGCTAATTACATACTTGCTATTCCAGTTCTTTCCATCTTTACAGCCCAGCTGTCTCAGGACACTGCACCTATGGCAAGGAGATAAAAAAAAGGTAAGGATTCAGAGCTGGTAAACAGAAATGGCAGCAGGAATTTATCACAGGAGGTTTTTTTTTGCGATACTTGCCTGTTGATAAAATCTATGGCTTGTGCTTTGAGCTGCTCGGCACTGTGCAAGTCTGCTAGGATGAGGGTGTCGGCCACATTCTCCACCGAAAGGCTGTTGCACAAGGCCTCTTCACACATGACCTTTAAACGCTCCAGAGCATACTGGGATCGGGGGGGGGGGGGGGGGGGGGGGGCAAAACGCTGTGGTTACACCCTGGATGCAAAGTGGGTTTGAAGTTCTGTTTCAACTATTCTGAACACATTAAAGCTCCCAAGTCACTGTTACAACTCTACTCGGAGGAAAGAGGAGAAAAAAAAAACACCAAGACGCAAAGATGTCCAAGCAGCAGGATCCTTAAATATGTATCACAAAATTAAAAAAAGGAATTGTCCAATTTCACCTTTGTGATGCATCACTTACGCAATGATTGGGATGATTTTGCAGGGGAAAGGGAGGTTGTTGCTCACACATCTGGCTCACAATTCAATAAGCACCAATCCATCACATTCAAATGAAGCACTATATTGATAACAGATGACTTGCCCTAACATGAAGCGATGAAAGAAAATGATATTGTCTAGAAAAGACTTGGGAGATCATGAGGTGCTTCATACATGTGACGGTAAATAAATATTGCTTTGCATACATGAAGCTGCGTTGATGAGAAATGCAAAATGAAGGTACAACAAGTGTCCATCCACTGGCAACATAACACATGGAAGAAAAATCAAATCAAGTCACGTCTCATATGTGACGTTACAGCTTCAGAACTAAATACTGCATCGAGTGAAGAGTTCTCTCCTCATAAAGTACGTTTCCAAACTACCCAGAATGTCTAGCTGACTATATCATTTTATAGGTTATCAATACGAAAATGTCAGACAAGATGCAGCCTAACATCAGTGTAATTACACAACAGATCACATGACCCCTTTAGCCTCATTGACTGGCATTCAACGCTGGCCCCTCAACTCCTCGGCGGCTCCACACACACACCAATGGAGGGACATCGGTCCATGGGACAGAGGTACGGGGACATGTCCATGACCACATCTGCTTTTCAGCATGACGGTTTCTGTGTTTTAGGTACCTGACAAATATAATACCGAGTGGTGATACACAAGTCTTAAAACTACCAACAATGTAAATTAATCTCATATAAAAGTGATTTTTTTTGTTTAAAATATGAACAATATAAATCTAGAGTTGTGTGCAAAGGTGGTTGGCTGGAGCTCGGCTCAACAACATTCCTCGGGTGACATTATTTGTTATCACACAAACTGAAGCAATGCGTAACATTGAAAGACATTTTTTGGCCAAACAAAGCAACCGTAAAGGAAGCTTTTCCTCTGGCATCAAAAGGAAGTGCAAGGCAGGTGTTTGTCAAAATATTAGCAACATGTTTTGATTACTACTTACTTTATCTGCAGCTGCCAGCAAATTGTCTGCCATCTTCTCCAGGTTCGGGGCTTTTCCTGTATAAATGAACCCCATCATTTCCTTAAAGACATCTGGATCCACATCACTGATGTCAACACGGTTCTGCAAGAGAAGACAAGAGGAGACAAGAGGAGACAAGAGGTTTCTGTACGACTCATTTCAACTTGTAGCATTGTGTCACGGTAGTGAAAAGAGTAACAGGACTAATAACAAAAAGCAGTTGTAACTAGTTATTCTTACCTTTTTACTCTCCTCCATTTCATGTTCAAACATGGCATTAAAGACGGGTGACCTCGCTGTCAAAGAAATAAATAGAACGCGTATAAATATAGCGGTCAGTCAACATCCCATTAAGCATGTTAGCACACCAAATCCACAGCAGTGAACTATGACGGTCTTAACATCTTTGCTAAATCCATGCAGCTCCACGTTGTCAGCACTTGTCCCTGACCAGTGCAGCTGTCACCATGTCCAATGGAGGCACGCTGGAGATGAGAGTCAGCATCTCCTCCTCTTGGATTCCAGTCATCTGGGTCAAGAAGGGCCATGCAGAGGTGGTGGCGCTTAGAGCACACTGCAGACGTGGGCCGATTTAAATCAAGCCAGGAATACAGGCCCACCGTAGCCTTTGGAGGGCTTCCAGATCGCCACAAGAGGCCATTAAGAGGGAGGATGGGCAAGTCTTTCTTGGGCTTCCCTCTTGGTTGCTACTTGCTAAAGTGTTGGGCAGCTGGACGGTCTTACCTGCAAGGATGGATTTGTGGGCTTTGAACTCCTGCCCTCCCACATAGAGACTGCAGTCCGTGAAGCGTGAACACTCCCACAGGTTCCCCAGGTCATCAGACAGCTGACACTCTGGTACCTTCAGCATGTTCATGTTGGACTGGCCCGAAATGTTCACCGAGTCCTGGACAACGCTCACCTGAGTACGAGAAACATCCGTGAGAGGACAACAGGCTGAAGCAGTCTCAACACAGATAAACATCCCAACTAATGCAGGGGCAAATAGGTTGTAATGCATTGGTGAACAGCCTAATTTATTATTAATGTAATCCTTTTTGAGCACATTTTCAAGCTCGACGAATCTACGATGGGTGGGACCTTGAACACTTAAAAACAAAATTAATTAACTTTGCTGAAACCTAATTGCTGAGGAAAGGCATTTTGTCTTTAATTTGTAAGCAATTTGTTTATCAAAGTGGCAATTTCCCTGAAATGGTTGAATCTCTGCAAGTGCTGTCTGGCACAGCATCTGGTCCTGGCAGTATTCGGCCAAATGAATTTTCATCAAAATCCATTGACACTTCATTTAACTTGTCCGTAGAAGGAACTTTTTTGGGGGACGTTTATTCTTCTTGACCAGATGAATTCAATTATTTTGAAAAACAAACAAGGTGGAGGAGGCATTTCACTTCCTCAGAGCTTAACGTTGTTTGAAGCAAATGCCAATAGTATGTTTGTAGTAATATGGCACAACGGCTTACGCTCAGGGGTGAACTGGTCCAAACAATGACTGAATTAAGACACTCTGGCCTCAATTCAAATAAGGTTACACTCGGGGTTGCATGTTTCAATCCAACAGTGATGTGATTTTGATGCTTTCATCAAAGAATCAATGTAACCGTTCATTCGTTGTGTATGCCACATCAAACACAACAGAGCCTCTGTAACATGGCTCCGGTAAGCAACGATGGAAAACCGGAAAAATAATTCTGAATTCAGAGGTTGCCGTGTTCTGAGGACAGATGAGGATTATGGATGAGAAGGGAGATGTGTGCCAGGCCAATCAATACTCTTCCAGAAGGATTCTCAAGACGGTAACACATATCTTCTCACACATCAAAGAAAGTATGTTTTGGCTGAGCTGAATACGCCATTATACGCCATTATTGAAAGTAGAAATGTGAAAAGTATCACTCTGCAATATCATTTGCTATTTTGGTCAAATTACAGCATACACAAAGAGAAAGGCTACACCGTTTAACTATTGGAGAATAAAAAGAAAGCAAAAATAGAATTACCTCACAGAACAAGGTGAGCTTGTCGTCTGGTAGGAGTCCATTGGCTTCATCCAGGAGGAAATCTCTCCTTATGAATTTTTTGAATCCCCAGTCTTTGCCTTGGACAAATCTATATGCTCTTTGGCTTTCTGTGACGAGCACAAAATACAATAATGCGGTCTTAATAATGTCCCTTTTGCATTAACATTTTAAAGTGTCGGGATGAAGGGAATATTGGATGTTTAGTATAACGGATGTGGTGAGGTTCCGATTGCCATTACTCACCCATTGCTTTAGTCTCTTCTCGTTTTGCATTCAACAAAGAAAACTTGAACTTTGCTCTGACTTCACTTTTTGGACAACTAACAAGAAGTAAATACAATGACAAATAATCTTTGCTTTCATCATCAAGTCCCTTTGGATTGACTCGCAGACACCTGACAAGAAAAACAAAAGAGAACGCTGCAAATCAGCAACAGTATAAAATAGAACGAAGACAGTCATAACGGCTTTTATCACTTTTGCGAGAACACGAGACTACAATGAGCCTTTGGGGGTGATTCTCTCTTGTAATTATCCCTTGTGTGCAGAGTTCCCAAAGTGAAATAAAACATTCAGACTTTTCAATAACATTTGTACCAATCCAAGGACATGAAACTGGAATAGATTAAATGAGACGGATAGATTAATGCAAAACGCTCAAGACATCTGTGAGCATGAACGTACTAACCATTTCATCTTGTCGTTCGGGCCAGAGGAGAAGGTTGAGCTCTTCAACACTTCCCCCATTTCTTCTCTGCAAAAACTAAAGTTGTTTATGGTCCACATGTATGAAAACTTCACAACTTTGACCTTGGAAGAAAAACAATACACAGACATGTTAGCCTTGTATCCGTTTTTAAATACAGTAAACAAAAAAAAAAAGTTATATTATTTGGGGGGTGGGGTGCGGGGGGGCAGAAAAGGGAAAAATAAAAAGCTGGGAATTAAATATCAGTATCGTGATATGATTTGCAACTATCTAATCAGCTGTATCCCCTTTGCGTATAGAATATGAATCAATGAGTTTACCTGTGTGTAACACCAGCTCTCTGCCACAGGTCCACTTGACATCTCCCCAGGAGGAGGAGGGGTGGGAACCCGTGACATCACTGGCTTCGGAGTACCACTCACGTTTGTCCTGTAAGCACTAATCATTCCAAGAAAACAATGTTACATTTATTCTGCACAAACTAGTCGTATAAAATACACAGAAACTAACTAGCAGGAATAAGTCTGACAGAAAAAAAAACATATATAATATATAGCATAATGTATAGCATTCACATGAATCTAATCTGCTGGAATTCATATTGCTAAAAAAGTCTGCACTGTCACTATATCCTGAAAGATTGTACTTTGGTAAAACTGAAGGCCAAAATTTGGAAAAAATGTTTGACTATGGGATAGGAGGAAACATGTAAATGCAATGTAAATTCCTTCGACCGCAGGTTTTAGTATTTGCAGTGTATACATGCAACATAGTAAATAAGGTGATCTGTGATTATGTAAAAAAACAGTGGTAACTTAAATATTGAAGGAACGAACGAGACGGCTTCCGTAGTGCCAGACTATACGGCCATATAAACGCCCATCTTCCTCACATCTGAAACAAAGCTATTCCTAACCAACCAATCAACCATTCGATTACATATTGCATCCAAGGATGTGTTTGGGACTTCAGGTTTGTCAGAAAAACCCCGACCAGAAATCAACATCCGACAGCTGCAGCCAACTGTCACGTCCTCGACCACAACGCATTGTGCATTAAAAGGATCGGCCTTCAAAAGATAGTCAGGTGCCCATAAAAACATTGAAATGATTGTTGCTTGCTACATTCTGAAAAAAGGACAGATGATAAACAAATAATAATAAAAAGAGAATTATGTACTAAGGAGACTTTAACTTAGGCTCACGGCTAATAGTGCTAACATTGCAAACTCCCACAGTAGTGCTGACCGAGCGAACTGCGTTTACCTGAGGGCGTCGCACTTTCAACAAAGTTATCAGCTATATAACCGCCATACGAGAGGCAGGACAGCGGCTGTGGGCCAACTGGTGTGGCACTCTCACATGCACAAACATGCAGTAAAAGTACGCCTGGCCGGCCCGGCTATGTCAACAAAGCAAGAGGAAGCTTGAATAAAAACACACGCATAGGGAGAGTGACTTATTTCTCTATTTGTGCGTATTGTATATCTGTGTGTGTATATATATATATACACACACACACGTATATATATATATATATATATATATATATATATATATATATATATATATATATATATATATATACACACACACACACATACATACATGTATATGTATGCGTGTGTATAATACACACACACATATATATATATATATATATATATATATATATATATATATATCTTCACATAAATAGCTGTTGGCTGCAATATTATTGATCAGAATGTTAAATAAAGTTCCTTTAACAATGACACCTGAGGCGACATTAAGTTACACTTTATCTTTTTCACTTGTGATCATTTCCAAAGATTTTACTACCGATGATTTTTTTTATTGAGCAGAGGAAGTAGGATAAACAGGGATTACCGTCTTGACATTTTAACTGTAGAAAAACAACATATAATGTCCCAATGCTGGCATATTCAAATTAATATAGTTACTAGACGGTGATGTTCAGCAGCCTCTGTATAGGCCGAGTAGTTAGTTACAGGCTAGGCTACGTCCAATAAGTCTGCGGTTATTTAAAAATCTTTTTAAAACATCTTGATTCAGTCTTAACGGACATTTCTCATGTACAAAAGTGCCAATTTCATTTAACCTAAGCACACACAACCCCTAAGTCAGAAACATGCCAAAGCAAACACAAGATATGCTATGTTCAGACACATGTGCTGAAATATCCGAATCACATTTGCTAATATTTCATGTTCCCTCATCCCTCGACACTAAGGTGACACAACCCCTTTTGCGAGCACCTTTCAATTAACTTTTCTCACAAAGTGAAGTTTGTATCAAAGCCTATGAAACCACCGTCATCTTGAGTCAGGTATTTAAATGTACACTTAAACAAGGTATAATCTTGGTTGAGAATTGTTTTGATAACTGGGAAATGAGGATCGAGGCAAACACCTACAATCTTTACTTCTGATTTATACGTTACACAGTTGTATCATACTGCTCAGAGACAAATGACTTGCATGATGCAACAATCACAAACAAATTGTTTCTCCAAAAGAGGATATTAAGGCAGAGAAGTTATGAAACTTCCACCACCTCGCTTCCCCAGAGTTCACTTTCTGTCTGTGTGAGTGTCCCACCATGTGACTTACCATATACATTACAGAATCACTGGTTCAACTAGCATGTCATTACCGTTTGTTTGTGTCTGTTTATTTACGTGGCCACTTTACAGCTTTCCTATTTGTTATGTTTGAGGCTATACATATATAAATTATGAGATGTGGAATTGAACACATAAGCAGGGATTATATTCAGAACATTTGGTGCGTTTGCTTATACCTCACATGAAGTATACTTGATGGAGTGAATGAAAAGACCTAGATTGCACACTGCAGCAACTGAACCACCTATAGCAAAAAGCATAACTTTGACAGTTAAATCACGCAGCCTCAGCAAGGAAACAAAACCTCATAATCACCTCTTGAATGGTTGAAATGTACAGAGATGCAGTTGTTTTTTTAAGTTATCACAGGATCATTCATGGCCCCATCTTCATGTTCCACTCTAGGAAAAAAAAAGAAAACACTTATTTAGACATATAAAAAAGTACTTGCTCAAAATTCCTAGAAGCAATTCAAGTGATCAACTAATGTCACTAGAGGATCTGGCAAAATACAACCACAGCTCTGACAATAAAACTGTCATATCTAACTAGGATCATACATTATCCAAGTGACAACAAAGTGACATCTTTAGAAAATGTGAGCTCTCTAAAACGCCAATGCCACTATATTGCAAACAAACAGTCAACGTTAAGGTAGTTGATTAATAACTACAGGTAATGTACGCTTTAGGGATGGTACATGGTGTATGCTTTGGTCCAGGACGTAATAGACGATCGTCGGCCTGTCTGTTAAATTAGCCAACTCAAGAATAACCTGCAACTTTGTTTGGCTAACAGACCAGTTAGCTGGAGTCGTGCAACCTCGCCTTTAACACAACATAAATGACGCTTTCCGAGGAAGCATCTGGCTAGTTTGCATCAACTTAGTTAAAAGTTAAACCGATCACATCTTAAATTAACGTCACGGCTTACTTTAGCCTGTGCGCTATTTGAGATGTGAGCGGAGGGGACCAGAAAAACATCGATATCAGTCCAAAGCAACAGCTCAAGTTTAGCGTAAACATCAGCTACATTGTCAACACTCATTTCCAAACACTCATTATTATTATCGCCAAACGATATCACTTCACTCGTCCTATACAACGTTAGCTAGTTTAGCTAACGTCATCCAAGAAGAGTGGCGTTCATTTAAAAAAAGAAAACAATAAGATGTTGCCAATCTGCCAGTTATCTGTGTAATACGTATTCGGCTAACCCAAGCTAACATGAACATCCCCACTAGCTAGATTAATGTTAACTTCACTATAACGTTGCACCGCAAATGCAGCTAGCACCGATCAGCTATCTTAGCACAAAACATGTCACCATGAAACCTGAACACATATTATCAAGCTGACTTACATTAGCTACGTTACTCATTGTTGCGACACGAACCAGCTGAGGACCCCTCAAGTTAAATTGGCAATGTGCTGTTAAGACCCCGCATCACCCGGTGTAAAACAAAGGGCCTTCACTGATCCCTGTGACAGAATGCTAACTAACCGAGCTAGCTCTCAGCCCCTCACGTTTTGGTCCTATCTGCTGGTGGGAAAACAACAGCGGCTAACTAGCAGCTAGCCAAAGCTAATCTCTGCACTGACTGCTCACAAAAAGTTTAAAAAGATATAGTGACGGCGTACCTTTCAATTTCATACTTCCATATATATCGAATGGCGCATATAGCTTTGTGTCACAGTCGCTCCTTCCACCCTCCGTTACTTTAAACTCTTTTTCACTCAGTCTCTTCACAAGGTTTCTTTGTCTAATTTATATCTGTGCTAGCTTACATCTGTCTAGCTGCCTGGTAGCTTAACAGGCTAGAACATGTATGCATTGCGCATGCGCGTAATTTGGATAACATCCTGCTTCATCTACTGTTATCATTGATGCCTGATCCAGACAATAAAACAACAATAATAATACAAATAATAATAATAATGATAATAATGATAATAATAACAATAATAATATATCATAATTTATTAACACAATACATAAATGCATAAGTATATATATATATATATATATATATATATATATATATATATATATATATATATATATATATATATATATATATATATATATATATATTTGTTGACATAGTAGCACCAATAAACTAAACACAATAAAATATAGATATAAGAAAGAAAGCGACTGTGCATAAAGTATAGTATGCAAAGTGAAATATAAAATACCAAATAAAATAAAATGTATATGTATATATACAACATATATGTAAATACAGCAATGTAAAATTAAATTAAATATAAAAAAATAATGAATTAAAATTAATATAACATGAATATATACACATATATTCTTTACAACAAATATACAGTGTACATATATATATATATATATATATATATATATATATATATATATATATATATATATATATATATATTCTGTTAATAAAGCTTTAGATTTAGCTACAACAAATTATGGTATGTTAGTTTTGAGCTTCACAATTAGGATGTTTTATGAAATCATTGTTGCTTATAATTATATTTTTGGAGTTAACAATTTGTATCATAGGTTATTGATTGTTGGAAAAGGTAAAGATAGACATGGTCTGAATCTGAATGAATTTAGTCATCCAAATGTCCGATGGTAGTCCTCAAATGGGAAGAAATGCAAAGAATGTGTTTCTGTCTGCATATTATATGTGTAAAAGCCCATCTTCATTGCCTGGAGACACGGACTAAAGATCAATATCGAAACAAGACTTGTTATAATGTAGCTTTTACGATAGATGTAACCCCAAACTATAGCTCATTCTCAGCCTTCCTTCATACTGTCTCTCCTGCTTCTGGTGTTTCTCATCTAACAAATACAAAGCAGCTTGGGGTAAGCCACTCACTGAAACAATAGTCTATAATGGTTCCCTGTAGGCCTGTGATAACTAATTCTCTTTCAGATGGATGGACACTGTTCTGCAGAATGAACGATAAATAGGTCCTCTGCACCAATTATTGTGCAAGTATGGTACAGTCTGTGAAGTTGTGCATTTTCTACTGACGAAAAACATCAAAACACCTGTGTAAGTCAGTTTCGGTTTGGTCACATATATTGTAAACACAGCAGCAAAATGTCACATTTCGATACTGAAGCCCACATCAAAAGTCTTTGATATCATAGTGATGCCACTCTGACCTATCTTGAAGTAGAAGGGATGGATGATAAAATCATAACATTTAAAAAGATACAGATAAGCTTATCAGGAATTTAAATCTGTTTAATTCTAGGGCAGGGATACAGGCTGTGCTGAATATGTCTACAGACAACATCATCCAACAATTCAAAGTTAGGTAGTCTCCGGAATAATCATTTAATTGCATTTATCTGCCATTCTATAAAAAGCGTTGGTATAAGTAAGCGTTGCGCACAGCATGAGCATCGTAATACTAAGCTTTTTTGTTTAGTTTCATATCATTTTGATTGACACACTTGTAATATTATTGCATGTTTGGCTTCAGAATGAATAGCACTGAATGCCTGTTTTGTGTCTTTGTCCTATTCGATATGTTCATCAAGAATAGCCGTCAGCATGAATATCTCCGTAAATAATGCCTGTGACATACTCCTACCTCCAACTTACAATACTGTTCTAATTAGGGGGTCCTCAAAATGCTAGTGATATTATTTCTGACAAGTATTCAGTGCATTCAGTGATGAAGACTGACACAGACAGAACTCATGAGCGGGAATAAAAAGACTGCAGTGACAAGGTGAGCCCCGGTGACCTTATCAGAACACTGTAAAACAGATGTCGAGAGGAAAATTGAGTCTGACGTTAGTCACATGCTTTTTTCCAGTGTCTTGGAAATAAAGTCATAATACTGAACAAAGGAGATCGTAGAAAAGCCCCAACTATTCCAATTCCATCTAATTTGATTAAATCTAAGCAATAAGATATATGGTAATACCCAAATATTGAGTAGATGGATATGGAAACATGGCTTTTAGTTGAACATAGGTCCTGAAGAAAGTTAATTAGTTACTATAGTTTTCAATGAAAATCCCATACAAGGCAGTTAATGAGTAGTTTGTGATGGAGACATTTTTCTTTGCACAGTGTCTTCTTATCGACATCCATACCAAAGACTGCTTCCACCCACTTCTAAAGAGATACCTCTCTTTAATGAATCTATTTAACCTAGATCTGATGTAAAACACAACTGAAATTAATTGCATTGTGGTGTATTTTCTACTCTCGGGAGATACCACTATCCCTCTGTGATTGATCGACTGTTGATTTTTGATAAAACAATGAATGGTAATATTGTGTGTGTTCCATTTATGGAAATGAGAAGAAAAAAGGAAACAAAACAACCCCTGAATAACAGCGTGCACAGCAAGTCACGTTGATATGAAGTAGTGGAATTGCCATTTGAATATGGCCCTGAAACATGAATAATCTAATCTCAACTACATGAGATGTCAATAGTTCTGTAGTCGGTCATTAACATTGACTCCTGTATCACCTTGAGTCCCCTTGCCAAACTAATCACACTGGTGTGTTGAGAATCCATGAGATATTTCATGAAACATATGCAAAGTGGAAATCAGTTTTTCCCTTCAAAGAGAGGATCTATTTTTTCCCATCTCTGTGACATCCAGTGTGTCCTTTACCACAATGTAGTGTCCATCAGAATTCTGTGTTGACACAGTTTGAAATGTATGTGACTTATTGGTCCTTATCACTTGGTTTCATAAAGAGCCTGGCATTGCTGAGAGATTTAGTGTGGTAGTTGGAGGGATGCCAGTTCTGTCATGATTGTAGCTCTTAGTGCTCAACACTCATTGCCGTGGTGTTAATGCATTGTGACTTCCAGTCAGTGTTGGTCTGTTCTGCTGCGCTGTTTATTGCTTTTTCATTACTCATTTTTCCT
The DNA here is from genome assembly GCA_036178185.1 of Liparis tanakae. Taxonomy (NCBI): domain Eukaryota; kingdom Metazoa; phylum Chordata; class Actinopteri; order Perciformes; family Liparidae; genus Liparis; species Liparis tanakae. The sequence goes on from CM070107.1 coordinate 16,023,712, forward strand.
TCTACATATTGCTTGTGTTATAGGAAGAAAAAAACAGCACATTGCCTTAGGGAAGCCCAGTCGTTACTATCATCTCAATGAAATTGGGGTCCTCTCAATGCACAACAAAGTACAGCAGCCGTGGCAGCTGAAGTCAAGCAGCACTTCTAACGTCTTGCAGTTTTGTCAATTTCACACATGGGCTGCCAGTCAACAGCGGAAGTGCTCATAGTCCATTGAGATATTTTTGAATAACTTCGCACATAATGATCTTGATCCAGTGTAACCCCCCCCCCCCACACACACACACACACACACACGCACACACACACACACACACACACCCACACACATACACAGCTCTTTTGATGATAGTAACACAAAATATCACAATGGTTAGACATCAACCTTTATGAAGTGCATTGATAATACAGCTCTTAAAACCCAAAATGTTAAGTTTCTAAATAAATGCATAAATCCGAAATCTGATGGAAGGTAATGTCTAGTAAATACCTGTAGAAGAAATTAATTCATTATTGGTGCATGTCACTGACAAAGATCTGTGTTTGAATTTTATTCAGATTATTGAAAAACTGAAATCCACAACACCACTCTGAGTGCCTACTATTTGAAATGTGCAGCTCCATTGAGCCTGCAGGCACTGGACCAGGACTCCTCAGATGTAATCACTGAAAAAACGTTAAAACTCATTTTTATCCTCTTACGACCAAAAGAGATTTTTCCGCATTCGCTGAGTTGTTTAGATTTGACCAACTGAGCTGTTCAGCGGACAGTAATACAGGTATTGTGATGCTATTTATTATACTTTGTAAAGTAAAACAAGTCCATACTATATATGTTCTGTAAAATGTATTGTTCATAATACTATCTGTGTGCCCAATTAACAATAACACAAACTGTTATTAACACCGGTATTCAATACCAGAGTTCAATGGAAATGTTGGCTGTGAGGGAAAGAGGAATAAGAGAAAATGATGTTTACTGTATCTTTTTCAGTTTTCGTGCATTCCGTGTTTTCCTTCCCAACTATCTCTGAGTACCTTCAATATTTTGACAGGTCTGATAATGTGGCATGAAGCAGATGCTTTGCTGCCAAGATGTCCATTCTCACTTGTTTCTATTCTATTCTTCTCTTCATAGCTCATTTATCACTTAGCAGTGAGAGAAATTGCACACTGGCTCCATGTTTATTAATAGTCGGGTTTTGTAAGGAAATGAGACAAAAATGTAACCAAAATGTGCCATTTTTATTTTGCTCTGATTATCGAATGAAGTTCTTGAACATTTTTATCATAGTTATTTGTTTTGAGATGAACACTTTATAATCACATTCTTGCATATTTCACTTGATAAAAGAGAATGAATAGATATTGATAATTTGTCTGAGTCTCTGTACATTTGACTAGCTGATCCTGAACCAGTTGCATGCTTGTTCGTGTGTCAGTGGAGCTCCAACAGCAGAATGCAATGAAACCTGGTGACTGGATTAGTGCCATTGAACAGCTTTGTTTAACACTTTAACTCTATAATACTGAAACAGTGGTTTGACCATTACACTAAATTGTGTGCAAGTTTTAAAGAGACATTTGTTTTTCACGTAAAAGATAATTAATTTGAATACTAAGAGTAGAGATGAAAATTGAACTAGATGTTAATTGACGGTACATACTAAACATATACTTAATATAATCCATTGTAAATACAGTTTAATCTATGTGAATAGAAAACAACCAGAACAGTAAAAATCAAACACATTCATGCAAACAATGTATTATTTCTTTCATATTATATATGTGCTTTTACAAAGCTGTCCTTGGACAGTGACACATGTATTATCGGCTCTTTATGCAGACTGGCTTTAAATCAAACAATCATAACAAAATGCTAAATGTACTCAATATGAGGCTAAATAACCACATGAAATGAACAGTATAGTATCTGCATACATTTTAATCCCTAATTATAAGTGATTGAAGTTTAAAAGTAACTGCTGTATTAGAGCAGTTAACATAATAAAGCATGGAGAAGCTTGGATAACAACAAACACAAAGGGAGAGCAACTTCACTTATTTATAAGACATTGCTTTATGATACCTTTAAATAGAAAATGGTTGCATAATAATGCTTTAAATATTGAATTTAGAAACTTTATCATACGTATGTACAGTAGGCAAACTTAAAGCATGATCCTTTCCAAAACCTAACCAAATAGCTTCACAATATGATATTTCATTATAAATAAACATTTTAATCAACAATTTCTGCTACAACGTTTCTTGCTGCTTCAAGCACTGATTTGAAGAACTATCCAATGTGTATGTATTGGCCAATCAATTTCAATTACAATAAATTATGTTCTGGAAGAAAAGTGGAAGTCAAATCACTTGAATTTTTTTTTAATCCAGACTGCTTAAAAGAAATCTACACTAAGCGTGGCAAAATGTTAAATCGAAGTGTGAACCACTGTACAGTCCGCTTCTCATATTTGTAAACAACGATGCCGTCTGTCATGGAGAAAGAGAGTTAAGGAAGGGATAAAACATTAGGACTGGATGACGAGGCGTCTCACTTCTCAAGCAGGGAGCGGATGATAACAAGTCGTTCTTCTGGTCGGCTACACTTGCACACTAACTGGCTGCTGAGACCGGCTTCCTCCTGACAAGCTCCTGTCTTCTCTGCCCTTTCATCTACCCGCTCCACAAAAAAGAGTTTAGAAGTCTTTTTATCTTTGCCTGTGGGTATACAGTTGCTTGAATGCCAGGAGACAAATTCAACCAATTAAGCCTGTGTTACTATGCTTATGAAACACGCACCACAGGAAGGTTTTTTTTTACACTTTCACAATTGGCAAACCTCTTTTGACTCATCGAAGACTCAAATGGTAAAATGTAACACAATTTATGTAAACGTTTACCTTGATGCGTGATCTTATGGTTGTACTTGAGCTCACTTATTACTGCTTGGTAGATTATTTCTTTATTTTATTTTGGTTGTTCCTAAAATGTTGACACCAGTATTACTTTATTAAAACCAGGAGTAATCTAAAAGCTATATACCAAGAAATATTTCACTCTTGGCTGACTTTGTTGATGAGGCTAATGTTGTGAATTGAAACAAAGCTACGTGGTTAGGTTTTGAAATGGATCATGCTTTAAGTTCAAATAAGTAGGTTTGTTGCCTATCGCACGTAAGTTAAAGATGCTAAATTCAATATTCAAGGCATTATTAAAGCAAAAACCATTGTCTATGTAAATATAAAATAAAGTAATATCTTCTATAAGGAGAGAATAAAGTTGGTGTATCAGGGATATCACGATGGACCAGCCTTCTATATTTGATTTCAGCCATCTCTCTTATATTTTATTGTCCTGTCTCCCTCGACTAATAACTATCAAATAAAGGGGGAATGTCATTCTCAATTTGTTTTTCTTGAAATAACATTTGAAAGAAATCTTCCTCTTCGGGATGCTACTTGGCATGCCTTCCTCCACTTCTACTCTCTTGTATTCACTCCTTGTATATTGCATTTGCAAAGCACATCGCCATGCTCTAAGAGATACCCAGCTTGGATGCATTACTGAGAGACTGTCGGTGAGCAATTGCTGATCTTGGGGAGTGATAAAGAGAGCCGGGCTGTCTGGAACCTGAAAAAAGAGACTGAAGAGAGCCATGGAGCATATAGACCAGGAAGGTCACCAGCTGCCAAAGAAGGGCCAGACAATCTCCAGAATGCCCTCGGCTTCTCCTCTATTTACTGACACTTACAACATTGGGAACTTGCGGTGGTGGAACGTATCAGGAGAAAGTACAAAGTATGTTTAAGACAAAGAAGAACTGCAGACCTACATAAATTAAACACAAAAACACGGACTCTACATAAACTCACGGCTGATTCAAAAACATGACACAGTGATCTTGGCCTTTACACATGAATGCTGCAAGTGGATTGATTAGAAGATATGCAAACAAGATAATCCGCTGGACATCCTCACTATCGCTACCTTTGCATATGGTCATTTTAAGGACTCCCTTATCTCTGCCACCAGAATTTACCATACGAATAGATTTATTTCCTTGCAACCCTTGACAATCAGTTGCCCTATATTTGCATTTGTTTGGGGATGCATGCTTAAAAGTCACATTTACTGAAATGCACTTAGGGTGTTGTTCGCGAAGCTCATATAAAGGTTGAAAACTTTTTGTCAGAAGTACCCAGCGTGTCGTTATTTTCTAAAGGATTTTACATCCAGTCCTGAGTCATCTCATTTTCTCGTGATCTGACAAAGTCTGCAATTTGGTTTTAGGATCTCTTTTCTTTTCCTAGCTTCCAGATTTTCTACCGTGTGTAGTCACTTATTTATCTGCAGTCTTCCCCCAATCACATTACTCGGCAGGTGCATGGCTACCCTCCACAAATTACGTCCAGGATAATTTCATATTGATTAATGCAGATGCATTCCTCTTGGCTCTCATACCATACCTGCAGTCTATTTGGTATAAATTACCAGAGCCATTTTGCTGCACAAAGCCAGCCCTCTCCAATAAGGTGCTGGCTCATGTGTCGACTGGGGCCCCCAAACTACCCCTCTGCCTGCAGGAACCACTAAAGCTTTTAATTGCCTTCTGTGCAAATGGTCCTTATGCACTTGATAAAGTATCTGGAAAGTCAGGCACGGGTTGGTAGAGTCATATGGGAGTCTGCACTCGTGGTATATGCAAGCGTGAAAGAAAATGTGTGAGAGATCGGGAGAGAGAGAGAGAGAAAAAGAGAGGGCGATTCTGGTAAATAGATAGTGAGACTTAGCGGCTTGTTGGTGAATCCTATCCACGATATTACAGCCTTCATGCGTATGGTGTTAACGTTACCGTTTATGATTCACCACTCAGCGAAATACTTGAATGGCCCAGCTAGTGGCCCACAGGTTTCTTTCCTTCTGTGTACATTTGCTACAGTAGAGTGGCTGATAACCCTGGGTAAAGCGATAAACAATCAAAGTGCGGCTTCAGTGGAAATGATTGCATTCTGTGCCCTGCCCCAGAGATGGGGGGCCATTATTAACGTGGCTCCTGTCCTGACAATGCTATTTTCTGGAAGGTAATTGCAGATTCAGATCTCTGAGAGGGCCTGACTGAGAGTAAATGCCACCTCTTTAATTATGGTCTCCTCCACGTCTCCTCTATTGAGCCGCGGAGATGTCTATCGCTCTACGGGATCCTGGGGAAAATGACTCTAATGGGAAATGACCAGTGTCTGGGAAGCCGACTCAGATTAGAAGCGACGTTTCTAATTGATGGCTAAAGAAATCCCTGGCTAGATGACTGGGAAAAGTCACTTTGGAGTAAATGTAATTGGAGTGATTGCAGTTCTAACAAGAATCAGGGGATAATATCTCCTGCTTTAAGCTTTTGCTAATGCAGACAACAAGCTCAACAAGCCGCAGCACAGCCTATTGTAGATATTCACTCAATTCTGACACCCCCTCCTTCATACTGTATAGGGTCAAGAGGACATTGTATGGTCCTCTAGGTGACTTTATCAGGACACATAAAGGTGGACCATCTGAGATCAAAGTAGAAACCAAACATTCAACATGTCTTTCAAATCTTTAAAAAAAGTCCACCAATACAAAGCATTCTATTACTTATTCATTACAAACCTGTGTCTATTTGTATATGAATTATAAACTTAAAAACATGTTGTCTACCTCTCACAAGTGTTAACCCACAACAATCTCTCCTTAGTTACAGTCGACCAGAATAACAATATGAAAATGTATTGAGTTTTATTTATGTACACTTATACTGTCCGAGGTACGTCCATGACTCTAACACTAATTCAGACTTTAGTGATTATGTATTCATTCATAGAAAAACATCACTTTGGGCATTTGTTTTATAAAGGCTTGTTATTTCAAGTGTTGATTGTAAACATACATGTCATTTTAATATTAGGGACCATTACATTACAAGTGAAAATGCAAGTTTATTGTAAAACTAGGATAATTCTAATTCAAAATCCCCAAAAGGGCATTCCAATTTTGCAATAATCAAAAATGTGTTCTTCACAATGTTGGAACTCGTTCATGATTTATTCCTATGACTGTTATCTTTATATGCATTGGCTGTGTCACCAGACCTTTACGACTGCCTGCAGCCTGCTGCTTTGTGGATGTTCTCCAGCTCTTGAATCTATCACTACTCTCTGTCAGTGGTAACAAATTTGCTGCTCTTCTCCGACTGTCCGTCCATTAGTTGACATTCTGGTGCAGGGCAACAGGATCTCTCAGGTTCTTAAACTGCTGCAGAATTTTGAAATGACAAAATAATAACAACATCTGTCTTGTGTCCGGCGGTATTGACATAACATTACAGGTACCAAATTGTTTGTGTTGGGCAGTGTGTGTCTCCAAGATACCTCAAGCTTATGACTCCTAAAGCTCCCGACTGTGTCAGGATTTCCAAGAGTTGATGGCTGATGGTTGACTGGCAGACGAATATGTCATGGCAGAACTGGACCAGTTTTCTTCTATTTGTAGTATATATGTGTGAATATAACTGTGTAAATAAGCCTATGTGTGTGTATAAAGTTAGTGTAAATTGATAAAGTGCCTAAAATGTGTCAATATGTTGACATTAGCTTAAAAGTATGTTTTGCATGAGTTATATGAAGAACATTTCTTTTTAATAAAAAAAAAGTTGATACAAATGACATACAGTTAGTCACAGTACAAAAGCAAGAAAAAACATGCGTGTTGTACGGAATACTGTTTGATCTCTTTAGGCATCTACAAACTATAGTCAAACTAATAACAATAAAAAGTAACCCACGATATGACATGGTTGCAAGAAGACATTTCTTCATTTTCAGGGGATACAATAAAAAACATGAGGCTCATCAACATACTCCTTTAGAGCAGACAGATTATTACACGAGCATGCTGTTTGCAGTTAACTCACGTCACCAGCATTTTTGAAATCTAACGTTATCAATTGATTTGTAAAGTTCACCCTCAGAACCATTTGTACATGTGAATGTACAAAGTTGCAGAATAAAGCTTAATTTAAAGGAAATGGCCACAGCAAAGGCTTCATTCTCTTCCAAAACTCAAATACGTGCACTCGCTCTCGAACACTGTATTTTAAAAATATTCCCATTTCTACCTGCTCTCAAAGGTCAACATTTACGTCTTATTCAATGAGTATTTACTGACCTTGTCACCTACTTTGTATTGTGTGTGGACAAATGAATTAAGATTCAAGGGCCTCTGTAATGGAAAAGTGTTTTAATTTCCCCCTGACATTAAGGTGTTGTGCCTCTTAGGCATTTGGTGGCACATTACTAGGCCCCTGGTCTCTGGCTGTGCCATTGCCCCTCATGTTCCACTTAAACACTTCAATCACAGCAAAAGATCAAAGGAGCTGTTAAACTAATCAAGTGGAGACACAAGAGATGAAACTCCCCTTGTATTCACTGTTTTTCCTATTAGCACTCTCCTCTCTCTCTCTCTTTCTCTCTCCCTCTCTCCCCTCTTGCTCCCCTCATATAACCCTATTAACGAACGCTGTAAATTCAAGTAGGAGGTTCGCTGGCTCAATTGTGTGCAACATATATAGAGCAAACAATGATCCTAAACAAATGAGCGTGTATTCGCCATGAGCTGCATTATTGAGCAAGGAGTGAGAATCGTCTTGGGAATGTTCTGCGTCTGCAGAGCTTAACGACTGGCAACAACAATCTCACCATCATCCTCTCGCACTAGACTCGTAATACCGTGGTGTGGTATTCTATTCCATTAAATGTGCTTTTAGCTTTTATTAGGGACAGCTCCATTAAAACAGGATGTATTTAGTTTGGCAACAACCAGTAGTTACATCAGTAGCTGCATCAGATCAAAGGAATGCATTAACTTTATAGTATTATTCAATTGTAATAACACAAATAAAGCCATCGGCAATAATGGGCAAAATGAAATGAGCAAGTCTGACAGTAATATATTCAAAGAATTCTGATGTATATCCCCTCACAGACAGCATGCTTAAGAAGTAATATGGTGAAAAATGTCTCCTGTAAAATAACCTACTGTAAAGACACAAGACCCAAAGTGAATTTGAAGCTGTGTGGTTTCATAATAAAACACTTTGAGGTTGAAGGACAGTCTATTGCAGTCTTTAAGAGTCCCTACTCTCGCTTAATAACACTCCGGCACAGACCCTGTGACACTTTTCACTAGCTCTCAAAAGGCTGCCATATTGGATAATAACTTGTTATCAGGTAGCTGAAACAGAGGTAGGTTCCTGAGGAAAGGGTCAGGGGAGTGAGCTCCCTTTTATTTTCTCCCTGAAGAAAACACTCTCAGAGATCTAACAATCTCTTTTTGCTGTTAATTCAAAATAAGTTCAGTAGAGGTTTTAAGATACACACAACCTCTAAAAAACTAAACTTAACACACTCAACCGTTTGCAACTATAATAGAAGCGTACAATAGAATAACAGGTTCAGTAATTCACACACGCTACCGAGAGAGATATGCAATGTATATATCATCGTGCACAGGAGCACGTGATGACATCTTTGCTCATTATATTCTCTTTGAGAGCTTCATCAAGTCTAGATGTGTTTCAAGTGTGACCTATATAGAAATATCCTGTGTCAATGTAAGAATTCATTTTGGTTTAATGCAAAAATGTAATGTACTGGAAAAAGGGGTTAATTTGACAGGTCTCTACATTTCAATCACTAATTAAGTGGTTTCATTTAGCAGCCTAAATATAGCAATGCATGCTTTGCTATTGCAGAAATAAACATCTGCAGGAGAACTGAAATGAAGCAATTAATGGTAAAAGACAGAAACTCATTAGTTTAATGGGGAAATTACAAAATAGAGTAGTGCCTAGGGTGTTTTTATACCATTGTCCGTTTGTTTGTTTTTACCGATGATAAATGTGGTTGCATTAATAATGTAAGCACATTTCTTTTTTTGTAATTTTAGCAAGTTTTTTTAACTCTGTAATCATAATTGCAACATTTATTATGTTATTAATGCCTGGATGATCTTAATTCTTAATTCCTTCATTTAAGATTTTAAACAATTAACAAAATATTGCATGTCTGGAAATGGCTTTCAGGACACTGACTAACATAGAAAAGACTGAAAACAGCAATTAAAGCAATAAAAGTAGCTGGCAGAAGTAGAAGTTTTGATCTGATTACAGAGGAGGGAAAGTAGCTCCTGACACGCACATAAAGTCTTTGGAGCCCTGCTTGTAGTCTCCTTCTACCAGTCCTTTCACAAGGAAGTTAATGATGCTGGCAAGAAGATGAATCACCTCAGACAGCACACAGAGCAGCTCTGACAAGTGAGCACTGGCAAGTCTGACACCTGCAAGTACCAGAAGAAAGACTAATAGTCATGTCAGCTGTTACCTGTAGGAGTTGAGCTATGTGTGTCTGTGCTGAAAGGAACTGTCCCTCTGATAGTAGGTGAAACGCAGCCTGAGGGATTTGGCTGGCTGGACTTTAACACAACATAAAGTCCTGGAAGCCAATGAGAAGAAATGTTGGGTGACTTTTATAAGTGGTTAAAAAACTTGTTTTAGGTAATGTGTTTGTGTCACGTATGCTGGTACGGGACTTTTCTACAATATGTCTTTGCAACATTATTTATTATTTATCCTCTTTTAAGACATTTGGCAAAAATAAATTAAGACCGTTTTCTGAGTAAATTCATCATGTTTGCACTAACTTTAATTATTTGCAAAACAACTCACAGTCACAAAAGGCAGAGCCATGTTTATTTCACATCTTGCAGTATAATGTAGACAAATCGGTAAACACAAATCTGCTGCAGTTTATCTTCTTCAGCTCCACTGTCCCTCATTACAAGCGAGTGTGCAGCCCACTTTATCACACACCTTATTATACAGGGGTTTCTTTTGAGAGAAGATCCAGTGTGGAGATTATTGGGGAAACAGTTTTCTCCCTTAGTATAGCAAGTCAGGAATTTACATGAAATGATGGATAAGAGACATACAGTATTTACATTTCAAGTAATTATGCAGGTTTGAAGATGATCACATCTTGGATTATAATGTTTTAATGTCAGTGTAACGCATCATATAGTTTTAGGGAATAACCCAACAGGGTAGATAGGCCTACAAGATAAGCCACCACAAGCTTGAACAAATGTATTCTAAACTTTACTAAAGGAAGGAATTTAAGGGTAAACTTGTGTTTAGGATATTATTAAGTCATTTTACAGGGTTACAGAAGTCTTTATAAAACATGCTTGGATTAAAAACAGTTGTTGTCAATGAGAGCTTTTAAGAATCAAACATACAGAAAGCCTGCACGTCTTAAAACAATGAGCTCAACAAGGCTAAAATGCTCCAGAGCTACAGCATTGAATTCTCCATGATTCTAGTATCATTGACTCTTGTCACCTATTTATAGAAAAATGCTGACGGGTGCAGGTTTACCAGTACTAATGTATCTATTAAAATAACTTGGTTGTGTGTTGTTGATCTGCCAGAGTCACACTGTGGAACTAGCAACCACTCAAGGCTAAAAGGGAAATGTGACATCTTCGGTAACAGCTCGGGAAACAAGACACACAATGTGATATGTGATATATCCTTTGAGGAAGTTTGACAGCGCCCCATTTGCGGCACTGTCAAATTAGACGTTCACTCTGATCTCTCTGCAACTCTTTACCTTGCATTATTTCCTTTTGGTACAACATTTCCCAGAGCAAAAACTCATAAACTGTTTTTTAATGCTTCCAATAATTCCCCTAATTCTGTAACGTTTTAGCCATCAAATACTCAGGGTATGTCACGACTGACAGAGTCTTTGACGTGGTTTTGACAGATCAGAGTGCTGCAGTGACAAAATAGTTTAAAAAAGGGTATTATAAAGACATAGAAAATATTTTAACTTTTGCTTTTACTGCTCTGCTTTTTACAGCATATCTTATATGTAACTACATATAGCTTACCGAAGTGCATAAATAGTACACCATAAAGACACGCTTATTATTTTTTATAGTATTATGTATAACAATGAATTGGCTCACAGCCCTATATCAAGGAATATTTATTTGTAGGTGACAAATTTAAATTATTAAGCTTATGCAGTAAGTGATGCCCCTTCCAGTTTATCCATGTTCACTGGATTATTGTGCATTATATCACATATAACTAACACATATGGTATTAGTAGTATTACATAAAGCCAAAGTCCTGTATATCAACTTATATATATATATATATATATCAATGTACTTTGATGTTCAAAAATATTGTTTAAAACCAGTATGATCGTCTGACTACTTGAGTTTTTGCTTTGTCTGATTCGTTTTAGATGTTTGCAATGTTTTCTCAGCGCCATCAGTTTAATTACAGTCTAAAAAGTATTATTATCGCGAGGAATCATGGCCAGGTCCATGACATGTGACCCACGTCTTAGGAGACCAAAATGAACCCCGCCCACCCGCACATGTGTTCTCGGTTATGACTGATTAGACCTCAGTTAGAAGGTGGGTGGAGCTGTGCTTAGGAATACATGAGGTCACTGGACTCTCTAACAAAGTGTACATGCCATTTAGCTGATGCTAAGTGCAAACAACCATCACTACAAACTCATAACAACAAAAATCAAGAAAGTAACATTTCTTCAAGAAAGCTAAATTACAAAAAATACCACAAGTAAGTGTCATTCTAGTGCTACTGAAGTGCTAATCTGTTTTCATTCAAGGTATAGTTGGAAAAGATGTGTTTTTACTAAATTTAGAGCGATGAGCTGGAAGTGACGGAGTCAGAAGTCGATTGGTTGATGCCGAGAGGAGTGAACTTGCTGGTTTGTAAGACTTGACCATATCCTGATGTAGACGGGGCCCGATCCGAACCAATGTTGTGAAGCGGATGTGGGCAGCCACCGGTAACCAGTGAAGGGAGCGGAGGAGCCGAGGAGTGTGGGTGAATTTCGGGAGGCTGAAGACCAGCAGATCTGCAGCAATCTGATGAACTGCAGAGGTCGGATGGCCTTAGCAGGTAGACCTCTACATACCATATGCAGTAGACAATGTGCAATCTAAGATACTGAACTAAAACTATTAGCAATTTTCTATTAGTAGGCTACAAGTCATGAGATAAATAGGTGTAGAGATACTATAGACATTCTAATAACAGATCTTACTGTAACCTGAATAGTTTAAAAGAGTCATACAGATATAAATGGATGATTCTGACAAAATCAAATATATCAAGTATGAACAATTGTGACAAGATTTGGGGTCTGGCTAATGCTGCAGTAACGGTATTTATGTGGTTGATGCTGGTCTATGAGAAAACAAACTGGTAAATGCATTCACGGTTATGTTTTACTGAGGCTACGAGCTGTGGAACTTGCATCACACAATAGTAATGCAGCATTTGAGATAACAAAAATGCAACATTTAAGCTACAGCCTGCCTCAATGTCATCTTTGGCAATTATTGTATACCATAATACATCGAAAAATCTCCAGGTTAAACCACTGATAACAACTGATAACATACGTAGCTCCTAGTTCAACATACATGTGTCGGAGTAATGCACTTAAAGGGACAGTTCACTCTAAAATCCAAAATACACATTGGTTCTCTTACCTGTATCCATCAGTCTGTATTGTTTTGGTGTAAGTTGAAATCAAGCCGTTTTAAAATAACGCAATTAAAACTGAAACTTATTTTTTTCTCACAGCCATACAACACTCACTAACTGTGTCATAAGGTGGAAACTATCAGAAACACCTTTCTAGTTCAGCCGTTATATTATGATAATGTTATTTATTTAGGAAGGTTTAGATATCCACTCCTTATTCTGAAAACTAGCCACAAGAGCATGCAAATTGAGAGAGGATCGTGTCCTTGTTTATTTTCCTGCATCAGCACGTGACCTCATCTTGTGTCTTGACCCCAGAATGCAACACTGTTTCCCATTTGCTTAATTCCTACAATGACATTTTTTTTAATTCTGGAGCTCTTTTGTCAAGTCTTCTTCGTACACACCTTATCAGCTTTCTCACACTTTTTACTTCAAAGAGACATTATCACACACACACTGGCATCTACAATTGGTAGATAAGGAAAACAGGATGGATTCAGAATGGAAATATGCAATGGAGTATGCAAAGTCACACTTATTATTTAGATAGAGATATATTTGGGCACCAATTGGCAGTATTCCCCTGTTTCTGTGTCTATTTCTAGTTATTTAGAACTGTAACATTGAACAAAAAACCCAAGACAATTCCCCATGTTGGCTCAGCACTACCAGCTCTGCCACCAGCACTTTGGTCTCAAGTGAGCTGAATGTACTCATTATTGGCTCATTCAATATTTTTATATGACTTACGTTCACAAAAGTCCATTGTATATATTTGATAAAAGACTCAGACCTGAACAAAAATTAACCAATAATAGAATGAAACAGATTGTCAAAACCACTCTTTTTTTTACATTATAGGATGTCATCACAGCTAAAATCACACCCATGTGTTAATGAGAAATGTCCGTGCGTATCATATTTTAAAAGGGAGCCATTATCAAAAGCGGTAAAACAAATGTGACAGCCTCAAGAGCGTACTTTCTCCCAGGACCCTCGTAAAGTCCCCACAGGGATGGTGTGATGAACGATTCAAGGCCAGCTCTGGCCCAGGGATGCTCCACTGAACCATGCTTTGATCTATCATCCGGCCTTCCTATATTAATGATGAGGTCACAGCGTTGAGGGTCACGGCATTGCTGATAAAAGCGCAAAGCCGGCTATTTGTTATGGGCCCAACTTGACTGATCATAACTCTTTTGATGAAAGGGGACATGATTTTACACCCCTGTGCTGTCACACTGAAGACATGCCCGTGTTCCTCATAATATAATGTCTTTTGAGGATTGCAGTGAATGAGCCCTATCATAGTCCATGTAGAAACTAAATGAAGTGGCTGTTATCACTCAAGGGACAATGATCAGGGTCTTCCAGAGGCAGTTTGCGACTCAGACCGTGCTGGTATTACAAATGCACTTAATATATATATATATATATAACTCGACTGAACTGCATTTAAGGATGTGTGTCATACATTATTTGCAGTAATGTAGTATTCATTTTAAAGACCTATAATGGGATAATAGGACACAAAGCATCTTCTGTTTTATGACTAATTTTAAAGATGTATTGTTAATTTTCCTGTTTCAAACTTTACTTACTTTTTCAATCGATGTGTTGTATTTTATTAAAGCAGTTTCATCTTTTAGTTGTCTCTGATGTTGGCTAGTTATAGTTTCTTATATCCTGATTTGCACAACTCAAATTAATATAATGCTAAAAGCAGCATAAGGTAAGCATGTATGTGATGTTACAGACTATTAACACATAACAACAATTCACTAGCATAATTTAAAACTTATATTCAGAGTAAGAATAGAGCATTTAACCTTCAGCAACATAATATTAAAAGCATTTATGCATTTTTTGTATTAGTATTCAGTGATTCTGCCAGAGTTGAAAAACAAAACATTTGAATTCATGATGATACTGACAAGTAAAATAATAAGAACCAGAATTAGTATACAGATAATCAGAATCCATTAAACCAGGTGAAGGGTTAACCATAAACAACCGGTGCAGTATTTAACACTTTTTTCCAATGTTTGTCAGCAAATTTGTGTCACGTCCATCATATAAGAGGCAAATGATCATATGTTCTTATATTGAACAAAAAGAAAATGCTGGCCATGTTTGTGCTGTGACGGACAGCAGTGTACCTGTAGCGCCTGCAGGTAGAGACCCCCGTGTCTAATGCAACATATGGCCTCATCCCCAGGGAGTCAAGTCTCACTTGGATTGGTAAGGACATCTGCTGATGAATCCTGACTAACTGCAGCACTTTACATTTTGAGTAAGTCATTGCCAATATTGATGAGAACCGGTATTAGTTAAGTGCTGAACTGGAAGAGTCCATCATTTTGATGTGGAGTATATCATGTTGATTTAAGACGGTCTAGCATTTTTCTTTTAAACACAAGCTTCCTCCACCTTTCACTTTTCCTCCTCTTCCTACGCCTGTGTTAAAGTTCATATTTGTACGCTGGTGTTACTTAGTTTGCTAATGAAAGGATGAGCGCAGCAACTTCTCTAATGGCTGTTGTGAATGTCAGCAGGGACAATGAATTAAGCCGGGACTTAGCGTTCTGACCCAGACGGGAGTGCGTTCAGATTAAACGGGAACTGTCTCGCAGTATGATTGCAATTTGTACACATTAACTCATCGATGCTTGGAATATTCAGTTCTCAGCATTATTGCCTGGCCTTTTAATAACACTATTCTTGAGAAACACTCTCCTTTCATGGAGCTTGACAAGATAGTCCAGCTTGTGTTTCTGTACACAGGCGAGCTCTCAGGGCGCACAGCATGGCCGATGCAATGGCCCGAGACGGTGCAGAAATGCTACCTGTGAAATCTGGCAATACTGTAAATGCCTTTCTCTTCATCTTAATAGCCTTTCCGGTTTCTAAACCATAATAGGAACTCTTAAAGTACCGTATAAAATGTTATCATTTGTATTGACATGTCGGCCGTGTCGCCATTGAAAATAGTTTCTTCCCCATTTATTTTGTTGGCTATTACTACCTTTCTTCCTGCATGATCTTCATCCATATTAAACCCTCTCGATCGCATCTACCATAAACTGCAATCTATTCTCTCACCCTTAGGGATCTATTGGGGTTCATTGAATGAATCTCAAACATCAAAGCAATCACTGTCCACGCTGAGTGGCATTCCTCTCTGCTCTCTCAGCCATGTTCCGCTTCATTTGAGCCGACATCCGGCCAGAGAACGATCCGAGCAGCCAGAAGAGTCTTCCCAGCCGTTTGGTGGGCGTCTGGACGTCCTGAGCTCCTCTGTATTCATTAGCAGGCTAGTCACAGCGGTGCGATGGAGCGTATCCTCTCAGCGGGCCGCAGGGACTGTCAGCAGAGTGACGGAGACGGATCGCAGGTGGAACGGCGAGAAGAACTGCCATAGATTAACTCGTCTGCCAGCAGGGGGACTCCGTTGTACCATTTGTTTTCGGCTTAATAGATCATTTTTCTAATTAACCTTTAAATGCATTGCTTGATGTTGCTTTCACAGTGTGGAAAACACGGAGCACCTGCCAGACTTTTCTTTTGGTTTTCGCATGTTTATGAAATTGGAAAAGGCTTGGAAGACTAGTCCTTGGACTGTATGTCTTGGCCGGTGTGGGTCAGGCCTATGTGGGCCTCAAGGAACAAAGGCTACTCTGTGTGCCCACTGCAAAATGTCCTCTTGGTGTCAAACAGAATCAATGTAGGATTGTTCCGGCATATTTTGAGGACAAAGATATCACAAATCTAGATTCTTTAATTGGGCGTGTGACAATCAAAACCAGGGCAATGTTTCTAAAAGTCCACACCCATCAGGGAAGTTCACAGATTCATTTCACGCAGCAGACACTTACTTCAACATTTTGAACAGCCGCTTCAAAACACTAAGAGGGAAAACAACCCTCCACTCAACAATGGTTACATTATTAACAATGGAATTATTAGTGGTGACAAAAATCTGCTAGACGTATCTCCAACAGGGATTCAAATGTGTTGACGTATCCTCCTGGCGGAGGGTTAGATGATAAGATTGTTGATTCTCTGAGTGTTATCAGATTTCTCATCTATTCTGGCAGAAAGTGAAAAAGTGTATTTCCCAAGCTAATCTTTTAACAACCTATTTCTATTTATAGATCAATAATATATACGCTATTCAGGTTATCTGAAACTAAATAAATATATCGTGTTTATTTGTTCAAATCACCAAGCCCCATTTAAAGTGTGATGTGGAAGTTTGTAACTTTGTCTTATCTCTAGAGTGTATCCAAGGAGACTGAGGACAATCATTGTCAACTTCATATTTACCATCAAATGTACCCCCAGGGCAAGAGGCTGTCTCCTCTGCAAATAAATCCAAAATGGCTATCCCAAGAAGATTTCCCCAAGCCTAGAGAAGTTTGTGCTTTAGATTAAAAAAGGTGTAATTCCATAGCCATCTGGCCGGAGTAAAGGAATTTAAGAGCCGTGTGGATGCCAGCCCGATGCCACATCTTGGAATTGGCTATTGCTTTTCAAATGGCTCTGGGCTGTGTCTCCTTCCATGTATTTGTGCAATATCATTAGCCTGTTTTCTGTCTGCCCTCCCCTCTCCTCAAAGTTTAAAAAGTAATCTTTCCTCTGAGCACGACTGTATTTTGATAAGGGATCAAAACTAGGTCAAGGACTCAGAGTAAAGTCATCGAACAGTAATTAAAGCACCCGCCGCTTCCATACAGTTCAAACTATCCCCACCACGAGCTTCGAGATAGAAATCCATTCAAGGATTTGGAGAGCCATTATTTCACTTTCCTCATGAGTACAATCATTTTCTTGCTTTTTTTCTGGGAAGCCAACTCTGTAATTAAGAAAGCTGAGTTATTATCAAACCACTGGAGGGAATGGAGAAGCGCTGCTTGTTCACCTATATTGTGCAATGTTCACTCATTAAAATGAGCTGCGGTATGCAGAAGACACTTTACGCTGCTAAAAAACAGGATGCTATAACTTCAGCTTGAAAAATAAACAATGCATTTACAATACATTGTCCAAAATAAAGCCTGTTAAATTGTTTCATTTTTGGGGTTTTTAATCTTTCTCTCAAAATAGAGCTAAGTCGATTCTTTACAAGTAATTTGGGATTTGTAGATACATTAGTTTTTTTGGCATAACCATAATAAACATAAACAAATATATACCATGTTCTGTAGCTGCAATATAATAGTTTTGTTATATCAGTCAGTTTTGTCTGCCATCAAGAAAACAGCCATAATTGTTTTTTCCAGTAACTTAGTAGGTTCCTCCTGCAAATCGTATTAAACAAGTCCTAAAACACAATTTTTTTTTACTGCATAGGGATTAAAATTGTCAAACATGTCTGCACAATGTGGTCTGTTTGAAAATCCAACCCCTGCTAAGACGTGCTGAAAGTCAGGATAGGAACAGAATAAACAGTAATGTATGCAGATTTAGAGAACAATATGTGAACGAATATTCTCACCAACGGGAGCGACATTGCCTTGTGAAATGTATAATCCCTCTCTGAAAGAAGATGATATTTGGCAGTCACCTCCATCTACAGTAACATTGTGCTTGTGGTCTTTTTGTTTCTTTAGGAGAGCCTCTGGCTGAGCATTTGAAGTTTTTAATCTGGCACTCCAGAGACTAAGGTCACCTTTCACTACCCCTTCCCCCTCTCTCTTTTATTTGCTCTTGCTTAGTTCTGGCAACCCCGCTATTTCACACACTATTAAAAGAAATCTGCTAATGCAAGGAACGAGGTCCTTGGCCTGTGGAATGGAAAATGATGGCATTTCTGAATTCTGTCTCTCTAAAAAGACCGTAGGCGTCTTGTGCAGGGTTTATGACCCTAAGATTAGTCACTTTTTGGAGCTGGATGTACTGCCTTCGGCTATTTCTGCCAGAAACTGATTTTCATATTGATGTGCGACGTTGAGCCCTCTCCGGTCCACATATTGGCTCATGCATCACCTGGACTCTGCAGCTGTCAAGCCTCAGTGATAGCAAGTGAAGCAGACAATTCCTCAGTTAATAAATAAACAAGTGAGACATTGCTAGTACATATTACATTCCTAAGGCTTAAGGTATACAGCTATGTGTCACACATTTCATTACCATTACTATTGCATGATGCTCATTCTCAATTTTTTCCTGATTTCTTTTGACTAACCATGACATGTTTATGGATTAAGTGCACGCCATCATCAATGCAAATTAATAACCCTACAATAAACCACACCGTGAGCTGTCTTTAACTGTTGCATTTGGCTTGCAAGGGCCTATTTGTTTTTATTTAGTGTAGCTTTTCATGCATGGGGATTTTTTTTTTTATTAAGTAGGAATTTTCTTTTGTAGTTCTTGTTCTCTTTCCTATTATATTTAAGTCACTTTTGCACGGATACGGTTTGAAAACGTGCAATATACTTCATATCGGTCCTTTTACCCTTGTCAGGGGGAAAAAGAGCAGTTGGGGAATTACATGGAGCAGAGCTTTGCATGTATTACATAGTGGAAGACTAAGGAGAGATTATCCAAGGCCAGATGTGTCTCTCTCCAAGGAAATAAAACGCGCCGTCCTCTCAGAAGCAGCCGTAACCTGCCGCTGGTAAGCGTCGAGCAGCAGGGCGGCAGCGGGCGGCTGTCTGGAGCGGCACGCCGGCTGTCTCTGAATACGCGAGATTTAAGGTTTAGGTTTAGGAAGCAGTCGCCTTTTAATGTCGTCAACACGTCCTCCGTCATACTTAGACAAACATTTACAAACATTTACCGAGTTGACTGATTGACGGTAATGCAGCATTAGCGTCCGTTTGCTCAGAGGCAAATAGCATTCCTGTTTATGCATTCCTGAGCGGGGAAAGTGTGGAGTTCAAATTAGCCAGTGAAGAGACCCGCGAAGCTATTTCGCCTGCGAGAAAGAATATGATATGTTGCACATACAAGAGAGCGTGATAAGACTGAACCTCCCTAAAAAAAAATGGAGGCATCATTCTTTACTCCTAATATCAACACATACAGTTTTTTTTAAGCTTGATTGTGTAAAGAGACTGTTCTCTGAGTAGCATCCCAAGGCTGCAACACCCGGTAGTTCTTGAGCTATGACTCCGGAGCAGAGAAACCAGCATGATTCTCTCGGTACAGATTGAATTTTATTGAACCAGGGCTTGTCAGCATTTTTGGTGAGCTGGTAAAATATAATTGTGTCATCCTTTATAAAGCAGTGTTGGGGTGACAGCACCCACAGAAGCTTCATTACTCTGCTTTTTATTGGGGTGTGAAGAAGGGACATTCTGTGGGTGATGAATAACGTCTCTCTCGCATGAAGTCAAGGTAAAACACACTCACAGTGGGGGTGTGCTTCACTGGATGTACATGGATCATTTAAAATGAAATCAATTCAGCTGAAGATTTAGAGCTGGTGGCCATAATGGTTTTTATCTGAGGCCCATCAATACCTGTATTGATTTGCTAGTACAATCGAACCTTGTGAGAATTGAGAAGGAAGAAAAATGCTATATATGGAAGGTGTGGAGTGACGTTCGTTAAGCCGCCATGACTTTCTAATATTTAATTATTAGGTAAATCCCGTCAGGTTTGTTATAGCAACACTCGACACATGGATATGTTCATATCTTGTTTTCTATAGTTGAGTCAAGCTGTAGGTCATTTCAAATAGTTCAGAGGAATACATGTGGGGGTTAATAATTCTTCAGAAAAAATGTAGAACACATTTAAGTCACATTGATTCTCAGTGTTAAAGGGGAACTTCTCAAAATGCCAACTATAAATAATATAAATATAAGCTAAATAGTAACTAGTAGAATGAGATGACTCATACCTTATTAATTCATTATTAATCAAGTTAAACAACTGTAGTTGTGTTTGGGTTCTCACCAGGGCTGTACATATTGTTTTATGGAAGGAAAATAGAACAATTTAGCAGAACATTTCATTAGAATGAGTTTAGAATTAAAATGGAAGTGACTGGGGATCCTGATAGCAAATTATTAAGACAGAGGCATCGCTCCAGGGACCTGCACTTTGAATAGAGCTCCAATGTTTCCAACTTCATTTCCCATACACAATCAAGCTCACACCCACGAGGGAGGATATTTAAGATCCAAATGAATGGATGTGGGCCAGAAACGGCGTTTAATAAAAGGAAAAGACCAGCTGATTAATGCACTGAAGAACAATAAAGCTGTAGAAGATCTGCAGGGAAATGTACGGTTTTATTTTCCTTTTCTCATGACAGGGATTAAGTAGAAATATCCCTGCTACCGGTATTAACTTCTGGCAGGATTGCTCTCTGTCATAATCAGTTTGTAAATCCTGTATCCGTTCACCGGCATAGCTGCAGGATAGACAGACATCATCCTCAGCAATAACAGTAATAAAACACGGCAGATATACCATCTGCAGAGTTCAACTGAGAGCAGGTTATAAAGACCTCTGCCCATACACTGAGGTCAGTGGGCAGGAAACAAATGTTCAAAACCCATGTTTAGGTAATTACACAAACAAATTAACAATAACATCTAAAATATAACCTTAAAATAACATTATACGTGTGGTCATGGAGGAAGTTCAATAATTTCATAGGTGATATCTGTCCGTTAATACAAGGACAGTTCCATTGCTGATAGCTAATGCATCTATCTACCCTCAGTCATCTGAGCAAAAACCATATGAGCAACAATTGTCACTGCGTGATGTTTTTTTGTTTTATTTTTCCACCCCACAACATAACACCGCACCATGTGAGTGGAATTGGGGCGTTTAGAGAGAGTAAACTTCACTGTATGTAATTAAGTAGGATTTCACCCTCAGGAAAGCTCTCAGTTGACAAATTACACAAGTGACAGTGAGAGTCACTGTCACTTTCATCAAATGAGCAAATATGGGCTTAAAAGAACATGGCTTAGAGTCAATATCAAGTTGTTTCTCAAAATTGTTATCAGCGTTTGTCAGGCAATTCTTCTGAAGTAGCCTAGTTTTTACTTTAACTTTTCCTCCCAACAAGAGAAGTTTCACAGTTGCTGCACAGAAACAAAAGGCCTAAACTGGAATATAGATTTTATGAATAAACTAAATGTCTTCAGTTATCTGTAATTGATCACGATATGAACAGAAGGGGTCAATTAGGGGAAATTTGTGGCCCGGTTTATCTCCTACACTAATGGTGCAATATGCGGCATGGAAAATCAATATGATGCCATCTCTTATCGGTGGTAGTTCTCCATATTTAAAATATAAAAAATCAGACTATAGGGTCTTGAATCACTAGATTAATGAGACAGATAAAGGTAAACTCCTTCCATGCTTCCAGATCTGTGGTGAATCACTTTGGTTTGATTTAAACCTCATTTCTTCTGCAACACAATTTAACCTCATTGAGAAACACAACACTAAATTATGCAACTGGAATGTCCAGCTTCATCTTATAAAGATTTAACTGATGTAAGATATTTAAAAAGGAAAGAAAATAACGTCCTCGGAATCGTTAATCAAACAGACGTATTTTGCCGAACTCAGACCGGTGGAGGGCAGCTGCTATATAACACCAGCTGCTGGACTAATTCTCCAGAATGAAATACGCCGTAGAGGACAGCCATTTACAGAACTGGTATCAGAGCTATATTTCAAGGGCTGGCCGTAGCCTCTGCCCATTAAAGTGTGTGTGATGTATTTTAGGGCCAGTGTATGTCCTGCTCCGGTCTCAAAAAGGTCTGCACGCTGACATGATGGCTGATAGAAGACGCCGCTGGACTGATACTGGCTCTCTGTAGGAAGGGAGCAGAAGAAAGGAGCCGTATTACAGAAGAAGATAGCGATTTGGTCAATTTGACCAAACGGTAAACATTCAGGTTAGAAAAAGACCTACATTTAGGCAAAACAATAGCCAGGATGAGGTTCAATCACTGCCTATTCTCACAATGTTATATTATTATAAGTGCTAATTTATTTCAAGAAGATTTGGAAATAAAAGGGAGCAATTTGGTAAATGATTTAGATTGCTGGTATACAATAATTAAACTTGCATGTGGTTATTTTGGGTAAATCAGCGCTGAATACATCCTGCAGCATCGCCATCTGTCTAATGTCAACATGTTAGTTGTAAAGCTACCGTCAACAAAATACCAACATGCTTTACTTGTGCATGGTCAATGATTAGATGCAATACGCGCTACGGTGTTTGTTAAAGTGTTAGTTATAGTGTTAGTTAAAGTGTTAGTTAAAGTGTTAGTTATAGTGTTAGATATAATGTTAGTTAAAATGTTAGTTATAGTGTTAGTAAAAGTGTTAGTTAAAATGTTAGTTAAAGTGATAGTTATAGTGTCAGTAAAAGTGTTACTTGGGGATTAATAAGGTATATTTCTATTCTATTCTCTATTCTAGTTATAGTGTTAGTTAAAGTGTTAGTTAAAGTGCTAGTAAAAGTGTTAGTAAAGTGTTAGTTATAGTGTTAGTTAAAATGTTAATTATAGTGTTAGTAAAAGTGTTAGTTATGGTGTTAGTTATAGTATTAGTAAAATTGTTAGTTAAAGTGTTAGTTATAGTGCTAGTAAAAGTGTTAGTAAAGTGTTAGTTATAGTGTTAGTTAAAGTCTTAGTTATAGTGTTAGTTATAGTGTTAGTTAAAATGTTAGTTATAGTGTTAGTAAAAGTGTTAGTTATAGTGTTAGATATAGTGTTAGTTAAAATGTTAGTTATAGTGTTAGTAAAAGTGTTAGTTAAAATGTTAGTTAAAGTGGTAGTTATAGTGTCAGTAAAAGTGTTACTTGGGGATTAATAAGGTATATTTCTATTCTATTCTCTATTCTAGTTATAGTGTTAGTTAAAGTGTTAGTTAAAGTGTTAGTTAAAGTGCTAGTAAAGTGTTAGTAAAGTGTTAGTTATAGTGTTAGTTAAAGTCTTAGTTATAGTGTTAGTTAAAATGTTAGTAAAAGTGTTAGTTAAAGTGTTAGTTATAGTGCTAGTAAAAGTGTTAGTAAAGTGTTAGTTATAGTGTTAGTTAAAGTCTTAGTTATAGTGTTAGTTATAGTGTTAGTTAAAATGTTAGTTATAGTGTTAGTAAAAGTCTTAGTTAAAGTGTTAGTTATGGTGTTATTTATATTGTTAGTTAAAGGGATAGTTATAGTGTCAGTAAAAGTGTTACTTGGGGATTAATAAAGTATATTTCTATTCTATTTTCTATTCTAGTTATAGTGTTAGTTAAAGTGTTAGTAAAAGTGTTAGTTATAGTGTTAGTAAAAGTGTTAGTTATAGTGTTAGTAAAATTGTAGTTATAGTATTCAGTTGTTAGAACGGTCAATTGTGTGCTGAATGTGTGACAGCGACATTCACAAAGCTTTCAATTATTTCAAAGTCAACCTTGGCTCACCTGCATCAGCACTTAGACCTACATGTAGTCTGTTGCTCTCAGAAATACATTTTAAATTAATATGGCTATCAACACCTCCAATATATATTTCTACATCAGGAAATTCAATATATATATATATATATATATATATATATATATATATATATATATATATATATATATATATATATAACTGAGGTGTATAATATTATTCACACTTTGAACACATGGCCTGTGTACTCATTACACTCAGTGTGAAGGGACACTAATGAGCACCTATGGAGCTAGAGGCTTCAGCTCTGATCGCAGGCCAGATGGACTGAAGAAAGCTTTCTTTCCTAAAGAAACCTTTCACCTGGATGCTTCTCACGGCCACGCCAACATTGTAGCACAACTGCAATGTCTGATCTGTACACCATGGCGAAGAAAAGCATTTATCTCAATGCATCTTAAAATATGGATTGTTTAATGTTTTTTCGCAGCACTTCTTCCTGAACGATGCAAAGCTGATGGCGTTTGTATGGAAATGTAAATGTACATCAGACACTCTGGGGAGCCATGCATGTCAAGATGCAGCTAAAAACATTAAAGAAATATCCAGCTGTTTAGCACTTCTAAGTCTTAATCCATCACCTCGATAACAAGGTGATCTGTAAACATTTCATCACATTTATCTGGCAGAAAACGTATTCTCTGATAGGACACCAACAGGCATGTGAATTAAATAGTTCTTGAAAAGCATTAGCGGGAAACAGTGTCTTGAGGTTGATTATCTCAGTGACTAATGCCTTGTCACTCTGTGGCATGAGAGGGCCCAGCGAGGACCCCCGGTAATGGAGCCTGAGCAGGTGCTGAAAGCCCACTGACATCAGGGGGGAGCGCACTGACAAGAAATTCTGATGAATTTCAATTACTGATCTATTAAAGCTAATGAGGTAAATGAGCAGCCAGAATGCATTTGCAAGAAAGCTTGAGACAAGGCCTCGGCGGCTTGACATTATGTTTTGCACGTGCAGCCACAGGAGACGATGCGTTTGGGCCGTTGTTGGGACTAGCTCTGTGTTAGCCGGCTCAGTGGGAACCGAGAGTGCTGGAGTCAAATAACAGGTGTCGTCAAATGTTTTTTTTCTCCCTCTCACAGGCATACTGTGTTCATATTTAACTTTGATATAAGTTAAGTGTTCTCATTCTTGGCTGCAATGTCATTAATGTAAGGACAGTGTGCCATCTACTGGAGCTGCTGCAATAGAGCAGATATAGAGGATCAGCTGTATTCTCAAGCATGTAGCACCACCTGCTGGCTTTAAGGTGAACAGCACGTGACACCTCATTAAAAAAAGTTATTTTCATGACATGGCTCTCTCTAAGGACATTCCACATCTACCGTACAAGCATGACACAACATATATTTTATGTTTTTAAACAGCAGGAAGCCTTTTCTAAATGTGTTGTTAGATAAAAATGAAACTGCAAATTGGTGTATGTACCAATTATACTTGACAAAGGCAGTTGTCTTGGGGCTGTCACTTTCACTCTTACACAGGGCTGCACTCTAGGTAGCAGTTAGACCCGGTTTGGGGCTCTAATGTGAAAAGAAACAACTGGGTGTTATTATTATTATTATGTTATGGCCCAATTTAACACTAATTACACCATTTTAAATATTTGCTCAAATCTAAAAAAAAGGGAAGAAAAACACAGCATGATACCCAGTTCACAAATCCTTTTAAATTAGAGTGAATTAGCTTTGTTTATAGAAATGTTCAATCCATCTGTGTAAACAAGGTGTCAACAGATCTGTAATTGTTCATGCTTATCCTTGAATTAAACATATTTATCAGAACATTATTCTCAGCTTCTCTTTATTGTAGGGCTACACAAATACAATATTAATATGTTAACCCAATATAAAGTTTAATTTTGATCCAATAGCAGGGTCAAGTAAACGCAAGAAGTGAAATCAGAACGCATGAACCAATTTCCATAAAACGCGTCAAGCATGAACAAGTATGCAGCTCAAATTACTGTTGAAGAACACCTTGCCATCTTTTTCAACGCTGCACTTGTTTCTGAGAAGGTCGAGAATTCCTGCTCTGATCTCCGGGGTGAAGGACTGGTAGAAGTTGTTTTTCGCTGTCATGAAATCCAGGAGGCGCCCTCCGGTCTGGCTGCTTGGGTCGAAGCAGTCTGTGATGTCGTAGCTGTTGGGAATGCTGTGCTCCTCATACTTCAGACCCTGGCTCTTCAGGTAGGCAACGACCTCGGCCGACGAGCGGTACTCTGTGATGGCGTCAACGGCGAGCACCTTCTTGTAAGTCTTCCACAGGATGTCCCAACCAGAGTGAGCTGGATAGAAGAAGATGAAACAATTCATGAAACACTAACGCTATTTTTTTAGTTGTGAGCGACTACTAGGATATTGAATAAAAGTGACCGTGTTTACATGCATTTGAATAACTGGCTTAGGCCTGAAATCAAATTATCCGTTTCATGTAAACACCTTTGTTCGACTATGTGCGGTCCGACTACGATCCGATTAACACCCCTGGATAATTCGATCCGATCCGGTTGATAATTTGATTATCGCGGCATGTAACAGTGAATTGGATTAGAAACTGGACTTTGCGTCTTTGCGCATGCACACGCAGGCGGAAATGGCTGTATCACCACGAGTTGTAATGAAAACAGCACCACCTAACGTATCGGTGACATGCTTTCGGCCAATGATTCGAATTACTCACTGCCATGTATATTATTATTGGGATAATAGCAGATCCCCCAAAAGATAGCATAGTCCGACCAAAGCAAGATTTGAATTATACAATCATGTAAACACACTGATTCAAGAGGCCCGGTGACCTCGACACAAAAATCAGAGAGCACACTGCTCTTCAAGCACAGCATGAAATGAGTAAGTATTGTGTTTGATAAATAAAGTAAAGTTGCAAATTGATACATGTTTTGCTCTTCAGTAAAGATTAAGAAACAGGTTAGGATGAAGGAGGGTGGGAGGCAGTCTGGAAAACATAGTTCTGCTGACCTGATTCAACGATGACCATCAGCCTTCCGTTGTTCTTCAGGAGGCTGCGGTAGAATGTGATGGTATCGGCGAGGTTATCCACATAGTAGATCATCTGTTGAGGAGGGAGTTGTGAGCAACCTTTCATTTGATGTTCTGCATGATGCTTGACGCCTTTTTAAACACTGTGGTTACGTCAGAGACACAGTGGAAATGGCATTATGTGAATATTTATAACATTTATGGTTATGTATGTCTGCTGATTTGGGCCCCACTGACTTCTAGCATCAGCAGTGGATTTAAGGGAAGCAAAACATGTATCATGGTATCCACAGAGTGAGGCACATTCGTGATTACATCATTTTTAAACGGAAGGGGAAAAAAGAGAGGTCACAATACCTGAACCATTTGTATGAAGTCAAATTTCTTCATATCTCCCTTAGCTTTGACTTGTTTCTCATAGTTCTCACTGCTTGTCAAATGCCAGGCAAATGGGATCTTCTGAAGGTTGGCGGTCTTTGCAACCAAAGCTAGAAGTTGTACATAAAGAAAAAAGATAATGCAGACAATACAATTAAGAAACACAGTATATACGGTGTACGAGAATGTGATATAACAGGGATTATGATCAGACGAAGATGACAAAGACACACATACAAATCTAAAATGTATAATACAAAATCAGTCTACCTTTGAAGTTGTCTGTGAGCTGAGAGCTGCCCTCCACGATGTCAGTAGTGATCGGGACAGCAGGGAATGTAGACTGCAGCAGAGTGAGTATCTGGGCATCCACCTCCCCTGGAAGAAACCAGCACATCTTGAGACTAGAAACCCATGGCCTCAGTGTAATGCTGCAACAGGTATTTATTTCAGATGGACCTGTCAAATATACAGTATTGGTGAAGAGTGTGTCTGAGTGTGTGTGGGTGGGGGTGGGAGGTGGTGTTTGTACTACAGACCTAGATAAGAGCAATGACTTTGATGTTGCCACTGTCCAAACATCCATGTAATCTTTGATCTTTTATTGTAGCACAGTTCAGATTGCGAGAGCGTTGATCAAAGTCTCCTCCTAAACCCATAGGTATCCCGTCTCCTTGTCGCCAACTTATAATTAAAGGGCAAGTGACAATTTTGGACATCTTCTCAAATCTGTTAACTTTAAACGAATACCAGGACCCTTCTACGCTTCCAATATAAGTGATGGGGCATATATTTAACAGATGTGTTACTTTGGAAAATGCATGTATAATATTATAAGTAAATATGAGGCTTTAATATTTTGTCCGGGTTTATTGCCTGTCTTTGTGTTTTCTCAATGTGCCCAAAAGCCTTAAATCCTGAACTATCAGAGACTGACTTAGTTGTGAAATATTACGTACAAATGTGGGAATTTTTGTAATTCTTTTTTCTCCCCGATTTGAACATCAAACAGGCTTGCCTCACGAGAAGAGAGGTATTTGATAAATAATCAATAACTAAATGAAATGTTCAATGAATAACTCTGTGCGGTAGAGTCTCTGCTTGCATTCTTTTGCTTTCATGTGCTTTCGTGTATCATCTTTAATCCTCAACGTTTTTGAATAAATTGAATATGCCAGACTGAACAGCTGAATGTGGCGTCATCTTTGTTTACCAAAGTCTGCCGAAATGCAGAGTTACGTAAAGGGTTCATTAAGGACTCAAAGAGTCTGGTAGAGAGCCCACATAAACACTCAGCGATTTGACAGGTGGACAACCCTGAACCCTCGTGGACTCTGCGGGAACACGCCTTGAAGCCTTTGAGAGTAAATATTAGGATTGGAACTCTTTCTGGGAGTTTTCCCTCTTTCAGGTTAAGGCTGTCTGCTCGCCTTACAGGCTCAGTTTAGTTCATCTCAGCCTGATCACTCTGTTTGTGTCCTGGTTTATTGTTTTAGGACCAGCTTGTTGTTATCAAAGCTCGGCTTTTGTTAATTTCACCAGTCTGCTTGATGTCTTTCACTTGGATTCACCTTTGCACCTGAAACCACATCACAATGTTCATATGGGACAATTTGAATGGATAAACATTAAAAACCAACTGTTGGGTTGAAATGATATACATTTGGATGGCATCATTATTATTACACTATTATTAGAGTGTATTTCATTCTGATCTTTAAAAAGAGCTGCTTCTTTAAGAACATACATCTCATGATTATGCAACCCCTTGTGCTCGTTGAGCTTTGCCGCTGCACACCGACGTTTGTAACTGAGACAACAGGTGTCCATGCAACAGTTACCAGTTGCTGTATCTCGTCACATACCTCCACCACTTCCAACTCCAAGAACATCCAGGCTGCTTTTGTCTAATCCGATTCTGCAACATAGATGGACAAATAAAAGGATATAATTGTTACTTACAATTTAAAGAAAAGGTTTGAATGGCATAATAATTCATAAATGAATAAGTGTGTTACCTAACAGCACATAACAACTCAACTGCACAGTATATGTGCTTCATTATGCAGTTAACTTCATTTTCCATGCTCTTACACAAAAATTAAATAATATAAAAAACATTTAAAACAATAGTGTCTTAACCCTTAAGTCCTATACCAGTAGAGTTTCTATATAAATGTAAACATAAATACATTTATCGTATACAAGTATTATATTTATACTTGTATAGCAAAAATATACCATTCTAATTTATCTTGTGGTTTGTTACCGTTGCTTTAGCGACAGTTTGCCACATGCAGGCAGTGGAAGAGCAGTGAAGATGAGTGCTAATGGTCGGAGGGAGAATGACCCGACAGACAAGCTCTTTCCTCTTGTGCGTTACCTTTTGAACTCTCCTGGCAGGATGTTGTGAAGACCTTGGAAGATGGCCTGGTGCTCGCCCGAGTGCTGGAGGTAGAACTGAAAGCTCTGCGCACAACTGCCATCATAACAAGTCGTCTGTGCTTCCTCGGCCATGACTGCAATGCGTTACACTACACGTATACAGGGTATGCAGAGAATAAGGACAGAGGAATCGATGTTTTCTTATGCAGAGTTGCAGAGTTGCACGCCCCCTCCCGCAGCCTGACACGCCCCCTCCCACAGCCGGACACGCCCCCTCCCACATCCTGAAACCACAGCCTGGCTCACATCAACTCACATTATCTCTTAGAAGCTTAACTTTGTCTGCACACCAGCCACCGCCGTGCTGTCTGCTTCCTATTTATTGGGTTTTCCAGAGGCTGTTAACACATCAGCCTTATCGATAGTAGTTCACAAGCATCTTAGAGATTCTCAGAAATTATGGTCTCAAATGTTTCGATTTACTGTTTTTCTATTTCACTCGGATCGTGGCTCAAACTCAGGCAGCCAATTCGTGACTTCCTGCCATATATTGCCGTTATAGATTGTGATTGAGGGCACATGCAAGTCTATACTCTACAGAAGATGGCAACATAGCTTTATTATTAGACGTGTGTGGGCTGTTTCACTGCAGCAAGCACCAACACAGCACAGCAGTTGAATGTAATTTTAAAACACAATAAAGCATATCAGTATTGTCTTCACATGTCAGTCAATTCCTGTTCTGTGAGTCGCATAATTGATGAATCGGTTGAAGAAACTTAGAAATTCAAATAAATGTTTTCGAGAATCGAATCACCTCAAGGCAAGTGTATTGTTATGCATTAAAATATTTATGGTTTTGTATTTAAGCAATAGGGTACGAGAGGCAGCACTGTATCGTCAATAAAGTATGTGTTCAAGGGTGTTGTTAGGCCCGACGCACAGCAGTAGATACAGTACTGCCTCGAGATTACACCATGACTGTGGTGTAATCTAACTGGTCATATCTGTCATTTGAATGTTAATTAAAATATTTAGAATTATATTATGTTATTTATATGATTTTGTTCGGAGTTCATTTCAAGTGTTTGAATAAATGTGCTTAATTAACCAATCTCCATGATTCTTTACTAATCCGATATTAGTTTTGTAATGTGTTGTTGTCAATCTAGCTGTCAGGATTTTAACTATTACAACATGTGTTGTTATGGTATTTTTAAAGTGGAAAAAGTAAATGGTTCAGTTTACTCCCTTGATTTCTCAGGTGTGTCTCACTTTACCCCTAATCTGGGGTAAAGTGAGACACAAGACCACTTTAAAAAAAAACAATTATATGTTAACTGCCCTTTGTCCAAAAGACATTCTGATAATGTCCATTTCTAAGAAACATCCTGAATTAATGGGAAATGTGTACATTTTACTGATGTATCGTTTTAACTTTAAATTAAAAGTAAACAGTTAAAAGCTCATTTAAAAAAGTGCACAGCTCTGGCTGTTAATCACCTTTCAAGAGGTTGAACGTGGTAATCAATGCTGCATTTTCCACCTGATAAATGCATTGGAGGCCTTGGGTAATAGTCAGGTTTGGTAACAGCATTAACTTCTTTGAAATCTGTGCAAAATCTATACGGCCCATCCACCGTATCTGCCAACAGACATGGAGAGGTACGTTGCTTCTGCAATCCCATGTTTTAACGTGTACTCTGCCTCCTCTCACTTTCCCTTGGTCAGCTGGAAGGAACCTTGCTAAGCAGGTTGAGCATCCCCCACATTTGTGTCAAGCTCACTCAGGTTGAAACACGACAATGTATCTAAAAAGAAGGACAAGTGAGACATTTGCAATTTCACCAGACCTGCCCGCTGAGTGTCTGACCCATTACCCAACTGACCGTTGAGGTGGTTCATGCGCTCAGAATGATTGTGTCTCCTTGTAAGAACCGGCTGAGGTGGAACAACAAAGTATTCTGAAGGAGAGACAATAGCTACTGATTTTACAGATTACATTTTAAGATCTGTGGAAGGGAAGTCAAGTTTTACCTCAGAGGTGGAGGGCTTTTTATAAGTTTACATCACATCATTGTGCTCACTTCCCTCTCTCGAGTGTGTAAACTGAATGTCTTTCTGACATATTGCTTTTAACCTTGTAAGGCCCACTAGATTCGCCTAGAAAGGGGGAACCTTCACACGTACACTGGAGTCAGAGGATCGTCAGTAAGTGTTAGGCTACTGAAAACACCTCTGTCAGCAGAACAAAGGACAGACAACGTTATTTGGCCCTTAACTGTGAAACAAAATGCAATATTAGAGTTTCATGACTTGCAGGCCGCCTTATCAGTATAAACTTCAGTTTATGGTGTCTGTGAGGTTATCCACATGGTAAATCATTTGTGAGGAGAGAGTTGTGGGGAACCTCTATTGACCTTTTGGATTGTAGCTTGCGTCCATGAAAGCCCAGAGCAATGTGTGAGTATCTGTAGACACTTCAGATGATACGAATATGATTATTTTGAGCTATAATCTTTACAGACTTTTCTTTGGAAGAAAGTTCCAAGCAGCAGCTGATAACTTTAACATGGTGAGAATATCACATGAACAGTCTTTGCAGACACACATGGCATCTCTACTCTACTAAGCTCTAGTTTTTAAATTGAATATACAAATATCTATTAAATTGCTCCCCACCATATTCCAGCAGTGGCAGACGATTTAGTGGAAGCTAAATATATTTCATTGCTTACACAAAGTGAGACATTTCTCATGACATCATTTAAAAAATTGAAGCTCAAAAATGATACCTGAACCATGTGTCACAGTTCCTCACGGCTCCTTTAGCTTTGACTTGCCTTTCATAGCTATCTCTGCTCATAAAATGCCAAGCAAATATAATCTTCTTTAGCTCGGTGGTCTTTGGATTTATTTGTGAATCCTTAAACTCTGGGTTCAACCAAGTATTGACTTGTAAATTTGCATAGTTCATGATTACAGTAAATCTGACTTTGGAGGAAATTCCGCACATAAACTTGCAGAGTAGACAAGTAATAGAACAAATCTATGATGATAAGTCAAGTATGTGACTGTGCGAGGTGTAATGCATGTATTGCATCTCCTAATCTCTGACTGACTGATCATCTTCTCCGCCTCAACCTTTCCAAAGCTTCCCGCCAAAATAAGAGTCTTCTCTGATGAATTTCTCATTAGTTATTGCTTCCAAAGCTGCAGCCACACCCACTACCCTTCCTGTAGTGAGGAACATTGGTCGCACAAGACTCAGCAACATCACACATCTAGTCTAGGTGCAGGGACCTGAAGAGACTGTCCAACTTTATTATACCTTTCAGTGTATTTAAAGTGCACAGAGTTATCGGACCTCAAACATCACACATGTCATCATCAAGGTAAGAAATGTCAATTATTGAAATGCTACAATATAAAAGATTTTAAAAAGCTAGAAAAGAATAGACCAGAGAGCATTGTGTTTGTATATATATATATATATATATATATATATATATATATATATATATATATATATATATATATATATATATATATATATATATTCTTATAGAACAGATAATGTTGCAATTGCAAATTAAGACTTTTTTCAATGATCACAATATGAAATATCATACTGTTCACTATGTATGTTACAGGAACCAAAATATTAGCAACCACACCGTCCAACCACTTCTCTTCTCCTCAGTAGTTTATGGCAAGCGCTGCCTGACTCTTTCAGCCAATCCCTTTGAGGCTGATTGGTAAGCTGAAGTTTAAATGTGTTTAACTCAATCAACAGAATGAATGACTCAAATTCGCCTGAAGCAAATTGAGGTCCGATGTCTGTCACTACCTCTTTAGGCAATCCGTATGATGCAAATAGGTTTCTCTAAACCTCAAAACTGGTCTGTGGTGGTCTGCATATGAATTACCTCGGGCCAGTGAACACATTCATCCATAACAACACATCTGCTGGTGATCCTCTGCAAATTCAAAGTGCTGTGGCAGGCATGCTACGCTGCTGCTTCGACATATTGTACAGATTTATCTCACTTTTAATATCCTCACCTAGTCTCATAAAAATGACTCTAGTACCCTATATTCCTGACCGTACTACTATTATATATCCAAGTGGACAACTCACCTGCAAGTGGTGACCAGTTCACAGCTCTGCTTTTCTCTTCAGTGGCCAAGACAGATGGCAGCAGATCTGATGATACTAATTTGTACTGTATATATTAATAGATATATTGATGTATGTCTGTGTATTTCTTGTATGCATAAGGAATAATTTGACGAATTAATTGGTTCCATGATAAATCGATCATGTCATGACTCCAGTGGCTACCGGCTTTTCACATTCATACTTTAAACCCAGGGACTCAGGGAGCTGCACCATAATTCTCTCTTTTTACCAATCTAGATAGAGGAACAGTGGTCTACCACTTTTCCTAAGAAAGGGGAAAATGACTGTAGTGTATTTGGTACAGTCAAGAGCAATTAAACATACA
Organism: Liparis tanakae; assembly: GCA_036178185.1. Classification (NCBI taxonomy): domain Eukaryota; kingdom Metazoa; phylum Chordata; class Actinopteri; order Perciformes; family Liparidae; genus Liparis; species Liparis tanakae. Next base: position 16,058,065 of record CM070107.1, read on the forward strand.
GCCTGAACTGTACCTACAGTTAATACCACTTTGATGCATATACATCTGTCTGGGTGCTCGAGTTTGATCTCTGTGTTATGTAGTTATTTCAGTTAAAAAACTGGAACATGTGTTTCCAGTTCAAAATGTACCTGTTTTTGTTTCCATGTAGCGTTCAATATATTTGTTCATGTTCCGTTTAATTTAAGTTTGTATTGCAGATTTGCATGCAATTTCAGAGCGAAGAGTCAATGCAATCTACATTTATATTTAATTTGTCTTAGATCTGTCGAGCCGTGTAATTTAAAAGCCAGTTACTGATAAATCCCTCAAGATGGAGCTAACACTTCATACATGGTGATGTGCCTGAAGACACATCGTGAGGCCAGCATTGTGCCTGTGTCTGACTAACCATGCATTGCACGAGTCAATATGCTAATGTTGTTTCTCAGGGTATGATTACTTAAAGTCATGATGACAGTTAGCATGAAAAGTGCACTTGACAGGTTGGTTGATATGCTTCATTTTACATCTAAGCCGCACTAGAGAGCTGAAATTAATGAAAAATAGGCCAAAAGTAATTGACATGAAAAGAAATATTGAAGCAAATATCAATGACATGAACACCATTGTGTGGTTAGTGAAACTGCTTTATCTTCCAATCAATTTGTCAGGGACAGTTTGCCACCATATCTTTAGGCCTCTTATTTTAAAATAATTCTGACATGAGACTGGGTAAAACATTTTTAATTTGTGTCCATTTTATTTCTGTGTATTTACTTAAAAATTTGGAAATGAGAGGAGATCAAATAATAATTAAAAACATATTTATTTGACATGTAAAACAGCAACACACAAAAGAGAAAATCCAGCATAAACGGGTTGTGGTTTACTATGTGTCTCATTATGATGTAAATGTAATCTTCAAACATTTTAATACACATCATTTTAAAGCAAAGACATATAATTCAAACACCCCCACAGGAGTGTCTATTTTATTAAACTTACCAAACTCAATCTCCACGGAAAATTAAACATTCAATTTATCTTCATATTTCCAAAGTAATATGATCCAATGGGAGCCATAGTGTGATAGGGTTGGTAGCACTGCCATCTGTAGCCCATTAAAAATGATATCATGATGGAATATCAGATTGATTTCTAAAGCTTATCAAAACTCTGAATTTCCCATTTTGTGGTTTATAACACTTAAACAAAATGTGTTTAAATCAAAACAAATCAATCAATTCATTCATTTTTATTTTGCACAAGCTCAGATATAATCAAGAACTAATAATTGATCTGATGCTAATGTCCCATTCACAGTACGAACGTCGTCTTTCTTAAGTAAGCTGATCTACGACTATCACGCCAAGGTTGTTGTTAAACATAATTTTACCGTTGGACTCCACGCTACAGTCTGGGTGCCGAAGTAACTCTAAAACACCAGCTTTCAGTTCGGAGGAGGCCGTCTTACTGAAATCCATCACCTCGGTGAGAAAATCAAGCAGCATCTCTCCTTTGTCATCCCCCTCGGTGAAACACTCGGTGATATCCATTTGAGATGGCAGCTCATAGCTCTGGTAGCTCATCCCCTTGGAGTCCAGGAGGCTTTTGAGGTCTCCAGTAGTCACACACTGACTTATTTCTGAGTTACAGAGTTGGTTCATGTAGGTCCGCCACAGCTTTCCCCAACCACTCTCACCTGGAGAAGATGACATGAAAACAGGACTTACAGTATACATAGCTTAGGATAAGCTTTTTGCCATATGGAGCTAAATCAGGTGCCATCATTATTTCTAAATAATAATAAAAACTTCCGCTGCACACATTTACCCACATGCTACAAATGTCCCTGTTGTTCAGTTAATGGTTCACAATCTCACTCTCTTAGAGGGTTTGACATTATCAACTCGCGGCTCTGCAAAGAGGCATGTCTGCTTCATACTTTTAACACAGTTGCGCCATTTGGCCTGAATGGAAAACTATAATTGTTGGTACGTCATCAATTGATTACAAACTGTGCAGTGCCAGTTGAAAAAATGCCTGTTCAGAATAGGCTGAATCCACTCGTGGTGTTACTGCCTGCAGCTTTCTCCAGAACTGCTCATGAAATAACAATTCACACTCCATGCTGTGCTTCCTCTGGTCCTCAGCAGTGCTAAATTGAATACTATTCTAACTCAAAAGTTCCCCCAAGCGCTTAAAAAAACAGCTGTATGCTACTCACTTCTGAGCAAAGTGGTACTAAAAAGTAGAGCATGGATAATGAGAAGATGTATTTCTCTAGCAGTAAAGTTAGAAGTTAGTTTTGAAAAAAAAACATGAATAATTTAAGTTGTAATGGCAAAGCCGCTTTTCCTGTTGTCGCTCATCGCCTCGTCAACGTGTTCAGGTTTAACATTATCCTGCATTGGTGTAACATTAACAGACTACAAAACAGATCCAGCAGCAAAAAGTGAATCATAATGCTTGTTAATTCAAAGTTTATTAATATTGAACGTGTCCAAATTCGACAAAATATGTCAAGGGGTCCTAGTTTAATGTGTTAGCATGCTAGCATTTACTAATTTGCACTGAATACAAGTACGGCTGAGACTGATGGGAATGTGATTATTTGTACAGGTACTTATTCATGATCTAAAGTGTGGAGCGTGAGAGTGTCACTAGAACCAAAGTCATTAATATACATTACATTACAAGAATGAATATCAGTGTTATCCAATCCATCGTCTGAGTGTTGAGATATTATACTGGTTAAGTAAATAATGTGCACTGTTGGGAGGCACCGGAGGAAAAGACAGAAGTAGGATGGATCTTCTGTGAACCATGAACATATGTATCATGAAAGTAGTATTTCTTTTTAGATACAATACATTGTTAGTTTGAATACATCCACTGGTTCCCTAATATGTACACAATATGTATCAGCACTATGCATTCTGGCTCTATACAACAACACTAAGCCCAAGACTCAGAGGAGGAAAAGATGAAATGTCTTGATAGTGTGAGATAAAATCCTCCCCCCCCTTACCAGACACTAGGATGATGAGAAGCTTCCCATTCTTGTCTAGGAGACTCCTGAAAAAGCTCATGGTAGCTCCAGGACACTTCACATAGTACAGCATCTGTCGGTTTCACAACAGATAATGAGCCGGCATCTGGATTCATTGAGCACCCAATTATAACGTAATGCTAGACGGGTGTTCTAATGGGATTAATTGCTGTGGAGCACCACCGAATGAATATGACCTAGAAGTGTCACATATACAGTTTGTGGGCCAGAAGCACAAACCTGTATCATGTGAATGAAGTCAGCCTTCTTGGTCATCTTTTTCACTTTCCACTGCTCCTCAAACTCAAGGGCCGTCATCTGGTTCCAGTTCCATTTGATGTAATCTAAACTTGGTTTCTGTGACACCAAATCTGGATCAATAGACACAGAACAGAGATAGGGAATTAGATGAAAACATCATTACACAATGATGTTACAACATCCAGATTGTTACTATGTTGCTCTGTGTATCTCCATTTCATACAACAATCAATTAATATAACTAATAAGACATTGCATTATTAATTACAATTACCTGTATTGCACAGTAATATTAACACCGAAACATGATATTTCAGCGCATCCACTGACTATTATTATTTTAGGCAGCAACATTTACTTGTCACATTGTTGGAAATAATTAATCTGTACATCATTTTGATTAATTATATATTTTGCACCTCAGTTGAAGGAGTAATCCCCAGATTAAAGAGCAGACTTATTACATATTAGACCTCTGCCAACAACTTCTCTCCAGCATCAACTCAAATGCGAGCAGGAGAACACACTTTCCTTTGATGTCAGTCATTGGAGAGAAAACGTCCGTCCTCCAACCACAAGAGACTGGAGGTTCAGTGCAGAGCATCAGCCAAAGAGTCTCAAGTGTCAATGCAGTTAATGTCTTCTGACATACAAGCCATGGACTGGGAACCAGGGACTGGTCAGCCAAGAAGGATGCCTGTCATTCCTTAAGCCAATCTATAAATTGCTTAAATTCAAAGTTGCGGTTATCTGGGTTTAGTTCCGAAACTAATATAATTTTATCATTTCTTATTATTATTTTCATCATAAAATCATGAACATATATCATAAATCTTTGTCTCATTTTGAGGGATCCTTTTGCCCCACATTGGCCCGTTGTAGACTTTCATGAGAATAATTATATCAACAATCAATTAACTTAATAAAAACACTCTAATTTTCACATTTGGCTAAAAACAAATGCAACTCAACAATAGTGATGTATCACAAACATACTTTCAGCCCAGCCATAACCTTGTATTACAAGAATACATGTCCACGTTTCCCAGAGTTGTGTTTTGAAATAATGAGGTGTGTTAATCACAATCCAGGAGTTCATTTGTGATGTGAACTTCTGTTTTTCAAAACTGCATTATTAACTTCCCGTGTATGTACTGCACTGCAATCTGTTCTGTAATCTGTCCTGTTTATATATGGCTTAAAAGTTTAGAACATCTCTTGGTTCGTAGTGATCTAGTTCCTCAGCAACGATCATATCTCACATCATTTATCGGGCCAATGGTAATTTATGACATTCCTGGTAAACCATGATTACTGTAAACCTTGATTACTGGCAATTAGTATTGGTTTTGCACACACAAACATAACATAATAAAACAATGTTAACACAGATTGTTTTATTATGTTTAACACGTACTGAGCATTGATCTGTTTATAATTATGAATATTTGAACAAAAATATATATAATTTGGAGCTTGAGGGTTTCAGTGTTAGTTTCAGATACTTCTGAAAGGTGGATACTTTCTGACATGAGGGTTTGGATGGACATGTATGAACATGAATAATGACGTTAAACTAATGTGAATATACAGATACGGTATAAAGGTGTGTGTGTGAGTGTGTGTGTGTGTGTGTGTGTGTGTAAGATACGTGTGAGCCCATACGGACTGTACCTTTGTATTTCTGCAGTTCAGTGCTGCTGGGCTCCACCACCTCGTTATCCACCGTCACCCCTGGGTGCTTCAGTCGGAGCTCGGAGAGCATCTCGAGGTCAATCTCACCTAAAGGTTCCAATACAGTTTGTATTTCGAAATCCACCGATCTCTTCTAGTGAATACAATTGTGACCTACTCTCTCCACACTGGTAAACCTGTTTCATAATAAAAACTAGAAAACTGCACTCGTAAAGTGGGGATCTAGAGGTGCGTCTGCCACGACCGCTGATGCAATGTCTGATGGAATAAATGCAAACCACAATGGCCCACAAGCGTAGCAGACTCCCACAACAGAGAAGCTCTCATTATTTTCTATGTGGCCGTCTGCAGCGGCTCCGTGCAGCTAAACGAAGCTGCACATCATCTCAATTCAAATGGTGCAGCAGATTTAAGCAGTCAAATAGCTAATATCTTTGTCAGTTTTGCAGGAAATAATACATCTTATGTTGCGATAATCTCAGAAAGAACCTAGATTAAAAAGATCAGAACAAGAGAGTTATCACTGATATTTATTTCAATATCATTTAGTCATAGGCAGGTGATTTTGTTGTAATTATCAAAGCTGATAAAATGTCATGTAAATCCAATCAAAGAAGCTGATCTGGACAGGTGAATCCGTCTGATTACATAGAATGATACCCTGTGGGGGAGTCGTCGATGTTACAGTCTAGTAGAGAATCAGAGCCCTTGCTTCATTGTGACACTGACGTGACAGCTCAAGTGAATTAAAAGAATTAGCATTGACATAAGTGAAGGGTAATAGTGCTGGTGGGCACATATTGTAGTACGTTGGCTCAGGAACATAGTATGCAAGTTATCATTTGTGCAGTAAAAAATACACACTAGTTGTCTGCGACTAAGGTTCAAGCTCAATCGGACCGATCCATACAAACGCTTGGCAGCAACAAGAAGGGCAAAGGTCTCTACGGCTATGACCGTAAATGACAGCAGACCAATAGGAAGGTACAATGGGCCGATTCATCGACGCCCCCTCACTTTCGGGTTACTTTCGGGTTACTGTGTCAGAGTCCCACAGCACATAAGTTAAGTTCAACAGTAAAAATATGTCCTACATCGTGTGCACTTACCAGCTCCACTCCCAACTCCTATGACATTCAGGTGGGACTTTCCATTTCCAATGCTGAGGAGAGAGCAGAAAAGCACTTTGAGTCTTCTGAACAGTCAAGTCTTTAAATTTACATCCTCCAACTCCACCGAATGTGGGACACATTTTTAGGGCTTGTAACTGTCAATTTGGCCTGACACGGGTGAGATGTTCTGGTACAGCGTGTGACGTGTCTCCTGCTTCAGGGGCAGATCACACTTTTTAATTCACTTGTGGGGTATATCTCTCCAGGTTCCTCTCTGGTGTGTCACAGGGTTCATTTCTCTTCAGCATGCCAACACTTATTTCAACATAGACATGCAAGAAAAGCTTCCACAATCAGTGCCAATCCCATTCACACACCTTGTTGAGCTGTTTCATCTTTGTACTCTATACTCGTCGTTAATTATTTGGTTTGGTGGGCATAACAGTAACAAACGGCGTGATAACACTTGTATAATAGAACAACAAAACTTTATATTTGAGTACATAGAAGTTATCTTGATTAATTCTATCCGTGCTTCACGTCCTCATATTGTATTTTATCAATTTTATTTCCTGACATACTTGACAGTGTAATTGGTTGAGATGTGTACACTGCTCTCTTTTTCTGTTTACATCTGAATAAAGAAACTTATTTCAGCCTCGGGACAACCTCACATAACAACACTTCCCAGAGTTATATTTGTGAAATAATGAGAGGTGGAGTAATCAGTCTTATTTTCATCTGTCGTGTTAATAACATTTCCGGTTGTAAATGGAAGGGAAATATTGTTTCTCACAATCTGCCTTTTTCTATGCTGCTTATTAACTTTTATTGTATTCTGTTCTGCAAAATGTTCCCTAAGGGTTGAGACCATCTCTAGGTTTATGCTAATCTGGTTAATCAGCAACATGCATATCACAACACAAGGTATAGTTCATGTCAATAAGTGTTTGATGCCCCCCCACACACATTACATTTACATTATTACATCTATTATATTTGTAATGATGTGGTCGTGTGGCTTCACTTATAACACGTGTGTGTGTGTGTGTGTGTGTGTGTGTGTGTGTGTGTGTGTGTGTGTGTGTGTGTGTGTGTGTGTGAGTGTTAGTGCGTGTGGCAGATTACCTGGCCAGTATATCTGGCAGCATATTGTGGATGAAGTCCTGCATACACTGATGCTCAGAGGAGCGCTCCAGAAAAAGATGGAAGCATTTCTGGTATCTGCTATCATCATTGACCAGACTCTTCAGTAGAGATGCCATGGCAAATAAACTGGCAACAAAAAATAAAAAAAATCACAGAGAATTTCCATCAACAATGAAGACCGTGTCAATTTGCTTTATTCATTTAGCATCAACAGAGTAGCTGTTGTCAAGCTTGTGGTACTGTGACACCAATAAAGAGTTCAGAGTTGTGCAGTCAGATGTATCATCAACATTCACTGTAACTCCGAATTCAATTGAACCAACAGGTTGTGACGTCATTGAACGTCGTTTTAATATTGCTACTCGAACTTCCTTATTACACTCACTTTATTTACACAAATATGTATTATAGTTTAACAAACATTCCCTTTTATCATAACACAATGCAGCCATTGTTAAATTTATTGTTGTCCAATCATCACTTTGCCTTCTGCTCGCAGTGATTTGAACCGGAAATGTGCACAACCGCAATCCGTCGCATCGAGCAACCGGAACCACGTCTCGGTGCAGAACAAACAACAGCCGCACACACGGATCGATGTGCTGATCGCAATCGGTGACGTCACAGTTGTCTCTTTTTGTCACTATAATTGTGCACGTGTTGTAAATTACACTTACTGAGGAAAACCGCGACAGCGTTCACTTACATGTCGCAGCAGCGGGGAGTCCGGAGAGGTCTGCGGGCTGGAACCTCCCACCGGAGAGAGCCTCCCGACTCCCGGAGACACGTCAGAGCCGCCCGGGGCGGACACGCTGCACGTTAACGACAAGCGACATTAACACCCATTGAGAGGAACGAACATTCAAGAATTTCCAGGTTTTAAAAAAAGAAAGGAAAAAAAGGCTGCTTTGTTTGCACATTGTTAAATTATCCTCAGCAAACATTAAATCGCAAACAAAGGCTTATTGGGGAGATTAGTCTCAGTGTTAAAATCTGTAAATCAATAACGTGGCTATCAGCCTGGCAGCGTGATCGTGTGTGACTTTGTGATGTGATTCAAGTCTCGGCAAGCTGCTTTTTTCACTGCATGAACCGATGCCCGGACCGAAGTCGAAGACATTTTAGCATGCTTAAATTTGATCAGCAGACATGAGGGGTATGGCATTAATATAATGATGCTCTTAAAGATTACAATTTACAATAATTAAGGCAGATGGGATTTGGTAGCCTTTATACATTTCCAATGTATGATGATCAGTTTGGGATTAAAACAAGACTCATGCTTCAGGGAAAGATTATGAGGGAAATGTTTCTCGGCATGTCCATGTCCCCCAGACTACCCGGTTGTTATAACTCAGACAGGAAATAGACCAGTAACCCAAATCGGATCATAATTAGGCCACCCAACATATGTGATCATATTTTAATCCAGGGAGTGAATGCTGGGAGGAGATTTTTGTCAGATAAGATTTAGTAGCCAGAAGTTCAGAATGTAATTGATTAGACTCTAACATTTACATTTTTTGACATGTGCCCCTGAGGTGACTATTTCTCAAGGACATCAGTGAATCTTCAGTCCATTCATTGTCTCATCTGATGACCCCAGCACCTATCTTGTTGTCAAACTTATTTTCTGTAATTCACACAATATCACCAATTTGACAATTAAAACATCTTTTCTTGAGTTAAGTGAGTTTACTTTTGGTTTACGTTATGTCACTATCTAAAAAGAGGGATGAACAGGAATGAAGACATAACTTCCATCTAGTATCCATATGGACTATATAGACAGAACATAAACTAAAACTAGAAATCATGGCCCATATTATTATTTCCCTCCCTTCATTGGCTCAGAGTTCAAACCAGGCTGAACTTCAAAGGGCCTTTATGAGCATGCTCCTTCTTATCTATCCAACCTCATTGCACTCCATATGCCACCTCCTTGCTTTCAGCAGATCACAATGTGCTAATCTTCCAATACCAAGGACAACTTAATAGAAACATTGTAGTAAAGACCGAGAAAACACTCCGGCTCGTTCGTCGTCCCCAGAGTGTAAAACCTAGAAGACAAGCCAGTGGACAGAAAGGTATTCCTCTAGCTTCACCTCTTTGGATTGAACCTGTACGGTCTTCTGTTGCAACTGATGAAGCAGACATTTCTGATTCGGTATCAGAAATACATCAAAATAAAACCCTGTTGGGGACTGCAGTGCCTTGAGCTAAATGATGGCGTCAACAATGCTCACAATAGCAAAGCTAACATGCTGATGATTAGCAGGCATAATAGTTGCCATGTGATCCATCTTAGTTTAGTGTGTTAGCATGCATTTGGTAATACACACTTAACACAAAGTACTAGGCTAATGGGAATCTCATAAAGATTGTAAGTATTTGGTGTTGGACCAAAGTCGGCTCTATGAATCTTTTGAACTTTTGACTTGATGTTGGCATACATGGCATCAGCAGATTCCCCCAGAAGGGAACCTGAATGTTTGAACTTAATGGTATGGTTGCCCGAAGCCATCCAACAGTTGCAAATACATTTCACACAAAACCACAAAATGCCAACCTCGCTCCAGTAGGGTTCATCCTTAGGGGATCAAAGGTGGAAAAAATTTCTGCACAAAAATTGTGTGGCAATCCCTCAAGTAGTTGTTAAGATATTTAATTCTTTATCAAAGTGGTGGATCAACCTACAGGCCAGCATTGCCTTAATAAACCAGGTATTTTTTGTTATTGTTTTATAGCAGTAAAATAAGAGAAGAAACAACTCAACCAGGCAGAACTGGATTAAGCATACTACCCATTCCCAAAACCCAAACCTCCCCCTAAAACCTCAACATAGTTTTACCTGTGGTAATTCACTAACGTCAAAGGCTGCTGTTTCATATTGCATTTCATATATTAATGATTATTGACAGCTGCAGGTATTAACACACGTTTGGCCATTACACCTTGATGTTTGGATGAAAATAAGAAGGGTCATTCTGATCCAGAGGCCTCCGATCCAGCTGGTTCTTATTCCCTGTTCCTGCCTTTCTTCGGCATAAAAAATGAATGTTCAGCGAAAGCTAAATTCCACGAATATAAATACAGTCCAAAAATCATTCAGTATTTCCTTTTGGCAAATACTGTCATAAACAATATTCAGTTTGTTAAGACAAAACATCACCAGCAAAGTGATGAAAACGGCAAGAATGTCATCACGTAATACATCCTGAAAAACATTCATCACTTTAAAAGGTTAGGTATTTTTGTTAAATATTCATGAAGCTCTCCGATAGGCACACAGCATTATATTATATTATCCGGCTTGGATCCTGATTAAAACTAGACACCGTCATTGTTTAAAAGTCAATCACCGAAACATGCAAATATGTCTCAAGAGCTACTAAAATGATAAGAATTGGACAAGACAAGTTCCGCTCTTGTCTTTTCCACCCAAAGCATTCCGAGCGTTTGATTTCAACCCTTTCTTAAACAAAAGTGACAGTCTTTAATACAGGGGTTTAATGAGACAAGACTTTTAAACATTTTCACTTACAACCTGCGAGCATCCCGCGGCTATCGGAGGGGGAATCTGACTGCAGGGCAAGACAAATCTTATCAGCTGCTTATATTTTCTGGACTCTGCCGGGTAGCCGGCATCAGCAATTACAATTTGAGTCAAGGAGCCGATGAAGATCACAGCAGGACGAGAGCATCTCTCTCACACAGATGTCCCTCCCTTTGAACCCTGAAAATGTGCAACAGAGAGGAAAGAGTGCCGCGTTATATTTTCACATGGTTCCACAATTTATTTGCATTTTTGTCCAGCTCTCCATGTACACACAATAGTAACACAAATAGCAAGAGACTGTAAACAATAGGGGAACATACTTTTTGATTTTCTTGGATACAACCTAATAGAATCAGGTCAGAAATTGGCTGTTCTTTGTTTTATTATGGAAATGTAGCCAGATAACTTGTTTATTAGTTGATCCTGCTATCTAAACATGATGTCACTGTTGGATTTCACATTGACTTCACATGTACTATACTATATGTCCCTTTGTTGGCCAAATATTATAAAAAGAAACTACTCTCAAATGTTTGGCAACTTGTAAAACAGAATCTTTTCAAGGCCACTCGGAGCACTTTCTGCCAAAATGGATCAAGCATGCTTACATACAATCAGCTGTGTAAATACAATTGTTACAACATGTAGCAACTATATTTGCACCACCATTACGATTATAGAGTCACTGGTAAAATACATTCAAAAGGAGGTCAGATTACACAAGACCAAATGTTCAGTTTGTGGAGGCAGAAAGAGAAACAGCGTTCAATACCAACACCACCAAGTATATGAAATGTAATTTTCAACTGGGCTTTATGGATAACACACTGGAGGATGCATGTTTAAAATATACCCAATATGGTAGACTAAGATGATTTACAACATGGATGTCTTGTCCTGTACATGGAAATCTGAAACAATTTCAGGGCTGAATAAAAGAAAGATGTTACTTTTGTGCATGAGAAAGAGAAATAGGATATAATATTAACTAATGTGTGCTTTGACATATTTGGTATGACCGGTCTTTCATGAAAAGAGAAGAAAAACTACTTTCTCACCTTGCTCTCTCAGCTTTGTATGTGGATGTAATACGTGATGTACAAATGCAATGAAGTGTGACATCCTTTTGAAAGAAGTAAAGCCTATCTGCTCCAAAACAACACTGTGATCTAGTGGATTATTGTTAATCTCTATTATTGTATCTGCTTTGGTGATCAGTGCTTTTTTTGTTTTGCATTTGTTGAACAAGTATGTATGAGGTATGATCTTCATCATGCTGGTATTTCATAATTTGCATTAAAGGTCTGTGTCTGTTGTTTTCTGTTCATTCTCAGACTGACCAACCAGATGTAGTCTGTGCGTAGAAGGCTGCCAGCCGGGATCCTCCTCCCACTATCCACTCTGCATTCTGTGCTTGGTCCACGATGATTGTGATTAGTTTAAAGAAATACAAACAAGCCAGAGTGTCGTCCCCCCCTAAGGCAGAATGACAATGTGTGGAGCCAGACCTTTCTTTAGCCCTGACACAGCGCTGTGGACATTGGTTTGACTACGCAACACTAGTTCATTCCTAACTGCCATCAATCAGGGGTGAAATTCCACACATTTCTCTTTTTTTCTTAATTTAGTCATCTATGAGATTCAGGGAGGACAAATGAACGCATCGTTGTTTAGTTAAACTCAAGGAGAACCTGCTTTTGGATTCCACATATACACAACATGTCATCAACAGAACACAGTCTGACAGCAACAACTTGCATGACAATTAAAACATTAAAAAAGTAGTTTGAAAGAAAAAACTAACGTGAATCAGCACTAATGTAGTGCATAGAGCATTCTCCGAAAAAAAAAAAAAGGCTGTTCGTTTAGCCGCAAAGGCGTGTGACATTTCTTTTCACAAAGATCCAGCACTGATGAGACAAAGTCAAATGCCAAATGTTTTATTGTTTTGCCTTTGAATGTCACGAGCGACTGCTGACTCCAGAGGATTTGTCTTCCTCACGACACAAATACCAGACAAATATCCAGCTGGTTCCTCCGATTCACAAAAACACCTGTGGATCCAGTTTGTCTTGAGGAGTCTTCATGACTTGTTGGTGGCAACCAGTGCTGTAAATGTGCGTTCACATTGCAAGCGGTTAAAAAAAGAAACTAGAGATCCATTCTTTACCTACGTCTGGAGGCCTTTTGTCTCACTTGCACCATGTTTGGCTTTGGTTCCTCTTCTTCGGGGAGGAAAGTTGTCCGATATTCCAAAATTCCGGTCCACATTTCCCTCAGCAGCAAATCAGGTGCAATCGTCGTTATCTGCTCTGCTGCATTTTTTTCTCTCTCTCACATTACAGCAAATAATCCCCCAGCTCCCGCCGGCCGACAGCCGGCTGCATGTGATGGTCGCGCTTGTTAACAAACAGAACGTAGTCTGGAGTCCGTCCGGGGCCGAGCACGTCTTGTGACGTACAGCCGCCTTACATATCGATGTCACCATCGTAGGCCAGGGTCAAGGGCTTCTGCGGCGGAGGAGACGTCTTGGTAGATTTAGACGGCTTGCTGAAATAAATAGACGAGAAAGAAAAGTTGACAGTGTATCTGACTTGGCAGCACAGGGCAGCCTGACCTGATTGCAGTCTTTACAAATAATTCCATTATCTGATAGCAGCTGCACACAGCAGACACAACACTGTGAGGCATATAACTCATACTTGACAGGGTTCTTTTCGAGGAGAGCCGTTGGTTAAGAATAAGCTTCATTGTTCGGCCTCTTTCTCACCTATGAAGTGTGTGGCTGTTTGTTCTTGTGCATTGTGTAGAAGAAATCTCCAGAAGTCAATAAAGTACATACCAAACCAAGAAGGATAATGCAATAATGAAGAGTATGAAGATGAATCCAACAGCAGTCACGGCGTAAACCCACAGCTTTACTCTTCCATCTATGCAATCAAAAAGCAGTTTTAATACAAAGTGTTCAATATATTTACGTCGACATCTTCCGTCTGGCGCTCTTTTTTCCCCTCTCACATTTTAGAATAAGGAGCAGTTCTGTTCTCTTTCAAAACAGACTGCAGAGGAGCGAGTTGAATGTCTTGACATTTTTATGGTTAACTGAGCTATTTTCCTCTTCAGAGTAAAAGACATCGGCCTACAACGGATCCCATCTCCGGGCCAGTGATCCCTGAGCTACAAAGGGAGGGATGATCTCTGGCTCATTGGTCTAGCTGTAAAGATGATTTCCATTTCAGTACCTGGGCCAACAGGTCTTAAGGTCCACTCACTAAAGAGGTCCTGGGCCTTAGCAGGTCCGGGTTTTAATCTTCCAGAGTTGGTTTTCACGTCAGCTTTCTTGTTGTTGTCCACCCCCGGGGTTCTGGTGCAGTAGTCCAAGAAGCCGTGCGTGGTCATAACTTCAGTGTAACCCTTCTCACACCCACACACTCCGCTCTGCATTGGGAGAGCACAGCATGTCATATTCATTCATTGCGTTGTAACTCTGTTAACACGGTTCATCTGTACACATGACATCTATTACATCTGTCTATTCAGGGGGAGGGATCCTCCTCTGTTGCTCTCCTGAAGGTTTTTTTACCAGTGAAAGGGTTTTTTGGGGGGATTTTTTCCGATTTGTGAGGTCCTGGGACAGGGATGTCATATGTGTACAGACTGCACAGCCCTCTTAAGCACATTTTTAATTTGTGATTCTGGGCTATACAGTTAAAAATGTAATTGAACTTCATTTAAAGACAATTGTCCCTTTCCCATTGTTTCAAAACACTGCTTACAATCCAGTCTGCCATGCAAAGACACTACTCTGCTTAACTCGACTCTTAATATAATGCATGCTTAACGCAGGTTGATTCATCCCAACCTCCTAAGTGGGTAGATTACAACAGCATTTCCCAGATTCTAAAACAAGATACAAATGAGCCCCAACACACACACACACACACACACACACACACACACACACACACACACACACACACACACACACACACACACACACACACACACACACACACACACACACACACACACACACACACACACAGGAACCAAATGCAATACAGTTTGCTCTAAGCCTACAAATGATGTTCTTTAATTTGAAATATATTCTCAGGCATTTTATCTGCATCTAAATGCTTTGAAACCAAAACACTTTAAATGCTTCTTAATCTGAGGTGGCTCTCTGAGTTAGTGCCTTTGCTCAGTAATCATAAGGTTGCAGGTTTCAAATCCCAGCCAGGTCTAATTTCTTTCCCCGGGCTTATAACTGCAGACTCCTGCTTCTTAATATCTAAGGGTGGGTTAAATGCAGAGAAGGATTTCCCCACGGGGATGAATAAAAGTATACATGTCTTTCTTAAGTCAGTGCTGCACTGGGGAGTGCAGTTACGGTGATGGTGCTCTAAGGGGCAGTAACACTTCAAGCTGAGGCTCTATTCTTTGTATTTTTTTATAAAAGCCTGTGAGCAGTGTCCCTCCATTTAGCTGAAATCCCTAATTGACACAGACAAGACACATTCATGTCTATTAATATATTCATAGAATGTCTGTTCCTGAAAATTAGAAATGTAATTTGTCAAAATCCATTTACCTAGAATGTGGTACCAGCAGGAAACTGCAAAATGCACTGATAATTACACAGATCCCAGCTGCCTGATCAAATCGCGACGATCTTACCGGTGTGCAGTGCGAGAAGGGTTTGGTGCACGGAGGATGGCAGTGTCTGACTGTGGTCGGCCTTTTCTGCAGGAAACACCCTCCTAAAGGAAGACAACAGGTTCTTATTCCTGTTCATTTCGCCATTGATCACTAAATGCATGTACTGTCACACCTGATTAATGGGCTCTGTTGCCTATCAGAGTCTGGGATCAATTTGTGAACATTTTAAATCCAACATGGAAAATTGCATGTCAAAATATCAAAGAGTAATGCCTTGGGATCTTGCCTTCTCTGCAGAGGAAGGTTATTCCTTTTGGGTTCATATTTACCAAAAAACACTTCTCTACAGCAATAAGATCACATTCACCAACTATTTACAGCACATCGAGCTCGCCTAAAGCTTTCATTCCCACAGCGCAACTACCTTTTTCCATTTCTCTATGCCTGCTCTTCTTCCCACAAATACAAATGCATGATTATTTTTATATGGATTGAAAGCCTCCCGGCTTAGGGTCTGGCTTATTGATTACATAAGTTAAGAAGGAGAGAAGGAATCAATGGAGGATGCAGTGAGTATGGGCAGATCAAATAAGGTGTTAAATTCAACAAGAACACTATACTAAAATTATTCGATTGTGTGTGTGTGTGTGTGTTTTTTTCCATGTGGGAAACAGAGAGTGCGAGAAACAGAAAGATGCACAATCTAAAAATGATGCCATTCGATTTTCATGCAGGGGGTGAAGTCACTGATCATACAATGAAGTCACTGATCATACAATGAAGTCACCGGTCATACAATGAAGTCACTGATCATACAATGAAGTCACCGGTCATACAATGAAGTCACTGATCATACAATGAAGTCACCGGTCATACAATGAAGTCACTGATCATACAATGAAGTCACCGGTCATACAATGAAGTCACTGGTCATAAACTGAGATTAACAATTGCGACATCCACTCTTGTACACACTTTTAGAATGTTTCAGTTAACACCTGAACAAAGAAATCCATTCTAAATGTATTTCCAATCTGAAATGTTCTGCCGAAATTAAAGTTATAACATTGGCGAAGGATGAAAAAAAGGACTGTCATGGCAACGTGTAGAATTTTTTTTTGGAGTGATCAAACAATCTGATATTAGAGTGCATATCCACGTGATCCGGGCTGCGTAGACATTTGAGACTCTGTGCAGCTCTTGGCTGTTGAACTGGGACACTTGCAGCTGCAGTCGGCATTAGGCCAGATATACATAAATACTTATATTTCTACAAGAATGTCTGAGTGAGTTTCTATGAGCGCTTCTGCACGATGACTCCTCACCTGTGACATTGACGCCATCGGAGCGCTGACACCACACCACTCTTTCATTGTTGCTCCATCCTCCCATCAACCACTGGTAACTGTGGCATTTCCCCCCTGTAGCAATGGCAGAGAGGCACAGGCGAGGCTCATTAGCAGTGTGTGTTTGGCATGCGGCCCTTTCGGCAGGCTTCCATGGAGGCTAACCACCACTTCTCCTGCTGCCCAACTACTTCCTATTATAAGGTAATACATTATGTTTGTAGGAAAGAGAAAAGTGTGCCATTTTCTTTTGAAGCACAGTGCTGCAAGCCAGATAGATCTTTGGAGGAAATGAGATGGTGGAAAATGGTCAAAGATGTATATGAAAGAAACCTCTTATTTTCTAGAAGGAAGGATCTCATTGTCCTAGGGAGTGAAATGGGAACATTGAGTTGAAGAGAGGAACAGTCAGAGAAAAGGTATTGTCACACATGTCATGTGGAATTACTTACAGGAGAAACGTTCACTTCTGAATTAATACAATGAAATATTTAGCCAAACAGACGTGTAATATTATTAGGAAAGCCAAGTGCTTGAACATTACCTTTATATTTGTAAATTTTTCAAGGTAAAAATTAGGGTTAATTAATGAGGTAAAAGAGAGCTGGCAAGAGGTTCAATACTTGGGGTCTGATACATTTTAGGAAAGTAGGTGCAGCAACAGTAAGCAAAAAATCACAATATTCCATAATGACACACCGGCAGGTGGGAAGATAAATTAGAATAATATGAAAACAATAAACACAACACAGGCACAATCAAATAGTCAAGGAAACATGGTTGTTAAAGGCAGTAGATATTAAAATCAATAAATATGGTATTCCAATTAGAGACCTGGTCGGACAGTAATTGGATGACTCCATCGTTCATCAAATGTGTATATCTGGTTTAGCAGCCATGTTGGAATACGACCATATAAAATTATAGTCGATTCAGCATATTTTTAGTTTTGACGCTGCTTCAATGATTATTTTACAAAGACATTCACTGGCATGCAGGGCTGGTCATTTATAGAACACTTGTTGCATCTTTAAGCCTTTACCTGCTTGCATACATACTTATAGTTAGTAAAACCCCAAGGAGCCTTTATGTGACTGGTATAATTAGATCTACGACAAATGTAATGTTTATTAGGAGATAGTTTCCACTTCATTGATTCATCTTGAGGATCAGAGGCTTTCAGGCTTTAATATCCAAGGTTTATCCACTAATTGAGTGTCCATTTATCAAGAGAATAAAGCTTAACTCAACACCAATTAAACCTTAATTTGACTCTGTGGCTGGAGTGGCGTAGAACTGTACTCTGGGCGTGTCCAGCAGCTAGTTATTAGTTTTGCATATGGTGGATTTATCAGAAACTATCACTGGAAGAATACCAAAACAATGAGATAAAAGATGCTACAGGGGGAAAGCAGCAGTGGGACATAATTCAGTCCAGGTGACTACTTCTGCATCAAGTGGTCATGTGATCCTTGATAACAATAATTATTGTATTTTCTTTAATCATGGCTATCAAATCAGGCGATGTTAGGACAACTCGCATCAATAAAACAAGGTTTTCCATAATTTGTCCATATTTCCCCAGTACCTTTGCAAGGCTGTGTCTCAAACACTTGATGTGGGCAGCTGCCCTGGTTCTGCATGACCTGAATGATCACGGCTTGAGAGCGAGCTTGGCGCCCGGTGGTCTCAAAGCTTCGGCCCTCCACGCAGGTCAGCTGGCAGGAGCTCCAAGACGACCACACGGTCAAATGGCAGTCTCCTGAGGGCAAAGAGAGACAGAACAGCATCGGTGATACGAACGGTGAAATCAATAACAGAGTCAGATTGTCCTTTCTGATACTCGAGGGTGGTCTGTGTTCAGCTTGCCAACACTATCTTCGGGAATAATCTTATGGCCTTCTCTAAAAAAGATCGGAAACAACTTCAGCACACAGTTAATTTACCAAATGCGCAAAAACAAATTACTCAGACAGCCCAGTGGGTATTCAGAAGTAATGGACACACCAGAGTTATAAATGATACAACACAAGCCATAACTCTGAGCACAACTGTAAAGGACCCCCCCCCCCCCCCCCCCATACTGCAACGTGTCTCTGAGGAGACGTTTGATTTGGGAAATGATTTTAGCGGATACAAGCTGGTTGATGTGATCTGTGCGTCAATCTACGTATACCATTTCAACACTTGTTTCCTTGAAGGTCAAGCAGTAATATCCCATGCAATCCTTATAGAGTCCGCTTGTTGTGATAATATCACCCGCTGTTACAGCCTATCAGCCAGAAGAAGCCTCTGATTCCCTGCCCCGAACACCCATTAGTGACAGTATGTGGATTGATGCATATTATCTTTCATCTTTATACGGATCGGCTTCATCAGTCATGCTGCTACGCCTGTAGAAACATGCTGTGGCTAAAGCTGCAGGAGACAGAAAACAGCAACACACACCCACACACACTGTACATCACATACATGGTGACAACCCCTCCCCTGGCCCCCGCACTGCGCCTGCCACCTTCCCACGAACCGACACATGGACACAAATAACACACATCTGCTCCGGCCATCGGACACTTCTGATCCTGAGCCAAGGCTCACAGCGAAGGCGAGTTGAGTGATGAATCAAGGCGAGGATCAGAGGAGCGCAAGAGACGGATGAGCGGAAGCAAGCACTGCAAAAGGGTCTCGTCGTAGAAAAAAAAGAGTCTCGCTTGGCTGGAGCCGTGACAAACGAGATCAGAGTTGTCTTTTTATCGGATTATAATGACTGTTTCTCTTTTTTCTTTTAAGAAAAAGACATCTTATATATTCCTGGTACTTGTTTAGCTGGCTTGCCCGCCAACTAATTGTGCCTAAGGACAATAAAGCTTCATTATGGCTTTCCAGCGTGGAAAGCCAGACGGTGACAAGTGAAGCAGGTCATTGCTGTCTGGCCCGCATATCCCTTGCGACTTCCACAAGGTGGTCTAAAAATGGATAAAAGAGGATCTGATGGCTTCTTCTTGCTGAGGGGATTTTCACAATAATAAGATGAATCAGAGACAATTAAAATCCATGGCAATGTTTCATGCCATAGGTCTCTAATTACCTTGTAAAAAGGATCAATTAAAAGTACAGTGTGACAGTTGATTGGTTCACTAAATGTCTATATTTTAAGTGGAAGAACTCAAGCCTGCATTTGGCATCACGCTTCTCATTTACTTGAACAATAGAGGAGACTAAACCAACAGGAATACAAAGATACAGTAAATCAACTTTTCTTTTTTTACTTATATCTTTTCACTCTCTAGTTAACACCACTGTTAAGCTACAGCACACAGGACAAGTGGCGGCCAGCACCGGTTCATCCCCTGCAGTGACTGCTCAGGGCTTTACTGATATATTTGCATGGCCATTCATTCCAGTTATATGTGTAATGTCTGTGTATTAAGCCCCTGATTGACTTTGTATTATTGAGAAGGATAGTGAATCTAAATATGCAATTTAGTGGTCTAATTTGTCTCAGATCCAAATGCAATGATGCAGATTCTATTTAGTCGCAAAAGGGAACATTTTTCTTTTGGGAGATGACGGAGCCAATTGTTTCCCTTTGGAGGTCTATCTCGGAACTCAAGTTCTAAAATAACTTCATACATAATTTCATATTTTTTGTTGCAGGCACATACAGATCCTCGTTTTCCTGTCGCCACACCTTTGCTATCTCCAGGCGCTAAACGCTGGCATCCCCCAGCGTCGGGCTGCCAGCCTTCGGAGCTGCATAATGATGTTCTGCCCTCAATTTGTAAGATCGTCGTTTTAAATGTATTCATCATTGTGATGCAAAATTAGGAATTGGGGTAAATAAGAATAAACCAAATTATTTTTTGTCATCTAAAATTGTTTTTACCTCCTGCTTTTGCAAAAGCAATGAATAAACTATGAATGATTATCAAGGATGTTCTGATTTAAAACTTGTTATATTTTGTTGTTGCCTTATTAATGTTACTATCAATGTAATTGAATGAAATCTAAAATGTATTATCATTATTTTAATATGGTCAAATGTAGCAACATTTCTACTACTTCAAATTACATTACATTACATGTCATTTAGCAGAAGCTTTTATCCAAAGCGACTTACAATAAGTGCATTTCAACCTAGAGTACAAACTAAGAACAAGAATACAGAAAGTAACATTTCCTCAACATAGTCAAACAACAAAAGTACCAAAATAAGAGCCATTCAAGTGCCACTGATGTAATTTTGGATTCATCGTGACAAAAATAATTTGGCTTGCCTCACCTGCTCAATAGTGAATCATCTTGTTTTTTAATGCAAACTGGAATATGCCAATGCACTGTCCCCTCCACGAAGTGGTTGACATTTCCAGCTGCTAAATAATAATTGTAAAATCAATAAAACTCATAGATTAACTAATGACCCTGTTACCTCTATGTTATCTGGTTGAACATGTCCAATAACAAATTACAAGAAAAAAAACACACAATGTCCACATCAATATAAGAAAGTTCACATTTGTAGTTAATAGAGTACAAGAGCATCATGCCTGCAAATGTCAATACTGAGCAACTAAACGAGAGACAGATTTTACGCTACATCATGTAACAACTTAGAAATACATAAATAGTGGAAAATCATCCTCTGCTAACGAAAACAACTAACAGCTCTGGAATTCTGACAATTCAAAAGCAATGATTGTGTAACACATACTGAACATAATACAATCAGTGTGGCTTTACCTGGACAGGGGACAAAGCAGGGCTGCTGCATTTCCTGTTGGATCTGCTGCCGCAGTTTGTCTCCACAGAGCTCTGCGTCCATTGGCTGCGGAGGAGACTCGGGCCAGTTGCCCTTGTGGGCGACACATGACAGGCTCCTCCTCCGAAGCCCCTCGCCACACTCTGCACCCTGCATGAACCCACAGTCAAATGTGACCTTTTTATTGTTTTGGTCAGGTGACCAAAAGATGTTTCCTCAACATCAATTAGGCAAGAGGAAGTTCTCCACGACCATCTATTTTAATTATGAATCGTTTGTGAAAAAACGCCGACAAACTGGATGACAACAAATGAAAATAGTTAGTCGTTGCTCCTCTGTAAGTTAAGAATGAAGATTTACTGGTTCACATCGGACACTCGATATTTACTATTCAATTTCAGTAAAAATATCACACGTGTTTTGTCTTCAACCCTTGGGACATAGATTTCTCAGGGTTTTAATGCTCGCCTGCATAACATCATTTAACTTTATAAGAGGCCCTGTGGAATTTTCTTGGAAACCCAAAACGTTTCTTCAATGTAAAATATTAATCACAAAGATGAATCGTGTGTATTTTTTAAGACTAACACATTTTTAATCCATTTCAATAACTCAATAATAAACGTGCATTGTTTACATGGGTAAGCATGCACGGTGCAGCTCATACCTCCACAGTGCATGGGGACCAGTCGCTAAGCAGCCATGTATAGCAAGGCCTTATGGGACATGGCTTGGTCTGGGTGAGCTGCTGGGGACAGGGCCGGCCCTCCTCGTGAGCCTCCTGCAGGATCCTCCGGCTGCGCACAGACTGACCTGCAGAGCATCAAAGCAAACAGAGTCAGGAACCAGAGATCAGAGGACGGCCAACTGTATGCACCGCGCTTCAATGTTCAAACTGAATACTCTTTGTGCCTTTGTATGAATCCAAAACATAGCGCCATTCTCATAACGTGGAAGTCATAGGACTATAAGACATGTGAGTCAGTGCGAGACAAATACATATCCTCACACAAACACACAGTAAGGAGTAAGGACCCATGAAATAACGAGTGGCAGAAGTAAAAGCTGATTATTTATTTAAGAATGGAAAAAACGAATATTATTTTGAAATATTTACCTCATGACAAAAAGGAATAAATGGCATCAATATGGGCAAGTGTTTTGCTCAAGAGAGCCATTCATAAGAGGGGGAAGGGAACGTTTGTTAAATGGCACCGGTTAAAAGGAGTGGCTACAGAGTGGCTCTGTTATGCTCAGGGTTCTGTGAGGCCCAGTGAAGGCATGGCCTCCATCAGCGATCCAGTTAAGACAGAAGCTGTGTGAGTGTCTTACGCCGGGGGAGGTGCTGAGCTCCGACGGCCCCGGGCAGACACAGCAAAAGGACATTCAGCTCTGCCGTCTCAAAAAATCAAACCAAAACATTAGCACTCCCACGAGATCCTGACAGAACATGATCCTTTTGTCGTGTGACACAGATACGACGCACGTCCCTCATTAAGGCTGACAGATGTGTTTCACATTGTGTGAGGACAAACAGAGAGAGAGCGAGGCAGAGACAGACAGACAGAGAGGCCTGAGTTTAAATCCCCAGTTGAAAGCCTGTATAAGCGCACACTTATGGGAATGAGGGGCTGATTGTGAGAGACAGATAGTCGACAACAGATTAAAATGAATACTGTCTTTGAGTGTCTCTAATTGAGATGAAAACACATGATTGGCTTTGGGAGGCCTGAAACAATGTATGCATCAAGGTTATATCATTAACTTCTGTATATTGCATGAAAGTGATGACGAACGTGCCACATGTTTGTTATTACGAAGTGCATGTTTGAAACCATACAGAGAAAGGTGTATATTTTATTTAGGAACCTTGAATCATTTATGACATCCAGAAAGGTGAGCTGTATAAAATTAATTAATGTCAACCTGTTTTAAAATCTAACCTATGTATATATACAAATTATATATATATATGTGCTATATATATGTTATATACAAATTATATATATATATATATATATATATATATATATATATATACATATATGTATTAATATATGTATATATATACTGTACATGATTACACATTCTTAAATATTGTAATGCATTTAAATATATTCATGCATAGTTTAATGTCTTTGCGAATGCCAAAGTAGAATGAATAATGAGGCGCCGCACATGTGGTCGACTGTGTGTCTGTTCATGAGGTCGGTGCTCCCATTGGCTTGGAGTTAAGTTTGTTTACCTTGGTTACCGCAGGTGTGCGAACATTCAGCCCACTGCGACCATTCAGAGAGGATGCAGTTGACAGGACAGTTAACCTGGCAGTTCTCTGACAGCCTCCACTTGTTGATCAGACCGAACTGTAGAAAAACAAGAGCCCAGTTGTGAGATTTCCACCAAGAAGAAAGAGGGAGCTCCCGTATTTCCATATTTTAAAGTTAATTTTAGGACAGTGGAGGTGTAGCAATTAAACAAATTCACCATTTACTTTGCTTCCAAATTCTATTGAGCTACATTCTTTGAATTCCCTTGAGAGGGAATCACATTGTTAATGTATAATATAATTGACACAGAGGCAACAACATCACAGCCTTATAAGCTCTGCTTTGTGAGATACCAGAAGTTAACAACAAGACTGATCCCACCAGTGAGAAATGTTGCAGCGATGAAGTAGCAGTATTGAATGTACAGTAACAAGACCATCATTTTATCTTTACACAATTAAGTCAAGGGAATTGAGTTGAATTTAAGTTGCGTTGGGCTTAGTGATACATAAAGGTGGTAAACCCTTTTCACTCCATTGCTTAAGATTTCCAAATATACTGCAAAAGGAAAATACTAAACATTAGAGTTACATCAGCCTGTCCATAGTGAACATAGTTCATCTATATGAGTGTTAAATTATGATGAACTGCAGGATGCCATTATGAATGGAAAACAGAGTACACAGTGATTACCTGCTTGCATTTCAGCGACTCCACTAGCTTGCCGTCGCTGCGAATACAGTCTACGAGACGGAAACGTGAACCCTGACCACAGATGGCATTTTGGCTCAGCTGGCATGTACTCCAGTCTGCAACACACACACACACACACACACACACACACACACACACACAGCAGCATATCTGGACATTAGTCTCACTGCCAGACCCGCCTGTCAATTCCAACAACAGTGTGATAAACTAATACTCCTTTATTTTGGGAATCTTTACCCGTGTCTCACACAGGTACACCTGGACGAGGACACACACCTTGTTTTACGTTCATACAGTTCAATATATTTGCATTGGGAGTAAAAGGCCTTCTGCCATTCACTGGGAGCTGCCGTGCCACCACTCATCCACGTGTAGCCCGGATGTGCAGACGGTCCTTACCTGAGACTCGGTGCTGGTAGGAGAAGCAGGTGCTGTTGAGAAGGCAGGGCTCCGACTGGACCAGCTCTGGACAGGCTGAGCTTTCCGAGGCCGGGAGGCGGAGGACGTGTCTGCTCCTGTTCCGAGCTGTTCCTCCGTGACATTGCTGCGCAACAATGACAGCATCACCCAAAACGTCAACTTGTCAAGAGCACAGGTTTATTCTCAGATGTGAGCGCGATGGGATGAAGCTGGTGGTCGTTAGGGTTCCTTCAGTCGGCAAAGAAAGCTGAGAACTGAAAGCTGTCTCCTGCCTTTATATTAATTGACTAACACATTATAATGACATTGTAATCATGCTTTGAGTCATCATACAGGCAGAACACATTTGGGATTAGTGTATTAATCTGGGTGAAAATATTGTGACTTTTTGGAACACCAATTTTAGTTTTACTTTTATAGATAAATACATTTTGTATAGGTAAATAGTTATACTCTTTAGAGCAAATCATTCATAGTGATAGCCTGTGTTAGATTAAATCCATATCTAAACTAGAATGGGCACTCGGTAGAGCGCATACCTTCGCACATCACAAGATTGGGCATTGCATTATGATCATAAAAATTGACTGTGCTATGGTAAAAACAAGATGTTGACCTTTTCATGACCTTGACCTTTTACCTGATTAATCCCAAAATCTAATCAAATGGTCCCCGAATAATAACCAATAGTCCCACTAAATTGCATGCGATTCAAAGAAGATGTTGACCTTTTCATGACCTTGACCTTTGACCCAGTCGATCCCAAAATATAAACAAATGGTTCCTGGATAATAACCAATCATCCAACCAAATTTCATGCGATTCGGTTTAATACTTTTTGACTTATGCGAATAACACGCACGCACGCACGCATACAAATACATGGCGATCAAGACATTACCTTCTGCATTTTAAATGCGAAGGTAACAATTGCCTTTTGAGCAAGGAACTTGTATTTTGAAATAAATGAAATCAAGGAATGGCTCTGGGTTTGTCACCATTAGTCATTATTAGTATAAAAGAAAATCAGCAAAGGAAATAATTTTGTCGACATGCAATATTAGGGATGGCAGTTAACAATAGTTAATTATGGTACAAAGCATGCGTCAACTCTTTAATTGAGATTATAATTTCACACATTTAATGAAAGAAAAGAAAAATCAGTTGATTGTAAGATCATTCTTTACTTTAGTGCCATCAAAACAACGTGGCTTCTTACACATTGTCTTCTTTGAGAAATAAAATACCTGATGTAGTTTTTCTAAAGATCTAATTAAAATATGACCTGCAGTTGTTGAGATGATATGTGAATAATATACAAGTAATATGATTTTCACCTAAATGCTTGTGTTAGCCCTTTTGAACAGGGAACTGATGAGCAGGTTGATTCTTTAATTAAATCAGCAATGATTTTAAAGTGCCACTGAATAACCGTTATGTGTAAGAGTAATTCCTGCATGGATTAAATCATACTTATTATACTTTTTAAGCCATGGAGAGATGATATATTGTTGGAAGGAGAAGACTGGAGCTGTTATGGAGCTAGCAAACCTACATTCCATTTATTTAAATTTATTTTTTATCTTTTAATGCGATCAAGGAAAACCGTTGCAAATTCTAAATTATTTTTCTCATTTCCACCCCGTCTGCCCACACTTTGAGCATTACTGTAAGGAAAGATCCAATGGTAATTACAAGCCACCCAAAATCTGTGTAGTAAGATATTTCTGCTTGATCCAACTTGAATACATGAGATTATGTCCATATTGCCAACTAAACCTCATCATCCTAAACTTTTTCTCATAATAATGTTTTATATTAAACGTAAAATGATTCTCTGGCCATTGTGTCAGTAACCTGGTGTAATTGGCCAACCACCTGGAATGGTTGTTTTCACTTCAATGTCATGGTGCCGTGAGTCAAGGTGGGCTTGGAATGGTAAACAAAGAAATACAGCTTTTTAGATTTTTTATAATTTACTCATCAATATTGTTTCCTACATAGAAACCCATTTCTGAAAATACAAAGAAACTTGATTATTTTCTATTAACATGACACATTATCTAACTGTGATGTATTATCTCATAATTATGAGATAGCATATAATAATTAAGACTAAGTATCCTAAAATAATCTACTAAAGATGAAGTTTTTTTATGTACAGTGGTTTCTGTTTGAATCGCTCTTTTTATTCTTTAAGATATCAATATTTTGGTATTAAAAGACTGAGCTTTGACAGTAAAGGTAATGCACTTCTGTATAATGGTCCTTTTATAGTCCTCAACTGGGAACTTGTAAAGAACTAGGACACTTGTGGGACTGGAATTCAACTTGATATGACGAATACACTGCCACTGCTTCCTTCGGTGCGCTATAAATGCTAGATGTTGTAAGCTGAAGGTCTAAGTGTTCCTGCAGAGTAGTTAAACCGGCAGATACCGGAATTTACTGCAGTAAATAATTGTACACAGTGCAGCTGAAGGCAGATGAAGACAAGTGTGATAATAATTGAGAGATCAATCATGGAGACTTTTACCGAAGAAACGGTGGAAGCATGCAAGTCGCTAAATGGGAATATGACGCTGTGAACAGTGAAGCAGAGGATGTGTGAACATGGGGGTGTGAAGAGGAAACGCCAGCTACGAGGGAAACAGACATATTCTACTGATGAAGGTCTATGTGTGGAGCTGCATTTGTCCCTCTGCTCCTGATGCATCACGCCATGCACCTCCATCACTGTCTCCTCCTAATGAGAGAGCTCGGTGTCAGGCTCATGAATCACCCTCAGCCATGTGCCCTAATGCCTCCAGACCCACTGTCACATCCATGCTCATGCATTTGTGTGCTACATACATGAGGTCCTGCCTTGGCTCGATGACGCATTGGGATGAGGTTCTGTGTGAAAAATGTGTGTCCAATAAAACCTACTAGGGGATAAGGCTCGCAGAATCAGTAACTTCTTTTAAATCACTTCTTAAAACCCATTTTTATAGAACAGTTTTGAAGTGATCTAGTCTTTTTATGCATAACTTTGGTTCCCTTAATTTAGTTTGTCTATTTTTAATTTATTTTCAATTTTGTTGTAATTCATTTTATTTTTTTAATTTTAATTATTTTATTTTTTTTTCAATTTTAATATATACTTTTAAATGTAATATTGGTTTCTTACTATTCCACTTGTTTAGCTTGGACTCTCTGTGGAGCACTTTGTAAACATTGTTTTTAAAGGTGCTATATAAATAAAGTTATTATTATTATTATTATTATTATTACTAAGTTCAAAGTACAAAGTCAATAAACTATGTTTCGTTGTTTTGTAACCAAAACTAAATCCAAATAACCTGATCAATATTCTGATCGATTAGTGGACCCACCAGTATGCTTGTTTGCAGTCTAACTCTCTCCTTATGAACTAATCTATTTAACTTGGAACAACTAAAGCAAACCTGGAGGGGACAATACTGCAGGCAGCTAAAGTGTGAAAAATGTGTTCATCCTGGAGTTGACTATTTCACATTAAGATAAAATCCTCCCGAAGATGTGCTCACTGTTTCCAAACCAGTGTTTTAGCATGATCTATATATCTCCATATCTTCCAAAACAAGTCGTGGCAGTTGCAGAATATGTGTTCCTGCCTTATATGTCTGTTCCTTCAGTTTGAAATACATGACGCAATCCCTGAAGCCACTGAAACGCAGGTTCTCAATCGGATGACAGTTTTCTAAAATCATCTCTGTGAAAATCATGATGGAAAAACACAGTCAGGTGGCCAGGTCGGGGAATTATGGGACAAAAGAAGAATTTCAATGAAACTTAGAGAGTCGATGAAGTGCAGCGTGTATCCTATGAGCATCCAAACAAAAGTAAAAACAAAGAACAAACAAAAGAACTGCCGGCAGTGTTTGTGCTCCACTATAAGAGCTGCTCTTGGTTTATTGTTGATACTATGGTAGGCTATTACGGTTTCAGAGGGTATTGGCGCTAAACACATTTCACCTTAATTGTATTTGTATTGACACACTTAAAGCCTCTCTCCAACAAGGCTATCCCGAAGGAACATCATTGGCCATCACGCCGTTGTGAAGGTACAGTATGGAGACAATAGGGAACCATCACTGTGTTATTAACCAGGGTGCTTTCCTTCATTCTGGTGCCACCACTGGACCCCACAACACCCATGATCCCATCACAATCCTGCACACACTACACAACACCCTCATTCCAGCGGAGTACAGGAATGGCCCAGGGCTATACAACTATCTCCGATTACGACGGACTAGCATATTTCACGCTAACCTTCCCTGTTTTCACTCACACCATTTGCAAAGAAAGTATTTCCTTCCAGCACATCAGGAACTAAGAAGTATATATTCAGGAAGTCTCTCATTATTGTGATGTCCACACAAATGAGTCTGAGGCTTGTCTGCGAGGACAATGGAGACAGCTCAGTATCAGGAAGGACGGGGCTTTTTGTATGAAAAGTACTTCTGTCCAACCTGATAGAGGGGTCCTCCTTTGTTGCTCTCCTGAAGGTTTCTCCCATTTTTCTCCCCATAAAAGGTATTTTTTGAGGGAGTTATAAGGTCCTGGGTCAGAAGATGTCGTATGTCTACAGATTGTAAAGCTCACTAAGGCACATTTGTAATCTCTGATTTTAGGTGATACAAAATGAATTGAATTGAAATTTAATTAAATCGAATAAAATGTATGGGCAAAACATGAATGTATAAATGCACGGAGGCTTTTTTCGTCCTGCGGATGACAGTTCATAGCATTTGTGCAAGCCATAAAACATAGAATAGTTTCAGGTGAATATTTGCAATAGTTTAGAGCTCTACTGGCTACATAAACGGCTATGTTTACGGTAGCATAACATGTATTGAAAATAATGCTTGAAATAAAAATAAAGATATTGTTGCAACTATGCTAATTCACCAAACCACACTGGATCCTTGAGAATGAGCCCTGCTATTTCAGAAGTGAGTCATGTGGATGAATGAGCAAACAGATACAAGTACAAATACCACCATCTCAAACACACTCTATTGTGCTACATGTGTTACATGTTTTAAGAGCGATTTAACTCTAGAAACAACTCAACCCTAACCGTTTATATGGCTGTTATAGTGTAACAACAGTGTTGGCATTATTTGAGCAACACATATGAAGAGTGCTACCTAAACTAGCTGATTGAAAGATTAATAGAGACAAAATGTTAGTGGAGAAATCTCAATCCAAGTAAATTTTCTCTCCATCTCTTGTTCCCCATCCTGTTCTTTCTCTGACGATGTTCCAGCCCACTGAGCTGTTATGTTTGACAGGAAACGGCTACATGGCCAGAAGACCAGCAGCCTGTGGCCATGTTACGCAGTTTAGGACTGAGGACACGGAACATGGAGGCACATTAGCAGATTTAATAACATCTTCAGTATCTACCATTGTATTGAAAAATGAGATTTTAAACCGCACAAGATTAGAAAGCAGCTGGTTGCATGGATAATTTTAACGCTTAATACTAATGATCACAAACACTTCCCGGATGTGTAATTAGAATATGATGTTTTTGAAATGTATTTTAATCGTACTGCTGCTGTTGATCATTTTAATAGATAGATCTATACATTTTCTAAATAATGAAGTCAAGCACATAAGGGGTTAACTCCAAGCCAATGGGAGCACCGACCTCATGAATAGACACAGTCGACCACATGGGCAGAGCCTCATTATTCATTCTAGTTTGGTATTCGCAAAGTCATTAAACTATGCATGAATACATTAAAATGCATTACAATATTTAAGAATGTATAATCATGCATATATATATATATATATATATATATATATATATATATATATATATATATATATATATATATATATAGCATATATAGCATGTATAGATATGGTGTATGAAGCCCAGTTTTGTTAATTAACATGAGTTTAGATTTTAAGAACAGCAGGTTGACATTAAAAAGACCCAAAAAACCTTACGAATGTGAGGTAGTCAGAGTCCAGACTGACAATTGGAATTGGCAAACCTTTGCCAAATAGCCAAAAAAGCATACATTGTAATAATTTGATAGAAGTATTTTTTTATATATATTACAGTATGTTTTGGATGTTTTTCACATAAACCATAACAATCAATATGTTTTCCATCAATGAACTGAAACAATAATTAATTCATTAATATGTCCCTTTGTGACAAAATGTTAAGTGACAAAATATTTCAACATTTTTTATCAAATGTTTTATTCAAAGAACTGAAAAGCTTCTGTTCAAGTTTGATCATTGCTCGTGACTTATCCGGCCATTTTACCCACATCTTGGCTTAATTGCTGATGATTATGGACATGTTTCCAATAACAATAAGTGACATCCCTTGGCACACAACCTGTCAAGCAATCAAGAAAACAGTCAATAGATTGTCACCACTTACCAGAGGGCAGTTGCTCCAAGCTCCCCAGGGGGCCACGACGCAGTCCTCGGGGCAGGCCAGGAAGCAGACCTGGGCTCTGGGAGGCGTCTCCTCCTCCTCACACAGACTGTCCTCCAAGGTACTGTTATCCTCACTCGGTGTTCCCTGCTTCATACACCTAGAAAAGCCGCAGATTGAGCGGTATAACTAGTCTCTGGGGAACTCCTAACTGGGTCCTTTTTGGTGTTTTGCAACACATTGCGAAGTTTTCGACTTAAAATAGCTCTCAGGTGAGATTTTGCTATTGGTGCAAAAAGTCTATTTTACTGTTCAAACTACATACATGATAGCATTGATTTGTCTAATGACTTCAAGTGACTTGTGTTTTTTGGCGAGCAGCACTTTGCGTTTATGTGAATGAATTACATTCAATGGACTTGCAGCAGAACAGTGGGATCCAGGCTGAATAGCTGGATTCTCCAAGCTTGTGACCTTGATACTGGAGACATCACTTTTTGTTAGGTCTCCAGTATCTTGGTTACAGTTTTCTCTTCCTCTTACTTTCTCTTAAAGTATGAAGGCTATTCTCTATCTCTAAAACCTTAGTTTTGGTTCATCATTAACTCAAAAAACATTCCAGACAACTCTCATATGACATACCAAGCTACCTCTCATGTTTAAAGGGTGACTGCTACATTATTGCCAAGATTGAAGGCTGAGGAAAAGAGTAGTGGTAAAGTCATCATAAATTACATACACATGCTATATATTTAGATTATTATAAATGGTTCAAACATTTTCTCAGACCATTTTATATAAATGTGCGGAAAAAAACTACTTTGATTTGATGATATATTATTTTCTCTTTTTCAGCATCTGGGTGCCTGGTTGTTACCAGGTTTAGAAATGTGGCTGTGACTCACACTCAGAGGCTTAAGTATGAGACCAGTTAAGTGGCTTTTGACAACAAAATTGATGCCCAGTTTGGCTTTTCTCATTTCCATATTCCAATACCAAATCCAGCACCTGAACTGTAGAAAAGTTTGACGATTGACCGCTGCTCTCCGTGGCGTTTTGAAGTAGCACGAAAAGGCAGTGCACACAAATAAATCGAACAACTCATCAGGAAGCACTAGTTTGTTTTCCCCTGGCATTGCAAGTGTCAGGCACAGTGCGAGTGCCACTGAAAGAATTGTTGCCAGTTAACGTGTGTTGCGGTGCCAGGCCAGCCGGCTGCCAAGCCTAACCCGCTCACTGACCTGATCTTGCGGCTTTGGACTCCGTCCCCGCAGGCTGGCAGGTCGTCCACAGTGTTGATGGTACAAATGGACCACGGCTCCATCCTCCACTCGTATTGGCCGCATTCGCTGTAGCACGGCGCCGCCTCATATACCTGAGCAAACACACACACACACACACACACACACACACACACACACACACACACACAGGGAAAGGGATACACACAAGGGATTATAGAAAGAGAGCAGAAAATGGAACTGAATATAAATCAGCTCACACACACACACACACATACAAAGGCAAGCATGTGCATTTATAGAGTTGGTGCATACACTTGTATGGAAGGTAGAATATATTAGGGTCCTTTCACTTTCTATAGTACACTAATGAGGTAACTAGGTTAAAACCAGAATTCCTTATGGGATTTCATTTGGTAAAAAAATATACCTTACAAGGTATTATGTTGTTGTCTTAACTTTGGAGCCATCCATGTCAGCATCAGTCTAAGAATACAATATAGGCTTGTATTCTTTAGTTTTTCCATTCATATTTAAAATAAAGCATGTGTGCCGTTATGGATATGCATATTGCTTACCTTTAATGTGTATACAACCCCCAATTAAAAAAATAATCAGTTAGGTGTTGCCGATGATGCTAGAGTTTGATATCAGGATGGTGTTGCTTATATTATCCACATTCACATTACGAGCATAGGAATAGACAGACGGTGAGCAGCAGAAATTAAAATGAATGTTTCACTCCTGAACTAAAAAAAATGCCCCTTTCACGACAGCAGGGTCAGAACTAACTGCTGGCATGTTACCGTTACAGCAAAGGACAACAATGTGGTAATATTATAATTTTACAAATAAAAATCTATGCATGATATGGCGAGGACAGCATGCGGTGTGTTTAAAGCAACAATGACCATGGCATACGGCCCCTCAGCTGAGGATGACAATGTAAGTAGTATGTTGAGCATTTTCACTTCTCCCCACTCCTCTAGTGACTCTGTGCTGTCTGTAAAACCAAGGCACCAGTGAGCGTGATGTTCCTGTGTAAACACATGTTTACTCAAAATATATGTAACCGTCTGCCACAGTAAAGGTGTACTCTGGAGGACAATGTGTGGAAAAGCTAAGGCGAGCTGAAATGGGTGTGTGTAAGTGTATGTGTATCTAGGTGTGTGTGTTTTCAGACTATAGAAAGGTAGTGGGTGTTGAGTATTTCCTCCCCTACGGGCCACACAGATGCCTATTACACACCCTCATCATCTCCCATCTGTCCCTGCAGATGCCCCTGTTGGGCGAACTGTCAAATGCTCCGCTCTCACTTTCTCCACTATGACTGTAGGAACCCAATTTCAGCTTAACCACTCATTTTCATAGACAGAAAAAATACTTTTCAGTCATTTCCTGAATATATTAACTATTCATTGTGAAGCAACACCATTTATTGAGTGATAAACCATGTGACTTTAGCACAAACCAAATGGATAATGGTGCCACAAAACACAAAGAGTCAGATAGATATTTAATCAAGTTATGGCAGGTTAAAGCTCCTGCAATATATTAAACAGACAGAGCAGCAGATTTACTCCCAACTACATTTACACACACATTTACGAAGAGCTCTCTTTACAGCATAATAGGCGACCAGTTCGAATCAGCTGGCTCAGACCGGATTCTCTCATTGGTTAAATGGTGTTTGGGCAAGCTAAATCAATTTCTATTTTCTGCTATGTTGTTTTCTTTGAAACACTTCTGAAATGAAATACATCTTTTTCGATGAGTCCAGTTTATTAAAGCATACTCTCAAAAAGCCTTGCCGACTATTTATATAATATCACATCAAGTTCTTCTTTTGAAAATGTCAATCTGAGTTCCTACAGTTGAATAGCAGATGGCGATATTATCCAAATGCACTTTAAATAACTGATTTCTATCCATGTGAAACTCTCCAATCAAGCAACTCTTCTTTCTCCCGACCAAACGACCAAAAGGGCCGCGGGAGTGTGTGTGACTCGGACAGATCTGGGATGCATTTCGTCTTCATTAGCCGGAGCAGAGTGTGTGTACAGAATGAACGGCACTGACCTGAGCCTGCGTGGGTGTCCATATTAGCAGTGCAAGACAAGCCAGAAGTTGGGCAGGGGAGAGAAGAACAATGATATGATCATTAGTTTAGATTGTGCCTGCAGTGACAGAGAAGTATAGTTTTACTTAAATTAGTTTTTTTTTTAAAGACTGCATTCTGCTCTGTGTTTCATTAATGAGTGTAAAGGATGATTACGTACTCCATCATCTGCAGTGCATCTAGTGGCCCTTTATATTCGGCCAAGATGTATGATTCATAGCATTGAGAGTTTTAAAATGCTGCAGTTGGTTGCAACAGCTGTGCAATGGCCAGTTTTGCAGCTGAAGGTAACTCTGAAAACTAATTTGTCTGGAGATGGTGAGAGGGAAGTCGGCGCGGATGAGCATATGCTCAGAGAGGCCGTGTGCTCGGTATCTAAACACGGTTTCCTAAAAGTAACTTTTATGTTGCTGATAAGAAACTGCTCACGCTGTCCTGATTTACCCTTTTCAGAGTTAAACGGACATTCTAATAAAATCCCCTGACCTGAGAGAGTACGGAAACTTCTGTTAGAGTAGCATTTGAGCCACTGGTGGCGTCATGCCTATAGGTCAGAGCAGGAGCATGCACCCAGCCCTCCGGAGGCCAAAAGTCACTTCATCCATTTCATTCATTCCTAAACCCATGAATAGATGAATCTTACTTGTATGCCTAGGTTTTAAAATGTGTGTTTAAATTGACAAGTGCATGTACAGTTTTGCCTTACTGTCAAACTCTCGATTGTTGTATAAGATAATGGATATGACTTGCATCTAAAAACAAAGACACACACACACACCTGTTAAAACGTGAC
Organism: Liparis tanakae; assembly: GCA_036178185.1. Taxonomy (NCBI): domain Eukaryota; kingdom Metazoa; phylum Chordata; class Actinopteri; order Perciformes; family Liparidae; genus Liparis; species Liparis tanakae. The sequence continues at coordinate 16,093,629 of CM070107.1, forward strand.
GATGCACCATGCACATAGACACATATATAGACACTGCCAACATGATGATGATGCATGTGCCTGCATTCACATATACAACAGGACACACAAAGCACCAACAAGCCCTCCTGCAGGAGTGCTACATTATTATTGATAACACAAAGTAAATTGGACGGAAAGTCTTAAAGAGACACACTCTCTTTTACACAAAAATCGGAGGAAGCACCAGAAATAAACGAGCCTCTATTGCTGCGGTGGCATCTAAGTACACGTTTGAATGCAAGCTGCAACTGTATGTAAGTGTGTACACTTTTCTACCATTATTTTACTAAACCATTTCACATTACTTTTGACAACAATATTCAGGATTTGGGAAATAATCTGAGTTCTCAGCTGCTCTAACAGTCGTGACAAACTTTTAATTGTCAGCTTAGTTATTAAAGTTGGCTAGAAGAATCTGACAGAATCATTATCACCTTACTGTGGTAAATGTGAAATAAAACTTTAGTCGCTCAAAATAGGCAACCTGCAACCACAAAGTGTTTATCGTTTAGTCGGTTACTCAAACAGAACATTTAGCCGACATTGGTGTCTGCTGTTTAACATGTGAGTCTCAGTCGAATGTGTTGCGTTTGCTTATAGTGACAGCAGCTGTTGAACACAAGAACAGAACAAGCAGGTCTCCTTGTAAAAACCCTCAATGCTACTTTAATGAATTTCAAATACATACTCATCTGTGTTTATTATTTACCAACCATTTACACAACTACAAACAACCAATCCAGCATCTGGCTGGAAGTCTGCAGTTCCCAGGGTTAGCAGACACAGCGTCACCATGGTGTTGGCAGCGCCACTAAATGTCTCTTATTGTCACGGTGTCAACACAGCTTCAGAGACACTGCACCATTAGTGTCAGCCTGTGGGTGAGACGAGACGATGGCTCCTCTGAAACACACTGGGGCCTCTCAAATAACCCTGCATATAAAAAGTTGTGCCAAACGTATAATGTAACTATTTGGATGCACGCCTGTTTCGGAAAAATCGATCTAAGCCTCTATGAATAATTTGCGAGAAAAAGCAACCACAAGGCCGACAACATTTTACAGATTAAAGTGTATCGGCCTTTTTACTATCTGACATACTGTACATACCGGGGCTTTAAATGGTTGATAAATTGGCCCCCTTTGATGCCGTCATAGAATTTTGGAGTACTGTCTGTCTGTGTGTCTGTGTGTGTATATGTGTGTGTGTGTGTATGTGTGTGTGTGTGTGTGTGTGTGTGTGTGTAATGTATCCATCGCTTAGCACATTACAAATAGTATCATCTGAGCAGGAGCAGAGGTATAGTTGGTTGCTCTATTAAACAATAGAGCATTATTTGTTTTGGACACACCTGGCAGAGATCTGCACATTTCTAGTTGTTCCATGGTAGAGTTTTTTTCAGAGATTATTTAGTATTTAGTATTTAATATTGTTATTGTGTTTTGTGTTTTAGTTTTATCTTTTATTAATGCTCTAATGTGCACCCGCTGCTGTGATACTGAAATTCCCTCACTGTGGGACTAATAAAGGAAAATCTAATCTAATCTAATCTAATCTAATTTTAGTAGCCAATCCCACAAGCACAAATAAGTGCTCCAAACCTATTTTGTATCTTTGACCACTGAGTTGGTTTCTATATCTTAGTCTCTCTCTCCTACTGTCTTCCAATTAGGTCTCTCACCCCAGATGACATTGATAAATATTACAAGGCTTTATAAGATTTATCTCTGACATCCTTCTTGGCACACCTCAGACCAATGTCCTGACTTTCCATAATTAAGCAAAATAATTTAGCTATCTAGCTCTTTTTCTCACTCTAAAATAATTTCCATTATTTATTTACTTTGTTTTCCATTACCACAGCTTAGCAAGAAAGAAAAGCAATGGTAACATTGCATCCACTTTAAATAGTAGTCAAAGATGGTCAAAGATACTTAAACAAACATTTGGGAATGAGTTCCCCTAACCCTTCTCCTCTCAGTTTAAATATGAGCATTGTGGACTTCAAGGGAAAAGTACACACAGTTCAGTCACAACAACACTTGCATCCCCATCTGGTCCTTGTTTGTCTTATGTTTCTTCTTGACAACATTTCATTATACTCTACTTGTTGTATTAAGATTATTTTAATGCATTTGGAACAATACACAGGTTTCAAAACAAACTTTTAGTACCATAATGGAATGTAGAGGGATACACAATTCTGGATATTATAGTGTTAAATAAATAGTGAAATAGAATTAGGGTCAAATCCAGACAAAGTGTATGTCATTGATTAATTTCTGAAAATTAAATGGGAAAAAGACCTATGTGATTTCATTTATATTCGTTTAAATTACAAATTTCACAGTAACAAATCACTCACACTTATCAAATGAGGAGCATGTATTTTAATATGCGCCCAACCACTAATAGTTTATCAGCAGATAGAAGCTGTGATTAACCTTTGTATCTGAATCCAGTGCTGTGGACCATCTGGGTAGCTGGCGGCTCTGAAGAGCACAGAGCGGCTCCGACATGAAGCCTCTGTGGGTGGCGGCGCTTCAGGCTGCCTTAACAATATGCATGGTTTGTAATGCAAGGAGACGCTTTTTGCCCTGGGCCTACAGGGGGGGAACAACACATGCCCAAGCACTGCTCCACGTTAATTACACCTCACTGGCCTTAGGTAGCCTCATCAGCAGTTGGCTCCACACGACTGTTGTCCTAATGAAGGAGAGAGATGAGTTTGGCACCGGTGTGCACTCAGGTAAAAACAAGAACACATGTCCTCTTTTGTCCTTTTCTGATATTTGGGATGTATCCATTCTTTAGACTTTCTGTTGGCTGTTGTTGGCTACGGACAGATTGGCAGCATGGAGATGGATAAACAATTTTACTGTTAAAAAATATGCTATAAATGGTAATAGTTCCCAGATGATGACACCCTATTTCTTTTGGAAACCACTTAGCTTCAGTAAAATAAAAAGCCAATGTCTATGTTGCAGAACACAATCATCCAAATAAAACAATTGCCAATGTTGTTAAATGATACTTTTAGTCCTTGAATAATGCTCACTGAACCTGCCTCACCCATGCTCCTCAAATTAATATTGTATTGACCAAACCAGTTAAAAGTAATTCATTATTTGTGAATAAACTGCAACACTGGGAAACCTTGACAAACAGTGCTAAAGATAACAGTGTGTCAGGTATATTAAAAGCCAATCCATCCTAAAATTAAATACGGAAATAAACCAGGTACAATGTGTGAACACAGTACAGTACACAGAGAAGAACACAGTAGAAAGAGAAACTACTAAATATGTCAAATATGAAAGGGACAAAGCTAATCAAAAGTGTTGCACTTGTTTAATAAAAAGCTTCACTATTGCACTTAAATAAAGTAATAAGCAAAGCAGCCTATTGTTATTGAATATATTGAATAGCAGCTGTCCTGTGTGCACAAACAATAGATAATGAAAATGTTGGTGAGAAAGAGACCAATGCCAGATGTATCGAGAGAGAGCAAGAAGTCTGATGCAGTTAAAAACACCTGGATGTTATTATCAAATCTACATCTACAAAATGTGTCCACTAAATTAATCTCAGCTAAGACTGAGATGTTTGAATTCTTTTGCAGATCTAACTTTCCAGAATGATACATTGCAGGAATATTAATATGCAAGCACACCCTGCAGGGTTTTGAGACAGGCAAGGAGAGTATTTCCAGACTTGTTATAAGCTCCGGCTGGGATATGACCACTGCGTGGCATTTCTCTAACAATGTACCACAGTATGTCCTATCTAATGAGCTGACAGGAGTCGATCCCATCTGATACGCATCATAATGCTAAGACATATTAGCTCTGCCATAGATAATGTCTGATCATTCTAATAACAAGTTTGACAGTCTTAGAGCAGAGAACATCTCCTCTTTAAAAAGCAGCATTGATAGACAGCAGATGGCCATGAGTTGATTAAGTGTGATCATAGTCCAGCTGTTTGGGTCTGATTTATGATATATGAACAAGAGACAGTGTGACGATAACATCCACACTGTGGTTCTCCATGAGGCTAATTTAATATGATCAAGTCAATTTTCAGATATTACCCTCGACTAATAACCTCTGTACTAAGTCAGACCAAGAGGGAGCTTGCCAAGATAATGCTGTTTGACAAACAGCATGATTCCTGTCAATATATTTCCTAATATGAAATAACCAAAAGATTAGGCATTTGCAGCACCATAGGAGTGTGGCAGATCTATCGGTAAGCAATAGAAAAACCTAAACAAATAAACGCATATAGTGAGCTGTATCTGTTTTCTCGCCTGTTTTTCTCAACAGGCACCACAGCCAAGCTCAAGGAGATCTGAGAGAAACAGCCAGCAGCATCAGCAGCACACACACCTCCCGCTGCAATGAGCCAAGACATCCGATGTGGATACGTGAGCACCTCGCATGAAACAATTTCCTAATTTGGTGAATTAAAGCGGCGAGCTTTGTAACTCAACGTTGACAATGGTGATAGATACGGTGAATAAAACAATTTGTGAGGATTACAATGATGCCGACCCGCCTGCAGCACAGGCAGAGACACTTTGAGTCACAGACCTGGAGACACACATGATCACGGCCGTCAGAAATCTGTGGAGCAGAGGCAACAACCAGGCTGCTGGCATGAAGGCTTAACGATGGAGATCTATCTAGAGCATCAGCAGCTAGGTGGAGAAAAAGGATTAGCAGAGCACAGCAGCTTCAATAGACACCAGACATGTTGATGGTTATAGCATACTGGTTACTTATAACTTGTAAGTAGTGCCATACTGGTTACTTATAACTTATAAGTAGTGTCATACTGGTTACTTATCACCTCCACTTGAAGTGTCTGCCTGGAGCGAACAGCCTTTCCATGATGCAATTGTTTTGCTTTTTTTTATGTTCTGATCTTAATATTCCAAAATGTGGTGCATCCCTTACCTTGCGTTTAGAAAATGTGCGAGTGCCAAAACCCAAAACCCAAGTTCCACCGTGACACTTAACTTCAGGGTGCAGGACTGTATTTAGACATTACTTGAACCCACGTTCAGTATGTGAGACACCGAGTTTGCACAAACAGCCGCAATGCATTTAAGAGACTTAATTCTCCGATGAAAACCCACTCTCTCCGTCTAGACTTTATAAAGTATTCACAACGCAAAGGCCATCAGTGGAACGGAGAGCATCGAGCTCCTATAGAATGAGGGATCAAGCAGGGAAAGCAGTACATGATATGCTAAGAATAGAAATACATAACAACTGTAATCGTAGACTTGCTGCCACACTGTTATCTTTTTTTAAAGACAATATAACACAACGGCTGCTAAAGTCAAAAGAATTAACCATCAAAGCACTATTAATGACAGGAACACATTTAACAGCATATCAACTTTTGTCGTCATGTTGCTTAAGTTACATAACACGAGAGAAAAAAAATAAATAAAAAAGGAGAGAATGATGAGACACATTTCCTCTGTGTCCCATGCCAGCTCATCACCCACACACAAACAACGGCATCTATCTTGTTACCTTATAGATCACTCTGTCTCTCTCACACACACACACACACACACATACACACACTTTGGTAGAGGAGCCTGTGAGAGGGGCAGGAAGGATGTTTCTGAAAAGGACAGGCCCAGTGTGGAGGCCAGGCACTAATACAATGAACAAAAACAATCTGACTGGCACAGTGTGTGACAGTCAAGACAGTTATCTTACATTATTTGGAAATAGTGCACATGTCACTTGACAACTCAACGCATTTGGTGGCAAATACTTCTTTCAATGTCTCCTGTAATTATAGATGTGATTTCCCTCGCTACGCCCTGACATCTCTCTGTAGCGTGTATCTCTGTATTAAAATATGGGTTGCAAAAATCAATCTGTGAAGATCCATTACTTCATTAGCTTTTGGAAATTTGCTGTTATTTTTATCGATTCTCAGGGTATGGACTCATTTCTTGCCCATCAGAAAGTTTTAGTGACAGATGCATGCATTAACGATGAAGAGACCAAGCATCCTGCACACCCTCGCTCACTTGTAATCACTTGGAACTTAATGACGAGGGAAATAGTCTGAACATGTCACTAAGAAAATTAATAATTCATTCTCAGAAGGGAATAGATAATGGAGATGATAAATAAGTTTCAGCATGCCCGACTGGAACTATATTAAAATGGATGTGTAGTATTCCACAACAGGCGTGACAGTCGTGTTTTTTCAAACGGTCCGGAGACAAGACGGTTCCCCTCAGCTTAACTTATACTTTCACAACATGTAGCTGTTTTTTAGGAAATCGGTGGGTCTGCTGAGCTCAAATCATTTTTCAAAGAAAGACAGATTACGATATTTTTTAACGCATGTTTTACTTTCAATATTACAAGAGAATAGTCTTATTATGGCTTGTGGGGGAGTAAACAACACTTATCTAATAAACAACAGGACAGTCCTTATTACATTCCCGTGCACACAGCTTCAGCATTTGCGAGAATCAAACATGGCAGGCCCGCTGTGCTGATTACAGTCGCAAATCTGATAAACAACAACTGCTGCGCTGAAAGTGATGTGGGCTTTATTGAAAATCCTCTATTGAAAAACAGTTCTTTAATTATTCTTTTCCACTTATACACTGTTGAGGGAGCCCAAGAGATGGACTATGACAGGTTCTCAGTGAGGTGATGCATGAATTATTCATCTCGATAACACTTGTTCTCCATCGCACCGATGCTGACGATCTTACCTCATTAACAGCATGTTTTAAGTTTAATTTACAGCCAAACTCCTACACAACATCTTTTTAGCTCGTTATTTTCAAGGTGGCACTTTCTCTTTCTCTCCGTCTCCCTCTCTATCTCTCTCCCTATCTTACCTGCTCACTCAACCATGTGAAGACAGGATGAGTTGTGGTGCGCTGTACATCTCATCCCTGTCCGTCACCTCTGGCCATAGCTCAGGGGGAAACATCTGCTGGTGGGAGCGAGGCCACACTTTGGTTAGAGAATAGTTCACAGTGAGCGATATACTTTGTGAGAGAGAAGGAGGCCAATGTGAAAAGTGAATATTCGTTATACGCTGCATCCTAAGAGAGGAGCAGGGAAGTGCATTGGCTTAGGGAGGGAGCAGGTTTTTTTAAGACCCTATCGGGGAGAAGCTTTTGACCATCTTGGACTTTCCTTGTTAAACACATCAGCAATGCCTGTCGAACTAGAGTAGAGGTTACACTGTATTATTGTTCCACCCACTCCTCGGACAGATATACTTCACTTTCAATGGCCAATTTGATAATGTTAACAATGAGGCCTTGTCCACCCTCGGGATACATCCACTAGAGATAGCTCCAATTTCAATGGCGAGGGTTATTGCAGCGAAAGACTACGGGGGTCATATAGACCTTGTTAGTGGGCACTTAACCATCTGTAAACAAACCTCCACTTCAACAGCGTGGAATATATTTTGCACAGCCGTACCTCATGTCCATGCTGACCTCTCCACACTTAAGTGTCCTTCCAAGCCTGTTCAAGCATACAGGCAGCGTGCATGAAACACTTCCCCTCTTTAAACCATGACCCCATGAGAGGCGTGATGTCGCACAACATTCAGAGCTACATACGGACAAAACCTGACAATGGAATATCAATAGCTCCCATCTGTCTACTTCTACCCCCCCCCCCTCCTCCTACACCAGTCTTTTTGTTACTTGACACAGCCCTGTTTTTTATGTCAAGGAAAGGGCATGTCTTGTAAGGCAAATGATTTGTTCTGAGTAAAGACACTAGAACATGAACAGATCACGCAGGAGTCCCCGCGGCAGATGGGTGATAAACCGTACCATTGAAATGTGAGAAGTACGCAGTGGCTTCACTCTGTGTTTACACGACAGCATCGGAACACAGCTGGAGGACGAGATCAAACCGATAACACAAATTAAAATGCAAAACTACAGCTTCCACCATATTAGTGAGCCCACTAAGAGAATGTTGTATGTAAGTGTATAACATGGGGCGTGGCGGACACTTCTAGAATTATGCTTAATCATGAGTCTACAGTTAGCCTGAACTACCTAATACATGTCCTATGGTGGTGAAAAGGAGTGGACTCAGAATGTACAATGCCCTTATCTGCATTAGATGTGCCCTGGGAAATAATCAAGTTTGGGAAGAAGTGACTTGAGAACAATGTGAATGAATGTTGGTGTGAACCTTGGTTGATCATGTTTGCTGTGTCTCCACATGGAAACTATAACAACATATTGTCCAGTATTGGACAGCGATACATTCAAAAGATTTCTCCAAATGCCTCTTCAGATTTCTCCCTTTACAGACTAACAGAGACATCAGCAGGCTGTCACACTAAGAGTCACCTTCCACAGTGTGTCGACCTATATCGCACTGTACAGTACCTTACCTGATTTTTCAAATCCAGCTTGGGGCATGGCCGTCCTCCATTGAACGATTTCTCCCTGAGCCACTTGGACCTGATCTTCAACCCACTGCCACAGGATGCAGTGCAGGCTGACCAGGCTGACCAGTCACTGAGCTTACAGTCTAGGGGGCAAGGGACGTGGCAAACCTCCACCATGTAGCCTGGAATTGAACATTGGCAGATGGGAGGAAGGGGCCTCATTCAAACTTGCTCAGCAGTACAGCAACGATCACAATAATAATGGCAGACAGACATGCCTCTGGCTTACACTTCGCCAGGCCCTGGACTCACTCTGACACCGAGATGTATTTGTGTGTCTTCTTATGGACTAACTTGGCATCGTAAAACTGCTAAAGAGTTCTCACACTGTATACTTTGTTCTTTTCGTTGGCTGTCTCTTAGCTGTCTTTTAGACTGCAACATGCATATCATTGTAAAAATACATCAAAAATAATCATTTCAAATAACCACCAGCTACATCATAGCATTGCATGATTTAATTAGGGTTTCACCTATGGAAAAAATCTTTGAAAACTGATGTCAAGCCTGCACACTGGCAAGTACGTAATATGTGCTTTTATTTAACCATCTTGGTCGGGGTGATTAAGAACGGGGATGTCCCGCACCACTGATTAGTTGGAGTTAAATAAAATAAAATAACCCCATCCTCCCAACAAGAAAGCGGCTAATGTGAACACGATGTCAGACTGAATAATGTGAAACTAAATTCATGTTTCTGTGAGTCCTACCTGAGTCTGTGCAGGGAGGCGGGTCGACCAGGTGTCCCTGCTGGTCGATGCAGGCCACGGCTCTGTAGCGCAAACCCTGGCCACACTCCTTCACCTCCCGGTGGCTCATCCAGCCATGCAGCGACCCCGGAGCTGAAGGATCATGGAGGATGCATGCAGACCAGTTCCCATAGGGCTGGGACAAGAACTCATCGCAGGGACACATTTCTGTCTCCTCCAGTGGGTACCGCTCCTTATTCAGGCAGTGCTCCTTCTTTTTACTGCGACCTGAGGAGAAGATGTAGGAGAACCTCAGTGCCCTGGATGGTGATGAACACTGAGTGACACATGAGTGGCCTAACTTGTTCCCATGTTGGAATAAAGTACAGGATGCATACATATTTGTTCTTTAACTTAAATATTAGTTTATAGAGTGCCAACACATATTCGAAAAATCTGATAAATAAATAAATAAAAGACATTTTGTTCATTTATCTTGAAAAATGCATAATATATTAACAATACTACAATGCCAGCAGGTCAGTAAACTATAAACTCAGCATGCATTGTTTATTTGGGTCATTGTGAGGTCACCGTCAGCAGTCATAGACAGGCACCAGCAGTCCATCATTCACTTGGTTAATGTGAGTGGATCAGTGCCCTCGGAAGAATGAGCAAAGCTTAATGAGCTTTATTTAATACTGCATGCCAAAATTGAGATGAGCGAGGTAAACCGTCCCATTATTATTAGGTAGTTTTTTCTAAAAGAGTATCAAAGATAAATCTGTTACTTTAAAAACAAAAAAGGTTGTGAAACAGAACAGGAAAAAAAAGGTATTTCAAAAAAGTAAATATTATGAATTGCAAATATGGCATTTTCATTAACACAGTTGAACATAATTGTGTTTACCACTTTTTCCCACTTGGCTCCATCATAAGTACAGAGCTCTTTCCAAACTACTGGTTACATAACGCACAATGTAGCCGCAGCCCTATGGAGGTTGAATTAATTTCCTCGTCCTATATAGTTTGACTTTATTTCATTTAGAGGATATTATCATGACAAATTAATAGCTAATCAGTCAAAGGGGGTCTACTGTATGACCAGTGGCAAGGAAGCCCTGCCTGTAATGCATATTCAGAAGACACTCTGAATGACCCCAGGGTATAATTATTTGAAAGCATATTAAACATTAATTTGTCTCTTTATTTTGAAGCCCCTTAAGGAAATGGTGCACACTAATATCTTTGTTATGTCACTACAGCTAAACTGACTGAAGGTTAGTCCTGAGTAATTGTTTTGCTACAAGAAATAACACATTTTATGCAAGTAAAATGCAAAATACAAACATGATTATTTTTGTTATACTGGAAAAAAAATCTATATTTCTAACCTTTAGTATGTAATTTGTATGCAAATGCAGTACATTTAGGCTTGGCACGTACAGTACAGACATGAAGACCCAAAGGAGTCCAAATCTGCTGCAGCTTAGTGTTCTCCCACTGAGGCGGGAACAGGTTATTTCCTCTCTTGCCTTCGATCTTCTGGTGCACATTTATTTCCTCCCTTTCTTTTCATCCATTGCGTCTCCCCAGCATAGTGGTCGATGTTCAATAGTTATGATAAACGGTGCCCGGAGAGCTTTTGATTCAAGGGGTTGACGACAGACAGATATCTAGTTATATTCTGAGACATTAATGTTCAGTTCAGTAGTTATTTTTTAATTAAGTGCTGTATTTCTCATTTGGGTGCACCCACTTTCCCTAAGTCTGTCTCGTTGTTTTATATCTCTGAACAATTTCATATGGCAGCCCACATCAACTGCAGTACTCACCCTTAAATTACACAAAACACAGCATGTCCTGTGGGTGCGATGTGATCTACTGATCCTTCTTTTGAATGAGAATTTGGGACCAAAATGTTTTTATGAAACCCTGATTGTGGCTACATTAAAAAACATCATGTCATAAACATTAGCTAATGAATATTAGAAAATGGTAGGAAACATGCACAGTGGACTGACAGCAATTGTTCCTGGACTTCTTTCTCTAAAATCAAATATATACCACAAAACTCTTATCTAATGAGGGGGGAAATTATTTTTTTATTTCAAAGACCTCCATCAAAAACCTCCATTAAGACTATTAGAGCTAACCACTCAATACATTTCACTTCAGGCTTTAAATAATTAGTCCTGTCCATTATATCTGATGAACATTAATAGATGAGCATGAGCAGCGAGTAATCGTAAAGCAGCTGAAAGGCATGTGTTCCTCTCCGACAGCGTCACTTTTAATATCAGGACAAGTACCAGAAAAAAACTCTCGTGATTGATTGTCTGCTTTGCCTCATTGAATCGTGTTATATAAGAGATATCTGGCTCTTGTTCTGATCTCAGCAACCATCAATATGCAGCACTCACATGTTAGCCTTGCTATGTATTTAAAAAAAAAGAAGGAAAGAAGGATAGACACTACTGTCTGATGTAAATGTCATCACTAACCAAATATGGCATTTGATGGGAAACAGTGGCCTCCATGCATGATTTGCATTCAGTCACGATAAAGAGACAATCCAATCGAGTGTAACCATCTCCACTGGAGTTTGACAGGAGCTTTGGACATATCTATCATATTTCACAACTTTTAATGCAAAATGCAATTCGTATAATTCAGTGTTTCCCCTTGAACCGTTTAATCGACAGGATGGACATGCCTTTGAAATGGTATACAGCAGATCATCATGACTTTTCTAGATGTTTAGGATATATGTCACTCTGTCATACTTATTGAATCTCTTTAACCCTGTATTGCTGTTCATTCTGTACACATGACATCTATAGCATCTGTCCATCCTGGAGAGGAATCCGCCTCTGTTGCTCTCCTGAATATTTATTCCCTTGTTTCCCTGTGAAAGGCTCTTCCTGATCCGATGTGAGGTCCTGGGACAGGGATGTCAATGTGTACAGATTGTAAAGCCCTCTGAGGGAAACTTTTAATTTGTGATAATGGGCTATACAACATATACTGAATTGAATTGAATGTTTCAATGAATAACTAAAACCGATCATGTGACCAACTGAAGCCTACATATGTTCCCATCGCTCTCAGCTGTTCATTGTGAAAAGTTGAAATTATATAGTGCTGATAGTATGGAGACAGTCAACATATCTGCTGAACATCAGTCTGTCGGCATTTAGCTTTGACCTGTGCCTCACAGAGCCGCTAGAATGGAATCAGCAGCCCCAAATCAGCAGCACCAAACTACAACAAAATAAATGAATGAATTAAATAACTAATTTATGAAAGTGTAAATGGGCTCCGAACATTAAGATTGAAGCATTTGATAGACATTTTCACAGGGGTATTAGGGTGAACCCAATAGCACGACTCGGGGGACAGAACTGCAAACAATGATCGTTTACTCAGAGTAACATCAGGAACAGAACAAAACAGGCAGACATTTCTAAACACAATGTGGAACACTCGAGGGCTCGGTCGGTAAAACACAAAACAATCCGACAGAGGACGAAATCAAGTGAGAGGACCTAAGTAGACAGGGACTAATGAGGGAATGGGCAACAGGTGAGACGGGCATGAGGACCAGGTGAAGGGAATGAGGGACTGATTAGAGAGTGATCAGAGACAGGTGAGAGAACAGGTGAAGAGAGTTAGACTAACGAGATGGGAAGCAGAATCTGGAAAGACATGATAGTTAGTGAGACAGGCAGACAGGGTGAAAACAACGAATAAAAGAAAGGTGTGGAGATGAACTGGGACAGCCATTCCCGTTTGCACGTATATGTCATTTCAGCAATTTTGGGGTTAATACAATTTTCTGACAGATTTAAATCCACAAGAGTCTTAAGCCACATTTACACATAGCCGGGTATTTACAGAAACAAATATTTCTGCCCCACCGTTTAAAAAAATAACGTTGTACACAGAAGGTCTTTTTCAAAGAAGTTTCTGTTTATATGAACCCGCATAAATACACCGTCCGCATACGTCTGAATAGGACGCTCACATGACGTGAAGCATTTTTAGTCGCATACTGTGAAGTTTGACAACCTATAACTCTGTTTGACCTAGTTCAAACGCAAACACAAAAACTGAGTTTTCAGAAATCTCCACTTTGGCCGGAATTTTTAGAAATGATCGTTTTCCGTGATAAAACCTCTGTTTTTATGTAAATGAAAGGCCAAAACACCTGAAAATATATGCCTTTTCCCATTGTGTTAACGGGGTCTGAGAATTCCAGTCAAACCCAATGTATGCCATTCCTGTCTGATGAAATATTTAAATGCAACATTTTTAGAAGAGGTGAAAATAACACATTGATACAAAATGTAATAGGGGCGTGTCTGTTGATTAAGGGGATACTTGTGGGAACCAATATAACCCATTTTCATTCACATTACAAGAAGTGAGAGTCAAAACAAGTTCATGCTTAATATCCCTCACTAAAATGTAGCTGAACTTAGAAGCATTCCCCTTCCCAACAAGTTAGCGTGTCGTGTCACAGGATGCATTAGGTCGTTCCATATGTTGTCAGTGTCCCCTTCTTAGATGTACGCTTGCCGGTCTCAGAGGATTAAAATGAATGCCTGCGTTACTGAAAAATAAAAGTGTTACATAATTGGTTGAAGAGAGAGAAAGACACACGCGTAAAAAAAAAAAAACAGAGGCCTGGTGAAGGAGAGTTGTACTGCAGTTTTGCTAATTCGGATGTTTATGAACCCCTATTTGTTTATCGCAGATCCTGGGTGTCCTCCGGCCTCCTGTGTGCCCACTGAGCAACCCATCTGTTTCTGTAGTGGGTCTGATTGCAAACATTCTTCACAAAGTGTGAACTCACTGCCATCGCATGGCAATTCACCAACAATCTGTTCAATCTACTCCCCTGCTGGTGGTTGATTGTCGAGTGCCAGTGCACCATCCCTTCACTTTGACAACTACATTACTGGCAACAGCACCACTCAGACCAGCAGGCACACAGACTATCTGCATTTAGGACAGCAATATATAACTTGTTTTTGCATTATGCATTTCTTATTAAATGTGATCGTTCAAAATAGTTCTCATATAATTTTAGTTTTGCTGATGCTACGTGAGCAGCCATATTACTGTGCAGTCTTCATTGTCTCTGCAACATGCCAGCAGTGTGCTGAATAGCATCTGCAGTGAAGTGAAGTATCTGCTGTGGAATAGCATGGCCACAAATGAATTAGTTTGATATAGATGTCAATCAATAGATAATATGACTGATTGATGTCCCCTTCAGTGAAATGTCAACAAACACCTTTCCTCCACTTGCTTTCCATTTCCAATTTTCAAAAATGATTAAAAAAACACAACTCTAATATGTTGATAGAGAATCATGTTGCATTTTTCATCTGCAATTATTAGTTTTAATAGTTCTTAGGAATGAGTTACGGGCATTCATTGATGGATTTCAATCTCACTGCTTCTGACTTCATGAGGCTACGACCGGACTAACGGGGCCAGAGGATTTCCAGTGCAGCCGGTTTCAATGGAGTGTGATGTGTGAACTGGAAACTGCCTCCAAAGACAAACCAAAAGAAGCAACTGGTCCAACAATTAAAAGAGAGTATATAAATGTAGGTATAATGTATATAAATATTGTTAACACTGCATAACTAACATATATTATCAATGAATAACAATATATATGATTCACAAGTCAACAGAATAGCCATGTAATAAAAGAACAAGCCTCTCCTTTCTATTGTAGCCCAGCTCTGTTATAAATATATAATATATAGTAGACTGTGAGATATAGGGACGTAATAAATCCCATGGCAACCTCTCTCTGCACTCCAGCCGAGTGCTATATCTTCAGTCTCTATGACTTTTATACCTCAACTTACTTGGAGATTTGAGTAGATTTTCAACCAATCAAGTACACAATTAATCATTTATATGACCCATTTATTAACATGAAATACAACTAAATACATAAAATCAATTAAATAAAATAGAAGTATAAAATAATAGCATACTATCAGACACTTCAAGAGGAGAGAACTCAAGACATAAAGTAGGGAACACTAGAGTCATAAAATAAAATAAATTCAGTTCCTTGTGGAAGATTGACCAATAGAAATGCAGTATTTCTATAAAAGTCAAAGCTAAAATGATACCCACGAGGCACCTAAAAGCTTATTCTGACAAAGAAGAGAGTCTGAGCCATTTTAAATGGCTCAGTAACAAAGCTGGATAGTGTAGCTAACCCATTTATCTCCAGTTAAGCTCTTACAGACGCGCACACACAACTCTGCTCTCTGATCTGTGGCAGAAATAATTCACAGAACTTAACACTTGGAAGCCTGTACAGCGTTCAACATGCTGATTGACAAAAGGAAATTAGCTACAAGTCAATAGTTTACCAATAAAGCATTGGGAGAAAAATAATAATTCTTGCACATATATTTTTCTGAAAATCTTCGACCCAAATCAAGCCGTCCTTTATTCTGACAGTTGACTTTCTGTGGAGCTCTCTGCATGTCCCTGAACCACGTCTGAGTCTGTGAATCCGCCACTGGGACGACGTTATGGTAGAAGCACGTTCTTACACTTCACTTCGCAGTGTTTGTATATTGACACATCAGTATTTAACTATTAAAGATAATAATTGATTTTTAAAAAATTCTGTAACTTGCAAGCATGGATGACAATCCTCTGCCAGGAGTCATATTAACCAACGAAGGCCGTGATTGCCTCTGTGACTCAGAAGCTTGCCGACCAGCACCCAACACAACCACGCGGGGTTAAACGCGCACACACACAAAGTAAACAGCAGCACAGTGCTGAGGCGTGGCTGCTCATTATATGTCTCATTCCTTTTTATACACCATTTGTATGGTTAATAAGTGGCTTGATACAAGGGAGGGCTGTTCAATTATGACAAGGCTAAAATCATTCATAAACCATAATCATAAAGTGACTTACAAAAACAAGATAATTACAGCCCTTGTGTATTTTGTCGAGGAAAACACTTTTTCAACCTTATTTCCATGTGTTAGTAACAGAGCTATGGGCTGAAATTTGCTGGTGATTCCTGGATGAATTCAGAGGAAGTCCAGGAGGCATGATGCACTACGACATTATGTAAAATTACTTTTAGTTTAGGCACGCAGAACATTACTGCAGTACGGCTAAGAAGGCGGTTCAACATAGCTGTATCATCAGAGCAGATGTTTTGGTAAGCGGCCAACTCCCTTAACAGCACCCAGGAGCTTAAACCCCACAGGGGAGTCGCTTTCCATCAATTCACCTGACATTGAAGCAAGTGTTAACGTCGATATACTGAGCTTCGATGGCCATTACGGCCACACTCTCACCAAATAAAACCCACCACAAAGCCGTGGCTGATTTCACGTGTTGGATTCTTGGAGGATTATAGAAGGAGACATGATTTGTTTACTCCAACCCCTCCGGCATCAGATCAAATATTGATGAACACAAATAGTATCCAGCCTGGTCTGAAACAGCAGCATGTAATTCAGATTTGCCATCTGCACTGAAATACGAGATAACTCGCTGTGAGGAACCCCATTTAGACCTGAGGTACAGTGGAAAGTTACAGTAACAAACAGAAATAGAAAAGAGGTTACGCTCGATCGCGGTGTGGATGTGAAGGCACATGGACCTTCAGGCCAACGAGGAACGTGCTGCCATGACAACAACCCTGAAAATCAATGGATGTAGTTGAATTGTAATCAGTGTACAAGGTTGTGGTCCATACTAGTGTGTGAAGTGTCGTGACTAATGATGTGTTGTTCTATTGGCGCGTTGACGCGGGCCAATGGAGATGCACTCTGGAGAAAGATGACCCAACGCTCAGCCTGAATTTAGTTTTCACAGCAATCACAAAAACACATTCACCAACACAGACGTGTGCCAGCCGCGTGTTTCACTTTTAAGCGTCTGTTGGAAACACTCCCTTTTGTGTTCTGTTTGCAGCATTTTCTCTTAACGCTGTGGCCGTGCTGCCAAGTGAATGCGTTTTTTTTCTCCGTTCCGAAGTTGGTGAAGATGTTCTCGAAATGCTGCGGACGAGGAGTCTAATCGGTGAAGATGTTTATTTATTTGCCTGGGAATTGGCAGTTGAGTTAAGCTCTCGGGGGGCCATCGTAGAGAACGCTTGACCTAACAGTCCAACCTTTCCACTGGTGAAGAGGGAACGGCTGCCTCGGGTGATATCTGTGCCTCCCAATCTGTGAAGGAAGGAATAAACTTTACCTGTGAGGACGCGATTGCGACTGCTGGAGCTGCCGCATCCGGCGCAGCCAGAAAACTTGGACCAAGCGGTTAGAGTGCAGTCATCCTTGCAAGCCACCCGGCACTCTCTGATCTGAGTGGGCAGGGGACCGGCCCATTGCAGGCACTCTGTCATATTGGCCGACTCGCCGCTCTCCCCAACACAACTGACTCCTGCAAACAACGGGGGAGGAGAGAATATCATTCCAATTATACAGACAGTGCACGCGTAACAGATCCCATCACACCAGGTTGACGTTGATTCATTGGTATTGTTTGAAAACTCCCCACATATATTCCTTTGGTTATCTGTCCTTGAATAAGCCTGGCTTTAGCATTAGGTCACATTCACATGCAGACTTTGATTGAGCAGCAGCTAGATAGGACATGTCTACTAATATCTGTTGTGCTTGGTTGAATGGCCTCACAAAGAATAGCTATAGAGAAGTGTCCCTTTGTAAGGCGCAGCTATATGTTATGATCTAGAGAAAAGGCTAATGTAACCTTCAGGCACAACACCTTTATCAGACAACTATTATTTATTGGAAAAAAAACGAGACAGTCATAATAAGATATTCACATAAAGGCTAAATACTTTTGGCAGAATGGCATATACACTATTGTATGAGAGTCTCAGTATCTCATCAAAGAAAGATGAAGATATCACAACCAGGTGGTGGAGCTGCAACATGAGCCTGTGTGCACTAAGAACAAATACTTAGAACACACAGTAGGACCAGATGGGTTATTTATGTTATGAAACACCTGATGGCTCACCCAATTAACTGGCAGCAGACCTTCAGTCCAATGTGGCTGCTTTTGATAATTTTAGGTAAATACCCCTGGAGACGTTTTGGGTAATCCCTCGATATCTCTTCCCTCAAAATGAAATATGTCGAGGACGCTCTTTGTCATAAAAGAGAGCAAATATATACGCTTAAAAATAAATTGAGAACTGGAGGCAGAATCAATATGAGAGGTGTATCAAAACCACCAATAAAGTAAAATCCTGACTTGAAAACATGACACATAGTGATGATAATAATAATAATAATAATAATAATAATAATAATAATAATAATAATAATAATAATAATTTCGACTTATATGGCACTTTTCTGAATACCCAAAGACGCTTCGATCTAATGTGGAGCAAATTGCGTCTTCAAACTGGTTAAATATTTTTCCACGGATGGAAATTCAGACCTTTTTCTCGGCAACGCGTATGATAAGCCTCGTGGTCATTTCATCAGGAAGCACAATTTATTGAATTATTATGTTTTGTCAAAATATGCCTAGCGTTTGAAACATCAAATGGGAGGTGATGCTTGATAGACAATTGGGTAAATTAATACATTACAAAATAGTTGTATTGCTCAATATCCTGGCATTTTAATCTCAGCCGGTTTGAGTTAAAGAAAAATGCATCAATACATAAATGTTTACACGGAATGAGTGTTACAGGAACCCGCATTTATGTTGTAAAATAATACTTTCTCTAATTACCAACAAAGTATTCTCGTGTGCAAGGTACATCGCATATCGTCAGGGATATTGTATTAATTGTTGAAAACAGTGGCTCAGCAACGTAAATGGGGAACCTCAAAAACAGTGCCGGGGGTGACTAATGCAAGTTAACGTCTTTGATGATTCACTGAAACACAACAAACAGGCCTTCAATCCATTTGACTGATTTCTATTTGACTTTTAAATGTTACCCTCTGACAAAAACTGTCCTGCTTCTCCGCGTCTGCTGAGGATGTGTGGGATGCTCATTTACATATAAGGCCTCAACAGAGGCAGTGCGAGGGAGACAATAGCTATTGTTTAAGTGTGTTTATGTAACATTCACGCTCACAGCGAGAAATAAACAAACCTTTTTATTTAGTAATGTATGTTTTTCGGTTAAAGAGCAGTGATATTATGAGACGATTCTCATGTTCTATTCAACAAAACTGTTTGATAAACAAATACTCATTAACAGCTTTCACAGTATTAGTCCAATTAGCCTCCCACTGAGGGAATAATTCCTCGTCCCTGTTGGCATTTGATTCTGTCCATTTATGTTGAATGGTGTGATCTCTCAACCTCTTTCTGTCATCCCCAGCACCGAATATTAGCAACACACACTCCATCCATTTTTATTATAACTACTCCAGCCTCTTCTTGCCCAAGCAGAATCGCATGGCCTTTCACATCACTCCTCTCAAATGTTAGCAACTTTGGTCACAGTGTCTCCTCCACTGACAGGGATCAACTTTAATTATACAAGGTGAACACCTTTGAGGGGCGGGTGAAAGGACGAGCTTCAAAGAGGCTTGTCACTGTCCAGAGGCATATATGACGTATTTTCTGTCTCAATGATGAAGGTTTTGAGAACTCTACTTTAAACAACAACAACATGTGTAATCAAGTGTCCTTCTCATTGATAGCATTCATGTTTATTCACTCATACGCTTTGTATAATGTTATTCTATGTGATGCGCTGTGAAGAGTCATGCGGATTGGGTTCATCTTATCCATTAAGTCACAGTTTTCCTCAAGCAAAAGACCCAAATCTTGACTCATTTTCTATTGAATAGTGTATCAAACCAGTTCCAGTTCCACTCAGACTCAGTGTGTAGCCAGAGGGAAATCTATTGGCTTATTGCCTTCTCCAAGTCGTCGGCCACCACTTTACACAGGCTTTCAGGGTTGCCGGTTCTATTATGTTGAAGGCTAGGATTCATCTGCTCCAATCTCACCTTACATAGGAGCACATCTCATCTGTGACCTCCGGCAAGTCATGTCGGCGTACGCCCTACAACCCTCGCCGCACTCGGTCAGACGTTTGCCTTCATTCCACAAGCAGCTTTGCATTAGACACACAGGAAGCATTTCCTCTAGCCAAGGGAATAATGTCCTTTTGAACCAGGAAGCCCAAAAGCATTGATTCTAACTTTACTGTACTCACCTGCTTGAGCCAATGTATCCATACATGGGATATTAATCCCTTGTTGCTAATTGAGCTGTTCTGCAACTGCTGTTTAAATGTTTAATCAACACTAAACACTAGACACTATCTACTGCACCACTTCCCCAGGGCTGCACAGTATTTATACTAAAGCTTTCAATTTCCAACTAACGCTCCTGTTGATGTTCTCCCAGTAGAGCCCACCTCGAAACCAGAATGATACCGACCTCAAGGAAAACTAAAACAATCCCACAGTGGCTGTGTGCCTTGTGTTGCTTCTCAGTTAGTGTGTGAGTTCAGCCAAAAGAATATCATGATGCAATTAAATAAGAAGTAGCTAGTTGTTGTTTAATTGCATCACACTTGTATTGATGAGAATACATGTAAAAAAAAGAATTTAATCAGCCCAGAGTGCAGGGCACATGATATTAAATATATGGTTTGATGCATTCAAATTCAACACATAGATGCAAATCCGGAGATCCCGGGAAATGCTGTTATTAAAAATGATATCATACATATTTATATGTATATATATGGACAGCAAACACTGCACGTCCTTTGGCTGGTCAATTGGTTAATGGCTGACATGAGGCGAGAGCCACGGTAAATCAAATGTAATACATTTTTTTAAATGTAATAATTAAATATTGTAGTATAAATAATGGTTTAATTATTAAGTTACATCAGGTGTAAATGACCCACCGATGTTTTAGTACAGTAAGCATATACAAGTATATACTGTATAACATTTATTCGCCGTTAAAAAAGTAATACATGCAATATAAGTTTAAGTTTATAAACTTAGACTGAAGACATATGCAAAGAAGGTGACCTATATTTTGCTCTGGAACTGGATGAGTGTCTGACATGATAATGATGTAGAAGCTTGTTCATATTCAGCTTCTCAATGAAGAGATATTTGAAGTCGATGCCATCTCACACACCCTTTCAGTAGCATGTGCAGTGAATACCAACTGCATGCGAAATAACGCAGTGTTGAAATTTGTGAGCGTGACTGAAATTCATGTGAAAGAAATCTTAATTTATCACAGCAAATCAGAAAATCAAGAACTCCTCCAAAAGGAATAAAGCCTTGACTTAATTACATGGAAACTGCAAAAGTAACTACATGAACACAATAAAAGAAAATAAAGCAAAATCTTTATGATATCGTCAGTAGTGATATTAGCGGAATGAGATTGTTTTCTTACTCTCTGAAAGCGGATGATAGCATATAAAGAGCACTTTTGGGGCAATGCAGCATCTCTCAAGGTCCTTGAATAACCTAATTGAGAAACTCCTGTTCACATATGCTGTCATTACATCTTTGATATGCCCTTATCTAATAGCCCTATGCCCTTAACGTGGCCATATTCCCAATTATTGTGTCCTAATTATGCCCCAATGTGACATTTATATGTCCTTTTCCTCGAGTTGGTTCAGGAATTTATAGAGTAAAAGTAAACCCTGGATGAAGTCTGTGTTGCTTCATATCTATATTCAAATCAAGCATTTTTACAGACTGCAAATTCCAACGGACACTTTTGCAAATGTCACAGGTATTTAACTCAGTAATTATCTAATCATATTCAAATAGGAAGCTCTAAAGGTCAATGAGGCTTGCTCTTAACCTGGGAAAACGACAGACGTTTACCCCATCCTCACCAAAAAGTCGTAGAAATTTACTTGAGAAATGTCGGTGTTATGCTGCCAAGTGACGGAGAGAGCAGACATGTTGGAAAGTTTCAAGGCTTCACAGAAAGCCACTGAAAACTTCACTTGAATCACGTCCGTAAATTAGATAGAGCCGCCAGTTCCTGAGATTTATTGGGACATTTACACTCCTTTAAACGAGTCAGAAATGTTCCAATTAACACTCTGGCTCCGTAACGATTTGGGCCACTGGCGTACACCCAGAGGAACGCGGTTGTTCGTGAAGGAGTGTAGACGGGAAAAACACAACACACTCACACCCTCTCACGCACAATCAATTGGGATACAGTACAATACTTATGATTTGCTGCCAGCGGAAATCATATATTATGGAAAAGGCTATTTGTATCATGAAATAATAATCAATCAAGAGGAAAATAGCCCCCTAATATATACAGTTTGTTTCTCGAAGCAGACCTGATGTTATATATTTCATTTAGTTTTACCGACCGAAAGACGGGTAGTTACACCGATGAAGGAACAAGGGATGAATAAAGATCTCAATTATGTTTCCTCCGTATTTTGCAGGACATCCAAAATAACAAATTGCCTCACAAATGGCAAACTATAATTAAATTTCAGCAATATGAGCCTGTATATCACTGACATCATCAGATAACATATTCAGTAGCAGATGCTGATTCAAAAAGACATGTTGATATATGTTCCAGTATAGAAATAGTATTATATCAGTGTATTTCTCTTTACAAAGCTTGAGTGATATTTTGATTTGCATACTGGTACTATAAATCTGAGAACTCTCCCAACACGTTTCTAAACTATATTGTGTCAATTCATCCACAGATGTCTGTATGGATTATTCATATCAAAGCTTTCTTTCAACCTGCTGCTATAATGTGTTTGTGGCGATCTGACTTGCTGCATTCAATAAGGAAATCAGTGCTGTGATGAGGTTATCAAGGCAACAGACGGAGAGGATCCTGTCTTCACCCCATCTGGACAAATTTACTTTTATGTTCCCATCACTTGCTTGTTAGAGCAGTTCTGAAAGGGCTATTATGTCTCATTTAATAAAGGATGGTAAATAGATGGGAGAGCAAAGCTTAATATGGTGATATCAGAATAGCTGATAAGTGTGGAGGATAAAGAAATAAAGAAATAAATAACTCACCTCTTGTTTCTAAACCGTTTCCACAGGCTTCTCCTGGTCCCGATAATCCACGTCGGACAGACTCGGGAACCAAACTGCAGCTGTGCCACTTGTTAGCTCTCCAACTGCATGGAGACACAAAGACACAGTCAGTGTGTTATAAGAGCTTTATAACACACAGGCAAAGGTTTCACTGAAGTGATTCTGTGTTACCTGAATGCGACCTCCATTTAAGGCAGGAACAACTACAATTAGTCATCACTACTGCTTCAATCCCCAAAAGATTGTTAGGACGTTTATACATTCTAATGTACTAGTTAGAGAATGTTAATGGTAACATATACCAAGAGTACTTTTTCTAATTGAAACCATTTTGTTTTATATTTTAGTTTATGAATATTACTCACTAAATACACAGTAGATACAACATCAATATATATGAATATATAATACAAAATATATTATATTGTATATATTATACAAAATATCTAATAACATAAGCTGTTTTTTATTTGAATAAAGCTTGAAGACAATACTTGGGACATTTTGGGGAATATTTGTATTTCATAAACGTGTCATTATTTATCGATTATTGATATTTTGGTGATGGGACACATAAATCAATGTTGAATTCTTGTTTCACACAATATTGTCAAGGACATGGCAACTGCAACCTGAGGTGGAATACAACTAAGTTACTTTACTCAAGTATTGTGCTTTATCTAAATATAGCTGAAGCTATAACTGCACCATCTCGCAATAACTATCACAGCTGTCAGTCAAAATGCTCCTATTGGATGTTCAGGAGTTGAACAAATCAGATGTTCTTTTCTGCAGCAGTCAACTGTTTAGCAATAGTAATGTTGTCAAATGCCAAGGTACCTGATGCCAATGCCATTATCAAAGCACACTCAAGTCATTCACAACAATAATGCACCCTTAGGTGACACTTTTGTCTCCCGCTGTGGTATTACAGAGCAGATGTCTTATCCTCGGATAGAAAAGGACAATGGCTTCATTAAACGTGGTGTGTTTACCTATACACTGGACACACAGGGAGTGATTCACACTCTCTCTCTTCGTACAGTGTGTCGGGGCACTCTTGACCTCCATTAGCAGACCTCTGAATGATGATTCGGTATCGAGACTCGGAGGCGGCGGTTGCATTTTCTGTTGAACATGAAACACAATCTTCACAAAAAGTGGCAGATTAGTTACACGCTTTTTAAGTGACTTTTAGAGGAAGTGAAATGATACGGACACAAATGGCTTGTGTCTGGAACACCAAATAAATAGCGACACACTATCACCATTGCGGTCTAATATCTCAAAGTTGATCCGACCCTGATTAGCTCGCCCTTGTGGCTGTGATGTCCTCCACGCCGCTGCAGTCTGTTTTCGGACACACCGCACTGTAATGGTTTCATTTGGCTCGCGCTCCGAGGCTCATTACACAACACTAATTACGCAACTCTGAAAATGGTGCAATTAAGAAGGTGATTACATCATCAGTGGACCCAATGGTCTACAGCATATTTACAGAGACGAGATGCCTGCTCAATTCTTTTAAAAACAATTACACACTTTTTGATTTCCAAGATACTTACAGTACACATATTCAAACACATTAAAAATCCATTTTCCTCTTGACGTGTCAGCTTAATGTAATGGACAGTTAACACTGCCATTCACACTTAAATGTAATCATTAAATACTCTAGAGACATAAAGGGAGAGCATCATTGTATGGCAACCTTTTTAAGTGTTTGGCATTGTAATACCATAGCATATGTGCGTTCATACTGTAACTATACAACAATTAAATTATGTAACGTGCAAAGCTGCAAGTAATATTTTCATTTTATATTAAATATGTTCTCAATTGATCAATTAAAAGCTAAAACCCTAGAAAATAAGACATTTCCCAAAGTGCTAATGTAATTGCTAAAACTCAAAGTCTTTTTGGTCCACTCTACCGTTACAGATTACAGAATTACCTTTACAAACATGCTGCTGGTTTACAAAAAAACACTGCCACCAGATAGCACTCGTTATATCTTTGTTTTTTTTATGTGGAGCTAACAGACAGACCTTTAATATAAATGAGGAGAGCTACCTGGCACACAGGTGGATGGGCAGGCAGTCCATTCACTGAAGGGTGTCACAATGCAGTCTTTCCTGCAGGGCAGCGTGCAGGGTCGGGTGGTTTCTGGACGAGCAGAGTCTGAACACCTGAACAAACAAACGAACAGAGGTCCTAAATTCTCTTCAACCGCGGGGCGAGGAATGATAAACGTCCTGAGTCTCACTGTTACAGGACAAGGCTGTGAAACAATTGCCCTGCCCTTGACATCGCACATCTCCACACAGAAAACAGGATGGATTACATGTCCCCCGGCCTGCACGCTCAGGAAAAAGGCCGACAAATGTAAAAAATTACAGTTTTCTCACACATTCAATTCCGTGGGTAAAATAAATAAATACTGGAACTATTCAAGCACATAGTGCCTGTATATTACATTTCATAATATATTTGGCACATTTAAAACCCAATTATCCATAAGAAAATAATGTTGTTTGATATTAACAATTTATGGATTGCACTGCATGTAATGTGAAAACCAACAAAGTATTAGCAGCCAGCTCTGCAGTTCCTCTCAGCGCTCGGAGAAGGCACTGTTCCATTTGGGATTTTTATTTTGGTATTGCACCCCGCAGCTCTATACTCATCAACCTCCTCAGCCACTAAAGAAATCTTGTTTCAGATTTTTCAAAAGATCCTGTCCATGACCACGCCCAGTATCAAACAGCAGACACTGCAACATGTAAAGTCCGATCCACGGAGGACGCTATCACCATAGCGCTCCACACCGCGCTGTGTCACCTGGAGCACCGGGAGAGCTATGTCAGAATGCTCTTCCTGGATTTCAGCTCAGCCTTCAACCACATCCTGCCGGAGATCCTGGTCCAGAAGCTTTCACACCTGGGTCTCTCCGACCCCATCTGCCTTTGGATTAAGGACTTCCTGTCTGATCGTCCACAGTCGGTCAGACTCGGCCCACACCTATCCAGCACCATCACACTCACCCCCGGCTCGCCACAAGGATGTGTACTGAGTCCCCTCCTCTTCACTCTCTACACACACGACTGCTCCCCGACCCATCTCTCAAACAGCATCATAAAGTTTGCGGATGATACCACCGTAGTCGGGCTCATATCAGCTGGAGATGAGTCTGACTACAGAGATGAGGTCAACAGACTGACAGCATGGTGTTCAGTTAACAATCTCAAACTGAACACCACAAAAACCAAAGAAATTATTGTGGACTTCAGAAAGGGCAGAGCGGTCCCGACCCCACTGCACATAAAAGGGGACTTAGTTGAAAGAATCCACTCCATCAGGTTCCTGGGGGTGCAGATCTCCGATGACCTCTCCTGGACTGTCAACACAACGGCGGTGTTGAAGAAGGCTCAGCAGCATCTCCATTTCCTGAGAGTGCTCAGGAGGAACAACCTGGAGGAGAGGCTGCTGGTGACCTTCTACAGCGCCACCACAGAGAGCATCCTGACTTACTGCATCACAGCGTAGTTTGCAGGGTGCTCTGCAGCAGACAGGAGAGCGCTACAGAGGGTCATCAACACAGCCCAGAAGATCACCGGCTGCTCTCTGCCTAGCCTGGAGACTATTGCCAGCTCTCGCTACCGCAGCAGAGCTGGAAACATCATCAAGGACTCCTCCCACCCCGCAAATCACCTGTTTGACCTGTTACCCTCGGGCAGGCGGTACAGGTCACATAAAGCCAGGAATAAGCAGACTCAGGGACAGCTTCTTTCCCAGAGCCATCACAGAAACAAATAACACAAGACAAAAATAGGACTACCTGCACACTCACTCATATACTGGGACATATCCTGATCACATTGATCATAACAAACTGCCGCATACTGTAAATATTTTACAATCATATTGACCATACAAACTGCTGTACACTGTGAACATTACATCTTTTTATCTTATTTTTTTACTGTTATAGTTTTATACTTATATTTATAAGGACATAAGTCTCTTCTTGTATGTTATATTTAAATTGCATGGAGATTGCACCAGAGGAGTGGCACTCAAATTCCGTTGTACACCATACAATGACAATAAAGGCTATTCTATTCTATTCTAAAGAGCTAAAGAGACACATATTGTTCTGAGGACATGGTGGAGACTAAAATAATAGAATAAACCCAATGAGACTCATCATCTCATTGTTCCCAGAGCAGACACCGATATCGCTGGTATATCTAAACGGTCTGTATGCATCCTAAACAGCGTGTTTCCTCGTCTGATGAATTATTTTCTCTTGCTTTAACACTTTTCCTGCAAAGAGATTAGAATTCAGAGTTGCTCCAAGGTCAATGTCCGCCCCTAAGATTTGAAAGTTTGGTAATCTACAACCTTGATAGTATAACAAAATCCCAAGCTTTTAAATTAATCCATTTAAAATTGGAATCCATACCAATGTGTTAGTTTATTACAAAAATAATTAAATTATAACATAATCAACTTCAGTGTTAGTGTCGTGTGTTCAGCTTGTTCCACTGCCGTCAGGTTACCAAAACACATCAATTGATGCTTTAAGAATCATTAGCATTTAAAAATCTATGACAATATTAAATATGTATAAATACTAACAGTTATTTTGTTGTGAAATACCATATATTACATGTTACTATACCACATGTGTTACCAGGACTATAGCTAAATGTTGGTGTGAATCAGTGGAGTGCATTTATCACCCCATGAGGATGAGAGAGCAGCCACAGAAGTCTGCATGTTGCTGCCAGCGAGGAGACGGAGTGTGCAAGGAGGAAGGAATCGATCAAAGTCCACAGCGGGGCTGCTAATTAAACCTGAGAAAAGTGAGGATACGCAAACTGTTTACCAATGATTCATTCCTGCCACACCAAGGACACACCATTACCTGGTTTTAAAGAGCACCCTTGACTTTTACCAATGTTGTTGTTTTAAGATAGGAAATTATCCACACATTCCCTCTGTATGTAGGTGGCTACATATCTTGTGTATCACATCCGTCATGGAGCCTTTGGCTGTGTTGTACTTTGCTTCTTGTGCAACCTGGAAGTAGTAATGATTAATGCAGCTGTGTAAAATCAAATAAGTCATGAGCTTTGATGTCTTTATCAACTAGCAGCCAAACACTAACACCACCCCCCATCCCCAACACACACACACACAAACTGAGACATCCCAATTTCATTTCAGAGCGAGGGATTTCCTTTGCGCGACAACCCGCCTCAGTAGAGATCCAGCGTAGTGCCGCATCCTGCCGAGTGCAGAAAGCCAGCACGCACAGAAATGAGATCAAGTGTACCAGCGCATAAGAAGGCGAGATACACAGATCCCCATGCTTCCCCTGCTTTATCCCTCCTCTTCTGTCTCCCTCTTTGCAGCAATGAATGCCAGAGGGCATGTGAGCGCAGTTGGGGGAAATACTGTGCAGCGCGCCCCAAGAGCAGGAAAATATCTCTCACACATTGTTGGTTATTAGAATTGTAATTAAAAACCTCATTTGTAAATTGTATGCGATACAGAGTTGGTTAAATACTCAATATTTCATGGAACATTTTAATAAGTATCATGGAGTGAATACTTTATTTGTTTGAGTGTGTTGCAGCCCAGCACAACCTGATTGGGTTTATTGACACAGACCGTAATTAATAAGAACAAATGTGTCCTAAAATAATGAAAACAACTAAATATGAAATGATATTGTTCTATAATATTGCTTTGGCCTTTTAATAGTATGGTAATAGTGGTGAAGTCATCATCGTCATTACAGGACGCTATTATGAAAAGTAATTTGATACCCGTGTATAATACAAAATGTTATAGGTTACTCTTCTTACCACTGCTTTAGTTAATTGATCGTCAATATGTGTCAATGGGGATAAATTAAATTCAAAATCCATCTTGTGTGGCGTCTGACGGCTCTGTGCTAAAACCAAGACAGACCCACTAACCTTTCATTGAGCCCGTTTACACCATGGAGATTATTGCCAAGCAGGAAAGGCATAGACGCTTGCTGCCTGAAGTACAACATCGACTTTATTAATAGAGCACCTGCTCCTTCTGATGGGATCGATTTAGAGATATTAAAGACATTCCTGTATTTGAAACCGTTTAAAAGATAAACAAAGGGTGACGCTATGGACATAGCAGTGAGAACTATTCTCTCTAGCTCTGTGCTGTCCCGTTTAAGTACATGAAATGTGCACAGTGTATCTGTCTTCTGAATATTAATCCTATCAGATGAGGCTTGGGAAGTTAAGCCCAAACTCTGCTGTTGATACACAGTAAAACCTGTATCATCTCTTATGGAAAGAGAGCAGAAAGGCCCAGCAGAAAGGTCAGAATGTTTGGTTCTGTTCCATTACATTAATACTCTGAAGTTATATATGAATAGCAAAGTATTGATCGACATCTCAACCTCCTGTACAGAACAGATCTGTTGTGGAGAAGAAATGACAGCTTTCGTTAAAACTTCTGTGGCGGGGGAGGGAACGTTCAGGAGAAAAAAGCCTCTCCATAATCCACTTTATGGCTCTGTCAATAATCTATTGCGCTGAAGAAGAGCAAACTTTGTGAATTATTAATAAATCAATTTTCCTGGTGTGGGGTATAACATCATTACCGTGACATCACATCACAAAAGCCCTTAGCAGTGTTTGATATTGTATTGCTGAAAGAGGAGTAGATAATGGTGGCGCATGGGCAAATTGAATCTCAGGTTCACAAAAGAAATACTAAACTCAGGCAGAAAAGACTAAAGAATGCCTAATATACAAAACTCTGGGGATATAATTTCACAGTCGACCAAGTCCTTCGGGTCATTTGTCCGTAAGTGAAAGAGCAATACATCTGCAAGTAAAATACTTTGGGGGTCTTTAATCATAAGATATTATTCCTTAAGAAAATCATGATCACTTCTCAACTCCTCCGCTAGATTTCACAGAGCTACTTTACTCCTCACCAATAATTTATCATTCGTTTCTCTCTGGACTTATTTTCTAATAGCTCAGTAGCAGGGCCAGATTTAGGGAGAGAGGAAGAAAATATTCCGTTCAAAACTGACAATCTTATACGAGCATAATGACTCAAGAATAGACGTTTTAGATGTCATATTTGAAGGGATATAATTATTGTGATAAAATGGTGCAATACATGGGATTCTTTAAAGACATAGACTTGAGCAGAGGAAGAGGTTAGCGCCCAGCCACCACTCTGCACCCTGTTGGTGCAGAAGCGTAGCGCCCAATCTCTAGTTCCCCCTCAGGTGAACACTGAGCTTGGACTGGTACCTGTCACGACTTCTCCACCTCCATGGTTGTGTTCATCCTGCCTGGATTGTATCTCAATCCCTTCACCTGGTCCTCGCGCCCTTCTAACCTGCCTCTGACCACCTCGTTAGTCCCTCATTCCCTTCACCTGGTCCTCACGCTCTTCTCACCTGCCTCTGACCACCTCGTTAGTCCCTCATTACCTTCACCTGGTCCTCACCTCCTTCTCACCTGCAGCCTATCCCCTCATTAGCCCCTCACTTTCACTTGTCCTGACAGGTTGTCGTGTGTGTCATTGCTTAGCTCTCCAGTATATTCAAAATCTAAATTCTGATCTGCCTTTTCCGACCCTGTTTGCCTGTTTGTGCCCGCCCCCTTTTGGATTTGTTGCCTTATTGTCTGGACCACCCAGTTTTGACCCTGCCTTAATTAACAAGTAAAGATCCTCCTCCTGCGTTCCTGTTTACAAGTCGTGCTTTTGGGTTCACATACCTGTAACTCTACAGTACCACTGTGACCACTCAGCTATCGGTGCCGCTCAGATGCTCCCCTTCTCGTAAGCGTAGGGCTATCAAGATGTTACAAAAATGTTTGAATATTGATCCTAAAAGATTATACAAACTGTAACACTAATACACAACATACTGTTTGTATATCTATGTGTGTGTGTGTGTGTGTGTGTGTGTGTGTGTGTGTGTGTGTGTGTGCATTATGTCTATGGCACAGTGTTCTAACAGTGATCATCTTGTAGCGAAAGGGTTTTTGACAGCCTTCACTCACCCCGACAGATACTGTTCTATTATATTTAATATAACAATCCACTCTGACTGTGAGGCGGAGATTCCCCGATCTTGTTGTGCTTGGAGTGAAACGTAATCTGCACAGATAGATGAATAAAACACTTAAATGCCACGTTGCATATGTGGTTTGAACTTATTGACCGTAACTATATTTATTGACCATAGCTCCCAGTCTGTTTGTGAGCTTGCCTGTTTCCCTACAAGCAGATCCCTCTTACTTGCCACGGTGGGCGGGCAAATTAAATAAATCAATAAAAACACGGGCCTACAAAGGCGGTTGATGCCGTGGACATGAATACTATTTTGGTTCAGTAAATGTCTGCTGCCAGTCAGCCTGGTGAAGGCCGGTTAGAGAGCCGATGTCTGCTCCGCTCCCCGGGAGAGGCTGCTGACAGACAGCAAAGACATTTACCCAAGACCAGTCGGTGTGGATTGCATTACAGAATGCTAACACACCTCCACGCCTGGCTTCCAGTTGGAATTCCCAGTAAATTGTTATAATATATTTATATTTTATGAATGCAAGTGACTCATTATGTGGTGCATTCAGAGTGTGTGATCCAGACAGGTTTTTTCACAAGGGAATATTACATTTTGTATTCTAATATCTGATGTTGTTTCTTTAGGCTCCCGGTCTGGGCGGTCTGAGTTTGTATGTTTTCCTTGTGGCAGCGTGGGTTCCCTCCGGGTTCTCCCGCTTCCTCCCACAGACCAAAGACATGTACCTCAGGTTAATTGAAATCTAAATTGCCCATAGGTGTAATTTTGAGTGTGAATGGTTGTCTGTCTCTATATGCGCCCTGAGATGGACTGGTGACCTGTCCAGGGTGAACCCCGCCTTCACCCAAAGTCAGCTGGGACCGGCTCCAGCTAAGGTTAAGTCATTTGGATAATGGATGGATAGATGTTGTTTCTTTGACTATTCCAATGGATATTTATATATTATTTTAAGACATCTCTAATCCCATTAGATAAAACACTGTTGGGGGATGAAACATATTTACTACTTTTCTTTATTCATGACTTTAATTTAAACAAACCTGACACATCAGTGGCAATTTGAAAAAGGTCATCCATAGGGACAAACAGGAGTCAGGAAGGACGCAAATTATTGATAATCCCAACTCTGGAAAACATGCAACATTTAGGAAACATACAACTTTAATGAACAAGTGTCTCTCTTATGATAAAGAAAATCCTTAAAAGTCTTCACATGTACATAATGTATGCAAAATCCCAATACTGAGTTACGAGAATGGATCTACATCTTGCATTGCAACTTTGATGTACACATTAAGACCCTATGACCACCTGTGGTGCAGCGTTTATATTCAATTGTTCCCAATGAGGAGGCACCTCATTGCTGCACCCAGCATCCTTTTCAAAGCCAGCTGCCTTTTTTGTGCGGCCGCTCCAAACGATTCTCGTTGCAAAACTCAGAACTCTTCAGAAAAGCTACGGCGTTGACACACACTATCATAACAAAGAGTAAAAAAAGATCCCTTAGTTTGGTAGTAGATTGGTTTGGAGGACACATAATGCTGCTGGTGAGGTGCTCATGGTGGGAATAATGTCTAACAAAGAGATAGTATCCCAAATAGATAATAAAAAGAAAAGGGTCATGCTACTCTATCATATTATGGGGGTTAGAGTGGTGATATGTTATCACGATGTTGTTGTCATAGAATCATACAAAAGCACTCATAGAGTGCTTTTCCAACACAATGCTGGAATGGTGCACTTTCCAGAGCATCTTTGTCAATAAAAGACAATTCAAGCCAGGACACTAGCCCTAAACAGTACAAGGCCGGAGAGTGTACCTTTTATTCGTCACAGGTCCAACGTTCATCTTCGTGCAGCTCACTTTGCGGATCTGAAGACCCATAGCACATGTTGAGGTCTCATTTCTGGAGCTGGTGTCATTGAGATCCATGGAGCCATCCTCCATACAAGGACCCCAGGCTGAGGCCTCCCAGTGGAACACCATACACGGCTGGTCATTGCAGACTCGCCACTCCTGCAGGGCTGAAGCTGCCGGACACTCCTTTCCTCCTGGCCACCAAGACACAGGGAGAGAAATCATATAATTTAAAGACATGACAACTGCTGCATACGTCTTTGATTTGACATTCGGAAAAGAACAAGCTGAGAAGGCAAAGTTTAGTTGTCTGCTGTGTTTGTGAGCATGAAAAAACTAGTGCTAGTCTAACAAAGCCACATTATTATGCAGAGTTCATGTCATCTGCAGAAAATCTCAAATACAATTCACCTGAAGTAACAAGCTGAAGTGCTGCTGGAAATCAAATGCTAATATAATCATTGACCGCTGGCTGCATGGCGATAAAACAAATGTGTGTTTGGATGAGCCGAGCAGACACATTACAAGTTACAACAAGTCTGAATTACAAATGAAAAGTCACAGTAAGGTCGCTGTAACATAATTCACAGTTTAATTAACACACTTCTCTCAGCCACACCACAACAGTCGTTGACAGTCCCTGCCCCTGTATTCTGTTCCACATATTTAGTGTTATATTTGGATGAATACTGTCATATATGACAGCAAGAAATATGTGAAAGCATTTCTGTATTCACCAAGATGGTATTTCTAACTGCCCCAGAAATTGGGCTGGCATGACCTGCAGTTCAATGTCATCCTGCTGAGAATGATGTTCACATGAAGAGTGTGTTCAAGTACCAATTATATGAGAAATTAGCCAATCGAGCTTCAATAAAATGGAAATCGATATTTTAAGTGTTTCTCTACAGCATTTCAGTTCCGTGACTTTATGTGCCAACATTTTTTCATGAAAATGTTTTATGTTTAGACTGTTTTATGGTAGAATAAAACAAACTATTTTCTTAAGAACAGTTCGAGGAAACCACAAAATCATGTATGTAAATATGTTGATCATGTATCACATGCACAAACAGATGAATCAAAAGCATGCACACATAGGCATTGAGATTTAACAACATACTTGATGTGTACTGGGGCTATATTGGTCAGAATCTGTCTAATTTGATGGATATAAAACTGGTGGCGGTTTGACTTGAGGTAGGTGTCATCTGGAGAGAAGTGATTGTCCTAAAGCCAACTGTAACTCACAGAAGGGACAGGCTCAGCTTGCCACTACCAAAGAAATCCTGCATCTTCCAGTTTGTTTTGCATTCTCTATTATCCCCATACATCATCATATGAAGACGATTACAACACACACACACCCACACACCCACACACACCTCTGCGAAGCAAGCATAATAATCATCGACACAGTACGCAACCTGTCTTAACATCAGCTGTTATTCTAGATATGCTTTTAGTTACAGGGACTAATGAGCAGTAGCTGGTTGCCAAGACTCTGCTATCTGACTTGAAAACACACAACAGTTGGAGTATACAGAAAAATGCTGGCCAGAAAATGAGCCGTTGATAATGGATGGTCAACTCAAACCTCAAATTGAAACATTTTTGTCTCCTCAATCTACAAGAAGAAGAGCCAAACTTTGAGTTAGTCTACGGGTTTTTAGTTTGGATTCCAAGAGACATTCTCAATATCATATATCATGCAATGTTCTTCGAGTACCAAAGCAGTCTTTTTTTAAATATGATGAATTTAATAAAACTACTCAATAATATTGCACTTCTTAAAATCCGGCCCCTACGTCCTGCATAATGCAACTTGAGCAAAAGCAGTTCAGTTGGAAATTCCAGTGTGTATCACCCAGTATCACTGCACTGTAATATATATGATGTACCTGAGAAAACTAAACCTCCAGTGAAAATTATCTCTGATCATCCGTAAACCTCTTTTCAGAAACAGAATCAGCTTTATTACATGTACGCATACGAGGAATTTGACTCTTGACGTACATACATTCAAATAGACAAATAAACAACAAATAAATAAATATATATAAATATATAAATATATATATATATATATATATATATATATATATATATATATATATATATAATATGTACTGCCACTGCTTATGTAGCACCTTGTATATCATTAA
This sequence comes from Liparis tanakae, assembly GCA_036178185.1. Taxonomy (NCBI): domain Eukaryota; kingdom Metazoa; phylum Chordata; class Actinopteri; order Perciformes; family Liparidae; genus Liparis; species Liparis tanakae. The sequence continues at coordinate 16,129,058 of CM070107.1, forward strand.
TAAAATTACACACTTAATGACAAAATCTAAAATCTAAAATTCTGTTCATAAGTAAATAAGTATATTTGGTAAAAGATAATAAATGTTGTTTGACTGAAAACTGGTTTCTGGGAAGTTCTGCCCAAAATAAATAACAACAATGAACACAGAGAATAAGTGAAAATTAGAAACATCAGGCTGTAAAAGATTCAAAGAAGTGAGGGGGCGTTGCGTTACCTTTTCCTGGCATGGCCAGCACAGTGCGACTGCGGCTCTGTCGACCCTCGGCGGTCTTGGTGGCACAGCTGTGTGAGCAGGGGGACCAGGAAGACCAGGAGCCCACCACACAGTCTGCAGGACAGGCCACCTCGCAGGCCACCTCTAAGGGGGTAGGGTCGTTTACGCAGTGGGCCACCGGCACATCGTTCCCTGAGGAAGGCAAGTTAAGATAAGTATAAATGAATCCCAACGAGTTCCATTACACTTCCTGCATCTCGCCGTGATCAAACAACAATCAGGCAGGCTTCAAATTCAAATCCAGCTCAGGGGTTCATGACATTATGAGTGTATGTAAGCACCGAGAAAGCATAACATTGCAACGGGGCTTACTGTGCATCTGTTTTTGTATTCTGATCACATTCAAAGAGATTATGTATATGCAGTGAACGGAATACACTCGGATATGCTCTGCTTGTTTGGGGTTGTTTACCATTTTCTGTCAGGCTGGAGAAGGCAGCTGTGACATGGAAATAGATCATGGTGGGATCACATGGTTGACACCGTTGTTGCATGTTAATGCTTGGTAACATTATCAGGTTGAATCTGGATACAATCAAATGTATAAGATGTTTATATTACAATCATTATTAGGACATTAAATAATTGGTAATTACAATTTGTAGTATCCTGAAGAACATATTTATATATTCGCAAATGTGATGGGGAACTAGTACTCATGAATGCAGCATAGAGTGTATATAGTGTTTGTGAACACAGCTCTAATGCGGGCCACCAATTCCCTCATCAGGGACAAAAATGCACATGGTTACAAGTGTTTTTTTTTATTTATTCTTTTGCATTAGTTCCCTTTTCTTTAGGTGAAATAGAGTGCCATTACCGACATGCCCACGGCGAGGTGCCTTCCTCTTCTACACACATGTACCAGCACAGCATGTACCAGCACAGCGTGATCTGCTTCCCCACCATTGGCCTCAGATTAGATTCCAGAGTGTTACTTATTTTAATTTTAGTAGATTACAGATTGTTAGGGTTTTACAGTTTAAAGATTGTGAAAACTAATTATTTGTATTCCCTTATTGTTTTCAGTAATTTTCATTCGTCCATTACTCTTATTTCCACCCGAGCAGCTTGATTGGATTTGTTTTATTTTTGCAAACTGTAAAATGTTTCTGATCCTTTAGGGGAATTACATTTATTTTCACTCAAACCAAATTTAAAGTTAATCGGTATTGAATTTAGATCGTATCTATTGCCTCCACACGGCTCTCAACAAAGCAGTGGCTGAGCCGGGGGCTTTCTAACGGTGAAAAAAACTACATCGGTGCTAAAGGAACTCACAGTTTTTACCTATGGCAGAATCTATGGGCTAAACTTATGCATTGAATTGGATATCAGCGACTACAATATGAGTGCGCTGCAGCGCTGCGGTCATTAGCTCGCCAGTAGTAGTAGCCAATACGCCACTAAATCTTAACATAAAGAAATATCCTGTAGAAATAACCTTTTAAGAGATCATAGATTGACAAATTCTGTCCAGCATAAATATAATTTAATTTCAGTGAAATAAAATTATGAAAAAATCCACTTATTATTCTGAAGCCATTTCAAAAGCTCTTCGCTTGGCCTTCATCTTGCAGTTATGTTATGAAATATTTATCACAGCTCCGAGTTAACTCTTTTGTCAGAAGTGAAAAAGATACAGGAGGACTCTGCTTCCAAGATAATGACTCTTTTGTGTGACTAAACACAAGAATTACATAAAATATTCCGATATGAAAGGTAATAATAAATAAATAATACCCTTGGTGAAGAATAAATAAATACGTAGAGTTTTTAATATATTTTGTATTTTTTTTTGCATCCAGCCCAGGGTTAGCAATGTGCTATCTCTTTGTCCCAGAGAAAGAGAGAGAGATCAATTTCAGAAACCGAGATGTCAAAACAATGTCAGCAGCAGCCCAGGCGATGTTTTGGGGAATATATCCGCTCACACACAGCAGTAAGCTATCATTAACTAAATCATCTGTGATATACTTTAACACTAACAACCATGGGGAAGATTTGTCATCAACTTTTTTTTCTTCTCCAAACGAATACTCTTGATGCAGCGGAGGAAATCTGAGAGAGCAAAGGTAGAGATCGCCTCATCAGGTATGTGAAATACTCTCCTGGGGAGGTTGACAACATTTGGCACATGAAGTGAAAGCATCAGAGGTTTAGATCAAAGTAACTGGTGTGTGTACCGCTGGAGATATCTGTCTTTTGTTTGGGACGCACGAGTCCTTTTAATAGGTGAAGACACAAGTGGCCAATAGACAGATGGTTCTGCAGTTGAAGTTATCAATGAAACAATTCTCCAGTACTTGGTGGAAGTGATGCTTTTCACTCTTAGCAAGAAAGTATAAAAGAAAGGAAAAAGAAAATGACTCCTGGGCAAAGTAGTGGAGGCTGTTGCTCTTGAATATGAATTGTACTCGTCATTGTACATTATACACACTTATGTGTAATTGACTGAAATGTTAAGCTGTGTGGGAAATATATTGTCTTTGTTCCGCTTGGCTCCCAACCGAGGTAATCGTTGCATGAGCCCATTCTTTGGATATGTGGTAAGGCAGGCCACAGGCAGCCTTCAATTACGGATCCAGGAAAAAGGGGTGGGAAGCTCACCTGGGCCTTTTCTTCCTGGGTAGTCAAACACATAAGATTAGCTAATGCCAGCCTAGTTGGGGGAGTTATTTGCTAAGCTCTCGTTTCTTTTTGTGCAGATTCTAAAAATATGATTGTAATATAACATATTTCCTCGTCTTCGGTGAGGGATGCTAGACTCCAGAAAACTCACTTGCATGTTTTCCAAGCGGGGCAGGGGTCAGTGTTTCACCAATATAGAGCTAGATCTACTATCCCAATGCATGTTTTTTATGAACTACTTATGTACATGTTCCTTTTGTTTTCAAGGAAGGAGCAACCAATGTTTGTCCCAGGCCTATTATATTTGTGTGTCGTTTTTAAGTTGGTCAATTGCATGTGTTGCACACTTGGACACAGGACATCAACGTGTGCCTGGGTTTAAGAACTGTTTTTGCTGAAAGCACAGAAATATATCACGATCAGCAACGCAACGCAACGCAACTGCATGCTGCAGGCTATGTTTAACTTAGAGTATGCAAATGGACAGTGACACACACCAAGCCATGTCTAAAAGCTTTAACTTTACGAAAATGTGATGAAGCTCAAATTCATTGCATTCGTTCAATGAGATGAATCCTTGTAAAGGGTTGTAAACTGAAAGAAATAGTTTGCCATTTCCTTTCATTTACAGCGTTACACATTCAACCATGATTAAATCCATGACCAAAGAAATAATATCGTCAAAATAAAATAAGTAGAACAAGCGGAAAGTAAAATAAGCTTTAAAAAAAACCTTTGCTTCATAAAAGATTACTTTAGAGAATCAAACATTTACAAGTCATAGACCATGTGTCTATGTGGGTCTCAAAGGGTTAAAACATAATGACGTTCCAGTACATCGAACAATGGCTTCTCTAATGTGATGCAAATGTGTGCCTTGTACCCGATTGCTGCATTATCTGTATCATCCAATGTATGCAATGCAACACGTAGAAGACGTCCTTGTGCTGTAGAATTGTTCGGATGTAATATTGCCAACGGTATAAAATCAGTAATTATTAAACACTGTTCTGCTTGAAGATCACAAAGGACTAATGAATGTCGGTAAACAAAACTAACAAAAGATTCATAAAGCATTGCCTGGAAACACTGCCTAAAGAAAATGATATGATAACATGAAACCAAATACACAACTTAAGTGTGTGTGTATATGTGTGATACTACATGTGGATCTGCAAATAGATGGCTGCCCTAGGGGTCCTTTTGCATTATTAATACAGGGATTTGTAGTTGGGGCTCTTACTCAAATATAATACCATTGCCCCCTGCATGCAATTTCAACATGATTTCTATTCCGCTCGCCCACCCACCAATTAATGGTCTTCATCGTTATTATTCAGGTAGATGTAGAAAAAAGCGAGCAGTCCTCGCCTTTTTATTTACGTTTTAATAATCCTATTCACTCGGTGAAAGGCAAAATCTCTGAACATCAAAGTGGGCTCTGACTAGCCTGGGTCAATAATTCATGTGTTCCCTGTATTTGTCCGTCAATCATGACACTTTGGAAATGTTTCAATTGTGACCGTTTCAAAGCCAAGTATAAATTTGCTTTTCCGAGGTTATCAACGCTTGCATATTGTTAACCAGTCGAGGAGAGAAGAGTTTAGGCTGAGTTATTGTTGTTAGGTAAGTAACATCTGGCAACATGCTTCTATGTCAGCTGCCAGTCACAAGGTAGTGAGGCTAGGCTAGGCTAACACTTATACTTTTACTTTTATTTTAACAAAGTTTACAGCCCGAAGAAGTGACAGTGAATACAATAAGCACCCATTAACCTCCCTGTCTGAGATGCCATATTTTAATCTCAGTTTGCAACAGTAGTAGCAGAACCTTCCAGGTCTAAGCTGCATGCGAGGCAACTCCTCATTCACATAGCTGGATATGAGGAGTATAATGTTTTGTTTACAAATTACAGATCATATGGGTTAAAGTTGAAAAGCCTTAGTTTCTACATGGATGCCACATGATGATACATGATGATACATGTTACTCATAATCCAGCCAAAAACATGTGATGTGAAGAAACGTTGAAATAAATTTGAAATAGAACAAGCAACAATGGACGGAGACATTCAGAGATTCAACGGGCTTGGTTATAAGTAGATGCAATTGGACATGTTAATCAGTCAACAAGTATGTGCCAAAACATCTGCAATTCAATTAATGTTGTGGTTGTGCTATGCTTAAGTGCGAAAAGAGCTGGCAGAGTTGACAGCCAATCAACACTTTCACACATTTTGTATTATCAGTTAAAGCTATGAGAGAGTACATCAATAGATGAACATGTTGATACACCGTTACATTTGTTATATTGAGGCTTTGGCAATGCATCCGTGTGACATTTAATTTTCAAAGCTTGCAGCAACACAATACGCCTTCTGTTACTTTTGTAAAAAAAGGAACACCTTTTTTCTTTTCAAAGGGTGTAGATGCCTCTCGATCATCCTTATGGCTGAGCTCCACAATGTCCTTAAATACCCTTGAGCCAGTCTATTCCATTTAATCTATACCCGAGTGGTTTTAAGAATTGCCTCATGTATTTGCTTAGCAATAAAAGCTTGGCTGTAGGTGATAGATGATGTTTTCTGATCGCTTAAGCAGCCACAAATAATAATTTAAATCTCCATTAGATAAACTTTCCAGAGAAAGTGCTATCTCTTACTCTCTGCAGATATAAACTTTCCTCAGACAACTTTACGAGTTTTCAGGTTTTAAATGCAGTAGTAGTTGTATGCTTATAAATAGGAACATAACCTACTCTATCAAGAAGTAAAGTGGAGAAAACACTCAATATCTCAATTTACCTTTTTGTCAGTGCTCTCGCTCTAAAAAAGCTTACTGATAGGAAACAAATAATTACAGTTACCATCCTAGTGAAGAGTGTCCTCCCTCCTCTCTCTTACTGGTAAGACACCAATACTTAGTTTTCACATTAGTGGGAGTCCCTCCAGAGTGATGGTTTTGTCTAACCTAGGACCTGTATGGCTCCTCTCCAGCCTTAAGAAGGCCATGACCTTTGCCCCGCCTTGTCTTGGCCTCGAGCACCTGAGGAAGGGCCTCTCGGAGAGCCCGTCCATGAACTGCGGCATTATGCCTTGCACAGTAAGGCCGCTAGATTGGCTGAGGTGGAACACCTGAGGGGCGAGTTTGACCTCCCCATTCAGGGCTGTCGGATCCAGCACAACCTGCCTATTTCAAACGCTGGGGCTCTCCTCAAGAGGACTAGGTCTGCCGTGCTGGCTTCTAGAGTGGATCTGCTGACCGCAGGCCACAGATCTGGCATCCCAATGCCAGCCACGTTCAACTCGGGGTCTGGCCGCTGGAGGGCCCGAGTGGCTGCAGAGGGGCTACACAGAATCATTTGGAAGGACTATTCTTAATGCCAGAGTGACATTTACCTAGCCTGGATACTAGACCGAACTTTTGAAGTCGGGAAGTTCGGTCTGGCATTGCTCCATTGGGGAGAAATTATCTCCGACCAGATATTGCCGGACCAATCAAATTGTCAGGGCGGGCTTTATACGATGATGGACAGATGATCAACAGTAACGTAACCAAGCACGTCATAAAAAGGTGCTTGGGTTGAATTTGTGTACAACAAACATGGCTGCCGCTAGAGAGCTAAGATGTGTAGATTCTGCCATTGAGTCTGTTTTAGAAGACCTCGACAGAGCATTCATTTTGAAAGAGGAACAGAGAAACGCAATCAAGGCATTTGTAGATCGAAAACTATGCGTCGCTTAAAATACGTCACATACTACGTTGCTCTGATTGGTTGTAGCTCTATCCAATTGAGCGAAGAGGCATTTTCATTCCTGGTTCGGTTGAGACACGCCCCATCATCACAGCCCAACGGAGCGGTATCAGACTCAAATTCTGACTATAATTATGAGTATGACATCGTCAGGCTAACATTTACCTGTCAACAGTACGAATGCAGATGGAAGTTATTTCCCAACTGGAGGAACCCAATACAGTGCTGTCACAGACTGGTGTCCCTCTTCTTAAAAAGGGGCTCAGCTACTGAGGGCTCCTCCAGGGGACTTGCCTGTGGTACTGGACAACCTATGCTCGCCTACCTTCGATCCCTTGGCAGAGGTAGAGCTGTGATGGGTATTGGCAAAGACGTTTTTTATTCTTACCATCACTTGATGGAGTGAGTAGGCAAGCTACACGCCCTGTCGGTCAGTGAGTCATGTCGGAGGTGGAACTTCGGTGGCTCGGGTTTCACACTGTGGCTTAATGCAGTGTTTCTCCCAAAGATGCTGGCACGCTGGTGTCTCAACCGGCCTATCCAGGTTGCACAATTCGACCCCCGCCGTAACTGTTATGGTTGATCGTCCGTGCTCTGCCATCCAGAGCAAGGGGCCCTTCTACCAAGAGTATTCTCACGGCAGGGCGACCCTGAGAGGTATGCACATTCACCAGAGACTACAGAGTGAACGTTGCCACCCTCCACCCACTGGAGGTGGTTCTTCGTCCAAATTCCTCTGCTTAAGTCCTACGAGGTAGGTTCCTTGGGTTTCCTCATGACACTATTGGTATAAGTCATCCAGTGCTAAGCACCGCCTCTGGTGGTCAGGAAGGATGAAATAGAACATTGTTACATATGTAACTACGGTTGTATGAATCTTGGATGGCCGCCAGAGTTTCTGGTCATTCGGAACTTCTGGATTTCTACGAGAAGATTCTTAGGACTGATCTCAGGATGACGCTGGAAATTATACCCAGCTGCGGGTCATCCGAGGTCACAGGTGACTTCATAGTTATTAAGACTCGAAATGTGTGTACACGAGATGAAAGATATCTAGTGCTAAAACCGCCTCTGTCATCCAGGATTCATAGAACCGTAGTTACATACGAACCAAAAGCATAGCTGCAATGAGTAGTGTCTTTTACTTTAAAAACAATTAATTCAGCGGTTTCAAATCCTAAACACAAAGATTGTCAGCAAAATGCACACAGAAGATTTCTCATCCATTTATACTTTAAAAACAATTTTGCATTGGCTTTTTCTAGAAAACCGCACGGATGGCAGTTTGACAGTATTTTTTTATTTGGTTCAGCTCAACTCAATATACCATTAATTAACTGCATGCATCTACAATGGAAATAATGATCTCATCATGTCTGAAACTGTTTTTTAGACAGTACTAGCTGTGACATCGTAAAGCGTACTGTCCTACATCGTGATGCTTTTAGGTCTTAACTATGTCACTGCAATGCGGTGAAAAATAACAACACATTTACAGGATTTTGCGTCACTTAACAACTTGGCCCTGACACTGCGACTGTGAGAATAACTCGGCGTGCTTGAAAACAAATCCGATCAGCCAATTAAGTAAGCAAGAGTGAACACATTGTCAACATTCTCTAACAATAAATCCACTGCAGATGATTTCATAAGCCTTTTTCCTCAAACCCGCTAAAGCTTACATTCTTAGTTGTCCTGTCGAAACTCATTACACTCTTCTGTTGGCTAATACATTTGGACCCTCCACTGCCTTCTTGATAAACACGCACATGATCCATTGTGACAGAATAATAAAACACAGGCAAAAAAGGGGCAATTAGGTTTATAATCTATGAAGATGAGCAATTAATGCCTGCAGGAAGCTGTGATTCTGACTTTTAATCAGGCCAATGTTTTCTGTGCCCATAAACTTGGTGATGGGTCTTCATGAATAATCCATGCTTCGTTAACGCTGCTGTTCCTATCAGCCAACATGAGGATATGGCTCAGCACGATGGATCACATTACACCCGATAGTTCATGCATCACATTGTTACTGGCGTTACGTGTCCGGACCGGAGCCCTGATGGCTTTACTCTGGCCTTGATGATTTGCATTGCTACTTGTAGATGTAGTCTAATTGAGGTTGTAGCCCCATTTCTACATTCTAAAAACATTAAAATAATAAGCAATAGTTAATATCCATAGCTGTCATACATAGCTGAGTGTTTTAAAGATAAATGTAACGTGTTTGCTGGAACCTAATTTGAAGACTACGGTTGTACAGTAATGATCAATGGTAAAGGAATACATCATTAAAGGAATAGTTTAACATGATGGGAAATATCCATATTATCTGTCTTGCAAAGGCTTAAATGAAAATATCAATACCACTTTAATTCCCCTCTTTATTTTCACCCACAGGACGTAGTTAGCTTAGTTCAGCATAAACAGTGTAAGGGAGAAGGCTCGCCTGGCTCCGTCAAAAACTAATGATTGCAAGAATGCCTATTTCCCGAAATTTAAGAAATATGAATTTATTGTCTGGAAGGCCAAATTAACCAACCAAGAAAAACTCCAGCCTTGCCAAATTTTACTACTAACACAAACTCTAGTGTGGGATGAATATTTTAATGTTGGTCTAATTAACCGTACATTGGAAACTCAGGATAGTACCTTCAGCGCTGACACAGGTCACATTCTGGGCCGCCGTTCCAGGACCACAAGAGTGATTCGTGGGAATGCATCCTCCTGCTTGTTGGACCTGCCACAGGTAGCATGCAGGATCATCACAGGGGATGAAATCCACCAGATGAGAGCAGGTCTCCGAAGGACTGCCTGACTCCCACAACACCTGTCTCCTCCTCTGTCTGAAACCTGACAAAAGGAAAAGCTTGTCAGAGAAGAAATTGATATTCCTGAACAAAACTGAACAGAAGCTCTCTCAGAAAATCAATATACAGTATTAAGATGTGGACTTGACGAGACTTTATCTTTGTGATCAATTATTTAAATCTTTCATCAACTATGCTGTAGCCAGCAGCAGCAACTCTGCTAAAAGCAGCCATGTATCACCGATAACCAGGGAAATTAAGGATGAATAATAATAGAAATATAGGAGTCGTTGGCAATTCCATAAAAAATGTGATGCAATTCTTAGTATATCAAGGATTAAATGATGCTTGACAGCTGAGGTTTTGTTAAAATGTTAAATTGCTCACCTTTTAAAGCAATGAATAAGATATCTACAAAAGTGCTTAATCTATTCGACTCAATATCAGCACTAGGAGCTGTCCACAGTCTATTAAGTACTCCCTCTCCCTTCATCAGTCTGGTGATTTGAAGTGATGACTGTACCCTGGTTCATTATCTCTCAGGCTCCTTCGATTGTCATACCCGCGACAAATGTCATTAAACTAGTCAGTGATAAGATCAGGGGTTTGAAAATGCAACTCGCATTATTTAACGTTGTTTCTTTAGTATTATGAGACTGGTTATTAGATTGTCTAGTTTTTAGGATCCAAAGTTGTGCACTGACTTAATTATCATTAGCCATATTTTATTAATATATATGATTCAAAATTAAACCAATTGTCCCATTGGCATGGACATGTCCTCAGGCATTCAAAAGGAGCTGTTCATTGTAGCTTACAATAAAAGGTTCCTGATGCAATGAGCACACCTATAAAGCAAAGCTAAACAATTAGGAAATATGTCAATAGTTGCTGAAAATGCAGAATCAATTTAAGTTACTAAAACTAGTTTACTAAAAACTAAATAGAACGGTAGGATAGAATTGTAGGAAATGAAAATATTTTGACTGCGCAAATTCATACCATTTCTTTGTATTTAAAACAAACATACAGGATATAAAATAACCCTTAAACACACCATTTTGTTTTTATTTTCTATTTTTTTTAAATATCAATATAATGGGCCCAGAAGGGGAAGGGACCAATTGATTAAGTCATAATAAAAATAGTCTAAAAATAAAAGAACATCTCCAGCTGGATCCTATTGCCCAAGAAAGAGACCAGGGGAGATGAGGGAGATAATGAGGCGATGGCACAGCAAAAGGGGAAGGTGCTTATAAAAAGTGAGTGATAAGGGTTCAGTTATGTGGCTCACAAAGCTTCTCAGAGGAACACCTGTCTCTCCAATTACTGAGCCTCACTGTCTGTTCACTACTGCTGCTGCTGTTTCTGTTACTAAATTGGAGGCTACCAGCTGAGCCATACTGGCTCCACACGAGCATCATACTGCAACATCTCTGCAGGTGTAGAGCTGACATGTCCATCATAAGAGCCCATCTCAGCTCAAATTAAATCTTGAATTATTATATTAATTAGGTGTAGAAAGGGAAAAAGAGGTGCACATGAATGGCATTTTGTCCAGGGTAGCAGCCCCTATGCTGAACACGCTACAGATCCCACGCGTTAAGATACAATGGAACACTTTCAGGTGCAGGCTACTGCTCATGCAGGATCTGCCGGTGTAAAAAATTTAAAGTGGACACAGTGCAGAGTAAAAAAAAAAACTGGAGCCGTTCCTTTTTGTTCACAGAGGTAAATGCGGAGCCAGGGTCCTTGATGTATTCACAACAACTTTCAATGCTCAAGGAATATCATATTTGGTGCCACTATCACTACTCATATTGGCAAAATACAATTTGGAAATACAACTGAAAACAGAGAAGATCATTTAATTAATGACAGCGTTAATTAAAAAGTTTTAGTCGTAGGCGAAACAAGCTGTTCATCATCTGTTGTGCAAATGGATTGATCTTTAATTTTGGATGTGTTTCAAAGGCAATTATCTTCCTTATATTCAAATAAAAGTTTAGATGTTAATAGTGTTTGTTTATTTATAGTTTGACACCCCTTTTCTGAATGAACTATTCATTTGATTCAAGGTGTTACAGTATACCACAGTATACCACTATTTTCTTACATGATTTACAATTATACATGTGTGGGTAAGGGGGGGCAATTGTGAACTGAAATATGAATAGAGTACCCTACAGTAGAAAGGAAGAGGAGCTGCACATCTGATTTCTCCTATGACAGCAGTTACATATATTTTTTCTAAAATCAAGCCAAGCAAATATGAGGTTGCTTTTATCTAAAAGAAGAAAAGCAGTGTGTCATATCTTCCATGCCTCAACGTGGTATAATTGTGTAGCTTTCTTTCTCAGTGGAGCTATTTTTTGTAAAGCAACCAGCAACATGGGAATTAAAATGTATTGTTTTATTTAAACTTCTAATTTAATTTTAGTAGTTAATTAGCTAATGAAATCATATCACACTACAATAGACCTGTAAACCATTAATAGGATCATTTGTCATTCAAGCAGGAAGAGGTTGTCAGAATATATTCCAATAACATGATCAAAAGATTATTAAGCCAATTACCCGATCTATTACAAATTGCACCATACTTTGATTCACTCTAAAACATTGATTCTCTCAGAGCTGGGTTTTTCATAAAACATTGTCGCTGAGTGGGCACTCATTACTCTAATCCACAGCATCAAAGGCTGAGCTCTACATATGCTCCAGCACCTCCTCCAGTAACCGCTGATCAAACTCAGACAGCAGCAGCTTTCCTTTTTCAACCATTCTCATTTTACTGTAGTTTGGCAGAAAGGTTTCACATCCTTTCCCTCTGCACTAAAACAAAAAGATTCACGGCATTCTCAGAGGGAACACATTAAAATATTGTTTGATACATTTAAATAAATCAATTACAAAAATAAATATGTATATTTAATCTGTGTAACACAAAATGTATGAATACTTTCATATATTACATTTATTTAGGTTAAATGGTGTGCATATCAACTCAAAATGAATGTGTTTAATTGGGGATACCCTTTGCGCATGCACCAGCTGAAAATCAGTTGTTTGCAAGAGTCAGACACATTTTCAGGGCTGGTGTAGTGGCTCGCGTGTTGCCTCACAGCAAGAGGGCCACGGGTTCGATTCCCAGTGAGGGCGGTCCTTCTGTGTGAGTGCTCTCTGGGTTCTCTGGCTTCCTCTCACAGTCCAAAGACATGTGATCTCTATATATTGTGAATGTGAGAATGTATGGTTGTATGATTGATACAAATGAGTTGGACTAACTTAATTACATTTTATTGCACTGATGTGCTAAATTTGAGTTAGAGTTGCATATAATTATTGGATGGAAAACCTGCCAACACTTTAATTGAGTTCATCCAATGAGTCATTTCTTTGAGTGTACAGGTGGAGCCTTCTCACCCCGGTGTGCCCACTGTGTATAAATTACATCGAACCATCTACTGGTGTGGGGCGCCAGTTCAGGAGCCTGATCCGAACGCTGTTCCCCGAGTGGGCTCACGAAGAGCAAAGAGACTGTAGATCGATTGCAGTACTGCCCAGAGCACTTACTGCTGCTCACTTCCAACCCACAAAAAAACTATTTGGTGTGGCCATGCCCCCGTGGATATTAATAATTGAAAGGTTTCTTGGTCAGACTAGGTTTATTTCAGAGAAACAAGGGTAACCCAGTGAATCTCAACACCAAGCCCCCCTCCAGCTACACGACTTCAAGTAGAGGCATTACTAAAACTATATTTACTAACCGCCCGTGTTCAATTCATTTCCCCGCATAGCTGCAGAATGTGATAGGCCAAGATAACGTGAAAATATGTGAAAAGCACGAAGCAATTTGAATTTGTAATTTCTGGAGAGCAAACCCGGAGGCTGCATGAGCATCTTTTGACGCTTGGCTCTTTTACCTGAACGCTGGGATCCCGCGGGCCCATTGGTTAGAGACGGATTGTAGTTTATTCTGGTGTTGTGGAACATAAAGGCTAAGTGTAAATTCAATAGCAGCAAGAAATTCTCTGCAGCTCAAGGACCACGGGCCACGAAGATCCTAGCAATGCCCCATCACTCAATAATTGTTCATTGTTTCACAGGCAACAGGGCTGACTGCGAGACATATTCTATCGGTTTCATATTCTATCTGCTGGTGGATGGCCATCAAAAGACGCTGTGCCACCAGAGAGGCCTGAACAGCAGCTGCTGTGTGTTGCACTCCTTGAAATATATTAATGACACTGTCTGTGAGACGAGTTGGCTCATTGCATAGAGACAGTGTGGCCGCTGACCTGAACAATCCACACTTCAGTCACTCCCCGGGGGGCTTTCATGCACATTTACTCATGACAGGGACGAGGTCACGCTGCCCTTTTAGCACGGCACTAACACACTAACAGCTCCTCCACTGACTGAGAGAGAGACACACACACACACACACAGTGTAACCTTGCTAAAGCAGTTGGATATGACACACGCTCACCTGTGGAAAAAGACAAAAACATTCAGACAGCACGACTGTGCGGAATACGTGAGCATACACCCTCGCGCCGCCCCCCCCCTTTACACACACACATACACACACACACAGACAGGATACATCTTATCTGCTGAAACTCCTTTCACACGCCCAGGGACTGAGAGTTGAACTACAGGTGTGTTCTCTTTCTGTCTTATCTGCGCCAGCCACTTATCAACAAACAATTTACTATCCAAACAGATACTGCCTCTCTCTCCTGTTCTGACAACATCGCTCTCTCTCTCTCTCTCTCACTCTCTCTCTCTCTCTCTCTCTCGCTCTCTCTCACTATCACTCTCTGTCTCTCTCTCTCTCTCGCTCTCTCTCACTGTCACTCTCTCTCTCTCTCTCTCTTGCTGTCGCTCGCAGTCTCTCGCTCTCTCTCGCAGTCTCTCGCTCTCTCTCGCTCTCTCTCGCTCTCTCTCACTGTCACTCTCTGTCTCTCTCTCTCTCTCTCTCTCTCTCTCTTGCTGTCGCTCGCAGTCTCTCGCTCTCTCGCTCTCTCTCGCTCTCTTCTGATCTCTCACATTCCAAAAAGCTAATTATAGTTAACAAGGTTAGTGAAAAGCCCCTTGTTGACCATATTGAAGGTACTCGGCTCTTAGGCAACAATTGCGATTAACTGCTGATTGTGAATGTACTACATGGCTAAAGTGTCTGCAATAGAGCTCAACAGTTAATTGTTTTTGACTGAGTGCTTATGGTTTCACCACTGACCCATCTGTGCAATGAGCCGTTACAATTTGAAATCATATCAGCTTGTTAGCAAGCGATCAATAATTTGTTTTGCATTGCGTGTGTCCATCCCTCTGTCAGACATGATTCTGAGAGAACAGTATTCTGGCATGATGCATCTTGGGAAAAAAATGCATTGACTGTGAAATGTGTGTTGTTACATGTTATTACAGCAGCTATCATGCGTTATCCGTGACTAGTAGCAGTGGTCTCGCTGTGGTGGCACACGTTGCTTGAAAGTGGCATGTGCAAAACTTACATCGTCATCAATATTAAGGAAATGGTAGAAAACAAGTTTTCTTCATGACGGCATACTGTCTGCGACGACAAAGGACTGTTTACACGTGGCTTTGCAAGTCGTTCAAAAGTAGTGCTGCCCAGAGCACTTACTGCTGCTCATTTCAAAAGCAAAATAAAACTATTTGATGCGGGCATGCCCCCGTGGATATTAATAATTGAAAGGTTTCTTGGTCAGACTAGGTTTAATTCAGGGAAACAAGGGCAACCCAGTGGTTCTCAATACCAAACTCTCCCTTCTAGTAGAGGCATTACTACAATTATGTTCACCAACCTTTACACATGACTCTGCAAAACGTTCAAAAGCTAAAGCATGTTCACGTTTAAATCCAATTGTCTACATCATACCTTTCTTCCCCTGTGGTTCTTTGCAGTTGTCATGTAGGCAGGCACCCCAGGGTGACCACTTGGAGAGCAGGCATTGGTGCTGGCAAGGGATGGAGCAGTGGTGGACTGCCAAGGGGGGCTCTTCACCAGCGCACAGCCTGGCGTTTACAGGCCTGGACACTAAACAAACAAAAGAACATGGATTCAGCAGATTTAACACAGGCAGTGGTGGAGTGTGTGTGTGTGTGTCTGTGTGTGTGTGTGTGTGTGTGTGATAACTATCAAGAAATGTGTGGAATTACGTGCTGGATGCTGTGAAGAGATTGAAGAAGATGAAGAAGCCTCACGGTCACCAAATTGAAAAGCAATCGTTGTATTTGTAGTTCTGACTATGAAGACCGGAATGTATTTATTTGGTATGACAGTTTATAATGTTTCACTCTGTGGTGAGAAGCTGCATTGTTTTGTTTTTTTAAGCATTCTAAAAAAGAAAGAACGGAAGGAAAATTGCTGTTCTTGTCTCGTGTGTGGTTAAGGAGAATAATAACTAGAGGGCAGTGACCAGCTAAGGGAGTAAACATGGAGTATTAAGCCACTGTAACCCTGTGTAACAAATTCACGGCTGCTATCATTTGGATATCAACAACCTGTAATGGATTCAGATTTTCTGCTTTTCCACAACACAGAGATTCACTCAATCTAATATTCCATTTTGATGCACCTCCGCACATCATCGAGTGGCAAATTTCCATTTAAATGAGCCCAAAGAGAAATTCACTAAATGTCCATCATGCATATTGCGTTCCCACTAAAAGTAATTTGCATGGTGTTTGATCTCCTTTGTAAAAAATGAAATGCTTACTCTACCACATTCATGAAGTGCATGGTAGAGATCCATCTGCCTTGTTCCGTAAATTGGCATTTCTTGTATTTGTCAATTGCATTAATGCAGTCGACCATATGTGGAGCACAGTGTGTTCGGCATAGCCAGAGCAACAGGTGCAGCACACCTGTTTGAACTACCTAACGCTGGGCGGGAGGAGTCGAGCGGTGGCCATGCACACAGGGCCGTGTCTCAGTGGGTGGAGCGGCTGTCCTTGATCCAAAAGGCGGGGGTTCAATACCTGGCTCTTACTTTCTGTATGTCAACGTGTCCTTGAGCAAAACAATGGTGATGCATTGATTTTTGCCTCACTAAAGCATTGGTTCAAAGATGGATATCATGTTTGCACTCCAAACACTCCTCCGAACATATCTGGTGAGCGACTGTCAAAACACCTCAGCTATGGACTCGGCATATAGGAAATATGGATGAGGTAAAGGTAATGTGTTATTATTCATAAAAAGAAAATGTGTAGGCAGAAAACAGAGTGATTTACAAAGAGGAACTTAAAGTTGAAAGTGTTAAAAAATGACCCACTGCGCTGAATTAAAAAAGATAAATACTTGGTATGCATGTCTATCTGTTTTTTTCCTAATGATTGATTGTATAAGCCTACAACATTAATTTAACCCTTGTATGGTTTTTTGTTACTCAGAAGGTGTTGTGGGTCTGTTGGACCCGCTGTATTTTTGGGCTTTTAATTCAACACAATCAAACAATTTGATGTTAAAATACTGAACAGATGTTTTCTTCGTCCCAATTACGAGCAATATAAACAGCAAATATGGTTAATATTTTCCCTTTAATTTTGTTATAACACATTATGAATTCATGAATTCAACAAATATGAAAGTGCTAGTGTTTTTTTTTGTAGTTGTTGATCAAATCAAGAAAACTAATTTCAAACAAGATATGAGTGGACAATATTCCACAAATTTACAAATGAAGCAAGGTTGTTCATAACTATTGACTTATTCATTTGAATTTGTATTGAATTTCATTCACTCTGGGTTCAATGCCATCCAGATGACAAAGGCGTTGTACGCCGAGATGTCCAGCATGTCAAAGAAAAATCACCAGTGACCAGCGTAGGGTCCTCCTCTTGCAACTGTAGGCAGACACCAGCTTGTCCAAGTTGTCTCCTCCTCCTTTTGAGGCATTGTAGTCCATAATTATCTGTGGTTTATGATGCTCCAGGCCACAGATTCTCCCATCCCAGTGTAGTGTACGCATTAGTACCACATTTTTGGTTTTCTTTGGCACATATGATACCAGGGATGTGTCAGCCGTGTCGACAAACTTGGACGAGTTGACATGCCTGTTCTTTGTAGGCAGAAATTGAGGTGGGACTTCACACCTGTTTTTTCTCATCGTTCCAACCATGGTCAGTTTTCTCTTTAGGAGCTCCTGTCCCAGCTTGTACGATGTACAAAAATTGTCACATGTGATGTTATGTCCACTGACACATATACTTAGCTTACATACTTAGATTAGCATACTTAGCTTACAGCAGGCCCACAAACACACACACACACACACACTTACAGCAGGCCCACTCACATACACACGCATGCGAACACACACACACACATGCGGGCACACACACACACACACACACACACACAGTGTCTGTCTTCCTCATGTCTGGGCCTTCTGTAAGCGTGCCTTACAGAAGGCCCAGACATGAGGAGGACAGACTGAAGGTACACAGGACCAACAATTTCCACACTTTTATTAGCCCGGGTCCAGTGGACCCGAACACCCTGTATGTAATACAAATGTGTAGGGGGGGGTTACGGTGGGCTGTCGATGAAAATGTTGTCTGATATATGTTCTTCACAGAAAATGAGCCAAGGCCAATAAGTCTGAGTTAAAAAAAATAATGAATGATATTATTTTTGTTTTGATGAAAAATGAAAACGGGTCCCACAGACCCGAATACCATACAAGAGTTAATGTAATTGGAATCAAACAAATCATTGGATATCGTTTGGCACAGCTATGTGGAGTTCCTAAAAACTCAGTGACATTAGTTGCCTTGGCGATTTGGGCTTTTTCCATTTCTATTCATATTCATTAATTTAACCAAAGTAATTTACTTTGTCTTCACAGCAAACCTTTTTCCCTTTCAGGTTTTATCCAGAGCACCAAAGAACGGAGGCCCGAGGGATATGACAATAATTGATGATCATCAATTAATTATTTACATCCAAAGACAGATCCTTAATATATTCAGTTGAAGAAGAAATAACAAGATAACGAGCTGACCAGACACACATTTGAGAGTACTACGGCACAAATATATGTATAAAGTGTAATGTGATAAGTTAGCATCCTGTATATTTCTGTAAATTGCAGGTCAAAGTTGACTGAATTAGTCATGTCCTCATACTTCTCAAGGGAATCATTAAAAAAGGCTCTAGTTAGCACGTCCACACTAAAGCTCATGGCGTCAGCCTTCAAGACAGAAAACAGAACAAATGTGGCTCCCTCCAATAAGTCTTCTTTTCCATCTTTAATTCTTTACATTGACTTTCCTTGTTGTCTCTAAGGCCACATGTCTGTGTTTTATTACAGCTTGAACACATTGCATAATAACATATTACATAGTTCATAGGGGGAGGAATGATCCGCTTGAAGTTCAATGTAAATACAGTTAACCTCTTTAAAACCATTACTGGTGATAACACTATATTTGGCTGCAACTCAGTATCAGCCATGTTTCTCAGCCTCATGAAATAAAAATGTTGTTCTTACAAGGCAGGCCAGAAACAATTACACAGATACTTTAATATAATGCAATCTTCTGTGTTCAAGTCACACAGTCCACCCCCACAATAAAGAGATTCTGTAAGTCAGATTCCCTGCAGTAACAATAATGGGAAAGGAGACGGGACTAAAAAATAAAAATGTAACTTTCACTCATTTTACGGATATTTTACATTGCAGCTAGTGTAAGTTTTATATTTTTTGATCTTGTATACTGGATTACATATGTTGTATTACTGTAATTTTACCATATTTGCCAGTATGTGTCTGTTGTTATACAATGGGTAATTCTGCAATTTATTAAATTGCTTTGTCTGGTCTTGGAGCACATGCGCTGCGGGGGCGTTAGGTAGACAGTAATGATGGCCTTGCCTAGAAGTAGTATTGTTTTTCACAAGTATCTTCTGCAGTGCACTCAAACAAAGGTTTTGTTCACAAAGTTGCCAAATAGAGATTTGCTTATTATCAAAAAATATTTGGGTTCTAGGATAATACATTGGGGGGTACAAAAGGTAAACTTTCTCAAATATATATAACCATCCAAAAAGCATGACCTTTGGTTTGATTCTGATTCTAAGCATAAGTATCTAATAATCATAAACACTAATAATCAATGGTCTGTAGCCCACTGCCTCATATTATATATTCCCCCACGCACGCATCAAAACAGGCGATGCTGCTCGTTGGCGGTAAGCAAGTTGTGCTGAACTACATTAACCTGGTCAAAGTTGCACTTCTGCATGATGAAATTCATCTCAAGTGATCAGCGTCAGTAAACGCTGCACTGTTGTTGTCTGACTCTGACCATTAAATAAGTGTAAACATTTTATATGAATCTGAGGTCAAAATTATCATCGGTGCTACACAAAAGAGGTCAGTGGAGAAAAAAACGTGAGACTCTTAGATGTAATATGAGCTATTTCCCATGCAGTGTAAAGCCTTTGCTGCAGTACACAGTAGCTCAATAAATCAGTGTGTGATTAAAATGATGATTCTTCTTGTGGCCAGCACTTTGAACATGATTGCGCTACACCAACTTATGCTTAGGATTTATTTTGGCCTGCATAAGCAACACACTGCTCTGCTACCAACTGTAATAGTGTCTGCTCACAGCTTGTATTAAAACACACCACAGAGTTTACTTGGCATATATTTGTGGTGCATCTCTCCAGTCACGATGTTCTTCCAACCAGCCCCAGGTCAGTTGTTACAAAGGCGTTTTTGTTTACCCTCCTTCCTGTGTTGCGGTGCCGAGTGATCAGGGACTTGAACACAGTACGTCTTCCTGTTCTGGATCCCCCGTCCACACAGAACACTGATGTTAGCCAGCCGCCGGTCCTGCTGGCTCAGCAAGGGGAGGATGCGACATTCGCCCCAGTCAGTGGTCCTCCACACATACCTGTTAGAGAGCACACACACACACACACACACACATTTGCAATGCAAACAAGCCAACATCAATTAGATGGAGTCACAGTTTCATACGTCTAAATGTGCGTTCACAATAGTTTCGCTTTTGGTGTGAACGCACCTCTAGAAAGTGTACAGAAGTGTCATGCTGAAAACTGAATGGCATTGGAAAAAGGATAAAGTTTCAGCACAGCCGTAGCGGTTGTTTCAGAAATGTCCCGCAAAGCCGAAGGAAACATTATCAAGTGCGGTCTGAGGCTCTCTGATAGGTCAGGAGGAGAGAGGTATGATTATTTTTACTTAAAAACTTATAAACCAATGTTTGTTTTCAACTATGAAAATAGCAGTGGTGCAGAAAGCAATAATATCGGAGGAGTTTACCAGAACAACAGCCTGAAGTAATCTATCAAATGCTTAATTTCCATAATGAGTTTTCCCTAATCATGTAAATCCTCTGCTCTCAGGCACTCTATGTAGATTTAGCAAATAAAATAATTTCTACCAGCAAGGGAAATAATTCTCTATTGACTACTTTGTTTACTGCATATTCTACTGTAATATTTGCCTAAGTCTTTCTTAACTCAAATTCTTCTCAAACCCTTTGTCATCGATGTCATGTCCTTCGGGTCAGCAACAGTGCATTATGTTATTGTTCTTGTCACAAGGTATTTGAGTAAATGCCCCAAAAAATGCATAATTCAATAGTGATATCATGAATAGTAGCAGACTCTCAGCTTTCTATCACAATCAATCAGGTAGAAAAGGCCAGAAAAAAATTAATTACAAGAAATTACATTTTAGACTTTGACATTTTATGTTTGAAAGACTTTTGTTGACAAGGATTATGAGCTCAGAATGTGGCGATAACCATCATTGTTAAAAAGCTACCTGGGGCAATTTGGAAGTAAATCTCCTATGATGTTGCAAGCTTCTTTTTCCTCCAGGGCAGCACATCTCTGCCCTCCTCCGACTGGGATCTGCGTCATGATTCGCGACCTGAAGCGGTACCCAGGAGACAGATCGGTGGATCGGCAGGTCTTGGAGCAGGGGCTCCACGAGGACCAATCAGATGTTTGACAGTCTTCGGGCATCACACACGCCTGAAAGGTCAGGGCGGAGTTGCCCTTGGTACATAGACTGTCGATTGGGAAGAAGAAAAGGTGTTAAAAGAAGAACATACTACAATAATACTGAAGCATATGTGTAACTCCTTCAGTTTGAAAATAGAATTTCCATATGGAGATTGGCCGAGTCGAAGCGTGCCAGCTGTTAAGTGTGGTTGGTATTGAAATAGATTGGGAGGAATATTATATGGAATAAAACTCCAGTTGTCATACGTAACATCTGCTTGGAGAACATACAAGCGGATATCTTGATTTCCTGATTAACAAGTTTACACTTGTCCATGACAATAATTAAAGCATTTATGTGCATTAGTCACGTTATTACAATTCCATCGTTTGATTTAGCTAATTTGATTAGCTAGGTTATTAAGATGTGAGAACACTACTAATTTAGTAATTGTACTTTGTAATTGAGCTATAATTAGAAAAGCAGAATGAGGCAGAAGTCAGGTGGGAAATCCATATTCTGAATCCCCAATCCCACTTCTGAGCAACTGCTATGCTAATCAGACACGTTACTGTAAAAGGCCTCTTCACACTTAAATCATGAAGCCATTGAAGTGGCGTTGTTGGACAAAGCAACATGCATATATTCATCACAATACAAGACTAAGCCCCTCATCCAAACAGCATGGGTCAAACAAAAGTCATCATATAAAACCTGGCATAATACTAAAGCTCCCACTGCTTATAAAAGCAACATCAAACAACGGATATTGGAGCTTCCATGAATGGTCAACAACAATTGATTTCAACAGTCAGCTAATAGTGTCATTTTACATCAAGTAGATGTATTCAATATCATTTACATGCAAAGATTTCCCCTCCCCTTGAACAATAAAACAAATCTGTTTATTTCAGCATGTGTGTGTGTGTATGCTTTCTCTGCAGAAAAATCCATTATTATCAAATCCATATACCAAGGTTTGCTCAAACAGCGAGGACATGTGGATAGCAGCACTTGACATTTACCATAATGAAGCCTCACCACAAAGCTTATATAGTGCTTAAACAAGAGCTCTGAAATAATCCGATTATAATTGAATGAATAACAACCATCAATAAAAAAACATTTAGTTTCACAGAACACAGTTTAGGAAAATGACCAGAGGGGAAGGGAGGAGGAGGTGGGGGGGGGGGGTCATTGATCATGTTATTCTCATGTTACGACACAATACCAGTGTTAGAGAACCATAGACTATAGAATCAATTCCCCTCACTGACGCCTACATTTAGCTACAGAGACCATACTACATCAGTGGAGAGAGAGTTTAACGTGGGAAGAATCCCGTTAAAAAATATGTTCCCTTGACAAACTACAAGCCAGCTTCTTTCACATTCCTTTCCCTCTCGCTCTCATTATATTCTTGGCTTTTTCTTGGACCTTCAGAAATAACCACTTTTTCAGGTTCATCTTTTTTTTCTCCATTCTGGCTGTGTGAGAAGCGCTGCACCTTACCTCAACATAGCATTCTTGCCGTCCGTCCGCGTGCAGCGGACTTGCCGTGTCTGGTATCCCACCTCCAGTTCCCACGACATGGGATACTTCTGTTTATGCCGATGCTGGTGACGGTGGTGGTGCTGGTGGTGGTGGTGCTGTGGGTGGTGGTGGTGGTGAGACGCCTGTGTGTTCAACGTGACTGTGTTGCTCTCATTGGAGCTTGTGCTGAAGTCCACTGTGGTCCTGCCACTCAACAGGGCATCCTTGTGATGGGGTAGTCGGCACTCGCTCCAGGCCCCTACTTTAAGGCTGTACTCGTACTCGCCCTCCCCGGGGGGGCAGTCGACCAGGCCGGGACAAGTCCTGGTCTCGGTTAAGTTGGGGCAGCTGGCCCCTCCGTACATCGGCGTGGCCAGGACATGTCGTGTTCGATGCTGCAGGCCAATGCTGCATGTTTTGCTGCAACTGGACCAGGAGGTGAAGTCTGACACGACACAATCCTGTGGGCAGGGGATGAGGCATGCCTGCTCCACAGGTGGTTTCTGAGAAAAGAACTCGCATATCCTCAAGGTGACGGCGGTGCGGTTTGAAGTGCGCACACAATGGACTTTGCGCCTCTGGATGCCGTGCTGTGCCGTAATGCACTCTGCCGTCTTCAGCCGGTGCTCGCTGGAAAAGAAAGAGACGAGAACGCAGCCCCCCCAGTCCGACACCTCCCACACAAAGAGGTTCTGGTGCCAGTCGCAGACCTTAAAGCAGTGCCGCTGGCTTTCTGGCATGTCCGCGGGCTGGCAGTGAGAATGGTGGGTAGTCCAGCCTTCCATGTGGACACACCATATTGTCCTCGTCTGAAGCCCGCCAGAGCCGCACTCCTCCCCGACACACTGACCCCACTGGCCTGCAACCGAGAAAAGACAAACGGAGAGGCCATTTTCATTAAAACCTGCAGCAGGAGAAAAACATTATTTAAATTGCCGCTATCTGGCAGCTTGCAATCAAGCACAATTCAATGCCATTCACTTAGCCTCCATGATTGCTTTATTCATAAACTGAGAAAGAAAGAAACAAAAGTCATCAAACCACAAGCAGGCATCAATATATAACATATGAGGTTAGTTTCTCGGTCCCAAAGGACGAACTCTTAAGTGTCTTGATTCCAAGACTATCTTGGCTAAACAAGACATGTCTAGCTGCACTTTGGTCGGGTGTTATTTCAAACATTTTGTGATCTTTATTATTCTTGTTCTGTTATATTTATTTGTTTCAGAATAATGCAGCTATCAGTCCAATGTGAAAACATCTCGTCCACAAGGATGAGGCATTGCACTCGATTGTACAGATCTTTTAAACAAAGGTGATTTTTTTTCTTTCAAAACAACCCAAACCAACAAGACACAACAGTCTTTAGCTCACATCCCACTGAGGATTTGAGTTATCTTAATTGCTCTAATTTAAGACTACAATCTGAAAATTTTAATAGATTTCAGCAGTAAAATAACTCTTTGCACAAAAGAAGAAACATAATGATCCATTTGCCACAACCACTGCTGGAAAAAATACACATTCCTCTTAAAAGAATGAAGTATCCTGAAATATATCTCTACTATCTGCTCCGTTTCCATTTGACACACAATCAGAACACTAGATGTTGTGGAAAAGAATGATGAGAACATTATCAGTCATATATGAAGCGTAGGCGACTAAAACTAACTAAGCAGCCCGTTAAGCCACACTCACAAAGTCCCACTCTCACTCCTCACGAGCGAGCTCACTTCAAACACATCCCACACACAGTTACCTTATGAAAGAGAATGGCAACTTCATTTTCAGGTTTCACAATCATTTCTGAGTGCTGATGTGGTTGATTTCTGCAGCGTTATAGAGAGTCACTTCTTGGAAACATCAAAGTGATTTTCCAACTCGGACAAATAGCGGGAAGTAAAAGTACTCTGTGGTCAGTGAGGGAGCAAAATTGCTGATACCTGTTTTTCCTCGCTGTGAAAACTTGCATCAAATTGTTGCTTCAAATGTAATACTTAAATGGATTCAGGGCTGACCACACACCACTTTTTCTGTGAAAAAGGGAACTTTAAACTTTTCACAGCCAAGTCTACAGATGGTGAGAATAGGATTCTCTTGCTAGATTTTGGATATAACACTCACCCATTTGAAAAGAAAAAAAAGACGACTGCTTTATTTATTCATATGGGGCAAGAACAAGTCTAATAGGTTGCAGTGGCCAATGCCATCGAATGAACAGGCTGGCAGGCTAGAGAAATCACAAGTGCAGATAACGGATGGATAGATTCCAGATTAGGAGGTGTTTCATGTTGCTGTGTGTGTTCCATGTTGCTGCTATCAGAAAAACATACATTGCTCAGTTCACTTCCTTTCCAAGTAAAAGATGCAATGTTCAGTCTCTTAAAAATGGTCAGTCATGTAACCACCTACAAGACAGTTTCTTTGGTGGCTGTAATTATTTTATGAAATATATTTCTCTCATTGATCGTGACCTGTTGAATAATAATCCTCCTTTTGATGAAGACTTGAATCGGGCTCTTACTTCTTGATTTCAATACCTCCTCAAATCTCTACCAGAAGAAAACTATAATAGTGATAACCCTTGCATTAACATCGGCAGAATATGTAGATCAAGGTGATTGAAGAGAATAATTAAATTTCAATTTTATAAAATTGATAGATATATTTGTGATTCATGAATCCTAATCCCTAAAACTAATTTGAGCCCTATTAAATTAGTTTTTGACCTTTAGTCCTCATTTTCAAAAGAAGTAGACGTAAATCTGAAAAAAATAAATAGATTAAATTCATTTGCTGATATGATATGGTTTTCTATGTCAGTGACATTCACTACTCATCCAGCCATTTTGCCATAGGAGGATAAGTTGATTCATTTCTTCTAATTGGAATTAAATTGATGTAATAATGAGATCCTCCTGCATCCTAAATTGCTTTCGAAGGACAACTCAGTGAAACGGTTGCATGCCCTTTCGTGCCAGTGAAGTCGGTTGTTACCACTTTGTTCCCAGGCCAATCCCTGACATGACAACAGTGCTGCTTTTTGCCTCAGGGAGCAACATTTCAATCCGAGGAACTGTTTCATAGTTCATCGAAGCACATCATTGAGTTTATTCGTCTTAGCATTGCAATGTTAATGGGGGCTTACAGAGTAACCAACATCATTATGTTCATACAATCTCTGTCTTACACAACTCAATGGATATAAAACCAGTCATTACTACTATTAGTATTAATTTGCAAAGAATTTTTTAAACACCGTGGACTTAATCTCAGAATTGACGTCAGACATCCAGATAAACATAAAGAAGGTGCAGCGGTGAGAATATGTCCATCTTTGTCAGACACAGTGATGGTATATATGCATATGTTTAATGTGGTGCAAACTATATATGGCTGTCAAGGACGTTTGGCATAAACAAGACACGGACGTGTCGTTATGTGGACCTACACTTTGACTTTGTATTGAATGATTTAACTTGTAGTTGTTAGGGTTGCTTTGAATGATTATATTACTTACCTCTCAAAGGGTGTCATATCTTTGGCTTTCCACAGTATTAATATAGAGGACAACAACACACGATGATGGAGAGAAAGCCATAACAAATTCATTGGAGACACCGAAATGCAGCAGTCAATAAAAGCACAGCCGACTTATAGCTAATGAGAGAAAAAAGCACTTTGCTTTATGGGAATAGAG
This sequence comes from Liparis tanakae, assembly GCA_036178185.1. Classification (NCBI taxonomy): domain Eukaryota; kingdom Metazoa; phylum Chordata; class Actinopteri; order Perciformes; family Liparidae; genus Liparis; species Liparis tanakae. Next base: position 16,155,785 of record CM070107.1, read on the forward strand.
CTCTATTAGAAGATCACATTTTAGGCACTTGAAGGCTGAAACTATTTTGCTCCAATAGCCCTATTACGCAGAAAGCCGATGGCTATTATATAGACGCCACATTGAAAATGAGCTTCATACAACATGAGGACAAACAAAAACAGCTGAAGATAGAACCAGAGGCGCATGCCTAAACCGGAGCAGCAGACATTTTTTATTGCCATAATCATTTAACTTGTTTCATATCCATGCATTGCCAGAAGTGGAACTTCACCAATAAATGTGCCCTTTAAAAAGTGCAGTTGTCCTGTTTCCGTCTGCAGTCTGCGCGATTGACTACCGTGCGTATTTCCTTTCATTAGTTTGACTTTTTTGAAAGCTCAATAAGAACGCCACACTTTGTTCTAAACTGAGCTAACAGGGTTTTGCTTCAGTTTGAGCCCCAGCTCAAGATGATGTGTGCCAGGCTATGTGTTTACAACCTCAAAGACACAAAGAGCACTTTGAACAGGAGAGACATGTTGTTTCCGTCAGAGGAGAGAAGCGGCTACCCGAGATCACTCAATGCCGGGAAAAAAAACATCTACACAAGTGAAAACATGTAAATTACTCAGATAGTAGAGGTCAGTTGAATTTAACTTCAAAAGTCGAGTCGTGCCCTAACTTCCAACATTCCATCTCCACACTGTGACGTTCTCAATTTGGTAAAAACTGACGAGACAAAAAAAAAAAATCATGAATGGGTAGCAGCATAACACAAGAATGAAAAGCCCTCCCCAAATAAAAGATATGAGCATCGATATTCACCGATGAGCTTAACGGCTGTCTCTGCCTTGTGGAGCCGGAGTGCACTGCTCTTGTGGTCACTCCTTCATGATCCCTCCTCTTTCATCAGCGTGGCCACCTCTGCTCCATGTTGCTATTTTCTCTCTGTGCCGGGATACGTGTGCCTGATTTATGGAGGTGTGATTGGGAGTGATTCCTCTGCCAGGGGAGCCAGCTAACACAAGCACTATCTCCTAAGCTCTGAATAATCACCCTCTCGATCTGTCAGCATCAGCATCTGTCAGCCCCTACGGAGGAACAAGTCACCCACAGCTCCTTCATTCCTGATGCCCTGCATCCAACCCCGGGGGGCTCCAGTACCCCTGGGGGCCCCTGCTATATTTACCATTCCATTGACGTCAGGGTATAAGAAAGAAAGTAACGATGCAAGAGGCTCTACCGACTCGCACAATACAGGAAAAAGCAGGAATTAAACTCAGCCGGTGTGACGGAACATGTCTTCTCCTTGGCATCATTGTTGGGTTGAACCCTTAAGTTGGACAAATGATAGCGAAAGTGCCCGACAACAACAAGGAACACAACAAAAGCAATCTCCACCGTGCCCCGAAACCACACAGACGGAGACAAAGGAGAAGCGAACAGTGAAGCAGTAAACTGTCTCTTAAACCGCGGCGTTCCATCAGGAGAAAACTGCACTCGCCACTGTTCAATCTTTAGCCTCTCTGGTCTCTTTAATTACATTTGGTAAAAGCATCACTGAGGCAGGGCAGGAAAGACTTCAACAGTTTCTTGGCGCTTACAACTTCATTTCGCTATTTTGAGACGGTGAGACGTTCAATGTTCTGTTGCTCGAAACTTGAAAGAGCAGCTGGATTGCACATGCTGAAAGAGGCTTCTGTAAGCCATGCATTCTGCTCCGATGTGTCACAGAGGGACAAGCAGCCATCTTTTCTGAGCGTTTATTGACCACAATGATCCGTGTCTCTATCTACTGCACTGGCCAGACACTGGATTTGGCTTGTAGAAGAAACGCATCAATAACTGGAGTTCTGAAGAGACTTCTTTATCAACAACATTCAATAACGCTACTTCAACAGTACAGCGCCACAATTTTGATTAATTGTCGTTCAATTAATGTGCTGACTTGCTGCAGTCACACATACAGCTTTTCTCTTTGCAAATTTTCTTTGCAAACATCTGCTGAGTTTTCTCGCCATCTATTTTTAACTTCTCCATCCGGGTTTAGTTTGACTCTGTAGATACATGCCTCCTTTGTCATAACACTTTTTAATTAAATGATACCTATGCCACTGCACCTCATTATGCACACAGCCGTCCCCCATGCCACACTTCCATCACTTGTAATTTATGAGCAGTGGGGTGCATCCTCAATTACAACATTCATATATGCAGAAATTCATCTGATTATCACCAGGCAGTCAATCCTACTCCAGAAACTCTGAATCAGCTCATTCTTGAAGTTTTGATGGAGGAGGTTAGAAGACAATTTGCAAAATGTGAGAAAAGAAGTTGAAAATCATCGCCGGGGGACAATTCACAAGCAAATTCAGTGACGTCAACACAGCCATCACCTGCAGCCCAAAATAAAATGTATATGATATTTCTGTTTTAAATGAGCAGCCTAGTGTGACCTTCCTGCTTGAATATTAATCACACATTACCATAAATGCTCAATAAGTGAATGAATTATAGTATTTGTTTGTTTGGCTTGACTGAGAAGCTCACATTATGCCGAGGAAAAGCGTCGGGCAATATCCCACACTAATGAATAACCCACCTGGGGGATGCCACACTATACACATGGCCCCAAAGGGCTTTTGGCATAATGTAGTATTGAGCCTCTCAGAACAGTTCAGACTGACAGTACTTGAATTGCTAAATGACTAAATGAATGCAAGACAACACAAGTTGTGCCCATTGAGTGATGCAATCCCCATTTAGGCTAATCTGTGATTAATCAGGTAAATACAATGCAACTCCCTCTTTAGTCCCCCCAAAATGTCATTTTAAGAAGCCAAAGTTCAAGAATAAGACTTTTTTTCCCTTCTATCAACAAGAGTCTGATGTGTGGTGTTATTAAAGTGTAATAAACAAACAGACAAACAAACACACCGGCTAGGACTGATCCAGAGTCTGTGGCCTGGTTCCACGTGTGACGGTTAAAGAGCCGGCCTCACACTCGATAAAGCATGATGCAGGACCTTCAAGCTCCTCGACTCCCATAGAATTGAACTGAAATCCGTAAAGCGGTAAGAAACAAAGACGATCATATTAATACCGGCATGAAGGCTTCTACGTGCCTAATAAATGATCTTTAGTCCGAATTAGAACGATATACCACCACCATATCCAATATGATAAATGCATGCAGATAAAAAGAGAGATGACGTAGTGTAGGGCGGCTACTGCTAGGCAACTTTTTAAAACAATTTAATGATTGGCATGTTGCCAAGGACAACTGACTTTGCACTAAAAGCAATAACAAACAACACTAAAAACGGTAGCATATAGTTAACGTATATGCAAACACATTTTTTATATGTCTGTCTCAATTGGTTGATGTAAAACTAAGCACACATAACTGTGAAATCAGAATACATTTCTTCTTACGCCATAGGTTAGAGGTAAAGTGAACACCATTAACTGAAATGATACCGTGGCTGGTAGCTCGGAAATATGAAATATTAATATGTAATATATGACTCCATAAACACAGATGAAGAATAATCTTGACTTTTATTTTCATCTCTGCCTGATATAAAAGTATCCTCTTTCCGGATCATGGCGTGAGTCACATTTGTCTTTTTTTCTCCTCTGAATATGCAAACCTACCCACAGCAGTGGGTGGTCAGAGACTTTCTGGGGTTCTGCTCCTAACACATCTCCTTCTGCTAAATCAAGATAAAATCTATGGATTGCAATTTGGTGAAGGTTCTAAGTTTTAATGAACATGTGGTGTTATTTTTGCAGATTTGCATATGTATTTGGATCAGTTCTGCTAAAATGAAACTATGATAACACCTGACTTTCATCTGTAATTGCTGATAATGGGGGGCATGCTGAACCAATAGACACATTATCACGATGAATATGATTTGCAGTTAATCTGAGAACTTGCTAAAAATGTCTCTGATTACTCTTACAGCTTCCCCTGATAGACTCATGTTCTCAACTGAAACTTTAGCAGGTTGACACATGATATAAGAGTGTGTGTAATGTCATGTCAGCACAACAGGACATGGGACTAGTTTTTTACATTTCGTTTGACAATAAAATCCCATCCCAGCGGTGTTTCGTTTTTAACTAATCGTGATCGTGCCGTCATGTTCCGCTGTCTTACTACACAAAAAAGTATCTTGTTCAAACACAGACGAGTCTTCTTCTCCCATTGAAACCAATGTTGGATTTATTCCACCTGGTATTTAAACTAGTAGATGATGTATGTCTTCTAAGATCTCGTTTCCATAAATCCAACTTTGATTGTAGGCTGGAAAATCTCTCCAGAGGTTTCTCTCAGAATCAACTTGGTTCCTCTTCTGAATGCCACAGTGTGTTAGTCAGTTTAAGACATGACGAATACAGCAGGGACCAGGCAGAGGTGTGAGAGAACTCTGTGCTCACCAGAACCTTTTTTACCTTTAATTCCTTGAATGTGGTTTCTTCAAGTCCCTGATCAGCCAGTGGAGAGGTGACATTGGATGGGATGTCATTCACTCCTCTGTCTCACATGCATTTCTGTTTCTTAAAAGCAGGAGCAGAACTAGTGGGCCACGTCTACAGGTAGCAAACTGAGGAAAGACCCTGGTGGTGTGATAATGCAGGTGACGAGGGCCACGGGGTAAAGGATATTAACAATGCATCACCGTTCGTATATTATATTGGCTGCTTGGTTTTAAAATATTTAAATAAAAAAATTAAAATTAATATATATATCAAAGTTTCCAGCAGAGATGTCCTGGGAACTGTCTTTCTGTCGATTGTTATTGTATCCACTGAATAAATATATACTACCTATCCATTTATTGACACCAGAAGATTCAAATTCAAGTTAAAAATACAAGCTAACTCTGCAAAGACTTTAACAGCTTTAATTACAATCACGGATGGCAATGCCGGTGAGTCCATGTCGATGAAGTTACGATGGACTTGGAAAGGGACAACAAAAAGAGGAGAAATGCATTGAAAGGTCTGGACATAACTAAAGAGAGGATGCAGGAATAAAGGGTCTGCAAGGAGGAACGCTCCTCATCGGTGTTTAAGGAGCGCTGTGACAAGGCAGCGTTCATGGTTGAACATGGAATTTGATTTGAACGCTGAGAGACGTCACACCACAGAGTTTTTCCTTTAGCTGCTTTCAGAATGAGCAGTGATTCCCAAAGTGTTGCTTTTGTGTAGCAGAATAATGTAAACTAGCAAGTGTCATATCTCTATAACACAAATGGTGCTCATAATGACCCACATCCGCATGCATGTATTTGTTACATATATAACATAGTTATAGCCAAAATGACTTATCGAATGGTTGATGCACCAATAAATATGTTGTTTATTAATAATGGAACATCAAATGAATGTTAATATTTAATTTAATTCACCATAACACAGTTATCCACATGGTTATAGTGAACTGTGACTGTGCAAAATATGTGTCTTTAATGCTGTTCTACAAATGTGCTGCATTCAGCTTTTGATAACACTTGCTGTAAACCTTACAACATGTGTGTACAATTCAGGATTGTGCTGGAAATTAACCTTTCCAATGTCTCTTAGAGAAACAAGTTAAATGTTGAAACACTTAAAAGTCTTTAAGTATTTATCAAACAGAAACTTGTAATAATTCAATAGAGTAATTATTAATGAAGTGTTTGCCCCTCATCTCTCCTTTCTCTCTTGCTTCTTCCTCCTTCCACTGGCTCCATGGGAACAGGTTCTGTCTGCTTTCACAGATGTTGTTGTGGTGCCTCGCTAAGAGGTGATAGAGATAGAGAGAAAGACAATAAAGCACTGCCCCTACAATAATAATATCTGGTATTGTCCCACGCAAGATGAGCTGTACTCTGATCTCAGAGTTGAACACAGTTATTGTTTTGCCTCACTGACACTAGAAATGAATCACAATTAAATAAATGTTTTCATTAAATCAACAATAAAATAACTTTGGATCTGAGATCAGGACCAATTCAACGTGGACCCCGAACCAAGAGAGTTTCTCTGACAAGATGATTCAGCAAGTCGGGTGTCCTGCTGAGTGTAACCAGCGGAGGCTAAATACTTCACTTCTCCTCCATCTGTCATTTGAGTTCCCTCAATTATTAATCAGAGACTCGCTCATTTTATGGGCATTTGTGGGAGGTCAAATACAAATTTAAAATGTTAGCAAAAGCTCAGTGTTGAACTCCAAGAAGCTCTGCATTGGGGGTCCAAACAAAGCCATCAACCACCGGGCAGCCGTACTATCAGTCCATTACCATTGAGTCCATTAGAAATGTGCAGACGTCTATAACTCCTTCAATTTAGAGGTGAAGCTTCTTCAGATCGCTCGTAGACAACAGAGGACTCCCCGGCTTTAGTGTGCAAATAGGCCAATATGTAATCTATGGGAGAGTGTGTCAATCACAAGGCCAATTCTCTTATTCTTGGTCGGTCCACCGTATTAGTCTTCTGAGTGAGATATCTATATAATAACCTACACCGGCTGCAGAGGGAAAGCAGCACGTCAGCAGCTCAAATCCTAAATCAGTGGAGGCATAGCACAGCACATGGTCTGGATCAGCTGTGTTTTGGCAGCACTCATAATTATGGTAGTAGCAAAATATTTAAGAAAATATAGTTAAAACATTAAAAAATGTGTTTCAGGTTGCAGCTACCGACATGCTTTGTTGGTTAATTACAGCCTGCGTAGATGGCTGCTCTGAACCGCGTCTGTTCTGTCACAAAGGTTGAGGCTGAAAAATACCTCTTCTTGTAGCAAGGTATCAAGACTAAGTAGTGACTCAGCCACAAAATAATAGTCAGACTAATCAGGAGTTCAAAGAAACAAAAGAACTGTTTTATGTAATCAAGCCTTGCTTGATAAATGTGACCCTCACTCTCAAACCACATCCTTCAGCTGGCTCATTGTGATGCAATCTGTTTGAGCTCTTGACTGATCTGTTGTCTGAGAGCTTGGCATTGTCTTCTTCATTCTTCAATACAGGCAAAGAAACAGTCAGGTAAGTGTGTGTGTGCATCAAGGAGATGCGTGGGTGTGATGCATGGATTTGAAACAACATTAAGCCTGGTGCAGCTCGGCCTGAAAAGCATCTGTGCGACTTGGATTATGTAGCTCATAACTCAGGCAGGAAGGGAGACCAGGCGTTCACTGCTCTGAGTATGAATTGAATATTCCCTACCATGCCAACAGCTTATTAGGTTCATCTGTCATACAATAGATCTGCAGTAAATTCTACTTTTATGAAGTATTATGCATCCATTTTTTGTTGATAATGTGTCGGTTCGGTGTTCCCTTTTACAGTAATTTTGGAGGCTGTAGTATGTGATGCTGTTGACTTGTATCTTGTTACATTGTGTATGAATTCAAAGTGACTGCCACAGCTGTGATAACGCCTGTCTTTTTAATGTGACCCGGCACGTCCTGAAGGGTGGCTTTATCCGTCAGATGTGAACATTCTCAGGGCGAATCGGAGCGAAGCGCCGTCACAAAATCCACATCTCGAGGTATCCAATCTAAGCCAATCTAACATAAATCTGTCGACAGCCATGATACTGCCAGCAGCAACATTCACTTATCACACGCCCCATTGACATGGTACGTGTGGAAGGAACAGGGCGAATACGGCAATGGTGCCGAGACTCCTGCTGCTCTCTGCACAGATCAGGGAAACGCTGGAGAATATACGGAGCAACTCTACTGAACTAAACTATGGGGATCTATTTCTCTGCGGGAATCGGAAAGACACAGCAAGCTCTGTAAAATATCCATCAAATGATTCCCATACCGCCACATGAAAATGTGGCTTACGCTCCTACTCGCGACGTCTTTCCTCAGTCATCTTAGAACTCATCCGTCATTGTGATCTGAACTACACACCTGTAAACCGTTGTCCCTGCAGCCTGAGCTGGTGTGACTCTATTGCGCGGACAGTCTTATACTAGCAGGTCATAATATCCCAACTTTCCTTAATTAATTGATTCAATGGTTTTTAACCCTTTAAGCCCTGAGGGAACCTATATAGGTCATTTTTTTATTTTTTTATTAAACTGTGTAAAACATTACAATAATCATGAACAAATATATTGATGCTACACATCAAATTAATCAAGAGAACCTGGGCTACAATAATTAGTCAGCCATTTCCACACAACTCAAACACCAACTAAAATAGTTATCAAAATATCATAATCATAATTTTGTCAGGAGTCAGCCCACTCGGCATGTTTCCGGAACTAGCAACCTATAGCTTGGTGCTATCAGAGAAAGAAATATGTCAAAAAGCAAGACAACTCCACACAGATTCCAAATATATTCACCAAATCCCTCTGCTCCAAAGCATCACTGAGATATTAACCAAAGAACACAGCAACATGAATCGCTTTACAGTCAGCAAATGCTGCCTATACTTTTTTAGCCAAAAACTGAACACCATAAGTGTATTGAACGCAATAAATAATATACAAGTGAAATATAAGGTTTGCTATATGAGAAAATGCAAATGGCACAAAATATCCCCAACAAATCTCGCCTGAATTCTCTCCGTACTAAACCCTCTATAACTTTGTTCTGCTTCACTTTTTGAAAGTCAAACTTTGCAGAGAGAATGTCTGAATATTGTGTTCTGATTTTGGAGAGATTTAGACCTTAGTGAGACATTTCAAATAGATAATCATCCTGAAAGTGTTTTTTTTTTATATTCGGACTTGAAACTTCTATTTTTGCGGTGTTTCTTTATTTACTCTTAACCAGTAACATATGTACTAATATCTACACAACTGAACAAAAGCTCACATGGGTTGCCTTTATTATAACACCAACATTATTCAAATAGCCCTTGTGGTTGCAGAGATACACCCTTTTTAGGTTGGGTATTCAATTTCGAGCAGAATCCTAAAAACTGCCATGGGGCTTAAATGTCATCAACACTTGAGAATGTCTTACATCTCTAGGTACACACATCTTACAGAACCTGTGATAAACACAAGTCCAATAAGAGGTCTTGAGAGTTGCCTGGCGTAAAAAAACATTCAGAGAGTGCTGATATTTATTGCTATAGGCTTTATTGTGGAAATGCAATCAACTATTTAAACTAAACACACTTGGCTGTCTTTAACAATTTGGGAGGTTTTTACATCAGTTTTTATTGTAGTCATAAAAATATAAAATATATTACTGGTATAAACAGTATACAAACGATATATTTAAACAGGACAATCCAGGATACAGTCCGTGGTGTCTTGTAAATGAGCGGAGATTGGCCTGTGCAGAATTATGATCCCAGTCCAAGTGGATTTTTGTAATTGCAAATTTCACACAATTTGTGTAGTTAGTTTCTGTTAAAAAAAAAATAATAACATCTCAGAAAATGTTTGTGTGAAAAGTATTGATTTGTTATTGGTACCAAAACCCAGGACAATGTATTGGCACTAGCATAATTAAAGCCAATACCCAGAACTAATACCACATATTTTACTTATTGAGAAAAATGCTATTCATCTGTTTACCGCCCTGCTATCTAACACTCATGTAAAAAAACCAGAGGTATGGGGACAGAGGGGACGTCTTTGCTGACATTTAAAGTTCCAGTGGATATTAATCAAAAGCATTTTATTGCATAGCATTATAGTAGTTACTGTGTAAAAGATGAGGAAAACCTCCTGACCAATTTTCTCACACAGCTGGGCAGAGTTTTAGAGCCTATTATGTTTTTGAGAGCTCTTCTATTGAGACCTTCCACTGATTCCACCCGTTAACTGTTGGAAATCTGAAGCCATCTGGTCATAATAATTCAGGCGGATTCAAAGACAGCTAGATAATGATACATCTTGAATATCCCTCTGTGATTTTGAGGTTGCAGCTACTGTCTCTGTGTGGGTTACTCTAAAAAGAAACATGTCATTCCAGTTCCTCTCAAATTCAATGAGTTTATTACCCAACAGTAATACTTCAAAACTAGAGTGGAGTTTTGATTATTACTATGTTTCTGTAGACATAGCAAAAACTGTTTCAGGATTATTAAAGATACCATTCAACTCATTGCATAACTGAGAATTTTAAGCCACTAAGGTCCTGCGTTGTTTCGTCAGAACAGCAGGTCTGTGCAAATATTGACAGTGTATGAAGAATAAATCAGGAGATACACTCATTAGTTTGGCCTCTTGATGGCACCAGGTAAAAGCTATATGGTCATTAAATTCTAAAAATGTCTTCCTGTTGGGAGTCTCAATGTTCACAGACGATGTTTGATTTGCACAGAAAGGCCGAGGCCATCAAATTACTCCACAGCAAAGGTAATAAAAGATCAAACATCACTCCGCAAATCCTAATTAAAGTTCACCTGGCTTCTCTCCTCATGATTAAGTGCTGGGCGTTTGGGGTATGAAAATGATGCATGGCGTAGCCAACTTATATTAATTCTGTGCTATGAGTTTCTTGCACATTCACATCCTGCAAAGTCATGGTTAAGAGTCTTTCCCTGTATTCCATTTGTACAGACACTATCTGCTCATGTCTCGTTCTCCAGTAACCATGGGGTATGGGTGCACCGTGCATGGGTTTGCAATGTGTCCCTAGGGACAATTCACAACCAAAGTTTGGGGAAGACACACTTGTCCCCACCAATATTTTGTTAATTTGAATTGCCTTGTTAGAAAAATTATTCCGCACAATATGTGAACAAATCATTTGGATTATTATCTATATTATGTTCATCGCTCAGAAGAAAAATACATTTCTACATTTTCCAATGCGCCCTCGAACCTGTGAGACAAGATGCTGTCAGTTAATTGGCTGAAGTGGCTGAGTCAGAAACACCGTGAACCGTAACTTGCAGAAAAAGAGCTGTCAGTAGTCACGTTGACCTACTAAATATGCCAGGAAATAAAGCCTCATATTAGTATTTTGTTTGGTCCCAGCATTGATTTTGTTGACCCTGTTTTGCTTTGTATATAGGAAAATGTTAATGTGTGTCAAAAGAAGGTTGTGGTTGTGTGTGAGGACTGTTTTATGTTCATCATTATCTTTGAGGTTAATATCCACAAAAAGCAACAGCCTTTGGGCAAATAGGCTTACAGTTCCACACATATCATATTCTTGGAACATTCATTTACAGGAGAAAGACAGCGAACATGGTATTGTTCTCCTAATACCTCTTATTACACATGCCATGTTTAAATGTAGACTGCTATACAGCTTTACCAACTGTTCAGCTTCTGCCCTAACTTGCTTTTCAGGCAACACTTCATTAATGATGATCAGCTTTTTTGGATATTCAGACTTTGTCATGAAGTTGCTTTCTGCCATTCTTTGGCTCAGGCCTAATGCCGGCAAATCAGCCAGTCGGAAAGCATGATCCCTGATCAAGGAAAAGCCCCCAAGCAACCCTGGAGCAAAACCCAACAGCACCCTTTTCCCACCGCTGTCTGTTTATCATCAAGCTAGTGTTCTCTCTCTCCTCTAGTTAAATCCTATTGAAATGCAACTTTCTGAGCGCCTCATTTGAATCTCTGTGAACTGCATTCCCACTTGACTTCCATATTAGTTCAACATTAGAACTTCAGGTTTGTGATATTCAGTCTTTTTATTAGCTCATCAGTAGGTAAATACTGAAAAACATTGTGCTTGATAGAATAGAATGTAGCAGCACTCAATTCAACCTGAGAGGCGTAAGACTTGAGTCTGGAGAAATTTCTAATCAGAGTAGGATGTTTCATTTAATTATCCTAAAAAACAGAGTCTCCCCCTATCAGGATGGTTTGATCCAACCTGGCATACGCTGCAAAACATTTTTTTAGGGACGAGCGGGCAAAAGAAAACGACACTCCGCTGCATAAAAAAGTTCCTCTAAAACACCAGTTAAGAATCAGTGCCTTAAAGCGACACTATGTAACTTTTCCCCTGTAGCGCCCCCTTCAGGTATTTAACGTCTGGTCTCGAGCCATATATGGCTCTTCCGGCTCGTCTGCTCCCAGCTGATCGCGACCGGGCTGCCGCTGGACGCGACTCGCTGCCGCTGATCAGCCGCAGCCCGGTGTTCAACACAGCAGCATGTCACTCCGTCTCTACGAGTCGCGTAGCGGAGCAAATAAAAAGTCACCTGCGAGCGTGGACTGGCACTATAAGACGTTGCGTAAAGCTGCCAGACAGCAAGTTGAACTACTTCCGCCGGAAGTACCGGGTCGGTCCCAACCATCTTACATTCAGCAGTTTTCTGGCCACAGACCCCCGATGGCAGTGGCGGAGGCGCAAATCAACATATTAAAAGTCATTGTAGTGGCACAATTTTTTTCAAGCTGTTATTTTAAGGTGGAAAAGTTACATAGTGGGGCTTTAAATGAAATCACATGCCGAGATGAATTATTTTAAAACCATTTGTGCTAACTCCCTCTAAAGACATTGGAGACTTGATAATATCTGCTATGTGTTATTTTTTCAAAATGTATTACTTTTCCCATTAAGAAGAGGACAGTTTATCGCCTCAAAAGTAAAGCAGAAAATTGCAAACCGGGAAGTCTGTGATTAAGAAGTCACTCACAAAAACATTTGCAACAGCTTTGCTAAAAAAAAAAAGAGTTGACGGACATCAATAAAATTGGTTTGTTGTGCTTACGAAGGTCAGCAGGTTGAGGCAGCTCTCCCACTGCTTTCAACAACAAAGGATTATTCAGCGAGTCATCCCAACACCGGGTGAAATGAAATGAGCTGGCAGGACTGAACGATAAAATACTCAAATGTAACGGACGCCTACAGACTTCTCTCAATGAAACTGAAATGTCTATAACACAATCTGACACATTTCAGAGGATAATGATCATTTTTATTAAACAAATTTAATTTATTTGATATGCTCTTAGAAAGTCTATATTTTTTTTTATATATTATCAAACATCTGAGTTGATAAAGGCTATTTATAGTTACAGTCATGATAGTAATCTCAGATTATAATTGTTGTATTTTCTTGCCAGACAAACTGGATATTAATTGCTCAGCCTGCTACTTTATCTCACTCAGCACTGGACACCCAGGGGGGGAAATGTTCTCCCCTCCCTATCATGCCTCTCAGCAGGACACTGATTTGTGCTGAGATGTTGAGAGTGTTATACATTCATTGATTATGCATGTAGGCACACATGTATATCTACATAGGGCTGTCGGTCTTGATCACAATGTCAATCTGTGATGTGTAATTGTTTAATTAAATTGTGTCTTTAATTTATCGGGTTTTCATTCAGTTGATTGTATCAAACTGTTTGGTCGCGTTCAGCAGCTGAGAGAGCTCAGCGTTGTAATATAAACTAACTACAGAATTAACACTAGTCTCTTTAAAGTATAGATTCAATCAAATAATGAGGATATTACTTTACTATCCCTTTCTCGAGAAGAAAAAGAAACAAGAAGACAGTTGAATCTGGAATACAGACGCTGAAGGGTTGTCTCCTTATCCTAATGTTTTCACGCGTTTCCCATCATATTAGTTGTTTTCATTCTGTTTGCTCATTTTAATTAACTCTCATGTCATTTCAAACCTGGCCATTCACACCTGATCATCATTCCTTCCCTTCACCTGGTTCTCACACCCAACTCACCTGCAGCTCATCCCTTTATTAGTATGTCAGTATTTAGGTTCCCTCACTTGCTCTTGTCCTCTGCCAGATTGTCTTGTGTTTTCGTGCCAAGTTCTCCAGCATTAGTAGTGTATATCCCTGACCTGCCTGTTCTGACCCTGCCTGCCCTGACCTCTGATTCTCTGCCCCGCTCCTTTTTGGACTTGTTTGCTTCTTGGACTGATCTCCCGGTTTTGACTCTGCCTGTTTTCATCTTTGTTACCCCCTGTCTCAGAGTTGTGCTTCTGGGTTCCAGTACGTAGCTCCTTGACAAATATGCCATGCGGCTGTAACCTGCGATGCACCAACGTGCTGAAGATTTATTCCAGCAACTATTGAGAGGGAAAAAGACTCTAAAAGAACAGACTGGAGTCAAATACATTATAAACTGGAAAAGGTGCCATAATGACTCGTGCTGCTAGAAAGAGGAGCGATAAGATAATTCAAAATCCTATTCAGAAACTAAAAGAGAAAGGAAGAACAGTTCAAGCCGAACCCCAACGGAAAATACAACAAGGTTACACAGATATCAGAGAAAGCCAAACCAACTGGCAGGTGGAAGAGTGTGATTCAACTAAGAACAATCCAGCAACTTTCAGGAACGGAGAGAAAGCAACGGAAGAACAGCCTCTGCATGCAGCTGCACCTCCCATCTGCCCATCAGAGCCGTGAGGTGAAACAATCCCATTTCCAGATGCTAATTACTTCAATGCTCTTCGGCAAAATACATTTTCGTTAAATAATGAAATAATCTTGGATAAAAATATCTAAAATATTTAATTAAATGTAAATGATATAATGGTGCTTCACAAGCTCCCGACTGCTAAATGTAAGGTCCATGCAAGAACACACACTTTTGTGAAATGTATTTTTACTTTAAAGCTCCCAATGACCACTTCAAGTAAAGCATGCATTATTACAGTTAAATAATGCAATATAAAAAGGATTATAATTTACTCCAACTATGATAAATTATAGATCACTATGATCCGATGACACCTGACCGTATATGCCAATTTATTATGGCTTTTTTATAGAAAGCATTATGAATATGTATCCGTGCTTATAATTATGGTTATACAGTGCTATAAGATGATTACAATGCATTAAAGACATGGGCATCGCAGAGTGTTACAGAAAGAAACCCACTTTCTAATATTAAATTAGGGAGCATATAGGAAGCATGCAGTGGCCCTTGTTTAAAACATGGCCTGTAGCAGCTTTATGACTCCCTGGATAATTGTCATCAATCAGTGTGCAAAAGAGAAGAGACGACTAATCTCAGAAGCATCAAATGCTGATAGCAGAAATCTGGGTCCATCACTTGGGGCGCCAGTGCAGGCTGGTTAAAAACATTCAAGTTTTTTTTTAATTAAACATTAAGAATAAGCGAGAGGACAGTGACAGAATCAAATGAGAGCACAGTGTTAAAAACACACAACTTGTGCTTGGCTTGCCTGGATTTTGTTAACAGGCAATGTGTTTTAAACCTTCGCGACCTTTCTAACTCATATAACGAGTGTGGGGTGGATGGTGGCTGCACAAAGAGATCTTTCCCGAATCTTCTTAGGGTTTCGTACCTAAACGCAACCATGTGACCATACTCCAGCTGCTATGCGAGTGGACATAGAAAATATGAAATGCACGTTCTGTATTAAGAGTGTATCGGGCTATTCACTCATTCAGATCATTCATTGTTGCATTGACTACCGCATTAATACTGGCAGGATAACCCCCCCTGCAATCCTTTCCTCACGTGTTATTCTCACAGCGTTTCTCATCTCTCTCTTCCACTCCTCCCTTGTACATCCTGATCTCTGGCGAGTCTTTTTCAGCACAGCAGTTGATCAAAGGGTAGAATAGAACAAGCAGTCTTGATAGACAGTGCTCTGCAATCACAAGATGACTCATTTGGGAGTTTCTCTCAGGTGAGAATAAAATCCATTTGGTTTCACCTCGCTGTCTCTCCAGTGCGTTCCCCACTGGGTCAAATACACAGTAAACAGATGAGTCTATTTTAACGGGTCTCTGCAGAGGCTGCTGTTCAAACACAGAACAGTTTTACCGTGCTCCTCTTACATTTGGCAGTGCATCAGCAAGGAGTCCCAATCTTCCCTTTTTTTTCTGTGGAGATATTTTAAGTGAAGTGAGGCATTCAACCCGGGAAACAAATATATCATGCCATTAATTATCAAGCAATGGAAAACACAGTCATCGGAATAGAGTGACTTGGGAGGAGAAATCGTATCAGTTGACCTATTTACTTCCAGCTGTGTCTGCATTCAGGGGTAAAAAGTGTTGTGGTGACAAAGAGCACTCCAGCATTGGGGGAGCTAGTCAAGGGAACTGCTGGAGAAGATGCACACTTTTCTTATTTAGTATTCAGGTTTCAGCTCCTTGTGTGTATTGCAATTTCAGATGTATTGTACTATTGAAGGTTCTCACCAGTCTTAGTGAGACCTTCAGGCTCACCATTTATTGTTCAGTTCATCTCATTAAAACTATTTTTAATTACAACAGGCCTGTCATGTTTTGTTAAAGCAGAAAATAGGCTTCTTCTTTTTTATGAACTAGAATAACAATGAAGCTCTCTGACTGGAGAGCATTTCCAGATCACCATATAAAAAAAACTGACAAAGTGAGGAACTGAATGTCAGTCATAATGCCATGAAGTCGTAAAAGCTTACTCTTTTTTTTGCAGTGTGCAGCAGAGGATGTTTGATGCTTTGTCCGTTAATTTCATGCAGTGACAAATGACTTTCACAGCCCTTTTTATGGGCCTGACCTTCACGCTGACATACATAACCCACAAACTCCAAGGTCAATTACATAAGCCTCAAAACTCAATACACCCATCTTCTGGTAAGGCATCAAAGAACAGGACTCCTGCCTGGCTCTTGTCGGTGCTGATTTGAGGAAATCTTTGCACTTGGGCCAGTCTGCAGCAGCGGAACAGGAGAAGCTCTTGTCAGCAGGTTTAATCTCATTTGCATTAAAGGAAGGGAAGCTGTAGACTCATCAAATTTCAGTATTGTGACTTTTACTTTTTTGCTTGGAGAGGTACCGCCTTCTAAATAACTCCTTTGGTTGATTTTTTTTATTTCAACTTATCTGTGCTATTCATTGTGCAGTCAGCTATGCTTCAGAGACTGACATTTTTTTTTTTATCTTATACTTAATTTAAGAGTGATGTATCAAATAATCTATTCATACACATGGAGCTGTATTAATCAGAATTTCACGCAGGCCCGGACTGGCCATCGGCAGCACTGGGCACATTCCCATGGACTTGCCTTGCTATTTTGGCCACAACAGTGTTAAACATGTTGAATGTAATGGGTGAATCAAATTTAAAATGACATGAGGCTGATACAGGGACTCAGAACTGTGTAATGTATGTAATTGTAACAGTTTAGCTCCACACCTTCCTTTTTGTATTAGTTGTTTTCGTCCTGTCTCTAACTATCATGCACATTCCAGATCCTGCTTCCCACCTCGTCAGGCCAACTCCCCTCACCTGCCTCTGATCACCTCGTTAGTCCTTCATTACCTTCACCTGGTCTTCACGCCCTTCTTACCTGCAGCCCATCCCCTCATTAGTCCCTCACTATTTAGGTTCCCTCCCTTCCACTTTCCCTCTGCCAGATTGTCTTGTGTTTTAGTGCCACGTTCTCCAGTGTTAGTAGTGTATATTCCTGACCTGCCTGTTCTGACCTCTGATTCTCCCCTTTTTTGACTTGTTTGCTTCTTTGACTGATCTCCGGTTTTTTTTCAACCAAGGACAGTCATCTTTGTTTCGCCTGTCTGAGTCGTGCTTTTGGGTCTACTCTATTAGTACTGTGGCAGTAATTGTAGATTCCTAACTCTGATGAGTAGCAGCAGATTCTTTTCTTAGCTGTCACTATGTTCCATAAAGCAACCTTTTTTCTTTTTGCCTGAAAAACATCCTGCAGCTGCATTTACAAATGTACTTTTGCATGCAATGTACATTTAGTTAGAACATTATAACTTTACCATATCATGAAACCGTACATGTAAAGAGCAACACAGAATGCCTGAGAGCCTTAATGAATTTTAGTCTCTTCTATGGTCATATTGTTTATTGAATTATTTATTTAAAGCCAGTGAAGACATTTTGATCATAAATAAAACCTGCCCCTTGGTCAGGGGTTTCTTTTAATATCATTTTGAAATGGTAGGCATTTTTGTGTTATTGTTTAATTGCAAAAATCTGCTTTACGGTTTGAGCCCCTCGAACATCCCCTTGTGCCCCTGCGTGGTCCGCTGTCACTGTAGATTGAATTGGGCTGACACTATATTCCCAGACTGAATTAGCTTCCCCGTTTGGCCCTGCCTTTATATATTTCACTATTAGTAATAATTGAACCTGCAGGAGTCCTTCTGTAATGAGATGCCCTTCTGTCTCTGATTCCCATCATTTACACAATGGCACTACAGGCTGGATATTTCCAGTAGCTATGGAGCTCCTGATAATTACTTCGTCATGGGCATGTATCTTTTGCTATTCCTCATTCAAGCCTCTAATGGAAAAATTTAACTGCGGGAGATTTGACCAGAATTGGAACGTTTTTGCATAAGGGTGATATGAAAACCCTGCACTGAATGAAAGAGACTCTGAAAGTCGCTCTGAAAGCAAACTCCTCTGAGAATATTCTCATGGGATTAAGGATCTGACTGCCAGGAATCTCGTGCCTCGTGGCCCATATGAGACAAGCGGATAGCTTTTTTTTTTTGACAGCATCAATCAGTTCACTGCCAGTCATAAGGACGGACAAAAGTTCAAAATGAGATCTCAATTGAATAATCAATGTAAAGGGCTTTTGAAGAGACGCGTCAGATTAAGTGAAGGTCGCTGATTGCTGGAATACTCATGGTGATTTAAATGCTGATCACATTTACATGAAACGAAGCCGAACAACCAATTTATATTCACTTTTCATTTTGTTTCCTGTCAATGGTACGCCCAAGGCAGAAATTGAGAAATGCAGAGTGGATGTGTTTGGTTTCTATAAAAGCATGAGTTGTAGAATATGTAATTGGAGCAACATCTTTCAGCCTCAGATCAATAGTCCACTTTGAATTATATTCACCTTGATCCTTATCAGGTTTACTCGGTGTCCTCGATTCAGCGAATCCAAGGGAGGTATGCGGGAAGGCAGATAACAAACTACATGTTTGTATTTGAATCTTTAATGAGATGGTGTTTTTTGATAGGAATTTACTGAATTGTAATGGCAAGCTACATAATAGATAGTATTTGAATTGAACAAAAAAAACATCTTGAAAGCTTTACAGCATTTACAAAAAGCCAGAAGAAAACATGTAATTTAAGTGTGTCACTTCAATTGTTGTGTGTGAGGATGGATGAAAGCGTTCTATAAATGTTCATATTTAGGGTAATGTGTTTTGATCATTTTAAAGAAATCCAGGTGACTGATGTATAAAGCGGCAGCTAATTTAAGGATGTACAATAGTTGTTTTGCGTTATATAAATGATATGTTGCTTCCAGTATTTGTTGCCTGAACATATCTGAATTAATCACGTATGTACCAAAAATAAGTACAATAAATATTTCAATATTTTAAACACACAACTGCTCCCTTTAACTGCAGGAGAAACATTTTTTTGGAATGGTATCTTGACATAATTATCTTCTCCTTCACATTTTTCACAACCCTGAAACCTCTATCAATACTGAGACCGTTATAATTTCTTCAGGTTCTTAAAGTTATTACTTTCAGAAGTGTGTCTGGTGTTCATGATCTCGGACGAGTGCCTTCACAACAACTATATTCTACACAGTCAAATTGGCAGTGTCAATTTAACACTTAAATAGTACATGTTAACACTCAGCCAGTGAAAATATGGTCCCTTATCTTTAGAGAGTTAAAGTAACACTGAACATGGTGTTAACATTTCAGAGTTAATGCAACTTTGGTAAGAGTTATTATTTTACTCTGTGTTCATTTTGATTAACAATAGTCCGAGTGTCAAATGTAAATAAGTATTGTGTCAAAATGTGTCGGTGTTAATTCCTAAATCTTGTCACTATGTGTTACTTTACATTTCATTTAGCTGAGACTTTTATCCAAAGCGACCTACAATCATGTTACATTCATACACCATATACACCACATACACCATATGAACAGCAACAGGGAGCAATTCAAGGTAGGTCGGGATTGAACCCCCAACCCCCTGATTGAAAGACAGACCTGCTGACCACTGACTCACAGTGGCTCTTGGACACTCGCTAGATAGGGACCATATGTTCACTGGCTTAGTGGTAATGTACTCTTTAATTCTACCTTGCAGCTTTAGACTCTGTCACGTTAGCCGTCTGTAATTCGATATTTTAAGACACAAAAACAGCTTGAGTGTAAGTTGAACTCAGTGTAGAGTTATTCTAAAATGTTGCTTCTGCTGAAATATCAACGTTCCAGAGTAACAGTGAACGTTGTCATCAACATGGGGTTTTTACTCTTACTTTAGTTGTAATGACTGACAGTCAATTCATATATATTTATTACATATATTTATACATATATATTTTACACACACATGTTTAACTTTTAATATTCAACACTGGGGGCTGTTTACTCTTGCTAGTGTTGTAATAACTCTGAAAGTCAATATACTTTGATATTGAATTTTTAACACTGGGGAATTTACTGTGTAGCCCTCCAGGTTAGAGAGTGGCCGGCTTAATGAGAAGGAATTGTGTAATGCTGATGTTGGGTTGCAAGAAGAACGATCTTCTGCTTCTGTGAAAGCATCAGACGACATGTTCACAGACTGGCATTTTGCAGAAGGTTTGGAGCAAAGAGCCGAGCAGCAGCAGCAGCTTCCTATCCCGTGTGAATCGTTGCTTATTTACCTTTTAAAGCTCTCTAGTATGCAGCAGCAGAAGAAATCCCACTTTGACACACAGCTGTTGTCAAAATGCTGACAACTGCAGAGCCCACAGGACAAATCACCTGGTGGCAGTCATCGTTGTGATTACATTAAAATGAAAAGATTCACTTGTGAGGATGTATCTTCCCAGTCGTTAACAAACATGCCAGCTCCAACACATTTGATGCTTTCCACCAGAGTCCTCAGTCATTCTATTAAAAAACAAACGAAAGGCTGATGAATGAATGATTGAATGTGAACCTTGTGTCAACAACAACAGTGGAAAAAGGTTGTAGCTATTCCAGCTAAATATGAGATGTTTATAGGCTAGAGATGATTTCTATAGCACTAAAGTCCACCACACTACTTCATTATTTAAGATGTTGGTTAAAGGCTAAATGATGTCCTTGACAATTAATTAATTCTAAACAATATGATCTGTTATTAGTCCACTGAGATCATTGAAGGAGGAACAGAACCGTTGGCGCATGCTGTATGATATGATATGATAATACTTTATTCGTTCCACAGTTGGGAAATTTTAAAGATTTAAAAAAAAATTAAAATCCTGTAACACTGTAAGCTATCAATATTAATTAAATCATTAAATGAATCACATTTTTGAGAGTAAGAATCAATTCCGATTTAGTGAAATAATTGTTAGCATGCAAACACAAACCTTGAAAACACACATAAAGTGAACCAGTTAAGTTACGGAAAAATGTTACAGATGAAATTACAGGTGAAGAAGAGGTTGCCACTCACACGTTTACCGACTTCAGCTTTATGGAAATATGTCTCTAGAGACAGCTGGCAGCCTATATTCTCCTGCAAATTACACTCACTTACATTAAAACTGCTTTATCAATTAGATTTAGTTTTTTATTTATTTATATATGTTTATCTTGTGTTAGTCTGAACAGAGATCCTCCGAATTTTCAGGCACAGTAAGGAAAAAGTCTATGATTGTGTTTGGTCTGGATGTTTGAATTCAGCTCTGCATGAGTAATCAGATTACGTCAGATTACGTCAGCACATTTTACAGGCTAACATGTCATTCACAGGTAATGCCCTCTGAAGGGTCACCGGGCAAATGGCAACTAAGTGTATCATTTATTGATGTGTTTTCTCTGTTTTATTCAAAGTCTCACATTTCATCTGAGCTCATCTGCATAACAATCACTTTGCTTATTCCTGTTCCCAAGAGGAAGGAACTTGTTAGATTGCCCCTGTGAGGACAAGCTTTGACTTATTTTCACAAAACAACTCAATCCTCCAAGAATTATTGTACTGACTGGAAAAAGCTGACAGGGAAGTGCATTTGCCTTTGCTGCAAGACATTGCCAGAGGGTAACTAGATATTGTCCGCTTGCAACAGCTTATCTGGTGCTTACTGGCTAAAACAGACACTTGTCAAATGTTTTTTTTTGTTGTTCTTCGTCACCGTTAAAGCGAAAAAGCCTTCTGTAAATTATTCAGTGAAATTTGGTTAAATGTGAAATCTTGATAGACTGGATTGTAGCACATTGTCTCTGTTGAGCTTATTTCTCCGAAACAACAGAAGCTCTCTGCAGCAGTGATGTTTGATTTCAGCTTTGATGGTGCAACAGAGTGGTGAAATTGCAAATAAATACACTCAGACCCTGAAATGAAATGTAAATGTTGCCTGACTGTATCCCTCCACACAGGGATTGTTGACAGCCACAAGGCCCTGGTTCAGACCAGGTCCAAGAGCTTCAGCCTCATAAACTGCTGGAATAATCCTGCAGGAGCTAAGGGTGATCCCTCTTATTAAGGAAAACCTTTATTGATTTTCCAATCTTTCAAAAAATCATTGCCAGGTTCCCACATAATTTAAATGAACAGGCAGCTTAATCATTCAACCCTCTCGAGAAAACAGGGAGGATGTATCAAAAGGAAACAAACCATCTCATTTAATACAGCACAACACGGAATAATGAAGTAACAAGACGGTACGAAAATGTTGAAATACATCGTCACTTAAATACAACAGCATTCTCCCAATTTGGTAAAATGATATTGGAATATCAACGATCTGCCCCCCAGAGATCAAGACACCGCACTATCATGAATGTGTTTGATTCCATAGTCAAAGAAGAAAAAGAAAAATTCCACAATGGTATTTTTTTCTTCTTTTGAGAGAGAAAGGCTTTGATTTACAATACCGCCTCCCCTGGGATGTGTCTTAGAATACTTCAGCTATATTCCTCTTTGTTAAAAGCTGTAAGGAACACAAACTATTCATGAGAGGTGAATTCTCACATTTTAAAGATGCCAAATGAAAACCTGAGAGGATCTTACTCTTTCAGTCGACTAAAGCTGACACAGGAGGAGCTCGCTGCTTTGCTGTTGTGTTTAAATGCTGACGCTCACGGAAGTCAGAATAAATCCAATTTTAACGCTCTGTTTTTTGAGGATATCAGCAATCTGATGGAATGTATATGCCTTGAATTTCAAAAAGAAAATTTTAAAAAGGTGAAAGCTACAGACTGCACTCTTTCATTCGTCTGCCATTATATTCTAAAGTCAATTTCCCCAACACATCAACTAGTTTCATGTAATCTAGTGCAGTGCAGCAACACTAATGTAATGTTATAAAACCGACAGAGACATTTTAATCATACTGCAGCACCAGCTGACATTGTTGTGAAGGGATGTGCAAAGGGAACATGCAGTCCCTTATCATGTGATGCCTCCTGTAGCCTTTGTCTTTCACACATTTTGTTAACATAAATATATACACCACGTACCTGTAGTTGAGCTAAAAGCACCACACGCTAATATGCAGGTTTTAAATCCAGTCGCCATGTAATTTTGTGCAAAATATATACCCCGATGTTAAAAAAAGGGTAACTAAGTGGTTGGTTTTGTTCTTTGAACGGTCACTTTAAAGAGTTAAATAATAGCCCTATTAGCCACAGTATTGCTGTGCTCCATTCTGGTCTCCAAGAAACCGATGAAGGTCAATCTTAAATGGCTACAGCTCTCTCACTCTAAACCAGAGACTCTGAGCTTAGCCACAGCTCTGGGAACTGGCTCACACAGAAGATTTACTCCACAATGCCGTTGGCCTAGATAGACACAACTAACACACAATAGGGTGGCTGTGCATAATTTAGCGCACATCTTTCCGACACTGACGAGTCCAAAATGAAAAGGGAGCTCGGTCAGCCAAATGGAGTATTCATATTCATTATGTCCTTGGTGAAGATGGGGACGTTAAATCAATATTTGCCGACGCGAACGTGACGCTCAGCCTCGTGATGTAAAGCCGGGAGCCGCTGCACAGACGGCGAATGTGAGAACATCTGGCCATGAGGAATCGCTGCTCATTTACACTGGACTACACCAAATACGTCCTCGTCCGTAACTTTATTCTACAACTGGAGGTTCTTCAACTGCTGCTTCGCTTCAAAGCACTGGGATGCGGTCCCTCGGAAGCTATTCTGAGGTGCGGCGCGTTAACTTTGAGATTTCCTTTCTTGTTACATAAGTAGTTTTCCTTTTAAAGTTAACTGAAGCAACAACTCATGAGCCATCTTAGTGCTGCAAGGATGTAAAATCCTCACTCGTGTCCCGGTTACTTCCCTTTTGAACATATGCTCTTTCAAGTGAAATTAATCAACGTCTTTATCACTTGGGCAGTGTCATTACCCAACCACAGAGTGAGAAATGAAAGCGCTAATCGCACAGCAAGTGGGGCATTCGTGTGGGTAAGCCAAGTTTTCCTCTTCAAGCTGCTT
Source organism: Liparis tanakae (assembly GCA_036178185.1). NCBI lineage: Eukaryota > Metazoa > Chordata > Actinopteri > Perciformes > Liparidae > Liparis > Liparis tanakae. The sequence goes on from CM070107.1 coordinate 16,180,067, forward strand.
TGGCATCTCCAATTGAATTTGTTCAGTGCGTGAAGGGGTGAGGCATGATAGTTCAGATTGTCTTCAAAGGGGAGGAACACATGACCTCAGCTTTCAGGAAAGAAATACAATCGAGAGACTTTCTCAAATACATATGCACATTATATTCATAATCCTACCTGGGACCCCTGATCCACAGCAGAACAGGAAATGAGTATTCACTGCACACCAATGTCTTGTTAACTGTGTCACGTAACCACGGCAAACACATCATTATGGTAACAATCCAATCCCTGCTTATCATCACTGGGCTCGGGATAAACAGTTTGATAGGAAGTACAAGGATCCTCTGGCTTGATGATGTCCAACAGCAGCCAGTGTCAGAAAGAGGAATATTACTTTCCCTGCAGAACTAGGTGCACTGAAAACTCATTTTGTATGTTGGTCCAAAAAAGAGAAGTAGGAAGGACTGAAGGTCTGACTCCGGTGTGTTTATACATGCAGTATGAATGCACACATATAAATATGTATTATCTTTTTTTTATATCATTGAAGCAACATTGGCAAACATTTATATTATTTTATTTGACAGTGCTTTACTTTATGCACATTCACTTTCTTTCTTTCTTATACTTATATTTGATTGTGTTTAGTTTTTTATCGGTGCTGTTACTGTTGTCAACAAATTTTCCTTTGGGGATTAATAAAGTATATTTCAATTCAATTCATGTAAAGAAGAAGATGTACCTGCTTTCCAAGAGAAATGGTGGTCCTTTGTGAACACAACATCAGACTGGACTGAGAGGGACACGAGTGACAAGAGCAGGAAGAGGCTGAAGTAGCTCCCAGCATGTCGCGTCCAGGCAATGGCCCCAAAGTCATCGTTTAGAGTCATAGTCCAGCCCATTGCTTCCTCTCTTACTCCTGTGGAAAGAACATGAAATTCATCAGTGGGTCACTGGTAAAAAATAAAGCGAGACATGGGCCAGAGAAACCAGTGCTGAGAATGTGTGTGAGCTTTTTAAAATGGGAGAAGTGAAAGATGTGTCAGACATTCTGAGGTTTCTGTGTAGAAAATATACCACTGGAACCTACAGCCCAGAAATATAACTTTCAGTGTCACCTTCCAAAGTGCATAACACTCTCTCTGTGAAAAAAATCACTATTATTATTTTAATATCCTAGCCAGAGGACACAAAGTTTCCCACAATGCATGGTGAAAAGTACAATAAAGGTCCTCAACACACAATTCACACACTTCCACTGTGGATCAGGGATAACCTAAATCTACTTAGAGCATTTTTCCTTAGAGGCAATTCAATAAAATAGCTTAAAATATGTGTGTATCACAACATAGCATGTCAATATCTATTATGGATTGTCAACCAACCAACATTGATCTGGGACGTTTTAATTGCACGACACCAATGACATAATTAACCACGAAAAAGTGTCCAAAATGTTGTTGTTTTTTTCATTTGCATGATGAGCTTACTCGTCCTCTCGATACAGTAGATGTGAATATGAACAGACACAGCCCTGAGTTTCTTTCTCATGTTATGTAATGCAGCTAACGAGTGATACCAGGAATGCTTCTCCTCCCACATAGACCAAACATAATTAGTCAGAGAGGCTTGAGGTTCTCAGCCTCCCAAGGTACAAGTAGACACATGTAATGAAGGATGGAGGACTTAAGCTTGGAGTTATATTGGTATTAGTACCTTTTTAATGCTGCTCATTTATTCCTATCGCCGGCTACTGTGATTCATGTCCTCGGAGTGAAGGGGATTAGTCCTGGATTCACTAGGCCTCTTAATTGTGTTGTTCGAAAGCCCTGCGAGGCAGCTGAAAACAAATAAATAAATCTAGTGTTTGATTTTTTAAGTCTGATACAAGTAGTTTTCGCTCCCGTGTTCCTGGTTTAAAGTGGAAAACACACGTTTTCCAGAATAAACTTGCAAGATGCCTTGTGGGGGGAAATAAATGTGTGCTAAGTACACAAATGTTTTACCAGGATAACTTTTCGAAAAATACAACAAAAAATTAAATTCACCTAGAGGTAAACATGAATGATTTTAGTTATGTTTACAACATGGCATGGCTTTTACAAGAGCAAACACAAATAATTGATTGTGACAAAAATAGAAAAAAATTGATTTTCAAAGATAATCCTGGGAAAGCAATTTTTTTCATATGTTCTAAAGTCATAAATGAAAGTGAGGAAACAATTTAGATTTGACTTATCTTGCATGCCTCTCAGGGCTTCCATAGCATTGCACCGTCAGCCAAATGAATTTATACACATTTGAATCTGAAACACCTTATGTGTCAAGAGAAATGTATTGAGAATTTTATAGAACAACACTCATATTACTGAACTGTAACACTTGGGTATTGTGACTTGTCATTACTGGTGGTTTCTTGTTTGGTAAAACTAAATAACAATTGTAAAACACTTTGCTTGTTTTGGGGAAAACTTATGTCAGGTGGTGCATACTGTTTCCACAATAATAACCCATTTAAATAATTTGCCTTAATTTGATTTAGAAGGTGCATCATGACAATATTATTTCAATTTTGCAGATCACCACGTCACACTGGGTGTACAGCTGACAGCTAAGTACCATAGAGAATATCTGATTGCAGATTAACCACAGAGAGGTAGCAGGCATTGCAGATTTAAGATTATTTACACATAATGTGTCTATAAAATGCCTGGTGCTTCATTATTTTATGCTTGATTTCATTCAGGGAAATTAGATTTTGACTATTCTGCTTTAGCTGTGATGTGGTGGGGGCAAAAAAGGTTTAATGAAAAAGAATTGCTGGGCGGATATGGCTTGGTGCCCAGAAATGGTCTGCCAGATGCCCAGTTGTTGATGGACTGTCCAATTTCCCTCCGGGTTTGATGTGTTATTCTATCGTCAAAAGTGTTTTGGTCTTTATGTGTCAGTGGGGCTTTTAAAAGGTGAAATGTGTAAGATATAGTATGGCCTGAACTTTTTGTTCAAAGCACCAAAAAAGTATTAAAATCATCAACTAAATGTCAAGAGGCTGCAGGCTTCACTATGGCCTGCAGCCTCTTGACATCTGCATCAGTCAGCACTGCGATAGTCTGGGGACCTGTACAGGGGTATGTATGTATGTATATGTGTACAGTATGTTTGTATGTGTGTATATATGTATATATTATATATACACTTAGATTTTTTGGCTTTACTTTGAATTCCATCAACCCAAAGAATACATTTTGGGTTACTTGTTCTTACTGATTTCAAGAACTCATCCACTTTTAATAAAATAAATCAAACCTTTAAAGATGCCATTGTCTCCCATTGTTTGATGGCCAGAGAATATATTTTATTTGGATGAATGAGCCGAGTTTTCTGGCACTTACACAGCCATTTGCCAATTAGACACCTCTGTGGCTGATTACTAGCCAGCCTCTTGGGCTGCACTGTGATGTAAGCCATACCTGACTGCAACCCAGATGTCATCCTCCCTCCAGCCACTCTAATTCCACTATTCATGGGACAAGCTGGGCTCTCTATAGGCTGACATAATGTGTCACAACAGATTAGGGAAACATGGTCTTGGAACAAAAACAAGCAGTGAAAACGAGCATGACCTCATGGCTTCCAGCTATTGTTTTTCAAAGACAGACATTTGAGATTACCATAGTGTTAGATATAACAACATCTTCAAGTTCCCTCTATATAAAGAGCCAGTGGCAACTGTGTTCATACAGCTCAGGCTTCTACTCATTGAATCTGTGTCATGAGAGGGAGAAGGCAGGCTCTCCGGAAAAACTTTAAGAAGCTCTTAAGCAGTGGGGTCAAAAAGAACCATGGTCAGCTCTCGGTAGTCACAGAAAACCTTGCAAACAGCAGCCTCGCAAGATGCTGCTGTGCATCCTATTAGATGCCGTGTGGTCTGATGGAATGCAATCTGCCTTGCTGTCTCTTGTTGTCCTTGTTTGGGGCTTACTCACTGGATTCATGGAGTAAGGACCCTGCAGCTACCATTAGGGAACAGATGAGCAACATTCTCTTTCACAGGTGGTCACAATAATTAATGTTTGATTAGATCTTTCTAAATGGATGGCAACAGCTAATTTGGTATGCCAAGGCTCTGAACAATTACAATGTGATCCTCCAGCCTCTCTTTAAATAAGCCAGTTCTGTCTGCAGTGGAAACAAAGGCTTTTGAACCCAGTACATTTTCCAGAGATGCCAAACTCTTCCCTAGTTATCCACACTATTTATAGAGCCCACCAGCTCATTCCCTCTTCACATTCTTAGCTTAAATCTCCTGCCCATATACAGTACCTGTGCTCTTCTTTGTGTACTGCGTCAGTATATTCAGGTTAAAACCGCAGCACAGATTTTTTTGACACGTTGTGGTGCTTGTAAATGGGTTTTGATTGGGTTTCGCAATACAAAAAAAGGTAATTTTTTAAGATGTTTTAATTGACAGGAATGACCATGAAAGGATTAAAACAATCCAAAATGTAATTCACACCACAGCTTTTTGTATTTCTTTGATCACAGGCTTGCTGGTGAATCTGCATATATATATATTTGAGAATATTGCTCTCCATCTCCATTTTAATCTTGAACAAGCTTATTATTCTAGAAATTACATCAATACTGGACACATCTACACCTCAACTTACCTCCAAAGCCAATGATCACTGCCAAAGCATAGGATACGTTCAAATATTTATTTTTAGCCAACAAAAAAATCGGACATTTTCATTTCTTTAAGCATTATTTTTGTATAATATTATTTGTTCAACCTTTATTTATTCAGGGAAGTTTCACAAAGAGAGATCTCTTGGGCCTGTGTCTGTGTCACTCTGATCTGCATTAATGCGGCAGACTGATCTCCTCAGTTCATCCAGTAATCATTTCGGAACTTGGAATGGCTGAACAGAACCGAACTCGAGCATTCCCGGAGTTAAGTGTACCTGCAAAACATTGGGCTATTTCTTTAAACGACATCGAGAGAAAGAATGAGATGGCTGACCATCACCATTCATTCTAGTACTTACCCATTGGCAAAAGAGGGGCTCTGAGAGTAATGTTAACATTAAAGTCACAGTACTCTATGCAATTCTTTAGCTTACTGATTTCTAAATGTCAGCATGCTGCCTGAATACCTTCGTATTTTCTTTCCCAACATTTGTTGCTGATTCTATGTGTGTTGGAGATGACTTTAGTCCATAAATCTGTTTCATTCAAATACTGGTAACGACAGATATCGTTTCTAACAGAGATGGTACGTTACCGAGTGCAAGATGCTTCTCATTAACAGGAGAGCCAAAGGTCAAGTGGCTAAAGTAAGCTCTGAACAAGACATATTTTAGGTGGCAGAGAATAGTTTTTACTAATCAGAAGCCCGAAGCTCCAGTTCGTCTTCACACTTGTTTAGTTTTTAAAAACATCTTTGTAGTTTGGTTTTTTTTCTGGCAGTTCTTACAAAAGAGTTGTCAACTATTGTTGTCATAGTTTCATTTGACGGAATTAACACTGGTTTGGGACAGATATGACAAACGTTGTATACATGCACTTCAAAATAAAACACAATTACTACATTTACTCAAAATCAACTCTCAAACTGCAACTACAGGTTTGCAAGTACCTGAGCCAGATGACTGCCAGTCATCCCTTTGGGTGATCCGGTTGGGGCAGTGGTAGATGTTTCTTACAAGTCCAAGCAGGGCAGAGGAGGCCTTCAAAGATGTCAAGTCTGACAGGGACAGTAAATCAGCTGTGCCAGGCCTTATGCCTGGAGCATCATGCAGTGACTTAATCCTGTGTGCATCAATGTGCAGAGGGCTGGTGTCACACCTCCAGCAGCACCGAGTGGTATTAACTCCCTGGCGCCGGCTCTGTCAAGTACCCTGCACCCACTGATGTTCTCTCAGAGGTTGGCACAAGAGTCAGCCCACGGGGTCTGAGGTGGGAGAAGAAAAGAGAGACGGAAAAATGAGACACTGATAAACACATCTGATACCATAGCACAGTCAAAATCTGACACCTCATAGGATGACGTTCTCAAGATGATATGTCTCACACATGACGCATTGCAGCTCCTTTTGCTTCTCAGAGGTGTGCACGAGATACAGACATATATTTCGTCTTATCTTAGCAGAACAATTTCAGAGAGTTTCTGTGCATATAAAGCTAGATTATGATGTGTCCCAAATTTAGAGTTGGTGCCGTGATAAAGGGGGGAGCGCAACGTCATGTATGAAACGTATAAGTAAAAGGGTGATCGTTGTTTATGAATTTTACATTAAAAGGCAAGGCTTACAGTCATAATTAGTCACTGCCTGTGTCACATCCTGCCAGAAATATCAAAGACAAGAGCGCAGTTCAAGCGTAACAGCTTGGAGTTTGGCTCTCCTATGACATTCAATGATTGCATGCCAACCTTCCAGCCAAGCCTGTTCTGAGAGCTAATCCAGAGGAAACTTGGATTCTATTAACACCCCCTGCCTGCCCTCGTCTCCCATCCACTCCGACGCTTTCCCCACCGGACCCACCTCGATGCTTTGCTCCCTTATTGACCTTCCTGGCCACGTTCCTGAAAACCCCAGGTCCCAGTGACCCAGACCTTATTTCCCAAGGCTTTTAAGTGCTCTGCTGGATGGAAGAAAAGGTGCTTCTGGGTGGAGCAAAATCAATTGTGAACATGCAGTTTCAACTAGGGACAAGCTATTCCTTTAATCTTATTCAATCTCTACCTTGGACTTCTATTACAGTCAAAGTATGGATGCTACCTCTCACTGTTTTCTCACCTCTTTTTTTGTATCTAGCTATAGTCGGTATTGCAATAAGCATCACCGAAAGAAAAGTAAAGACAACATCGAGGAAACCAGAATACATTGTTTGAACAGAGGCTATCTTGGTCTACATATCTTAACACTTTCACACCAATGTGTAAACTTTAAAAGGCAACGCAACATTTATGTTATTGGTCATTGGTCAGATAATAGACTCAATGTAAGAAGTGGACGTCGTCCCCATGTCTTCACCGCTTTAAAGTCTCTATTTCAGCTTTAAAGTCTCTATTTCAGCTTTAAAGTCTCTATTTCAGCTTTAAAGTCTCTAGTTCAGCTTTAAAGTCTCTAGTTCAGCTTTAAAGTCTCTAGTTCAGCTTTAAAGTCTCTAGTTCAGCATTTTTCCGATATCTTTGTTTTTTGCAACCAAAAGTGTTACAAGAGAGCGAAACTACCGGTAAGTACAATCAAACGCATAATTAGATGTTATAGGCCACCAAAATGTTATAATTAATCAACACACACTGTGAAAAAGTCAAAAACATGGACAATTACGCCAGCTGTCAGTTCATCACACTGTTGACTTTTATTGGCTTAAGTGTTTAAAAAAATGTGTGCATTCAATTCAATCAATAGCCCATAAGCTGCCTCCAAAATGACCCTACATTAGAATCAACAACTCTCTAAAACAGTTTTGACAGATTTTTATGAAGGCATGAGGGGGTTTTGTATTAGACTTAGTGTGAGGCTAAGGCTAGTCTAGTTATGTTAAGCTATTTCATCTGACAATTTCTAGCTGGGACAGTGCAAACAAAGGCCCATCATCTACAGGTCTGTCTTCTACAAGCCTGTCCTCTTTAGGCCCATCCTCCACAGGCCCATTCCCTTCAGGCCCATCCTCCACAGGCCCATCCTCTTTAGGCCCATCCTCTACAAGCCCATCCTCTTTAGGCCCATCCTCTACAAGCCCATCCTCTTCAGGCCCGTCCTCTTTAGGCCCATCCTCTACAAGCCCATCCTCTTCAGGCCCGTCCTCCACAGGACCATCCTCTACAGATTTCTGTGCTCCCCTCCATAGAGTTCAGCCCAAACAAAGAGGTGTCCACCACAGTCTCCTCCAGCCTCAACCTGACTTCTTCTTCACACCATCTGCTGAGAGCTGGTTACCTCCTCCGGTTTGGCACTATCCTCCAGTCCCACAGCCAAACGCCCTCTTGACACAACCAGAGAGCGTTTGCTCTAGCCTACATCACAGGCATTGGCTTCCTTTAATATCCATCCCAGAGAGTGTATTTAGATGCATCAACTGTGGTGTGTGTAGCTTGCCAGTGTTTTGCCGTCTCACTGTATTTTAGCTGTGGGCATTTATTTTTCTTTTAAAACCTCAGCAAGTTTAGAAAAGTGGAAGACATCCACAAGTTTGAATAAAACATAGGGAATCTCAGCAAGGCCCCTTGCTCTGAATAGCTCTAAATTTACAAAAACAATCTTAAGTGTTCACTATAAATCGCATAAAAACGCATCATTTTAGGAGATCAAGACACCGACTTGGCTACAAATCTTCATAGCAGTATAGGATAGAATATACAGTTCTAATGGAAAATTGTCGTACCCTGTCAAACATCCGTAACATATTTTTAACATAACTGACCAATAAAACCAAAACATTTAAGTGAAAATAAGATTAAAATAAATGCTGAACAATTATAAAAAAATAATCAAAAAGTCATAATAAAATAGCTGATTTGGATATGTGATTGTCCCACAAACATCCCATTGAGATTAAGCATAATAAACATGCTCCGGTTCAACCTCTTCCTCTTCTTCAAAAAGAAAATGGTTCTGCTACCCACATCTTAGTATAAAAAAATATGTGTCCCTTTGCCGGAGAATGGGACAAATCTGCAAGATGTTAAACTTCATCATCCCCCTGACATTACCATTCGACACATTATTTATAGTTGCCTTATTATACAGTTCATTTTTTTCATTTTATCTGAATGTCTGAAAACAAACACGGTTTAAAATGTTTTGTCTTGGGAATATTCACTGACTCAAACCTTTATCACACTCAAATGCGGTGCTTTGCCAATAATCCTATCACTGAAACAAACCATGTTTTATGCAATCCTTCAAGTAAATACAAAACGGCAAAATGAATCCCACTGTTTAGATGTTGGATGGGGCTGAAGTTGACAGAAAGAGGTATTTCTATGCTGCCTCACTGTCGGGCGGTCTGGGTTGTGAACTCATCAGCCGCATGTTTATCGTTGTGTCACAGAACATACTACGACTCTCTCTGCTGCCTCCATGTGATGGAGGGGCAGGAGTCAAGCAGACGAACAGGGTCACTGCATTGATAAAGGCCAGAGAGAACTTGAACTCGGCCGTGCCCACCCAGCCTCACCGTGCAAAGAGCACTTCTCTGATACCATTCATTGACTCCTGAGTATTTTTTTTTTTACACAAAAACTGGGGACTTTTTAAATCTCTATATTGTGATGCAGGTTGTTTTTTTTCAAAGTACTTTTGGGCTGGAAAATTAATCAGTGTTTTAGCTGGGCCTGGAAGCGTGCATGTCTTTACACAATTGTGGCATTACAGTGATTAATTACAAAGCAAATGTGATCAGACAGAGTAAATTTATAAATGGCAAAAAATGTGTCTCCAGAATGTTTAAATATGGACGAGCTTCAGTGAATCTCTTAATCAAATTAGCTACGTCAAATACTATTACTGAGAGGAAATCTGTACTTCAGTTCACCTACGTGTAGTTTCAATTGACTCAAAATCGGCAAATTCCTAAATCATCTCGATTGCAGTATTACTGGTTGAGATATTAACATCCAATGAAATAAAAAAAGTCATTCAAATCTGTGACCCATAGCGCCAGCTATGTTGCTCAACCTCAAAATCAAATCTCTGATCCAGAATCAGAGCTCAGTGTGATTTATTTCAGCTCGGTCACATATGTACTGGATATCAATCTAGTCAGTCCACTGATGTCGTGTAACAGTTAACAGATCCTGATGTTTACCATATAATTATGCATCAAAGCTGCTTTGAGGATGTAAAAGGGTGTTTAATTTCATATACAGTAGCTGGATATTCATATATCATTCCCTTTCACACATGTTCGTATACAAAGCGATTCAAAATCCTTTCGGGTGAAATTAAGCTAATTGATGTAATGACTAAAACAAAGCCATAGAGTGTTGCATTGTTAGCCAGATCATCTGCACTTTTTTTTTCCTCACATCCATAAATATTTCATCACACATGATAAGGGATCTCAGAGGATGTCAAATTAATGCAGAACAATAGCACAAAGGCTACAAAATGATAAGCTTTTTTTTCTATACATTGATGTGAACATGCTTACGAAGTGAGTAAAAGAAGAAGCGAAAATGGCTAAAGCTGCTTTCATACAGAATTAATTGTTAATCTTTCAGGTAGATCATCTTCAGTACAAATAAAGCCCCTTTAGAAGCTGCCGAAATAGAGAAAAAAAGGATTTGGAGCAGAAACAGACACGAAAAACAAATGTCTCTGATTTCTGTGGTGGAGCTCAGAAATGATTCCACAAAACACTGAATGAGGGGTCGGAGCGTTTGAGAGAAAAACAAACCGTTCCTGGATAATCGGATTTGTCTTATGTGGCTGTTCCACCTAGCCTCCAAGCCTCCACCTCCCATTCATTAAAAAAAGCTTAGAATTAACGCTGCACTGGCTGTAATCCTGGTCACTCTGCCTTCCCTTTTTAAATTGATAGCAGTGTCTCGTGGGACTCGGGGTATGCAGGTGAGCGTGTGTGAGTCCGGACTGCTGAGCATCCAGAGGGGATCGTCACCCAAAGAGGGAGCCGTCAGTGTGAGCGGGGGGGTGGTCTGACGGCGTCAGGATTAATTTCGAGGGGGCCTGGTTGCTGAGGCGGACTGATAACACGGGTCACTAGTTCCAGGGACACTTGGACCCTGAAGCCCAGAGTATCTATCTGGAAAATAAGAGTCAATGTACCCAGAGCTGTGTGTGTATGTGTGTGTTTGTGTGTGCCCGCATGTGCAGGTTAAGGGGGGGGATACCCGACTAGCCTATCGAAGCAGACCAGATATAACTGAAATCTGCTAAACGTAAATCATATAGATGGGGAAATGTGGAAGAGAGGGAACCATGTGTGAAATTAAAAGCCTAATTCAACTGTTGTGATCGGGTGAAGTCTTGACCAGAAAAGTAGTAGTCATAGTTTTTGTAAAGACATAAATACAAATCCAGTATGTTTGAGAAAGTGGTTGTATGGGGACCTAATATCCTAGTTTGACACAATACTTGGTGGCTCCTGCTGTTTTGTTTGTAAAGAATCAACAACATGTCAATAATTAACAACAGGCCTTTACTGGTTTTATTTCCCATGAAAAGCTCAGAATACGACACATTGACCTTTTCTCTATGCACTGTGCCGCAGTCTGACAATAACAGTAAATTACTATATGACTAAATTCCCCCAAGCCACTTCAAAGGAGGCTTTGCATAATAATCAACGTGTACATGTTAGTCTTTAAAGCAGGTTTGCACATTTTTAGATCAAGGCACAGCTGAGACGTTGCAGATCATTTCAAATAGAGCGTCTGTCAAGAAGGTCCTAACAGGTCAACCACGAGGCAGCGCACAGAACGTTAATTAATGCTGCACAAAAAAAACACATGGTTCATGCATGAATGCACCTTTTTCTTTTTTACACTTTGAGTCATCAAAAATATTATTATCATTATCTTTTGCACTCTTTCAGTTCTAAATGTCAGAACATTATGTTCACTTTGTTCACCGACCTTTCCAAACCCATCAACACTGCAAGCCGCGCTAATAACCCTGACACGTACAGCTATGTTTCTATCTCGTACTGTGCTATTTACATATCGCAAACAACCAGCCAATTGCTATGCAATGACCTATTGTTTATTTATGTGCTGAAAGACAACATGTGTGTGAGGGTTTTTGTGTGGGTGTCATTATCAATCCAAAACTGCATGGGGAATTAGAAGACCATTAGGTGCCACACATTAGAAATGTCTTATTTCAAGAGAAAAGACCCTTTATCGTCACAGGGGCGTTTCACGCAGATAATTCACAACTATTTATTCATCTGGTTTATCAACATGAAATGAACATTGAAAGAACATATGCATGGGCATCAAACCCCAATCCATGTAACAACACAAAGAAGTGCTAACGGTCACAGTCAGCCAACACCCTCAGAAACACAGTATAAAGCAACGTTTGAAGCCTCTCCCAGAAAACGGGTAGTCTGAGCTCCACTGCACCAGAGCTCAAGGTTCACATTTTGAGGGGTGAGGGGAAACAAAGTTTGCGCTCTGTCCTTTAACCGGGGGGAGGGGGGGGGCTGGTATTGTGCAGGGAGATAAGGGCTCAGGACAATAGAGAAAGGCTGCACGAGTCTGCAGCCGTCTGGATTATCAGAGTGCAGCCGTGGACGGAGAGCAGAGGCTGGTACTGGGAATTATTGTTCCGTGTAGAGGAAAGCCACTCAAATGGGTGACTTCCTGTATTGATTGATGGGTGTTTCAGGGATTAAACCCTAACCTTGTATTGATCCAGTTTACTCTGCCAGTGTGGATACAGGGGGGAGGCACTCGTCTCAAGACAGCTGCTACTGGTTTCTATATTTCAAAGTGCTGTTTAAGGGCCTATTATCCTCCTTGTATGCATGAATCAATGAATCGGAGGCTAAAAATATTTCTCAGAAATCCAGACTGGTTTCGATGAGTGAATTGTGGTGCCATAGAAAAATACACCAGTCAGGTACTTCAGGAAAAGAAGGGAAAAAGCGTTATTTACAAACGATGTCTAACCCAGAGCTGACAGGCAGCCATGTGCACGGCAGATGCAGCAGCGCCGTTACCTCGCCAATAAGATATAGGTGATGTCAGTCAGAAGCGTTGGCGTTGCACGAGGGTGATGACCAGGAAATGGAGGTGATGCAATTTGTCACTCACTGCACGGATGTTTACGCAGGGTGGAACATGAGAGGGAATAAGTGCCTCCTCGTATCAAGTGCACAGACAATGTTTTGGCAGCTGCAATTAGGCTCTTTGTCGAGGGTGTGAGCATTTGATGGGTATTGTCTTCCCTCCTTGCAAGGCTTTAAAAGAATACACAATCATTTGTGAAGATTGGTCTGTGAATGATAGCAACATAATGACAGGAAAGGGTGTTGCTTTAAAATGATGTAAACATCATTCATATCTCCCTGGTAGATGATCAGCTGCGGTGTAACACACTCACACTTTAGCGCACACTATGGCGGAATCTCATCTGCAAGAATAAGTGGATGGTGATTGTGATTATGCTTCTGCAGCCTCATACAAAGTCTCAGGGAGGAAAATCATGTGCAAGTTTTCTTCAAACTCGTTTTGTTTCCTATTTCTTTGGTGATCTCAAATCTTACTTTGTTGGTAGTTTGTATAGTTTGTGTCCATAATTTTAGCATTGTGTGTCTGTTCCACCTTCTCTCATCCCCTCATCACTTCTACAAACACATTTATCACGATTGTTCTGAGTATAGCTATGAACAGTTGAGTGTTAAAGCCAATGTGGAAGGGTTTTAACAGCATTTACTTCAGCAGCTAGATACCGACTGTACTTCTCTGTGCTGCAATGTGTTCGGTGTATTGCACCGCAGTGGTTCCTATTTGCTTCAGACTACAACCAAACTGAATTTTTCTGCAAAAAAGAAAAGAGCTGAATTACCATTATACAATGTTTGAACTATTTTTGTGGTAATTACTTTAACTTTGGCTATTATTGCTTTATCTTTCTTAATCACTCCCTGTTACACAAATTAGATCAAAGACCCCTTATTGGCTGATCCGCAAGAACATAGTCAACACAGAAATGGCACATAGTACAAACTTGTTGGAGACCCCTACTGTATTCTAGTAGCAACAATCTACCATGACATCTTCCCAATGTCGCATATTTAGATTTGGTGGCTCCATTAACATTTTTAATGTCTCCTTATTATGGAACCTATTAGGACTGGGCTTATGAAATCAGCAACAGGTGCAAGGAAGAAAGATTGTAAATGTGCAATTATTATTGAGGTAGGTGACAACAGTCACCCCATCTCCTATAACAGATCCATCTAGATCTGTTTTCAGGGTTAATAACAACAAAACACGTAGCACCACATGACAACCACATGCTGCTATGCCTGTAGAAGCTGACTATTCGTGCTAGTATAAAAAGTAAAACAATTGTTGCTCTGGTAAAAGTTAAACAAAGATGTGTTTGAGTAGTGCACGCCCATTTAGCTCATGTTCATGTCTCAGCTTTCCAGCTGGATTGATGAAAGAAGGATATAGTTTGTGCTCTCTGTAGTCCAGACCGGTTCGATATTGTACCAGTCCAGTGATTGACAGGCAGCTGTCAGCAATTTCTTCTGTTTGAAACTTTAAATGATGCTGGAAAAATGTCAACTTGACATGTCTACCACCGACAATTATACAACAAAGAGGTCCTTCACAAGCAGTCCATGTGAACTATTTTTGAAAAGCATAAACTGCATATTTCACATATGGCAATTTAAACGGTTAAGAGTCAGACCTACCGTATACGGAGAAGAAGACTGGTTTTCATACAGAATTCACCATTAAGTCCATTGCTAACTTTACTATTCAGCAAATAACAGTATGGTCTTACACGCTATATATTTCTCAAATAAAAAAAATCTGATTACTTCACCTGTATTGAGAGCATTGTCTTTCTAAAATGCAACATTTTACATAAAAAAAAGATCAGTTTTCTAACTTTACGCACTACTTGTGGCCTAGTTGTACTCAGTATATAAGTAGCTGCGTCTACAGTGTATAAATATAAGTAGCATTGGTCATCAAATAAATGAAATGTGGACAACATACAAAACAACAGCACGGTCCTTCAACTATGCAGTATAATAACATGGTGTAAACGTGTACTCTAGCTAGTATTTCCTGAAGCATACGCTTTTATGTTTTGCTAGAATGAAGCAGCTGCAACCAGTGTATCAGTGTCAGGGGAAAAAAATGAAAAAATTCACTCAACCTGAGAGAGATTAGGATTTAGGAAAGGGAACACTAATTCTGGTCCAAGAAAGGCCAGTCCTTTTTTTTCTCAGTCTGTGCTCTGTGTTACACAAATAGCAGCCATTGTATTTGCTGCGGAGACTAGTACCAAGTGAATATGACATGCAAAGGAAGGATTCCTTTTTTAACCACTTAATCCGTGCTGTACAGTCGGAGCATGAATGGCAGAAATAGAATGTCACAACAAAATCAATCATTTCTGTGCAAAAACAGAACATCAGTATAATTTGCTGCCATGCTGAAAGAATGCAAACATGGAAACTGTTTTTTTTATAAGTGATTGGATTTTGGTTCGAAATGCTACATTAAAATGACCATCAATTGCTTATGTCACTGAATGATTATGTCTGTGTAGCTTTAACAAGTTATTAACATGTAACAGGGATGGGAAGTTATATCATCTTCTTAATCATTAATCATGGATTAGTAATAGCATAACCTTTAGACATTCTTCATCACGATGCCACACTTTTAAAAAAAATTAGATTATTCTACAAAACACACAGCCTGCCACTGCGCTGTATGATTGCATCACATCTCCAAAACAAGCCTGAGGATGTGTACG
Source organism: Liparis tanakae (assembly GCA_036178185.1). Taxonomy (NCBI): domain Eukaryota; kingdom Metazoa; phylum Chordata; class Actinopteri; order Perciformes; family Liparidae; genus Liparis; species Liparis tanakae. The sequence continues at coordinate 16,195,536 of CM070107.1, forward strand.
TCACTTGTACCAGACTTCCCCCTTAGCGCTGATTCACATGCAAATATCATTATAATGCATCCAACGCATAAAAAAAGGAGATAAAATGTATTACTGAAATGTATCTTTAATACCAAAACATTTAAATAGTTGTATGGCATGTTTGAAACAAAGTGGTTCATTATTAAATAAACATTTCATTACAGTTACCCAGTAAAAGACCGCAACTGCATATATATATATTCACGCATACATATAGATATATATTACAAATCAGCTAATTTACTTTATTTACATGAGTATAAACCTTGTGGAACAGAGAGATAATGTTTAATTACAACATTTAAGTCACATTCAAAACAATCACAGCATAATGCAATTAGTCTACTTCATATCGACTGAGCAAATACTGTATTATTTTAATTGGAGTCTAACAGAAGAGAAAGGTTTTCAAGGTGAATTAAAGGATGGCAACAAAGAGCTTTTCGTCAGGATGGCTGTTGTAGACAGAGAGAGATAGGACCCAAATGCCAACAACGTTCCACGGATAATGTAATCTTTTTGCGTAAAACAGGTGTCACATACACACACACACAAACTAAACAGTACAAACCAACACTGGGGAATGAGACAAACAGGGTTCAAACACACAGGGAAGGTGCAGGTGATTGGACACTGGGGAACGAGACACAGGTGGACACAATGACTGCGGGGCTAGCAATCACACGAGGAAACAATCAGGAACAGGCCAGACAATCACAGGGACAAGAAATGCATAGAAACAGAGCACACGAGAGACAGGGACTTCAAAATAAGACAGGAAAACTCTGGATCATGACACTTATAGAAAGTAGGAAGTCAAGAGCTCAATGACGAAAGACGAAGATGGAGGTTACTCCTGTTGACATATATTTGGGAACTTGGCTGACCCGTGCTCATGAAGAATCTCTCTTAGGAATCAGGCGGAAAGTTAAAGTTCAAGATACTCCTACCTCAGACCTATACATTTCTACACGCCAGAGAAACAACCACACACAACGAGCTGGGTCTATATTCTATCTATACATAAATAATCAACATCAAATTCAACTCTGACCGGGTCCCCTCAACGCGGCATAAATCTTGTTTTTAAATCCTCAAACATATGGAGCTTGAAGGATAGTTATTAGTATTTAAAGGTGAAGGTTACATGAATGGCTATGCTATTGCCTTAGCTAACTTTTCTTTATAGATATAACTCCCAGCATAAGGAGAAAGAAAAGACAGATAACTTTAATAATGCATGCCTTTACTACATGAAGCACTGGGTACCATTATCAGTTGGAGTTCGTCTATCTGACTCGAGCTGGTTTGAGTCGTTTCATGCCGTGCAGCTTCAGCTTTGAAGCATTTGTCAGTGACATCAATAACTAGGATTGAAACGATTACTCAAGGAACATTAAATAATAGAATGTCCATGCAAAGTGCACAGACCAAGATCAGATGCTGCAAAAATAAAGGAAAGAAAAAACAGGTAAAAGGCAAAAGATGAGCCTGGCAGTAACTCCCCAAAGAAATACAAGAAATGTCCACACTTTGGGAGCCTTTCAATTCCACAGGGGTCAAGGTAGCCAGGAAACAATACCTGGTCTGAGATGGGGTTGGTCTCTGGAACACAGTGTTAACACAATAGCAGAGATCCAACAGCATTTCCACAACAATGTATACACTACCACATTTATGTGTTGCAGCAATCGAGGCTTGAGGGAAATTTGCATAGGTTATACATTATAAATGATTTTGAATGAACCACGATTTTCATAAAGGCCATCGAAACTGGAAATCGTGCAAGGCCTCTGTAGACATCCAACGATTGACTGGCATGAAAAAGCTCTCGGCCCGTTATCTGCCTAACCCCAGAGAGGAGTTGGGAAGTTTCTAGATGTGTTGTGTATAGGTTGTGACAAGGACTGTGCATCAGCAAAGCGCTCCGTCTGACCTTCCCTGCTGCTGCGTCCATTACGCTTCAATTAACGACAGTGGCCTGCTGCGACCAGAAGGAACAGATGCTGGGCCCGCATGGTGGTAATTCAATGAGAGTACCAGACATGGGCACACAGAACTTGATCCACCAATCAGGCACACCTAAGCACAAGGGGATACAAATTTACTCTGCTGTATTGAGCCTTGAGACGGAGGAGCGAAAAACCGTGACCTGGACTCCATGAGGCTCTCACAGTATGCGAAAGCTAGTCGGAAATATCGCTGAGCTTCACCATATGGGTAATTTGATTACGCGTGCAACACAAAAATCAGATTAGTGGCTATACTATCAGCGAATGGATACTCAGAGTTCATGTTAAAGCACCGCAGAGATTCTCTTCAATTGTATTTTTGTAATCATTTGAGTCAGTGATTATGATCTCTTCTCAATAGGCTTTCTGCTGCATTGTCCTCCTTTAACCTTAAAGTATGGGGGCCAAAGTCTCCAGCAGACAAATTGAATTGGTAAAACATTGCAACCCAAGTTAAAATAAATTAGAGGCAGTTGGGATAATTCTGAGGCAGATTAGAGTTTTCACACAAACGCAATAGCAGTACTGCTGTATTTTTTGAAAGAAAGAAAATACATTTACATTTATTGATCCCGATGAGGAAATTATTCTCTGCATTTGACCAATCCTTAGTTATTAATGATCAGTGGGCTAGGGAGCAACTGGGGGTTCAGTGTCTAGCTCAAGGAGACTTCGACATGAGGAGAGCGTGGATCGAATTTACTACCTTGTCGTTACAGGACGACAACTCATGCCCATGAGCTACAGCCAAACCCAATACTATTCTAAAGAGAGTGAAAAATTAAAGATGAGGATACAAATGTTTTTTAAATAAAACACATAAAAGACATGCACACACCAAATAAAGCTTTTTACACCATCAACAGTCACCTTGAAACATTGTGCTTATGAGGCAAAGCAACATCAAATCCTGACAATGCAATTAACAAGACAAACGTGAAACAATATGTTTGTGTAGACGGGGTTTCCCCAGGTCCCCTAACAATGCTGAAACCTTATCTGTAACTTCTCCAGGAGTCTTGGAGAATGTAATTACACCAGGGTCCACTATCCTGGGACACTACTGTTGGCCTGATTGGATATCTCTTTGGTCTGACCTTGTTGACCTGGGGTGACTGAAACAGAGCTCTACATCTCGACAAGGAACAATGCATTACCTAATCAACTGATAAAAGCTCCAGATAAAAGTGTCCTGATCCCATTAATGGTAGAAAAAACGTACTGCCAAGGATGTAGTGTAGCATGCTATTTATATCCGATGCTCCTCGAAAAGGGCCGGTATCCTTCATTATGGGTTGGTGTGGCAGCTTTGGGGTGGAGTCTCCAATTTGGCCTTGGCTGCTGGCTGATTGGCAATCAGTCAGCAGCCGACGCAGTTCTCATAAAAGGAGCAGTTGAGAGTGGAGAGAGGGAGCAGAGGTGCTATCGTGCGGTATTCTGAGATTAATGTGTTAACGAACAGAACCTCGTTGGTGGTGGCAAATCCTTGGTAGTTGGGGGGGAAACCCACGGGTGACGGCCATGGAACCGTTACACTGGAGCCCAACGTCCTGAGCCCAGTCCCCGAAAGCCCCCTTGTCCTGAGCCCGGTCCCCCAAAGCCTCCACCTCCAGCCCTGCTCTCGGGAGGGGGGGGGAGGAGTAGGTTAGGCCGGATGGAGCCCCGGCTAGCTCTAATTGGTCTTGGCTTCTGGCTCATTGTTAAACAGCCAGCTGCTATGGCTGATTGGCAAACGCTGCACCCATAAAAGTGCAGCAGAGAGTGGAAGGAGAAAAGAGTGAGTGAAATAAAAGATTGTTACTGAACCGAACCATGGTCTTGGCAAATTCTTGGTGCTTTGGGGGAAAACCTACGGGTGACCGCCCGAAAGTCGTTACATATACGTACTCCTTATTCCTCATGTCCCTCTTTTTCATCTTTCTTTGAAAGCCACTCAAGGACATAATTCATACAGATGTAAACAGCCAATCTGGGCTTAATGAACTATAAAGCAGAGTTATTCTCGGGGGCTCATGAATATCAGCTATTTTTAGTTTAATTGCATGCATATAGCTCCATTTCCCTGACATCAGACGTGGATTGCCTCAATGTTTTGCTTACCTGACGTTGATATTGTTCTGTTGTTTATTTAATTGTGAAAGAGCCCACTTCTGTTCTTTGAGTCCCAGCACTAGAGGCTGCATTTCTGCAAAGAGCTGTCTTATCTTCAGAGTCCTTATTTGACCTGCTGATGAAAGAAACACCAAAAACAACAAAGCAACTGGTATCATATCCTTTCCTTTTGAAAAAAGATAGATATAATCAACAAAAGCCTATTTACAGGAAACTGAGTTGAAATAATAAAGATATGTATTGCTTCAGACAGAACGATCCTTTTAAGTTAAAGTCCAACACTCACCGATATAAGTTGTGATAGTGAGACATTGGAAATAAAACAGTCATCTATGACCAAACTTTAATCTTTGCCTCCCAATGTTTCAAATCCATGACTATTGTCCTGTTGGAGATCTTAAATTCAATTCACTATCCTTTTTTAAAATCACATTTAAGCTTCATCTTTTAAAATTTGTTCTTACTTTGCTTTACTTTTTGGTATATTGTCTTGCTAGTATTTATCTCACTCTCTTTCATCTGTTCTTGAAACTGCAAAGCTCTGAATTTGGTTGAAAGAGTGCTCATCTTGAGCAAATTCTCCAAATGACCGCAATTTTTTATTGTTGACTGTAAACAATTTACAATTGAGACAGCAGTGTTACAGTACGTGTCAAGTTTCCAATTATCATCGGATTCACAGCAGGCAGTGCCCTCCTCTAGTCTTCCTCGCATGTCTTTGCGGCACACTGATGTTATGAAGGATGCATTATTCAGTACAGCAGATTTCAGTTAGTGGGTGTTGATCCAAGATTCCATTTGTCGTTTGAGATTCGTTTATTCAAATGTAACAGTTGTAAAGGAGCTGTTGCAACGCTTGGCTACCGAGGGTCTGAGTAGATTAGGAGACTCAAAGAAACAGACAGTCCCGTCCCTGTACCGTAGACTCTTGTAAGACCAATAAGTCACTTGCTGGTACATTCCCACAAGGATCATTCAAAGGGATGACGTAACATTCCAGAAGGTTATTGCTCTTACCTTCTCAGACGTTACACCCTGATTGCAAATGATTGATTAATTTTCGTCCTTGTTTTTAGTTCATACACAATAAAGTTCTCGTACATTACTGTCTCGACATTCTCATGATATGACTATTAACTACATACCATAACTTTGTAAAAGTGATGGCCCTACTTTCAAGGGTTGAAGACAGTTTTATGGTTAGCTACAGTAAGTTAACTCAGGACTCAATGTCTAGATCTAGACAATAATTGTTTGTCCATTTAATCTCTATGGGTGTACACAGAGAACTATGGTGCTCAGGTTAAATATAGAACAGCACTCATAAGATGTAATGTATTCATCTCTCTGCCCCTTTGAACACGTTCTGCTGACTCTACAATTGGAGAAGTTGTTCATTAAGATCCCAACTGTAACGGTTCCATGGCCGTCACCCGTGGGTTTCCCCCCCAAGCACCAAGGATTTGCCACCACCAACGAGGTTCTGTTCGTTAACATGCTTTATTTCTCAGCAGACCGCACGACGGCTCCTCTGCTCACTTCCTCCACTCTCAACTGCTCCTTTTATGAGAGCTGCGTCGGCTGCTGACTGATTGCCAATCAGCCGAGACCAAATTGGAGACTCCACCCCCACAGCTGCCACAGTATAAATAGTAATACCATGGACCAGGTTATAATTTATTATGCATTACAGAGTCCCTGTTGTCCCCCTTTGTTGAAATCTGTCCATGTTTGGCTTATACAGTGTTATTCTGTATGACATGTTAAATTGCAGTTTCAATATGATAATTAGTTTTCGAAATCAGCAATGTTATCGGTGTTTTAATATGAAGAAAGGCACGCCGCATCATCCACCAGTAGCTAAACAAGTCTACTTTGTATATGTATAACTCCAGCTTTTATGTCTCCCTTTCCTTTGTACCTTTTGAACTAATGCATTTTCTACCCATTATTTTTCTACAACACATATGTGATTGATAGAGTCATAGATAATATGTGATGTGCAGTTTTAATATTTTAGTTGAAATGTATGGAACATTTAAAAAAATCCGCAGCTCCAAATAAGGTTAATATTGACAAACTGACTGGGTAGTACAGACACAGTTCACCGAGGTGTTGCCCGGCAGGATGACACACACAGGAAGATATAGCTAAAAGTGGTCTTTCATTATACTTTGTCATAATTAAATGTGACACTTTGATAGAAATCCCCTGGACTGGTCATTGATAACAAATAAATAGTATTTAGCCTTCCGCAGTAGAGCGCTAATTGTTGTTCTATCAACTCTGTGGTGGGAAGATTCTGCATGACATATGGACTCTTGGTGTGAGTGCTCTATCTCCTTTGTTGGATGAGGCACTTATCTGATTGTAAGAGAGGAAGGCGAAAAGGGAAGCTGAAAGTGGGACTTTATTGAACATTCTGTCTCTGTGGAGAAATCTGGGCTAGCTCACTTCGTGAAAGCAGAGACCTCAATGTGGCCAAATCCAATCAAATGTTTTGAGGGCTGACAGGTCCAATCTGTCAGTGGCTGGTTGCTGCTCACCTCTTGGGTTCAGTTCAAGAGGAAAATGTCTGGTTTTAGACTTTCCAGGCGCTGAAGCAAAACAATGTTGGAGAAAAATTATGAGACGAAGAACAGGATAAAACTGAAGACAGTGTTTGTATTGCTCTCGTGCTAACTCGATGACATCCTTCTTTGTGTGTGCGTGTGTGTGTGTGTGTGTGTGTGTGTGTGTGTGTGTGGGGGGGGGGGGGGGGGTCATGAAAATGGTGCCTCCTCACCATTAGAGTAATAGCTCAAATATAATAATGTCATATATATATGATCTGACCGTAACTTCCTAATTATATTGTGAAATGTGTCCTCGTTCCTATTCAAAGCAGTTCTCTGAGGTCTTTTAAGACCTTTTTTATTTCTGTAGTGCACATAAAGCCCTACAGACATCAATGTCTTAGATTCATAACACCTTCGGCTGAGAACCAGATTACACAAACAGAAGAACTGAACCCCCCTTTGAAATAGAGACTCAGAATAAAGACAAGATCAGCGGGTGGGTATTTTATCTTTACAGAGGAACAATAAATGCAGCTTGAGCTCTGCAGCAAAGGGGCATTCACACTAACTTTTCAAAAATACTTTCTTTTTTAGTTTGACTTCAGCTGCTTAGTATCAAAAGTGCGTCCCGTCCTCGGGTACCACCTCTATATGAGGCCTGTCCATCTTCAAACCACATGTGGGGCACTTCATCGGGACTTCATCACAATTATATTCATGCTGAGTGTAATACACAAAACTTTGATCCTACTTTTAATTTCTTGTCAGATATTTTTGTTGTCAGAATGATATCTTAATCACAGTCCGAATAACCAGGATGTTTTTAATTCCCGGGGCTAATGGGGAGCTTGACCGATACATAAGGGTGTTCAGATGACAGCCAATGTTTATGAATTCAGTATTAATTTATCAGAATGTTGTTTTTAAACTTGGCCAAAGCCTATTCAACAAAATAGCTAGTAATCAAGTGACCACCAGGCAATGAGAAAACCCTCCCCACAAGATAGTGCTGCATGAATAACAACACATTGGGTCTACATCCAAAATGTGAAAACAAAAATAAGTGCTTTCATTCAATAGTAAGACCACTGTTGAAATGACTGTCACAAGGCCAGCCATGAAAGGAATAATACCCACAATGCAGCGCTATTCACTTAGCCATGACTTGTTTAGGACACACGCAGCAAGAAGATGCAACCACGTATCGGATAATAGGAACAGAATGGCTGGTTATTAACTCTGAAATATTTATTTATCTATTTACAAATAAATAACTCCTGAAACCTTTTCAGACCACAATGTGTCAACATAATGGCATACAATTAATTGTCTTGACAGTTAAGTCAAGGTGTAATAAAACCAATATGATTCCATTTATTCCATCACTTTATCACAGCTGTTCATGCGTGCACAGTAATTGACATTCACAGCATCAATAGTGACAACAACCTTCGTGTTTGATTCCATACACCTCATACAGCTCGGCAGAAACAGAACATTCAAACGTTATGTACTAGTAACGGACTAAATCCCCGATAATAAATAAAGTGCCCTGATGGCGTCGTTTGTTCATGAGATTAAATGCTGTTGCTGCATCTGCCGTTTATGTTCACCGTGAAACCACGATCAATAGGCATGCTAATCTTGATTCGCATACCATCTGTAGTTTTCCCCAGCTTGTCCAGGACAGTGATAACATCGAACGATTTTCTGCTACGCTTCAGCCACGTCTGACAGTAATTTTCAGAAAATAATTTGAAACAACTGTTCCGAAATTCATGAAATGTTGACACCCGGCAAATTAATTACATCACAGCACCTGTGGTAGCGTCACAATATAATTTCGCGTCATAAAAACATTGCGATTAAAACGTAGTACACAAAGTTATGATCATCATTTACATGACATGCTTGGAGTTAGTTTTATCGGTTAACGATCAGGTTATGCTTTACAGTGTTTGTGGAGGCATTGTAGGAGCTACTAAAGCTTTTACATCACACCATATACACACCTTGTAACTGACACTGTTCAGTCAGTAGATTATTAGGCACAAATTACGCTTTTTAAACTGTAGTTTGGGTTATCCCGTGCTATATGCATCACATAAAAATGAATACTTTAATACTGTATTCGTAATACTGCATGGACAAATTGATGTAGAGTATATGTTGCAAGACATGACATAGTTGCTAATTTTCTAGTGAAGGACATGAGGTCAAATCGGCTTCATCTTTGATGAGGTTTAAATATTCCTGCGTGGTGTTCAAACTGTGCAGTGGGTCATTCATTATCTATTCAAAATTTCACAGCTTATCCAGCAGATGTTGTTCTTGTTAATGAAAGCAGGAGGCAGGTGTATGGTCTGAATGTGGGCTGTGTGACCATAGCTTGGAGGAGGTGTTCCTCACTAAGGTTACAAAGTACAACCCTTGAAATTACGATGTCTCACAGCTTTGATATTAATGCAGAATGCTTGTTTATTTAAAATTGTTGGTGGTCTAGAGAAGTCCAGAAGTATGCGGTATGGAGCCCTCTGCCCCACGCAAAAAATTAAATCATTGTTACTTATATTTGCAAGTTAGCATTTATGCAATATAGTTTCAATGTTTTTGGGCATTGTCCTTTGTTCTTAAGTGACCCATCTGGAGAGAGTATCAGTGCGGCAAAAAACTGGACACTGAACAAACACCGGACACACTGGGCCCTATGACATATGAGGACAATGGCCTTATATGTCCTGGAGCAATTCAGCTTCTCCAAAAGGAGGCTGTCGAGCCTTGTCGGAAGCCATCCCCAGTGAGTCATCGAGCCCAACATTAGCCATTACCCCTCCCCTTGAAGTGTTTACAGAGCTCCTGAGGGAAGGTTCTGAGCCATCCTCTGCCTCTAGAGCTGTAGGCTCGGCCCCCGAACCTGACCATTTGACAAAGGGGCGTTCCCTGTGGCTAAATGCACGAGAGCTGACGTGAAACTGCACACTAAGCTCTTTTTGACATGGCAACCTTCCTATCCTCAACTGAATACCAGGACGGGGGAGCAACCTCTGTGTCTGTAAAGTAAAGCCAATGTGGAAGTGACTTCAGCTTTCATTCTTTCTTGCAGTCCTCTGGTTTCAAAGAAAGCTAACTTGTCTATCAGAAAAGTACCCTACTTCTCACCTCTATTCTAAAACGGTTTGGTGGACCTGTTCGCTAGTTTCAAGTCGAATACTGTATGATGTTCATGATGTAAATGATGGTCCCATTTAGATTAAAATAAACAACAAAGCACCTTGGTTATGTGTTATTATATATAACAGTTAAAGCACGAGTTATTCATGGAAGTGATGGGAATAACCAATGAGCATAAGCATGCCTGGGCAATCCTAACTGTGTCACATTTGTGTAAGGAGTGATTCCCATTCCAAGGCTCTGGCACTTGGCCAGGAGGCACCCAGCAATAGCACAAGTAACCTGCCAGTGCCAGTCATTATCCCATTGTTCACAGGCACACAGCCCGTCCTAATTAGATGCAGAAGAGCATAGAAACTGGATGTAGTGGTACTGCAAATGAGGATAGAGGAACACCTCACACAGCCTGCCGCTGCAAGTTAGAGCATAATTAAATAATGAACTATCACGGGATCTCCTCCTGTGGAGAGCGAAGCACATCAACAGGCGGCCTTTTGAAACCGGCAACTGCTCAGAGAACAAGGGGCCATCGCAAAAAAGACCTGCAACATCCTTGAAACCCAGGTGTCGGGGAACGATGGTGAAACGCGATCGATGAAAGCTGATCTTAAAAAAGAAACACTTCTACGACTGCCAGCATGTTTTGTTTGCGTACAAATCACTCAAACTAGATGAGCACAGCTCAAGATCGTAACTAAGTAGTGTCCTTCAGTTCAAGAGTGCCATGATCAAGAAAGTGAGAGAGCAGGTAAATGACAGGAGAGCGAGAGAGCGAGAGCGAAAGAGAGAGACCTGGGCCCAGGCCTTCCAAACCCTCACACGCCTAATCATTTTAAAAACTGAAGGGGAGGTCTCATTGTCAGTACGCTCACATCAAATGGAATGTTCTTTCCTAAATCAGAAAAATGGGAGGGTTCTTAAAAAGTTTAAAACTGTGACTAAATATTTAGAGCGATATGGACTGCATAATATGGAGCAATATAGTTAATGCAGGAATCTGCATGCATGGAGGATGTGCATCAAGCTACAGTTTAAAAACAGGTTCATTAGAATGTGCCTTCTAACAAGAAATATATATATATATATATATATATATATATTTATGAACCCTTCATTTAATCCCTGATTGATTTAGTTTTATTCTGGCCCTGAAGCCTGTATTATGTGCTGTGAGTCCTGTCCAATCAGCATGATATGTATTTAGACTGTGAAACATGAAATATATAATACATATAATGGACTTGTCTCGAGCTTTCTATATTTTTGCTATTTCATGTTTGATGTTGTTATGCGTGTGAAAGTAAAGAAATTGGATGAAATTGTCAGTGACGTGCCTTCCAAGGTGAAACATCTTTGGCCCTAGCAACACCAGGTGTACAATATTGGAGCCTTCATGATTAATTTATTACACATTCTCATCTTATTCGTAATTTCCACTTGGAGGCAGCTACTTATCATTGCAAATGAGACAAGACTCAACAGTGGCATTAAAAAAGAGACTCTGTGATTCAAAAGCACTTTAAAGTGAAGCGGCTCCAATGGGATCACCGTGTGCCCTCACCTCTCCAGTTCAAGTCTGCATCACTAAGTGGTTCGGTATACATCTTCTACTTGCCACTCATTACCTGCGACATCCTCCCATGTAAAATATATTCTCTTTCTGAATCCGTAGGTCACACAAAGTGTGTTTGATTCAAAGTCTCTACTAAACCATGAATATCAAAGTGGCATCACATCAAATCCAATAATGAACATTTTCATTAAAGCGATGACAGGAACAGCATGATTTCACCACAGGTCATATGCTCTCTTCAGGTGAACAACTCTCTTCCTCTCTCATTACAAAAATAACAAAAAGGATCAAGTCAATTGAGACAGAGGGTCGAGAGGAAAAAAAGATGTGTTTGACCATCAAGGAGGAGGCGTATTGTTGCACTAATTCTATTATGTTAAAGGAAGACTTGGTGAATATAGCCAGTGATCCAAAGTTAATAGGAGATCCAAGCTAAAGGCCAGTGTGCTGACAGGAAGCCGTCCGTCTTTTGTGAACGCATCCTTCAGCTGCCTAAAAACTGCATAGCACCAAAAGAATAACCTGTGTGGTCAGATGGAAAAAGCTACAAACAAATAAGCCGGTTACTTGACAAAGACCCTTGAGAAAAGGCATGTTCAAGATCCTACATTTGTATTCCAAGTGGGGTGGGGGCTAATGTAATTGAAACTGGTCGGGTGTTTGCGGGGTCAGTAAATTCAATAGACTCTATAAAAAAAGCATCTGTGTTTGGAGTATCAATGTGAAGTAGCAACAGCCAAGCTGAGCATAATGATGCTTCTGCCCCAAATAATAGCTTCCAGATTTTGCCCTCTATCAAACTGTTGTGAGGGATGGGAGCGTGAAACATTTCCACTTACTATGTCAAGGGTAACGTTTGATAAAACAGGTTTCCTCTGAAGGAGATTTCTTTATTTTTAGAGGATTTTGATATTTTTTTCACCCTCGAAGAAAGTAGGTGACATTTGATTCCCATGACCAAGCTTCTTTGACTCAACTCATCAACATCGCTTTGTAAAATTGGATCAGTAAGTGACAGTAAAACATACATCAATGAAAGAGGTCTGATAAGTGAAATAGTTACTGCTTTTACTTTGAAGCTAATGAATTTAAGTGCATGAATGTAACACACAGAACCCATTAATTATATATATATACAGTATATATATATATATATATATATATATATATATATATATATATATATATATACACACACACTTCAGTGTGGTGAGAATAGATGTCCAGCTCGAGTCATTTGACCTTCATATGATGTCGATGTGATGCTTTACTGCCCTGTGTCAGCAGACGTAATGCGCTCTGGATCCCTGGATGCTTCCATCATGGTTAACAATTTGATAAGCACACGTCACGCTCATACACACATATTAAACTTGCAAACACAAACATACAAACACACACACAGTCAACACAAGCAAATGCTATTTGGTTTCTAATGTTGACTGTCATCGCAGTTTCTTCAGGTCCTTTCTATTTATATTATATATGCTTAAATTCAATGTGGAATTTGAATACGAAAAGTGCAAATGGGTGTGGCATCTTTCTTTATTCTGTTCTCGAACATTCAGCTCATCCCAACTGATGTTGCTCAGGATGAATGGGGTACATATTAACATCTGTAGTGATTATTCATATTCTAGACATACAGTGTTTTTACAAGAGAAAAACCCCATGCCGTGTGAGGGTATTCTCTCTGGAACTGAAGCCTGCCCCTCCTTGCTCCGTGGGTCTGTTCCCATGAATAAGTAATATTTTTTTCTATGGACTTTTAGGTTTTAAGAAATCAAAAATCACAATCTAAAATAGGTGATTTATGCAGGAGAGCAGGAGGAGGGCTCTCTAACCAAAGAAAGAGCAGTGCACCTGCTCAAAAAGAAAACATATTATTAAAGCAATCCATTGAAAGTAAGAAATGACTGAAAGAAGACGCAGCCTTATTTCTGAAGAAGGCATCGGGTTTCTAATTTCTAACTCGTATGGGATTTTTTTTTACTTAGAATTTAAATAAGGTGTCAAATTGTATAAAAAAAAGAATGCATCACAAAAAGTGCCAGGGGGGGGGGGGTCGCCCGGAACCCCGAAAAGTTTAAGTGTGCTTATTAACTGGCTAATGGACTCTTGTTTAATTTCTTTGTGCAAAAGTGGCTCCTGGGTAAAGTGAGCTAAGTATCCATGGGTTACAATGACCCTCCCCAAACGTGTCTGCAGGGAGTGTGTCCGAAATGAGACTGCTGACTCCTCACTGCTCCTATCAGACTGGGATGGTCTGCAAGTCATGTGACAAGTCAATCTAATATAATTTTAAAGGATGTTTATTTTTTTGTCGGAGATTATTCATCATGTTTGTACACTGATTGATCAATTGATACGTTTATTGGTTTATGATATATGTCTCATTTGTTAATAATTAGAATACAAAATATGACTATCATCTATTACACTGTATTTGATACACTGCATCAACACAATTAATGACAATGAAAAGAACAACAACAAAATTAAATTAATAAAATGACCATTTCATTAAGTGAGCCAGAGGATGTGTGGGTGTTTCATAACTAGCGGCACCAGATGGACCTGTAAAATGAAATTCTACAGCGATTTCAAATCACATCAGAGCCCACAAGGTACAAAAATACCCCCCCCCCCCCTTCTCTGAACCGACTGGCTGTATTTGCCAAGAAACATTGTACTGTACTGTATAACCTGTAATGTAATCTCTTGGCCTTGAATCCTGGTGATGTGCCCTGATAGGCTTATACAAGATTAATTATCACATAAAGTCCCCAACATCGGTAGGATACAAATCTCCTATGATGCTACAGGAATGGAATTAACGTACATAGACTCTCTCACACTCCATCAGAGGCTCTGCATTCAAAATGCATTCAAATGTTTTCTAAAATGAAATCATCGATCGCTTGTACTTGTAGCCACAGTGCCTGCAGCTTCACCACCGGCCTCAATGGGTGTAACACACTGCCTACCTCCTGCAGTCCAAGATACCACCCTCATATTTCAATCAATAATAAGGGTGGGATGCAATTAGTAACTGGGTCTAGTTGTGAGAGTCACGTGACGGATCAATCGAGCAGAGAGGCGGCACACTCATTGTGGTGATTCACAGCCCAACAGTTTGTCGCCCGCTCAGCCTGAATCCATGCCATCTATCTTCTTTATATGAAGCATTCAAGGCTGGAAATATGCATCTGTCAAACGTCCCCCATTACTCCGGCTGCCTGTCACACCTGGGGCAGCTTACAACCACCGGAAAAAAAAGACGGAGTGTAGCTGTCAGCGGAGAACCCTCAGCGGACTGAAAAGGCACCAGCTTCCCCCGTTTCTCTGACTCTAATTTCCTCAAAATGTGGATATCTTTCTGTGTCTCTCGCTGTATGCTGGCTTAATGAAAGAGCCTATGTCAGGCAAAGTGCTGAGACAGCTTATTTTTGCTCAAGATAATATTAACACATTGTTTCATATGTTAAACAAGACGCCCGACAAATATTCAGAAAGACACTGAATTAGTTTTACATGGTGGGAGCATAAGAATTGAAGAATGTGTAAAAATATTTTTTTTTGCCCAAGGTGTGTGTTGTGAGAAAGCCCGTAGCGAGGATTCCTTCAGTGAGCAGTGTGGTTTGCATTGCCCACCAAATGGCATGATGATACACAACAGCCACAATAGGTGATGCTTCCACTCCTGCTATTCACGTTCTCCACGGCGGCGTGTCTGGATGCTCTCTCCCCTCAACAACCGATGTCTTTTCACATCACAAAGCCATGTCTCTAATTTCTCTCCACAGAGCATGCTGCAAACTATGTCATGAATGAAATATAAGCACACCGCTGTATTACTGAGGAGACCTAATGCAACTTTGCTCTGAGCTATTTTCAGATTACATTTAAATTCATCAGCGTGATGAATATTCTAATAGCACAGACCGGAGCAATGTGCATTACTCCATGAGGAAATATTAGCTAAACATGAACTTCAGAAATTACTTATCAGCAAAAAACACCTTTCAACTACCCTTTCAACTACCCGATAATGTCTCCACTCATCATCATCATCATCCTCAGAGCCTTCTTGTAAGGGTTCAAGTCATTCTAAGGCAGAGCAAACAGCAGACTTGATTCAAGAGACAATGATGTGCTTCATTGTTACATTTCAGATGTGCATTGCATTGTGCTATTGCTTTTTTAAACTTCAAAGGCGCAACGTTGTTCGTGGGTAATCTTAAACTCATTTGGACATCTCCTCAATTAAAAAGACAAGAATAGGTGGCAACTTATGCAAATGCACATATTTATTTCAAAAGGGAACTCTTTTTGCAAATGCTGTTAATATCAACGTATAGCAAACTATATATAACCTGGATTATGGTTGGACCTTTTTTTCTCTATCACACACCATTGCACTGAATCTAATTATCCTCTTTCTCCAGTCTATTAAGAGTTAATCTTCAACGCACACCGATTTACAATTTGTGTCAATTAGAGAGTAGCAGAAAGAAGATCCTACACCTGTCTAGAGCCAAAGAGGATCTTTGGGTGATGGCAACTGCCCTTTATCCTTTATTCTTGCACCAAACAGCAGGATTTATGTTGCTGTATATGAAGTCCAATCCCAACTCTTCATAATTGATCACATCAGCTTCTCTGGATTTAGCCTCGGCTTAGTTCAGATCGATAGAGTCCACTTGTCACCCGCTGATCGGAGAACGAACACCTGCGCTCGTGCCCCCCGTAACTCTTTATTCACTTCCTCCCCTCAGCTTTTACAGAAACAGTCCACTTGCATATGTGTCTGGTTCTGCCATTGTATCGTCCTCCCTCCCTCTGCCTTTCTCCCCATCTCTCCGACTGTAGGAAGTCTATTTGTGATTGGATCCCAATAGTCCTCCACGCACCTCCAGTAACATTCTAATGAAGCCAGATTCCTGAAGTTGTCATGGTCACAGCTTACCGGCAATAAAAGTGCTTACACCATGTTTGAGTGCCTTAGGTATGAAACAACTTCACATTAACGTCCACTGCCCCTCTTGATGCGATCAGAGCTCCAGTTCAAATGCATCAAGACAAAACCAGAGCAAAGAGAAAGTACACATCTCATCCATTTGTGTTCATAGGAGAACAGTATTAAAGCCCATCAGTGCAAAGTGAATAAATCCCCAAAAGGTCTTACCTGAGCCAGTGGTGGGGCTGCTGCTGCTGAGTGTAACAGATCCTATCTCTGCCTGTGGGACAGAGTCAGAGAGAAAGAGAACGAGCAGCGGAAGAAAGCAAAGAGAGAGGAGGGGCAAGGAGAGGGACCGTAAGCGCAGATAAAGAGAGGAAGAGAAATCAGGGAGAGGGAGAGAAAGTGTCTGTGGACAGTGAGAGAGAAACGCGCGCACAGAGGAGAGAGGAGAGAGCAGTGACAGCGGTGCTCTCACACAGCGCTGCGTTACACTGAAGGGGATGTGCTGTGGCGCTGGGAGGTGGTCCCTCTCAGTCAAATGACATCGGCCTCTCTCTTGGAAACCATTGGCTAAGATGGATGAGTTTCTAATAAGCCATCCCCGCTGTCTGCGTGTGAACACACCCCCTCCTTCTTTCCCACTGCACTCGCGCGCTCACAAACACATAACACACACACACACACACACACACACACACACACACAGATACTCTCATACTGTGCCACAGAGATTGTCTTTTGTCTTCTCTCTCCTCTCTCTATCACTTTCACGTCTCTCTATTCTCTTAGGTCCTTACCTATATGTTCATTGTAATTTTTCACAATTTTTGAAAAAAAATTTTTTATCTCGCTCAAAATTGCTTCAGCTTCCATTTGTTCCTTCTGGTGAAGGGTATTTTCATCCTTTTCCAATAGCTTTCAAGAACTGAAAAAAACAATGGTTGAGTTTTCCACTATGTAATACAGTATATAACCTACATGACCATAATCACACTGAGCATCCATTTGGAGTGCGTACTCCCTTCAGCAGATGCTTAAGTGGCAGAGATGGTAATAGTTTCCATGAGATGTAGGTAGTTTGAGGTGTTTTCTGAAGGGTTCAGCCCGATTTTTTTATATACAGGTAGGTAGAGGTGGTCAGGAAATATATGTAACCATTTAGATTACATCTATCAAAATATTTCAATGCCTTTTATTTGTAAAGGTAACTTTAATATGTAGGTTGTACAAATTAATAGAATACTAGATATCAGTGCAATTAATTTCCGAGCAGTGTTTCATTAACTACAATTAGTGTGATACAGTCGCTGTCATCGCTTACTCTCAAAGTGTTACTGGAACATCTGGGATATAAAAAATGTGTTAGGCTTCAGTAATTGCTGTTTTTAAAGACAAATTATAGTGATATACAAATACAATGACTTTTCTCTCCCCTTAAAGCCCCACTATGTAACTTTTCCACATTAAAATAACCGCCACTGCCATCGGGGGTCTGTGGCCAGAATACTGCTGAATGTAAGATGGTTGGGACCGACCCGGTACTTCCGGCGGAAGTAGTTCAACTTGCTGTCTGGCAGCTTTACGCAACGTCTTATAGTGCCAGTCCACGCTCGCAGGTGACTTTTTATTTGCTTCTGGCGACTCGTAGAGACGGAGTGACGTGCTGCTGTGTTGGACACCGGGCTGGGGCTGATCAGCGGCAGGGGGTCGCGTCCAGCGGAAGCCCGGTCGCGATCAGCTGGGAGCAGACGAGCCGGAAGAGCCATATATGGCTCGAGACCAGACGTTAAATACCTGAAGGGGGCGCTACAGGGGAAAAGTTACATAGTGTCGTTTTAAATGCCCAAAAACAAAAAACAAAACAAAATTGATGAAGTCATGCGTGTCATAATTCACCCTGCAGACAGCTCAACCCTCAGTCTGAGCTACCTGGCCCCCTCGGTAGAAGAACCAAGGTAACACTATTCAGTCAGACCTTCAATCTAATGCAACCCCATCACACTGATTCTGCCTATCAACTGTGGAAGAGGTCAAACATGGCACTTCAAGGAGAGCCACACAATGTCTGCTGGTGTTCACGGCAGGGGGGTATCTGTAATGTTGCAGACAATACAGATGTACAGATGTGGTTATCACATCATATCAGTGGAGGACCGAGATGAATTAAACCAGGATCTGTTTTAAAATGATTGAAAAATAAAACATTTCTATAGGATGAATAACAATGACCTATGCAGGGCTTTTTTTCAACCCGGGCATCAGAATTAAAGAATGATGTCTGTTCACATCAGACACTCAGAGAGATAGAGAGACAGAGAGAGAGACAGAGAGTGAGACATAGACATAGACAAAGTGACACAGACAGATATACGGACACACATCTTTTATTGTGTCCCAAGAAACACAACTGTACTTATTTTTAATATACTCATTTATGTATTATTATTATTAAGAGAGAGAGAGAGAGAGAGAGAGAGAGAGAGAGAGAGAGAGACCAAATGGCTCCTGTCGCTGTGCCTATAGGTGTATGAATGTTAGTGACTGCTGATGGTCAGGTGGAACCTTAGTTCCTCCCATCAGTGAATGAGTGAAGAGTGGTGGGAAGACTAGAAAAGCGCTATGCAAGTCCATTTACCATTTAAACGTATCCACATCTGTTCACTTACCTGAGTGAAGGTGCCAGATTCTGCTCTCTCTGTCCGTGTCTGTGTCCCCACTCAGTCACATCGCTGAGGAACAGACAGGGAGGCACACAGCGACGAGACAACCTGTCCTGCACCGCTTTGAATCAGACGCTTCAGAGTACAACATATGTCGGGCTGAGCGGAGGGGCGGGACAACTGCTTATTGGCTGGGGCTGACACCCCCGCACAGGGTCCAAATGTTTTTTGGCTGAAATCCAGAAAAGTCCCAAAAACAGCAAAATACAAAGAAAATAGAGAATACAGGCAGAGAGCAAGGTCTCTGGAGATTCTGAAGATGCCGCACATTTTTCGTGGGTCAGAAGTGATGATTGAGAGAGGGAAGTATTGCATATTATGTTCCTTATACATCTCTATTAGATCAATATGTTGTACTGTTCAATTATATTAAATGGTAGCTATTAGTGTGTGCACCTTTTGTTTTTCTCTTACCTTTGTTGTTCTGTGTTTTCTGATATTGCACTTATTTGGTTGGGATGTGTGCACACTCTACTTTGACATCACATGTTGCAATTCATAATGAATGGTCATCTACATAGTAATTGGACGCTCATTTTTAACTAACCATATTTCACATAATCTTGATTTCAATCTGGACAGTCTCAGTTTGTAACTCAAGCTCTATCTCTAAAAATATTAACACTGACATTGGGTTATTTTATTTAAAAAATCTCAAAAGAAAAATAGAAGACATTGATCCTTTAAGTGATCTTGATCTCTAAAATCAATGCAAAACCTTACAGTGTTTGTATTTAGTCATGTAAACAGCATGTCCAACATTACTACGTCTGTTCTTTATTCCATATTTTGTAATTCATTGTACTTGGTAATGACACCACCATTGTTCTCGTCTCTGTATCCATTGCACTGTTGGAGGAGCTCACTGTTGGGACACAAGCTTATCTGTTGGCTGTTTCATGTCCTCCATAATTGCATTTTTGATGGACTCCTTTTGTTTGACCCGTACGTTTCTCTCTGACCCATTGTGGGGTAATTGGCTTAGCTGGTGAAAACCCGCGAGTTCCTGTCATTCTCCCCTGACATCCCTCTGCCATCCATACTTTTATCCAAAGAGATATATAACCTCGGATAATTGGAACTTTTTTGTTTTCAGTTGTCTTTAACTTGCCATACTGGCTCCTCAAAACAATTACATTTGCTTTTGACAAGATCCACAAAACCGCTGACCCATCCCACAGTAATGGTCTGCACTGCATCTAACACAGTAATTATAGAGGGGACGCTAATTAATCCGACAGCAAATGCACCTTATGATTTATTCAGCTATAAAAGGCAAAAATAGTTGTATAATTTCCTAAAAGAGTTCATTGTGGAAGTGAAAAATATATTCAGACAAATCTCTCGTCTTCAGTGACTGAGTTGACTTCCAGTGATCTTCTCCCTCTTCACGTGTTATTACAAAGACATTAACGTTGAGATTCACACTTAACAAGTCTGCACTCTGTAGTGTAGGAGCAAGACATACCCTCTTTGAGGTTTCCCCTCACAAAAGCACGCATGGAGAGAACCCCCGGAGTACTTTCCCTACCTACACACACAAGAAAACACTCTGAATAATCAGTCACAAAGCGAAAGGCACAGACCAAATCAAAATCTAGGGGGGGGGCATTAATCCTGACAGTAAATTCTGATCAGCCCGCTGCTACTGGAGCTGATAACTGAGTCTCAGCATCTCGGTCTCTGGATTCTCTTTTCCATCCCTGGAAGTATGGCTGGCTGGCTGTGGTTCTCCATCTGATTATACGTTTTATTTAAAGCTGTTCTGTCCAAGTACCAATCAGGCTTTCTATCAGGTTGCCTGTCTGTTTGCCTCTGAAGCATTTAACCTCACATGTCACTGTCAGCTCGAGGCAACCTGCAGCCATATCTTAAAAATGGTTGTGGTTTTATTCACTTATCATATTAAGTAGTATTGAAACAGTGCTATCAGCATCTTCATGCAATAGACTACAGCAATAATTAGACCCCAGTTATGGTAGACGAGATAGCTTATCATCTACTTTAAAATAGAACATTTCACTGAACCCCTGATTTTTCAAATTAGGCTCAAACAATGAGGCGTATAAATACACCACAGCATTTGATTAAAACGAACGTATAAGCAATAAAGGCAGAAAAGACAATAAGTTCAAAGATGCGCGATTATTTCCATCATTTACACAGAACTAAGCGCTTTAAAATCCTGTTAAATAATAGCAATGGCTGGTTTAAAAATGCAGAGAAAAATTGGAGTGTGCCTTACTTCATGAAACCGTTAGCAGTGGCAGCAACAATTTCAGGTAATTGCATAGATTTTACAGACTTTAAAAATGGTCATTAATAAAAGAACATGGAGTGTGTGTGTGTGTGTGGGGGGGGGGGGGCACCTCTGTTTCTGTCCACAGCTATTCTCGCTCATTGCTGCACCAAAGTGCAATAATACTCATGGTTACATTGACTTATACTTTCTCAAAACACCTGTTATTGCATGTTTGATACTACAATTTACTGACCGCTCCTCATTTATACTATTAACTTGTCCCCGACCCGTAGGATCCCCAAGTGAGACGCAATGGGTGCTTAGTTTTATTTGGACAATTTGTCTATCAACTAACGTCTAACAGATCTACCAGTACGTACACGGATAGATGGAGGCTAGCCTTGTTAGCTTGGTTAGCCAATAGCAGTTAGTATTCATTCAATCAAACATACACACATCTGGAGGATATCTGCTTATTATTATTGTGCTTGCTTTCATAATGATACCATGCATTTAAAACTACTAGTAGGCTAACATTTTCCTCACTGACTAACTATCCGGATTACCTTTACCGTGTAGAATCAGATGATTAATTTTTTCATGGCTTTGTTAAGATTAACCACATTTTAGCTGGTAGAGGTTAAACTTCTTCAGTGGCCATGCAAAAAGCATGCTCTCAGTTGATAATGGATCTAAATTGTAGTACTTACTGTAAGGACATGTTTGACGTGCTGGTACATTGCATGAGACTTTTCTTTTGATGGCAGTTTCTACTTCTGTGTTGCTTTTCAGAGGGAGAGAGTATGGACTATGGACAAAACATGTCTTGTGAGGATGTCACTTTGGGGTTTGGGTAATTTGAAGAAAAAAAAACCCAGCAAATCAATCATGGAAATAATTATACGATGCAGTCTGATAGAAAATAGTAAAAAGATTGGCTCCACCGAAAAAACAATTACAACATAAAATCTTGTTATTGCAGGAGTAACGATGAGTATTATATACTGGTAATAGTGGTAGGCTGAAACAATCACATGGCCATTGTTATTTCATTCCTTATTGTTTTTTATGTGGTTTGCATTGATTAACTGTGACCATTTTTGTCTGAATTATTTTCTGTACAACAGCATCAGTTTTTAATTATTTCTGTGCTGTAGGGATTACAATTTGTTTTAATGTTTCCAACTCCTATGTAGAGGCCAGCAGTGTATGGATAAAGAAAATGACCAGATGAAAAGGTAGCTGAGGAGGCGGATGCTCAGCCTGTCTCAGCACCATTTTCAGAGGGAAGCAAGCTGGCTCTGCACTCGGTTGCTCTGGTCAGTAATCACCACTGATGTTACACAAACATAACTAGACTCTTCATCGGTGACCAATCTACATTTGACAGTAGAAAAAACACCGCTGTAAATGTTCAATTGCATGACCTGAATTCCTTCGGTTTTAGGATCCTGTTGTCGATCCTTTTCACAGCCAACATGTTTGACTTGTCATAGCAGGAAAAGCACAGGTGGAACAGATTTAGTTAACGACGACTCAGCTCCATCAAGTGTGACAGTGAGCCGGCATACACAACACCGGGGCCATTGTTAACGGCACCTGTGTTTTTACTGCAATGACCGGGAGGGGATTTGTTCATTTTTAACAAGGGGGACGGAGACTGTTTGTTTCCTTCACCAACCTCTGAAGGAAAATATCAACAAATTAAGTGTGACGATTTAGCATTCGGTTTCATTATTTAATCTTCAGGGATTCATTCATTATTTTCTGAGTATGATTTTTCTTTTCATTTTATTTTTTTCATTTAGTTTTGCAAAATAAGATAGTGTTTTTAATTGTGCTTATATGCTAATTGAATCACTGGCAGCAGCAATCAATAAGAAGGTGAAAGAAGATGATGCGAAGAGGTCAGATCTCAAACAGGGTTATCAAAACATCTACATAAATAGCATACATTTTTTTTAAACTTCTCTTCTTTTCTTTTTTCCCTTTCATGGGACTAATCCTAAAGGGTGTAATGAAAACAGTGCAGGCGAGAGACAGTGAGTAATTGCAGACTTGGCAGCGTTATCCATTACAGCTGCGAGAACTGCGAGGAGGGGGAAGCTCACCCAGAAATGTTTTTCCTATTTACATTTAGACAAGCCTTTCTTTGATGTCAAACCCTTCTCCCTTGTGATAGGGTTAACAGTGTTTTAATCTGCCGTTGACAGGGAAATCCTATGACTGATAAGCAAAGGGGCAGGACAGTGTACATGGTGGCAGTGAGTTGGTCAAAGTGATAACCCCTGCAGGTTTTCCTCACTCCCTGGAAGTCAAATGCACTGAGTACCTCCCAAGTTTCTTACTTTTCATTTCCTCTATCTTCAACCATATTGGCGGCCGTAATTGTTCTGCTCTGATGAACGAGGAAAGATCTCCGAGGAGTCTCAAGCGAGGATGCACGAGAGCAGGCTTCCAGGAAGTGTTTCAGCTGCTGCCACGCCCCTCCCTGTTATTTGATTGGATGCTGAAGCCAATCGGACTGATCACTGGAGTTTCAGAGTAGTGAAGACGGATCACCGATTCAAAGTTTCATTTTTCATCTGATTCACATCTGGTCAAAATATGTGTTGATTGTAGGTCTGAATAACTAAAGGACTTTTATTCGAACAATTTATCTTTTCTTGATTGTTATTTCCCTCAATAGCTTGTATAACGGATACAATTCAAGTCAGAGAGAGCTGGTGAGTCAGTCCGTCAGCAGAACCACTTTTTATATCCATTCAATCATGTGATCAAGGCTGATCATTGCTGAGCGTTGGGTTTGATCAGTAATTTCAATTTCATCCGAAACATTAAGTCTTATACATTTTGTTCAGTGAACAAGAGAAACCATAATCATATGCTGGTGTATTTCGTAATGACTTTCAATATTTCATAAACAAGGCAAACACATTCTGGCCGGTGGAAACCGGTCCTGTGCTTGTATGTGAGACAAAAAAACACAATATAAATACACAATACACGTTGTAACACGCCACAGAGACACAAACTCCATCTGAAGTCCCTCCAGATGTTTAAGGAAAAAACATGTGACGCTACAAAGGAAAGGACTTCTCTTTTCTCTTAGTGAGGGAAACGGGGATGCAATGCAGAGACTTGGGAACTACTGTTCACAAACTAAATGCAGCTTACAAAGTTGTACTTCTTGGCTGTTGAGTGCAATCAGTCGTCATAAATAACTTGTTTTACATTTCCCATGAAGAAGGTCATTCATAATTATTGCAGTCGCAATCACATCAAAAATAGAGAAAGAAAACACTGCTCACTTGGTGTTGGACTGAGATGAGGTGCTGGAGCTATAGATCAAACTTAATGGAAAATCAAGCAATTAGCATGATTTTTTTTATCTATTATGCCATAAGATTTGTTGTATCGGTTTCCCGGCAGCTAAAGTGTCACAGGCCGTTATTAAGGGCACTCTTGCACTTCCCCAGAACGCAATTTATATTCAGTATGTTGTTGTTTTTATATATACAGTAGTAGACAAACTCTCAAACGAAATGTTTTTTTTTGAGCACCTTGATAAAATCACATAATAAATAGAAAAAGAGCAGAGAAATTCTGCATATAATGAAATATAATGAATATAATGAGTGTAATCTCAGTAAACTAACATTTCGAATGGATGTTTTATAATTTTGTTCATGAAAATATATGTACATATATTCTGTTTCCCGGGAGTCGGCTTGTTTCCTTTAGTCATACCGACGTTCTCTAAATGCATTCAGGACAAGAAAAACAAGATAATTCTGCAATATCACTCCATCAGCAACATAACTTGCATTAATTAACCAAAACCTCGATAAGGACCTTAACAAAACATGAGTGTTGTCCATGGTGAGTAACTTAAATGGAATGGGATTTTTTTTTTTAAATGATTAATGAAAAATAAAACAACAGATATAAACAAAAGTGTAGTCTTCGCAAGCACAATTGTGAAGCTGTTGTCCACTGAAGACATTCAAGATGATCCATCAGCCATCAGACTGCCTTGCTACAGAAAGCAAACCTTCACTCTTTGGCTACGTCATGGAACTGATTTAAACTTGTAAAGTTGTCGACTTATAACATTTTGACTACTTTCTGCCACTAATCTACAAAAGAACATTGTGCCCAGGCATGTGCACAGATAGAGCCCTAGTGGTGCTCAAGTACAGCCCCTTTTGCCCTGGATGAGAAAAGTGCCCTTTTTTCAGGAGGCACTTTTTTTTTTTCTTCATTCATCAGTGTTTAAGAATAAAAGTTACTCTCTCAGTCATCAAGTCCCCCCAAATGTGTTTTGATATCCGACGAGGCATTTATTTTCGTTCTTGTGAGACTTTCGCCCCGACGTGCTCAACATCGCTCACAAGCCCCCGGTTTTGTACTTTTGGTAAAGAAGAGAAGTTGATGCAGTATGAAAAATTCAAATTGAGTGTTGTGGCTTAGTGGATAAAAGCGCATGTTTGGTGAACACAAGGTCCTGGGTTCAATCCCCTCCAATGGCAAAAAAAAAATTAAAATTGATGTGTTTCTTTTCAGAGGGGAGCGCATTTTTTTGTTTGCGGCCCCCTCTGAATGGCGCCTGTAGGAAAAACCGCCCCTGGTTCAAAGGGCCAAATGTGCAGGCCTTAGTTTGAGGACCACTGCTCTTGGCTGTTGATGTCTATCAATATCGCTCATTTTGAAAATGGCGTAAGAGGGCAATACGGATCAGAATCAGACCGACGAGGAGGCGATACGTGGCTAGCGCGATGACCCATTAGCCAATCAGAACGCTGGTACTGTTGTTGCTATATAATGATTCATCTTTATTCATAAAGGAAGTGTAAGATAGCTGTCTGATGCTGCCCAGAGGAAGCGTAGGTCATATTGCTGCTTACAATGTCAGAATCTTTTTTTGGCATGTGCCCTTTTTTGGGGTTTGAGCACCGCCCCCCCCAAGCGCGTTAGGCGCGATAGAGCAGCACGAACAGAGCGAATGTCGCGGGGCGAACTGAGCGAACAGAGCGAACTGTCGCAGCTTCTTGTCGCTCGAGTTGAAATTTCTGAACTCGAGCAGCAGAAACGCGTGAGTCATAGTTGCGTCAGCCAATCAGCGTTGAGAAGCTCCGCTCGTCAACGTTCTAACGGCCGGTTTAGAAAGTGGAGGAAAAGATTCTTGTCGCCGTTCGTGGGCACCCCGAACTTTATGACACGACTCTTTACTTAGCGAAACTGTAGCGATAAAGAAGAAGCTTAGAAGGAGGTCGGAGAAGCCGTGGGACGTTTAGAATGTGTGCATTTGCTTTTATTCTCGCTGTGTGTTGTACTTCACTATGAACCAAGCGCCGGCATACGTGTTTCATGGCAGCGGAGATCTGCCGCCGGAGGAGGAAAAGTCTAGAGACACGAATCATAGAGAGAAGAGAGAGAGCAGCGAGTAGTGCAGTGAAAAAGTAAAAAGTGGAAGCTCTTTGCGGTCCTGTCGGTTCTCGACCCGTGTTTACTCCGCGGGAGACGAGCGGGAACATGGGGCGGAGGGGCGGAGAGGCGTGGAAGTCAGGACCGCAGAGTCCAGAGAGAAGGAGAGAGAGGGGCAGCAGCAGGGCGACTCACAGGGAGGGCAACAAGTGAAGACGCAACATCTCAGTCTGGTTAACCCTTGTATGGTATTCATTTTTTTGTTACTCAGAAGGTGTTGTGGGTCTGTTGGACCCGCTGTATTTTTGGGCTTTTAATTCAATACAATCAAACAATTTGATGTTAAAATACTGAACGGATGTTTTCTTCAACCCAATTACGAGCAATATAAACAGCAAATATGGTTAATATTTTCCCTTTAATTTTGTTATAACACATTATGAATTCATAAATTCAACAAATATGAAAGTGCTAGTGGTTTTTTTTGTAGTTGTTGATCAAATCAAGAAAACTAATTTCAAACAAGATATGAGTGGACAATATTCCACAAATTTACAAATGAAGCAAGGTGGTTGATAACTATTGACTTTTATTCATTTGAATTTGTATTGAATTTCATTCACTCTGGGTTCAATGCCATCCAGATGACCAAGCAACATGTCAAAGAAAAATCACCAGTGACCAGCGTAGGGTCCTCCTCTTGCAACTGTAGGCAGACACCAGCTTGTCCAAGTTGTCTCCTCCTCCTTTTGAGGCATTGTAGTCCATAATTATCTCTGGTTTATGATGCTCCAGGCCACAGATTCTCCCATCCCAGTGTAGTGTACGCATTAGTACCACATTTTTGGTTTTCTTTGGCACATATGATACCAGGGATGTGTCAGCCGTGTAGACAAACTTGGACGAGTTGACATGCCTGTTCTTTGTAGGCAGAAATTGAGGTGGGACTTCAGACCTGTTTTTTCTCATCGTTCCAACCATGGTCAGTTTCCTCTTTAGGAGCTCCTGTCCCAGCTTGTACTGACACACATACTTAGCTTACATACTTAGATTAGCATACTTAGCTTACAGCAGGCCCACAAACACACACACACACTTACAGCAGGCCCACTCACATACACACGCATGCGAACACACACGCACACACACACACAGTGTCTGTCCTCCTCATGTCTGGGCCTTTACAGAAGGCCCAGACATGAGGAGGACAGACTGAAGGTACACAGGACCAACAATTTCCACACTTTTATTAGCCCGGGTCCAGTGGACCCGAACACCCTGTATGTAATACAAATGTGTAGGGGGGGGTTACGGTGGGCTGTCGATGAAAATGTTATCTGATATATGTTCTTCGCAGAAAATGAGCCAAGGCCAATAAGTCTGAGTTTAAAAAAATAATGAATGATATTATTGAAAAATTGAAAAATGAAAACGGGTCCCACAGACCCGAATACCATACAAGGGTTAAGGAAAAGATTCATATGGCTGAAGAAGCGGGCGTGATAAGCCACGCCCCCGCTGCTTCTCGTCTCGACGCGTCCGGTGTGAACACCCTTTTTTTGTCGCGCGACAGAATCCTGCGACGGGCGCGACGAGAAATGTTTTGTCGCGTCCGGTGTGAACACCATTAGTCTCTTCCATTCCATTGCATGATGATGTAGATGGCGTTTACTCAATCATCTTTGAGCTCTATTACACCACCCCTCTGCTTGTGTCTTCTCAGAGGCTTAAAGTCACAATAGGGGTTTTCTGTGCATTGCTCTCTGATGGCGAGTAGCGCTGACAGACCAGCGGTACTCGACGAGCCGGGAGTGAGAACGGGTTGTCGGCTCGCATTTCTGAACAGGAAGTGCTATGCCAACGCCAATTTGCCTCTGAAACAGGTCTTTCTTTGGGAAGCTTTAAATACAACGAGTGGAAAATCAAGCGCAAAGTTTTGTTCTGCGATGTACGCTAGCCCGTCTCAGAGGGCCGCGGGACTCCTATAACCCTCAATCGATCTTCAGAGAGGAAAAGAGGTAGTTAATTTGATTAATTGTCCTAAATTCTGTACTGGTTTCAAACAAGATGTTGGATTATTTCTACTATTATGTCTAAGTTCATTTTATTTTTATCTTAGCAAAATTGTCTTTCAAATTCGAGGCTCAACTCGAGAACAAAGATGGCTTCGAAGGCTTCGAAACAACTGAAGAAGAAAAAAAGTATTTATTCTGCAGCCACAATGAACAGGCTGCTGGATGTCGTTTATTTCTGAGCAGTTTTTCCAAATCATTTTTTGTGGCAGCTGAAAGCAAAATAGCCCAGTTGTCAAAGAAGCTTGGTGTCAAGAAAAATAAAGAAATGTAGGGGAAAAGAAAAGCCTTCGAATAAAGCTTGACAGGTTAACACCTTAAACACATTTCTGCCTGAAGATGTTATAGTACTAGTGTAAATATAAAAACAACTGCCTGCATATTCAAGGTGATCTTGTGTGCTATCCTCTTAAGAACAAAATGAACCGGAGGGTCATCAGATTCTTCCCACAGCAGGAGCTTTCCCCAGCACTGGGATGATCGGTGTGAGCAGAACGTCACGCAGAGAGGAGAAATTTAACTGAAATTATTCAGCCAGTCTTAGGGTCACTCTGTACAGGGAGGCTGCCTGCAGAATCTGCAATGTCATGCATCAGCCGTCGAAACACACTCAAAAATAAAGAAAGAGAACACATGCAAGTCTACTTGAAAGTCAAGACTGACTAACAGATTTCCATCGTGATGATGTTTGTGGATGATTGATTGTGTTGTGGAAGTGGAAAATATCAGATTTCCTCTCCACAAAGTCTCTCTTTTTATGGTTTATCTCCCTTCATGATGCTTTGTCTGAAAAAAATATTGTTTAATCAATGTCCCGAAAGAACTTTGGTCATATCCGCAGATCAAGCTCCCCTCATCTCCCCTGGCGGGTTGGAGGCGACTGTTGCTCCCATTATTTCATCTCTGATATCTGCTACTCCCATGTCAGCCCGGTCCTCGGCAACATTCACACTGCAGTCAATCTCACCTCTGTCATGATGCCACAAACTGGGACTACTTTGTGAAAGCCTGCGAAGAGAGAGGTCGACATGAGAAGAAGAAGATAACCAGAGGTCACAAGGTGTGATAAGGGACGGGGTGTGAGCAAGAAACTAGCATCCTGTAAACACACATCAGGGAGTGACAGCTCGATTGAGATACTATGCAAGAAATAAAATTCACATGAAAATTAAAAAAAGATATAGAGTCGATGTAGTTAAACAGTTTGCTGCACAATTACTATGTGAAGGACAGATGAAATACCACGGATGGATATTTTTATGGCCTGTTTATTTCCATGGGCCAGCTGCTGTATATCGACACATGCCCCGATGCACACTCACATTGTCACACACACACACACACATACATTTATATATAAATATATATATATATATATATATATATATATATATATATATATATATATATAACACGTCAAACCTATTCACTCCCTCTTCGTCTCAGCTCCGACATCTCTCCCTCCCGACCCTGTTTTTGTCTTCCCATTTCTCTCCTACAGGACTACGGGAACAGCGGGGGAGTCTGCACCGCCAGAGCTTCAGAAGAGACAGCCCCCACCCACGAGTCTCCACCCCCGCCATTCCCTCTAACCACCAGATGCCAGCAGTCTCCAATCGCACTCATCCAACACGCTCTTCACCACCCTTCTACCCTTCTTGTTCTGGACATAATCATGCCTTCATTCATGTATTTCACAATAAACCACAACTGTAAACCTTTATCAACTTTGGCGTGATCTTCATTAGTGAAATTAGCAATTGCAGTGCTGCTCTGTGTCCATCTCAACCCTCCCGGAGAGATGGTTTGTTACAATGTGCATGTGACACTTCCTAGTTTGCCCCTGACATCATTTACTATTAGCATTTACACATCACAATGGAAAGAGTCTCATCCACAGCTTATAGTCTCAGGCCAGAGGAAGGCGACACAGTGTTGGAATTACAAATGTGACAACCGGTTCTGGAAATGCCCATTTATAAACCGTTGGGGGACATTTAGGAAAAATGCTCTCCTCGTACTTCTTCACCCGGCCAAGGCAATTTCCCGCTGAAAAAGAAGGTAGTAAATATGGTTAATACTGTTCCACCAACATGCTGTTAAAACAAGATGTGAGATATTGGTGTGATTCCTCCCACAAAAGGATTGATACATAAAAAATGTATGAAAAAGCCGCCGCTGCCCAAACTGTATTGAAGTGTTTCGTAATGTTTTGATGGGAACTAACAGGGAACGTCTTTGAACTCGGTCACCAGTCACCATCCGCCCGCAGCCAAACTGCACAGAGAATGCTAATGTTGACCAACTCTGCCGGTGTGTGATGCTCAGAGAAAAACACACAAGCCAGAGGAGTGAGACAGCTGTTGAGTGCTGTGCCGCTTGTCTTTCACAGATGGATTTGTGCAATTAAGGTGAATTTAAACTGTTTCCTAATGGGACACAAGCAGGCTTCTACGATGGGAGTGTTGTTCTAAAAAAAGCTTGCTCAGTCCAATTTCATGAGGAATATAATGTACAATGATTAGATCGTAGTTAACAGATTTAATGGTAAATGAGCTGAGACGCAGAAATTGCACTTTAATTATAAAAACATGGTTAAACAAGACATGAGTCATTCAACATTCACGACATTGGTTTTAATGTGGTCATTCAAAAGTCAGTTCTGCAGTACTCAATTTTATCCAGAAGTACTACGTGAGAGAAAACCAGAAAGATGTCTGTCTGATTATTTTTGCAAGAAACATTCACATTTGTTTTTTTCCGATTTGAATCCTTGATATGCTCCACATTGCTTTATCCCACACGTACAACACTTCCAACCTGTGCTGACGGTATCACTGCTAGCTTAGCTTTATTAGATTCTAGCCAGGAGGCTAACCTTTATTACACTGGCACTAATCCCGCTGTGATCATTTGGATTGTAACACATCAAAACGCTCTGTGATGAAGCAAACGTAGACAACCCTTTGGGATTGTACATCTGAAGTCACATAAAGAGGATCAGAAATCACTCCTGGCTAGTTTCTTTAACACAGACGCTGCAAAGGCGTCATGAACTTCACTGTCGTTGTGTAGCAATAGCCCTCTCTGCAACATTCTGGAGGAGTTCTTCCTTTCTTGACTCCCAAATCTAGGGGTTGATCAAAAACCACCAGAGTGCAGAAGCCCAGGAATTTAATCTTACTTTGTTCATCTTGCTCATGAATCTTGGGTGGAAATATTCCATCATGAGTCGGGTGTCCAACGCTAATCACCCGTTTGTTGCCGCCTTATTACCTAGAAAGACGGCTCCACCTTCTAATTGTCTCAGGTCTGGATAATCCTCAGCCCGAAAGCACAAACTGGTAGTTTTATGTGTGTTTTTTCAGCTATCTCTGAACTGTAATTCCCTGTCATCATCATCATCATCATCATCATCATCATCATCATCATCATCATCATCATCATCATCATCATCATCATCATCATCATCATCTATCCAAAAATATCCAACTCTGTTAACCTTGTTTTCTCCAGCTTATAAAATGCACCTGTCGCATCATTCTGTGTCCGCCCCTGTTCTGTCGTGGCTCAGTGTGCGTTGTGTGACAGGTATGATTTGAATGTGATCAGTTATCATGCCAAGCTTTGTGAAATATAGCCGCCTATTTAAACTCTGCTTTGACATGTTGACTGAAAATACTTTTACAACCATTGTTGTCCTCCCTTAGATGAGTGACTGCATATGTAAATACTCCAAATATCAGGTGGTAAGTACTCACAATAATACATTGTATTTTAAAGCATGAGCCCTGTTAATCCCTGTTTTTCATGATTTGGTTAATGTACATTGTTAAACAAACTGGGTTTGTCGATTCTTTTTGGTAATTGTTATATTTTATTAATATTAATTTCTCCTCACAGTATCCATCCCTGGAAGTTTGATTTGGAGGAATGACTGGCAGTGATCAGATATGTTGTATATTGTACGGCGTGGTCACTTTGCGTTAGGGTTCGGTTGAATATCTGACCTTTAGTAAGTTAATGAATCGTCTTGGAATTTGAATAATGGCATATCTGTACAGAGCAAAGGCTAAACTAAACCCCACTGTGCACACCAAGACAACCTTCTCATTCCTCAGTGTCTGGTCGGGTGAGTTGTCTGTAGCTGGGTACCGTGCATCTCGGTGGCGGGAGACAGATGGCGTTTGACAGAGGTCACCCGTGCTGCACAATCAGGAGCCCTCTCCAACTGTGGCACTTCTCAACTCGTCCACCTATTCATTATTCATAAACAAGTCACTGGAAAGAGTGTAATTTCCACAAATTACAGCCTTACGGATGATGCAATTTCCTTTTGGAGACATTGTATTAATGACTCATACTAAGGAAGCGCAATCTCGTATATGGCTAATGTAGATTCAGAGAGAACACTAAAGTATTTTCATTTCACTCAATTTCGTCATAAAGGGACTGAGGTTTAAACCGTTGCTTGCTATGGAGAGGAAAATGCTGAACGACATGAAATGTGAAACCAAGCAATTCATTTC
Organism: Liparis tanakae; assembly: GCA_036178185.1. Taxonomy (NCBI): domain Eukaryota; kingdom Metazoa; phylum Chordata; class Actinopteri; order Perciformes; family Liparidae; genus Liparis; species Liparis tanakae. The sequence continues at coordinate 16,228,936 of CM070107.1, forward strand.
CACTTCATTAAAATATGAAATATGAATATAATGTCCTCCGGTGACTGACTCCAGCCAGAAGTGACCACAGGCCCAAACGGGGTTAACGTTGAAGGTTTTCTCTCCGTTTAACAACCCTTTCTCACTCCCAGCTCGCCGCGTACCTCCGTTGTGTCCGTGCCCCTCAGCAGTGGAGACTGACTCACACTTTAGCGGCTGTTTGCGATAAATCGGGCATTCAATGTAAACCCTCCCCCGGAATTAGTGGACTATAGACACGTTATGCCATTTGTTGACTGTAGACACTTTATGCCATTTGCCATTTGTTCAGCACCACCGTAGCTCATATCTTTAAAATAAAGGGAAATGAAAACAGCTGAATCTGGATCTGATAAAGGCCTTTACACCTGCAAAGGGTTGGTAAATGGGAGATTACAGCCACCAGGATAGCTATTAAAGAGGTGTAGCCAGATACAAGGCAACGGTGACAATGGCAGGCCTTTTGTTCCCAACCTTCAATGCAGCAAGACTCCATTCTCTCTCTCAGTCTGAGGTCCTTTCCTTCCATCAACAGCAAAGAGTCGTGCAGGTCCTACAGAGAGATGAAGGAGGAAACTGATTAGAGCGGGAATCTGATGCACAGAAGCACCAGCGGCTGCTCCAGGGCCGAAGGACTGCTTGTCAGTCCTGCGCCCCATCACTCCCACAAAGGAACAGTGTCCACCCAAGGAAAAAGGATTCTCTCAGCTAACTCACGTGAACAGTAGGGCTGAACATGGACGGTCAGGTTTTTGCACAAAAAAAAAGTTTTCATTCATCTGAAAAAGTAACAAGAACAAGAAAGATATTTTCTTTTTTAGCTCTCGTGTTTATCACAGCTGCTTTTCTGTGACGTTACACCAATATCTGAACAGAGCTCTGCTGTTGAGGACAGTGTATTAATGTTGCCCTTCATACATATCTGGTAAAGATGTCCCACCTGTGACAAGAATACTAACAACTATTTTTTTATTTAAATTGTCTCCGTTGGCCTGAGCACAGATTTAAATAAACAGGATGATTTGAATTCAGATAGTAAGTTAGCTTTGAAAAGGCAGACAACATCTTGGGAAGTCAGAGCCTCCTATACCAACCGGCCTGAATAAGACGTTTCTTCAGATTCCGACATTCACCATTGTTTTCTTAGGGAGACAAACTTCAGACAATGTTGAATGAGGCCCTCTGTTTTTTGTACAACAATAAAAGCTCTCAAACTAAAAATATGAGATCATATAAGGTGAGGTATATAAACCACAGGTGGACTGAGGGTAGACATGCTCCCTGAAATCCAGACTGCAAACAGAACATTGCACATACGTTTAGACTGCGCCTCTTACTTGGCGCCTATCCCAGTAATTAGTTTTCTGATTATGGGTGTTTGCCAAGTGGACTTAAGGGAGTGCTGCATGGTTGCCAGATGCTGGATGTGATAGTAGCACTCATCCAGGAGGACCTGAAGCAGTCGGTGACAGTAATGATGGCAGTGGTAGTCCTACCAGTACTTTGGGTCGTGGCACTAGTGCTAATCACCAGTACAAGGGTTAATAGCAGTAGCTGTTTGCACAAATAAACGTGTTCGTCAAAATCCTTCTTCTACTTCTACAAATGTGATGTGGCGATATGGATGCAAAGAGGGATGGATCCAAGCACCATTCTGCATGATTTCCCATTGTTACGTACGTGTACATTTTTCAATCGGTTACATTTCTAGGACAAACCATTAGCAAGAGGGCCACATAAAACTTTACAGCCAGGACATCTTCCATTTATCTGACGGTCACCTTTGTTTCAGGCCTGACACGACCGCTGTACTCCTGACGGCTGACTCTGCACTTGATTGAACTCTATACGTGTCTTCTTGGAAAACTGGAACAATAATTCATAATTTTTACATTAAAAGGAATCCCCTTCTTCAGTAGACATTCTTATATACAATCCCAGGATCAACGAGTGCACATTTGTACCTGTTATATTAACATATCATTAAAACTACTAAGCACACTATTTTTTTTTTTAAATACAATCTTTTTATTTCTTTATTTTAAATGTGTCTTATGAAGAAAAAACAAACACCATAACAAAGTAAAAAGACAACAATCTGAATAGTTAATGGCTTTATATCACAGTCTGGAGCCTCGTGGGATCTGTCTGGATCGTTTTTTAATGATATTCAGTGTGATGCTTTCTATTTACTGAGCACCAACAGCACAAATCAACAGTTATTAAGGATAACAAATGATCGATTTATAACTAATCACAAATTAGATCGAGATCTAGTGTACTGCACTATTCAGTATCAGAATCTTCTTTAATCTGTGGAGGACAAAATAGTGTTATATTTATAACATGCTGCAGAACGTCTGCTGCCAGAAGCAGATCGACTGCATTCCGACTGTATGTCTCTGTCACTTACTGCAAAGCGTTCCCTTTTTTCTTTTCAACCTTTGAAAGCAGAACTGAATAAGGAGGAAATTACAGCAGCAAACAAGCACCGTTCTGAGAGCAGCAAGATGTTTTGTGCACAGTCTGCCAGTATATAAATGGCATTTCGTTAGGAGGAGAAGGTCAACTGGATCCATCACCCTTGTTGAGATAAATGAACAATTGTGTGGCAGCTAAAAGATCATCAATTGATGAAAGACTAACACTGATCTGAAAAAACGGCCTCGGCACCCACGTGCCTAAAACATTATTTAGGTTGTGTTCCTTTAACAAAATCAGCCTCTGATACACAGCCATAAATGCTAAGCCTTTTAATTAGCATGTTAAATGAGTGCAATTTTGAACTATTATACATAATTACCAGGTGTCTGAGATAAGAGCAGATTATTCATTCATTTATCTAAATTAATTAGCACAGGGGTGACCTTGGATGACTTCTGTTCAAAATGGTATCCCAGATCTAAACTACCGACATGGAAATATTATCATTTTCAATACTTTATGAGAGTTTGCTTTAATAGGGGCCTCTTTATTTTTTACTGATTATATAGTTGTGTTTCTAAAACCAGAGGAAGTTACCTGGTTTATTATGAATGCTAACTTTCAATAAATATACACAAGTTAAATATTGTGTATTTTCCCTCCACGTATGTGTTTAAGTCCAAACAAAGCAGACACACACAGGCCGGTCTGAGATCTCTGAGGGAAATCTAGTTTGGGAGCGAGTCGCCCCCCCAGTCAATGCATGAATAATGTATGAGCGATCTGGAGACATCACTTAGAGATGCTGTCAACATCAACTGGGCCCTGCCCACCCCTGTGGCTGCTGCCCTTTACCACAACCTTTAAAAGGTGGATTTCCTTAATGCAAAGACGCCCTTGTTTTCTAAAATACCCAAATGATGAACATTTCTTTATGAAGATAAGAAGTTTAAATGTGTTTATTTAGTTTGGTTTCAAACGAACGGCAAAAGAAAATTCTTGTTTTGTTTTCTCGTTTTGTTTTCACCATCATTTCTATCAGTTTCAACCCCGTATTTATAATATGTTTTATTCACCGTTAATGTCCTATTCTAATAAGTGAAATGAAAGGCAACGTTGATTGGCACAAGAGGACGGCGGGGCATATGAAGCACAAGACGTGTGGTAAAGATTAGGCTATTAAAATGAATGATTTATATGAGGTCCTTATCAATGTTCCCTCTAATTTTTCATGTGTCTGGGCAACAAACAAGCTCCCTGAGCACACTGAGGACCACTGTGAGCAACATCAGATGTGCACGCTGTGGCCACACACCAGTATCACACCTGTCCAAAACCTTCGATCATAGCAAGTTACATCACTTATTAAAAGAATTAAACTACAGCAGCAATTTTCATTAGTTTACTTTTAATATAAGCGATTTGGCCTACTGAAAAAGACAAAAATGGTGTTGTTCATGAGATGTATAGTATGTTATATGTTATATTTGAGAGTCCTGCTTTGGCCATGGGAAGAGTTCTGCTTTGGACTCCTTATCCATAGTCCATGTAGATCCCTCCCCTTAATCTTGAGGGAACCTGAACACAACCATGTAAACCTCAATCTGGCTTTAGTTTGCAAGTACGGATAATGCAGAAGACAATGTTGGCAGTTAACTTTTACAAACGCATTCAAACATTTCATAAGTGTACAAACAAGGCATACAGGCCAATGTAATTTTGTTTCCAAATTATTATGTAAAATTTAGGACATTTTGAAATGGTGTTTCTAGAAGCAGGTTCACTGATCCTGAATAGTTTTTCACAACACATTTTTTCTGTTACACTAAAGTAAAATACTGGAGGTACAAACGAATAGAGAAGTTACAATAGTTTTTTTTAAAAGTCAACCAAAGATTTAGGATTGGACACAAACACTAACATACTTTTCTTTTACAAGGTTTTGTAATTGTCTCATGTGTGACGTGCGATCTGGTCTATGAATCCCCAAAAATGTGTCCTTTCTCTCTTTCATGCCGGCAGATTCTGTTTGTCAGATAAATCAAGATTTTTGTCGACGGACGTGGTGGCATTCATGCCTCCTTGTTTACGGCCTGTCAAGTCAAGGTCTCATCTAAAAGGGAGAGAAAGGCGGACAGGGTAAGTTTCTTCTTAGATGTGCAGATAGATGTTTAACATTTGCCATTTCTGAATAAATACCCAGTGCTCCGTTAAATCAAAGCTCTTTAGGGGATGACGCCTGATGCATTTAGCAGATTACCTGAAACGGATTGCACCACACAACGTTGGAACAAACACAAGGCCTCCTAGATCATTTAATGTATTTAAAGTATTTATGTGAGTGATGAAAATAGTATCTCCACGTTCATGCTGAGATATGTGCTGTATATTCAAACGGTAGGGTACATACTGAAGAGAGAGCTGTAACGACAAGACTCTGAACACCATGTAGCTGAATGCATGACAGCCACGCTGTTGGGAGGTTTTCATTAGAGAGGAAGCAGCTGCACTTTGGCCTCGAGAGAAAAATAGGAAACCTTTTGAAAGAACAAACTCACAAAAACAGCAAAAAACAGCTGTTGTGGGATCTCAATTTTAGCAAACAGGTGAGCCCAAAAAGAGTCTTGCACTTAAAGCGAAGCTGTGGCATTGCATGAATCTGTAGGTACAGTCCATCACATTAGTTTTACCCATCCCGCTGTGTTATGTCACAATGTCTAGCCTCCACTTAAAAGTCAAAGTGTGAGTTCTTGGTAAAAACACATCTTGCTTCAGGTCTATGAAAAAGCCTGACAAGCATTCTTATCCCTGCGGTGGAGTAATACATGTATTACACTGTATTTACAATTTTGGAACCAATTGGCGATCAGTTTGACGACCGGTCTTGTCCCGTTGCCCACAGATTTATTCATGTAAATGCTTAATCTGTTGATAAAGATTACTATATTGTGACATGCTCAAAACTCCAAGTCCGCCCCAGTGTTAGTGTTTTATTTCTGCCAGTCACAGATCAGAGTTGTATACTACACTGAGCTATAACAGCTTCTACTTTTCTACAGTGTGTGACAGATAATAATATGAGTCATTAGTATTACATTAACAAATAGGCATCCGTGTGGTGGATGGCCCTCAGGTGATGCCATGTGACTGCATTAGTGAGGGTTAAATATGTGCTTTGTCTCGTCAACCAGCTGTCAACGACAATTTGCAACAGAAATTCCTGAAATGCAAAATCTGTATTATGTATTCATTCTGTATCCCCATTAGCAACCCAACAAAAATGTCCCCCGTCTTGAAAGAAACTCCTGCACAGACAAACATGGTTCAAAGTATTCTCATGTGAAAAATTAAATCTTTAAAGTGTGTTTAAATCATCTCCAGGCTGAATAAAGTAACGCAAGTTTCACAAGAGTCAAAATAAATAAAACATCTCTAAGAGGTCCCTGACTGTCCATGACAGGTGCATGTTTGTTTTCTTAAAAAGAAATAAGCTCCGTACTCTGTTCTGCCGTATGCATCATTACTGAATCAAATGTTCCCATTGCTGCCATACTCATTTTGTTGTGCTTGTCATCTTCCCAGCAGAAGATTTGCTGATGGCTGCTTTCTGAGCCGAGTGGTACGTTGAGCACAAAGTGTGTCCAAAGTGGTTCCGCGCTCCGTTACCAGGCAGATGGACTGGGTCACAGCTTGTTGTACTTGTTGCCGATCTCAGTCCATCCTCGAGGTGTCAATCATCGGCTTCAACCACCACTCTTGACTTTGAAGACACATGTAACGAAACCAGAGAGCACCATGGGGGAATTGATTAGAAACACTTCCACACGTATCACAGGTTTTGCAAAAATCTCTAAAGAAAACAATAACAGTCATGGAATAATTACATTCTAAGTAACAGCTGAACCTTCATATTCTTATTATTTGCCAACATTTCTCTTTCGGTTTTAATTGTGCATAGAGAGCTAATACATGTATCCCTTTCTTCTTCAAGGGAATGCAGAGAAGAAGACATTTTGACAAGTTTGAAGTCAGAGCTGAGCGGAGCGGCGCCGAAGATCTATCGGAGTCGCCCATGTAGATTTGACAGTTGAACAGTGGCAGACGATTCGGCAGAGCTGAGGAAGGCGGGGGTTCATTATCTCCTAATTACACGAGATAGAGCAGCGGCTTACTTAGCTGGAGCAGGAACACCTGCAGACTCGAGTGTGACTCCCCAGATTCCAGCACCAAGCCTGTAACATGCTGCGGACTAACCAAAGGATTATACCGCATTATATTGCCAGGTCCCTTTTTTGGAGACGAGCAAATGAGAATCTAAAACCAGGAGAGAAAGGGAAGTTGCTGTTGGATGTCGACGAGTGTAAGTGGGGAAAGTTCAGCCGCTCCAATCAGTATTTGAATAAACATGTCGGTGTGTTTGATTCCACTCGGTCAAAACCCAAGTGTCCACCAAACAGACTCCACCACCGCAAAGACTCACCATTAAGCGTCTGTTCGTATGGTCATGACACAGTGAACTCCTGTTGTTGTGGATGCCGTGCTGCATTGTTAACAAGGAGAGGTTAAATGCAAACTTCTTTTCCCTCAATAAAATCCATAGAGCAGGACTGTGTGCCCTGCGCTTGTGAGCGCCTGACTAGGATCTCATTTGTTGGGGCTGAAAGTAAAAGCAATGTAGTGGCAGCTTGTTCCACATGTTTGTTTAAATGCACAGGAGTGTCTGCCGAGGGGAGAGTGCACGAGAATGTGCTTTCTGTGTGAAAGGCTTTCCTTTTCCTGGCCCGCAATAAAAAGAAAAGAAAAACTGACTGATGTCTAGTTGTCCGTTGTCCGTTGCAATAAAGGTCACGAAGATTGATCTTTTATTCAGTGGGATCTGGTTATGACAGATACTGCATTCTGACAGAATGATTCTACAGCCGCACGTAAAGGTAGGGAGAACTAAGTTAGCGCTACACAAAGGTTTTAAATTGGATTGCAGTGTCTTGTGTGGATATAGGTTCCTGTCACTGAAGGGCGAGCAGCCCCTCCTCCTCCGCTGCTGCTGCTGCATAATGAGAAGAGACTGTGCCATCTAGTGGGTGGCTGCAAAACATCACCATTAATACACTTTTGATGGAGTAAAGTAGCTGTGAGCATCCAAGCTTTGCATCTACTTGCCAGGGGCCTCTTTCAAACAAAACAGCCTCTCCAAACAAGACTAAACGTACCACCGACTGGTGTAATGAGGCGGGAACCGAGGACGGGAACACAGCGCTTAATCAGAGCGTGTTACTGCGGCGGTGTGCTCATCAGATTTTGCTCAACTGGAATGTATTTCAGTCTTCCTGTTCGAAACTTAAAGAGAAGCAGATGAATAGGTTTTCAAAGTGTAGCTCCATTCATCACTGAGAAATACATATTGGTTAACAATAGAGCATTACCTTGATCCAGCACCACCGGCTCACCTCCGGTGGGGCTGCTTTCTGCACCACGGAGCTCGAGCAGTCTTGATTTGATTGTGTTTGCGGGTCTGGGTTAGGAATTTACTCCTAACTCGCTCTTTTTTCTGCTCTTGCAAACAGAAACTTCTGAAGTTTATACAGTAGTAAATAGTGGGGAATTGCCATCAAAACACATTCAAGTATTTTAGTGGCAATTAATTTGACCAAATACCATGCTGGTTCAGAGAGTGAAATGACATATCATGCCAGCGCTGCCGTGGGACCTATTCTCTCTTGCTTAATGGAATACTGTTGGCTTAGTTACAGAAACATACCACACCTGGAATTAACAGCAAGACACATATGGTGAACAATGTCTGCCTTATCTTTCCTCTCTTTACATAACCACAGTGGATTTCATCCCACGGGATGCAAATGGAGAAAACTAGACGGACCTGAGCCATAGAAATAGACAGCGACCCCGGCCTGGTGAGAGTATCCAATTAGCAATCCTGGCAAAGCTTCAGCCCCGAAGCTAATGGAAATGTAGATAAGATCCTATGTATAAATGAAATTGGAGGTAGGATATAATAAGGGACTGGCAGATGGAGATCAGGAGCCTTAAGATGCTATCCTTAGAGGCTCCGCTTCTGCTGACTGCAGCACTCGTCCACAGAGCAAGAAGACAGAGAGACAATGTCATGTCATAATAAATTTCCGCTGGCACCAGCTCAGAGGATGGTAGACTGTATTCGCCAGCGGACCAATTGTGTTGTATGGCCTCCAATTTAGTTGAGTGAAATAAAACAGTGGGGAATCTATTCACATGTGTTCTTCTTTTTGACAGAAGAATGAGGAATAATGGCAGAGGCGGAAATTCCCCGGGTACCAACTCTTTTCCATTACAACGTCTGACTTCAAGCCCTTCTGGCACTCGAGTGGAGAATAAACTTTCTGCCTTTCTGTGTTGTTTCATGTTTATTCCTTTCTGATTGCATCAATGAGCAGTGAATGGAGAATTGCATTTGGCTGGTGTGACCGCGGGGCAGGAGTTAAAACATGCATCGTCCTGCTAGGCGCAGTAGATCGTAGAGACCAACTCCCTGTGCGTAATAAAGCTCTGGGCGGCTCAGCAGGGGGTCAGGGTTCTCTCTGCATGCAGTCATAGGTGATTTGTCAGTACGGTTGAGAAGGTTTGAATATAAATACGGGGGCGGATCGGTCTTTGCGTGGAGATGATTTTCTCCACATTTCATCACTTCGAATTATCCTTTGTGTTGTTTTTTTATTTATATATTTTTTTGCTGCTGCTGCTGCTGCTTGCAAGCAAATGATTGATTTCCCTTTTTATTATAGGCTGATGAAGGTTTCCTCTGTGCTCGCTCAATTTCCAGAGGAGTAAGGTATCCTCAGACTATCAGTTCAGTCTCTAAAACATCCCCCCTCATAGCCAGATGCCAAACTCCAAATGACTTCCAGGATATAAATGTAGTGTTAGCTCTGTAATGATCGAGAAGTTGGCTCTGCAACCTCAAACAAGCTAATGAGGTCCAACTATACATTGCACTTTAATGCACCATTACAAACGTCTTTGTTTCATTTGATTGTGATGAACTGCAAAGTAACCGTGCCAAATCACTAGGTGTAAGTAGAGCGTTACATCAAATGAAGGTAATTAAACAATTCTAATTAAGCTTCCTAAACCAACAGCTAATTACCTTAACTCCAGCGTCCGTGAGATAACATAGAGTTGTTTCATCGTGAGCGGGGGAAGATTAGCCAATGTTTCTGGTTTGATGCAGCCTGCATATTCCATACTCAGCAGCTCAGCTGCTTTATAATTAAAAAATCATCACAGAGAGGACGCAGCTAAGGCAGATATTTACCTCAAGCTGCTTTTCATTTAGCCATGTCTGAGCTGCATTCAAATCTTTTCAGAGACTCTTTGTTGCCAGGCAACATGAACCTGAGGTTCTTTAAGGCATTCTAGTTAGATACTTTTCCCTTCAGGCTTTGACAATTCATATCTGAGAAATTGAATGACATCTCCATCTTTTGACCTCAACCAAGTCAATCAAACTTAGAATCCTTCTTTGAGATGCACTCCTGATAACAGTGACTGAGAGGTATTACCTGATATAGTCATATATAGGTTGTATGTTGTTATGGATTGGTGGTGTAAGGACCCAAAAGCAAAGAGTTTTCTCCAAAAAAACCATGTTTATTCCCCACAGGAACACGGAATACAGAACACGGACACACACCACGTATCAACGACAACGAACCGAGACCGGACACAAAAAGACACAGCCTAAATACACAGGGGAACGAGACACAGGTGGAGACACAGGTGGAAACAATCAGGGAACAATCAGGGAAGAACCCAATCAGCACAGGGAGGGAAGAGAAGGGAAACAGGAAACTAGACAGCGACTTCAACATAAAACAGGAAACACACAGAACTTAACAGTATGTATATATCTATTTATATACCATTTACTCTTCGAATTGCCTCTATGTATAGGAATAGGAAAAGTGTTTTGAAATCATGTTCAACAGAGAAGTAGGAGTGCATAAACTAAGTTGATATGTTGCAGGTAGAATGTTAAACTCAAAACACCTCCCATATTTTTCAGACTTTTCTGAAAGAAAAAATCAGCAGTTTCATCCTCATCGCTGAGGATGCTTTTGCTTTCTGTTAGCATGCCACTAAGCGCACGCTCAGAATAATTTGGCAAAGAGCTAGGTCGACACGGGCGAGGTCAGGGAGCGTGACTGTCTTCACGCAGAACTGTGTTGAAAAGTGACAGTTTGGTCAAGACTCCCTCTCATGGGGCGAGAGAGGAACCGGAGTGAGCGTCTCACATTGATGGAAGGAAGGCCGTCCACATTAATTAGAAGACGTCTGAGAATACAAAGAGCGGACGCCACCAAAGCCAGGTCTTGACATCTCGGCGTCTACGTGGGGATCTCAGGGTGAAGGGGGGGGGGGGGCTGCATGATTTATCAGGAATCATTTTTGCAGCTTGCCTGCTGAATTAGTGAGCACCATTGATCAATCTGACGTCGCTTTTTACAAATGGCTGCAGTTCTTAGAAATGACAGATCATTATAATAACGGTGCCGGGGCAGGAGGGTCGCTAATATGAATCATGGCCCGGAGATAAACTCCAATAGATTCTCAACGGCATCATTGATTTCTCATGCAACAAGAGGACCAACAGCTCTGAACAATACAGAACCGTACAAAGGAGAGAGGGAGACAAAAAAAGTGTGGTAAAACCACCGCCACCGGGACAAAAACAGCACACACACTTTGTGTGATTAAATAGAAAATGCCTCACTTTTTGTGTTTTGTAACACTGTGACAAGCTTTCAGCCCACTGCGTTTGTGCTGAACTCTCTCCTCTGCATATCAACTCCTCAATCTTTAATACTGCGCGGTGTTGAAGTGCAAACTCACCGCCGACTGCACGGATACAAAGGCTGATATTTTGAGTGTCTCTTTTCTGCTTGAGAGAGACCATTTGCTGAAGAAATCATTTTTTTAGGGTCTTTGATTGAGCATAGATAACATGACGAGACTACGCGGCGGTACGGTATAGAATGGCATGCAGAGGAATAAAATAGATCCTTTTAAAGCAAAAATGTGTCTTCAAACTGAAGAGGCTGAGAAGTAGGGCAGTGCAGTTTCCCTTGCATGCAGCCAAATGAGCTGTAATTGCCTGGGGAGCTGGAAATCAGACTTGAGGGTACACCGAGGAAGGCAAAGCTCGTTCGGTACTCTGATCAGCGGTGATGACTGGCAGGTCATTGTTAACATTCAGAAAACAAACAACTCCAAGTACAAACAAACAATGAGCTGGAAGCCCCCCGGGCTCAATCATATAACCATGAGCAACTAAGCGAGGCAAGAGATTTTAGATTATTTTGATAAGGGAATGCTCTTGGGCTTGTAATTAGAAACTGAAAATATTAAAATAAACTTAATGTGGATAATCACAGAAATACAATTGTGCTTTATTATTAGAGTTCAAGATTTAACTCAGTGCATCTTATCTGGGTTGTAAAACAATAGCTCATTTTGCATACCGTCTGTCCATCCCCAAGCAGAAACCTCCAGTTCTGAGCAATAAAGCCGATGCGTAAATGCCCAAAACTGCAGTTTTTTTAATGGCCACTTGAAGCTGGCCCCAAAATGGAGTCAATCCTCTACAGACACCCGCGCTAAAACGCCCAGCTTTACAGCAGAAATAAACATGTTTACAGCCCTGTACGAAAATAGATTTAGTCCAGATAGCAGGTGGCCGTCTGCTCGGCCGCCCCAGCTCGACCATCACCCTCGTCTATGCTCGTGTTTGGATTCACCAGGAGTTAGACTGTGTCCACTCCTCACTGCCAAGATGGCGAAGGCTGGATCCAACCACTATGAGCTTCAAAACAGCTCTTCAGAAACCTACGGGCGGTGTCATGGAGACTACCGCCGGTCTTATACAGGCTATGCCTCCCACAGCTGATATGCTTTGTGGATCAATCCCAATGTATCGCCCTCAGGTCTTCAACCCTCAGGGACCTCACTGACGTCACCTGGTAGAGGGTTGTCGGTGAATGGCTGCAAGGGCTTGAAATGGTATGCTGGTATAGAAACGGCACCGCTACCTTCATGAACCACACACATGATGTACGGTTGACGTTGTTGTTTTCCTCTTATTGCTCATCTTAATGTCTCCTAGACTTTGACTAAGCGTCAAATGATTTATTTACTTATTTTTTTCCAAACAGCTTCAATAAAAAAAAAACATTTAAAAAATGTGTTATAGTTGATGAGTAAACCAGATGTGTAATGTAGCCTCTGCTTGCCTTCCTCTGAGTTATTGTTTTTTTTATGTACTATCTTAAATTCTTAATGTTAATGTGTCTGTGAATATATAGCATGCCAGGCTGAACAACCCAGTGCCATCTTTGTTTAACTTTTTATTTTATTTTAATTGAAAAAAAGGTCTAGTATTGAAGAAAGAAAACATGATGTACTGTATTATGCAAATATATGTAGAATAAACATTGAAATATGCAACCACTTTTTCTACAAGTTGTTTTTATGAGGTGAGAGAAGTCGTCACATAGAATCCTCCTTGCTGATCTATTAAATTAAATTCAGTTTATTCGTATAGTCCGATTTCACAAATTACAAATTTGTCTCAGAGTGCTTTACAATCTGTACACATAGACATCCCTGCCCCAAAACCTCACATCGGATCAGGAAAAACTCCCAAATAACCCTTCAGGGGGGAAAAGGGAAGAAACCTTCAGGAGAGCAACAGAGGAGGATCCCTCTCCAGGATGGACAGATGCAATAGATGTAATGTGTACAGAAGGACAGATTTAGAGTTAAAATACATTCAATGAATATGAAAGAGTTTATGAATAGTTCATAGTAGGCATATTCCACGACGGAGAGTTTGGAGACCTCCACCATCCATCAGGCAGATGGAGGCAGAAAGGAGGAGTGGGCGGAGTCTCATCTCTGTTTCTTATCCTAGCATCAGGGACCAAGGTTGCAGATATGAGCCAATCAGCGAGTCCATTTATTGAATTGTCTATTCATCCAATCGTCTGGTTGAGAGGACGATGTCTTTACAAGTACCCATTATAGTACGATACCATTGGGTATGGGTATGGGTATGCACAGTCCATTCAGGGGGATTTCAGAGACCTACTGACCTTTCCTCCATGCACCCCCCCACCCCGGGCCAAACGCTCCACTTGCACCGCTCTCAAAATCTAACGGGCAGATTAGCCACATTTAACTGAACCTGTAAAAGCCAGCGAGTGTCATCAGGTGCCTCAGTTAAGTAGACAGCTGTTGTGCACTGACCTCTTCAGAATATTTGGTCTATCATACTGTAGCAATTTAATATGCAAATACCCAGACAGCTGTGTGGATGGAAGTGCCTCTCCTCAGTCTCCTGAGCGCAGCATTCGTCAACCTGCCGGGAAAGTGCTAAAACATGCAGCATTTGTTTCACTTAGCGAGGATGCGTGTGTGTGTGTGTGTGTGTGTGTAGGTGTGTGTATAGGTGTGTGTGTGTGGGGGGGGGGGATTTGAGAAGGGCATGGAGGCAGCCGGTGTTTGAGCTCATTTGGCCTCATTAATGAACTAAATGCACATTTTAGATGTGGCTGAAAAGCTACAAGTACTATAAGTAGTCCCCAGTTACCAGATACCTATTACCGCTGGAAAAAACAACAAATATATGTTTGTAATCATTCATCACCGAGTCCGCAGTGCTACATTCGGCTTCCGGTGAGATGAACCTCCCACTCAGAGTTCAGCAGCAGCTTTTTCCAGCTAGTTGCCTTCTTCCTCCTTCCTTCCCACACATGTGAGCTCCGCTCTCTCTGTGTAGCCTCAGTGCAGAGACACATGGTTTCTGTAAATTACCTGAACACACACTGCCAATAATGGCCGTATAAGTAGTGCTTGGATGATTCACTGGAGGCTAAATTAATCGTAACAATACTGGCAGTGTGGCAAACTTTCTTTACAGTAAGCAGTCTACTTTTTAAATGTGCACTATCCCCTTACCTTAATGCCTGTCATGACTTGGCACACTGTAGTGGTGGCCCTGAAAGCTGATTATTTACATAATCGTATTTCTGGCATAACAATGTGCTGTTTTGCCTAAAGGTGGATAAAAACACACCATGCCGACAGAAGCAAATATGGTAATTTAAAAAAAGAAGAAAAGATATGTTAGAAACACAATACAATTCATCCTAGCTAACATCACATGTCCAACAACAGGTCTCAAATTATGCAAACTTATTTTTTAGGACACCAGGTTGCTCATTAATGGATGAATAGACCTGGTGGAGAGTCTTAAAACATAAGAGTCTAGTTCTACCCGCGCAGGCCTCATCGCCTTTCAGGTTGTCTTCTGCAATCGTTTCAGCCTAAACCTCCACAGTCTCATCGTCTCTTAGATAGATTGGCTGCCAGCCAGCTGGTCTGAATCTTTCAGGTGTAAATGAAGAGTGAGACAGAATGAACAGCCTTGTCAATTTGTTCCCAATATCCTGGCCCACAGTGCCTACTTCAATCTTCCACACTATTAAGAGCATCTCACTCCGGACAGAATGGAGCGGAGCCATTAAAGCAAGGCGGGATCAAGACGTTCAACTTTAATTATTAGCATGTACAAATTAAAAAGTGATATTCTGTCCCAGTGATGGCCAGTGAGAGGATCGTACGTGTGGGAGGGGCTTTATATGCAGCAAACTGTGATGCATGGTTTACTACCCAGTGGCTTTGGCATTTACCTGTCAAGAGACTTTCCATTTCATTCAGATAAATGCTCCTGCAGCTCCTCCAGCAGCCTGTCTTCATCACTTTACTCCCCTTTTGGAGACTTTATGGCAGAGGCGAAAATGGATGCAGTGGCCAGACAGGATTTAAAGCAGGAGAAATGAGCAACATTTTACCAACAACTGCTATAAATGCTGACAATGTAATGTAAAGGCTTGTGTAACCTTTGACAAAACAGTTTGATAAGACAACTGCTCCCTAAATAGCTGTGCTGACATTAGGAAAAACAATCTGCATTTACCATGATTTGTGTCAACCCATTTCCGCCTTTGCCAAGAGATTAATGATTCAATTCAAGCTATTCGCTTGTCCCCTCCGTGAATAAAGCAAGTAAACAATCATGGATATGGATGTCACCGTGCACTTGGGGTCTTTAGTTCTCAGGGATGCTGAGTAAAATGAGATACCTTTATCTCCATTGTGCCTGATAAACGTAGTAAAAAAGTAAAGATGCCTCAGTGAATCCGGCCGAGAAGATAATTGCATTACAGTGTGTCCCGCTTGCAGTGGCCACTTAAGTGTTGTTGATGCTTTAGATGGAGCTGTGTAATACATCAATATAATGCACTGTAAATTATTAACAAATAAATGCCATCTCTGTGTTGCCTGTTGTGGAATTATAATGTCGTAACTAAACTAAAATAGAGATCAGCCACTGAATATAGTTTTCTTGTGTGAAAAAGTGATAAATCACAATGCAATTCAAAGCTGAATGCAAAATATAAGAACAGTTGCTGCCAATGATAATAATTCCTTTCCCATATTTAATGTACCTGTCCTTCATAATATAACCATGTCAAATTAGGATTTTAGTTTGTTATCGTAATCTCATGATCCGATGATGGAAATGTGAATTTAAAAAGCCAACTGACATCGTCAATAATTTAATCAGCACCATTTAAATGATTGCATTTACATTGCTGTTTATCCACACTGCCAAAAAGTCAAACACAAATTGAATGGAATTCTCTCTCGGTATTCTTATTTATTCAAACAAGCTAGTAAATCAAACCGTGTAGGCGGAGATGGGATGAAAAGGCTGTTCAGTGTAGTCTCCATAAACTAAGCCTGAGAAGCTCCACCGGAACTGATGCTAGAAGCCCAACAAGCACAAAGATCACAGAGAGGAGCGCACAGGAGGAACACAATGGCTGACAGCAGTGAGTGGTGCTCATTTTGACAGCCATTTTGGATTAAGTCGCAGTTTCTGGCTTTTTTCCGAAAATGGTGTGACATAAATCGGGCATCATCCTAGTCTAGACTATTCAGTGCCATTTCAATTCAAAACACTGTCAGTCTGAGACAACCAAATTCGTCCCATGATGGGAGTACAGTGCGTGTGGTCCAAACCTGTAGCGAGAGCGAATGTTTACAAAGACTTCACAGCTCGCTATACCAGTCTCAATAATGGCAAAGACACACAGATAGACTCACAAATGAAAACACCCAGATTCACAAAGGAGCACAGAACAATTCACAAATATATAAAATGTACAAATGCACGTAGAAGCAGAGAAGAGACAACAATCTCTCTCTCCAGAGACAAGAAGGGCCCAAGACCCATCTCGCAGTCAAGGAGTCGATCCCGGTCAAATGACCGGGAGTGAGGACCTCGAACGATCATTCATCAGTGGATCTTGCTATGGTTGGGGGGGAAATAATCATTTAAAGTGAAACTATAAAAATTATTCATTTTTATAGTTTCACGAATAAATGCAGTGCGATCCACAAATAAATACAAAGAAATCCACAAACAAATAGACAAATGCACATAGAAATGCATGAATATATTTGTGATTTTTCTTTTACATTTATATAAACCGTAATTTATTTACGTGTGCATTGGAATGTATTTGTGAATCTTTCGGCGTGCATTTATGTATTACATATATTTGTGAATTGTTCTGTGCGACTGATCTGCTTTTCCTTCACCCCAATGAAGTTGAGGTGAATTAAATAATAATTGTGATTCTCATTGCAATGCAAAGCAAAAGCAACGTTGTCTTCCCTCACTCTGTATTTACTCTGCACTATTCACACAACACATTATTCAGTGCCAGTGTCAATAATATAAAATAAAATGTTATGACCAAGTTGAGTCACCAAACTTACTCTTAAGTTTATGTACTCTGGTCGTGAACGTTTTACCTGTTTTTAAATTGGAGCTGGAAACTAAAAACTACCTGAAAATCACTGTGCTGTGGATGACCAACATTATTCATTTATATTGAATTCATCATAAATGAATAGTTATTTCATGTAATTCAAACAAAAAAACACCTTTGTAGTATTCAATGGCGTGCATGTGCCCTGGATGCAATGGACAGCCCAGTGGACATAAATTATGATGTTCTGATGTCACTGTTCAACATTTCTTCAACAATATATGGCACAAAAAAAATTCAATAAGTATTACAAGCACTATATTTAAATACTATGTTGCTCCTTCATTTGTGTCAAACATGTGTGTATAGTAATCACATTGCCCACTTATGAACACAACCTCCCCTCACTTACTCACTCAAACCAACTGTCACACCGCGGTGAAGTTTGTCTTGTCTTGGGTTTTTGTCTTGTAACTTCCTGTTTTATTTTGAAGTCTAAACTCTCCTCTCGTTTCAGATCACTTGCCCTTCCTCATGTGTCACCAGTCTGATTGTCTCCCCTGATCCTTGATTGTTTCCACCTGTTCCCCATTACCCTCATGTGCTTATAGTCTGCGTCTCCCCTCTGTCCTGTGCCAAAGTGTTTCGGCTCAACGTCTGAACACCCAAGCCAGCTCCATGTTGATAGCCACAGAACCCTTTTTGTAAATTTGAGTCTACCTCGAAAGAGCGCTTTTTGTTGCAGTTTTTTCATAGCCAAGCCTTTTGTTTTTTTGTGCTTTGTTTAGCCTCCACCTTTTAGGAGTGTTTTTGTTTATAGAATTAAAGCCTGCTCACTGTCACCTCCGCACTTGAGTCCTGATCTGTATCCCGGCCTGACACCAACAAGCATTTTAAAAATTGCATGGTATTTTTTTCCTTTGCTTTCTCTCCATTTGATATTAAGTGACTGAAAAGGTTTATCAATGGCAGCCACCCAAACCAATCACTCTGTGTTTATCTTAAAACCTAATTTATTTCCAACAAACACTTCAAAAACATATATCCCAAATTACTACAATTAAAAAAAAAAAATAACTCAGCGGTAACAACAATGTATTATTGTCTCAGTGTGGAATAGTTGCTATATATTAAACATTGAACAGCCAAAATGGAACTGTGTTTCATTTAAAAACATGTCAGGGAAATAACTGACTGGGAATCTGTTAACTGTGGGACAATTCATCTATGTAATGACACACATGTTTCCACTAGATGGCCCTTGAACCCAGCTGTGCTGCCTCTTCAGGAGTCACGTTTCATTAGCACTTAATCTGATTGCAAATTAATTATTGCCTCAGAAAAGGAGAACTACAAAAAACAGCTTGCCACTTTTCCACTATGTGACCTCGCGTCCATATTTTAACTTGAAAATATCAAAATTCAAACAGCTGGCGATTACAAACCCAGTATTTATTGACGCAAATGTTAATGAAAATAATGTTTTTATTATATACCGTTATTTCCCATCATGAACTCAAAGTATGTTGCATACTGTATACTTTTTGTTTTTCATCCTGCTTCGCGCCTTAAAAGCTCAGCAAAATATATTGTATATACATCGATGTGAGGTTTTGGGGCAGGGATGTCTATGTGTACAGATTGTAAAGCACTCTGAGACAAATTTGTAATATGTGAAACTGGGCTATACAAATAAACTAAATTGAATTGAATCGTAGGTCAGAAATAGCCCTCTTCAGTGAAAAACAACAACTGTGTTACACAACGTGTTCTCCAAATTTGAGGAAGTGGTTTGCTCAACATATTTTCTCATACGCAATCCACATTTGACTCCTGATATTGAAAGAATTTCCCAAAGAAACGTGTAACTCGTGAGCTAAAATAACCAACTGCATTTGTCTGCCCAAATGAACAATGGCCTGTGCAGTGGATTCCGAATGTAATGCACCGAAGCCAAGAAAGTCTCTTTGTAGGACGGTAAATGTCAGTCACGATCTCATGTCGGACATAAATTGCTCTCAACGCAATGATGGATTTCTCTCCCAAGGCCTCTCATAAACATCTCAGAGCTCAACTGCTCCTTTTTTTCAGCCTGTGGGCTCTCACTCCCACTATTACAAGGTTTCTTTTGTTTCCTCTGGAAGCGTGGTACCCTGGGATCCATCTCCACTGGCCCACATGTGGATACTGGGTGTCGGAGAACTGCTCAGCCTTGACGTGGCTCCGAGGCAGAAGCCGAGCTGCAATGGGAGAGTTTGTTCCGTTTTTCTTGTTGATTTATGGTCCTGGAGACGATGATAAAATAACGCTGAGGCCTAAAGGAAACAGTTGACAGCTCTGTGAGTCAGAGAGGGAGGCTACATAGGTTGGGGGGGTTTTGTCCAAAGCCAAAAAGCCATCGACCGGAGGGCTAGGCGTGGACGGGTGTGTGTGCAGGTGGTGTGTGTGGGCTGTCCGGCCTTCATCCTAGCTGGGTCAGTTTACCTCTCTGTCTCAACACACTGACCCTTTAATATGGGATATACCTCCTCTCCTTTCACCCTGGCTTTTATGGCCCCATGTAAATCTCTCTCCGGTAACACAAGCTTGTCAGTCGTCCTTTAGCCCCTTTTCTTTTCAACACAGTTATCCTCATGGAGAATTCGAGGAGGAGGTGCTGTGTGGGCCCGCTCGCCTTGAAATAGATTGAAAAGGGCATGATCAAAAAGGAGAAAGTCCGGAGCGAAACCTTAGACATGGGAACGGCTGGACACTCGAGTGGGCAAGAAAGCCCCACTCAGATGAAAGGCAGCCGTCCATCAATAAGTCATTAAAGGAGACGTGGACACAAAAACAAGAACGCTGACGATCAGGATCGTCTCCGCTCCGAGTGTGAGCTCACATGACGGGGGAGTGCAAGGTGAGATTAATGCTCGCACTTAAATTAATGAAAGATGATGTGAGAACTGAGAATGAGTCAAATGAGGAAGTGATGAGCACCATCTGGTGGAGTTTTGTTTTTATGGCATTATTAACTCTGCTTGTGATGAGGAATAAACCTCCAAGCTCCAGGGCTTTCTTTTTTGTAATCAGGCTAAATTGCAACAGTGGAAAGTCGGTGTGGAGAGGTCCCTAACTGCTCAGACACGACTCCCTTTAACAACATGATGCTCTGCCGTAAAAATACCACCCAGAGCAGTCTGTCCGCTTCAGGTTTTCCGGGCTGTTTGTGCTCTATTTAGAGAAAGGGATGAATACACGGAGAGAGAGAAGCTAACCGAAACACTTGACTCGTGACGGACAGCTTTCTCCAGCTGGCGTGTTTGTTTATGTGCATGTATTGGTGTATAGCGATAGAGCGAGAGCATCCTTTAAAAGGGCTATAATTGTATCACTGCAGGTCCAAACAAGCATCTTTGACCCTGATCCGTCTTGGTTAACCTATAAGAGATATCCTAGTGTGACAGGGGTCACAGCAGCACTCAGTCATCTTACAAACAAGTGTAGAAGCCATGAAGCTTCTGAAGAGAAGCCCAGAACAACATTTACTGGGCAGTAAATTCAGCTACTTTATTGTGTGTACTGACAGCACAATGTTGGGTTTTGTGCCATCAAATCTGTTCGAACCATAGCAGAAAGCAGCACACCAAAAAATGTCACGAGGTTTCTCATCTGATATGATTGCAAATGTCCCAACTGTTTCAAAAACAATATCAACCTCAATACGCCTTAATATTTTAGTGTTGTTCATATCACTAATCTCTAAATTGCTTTGTGTTACTGCCGTGAGGTGTTATGCATGACAGAGGAGTAACTACGCTCCATAGTGCCGTGTGCCGAATCTCAATCGTCCGATAGACTTCGGCTGTGAGCCAAGTAACGATTTGGAAAGGCTTTGTTGCTCTGATTGTGCAAAAGACTTGTGGCCGAACAAAGTCATTGTACAAACGTGTCCCCCTTTCAGCCATTAGCGTTGTCTCACTTTGCCTACTTACTATCAGGTCTTTCAGGGCTCTGTGCTGGTTGGGGCTAATGACCTGACATTCCCTGAACTAACTCCGAGTCAGCGAAGAGGTCACACAGCTCTCCTTTCACTCTTTTACTGCGGGGTCGGTTGTGTTTGTTTGTTTGAAGGGTCCTTACCAATTGGACTCAGAAACGGTGGCCTGATTATGGCCCTCAATTAACCCAAAGGTCCCAAAATGTCATTATTTTACTTTCAATGTCTCTTGTGCCATTTTGTTCTTAAAGTGGCCTTTCTCCGCGGCTTGAGACGGTGGCAGGAACACAAAACAGTCAAACTAAGCCACGGTTCAATTATCACATCATTGTCAGAAGGGGTCGTGATAATGTAAGCTGTGCATTGTGCGGTGACAACCAAAGCTTGGGAACACATTAGGCCTTTTGTTGGGCTTCCTAAATGGCTGCCATATGGTGCCAGCACTTCCAACTTTCACCTGTATTTTTTTATAAATGCTTCCTGGATTAGCTATAGGTTTCATGTTGTGTGGTGCAGATGTGATCTTATCTGATAGTTGTGTGGTAGCTTTTTTTTTTAAGTTGACAATCTGGCACATTCTGTACTTCTGTTCTTGTTCCAAATGATACTTAGAAAATAGACATACAGGAGCTGAGCGAAAGCAACAAACTACATTTGCAGAGGATGGTTTCTTTGTGGAAATGGATATTTCTTCCAGGTGGCCAGTGGAACAATGATATAGTCATTTTAATGACCATGGAAAACTTTCAGAGAATGAAGTGTTAACCCGAGGACAGAAAACATCCAACGTGGATACAGTTCTTTCATCCGCATTGGTGTGGACGTGGGCTAAGTCTTAAGTGATGCATCATGAATGACTGGCAGTAGGACATTGCTGGTCCTTTCCTGCCTACTGAGCAGCTAATGGTGCAGAGAGCATATCCCAGTGGGGGAGACAAACACTGTGGTCCTGCTATGCTGCCAGATGTGCTGTCGACTCAGTATTGTCTGCAGCAACAAAGCACACACACCGGGCTCGGCGCTCGTAGGGTATTCACATTCAGATTGACTTACTCGGCCATCAACGTTTCTGCCGCTTGCGCCCGTCCGCCTACTCCGGGCACTATCAAACAGCATTCTTATATTTAGCAGTTGAGAAATAGAAATCTCGAACAACAACAAAAAATTGTCAGTGGAGTGACGTAATTCCACATTTTCCTGGTGCAGTTCCTCTCATTTCAGAAATGTGTAAAAAGTGAGTGTCACAATCTTGACAGAATATGGCCGACCAGGGCATTAGCATCGAGGAAAAACACCTCATTCAAGAAAATTGTGGTACAATTATGTGATCTTTATCTTTTTTTTATACTTTTAAATGTAATATTGGTTTCTTACTATTCCACTTGTTTTTCTTTGACTCTCTGTGGAGCACTTTGTAAACATTGTTTTTTAGGTGCTATATAAATAAAGTTGTTATTATTATTATTATTTTGATTATTATTATTATGATTATGATTATTATTATTATTATTATTACTATTATTATTATTATTATTATTATTATTATTATTATTATTATTATTATCTACCTGTTTTGTTAAGAAAACATGATCTTAGGACTGAAGAAGCAAATCACTCATTAAAATGTCTATATATGTCTAGGTAACTGACCACACACCGAATCAGAATCAGAATCAGAATCAGAATCAGCTTTAATGGCCATGAAAGTTTTCACATACATGGAATTTGTCTCCGGTTCCACACACACACACACACACACACACACACACACACACACACACACACACACACACACACACACACACACACATAATGAGAAAATGTTATGGGACATTAACACAAAACATAGAGATCAGCAAACACGGCATACACACACAGACACAGCACACCCGAGGACACACACACATACATACAGACGAAGGCACATACACACTGACACACACACACACACCCTACCCCCTTACTGAGGGAGGGGTGGCCATCTGCCCTCTGCAGCAGCCACACAATGACCAGATCAGAGGACTCCACTAATGACCTGGACTTTTCTACTCATTTCATCAATTCATCAACCTGCAGCCTCGGCCGACACGACTACACACCGCATGACACGTTCACCGGAGGAGGTGCTCCGCTTGGCACACGGCTCAACCGCTGTAGTGCTGATGACTTAATCACCTGTGGCTTGTTTTAGGCAACACATCACAGAGGTCAGCTCGGTGCAGGCTGAGACTTGAAATAATTTGTTGCGTCAGGTTTCATGACCAAACCCTGTGCCGCCGCGTCGTCGAGAGAACACTGGTGTTTTGACACAGTCTGACGCCAGCGTGGCCGCATGAGGAGGCAAAAACAAGCCTCCCTGCATCAGTGGATAGTTCATCTTTCCAAAGCTCTCACGCAATCCGAGATGAGGGATGCGCGACTGGGGCAGACGTCGGCTGCCGCATTGTCCCGTGGCAGAGCGGGGGTTGAGGTGTGGGAGGAGGTTATTGATCTCGCTGTGGACATCTGTGGCATCTATCAGGAGGTCTGTCAGTCGTCAGAGAGGGGAAGTGAGGGCCAAGTGGAGTGGGTTTATGTGAGTATGTGTGATGAAGTGTGCAGACAACAGCAGCAAGACAAACAGGTTCACTCTGAGTTCACCTGCTTTTTTTTCTCCCAGTCCAACAAAAGCAACTTGTTTTTGTTTCTCTCGGTGCCATCTCTGTTTGTTTCCGCTTCTCCGGCCCTGCAACCTGGCCTCCATTGCTGAATGTTTCTATGAGAGTGTAAAAGTGGCAAGGCGTTGAATAGAAGTTTGGGAGTTGTGTGAAAAAAAGGGAGCAGTAGGAGAGATAAGCAGACTATCTGCAGCTTTCATTTAATTATCGAGGCAGAGGAAAACGGGCTTGCTCAGGCCAGAATTTGTAGATGGTGCCAACAGAATGCAGAGCCGGGTTTATGCTTCACATTCTTTGGAGATGCAGCCAAGCCGCTGGCATCACATACGTTTGTTTGTTAAGGATTTTGTCCAGACGTTTGCCTGAAGTTAGGGAGATTATATGATTATATGAGGAGGAAAATGTTGCGACATCCGTAAACAGCGGTACTGACACTTTCACACAATATGGATTGAATAATTCTCCTCTGTGCTGAGTTTGAGTTGGGTTTAGAGATGTTTTGAGAGCTGGGAATGAAAGCGTTTTATGTGAAACCACATCATATTATTAAAGGACAGAATAGAGACGGCTCGGAGACGGATCGAAAGCACTTCTAGGAGCTATGCGTTATAAAAACTTGATTTATGACATTTTGCTGACTGTTACAAAGATGGTGTACTATCATTATTTATTTTGGAGACATGGAAATGCCCTGCAGATGATTAAGAAAGTTGATGATCGAAGAAACAATTTTTCTTCACATATTATGATGGCAGGCAGCCTCTGGGCATTCAAACACAGTAAATTGAATGAATCATGGAGGATGAGAAAAGCA
Source organism: Liparis tanakae (assembly GCA_036178185.1). Taxonomy (NCBI): domain Eukaryota; kingdom Metazoa; phylum Chordata; class Actinopteri; order Perciformes; family Liparidae; genus Liparis; species Liparis tanakae. The sequence continues at coordinate 16,253,722 of CM070107.1, forward strand.
GAGCCCATGAGGAAAAGTAGCTGTGCAGTATGTCGGGAAGGGAGAAAGGGAAAACGGAGTGGGTGTTGCATGAGTCACCATCACTGGAGCCCCTGTCAGAGACTACAAACAAGGTTGATTGTCAGACTAATAATAAGTCTGAACAACAGAGGGGTGAGTAAGATCAGGTTGCAGGTGCAGGAAAAAAGTATGTTGCCTTGACAATGTGTGCGTGTTAATACATGCGTTGAGGAAGGTCCTGTTTAGGACTGCTTGCGTGATAAAGTCTAATTAAATGTTCGTGTTAACATGAAGGAAAACAGTTTTACTCCCCTATGTGCCAGCGCAGACGTAACAAAGGAAGCACCATGTTGAGATTGTTCACTAAATCACCAAATCAACCAAATCAAAGCATATTTGGTATATTCCCAAAATATCCAATCTTGGGAAATATGCTTATTTGCTTGTGCCGAGCGTTAGATGAGAAGAATAATACCACTCTATTTTTATTAGCCATGGAGATGGAGCTATAGGACTCAATTAGCTCAGCATAAAGACGGTCAGTCCAGCGGTTTTACTGGGTTACGTGCTGTAACTGTTTCATGACGTGTTCTGGCTGAAGCTAGAGTCAGGACACAGTCACATATCAATTCAGATTTAGCAAACTGACATGAGCAAATAGTCTCTTTTGACTTAAAAGCAGTGGTGTATAAAGTACCCAAAAGCAGTACTTGAATAAAAGTAAAAGATACCATATGGGAAATTATCTTGGAGAATACTACTAGAGTAAAAGTCTTAAAGTATCTGATATTGATTGTATTTAAGTATCAAAAGTAATTTTCTGATATTAAATGTATTGAGTATTAAAATGCAGTAAATGCTGTTAATAAAAAAAGTAAAGGGTCCGAATTTTGAGAATTACTTTTATGAGTAGGGGATGTAGAGGGTAAATGCATAATGTTGTGATGCATCAGGTCAGTGTTTTTAAAAGGACAGCTGCCTTGTAAACTCCTCTGGGCCGGATTTGAGCATAATAGGCAAAGGCAAGTGCATTTCCAAAGATTTCAAAGTATTCCTTGAAGGATTACAACTTTAAACCTGCAATAACCAATGAATTTAGAAAGATGTCAACCATACTTCACTTTTAGAGTAAATACGTACAATCAGATGGAAAATGTGAACACATTTTTGTGTGTAATTTTTTACAACCTAGTGAGTTATTAAGAGCTGATCAAATCTGGACATGTCACAGAAATGTGCTCCAGGGCTTAATTGCCTTTCTCTTTGAGCTAAAGGGACTCGTAAATCCTTCCTATATTAAGATGGTAAAGGAGATTTTACCATCCCCCAATTCCTTGTTTCCACTACAGACAACCCTATAACGCAGGTGCTCCTGACTGACTGACTGATTTATCTGGTGAGAGTTTTAAACAAATATGTGGGTTTTACTCTGATACGCTTCACGTGGTTTTACTTGTCTGTAAACCTTCGATATGGATTAACCCACATTTATTCAAATTAAATAAAGAACCTATACGATATATAAAGTTTCTTAATTCTGACTGATAGCCTAGAAAACTCGATGGGAAGCTCCCAAGGGGGACAGGGGCCCGTTTTAATTCAATTACTCTGTGTGCACACACACACACATAGACACACACTCACACACACAAACATACACATCCGTCCAAGATATAAGCAGCTAGTGGATACCACAGAGAGTAGTTCTTACACATCCAAAGCTGCCCCCAAGGCAAGAGGCCCATGATGGATCAGACGTTGATTTGATTTGAAGTGAGTGTGAAAGCCGCCGTCCGTGCCCTCTGCCAGAGAGGTGAACCGTGATTGAGCAATGGCTGTCTGGAGGGTTCACTCAGGAAACTGTAAGTGGACAGGCTGGACCTGCTGCTAACAATCACCTTTTGTACAAATTGTCTGGAAATGAATTGTTGATTCACAGAGTGGAAACAAGAAACGAGATCCAGCTGCCAGCTATTCCACCACGCCGTCTCTGAGCTGTTCATCGACACACCAATAGACACATGAGACATATATATATATATATATATATATATATATATATATATATATATATATATATATATATATATATATATATATATATATATATATATATGTGTGTGTGTGTGTGTGTGTGTGTGTGCGTGTGTAACACAGCCTTTATAGAAAGCCTTATTAAGTTAAAGGACAAGCTTTTTCCCAGTTGGTCATGAGAGAAGAGATCCCACACCAGAGATTCTCCACAATAAAACGGTGTGCCTGAAACCTTCTCCACCTGCACAAAGTGATAACTCACAGTTTCAGTGTAAAATTAAAATGTGTCTGCTGTTAAAAGTTGTTTCCTCACCTTTTAACATAACGCATCACGAATGGTGTCGGTAACATCACATACGCAGTGGGGACAGAAGTATTCATGTAATTTATTTCAGAAAAGAATCAATATATAAAAGGATTCATGCATTTCTACATGCTCTACACTTTCATGTTTGTGTGGAGGTTGAGCTCATTTGAACAGCGTTACCTCCTGTGGTTCATCTATTGATCTGAACGGTAACCGGTGATGTAGAGGAATAAAAGATGCAGTTATGTGAATTAGATGCATCCAGTAAAGTAGCAGTAAATATACACCGGTATCTCAAAATGGTACCTAAGTACAGTGGTTGAGTTCATGTACAGTTACATTCAACTACTGATTTCTGGACGTCATGCTTCTAATTTGAGTCATCAGGGGTCCAAAGTACTTTGCATTTTCTTTCTACACAGGAATGAGTTTGTTGTTACTCTCAGTTGCCAAAACAATGGTTCAACCTGCGTCCCGTTTTCAAAAGCTTTTACGTTTACTCTTCAAATTGGCTCAGGAAAGCCCCTTTTATTCACAGTTTATTGTCCCACAGTGTGATTTTAGAAGATCAGAAACTAAAACTAAACCGCAGTCAAAACAGGCAGAAAGTAACCAGGTGGGGGAAGTCATGACGGCGTGCGCTGGGGCGCGTCGTGACCTTTACGCCACTGTGGCCAGTGACCTCTGGGACCGACCCGCTGCAGCGAGGGGCGCACTGCGACAAAGATGGAGATACGATGAAATGAAGTGAAGATCTCCGGGACCAGCACATGGAGGAAGTAGGACACGGTGGTTACGGGTTAGTGTGCAATAAACACTTCAAAAAAGGTTTATCTGGATACAAGAGGAAGGTAAACAGTGAGTCCCGCCGGAGCGCGGCGCTAACCCAAACACAAACACTGCTCTCGCTGTCGTACACATGTTATTGATGATAACCCACGAGCTTTGTTGACACTCTTGATAATGACACATTCTGCCAGCTGCCTCAGGGCCATCCTCTCTGGCCAGCACAGCTCAAAGAAAATATCCAAGCGTCTCGCTGCTTGACAGATAATAATCAGTCCAAACAATATGAGTTCATAGGAGCTTGCTCCCACCTGAGGCCTGAAAAAGCTCTGTCTGTCCCCACAAAGGCGACACTTTGTCACATCCTTCTCTTCAAGCTCCTGTTGATGCATCATGCGCGCTTGCTGCTAATAATTCATGATTGGATATTTCCTGTCTCATTGTTCACGAGAAGAGTGTGTTTCGAACCAATCAGTCTGCTTAGGCTTCGGGGAGAGCGGAATATCATTTTCCAGAGGAATAGCGGAATCAAGTGGCACCGCCGAAGTGACTCCACACAACCCGGGAAGCAAACAGCACCTGTCATAACCTGATCAGTCGGCATACAGGGCTGTTGCTATGCTGACAGAGTGACCAGCACCCGTCGTATTTCCTGTCATAAAGCAACTCTGAAGCGTGGATCGTCTCTAAATGATCCAAAAGTCAGAATAAACGGACGCACCTCCAGATGTATTATTCACGTCACATCTTTGTTTACGCAAAAACACAATAATCCTCTCAGATGTGGTGCAGTGTGGAATAAGAAAGGCAACACTCTGTATCAGCGGAGGGATCTACAGTGCTTGTGGTCTTTAGAAAGGAAAAGAATTCAATTGTGCAGAGAAAATAAACCCAAAGGCAGCAGAGTACAAAGAGCTGTAGGTCCCGAGCGAACGCCTTTAGGATTCAACTGAAGATTCTGCTGGAGCAGGAAACTCCTGGGCTGAGGGAGCACAGAGGGTTGGTTTGTTTCTCTACGAATCCTGGGGTATTTTTTTATAATTCACATGGGGTACTCGCTGCCTGCCTCGACACAAACAAGAGGATGAACGATTCCTTTTCACTGGCATAATGGTGTTCTTTTTGGGGCAAATAATACACCTTTTAGACAAAGAGGTTCCCTTTTGTTTCCACATTCCCGGCGTAAGCTGAAAAGCTCCATCGTCCCTGCAGAAGACACTCAGCAAAACAATGAGCGTACCTGCATTCCCTGCAGGTAGAAAGTTGGCACCCAATATGAATTGTTTCACAAAAGGCTCGCTTGATGAGCAGATTATGATTAACTCATGTGACTCATCAACTGAACAGAAAAACAAAAATGCAAAAAAATGCATGATGCTTTTTTACTAGACGCTGCTCTCCTGAAGACTGTCGGAAGAGGGAAATAAAATGACTATTTGTTTTTCTGTTAGCTTCAGGCAGTCAGAGTAGACGGTGTCATCTTTCAGACACGGCGGCACCACAGGGGCGTCCCTGTGGCCAGGGCTGATAGATGCTCCTCCACTGGTGCTTTGTTCTGGTCTGGTGCCGGACACTTGCCCGCCTCGCGCCAGACCAGAGCCGTATGTCACTGGTCACAGGACGCCGCTTCCATCGACGAGGATGCTCGTATGCACAAATCCAGCTCTTCAGCTTTCCATCACAGCTTTTAAATAATGAATGACGCCTGCCTTCTTGTGCTGAGTGGTGCTATAAATCCGCACTCAGAAGCAAAGAGCCAAAGGCGATAGTGTTTTACGCACAGAGCCACTGTGGAAAGGTTAAAAATGTTAAGCTCACTCGAATAATCTGACACTGAGAGGGAATGCCCAAGTGTTTACTGGGGTGCTTCTCAGAAAACAATGCCGAGAGAGGGAGTGGTATTTTACGGTTTGAAGCAGTCTCTCATATCCAAGCATGATTTGACAAAAAAAGCCACCACTTTTGCTCAATAAATCCAGATATAACAAAAGTGCACTATTCAAACACATTACAGATCTAAATGGATCCTTTTCATATATGAAATACAACCAATCGTATTCATGACTTGTTTCAGATAATATGTACACTACCGTTCAAAAGTTTGGGGTCACTTAGAAATGTCTTTATTTTTCAAAGAAAAGCATGTTTTTTGAATGAAGATAACATTAAATGATTAAGAAATGCACTCTATACATTATTAACGTGGTAAATTACTATTCTAGGTTGAAACACCTGTTTAAAAAAAATGAAATATCTACACGGTTGTATAGAGGCCCATTTCCAGTGTTCTAATGGCACATTGTGTTATCGCCTTAGAAGACTAACAGAGGGTTAGAAGTTTAGAAAACCCTTTTGTTATGTTAGCACAGCTGAAAACAGTTATGCTGTTCAGAGAAGCTTTTCAACTGGCCTTCCTTTTGAGCTTGAAGTCTGAAGAAAATGAAATTCATTATTTCTAACCTTGTCAATGTATTTACTATATTTTCTATTCATTTTGCAATTCATTGGACAAATAAAAGTGAGTTTTCATGGAAAACACAAAATTGTCTTGTTGGGTGACCCCAAATTTTTAAACGGTGGTGTATGATGATCAATAAAAGTGTAAAAATAAAGCGTTTGCCTGATGACGTGTATAATCTTAAACGATTCTCCTTTGAGACTCTTGATGGTGGAAGTAATGAGGCCGTCTGACTTGGCAGCAGGTTTATTGGTCACTCGACTCTGGAAAGCTTATCTGCTGTCATCTGGTCTATTGTCCCCGTTATCTGGGTTGATCAGGGCTGAGCTGTGCCTCTGTTCACGTTAGAGTCTCCTCCAGCGTCCACACGGGCCAGATGGAGGACCTCCACCTGCAGAGAGCCTGAAAGAACACTCCCTGTGATCTTCTGTCTTATACAAATACAGCAGAGGGATCCCCCAGTGTCTGCAGAAAAGAAGTAACTGGAGGAACTCATTCAGAACGTGATTCGCAGGACTCTGATCTGCTGAGGCGATGACAGTTATATGACCTTTTTATCCTCGGGGAAACCTGAAAACAACGGATCCTTAAATCAACATACGGTCTGTCATGCAAATGAATGCATTGCAATCATCCTGGCAGGTCAGTTTGCATTGTATTTGTTTTGTGTGTAGACATGACAGATAAACCTCCGTGGGGCTCCGGTGGCCGTTTGCCAGTGTTTTTAATAGTGTTGCAAAGCAAAACCACAATGGGGACGTTGGTGCAAAAGGAAAGGGAACCCCGGTTGCATTTAGCATGGACTCATAGAAAACACCCTTCCTATGCAACATCAAGCCACATTTCGCAACTGCCCTTGTGGCTTGCTTTGGATCTGTGCCACATGTGGATTTATATCCCCCCACTAACAGCTCGGGGGCAGTGTCACCCATTTCAGTTTTTATTGGTTCATGCCCCCGCTGTCTAATTCTGCAGGGACTCCATGTCAGGACAGGCAGCAGCAGGATTCAGGGTAATCAGCGTGAAAATGTTCCAGAGTAAAAAAAAACAAGAAAAGAAAGTGCCCACCAACGTTGCAGACTAAGGGGCTGAGGAGGAGGCTTACTGATATTCCAGTAGGGAAAAAATAAATCTCTTGCATACTGGTATCCTGCTGTCACCCCAAAATATCTTCAGCTCTAAAGTTTTGTCAGAAGATGCATGAATACCAAAATGACTATGGAGTCTCAGAAACAGATGTTTAATGTCCCCATTAAAATCCACAGAGGTTAGAACTATTTCTGTAATTGACGACTTTGGTGTCGTTCCTCAGCGCACAGAACGAAGCTTGTCAGTGTACCGTGGCAGGTTATGAAACATCGGAAGCCAAAACTCTTTCTAGAGATGTAACTCATGCATCCATCCAACTTGTTAATACAATTCTAATAAATGTGTCACGGAGCAGAAAAAAAGTCACTGCTTCAGATGATATAAATGTCATTTCAGTTGAGCACCCGGCTGTTTCTGCACACCATTTGAATGCCATATTGAATTCATTGGGGTATTGTGACCTTGATGGAGGTTTAAAAAGGGCCACCAGCAGACGGAGCAGCGCAGCAGTAGGAAGTTTAAGTGAGTGCCTTGCAGAGATAAGGAGCCCGCTTTGTCTTTAAAGTGGGTCTATTGTTTGAATTCAAGCTCCTTTTTTAAACTCAAATGTTTGAGCAAGCAAGCCGGATGCTTTTGCAAATATTTGCATCTGTGTAGAAATATAAGCATTATTATTTGTCCCTGCCAACATTGTTTCAGAAGTACAGTTTTCATTGGCACTGACATCTTCGACATTTCACACAAAGCAAGCGTCTTTGTGAGATGATGCTCCCTTCCCGACAATATTTGTATTCACGATTAAAGTAATGTCACACGTCGTTTTTTCTGGTGTGGTGTTTTTCCGTCTGATGCGTCTCGTCTTGACGGAAAACAAAACCCAAACAAAGGATCTGAGCCAACGAAGGATGAATCTCTCACCTTGGCTGAGGACCACCAGCTCCCCCACCAACAGACTTCACATGCCAACTATTGAGAGATGGAAAAACAAAAGCGCCCCTATTGAGCCTTGACTGATAGATAAAGATGTTATGCATTCCAGAGTGAATAATGAACATGACGCCATGCACAGAAATGCAGGGACATTCAGAGCATCTGAAATCATTTCAAAACAACACAATTCACACATTATAGAGGCCATAGCTTTCCACAATATAAATAAATATATAAATATATATATATATATATATATATAAATATATATATATATATATATATATATATATATATATATATATGTAACACCTACAGTATAGCTTATATATATAAATATATATGTGTAAATGTAACACCTACAGTATGGTGTATATATATATATATGTATATATATATATATATATATATATATACAGTATATATATATAAATAATATATATATATATATATATATATATATATATATATATATGTGTGTGTAGATGTAACACCTACAGTATGGATGCAGCGGGGTAAGTAATGTATTAGATGTAACACACTTCTCCTCAGCAACACTACAAATACCAACAAGAAAAGACACTTTTAAGTTCTTCCATGTGTAGCTGAAATATGCAAACCAATTTTCAGTGCTCAGACAAAAGATTAAAGGTAGTTACAAAAAGACCTTTGTGCATTTATGGGAATCACCCACAGTCAGCTTCAACAATAAAGGCGTATGTATGTAGCGATTTAAAAAAGGTGTTATTCGAGTAGAGGTATCATTATGAAAAATTATCCCGTGCCAACTCGCAAAAGCGGGGCCGGGATGAGTTGGAACCGGAGGGCCTGGTGTTGACTGAACAGCGCTGCTCATTCTTCTCTTTATCTCTCATTCTTCTGGCTCATTTCAATAGCCATTCTTCAGGGAACAGCCCCCTTCGCTGCCGTTCACACTTCTTGTGATTTGTATTCGAAGTAGCTCAAAGATCTTTTGTATTCCGGGCCGATAGCAATCTGAATCTTCCCTCCGACAGTGGAGGCCGCTGATATCCTGCTCGAGCCAGAAAGAAAAGGTCTTAAAAGACAAATGAAATCCCTTTTGTTGAACTCCGACACGATAAGCCCCCTGTACACACGGACTGCGCGGACGATGAGAGCAAAAGCAGCGCACTGATTATACCTGAAGAGCTCCACGGCTGTGCACAGTCGTTGCCCTGGAAATGATGGTCTTTTGGCTCTCTTTTTTTTAAATGTAGGAAATGTGCAATCAATTTAACCGTAATGCCAAGAAGAAGAGAACATGTTCAAAACGTTTGTGTCGAGTCAGTATTTCCATGAATCTGGCCTGGGTATTAAAATTCCACTTAAATAGTTACCACCTTCCTAACCTCTCTAAACATTCACTCTTGCACTCTTTGGACCGTGTGAATGCTGCATTGTTGGTGGTATTGTGTTATTTACAAATAGAGTGAGACATTTCGCTTTTAAATGTATGTTTCGTGCACCGATGGCAAAATTATCTAACGCCATCCAACTGCCTTTGGGAATTTGAGCAGCATTTACAGTTATTCAAAACGTATGAACGCTTGAGAAGAAATGTCCCCGGTGAGTGAGTAGAATCCCCCTCTGGAGTGAAAGTAAGAGGGAATTTAGAAAAAACAAATACTTTATGTCATCGAGCACATAGATGCAGCTCTGCTCGCAGGCAGATAACAGAGAAACTGTCTGCGTCTGAACGGCGTTGATAAGAGCATCATACCAATACAGTGGCCTTTCTCTGGGCTGAGATTCCCCTGCTCCTCTGAAGACGACACACACAGGATTCGTCTACAGATAACTGCTTGTAAATGTACTATTGCTGAATATTAGATTATCCATTTATCAATGTTTCGTAACTGTATTAAAGTCGCTGAGCTCCCAAATATGTTGTTGTCTGCATTTCTTGTACTCGGGGCTCGCGTCCGTGTGGTGTTCCAACACTGCGTTGTCAACAGATTGCTTGTAAATCAAAGTGTGTGAGTGTTTTCTTGTTTCTGCAGACGCTAACGACGCTTATTCCAAACAAAATGACAAATAAAAAAAGGTAGTTACCTTCACACTGGGGGGATTTGTCATAAAAGATAAGATGGAACAGCAAATATTTCATGAAGTGACTACAGATTACATCTTTTCCATCTGTATGATGGAGAGGAGCGGAACAGCTCTTCAAGTTGTTCACCTCGGTGTCAACATTTTTATTATCATTTGATAATCTGCGTGAGAGGTGATATGTTAGCCGTACGTAATGTTAGTCAGTCATTTCTAGTGCTGCTCGGGACAGTCACAACACAAATGCCTATGGTTTTAGTCCCATCTTTTAATTATAGAAAGGTTTTTATGATTCAGCCATGACTAATCTTTTTCTAATCGTCCTCATTTGTACAAGCCCCCTATTGTATGAATTACATTAACTAAGCTCTGATATAGTAGTAACATATTTACAGTGCTAATAGCATCTGCTAAATGACATGTAATGTAATGTAATATGCACAATATGATACATCTGATAAATAGAAGAAAAAAAAGCTTCTCAAAACTGTAAGTGAATAATAATGCAATTTAGAGAAGAACATATTTAGTTTTTTGTTCTTTGGTGATGTGCTGATGTTCTCTAAATATTTTGTTGTCATGCGGCTCTAAGAAATCCCTCTTTAACACGAGGAGGAGACATCAATGGAATCAATGATGCATATCAACTCATTGAATCTATCACTGCTCTCATATATCAAAGACACTGAAATAGTATTTGCATGCCACATGGAGGAGATTCGGTTTCAGACGACCGTCGGCCCCGTCTGAGGAGGGCGGGCGGTTAGTTTGGTGTGTCATCACACCTTAACTGAAATCAGAGAGGGATGGTAAAGCAGCGAGAAAATGGATGTTCTACACTCTGAGGCTCGATAGCCGTTTGATAGAAATCTCACGTTATAGGGTGTGCGGTTCTTTTCAAATCCATTGGGGGTCATTTAGCACTTGGCAGCGCAGACATAACAGCACTTGAGAAGAGACAGGCTGTGTATAAAGGTGAGGACGGATTCAAACCTCCGTTGATGAAAACTGTCGTCAGACACAGTTATAAAGTGATTTGTAGAGAGAAATACGAGGCTGGGAGAAGTCCCTGAACGACCAATCTAAATGTCAGTCATTGCCTCATGCTGAATGAGGAGGGAAGTGCGATTTATGAGGCTGCTGCTGAGCTGATGATATATCACACAAAAAAACATGTGTATTTCCAAAATTGCTCTAATGTTTTAAGCTGAAACATCGTATCAATTACTACTGACCTTATTGAAATTAACAGTATATGTATTTGCTGTGGTAACATTGCAATATTTTATATTGGGTCTGCAGTGCACTTTATAATAATCATGTTATCACATCTAATATAAATTATATGTTGTTGTAATGTCAAAATATTTATCAAAAAAATATATCAAAGATTTGTACAAAGTTATTTCCTTCCTTTTGCATTGAACCACCATGAAGAGCAAACCCAATGAATCTAAGTCTTGTGTCATTAAGTACATGTTTAAGTGGCCCCATAACAAAGGCACACTCTCAAACAACAGACCTTCGCCATGTTGGTGGGTTTCAGGGTTGTTTTTTTGAAGGTGATGAAATAACATGCACTTTTTTTGTTGTTTTGGACAGAAAGTTGCACCATGAAGCCCTGACTCACCCCAGGCTGAGTCGTTCGTTTTTATAGACGACCCGTTTTGTGCATCCTGACGCTCCTCCTCATGGGGAGGGGGAGGGGTCAAGCGCACAGGGGGAGACCCATATATATCGGCCTATATCAGTTGTTTGCTTACAGACAAGCAACTGATCCCCCTGCCGCACGCACACACACACACACGTTACGTTAAGTTGCGTTCTCGACGAGTGGTAAATATGGAGGTGAGTTGCTTTATTGGTGTTTTTCTAACATGCGGCTGTTAGGACTGTGCTTGAGGATGTTTAATGGCAATTAATGTCGATTTATTTTAGTTTAAATAATGTTTCACTCGTGTTTACAGTGGTATATAATTAACTATATTCATTTTATCATTGCATTGAAATAAATACATTCAATGATAAATTCAACTTGAGGAAAGTTGAATTTAAACTCAACTCTAAAGTTGGCAGAATGCACCTTGAAAAAAAGAGGAATTCTGTAAAGGAATGTAAAAAAACGATCTAAATCTCAATTATTTTTTAACTTTTTGCTCTTTTCTCTTTCAGTTCGACATATCTTTTGACTTCTCTTTTAATAGTACTGACAACATCTCAGAGGAGTCGGGAGACTTTGACATGGACGGCGAGGAGCCATGTGACAGAGTGGTGAGAAACCACTTCAACAAGATCTTCCACCCAACAGTTTACGGAATTATATTCATCCTGGGAATCATTGGCAATGGATTAGTCATCGTGGTCATGGGTTATCAGAAGAAGGTGAAAACAATGACGGACAAGTACCGGCTCCATCTCTCCGTGGCGGACCTCCTGCTGGTCCTCACGCTGCCCTTCTGGGCCGTGGATGCAGCCAAAACCTGGTACTTTGGGAGTTTCCTCTGTGTGACGGTGCACATGATCTACACAGTGAACCTGTACAGCAGCGTGTTGATCCTGGCTTTCATCAGTCTAGACCGATACCTGGCAGTTGTGCGGGCCACCAACAGTCAAGCCACAAGGAAGCTGCTTGCGAGCAGAGTGATCTATGTGGGGGTGTGGCTGCCTGCAGCTCTGCTGACTGTACCTGACCTGGTGTTTGCCAGGCTGCAAAATAGAGAGTCATCAAACTTCCCCTTTTTGAACCAAAGCATGGAGTCGGCTGACTCCAGGATCGTCTGCCAGCACATCTACCCGATAGAAGACAGTCGCAAATGGACAGTCGGCTTCCGCTTCCAGCACATCATAGTGGGCTTCATACTGCCCGGTCTGGTCATCCTCATCTGCTACTGCATCATCATCTCCAAGCTGTCGCAAGGCTCCAAGGGCCAGGCTCTGAAGAGGAAAGCGGTGAAGACCACGATCATCCTCATGCTTTGTTTCTTCTCCTGCTGGCTGCCCTACTGTGTCGGCATCTTTTTGGACAACCTGATGATGCTGAAAGTGATTTCTTCCCCTTGTAAACTGCAACACGCGGTGGAGACGTGGATTTCTATCACAGAGCCACTGGCCTATTTCCACTGCTGCCTCAACCCCATCCTCTATGCTTTCCTGGGAGTTAAGTTCAAGACATCAGCCAGGAGTGTACTGACAGCCGGCAACAGATCAAGTCAGAAAGTAACTCTGATGACCAAAAAGCGAGGGCCAATTTCCTCTGTGTCAACTGAGTCTGAGTCCTCAAGTGTTTTGTCAAGTTAACAAAGAGTCAAACTGCCTTTATACTCTCAGGAGTACAAAAAAAAACTAAGCTTCAATTTCAAAGAACTTACTACATTTTGTACAAATGAGAAAAAGAAAAAGAAAAGAAGAGTTGTACACTTTTTGATTTGTTCGCAATTGTGTTGTCATTGCAATTTGTGCAAGTTTGATGTTCCTCAAAGCAGATAGTGTCCGCAGGCAGCGCCTCATTTCCATTCCCTCAGCTTTACAATCAAAATCTATTTTCTCTGTTTTCATCTTTACAATCTGTGCTGCTGTATCAAAGCTCAGGCATGCAATGCCCTCCTCTGTTTTCATGGATGGTCGCTGCTCGTAGAAACCTGTACATAGTTTGTAGAATTTGTGTGTTCGCACTTAAACCGTGTGATTATTTGAAAGCTATTATTTATTGCCGTCATTCACACTGGATGTTTTGTTTAAAGAACAAAACTTTATGCTGCTTCTCTTTTTTTACCATTTGTAATCTGTTTTATGTAAATAAATAAAAGAAATCTGTGCTTTTCATATTGTGTGGCGTGCATTTTTACCTAAAACCAGCTCCTCCCTGCCTGAGTGTGTGTGTGTGTGTGTGTGTGTGTGGGGGGGGGGGTTGTGTGTGTGTTGGAGGGAGAGAATGTGGGGGAGGGGGAGGGGGGGGGGGGGTCAGCCCAAATGTCTCCACCTGATCTGGCTAGAAAGCAGAAGGAGGACTGAGCAGCCCAGCCCTGTAATTGCAAGAACATCTGTGCACTTTTACATCTTAAGCAGCCATGACACAAAAGCTCACATCTTTGGTTATAATTAGCAACCATATGGCTCCTTAACATAAGAAATAGCATGTTAAGTTCTCCTTTTACTTCTAATTTTCTTTTTTTCAGTTTGCAAGATATACTGCCTCCATTATGATTGGCTTGTAAACAAGCATCCTCATTCACTTTACACACTGGGTCAGTGGGTCAATTTAGCAATTTCCCTGCTCCCAAATCATAATAGTATTCAGCACACAGGTTATATATTCTGAAGATGCAAATAGGCAGACACAGTCTTTGTTTAGCACTCATGCAATAAATCATTGGCAATAAATCTGGTGAAATTACATATAACACGATAAGACGTAAAATTGACAAGTTTCGGACACGCTGACATCAATCTTTTTGTGGGCACTTCTATCTTCACTCCGTACCAGACGTAATCTGGGTGGACTGGTGACAGCATGATGGTCAAGTTGGAGACCAAAGGGAGCTGGCAACAATAGATGTCAAGGAGAATGGAGTCGTTAAATGGCCACTGAGCAATGTAATGCTGGCATCCATTCAAAACTCCAATGGAGGGACATTTCCATTTCTTTACATGTAAAAAGGTGTGAATTGCCCCTATCAGGCCACAAGGCTAATGGGTATGTTGGTGCTCTGGCCTCTCACAGAGCACCAGCATTAAACAAAAGGTGCTTTTTTCAGTTGGAAATGTCCTCAGATGTTTCAGAATTAGTTTAAGAGCTGCGCTGTCTCCGTCTGTGCAGGAACCGATCTGCGATTAACACTTCAAGTGTTCAGATGAATGCACTTCAGCTGCTTCTTTCACCGGCATCAGGAAGGGGTCGTTGGAGGCTTTATGATCATACCAATGACCATGCACACAGAATATGCAGGGTTGAACCGGGAACTGATTACAATTGGGGATTATTTCAGGTCAGATGTTTCAAATACAAATGGTGGAAATGTACTGATATTAAGAATGATTTCAAAAATAATAACTGTTGCAAACTCAAAAGGGTCCAAAAATATATAAATTAAACTCAAAACCGTTCTTACAATATGAAGCCATTTCATTTGACTTCACCACATTTTAAAGTTATTTGTTTTTACGATTTTACTGATTATTTTGCTCCTGTGGATGTATTGCATATTCTTTTTTAGACACATAACCATTATCACTGTACCAAAACATAATCCTTATATCCAAAGTGTCCACTTGAATGCAGAAAGAGTACTCACAACCCCTTGGGAAAAAACCTGGGTTGCAAGAAGGTGTCCGTTCATTTATAATTATAAAAGTGTAAAATTGTCTCTGTGGGATGCGAAACTATTCACTGGCCGACAACATATATTGCCTCCTCCATACATCGTGTTTATTTCAGACTTGTTAACATGATAGTATCCTCATGAGACAGCAGCCATCGCTGCATCAAATTCCAATGCAAATTTCTTGCAAAATTCCAACCTTTCTGACATCTAATATATTTGTTAAAACAAACTCATGTAATTGTGTTGAAGAAGTGAGGAGTCTCTCAATTGTTGTGTGGGTTAAAGGGCAAAGCTGTTGAAAAGAACAGGAAATGCTTTCTGCTGGGGATTCATTACCAGTCTGCATCTAAGTTTCTAACTGCAACTTGAGACCATTGTCCAGAATCTGTAGGGTCTCATTTAAGTGTTGTTGTTGAGATATCTTAAACTTACGAGAGATAGTATGAGTACCAGTAAGTGCAGAAATTGGTTTAAAAGCCCGTAGCTACAGATGAAAGGTAAATAAATACCACAGGTTCCTTTTGGGCAATGACATGCTCCACTAATGGCTGCATTGTTTTGGTTGGAAAGTGAGTAGCAGGAAGGCTGTTTCCTGCATCAGGAGCTAACTGTGGCCAACAGCCTGAGAAAAGCTTTGATGACCCCTCACTGTATTCAAACCACTCGGCCATTCCTGCAAAGGTCACTGGATACCTTGATGAACTTAGTGCACTCGACCAAAGGCATGGCATAGGGGTGTTTGAATGCATGTTGTTGCACGTGGGAATTTGGATTTACTTACTTCCGATATTTAACGTTTTAAATACTTTAGAGCACAGACTACAATTTCCTCAAGGTGGTCGATTAGCTATTCTTTTATTGTTGTTCATTTGTGAATTATATATATATATATATATATATATATATATATATATATATATATATATATATTGACAACTATGTATTCCTGCTACCTGTATACATAGCAGTTATATCAATGCTTGACCTTTATTTGTCCAGTTGTGTTTTTTCCTAGCTGTTTCCTAGCTGTTATATATATATATATATATATATATATATATATATGTGTGTGTGTGTGTGTGTGTGTGTGTGTGTGTGTAAGAACATTCATAGAAGAAAAGAAAAATATAATGCAGTCATTTGATTTGGATTTTTTTTTCCTTTTTGTCATTCAGATATGTCATTCATAAAAATAGCCTACTTATTTATATTTATCTATCCCATTTCATCGCAGTAAATATAAGTATGATCGAATTGACCAGAGATAGGGTTAAAGCCATTTCCCATGAGTTGTTTCGATTATTGTGTCTATGCCGCGGGCAGACACGACCAAGTAAGGCAGTCGGAACTACTCTTCAGAGACATTCGTTTCTAGCCGAAACCCAAAGCATCCGGTATGCGGTGCTCCGTCAAAACAAGTTCTTCCTTCCGGTTCACGTCCATGCTCCGAACAGCTGATGTGGTCCTCCTTTCTGTCAAACAGCCGTGAAACACTGAGTCCACACTCTCCAAGAACATAGCTCGACATGACTCTAGAGGAAGCCCAGGGGTAAGAATAGTGGGGAAGCTTGTGTCGTAACAACGTCTCGCTTAGGCGCGTTTATGAGCGCGAGCGAGCGGTAGTGGGGATAGCCGCTCGCTAGCGTTACCTGAGCGTGCGGCGGATTGCATCATCTGACAGTGTCAAGCCATCGGGAAGTTAAACGCGTGAACAAAATGTTTAAATAGTAAACAGTATGAATCTTAACGCGAGATTAGCCCACACAGGTGTCGCGGGAGGACTCTGTTCTCTTTACACACGAAAATATGTGAAAGAGTCGTTCAGGTTCTGCTGGCCTCGCTCAATGAGTTTGTTTTTATACATTTGGAATGGATGAGGTGTTTCAAAGTCCCATAAGGTGTCTTGAACTCTATTAGTATGAAGAAAACTAATCATGTATAAGGGGGGATTATGTAATGACGTCAAATATTGCTAATATCCATAATTAGTAACTGACTCTTATTATTCGGATTAACATCTGGAGTCATAGTCCTGCACACATTTGCTGGTTTACAAGATCAGGTTCGTATTCATACAAAGTACTCTGCAAATGCAAATCCCAACCTGTCAGGTCACTTAAAGCACATTCCAGTGCTGTGCTCCTATCATTCCGCCTCTGGTGGTGGACAAAGACGTTTTCTGATTTAAAGTAAAGGAGTTCTAGACAGAAAGATATGTTTAAGCATTGAGTGACTAGATGAAAAAATACTGTATGATATAAATACACACAATGTTTGTCTGGCTAGTTATATGTGTGTTACTTCATTGTTATGGTACAGAACAGCCTTATAACAGAATATTTCAAACCAGGTGTGTGTCTGTATATATATATATATATATATATATATATATATATATATATATATATATATATATATTTCTTTCTTTCTTTCAACAATTACTGGAGAATTGAAGCAAACTTTAACAACATTGCTTTTTTAGGTTGGTGTTCTTTGGATGACTAAATCCTCATAAGCTTCATTCTGTGCCTGCAACTGTTCCATCCATGTATTGTTGTTATGAATACACCTGTTAGGCAAGTGTCAATATTTCTTATTCAGGAAAGGCAGTTTACTGATTGTCGGTAGTTGCCAAAAAGTGGATTCTCTGTTTATGTTTAACTGTTCATTTTACTGTTTTAGTAATTTACAACCACACAGTCTGTTTATGTTTTCATTTGACAGCAGTTGGTTTGTGTTTGTTGATGGCTGCAATCAGACAGTCATACTCGACTCACTTGCCTGAAGGGAAAAAAAATGGTTGATCGAGTTTAGCGAAACCAACCGGTTGGAGGAACATATACATACCAGCCAGAGTGCATCTTAATATATCTTCAGCTTAAAAGGAATACACGTATTCCTTCATAAACATGCATATGAGTAGCCAAATTCGACCTTTTGTTGTGAATAGAATAGAAATATACTTTATTAATCCCCAAGGGGAAGTTTGTTGACACAGTAGCACTGATAAACTAAACACAATAAAATATAAATATAAGAAAGAAAGAAAGTGACTCTGCATAAAGTATAGTATGCATGAGTGCTATGAACCTTGATTTACGGGTAAATTAAAGAAATAGCTCACCCCCACGATGATCATTTCTTTATCAATTACTCAAACTTTATGAATTACTCACAAAGAAACCTTTGTTTGTGACGAACGCCTTAACGGCAAACGTGAATTATTGATGAATTGAGGTAAATTGAGAACTACATAAAATCATCCGTTTACAAATTCAAGCAGTTTTATACTTCACAAACATACATTTTTGCTAAAGCCTCACTGATTATATCGCTTTCCGCATAAACAATCTCACGCGTGCACCTGCGCTACTCGTCCACGTGACAACTGTTTCTTCCAAAACATTTTAAATAGTCATTTCAGCTGAAATACTGCTTCATTCACCTTGGAGGCGTGACCAAGTTTCACGACTGATCATTTGGGGGTGAAGGATTCCTTTCGTCTTGATTCCTAACTCTGCCACAACTCGAGGTCGCACGAGGCGCCTCGTATGTACGCCGGGTTGTTTGCTCAATAGATGCAGAACCAAGGCTAGTTCAAAACAGTAAATGTTTGAGTCACGATTGACCGAAGAATATGGGCTCTTTAGTGCATTGTATTTTGGTGTATCAAAAAGGCTCATGGTAAAAAAACAAGTCGCTGGAACAGTGTTATTTTTGTATTTGGCTGTAAGGGAAGTATACAACCCGGTGTGCAGTCGTCCTCCCTCGGAAGACAAGGACATGCTCTTTTGTGCCGTTTATTTATTGTTTAGGCTTTATTGCTATGTATAGTCGGCCTTTGGTCTTTGTCGTTTCCTGTGACTAAATAGGAGCAGCTCCCATTTTGCTCCGAGGCTTCCTCACGCTCTGCACACCTGGTCTTTGGGGAAAACCAAACAGCACTCACTTATTGACCTGCAGCCGTAACGAACATTTAGAATGACGGTGCGAGTACGTCCGATTTGGTAAAAGTGCAACGTTCAGACCATTTGTAATACCGAGTCTGTCCACCTGGTTTTTGCAGCGTCTATTCTTTTATTCTTATCTCTGCCACAGTTTTACGGCCCTAACGTAGCAGCAATGTGGGCCGGCGTATGTCATTGCACTTCTTTTTTTATCTTCTGTTCATCTTCTGTTTTAATACAGTTTTTAAATTAACTAAATGCAATGATAAATATTTTTCAAATCATCAACGAAATATGAACATATGCTGAACATTCAAACATTAGATTCTTGGTCATTTCTGCCTGTTGTATTCAGGGTTCGTACGGTCATGGAAAACCTGGAAAAGTCATGGAATTTTAAAATGGTCATTTCCAGGCCTGGAAGAGTCATTGAAAAAACATAAAAGTTTTGGAAAAGTCATGGAAATGTGTTATAAACACATGTTTATTTACACAGAGTTTGAAATAATACCCATGTTTTTTAAACAAAGTTGCTCAAAATATAAGCCGGCGTACGCTCTCAATACGCACAATGTTCTAAATTGTTGTTGTTTATACCGATATTTCAGTTTGGTCATGGAAATTTGGTGTAAAGTCATGGAAAAGTCATGGAAATCCATTGGTCAAATTGTGTAAGGACCCTGTGTATTGTGACCTGGTTGTCACATCTCGAATAGAGAGTAGCGCTGTATTTACTCTACTGTCCTGTTGCTGCCACAAAACAAACGTTACTTTGTAGGAAGCAACGTGCTTATCGGCGATGGCATTGTGCTGTGTCTTGGTGCGGGGGCATTTAGCAAATAAAGACACCTTTATCTCAGATAAACTAAATGGTATCATAATCGGATGAATCTGTATTCTACATAAACTCCGGAGTGGATTGGAAAGTGCTGCGTAGACTCCTGAGTCCTGAGTCCTGGTGTTGATCTAGCTAATCTTGCTTTCTGACAGCTCTGCTGTTAGCCGCTCCTCATCCCTCCCGTCGCACTACAGGCTACAGCTGTTTTGTTTGTAATAACAATGGGATTAAAGGTACTGAGCCGACTTAGAAGCTGGAGGTGGCGACGGCTCGGAATGAATTTTCCCAGGCGGTCAACTGCTTCCTCGTGGGATACAGGAGGAATAGAAGGTGGAAGTCGACTTGAATGTTTATGCTGCGTACCTCTTCCTGTTTCAGGGCGACGGAGGAGGAGCAGCAGGCTCAGTCAAAGAAAGGCCTGAAGAAACAGCAGAAGGAAGCGGAGAAAGCTGCGAAGAAGGCTGAGAAACAGGCCAAGCTGGTCAGTGTTGTTGTTTAGTTTTTCTCCCCCTCGTTGTTTCACATCCGCCTTTTACAGCTGGCAAGGTTGTGACGTGCGCTTCTGCAGGGCATTGTGGGTCCAGGAGGGTCTGTTAGCCGCGCGGGGGGGGCAAGAGTATCCATTGTTTTACTATTCCTGTCATTTTAGATTTGTTTATGTCTACCCAAACAAAGTGCTATTTTCTTCCACACTGAGTCCACGACATACCTGCACGTCTTCACACACGCGCACGCGTGAGGAGGTTCTGGAGATCCCATACATCGTCAGATCCGACTGTGATCTAGTAGAATCTTCTGGTCATGCAGTATACATCTGGCCAATATTTTTGCAAACTAATTACTATGTTTCTTTCTGTCCAACCAAGCATGTGGATCAGTAGCCTGTGTCGTACTACTTGGAGTGCCACATTCCTCATGTCTGTATCTCACAAGCGTATATCACGTGACGACAATCAAAGCAAGCGTCTGCATTTCATAACCGCAGACGTTACTGGTTTTGGATGTGTATACTATGAGCTTTTAGAAGCTTTGAGCATGAACCATTTTTAATTTGTTCCATCCCAAATACTGATACCTACACCCAGAGTCAAGGTGATTGAAGTTACACCGTCTGAGGGTCACGTTACACCGTCGGTCTGAGTTGGAGCTTCCCCATTGGCTGTTCTGCTGGTGACGTCTCCAGCCTCTGGGATCAATCGGCCGATCTACTTCCTCCTTGCGTGCGTGGTTGTGGCTGCATAACTCGTTGCTTACTCGACCGGCAAGACTCTTTGAGAGATTCAGAGGGAGGCCTACAAGAGTAGAGAATGTTAGTGAAGAGAACAGAGAGTTAGGGATGACACGTACAGGTCTTGGTCATCCGAGCAGAAGAGAAATTAGCAGTGATGATTTCAAGTGGTACTTATGTACAGTGTAAGTTTCAGACCACATTTCTATAAATATATGCCACTGCTCCTCCAGGCCAACGTTTGTTGGAGTCTTCTAATTCCCGTGAGATGTAGCCTAACCTATGTCTTTTTATCAAACTGACATTAATTACATCCTTAATTATTTGACTTGAATCTCATATGATATGATACTTTAGTACACAAACAAATAGTACTGGGACAACTCCAGATGAACGAGTAATACCCAGGACTTCCTGTTACAACACTGCTGTCTGGCCCTCTAACAATTTGGTCACAATAAAGCAAATTGACCGTAGACGGTCCAGTCAGTTTCACTCCAGGCATTAATGTTACTTTGTTGATGCAGTGTTTCCAAACACCTCCCAGACAAGTTCAGAAAATGTACTCGTAGAACAACATTGATGGACTAATTGGCAACATTGGCTTTTGCATTACATGTAAATTCCATGCTGGAAGTAATGAGTAAAAGAAATGGATTAAAGTATCAAAATAAGCTCAGTGTTTATGGTGGATTGGTTACGTTTGCTTGATATCCAATTAGCGCAGTGAGGCCGGTGTCTGGGTGCATCCGCTCCCATGTTCCCTCAAGCAGTCCCTCAAAGCCAAATCTGCAGGATATAAATGATTAATCTGCATCCATTGTTTAAAAAAAAAGTGTCATCTAGCTTGATCCGAGACTAATTAGACGGCCTCCGCACCAGTGTGTCGTGACTCAACAGGCTTTGATCGGTGGAAGCAGCAAAGTATCCGGTGCCCCTGCGGACTTCCTGCTGTCAGCATGTTTCATGGAAGTAGCAGGTGTTTAATATCTTGGCTGTTGGATCGTCGAGGGGAATACCTGAAAGTAGAGTTGAATGTTCTTGGGGTGAGTGTCGGCTTGGTTATCTGCCACTGACACTTGTCACTTCCGTGGGTCATGTGGGAGTCGGGTGCTTCGTGGCTATCGCCGGGCTATACCCAGTTGCTCATACGATGCAATGTCATCCATCATGTGAATGAATGATCATATCAAGGATGGGCGATTCCAATTCAGCGCACCGCCACAGGCCATTTCCATGGACCAATATCAATTTGCATAGGAAATGGAATCGTAACTTTGCCAATACACAACCTCATCGCACTCTGGGAGTCGTTTGCCTAGAAGTCAATGCAGAGATAAAGAATCTGTCCACTTACGCTGTTTATATTACAAAGCAATATCTCCTCCTGCCATTACTCATTGTCTATGATGTGTTCGGGGCGACGAGTAGGAGAGCTGTGCATTCCAGGGCTCTCAGGCTCGGCTCCAGGACTGAGCTATGATTTATTAATTGTATTCAAATCCCAGATGGCAGAAGAGGAAAACACAATTCACATGACTGCTGTAGCAAAACGTTTTTTAGGTTGCTTCATTTGAAGTCAAATGTTTTAGTGTTGCAATTTAATAGGTTGTCCTCTTGTTATTTCCTGGCTATGTGCATTGCCCTTTAAATCCCCAACATCTCTTTGTGTTGCAGGCTGCCGACCAGCAGAGCACAGAGGAAGATGTAAGTATCCCTTCCAGAGCGCAGCACTCATCCTCTAAGATCAATTCCCTGCCTTTCTGTCTGGCTTCCTCTTCCTCTGCCTTCACACGTTTTGCAATAGTTTGCATGCAAACATCTGCACATTGACTGAACTTGAGTTTTCTGTTTGCCAATGCTCTCCTAAAATCGCGATAAGCCTAAATATTTGTTCTTCCTGGCCGTTATCTCAGATGTGGTAGACAGACTGTCGCTTATGAAATCAAACTGGTGGGGTCGGTTTTAAGAATAATGGAGTGTGCCCATGTGCTCAAAAGTGATGCAATGTTTTATTTAGCCGTTTGATGAAATGTCACGCTCTTATCTTTTCAGGACTTCGCCAAGGATAGATATGGTGTGCCGGCTATGGTTCAGTCCCAACAAAAACTGGGTTAGTAAGAAAGTTACTTCCTTGACTCAAGAGCAAACTAAACACCCTGAAAACACTCTTCTGCAAGAGTTGCAACGGGACCTATTATAAAAAGGCTCAACTCTTTGCTTCCCTTGGCTGTGACTACATATTTATGTCCATATTGAGCCTTTTCGTTTCTCATGCCGAGATATTTGATGTTTTAAGACGAGTTGAATGAGGCTTCACTTGATAGAAGTAACATTTTGTCCTACCGCCGCCTCAATTTGTTCCACTAGCCACTCTTTAGACGTGTTTAGTGTATTTCTTTGTGTGACAGCTGTCCCTGTTGTTTTATTTATTGGGTTAATGTCTTAAACTGGTGCAATTGTAAACTAGACCAGTGTAGCAAGGTCAATTCAAGATCACTCCTTCTTTCTTGTGTCAAAAGGACATTTCAAGTCATTCACATAAAAGTCCCGGGTGCATCAGCCCCGTGTTTGGTAAACGCCGGTTGAACATCAATCCTTTGGTGTAAAGGGTTAAACAACATATTTCACCTTTTAACATCCACGTGGCGAGGCACGCTGAAATGGAGAACGCGCCGCCACGCTCAAACGATATGTTTTGATACCAGATGACATCCTGATCCAGAACGTCTCAGTTTACCTTAATCTGGCTGTCAAAAGTTTCAGATAATACGATTACAGCTGATAACCATCGTGAAAAATGCTTCTGGTTCTCTCGGCACAGTTGCAGCGGTGATAATTGCGGTAACTAATAGTGTGCGATCGCTCCCGGATGAAAGAGGCAGCAGGCGGACCTGTCGAGGCCGTCCATCTGTCTGGATGCTCTTTCAGCTCCAGTGGCAGTGAACAAACTGAGGCCTCCTTCACCTGCGTGCCAAGCCCAGCCATTGGGACGGGGGGGGGGGCTGAGGGCTTTCATGTGGGTTGACGGAAAGTTCTCCGCCAAAAGGGCGGCTCTGTTTTCTCCGGCGTAGCCTCGGTGTCTGCGTCTTCTGCTCGCCGATAATGAGGAGAAAGAAGGCCTCTGAGTGACACAGGTGAAACTGGAGTCAATTTGTCATATAGCCCACAGAGAATAGGTGAGTTAGACAGCTTTCAGAAGCCCTCCTAGTGTGTCTTATTTATTAGGCTTGTCTGTAATTTGAGCATTTTATTGTGTGTGTGTGTTGGCGCACGCACGCTTATTCCCATGCAGGTCACTTTCTGCCGTTGGGAGTGTGCAGGGGGGAGTGGAGGGGGTGTTGGATTCTTTACACAGAGGTGGCGAAATCGAGGCAGGAATGCCCTTTGAAGTAATACATTCTTTATGAGTGTGTGTTTTTGTGTGTGTGTGTGTGTGTGTGTGTGTGTGTGTGAGACAGACAGAGTGTTGGTGCGTATCCAAGACTTTACTCCCGAGAAAGCTGACCAGCTGATCTGGCTGCGTGCCCGAGTCCACACCAGCAGAGCCAAAGGTGAGATCATAACCCTTCTTTTTTTTTTTCACGTTCACTTAAAAAAGAAACACACACAAACAGCCGAGGTTAGACGACCCCGGTACTAATCCTCGGTGCGCTATGTGCCGAACTGTCTCCAACTTGCTGCCCTTGAGCCCGCTCTCTCCGTCGCTCCCCACAAACCCCACAGCCGCTTGACTTTGACTCGCTCTTAGATCGCCGTGGCCGAGGTGACTGATAACGCTCTCCAGGCCGAGCAACACGGAAGTTCAGAAACGAGCAGCTTTTACTGCGAGAATACAATCCAAACTTTAACCCGGTGTAAAATACACATTTGAAGAGACTTTGCTTCAAGTTCAACTTTTGATTCCTTTGTGGGATTGTGCAAAGACTTGCAGGGGAGGGTTTACTTTCTCAATTCACTTCACGTTGAGCAGAGTTTGACGACCTGAGGGTGTTTTTGATACCGTTGTCTTGACTGGCATATCACTCCCGACTGCAAACCCCTCTTTGTACCATGAAGTTGCTCTATTTGAATACAATGAACCTTCTCAGCCTGGCGGGGCTGATGCAGCTCTGCGTCAGCCTTTTTTTTGGGCTGCTGTTCTAAACCTGTAATTTACAAATACACGAGGGTCTTAACGATCGTCTTGTGGCCATTTCCCTTCACGATAACTTCCAGAGTCAAGAGTCACTTCCCCTCCACTCACGTCTTCATTCTCTCTGCTCATTGTAAGGATGTCCGTGTAAGCAGAATAACATCCTGATTTGGTCTGGGATGAGGTGCATCTGTTGGTGGGATTTTGGCATTGCTATTATCTCTATCACCCCCCCCCCCCTCTTCTCACAGGCAATAGACATCAAAGTACCTGGGTGGTCTGATTGTCTACTGCCCAGGGTTTCTGTTGGCTAACCTGTTTACACTCCTCCTAGGTGGGTGTTTGTGTGTGTGTTTGTTAGGAAGGTAGGATTCTCCACACAGTGCTCTTCAAAGAGAGCACTGTGTTCACATATGTTTGACACTTCACCTGTCGGTGACGAGGAAGGTTCTTGCAGCTGAGGGAGAAAGCCTCTTCATCGGGAGCCGCGTGTTGGCTTTTGACTGAACGAAGGCTCCGTTGCGTTCGAGCGCCCGAGCTTCCATAGCGACGCGTCTGATGGACACTTGCGTAAAAAAGAGATGTGAACAACCCGTCACTGTGTGTTGTTGTTGTTTTGTTGTCCTCAGGGAAGCAATGCTTCTTGGTCCTGCGTCAACAGCAGTTCAACGTGCAGGCGCTGGTCGCAGTGGGAGATCGTGCCAGCAAGCAGATGGTCAAGTTTGCCGCAAAGTGAGTACAGAGACCGCTTTTCCTGTCGGAGAGGCACACACAATGGTGGGAAAACCCTGGTCCCTAATCGCCCACCAATCCATTTTCACACATTCTGAGTGAGGTGGAGGTTGGGGAAATCAATCATTTTTCACTCGACAACAAAAGCTTGCTGTTAACAAGACGGTACACAGCCGCGTTTTAATGGAGCAGTTCCTGTCGAGATGTCGGATACGGCAGCTTGGATCAGCGGAGGAAGAAATACTTCATTATTCATGTTAGCAGCCAAATTGTATCCCATTACTGTTCGTCAATCTGCAACCATCAGCGGATATGCACTTTATTAAAAAGGCGGAAGGGGGAGGGCTAAGTAACGCTGCGTTAGGCGGACATTGTATGTTCACGAGGGGAGTCTTTTGACATCATTCATGTGATCTACATGAAACATACAGTACATTCAGTCAGATGTGCAAATTCATCTGTTTTCCATCGCCACCATTATTTGATGAATTGAACATATTTGGAAATGGGAAAGAAAGTAATTACCGTGTAATACTTAAATGGCACCTCCTTCAGATATTACTAAATTAGGCAGAGGGCAACACCCAAAATTGCAATCCACCGGAGGAAGATGGCAGTTAAGACATTGGATAATAAAGAACTGAAGCAATGCAGAGATTGCAGCTGTATTTAAAACAAGCCTCTTAAGGAGCAGCTATCCTTCCATTACAGCCGTGTCTGCGGTTTCATCCTCCCAGTAAATCCTCCAAAAAGTTCATAGGAACCAGTGTGATTTAAAGCTTTTAACAGCACATCACTACAGAGCAATTTCCAACATCAAGGGGATATGTGAGCAACCTTGTTGTTCCAGACAATGACCTCATGCCCAGCACTGAGGCCACTGGGGTGACCAGAGGACCCGTGTCTCCACAGCTTCTCACTTCCTACGCAGCAACAGCATCGCAGCTTAGAACTTAGGACTTTTAAAAAGTACAAGTATATACACATGAAATGAGTAACTGATTTAATACTGGAATGAATGACCACACGCCGACTTTGAGTTCCATTTACAGGGTTCGTACGGTCATGGAAAACCTGGAAAAGTCATGGCATTTTAAAATGGTCATTTCCAGGCCTGGAAAAGTCATGAAAAAAACTTAAATCATAAAAGTTTTGTAAAAGTCATGGAAATGTGTTATTATCACATGTTCATTTACACCGAGTTTGAATTAATTAATGTTTTTTTAAAGAAAAACGCTCAAAATATAAGCCGGTGTACGCTCTCAATACGCACAATGTTCAACATTTTTCATGTTTTTACCGAGATTTCAATTTGGTCATGGAAATTTGGTTTGAAGTCATGGAAAAGTCATGGAAATCCATCGCTCAAAATGTGTAAGAAGAATAGAAATAGAAGAATAGAAATATTCTTTATTAATCCCCAAGGGGAAATTTGTTGACATAGTAGCACGGATAAACTAAACACAATAAAATATAAATATAAGAAAGAAATTGACTGTGCATAAAGTATAGTATGCAAAGTGAAATATAAAATACAAAATAAAATAAAATATATATGTATATATACAACATATATGTAAATACAGCAATGTAAAATAAAATGAAATATATATAAAATATATATATAGACAGTGTGCAAAAGAACCCTGCATCTAAACAAAGAGGTACTCAATGTTTGATGAAATTGTGCATAAATTGCGATTTTACACACATTCCTAATGATATTTCCTGCAGTATGTTGAGTTTTACAGGATCCTAAACCCAAACACAAGAAAACTGTTCTAATGAGGGCGAGGTCACTGCTGCTCACAGCCACGTCTTGACCTCTGCTGCCTGAACACACTGACCCTACTTTGTTAGAAGTGTCAGAATCTCCTGACCGCTCTTGGCGGAGCTTCGGTCTCTATTCCCCTGCAGTGCTTTGTAGCTTTAGAGGGCAGCAGAGATCTCAAGCTGCATTCTGTTTAATGTCGGAGAGAAGTTTGTTGTTTGTCGCCAGACTTTGTATTTTGTAACTGTCGGATGATTTAGTTTTATTCGTTGCAGTTTCTCAATCTAGTCCTGTAATGTTGCGGTCAGGCGGTTGGATTGTTGCGCAACACGTTACCACCTGACAACAGGGCGAGTGAAAGTGATTGCACAATCGCCAAGACGACGCGGTCTTACAGCAAAAGTCCGAAATGGCAAAGTCACGCTACAATGTAGCGATGTACTTAAGGGTTTTGAGCATTGCTACGGGGATCCTATCTGTATGTGCACGTTATGTTTAAATCTTTAACAGCTGGCACAAGCCGTTCCTGTGGCTCTCTGGCCCCACGTCGAGTTTCACACACGTCGGAGTGATGATTGACAAGCTCAGTAAAACCCTGGATTACAAGTCAATCCTCTCGTAATCATGCAGAGGGCAGCTATGACACTACAGGGGGAGTCTCCTTTCACATATTGTGTGTCTAAGTCTTCCCTCCTCGCACTTACACAAGTTAATTAAGTGATCTTCGAGCTCTGCTAACTTAACTCCACTCAAGTACCTCAGGAGTGCCAACTGTAAATCAGAGGGGAACTAAGGCGGATTGGCTTCTAATACTTAAATAGTAATAGAGGTGTCTAATGGTTGTGTATGTTGACGTGTGTGGGTTTGATTCAATCCCGAATTGCCTGATTCAGTCAGAGCGGGCCCTGTATGCGACCCCCGCTGGTCAACAGGAGCAGCAGGTCAACAGCAAATGTTTCAATGGGTCAATTCACTCATGTTTATACCAATAAAAACATTCTTATTTACCCCGACAGGTTTGTAGCCAATCAGAGACTCCAACCCAATGAAATGTGTTAGCCGCTGTGTTTAAAAGACTCTTCTTAACATCTCTAACTCTGAATGTAGGCGTCCTACGTCATATTTGGGAAACCATCGCGTTGGAGTCTTCTGACCCTTTAATCGGTGTCCGTCTTTTTGTCTGCCTCTGCCGTGAAGCGGTCAAAAGTCTCGAAGGATAATGGAAGCTTGAGAGAGATCTCGGGTCCCGAGGGTAATATTTGGCACACGTCCTCGTTTGTGGGCTTTGAGGACTGAGAACGACAGGATTTAGGAAAACATCCGCTACACGTCGGGTCTTTCACCTTTTTTACATTACGTGTCATTTTAGCTGACGCTTTTATCCAAAGCGACTTACAATTACATTACATTATTACATGTCATTTAGCTGTCGCTTTTATCCAAAGCGACTTACAATCCTGTTACATTCACACACCGTAGACGCAGCTACAGGGAGCAACTCGGGGTTAAGCGTCTTGCTCAAGGACACATCGACTAGGGCGGGGATCGAACCTCCAACCCTGTGATTGAAAGACGGGCCTGCTACCCACTGACCCATAGTCGTTTGGGATTTGAAAAGTGAGTCTGCTGAGCTCTGATTGCCAGCTGGGTTGGATGAGGATGCTTCCCCAGCTGCGGTAATCACCACACGTGTCTTTCATGTCCAAAGTGTTTCAGTCTACCCGCTTTACTCTTATTTCTCGTCTCCATGCGAGTCCGTCAGCTCCGTCTCCAGTTAATCAGGCGGCGTGCGCCCAATGTGTTGCCGCCGGCCGCCGGCCGTGCAGCGCAGGTTATTAATGTGGGGATTTATTTATCTAACAGATCTCCTACTAGTGGGGAAGGGCTCTAGCGGCAGCTGTCGCGGGGCTGAAGGGACAGCGGTGCCCTCGTGTTCAATCCCTCATTACGGCTTTTTAATGAGGAGGAGTGAAGGATTACAGCAGGTTTCCCATCTGGCCCAGCGCTGCATGACAGTCGCTGTTGTTCCTCTTATGTCCGACGATGCTCTTCAGTGAGAACGCCGTGTGGGAAGACGCTGCTGCATTGTTTTGAAAAGCCACAGTGACGACGTGGACAATGGGTTCCCTTCACATGCTGCGCTTTACTTTATGAACAATTGTATGTGCGTTTATGTGCGATTGTAAAATGCCATCCCCCTGGGGGTCAATACGTTAAGATAAATCTAGAAGTCTAGAAAAATACGAGTTGAAAGAGTGAAACATGTTGTACCTGCTGCCGCCTGTTTGTTTGAGCCCAGCATACGTTTGTGTTGAGTAGGAGGATAGTGATTTTATTTTGAAAGCCGCAAGCTTTCAAAATCTCAACTTTCCCACCCACTTTAGTTTTGCTTTATTTTAGCTTTTTGTGGTGATTTTGGGGAAAAGCTGCTTGTTGTTGTTGTTGTTGTTGTTGTAACGCCAACTAAAAACAATCACACAACCACCTGCCACACTCACCCATGAAACATGAATGTGCTCGTCTGCATGCATCCATGCGTCAGTGTAATGGAAATATTGTTCTCAGGCGGTTGGCCTCCCACACAGACCAGTTTGTTTTCTAAGTGCTATCTGTTGTTCACACCCCCCCCCCCCCCCCCCCCCAATTGTCTCTACCAGCATCACCAAGGAAAGCATCGTAGACGTGGAGGCGTTTGTGAGGAAAGTGGAGCAGAAGATCGAGAGCTGTACCCAGCAGGACGTGGAGCTGCACATCGAGAGGGTGGGCACACTTTGTTACTGCTTTCATCAAGAACACACACACACACACACACAGGCACGCACACATGCGCAGAGTTCATAATGCGCAGTTCTTGATCATTATTAACTCCGACATATTACATGTGTGTTTGTTTTAATTAATACATTACGCTACTTGCGCTCAAGGTCGGGAAAACATTCAATTTGAGGAATAGGGGCCAAAATATCCGGCAAACGTAAATCAGTGCGGTATTGGAGCGCTGTCCATGATGGTCAGCACTGTGGTAACCGACCTAGTCACACATAGATGAGGTTTTAACGGGTTGCGCTGTCCGGTTTCACTTTTACGTTTGAATGCGGACTCCGGGAACCTTCCAGTGTCACAACACCTCATGGACATCTTGGCGCTTTATCACCCTCTGAATTGTAACGGCCTTTCTTTCTGTCTCCTCTCAGATTTTTGTCATCAGCCAGGCGGAGGCTCGTCTCCCCCTGCAGTTGGAGGATGCCGTGAGGCCTGATGGAGAGGGGGAAGAGGTGAGGATGGATGGATGGATGGATGGATGGATGGATGGATGAGAAGGTATGAAAAGCGTGCGTCACCCAAAATTCTCCCTACTGACCCTCTCATGCCATTTTCTCCACCGTGGCCACTAATGTGCCGTATTGGTAGATCAAAGGCAGATCTGATTTGCTTCTTTCAATGAAGCAATGCACGGCAGTTCACACTGATTGCATAACATTAGGGAGGGGATTAATGTCCTCGTAAGGATCCACTCTGCTTGGTTGCGTGGCTGAAACAGATAAACTGTAACCGCCAACAATGACAGAGACTTGGAGTGGAATAGCAAGTCTGCTTTATTCTCAAGAGGAAACTTTGTACTGTCAGGTGAGAAGAATCAGAATATACTGGCAATGAGATACTGGCTCCGTGTCAGCCACACAAAAGAGAAAACATCTGTTAACTCTGCTCCAGACTCAGATTCTGACTTTTCAGTGTGAGAGACAGTAACTAACTGTGGGAATCCACACGGACCCATGACATGCATTCATAGACTTGGCCCCACTATACAATGTCAACAAAATAATAATCACTTAAAACTTAATGTATGTGTATTTATAATGGAAGCAAAATTGCAGCCTGAACTTGGCAGACCCAAGGAGCGGCTGATCAAACCTGGTGAAATTAAA
This sequence comes from Liparis tanakae, assembly GCA_036178185.1. Lineage (NCBI taxonomy): Eukaryota > Metazoa > Chordata > Actinopteri > Perciformes > Liparidae > Liparis > Liparis tanakae. The sequence goes on from CM070107.1 coordinate 16,285,297, forward strand.
CGAGCTTAAGAGCGAAAAGGCTCTCGCTGATTAACCACACGTTCGGTGAGTACCGTCACCTCGCGTGACTCTCCACGCAAACTGATTTCATCACGTAGCGTTTGTAAGAGCCACCAGCCAGGCTTTAGGGCGCCTTCTGAATTCCGATTTAGGAGATTCGTGCATCGATTCTGAATCATTTGAGAGAATCGTGATCCTTTTGAAGAAGTCATCATACAGTTACGGTGGTTATTTATGGTCATTAACCTCTGATTTGGCAGTTTTGGAGCGTTAACTGCAGCCAGTCCATGCAGGTGTGACGGGTTGGGGATTCAATTCAAGGACGATTTTGGTTTTCATTTAGAATTCAGATGTGTGAACTTCGAACCAGCACGTCTGAAATAAGTGGCGCTCTGTGCAGGTAGCTGTGGCGGTTGGCGGAGTCTTCTCAAACAAACGGATGACACTAACAGTCGGCAGGTCAGCAGAGCTGCAGCCTCCAAAGTCCCCAGTGGACGGGTCGTTTCCTTTAAAATGGTGACGGGATCCTTTAAGAGTGTCCGTGCGGCTTTATGAAGCTCACAGCATCTTATCAAGGTTTCCATCTAAATTATCAGAAACTAAAATGTTAATATAATAATTGAAATCTGTAGTCAGAGAAACACAAATGTGTGCTTGTTTGAACACGTTTGTTGGTAAAACGCAGCATCTGTTTACACATTTCCCTTTTTTTTTAAAGACCCGATGACGGATGTTGAGCTGCATTTTGGGGGAAATATATATATATTTTTGTCAAGAATCTCAATTTGCTCAATTTAAAGTGTTCCTTGGTGATTAACAACACTGTTTGTGTCACAGTTATTTGATGTAAACGCCTCCTAACAGATTGAAGCTGTAGAATCAACATCATTTGTAATGGATGCAGAAGAAAGAGAAAGAGCCCCTATAGCTATCGTTTTTCCAGAGCAGTGAATCCATCTTATTTAAAATGTAATAATATTGCATTGCTTATTCGTAGTGAAATTCCATGCACGTTTAACGGACGCGGCCATATTAAGCACTCCTCATATGGGTCTCACTCTACCAGCAACAGCTGAGAGCCGCTCCGTGTTTATCCAGTAAGCCAACCTGCAGCTGCAGCAGCATCCACTTTCTGTGAGGATTCAGCATTGCAGTCACACACTTGTAGCAGCACCTGTCTTCCCGAGAGACACGGGCCTTAACAGCCCTGCCGACCCGACTGTACGCCTGTCTAACCTTTTGTCCCTCTGCGTGGGGCTGTTTGCAGCAGGATGCGGCTACTCAGGCTATTAGCTCAAACCCCCGCGGGTCCAGAGGAAGCCTGACGTCCACGACCCTGGAAGCCGCGGTTCCTCCTGTGTTGAAACATTTATTTAGTTTGTTTTGGTTTTCTCTTTTATTGCCCCGATGTACCACATTGCGTCATGTCTTTTTGTTACACTTGATTAATGATTTCTAACAATTTGTTGGTATAAGCTGTAAAAATAGCATGTAGGTTGTGTTGTCTGCATGCTGGTGATCTGCCAATAGCTGTTGTATGAACAAGGATTGCTTTTCTTTATACAAAGAATGAGTTGTATTGCTGGTATTGTCTTTCTTTTTGGGGATTTGAAAAGCCTCCAGAAAGCCTTCACACATCACTGGACACAAATGCAAAGAACAGGAGCTGAACAGTTGTTGAATATTTTATTGTCTGAGCGTTTTTTGGTGATGAGAGGATGTTTTTTTGTTTGCCCTCAGGAAGGGAGAGCCACAGTCAACCAGGACACCAAGCTGGACAACCGGGTGATTGACCTCAGGGTGAGTTGCTACCAGAGCCGAGTATCTATATGCATGTATCTAATCTGGCAAGTGACATGTCCACGTTTGAGGCTGGACTCGTCTGGTGAGATGAATCTTTCTTGACCGAGTTAAGGGACAGCGGGCACCCCTTACAAGCTGGTAGAAGTATTTTGAAATGGGTTAGGGTAAAAGCAAACCACTTCACCTGGAAAGCGGAAACGAGACTTAGTGCGATCTCTCTGTTGCCGCGCGGTCGATGTGCTACACCTTTTCCAGAGCCCGAGCCACGGAGCGCCTCGTTGTTTTGATCTGTTCCTCCCGCGTGTTCGACGCAGCAGACAGGAAGGCACTAACGGCACAGAGCCACGCCGCTCACAGGCCCCGCAACAACACCTGTTTCTGTCACACTGAGCCCTTTGAGCCCACGGACCCGGGCCTGTCATCAGGTTTTCACTTTGCAGCCCAGTGAAGCAACAAAGTGGTTCCCACACCGGCAGACACACACTCCGAAAGGGAACCATTAACCTCCCCCTGTAATATTGTAGTTCCTATAGAACTCCTCTTGTAACTTGGCCATGCTTGACCATACGGGGCTTCCCAATGCAGGCCCTATTCCCCACTTTGTTTTACAGTGAGACATTCGGCCTGTGGTCATTACAGTTTAGTTGTCATACCGCTGCTGGATTTCTTTGGACAGAAATACTGTAATTGTATCCAAGCGTCAGTCCAACCGTCTGTTTATTTTAAAGCAACAAACTAACTTGATTTATCTGCCAAATATTGTATTGATTTACCATGCAGTCGTTTGGCCTATAAAAGGTCACAGAGTGTGAGACAGCCGAGTCTCTAAAGCCCCCGTGATGTCAAGTTGCTAGTTTCCTGTGAGTGACAGTCCAAAATCTAAAGATAGTCAGTTTACTATCACATAGTAAGGGTGTCAACCAAAGCCAATATTTGAACGTTGCTTTCCCGCTTTGAAACCTATCTGTGGCGCATCGTCACCACAGATAGGTTTCATGCCAGCCCGAGTGCCCCCCCCCCCCCCCCCCCCCCAATGTCAGGGGCAGGTCGTTCTCACGGCGCTCCGCACTGCAGGGACCAGGAGACAAAGTGCCCGTTTGAGAGATCCCTAACTGCCACCCACCCAGTGGCCCCACCCACCTCGACGCCTTCTCACGACAGACGTGTTCATAATAGGATCCTTTGCTGACTGGTTTTTACGTTGGATTTCTCAGGTTCGACACGGGCCACTGCTCGATGAGTAACTCGGGGCACAAATGAGTCATGGGGGTGACGACGGGGGAACATGATTCATGTGCTTCTCTGCTCTTCAACAGTTTGGATAAAACAAATTAAAGCAGGAAAAGTCTAAAGTCTAAAGTCTTTTTGTAAAGTATGCAGGATGGGGCTGGAGGAGAAGTTACAGCCAGACAGCCCTGGAGCTCTGTCTGCGGATTAATGAGCTTGCTACTCTTTGCACGTTATCACCTTTCCATTCTGCAAACTGTTCCTCACGCGTCTCCTCCTCCTCAGGACTGCAGAGGCACTGGCCATGGAAAAGAGGGCGCAATGAGAGCCTTTTCATTCCACCCAGACCGCTTCATAAACATGTATAATAAGTGAAGTAGAAAGCCTGTGAAGCTCAATTATAGAAATCTTCTGGTCATTTGAGATGAGTCAGTATCTGTCGCTTCTCAGTTTAGGGGGATTTGGGGCGTACATCTTCCCAGTAAGTAATCTCTTGGTTTAGTTGGAGCTGTTTTTCTCCCCGCCTCAGTTTCAGCATTTACAATTATAATGACCGGTTAAAAGCACCTGAGGCTCCCGCCGGCTCACGAGGCGTTTGTTGCCCTTGCCAGAAGATAAATGGTTCACCCTCCACGGCGAGGGGAGTCGCACGGACAGAAATTGGTCTTGTCTTGTTTTCACACCTCTGTTCCGGTTGTGTAATAAATCCAATGAATCACGCCAAGTGTGGTAATGTCTCACTGTGTGTGGCTGCGTGTGTGTGCGCGTGTGTGTGTGTGTCCTCCAACAGACGACCACCAGCCAGGCCATCTTTCGCCTGCAGTCGGGAGTGTGCATGCTCTTCAGAGACACGCTCACCAAAAAGGGCTTTGTGGAGATCCAGACCCCTAAAATCATATCAGGTACAAACACTCTCTCTCTGTCACGCTGATCTGTGGGAGAACTGAGGCTAATATGCATGGAATAGTTTTTGATGTGTCAGTAGCGGTGTGTTTGCTTCTATATCGACACCCACAGGGGTCCAAGTGAGTCATCGTGTGACGGGTGTAAAGTTGACTTCCTGTGTCCGTTTCGTTTCTTTCTATACTGCGATTCATATCAGGTTTAAAGCTCAAAAAACACTTTCAGTGAGTAACGGAGTTTATTCACCCAAACACAGATCTTGCATGTCAATGCGAGACGTGCAAGATCTGTGTTCAAGCCGACAGCAGACCGACGTATGAGAGAGTCTTATTGTTTTCAACCTATGAGGATTTTAATCCAGCCCTGCTGAAACGTTGACGTATCGACCAACCCTCATATCAGCTCCTCTCCGCTCACGGTTCCACACAATGCCTCTCTGATTTCACAGAGACCTTCCTTAAGCTTGCTCCCTAAAGGCCTTATCCTTCACTGGGAAAAGGAAACTACTTAAGATTCCGACTGAAATCCTCCAGACATTTATATGAGAGGGTTATTTAGTGTCTCTCATCCGGGGATCTTTTTCTCAACATCAGGGCTGAGCGATGACTTTGTACTCTCCGTGTATGACGTTGACCTTGAGAAGCTTTCCGCTCTTCAGATGAAAGTTACCTAATTGTTTAAAGCCGAGGGAAAACGCTCAGTTATGTGTCTCTAGTTTATGATAAAAGCTGCACCGGTGCGATTAATTACTGGGTTTGTTCTAAAATCATCAATTTATAGCAAGGTGCCCTCCAAAGAGATGAAGATTGTTTGCATTTCTTCCAGCAGAGTACATAATCGCGTACTCTAATCCCCCGTCCTCGGCCTCCCTCACATTTCAATTGAACTGTGATGAAACCTCTGACACTCAAACTTCCTGGTTTCTTCAGGAGCCAATGATATTGTCATCTCCTGCCACTACTAAATTCAAAACTGCCGCACTTTTATTTTGGCGGCATCTGTATAACAACACTGTGTGCTTTTTGCAAAAACCACATCTTCCTGTCTGGCAACACCCAAAGTGTATAGAGGGAACAGTTGGTGCTGTGCGAACCCCCACCCACCCTACTACTGAGGATTAAAGATGTGTGTGTGTGTGTGTGTGTGTGTGTGTGTGTGTGTGTGTGTGTGTGTGTGTGTGTGTGTGTGTGTGTGTGTGGGTGTGTGTGTGTGTGTGTGTGTGTGTGTGTGTGTGTGTGTGTGTGTGTGTGTGTGTGTGTGTGTGTGTGTGTGTGTGTGTGTGTGTGTGTGTGTGTGTGTGTGTGTGTGTGTGTGGGTGATTGATTGTAACCGCAGATGTGTTTTGTAAGTCTAGCCTTGACTGAAGCATGTTTTTTTTGTGTGTTTTGGAAACTTTATTACACAAATGTTAAAAATCAATTATTTTTATTGACTCGATAGCCAATTATTTGCTGTCAGTTTCTGTTGGCCCGCAGCAATCACAGGAATATTCTTATGATCCCCAAAAAAGTAAAAGGAGGACCGTCGGCTGGCTAATTAGAGTCTCATCTGACACGTCTACTGGTCAGCAGCAGTTTATCATCATTAGGGGGGTGGAGGAGTGAGAAAGTTTTCAAGTGAGAAAACTCCTGCATTTTTCATAATAGCCACTTTGAGAACAAACATGTGTCAGTAAAAAATATCTCATTCCACATGTAACAATCGTCTTTGTCCGCCTCCAGCTGCCAGTGAAGGTGGAGCGAACGTCTTCACCGTGTCTTACTTCAAAACCAGCGCCTATCTGGCCCAGTCCCCCCAGCTGTACAAGCAGATGTGCATCTGTGCTGACTTTGACAAGGTCTTCTGCGTGGGTCCAGGTAAGAATGTCTCCCCACTGGACGCTCAGACGTTTTCATTCACTTATGGCCGGCCGCATAACAAGTGGCAAGAGTGCCCTGAAAGCCCGTGGACCCCATTAACTGAGATGACCGTCTGAAAATGGCTGCAAATGCGTTTTGATTGTTAAACTTTAACAGACTTCCCTCCGTTGCTTCCAGCGCGGTCCGAGCTGCTCGGGAGCGTCGCGCTTTTAGGGACACGATGGGACTCGTAAAAGACTTCAATGGCGCCGCGCTGAGTTTTAAGAGACCCTTTCGTTCTTTAAGGAGACAAACACTGCCACCGTCTGATTGAATACATACATTATGTAACACAACAGCCTGCGCGAATACAGAACATGCCATTCAAAGGCTTCCATTTGAATGTGCTGCTTGCATCTGATTTTTAGCTGAAATGTGATTCTTCGGCAAGATCAATAAAACATTTGAGGGAAGGGCCATTCGGTGTTCTACATACTGGACCGAGGCCTTTGTTTGATTGTCGATAGCTCTACCAGAGAAATCAAAGGACTTAAAGTCATCGCTGCTTCAAAGCAGCAACAAAGTGCTCTCCACCGTTGCCTTAGTTACTGTCGCACCAATTCGGCGAGGAAGGAGAACTCGTATCAACTCCGCTCGACCAGAAGCGCTGTGTTTGTGTCTTGTTTTAAATGTTCACATCCGTGGGGCCACTATCTGAAATCGGCTAAAGAAGTCCTGCACACAGCAAACGGAACACAAGACTGATGTTCATCACAGATTAGAAGACGTCATGTTAATTATATCGCCGGGTCGGATGCATTAAACTGTGCCGGTTGAAGATAAAACTGTATGCAAAAGCAGAAGTACAAAAAACACATATGCATCGCCGTGTTTTATAGCTCTCACTCATTGTGACACTGGATGCATGTGCACAGACCGGGTCTCCACGCCATCCGTGTGTGGGATGTAAACGCACTCTTAATCAACTGCTTGCATGCGTGTGTGCAGACGGCTCCACCTGCCTGGAGACCTGTAATTTACCGGAGCAGACGGGCTCAGCGTCTCATTAGTACGGCCCTCCGACATCGGCAGCGCGGGCATTCCTCAGCGCGAGCACACGGCACGGCTCCGGCTAATTATACGTACACTGCGCTTTAGTTTCGAGCACTCATCACGACAACGATGACAAAGTGCTTCACAATAAACGACGCAATGACCTGAAAGATGAGAAGGAATTCATTTCAGTAGCTTCATCGTTGCAGTAAGATCGTTAAATGTGTTATGGCACCCGTGGTAAACATACTAGAGGTTTTGGGATTATTTTACTTTGCTTCCACTTTCCCCACAAACAAAAATGTGATTCTTGTTCCAATGACGCACACAACATGAATTAGCATCCTGTCCTAATTTCATGGGACGCTGCTGAATTTAGTGCAGGGCTCCAGACTGCCACCAAATGGTCGCATTTTGCGCCTAAAATTAGACACGGTGTGACCAGTAAATTAGCAGATTGTTTTGGTGCTGATGGATATTTCACACTTGCCCGTCTTCAAAACTTGAGAGCCCTCCACTCCCAGTCGCGTTTAGAAGACAAGAGGTGCTAACCAGTGCGCCGAGGGTAATCAGTAATACAGTAAAAATGATGGGGAAACTTTGCAAGTCGATTTATAGTGTGCACCCCTACGTTTTCTGCTTGCGCCCCTAAAATGTTAAGTTAGGGGCCACTGTGCTCCTAGTCCAAAAGGTTAGTCTGGAGCCCTGTAGTGGCTAGATTGTTACACGTGAACTTATTTCTGACGTGCACGTTTAAGGATTCAGCGCACCTTGGAGGGGATGGCGCTAAAGAAAAGGCCGTTTCACCTGAAGATGTGTTGCAGCCCTCCTCCTCCGTTCACTTTGTTTGGATGTTGATATTCAATCTGCACGCTGTCAGTTTTCAGGGCTGAGGACTCCAACACTCACCGTCACCTGACTGAGTTTGTGGGCCTGGATATTGAGATGGCGTTCAGCTACCATTACCACGAAGTGATCGACTCCATCACTGACACCATGGTGCAGATCTTCAAAGGCCTGAGAGACAAGTAAGATTAGGATTCATACAGTAAAGTTTTGTAATATTCTTGCTTTGTTCGCTCCCCCGTGGTTTGTCTTTTGCTGAAACTTGTTGTGTGAGGTGCGGGGCCAACGGAAACGTCATGACATAGAGGCTCAAGTTGTTTTCCTTCTCGACACGAGAACAAAAAAAAGAAATTCCAGGGGTGGAAATTCAAAGGATAACAAAAAGTAAAATATTGTGTTTTTCTTAAGCTGTTGAATACATATAAAGTGTTGTCAGCCCTGGCCCGTGGCGATGGTGTGGCTTTATTGCCTCCTAGTGGTGATGATCTGTGCAGCATGAGGAGAGCGCTGTTAAAGCTGAATGGATGCATAAGAACTCGTGGTTTAAGCTCTTCTGGCATGCATGTTTGTGTGTGTCTTTTTGTTTCACCCCACCATCACTGACTGAATATGGCACCAAGAAAGGAGAGCCTTAGGATCTGCCATGCAGGCTTATTCTGGCTTATTCAGTATTCTAGTGCCAGTTTATGGTTACCCATTTCAAGATTCTGTATCTTTACATTTATTGTTATATTTTTGGCCTGTAAAGCACTAGACGTGATTGGATGAAAAACATTTTGAGAAATTTGGTTTGTTTGTGTCTGTGACTGACTGTGTCTGTGACTGTCTGTGTCTTCATCAGCTTCCAGACAGAGATCCAGATGGTGAACAAGCAGTTCCCCAGCGAGCCGTTCAAATTCCTGGAGCCCACCCTGAGGCTGGAGTACACCGAGGGCTTGGCCATGCTGCACGAGGCCGGGGTGGAGATGGGTGACGAGGATGACCTCAGGTCAGAATACATCACCTCTTGGTCAGATGATTTAATTTGATAAAATAGACACAAGTTTAAAGAGAGGAAGAGAAATATCAGACCAGTAAATTTGACTTTTTCTATATAACACTTCATTCTCATGCTATCGGTGTAAAGTCACACAAGATAATGAAATGATTTGATAATGTTCAGGGAAAACAATGTGACACAATAAGATAAAAGGATCGGTTATGAAGTTTGTCTTTTTGTTTTTTCTGTAGTACGCCTAATGAAAAGCTGCTTGGACGTCTGGTCAAGGAAAAGGTATGTTCAAGCGTTTTCATTCATTTATGTATCATATTAGAATATTGGTGATTGTAGAAAATGTGACTTGGTAAAAAACAAAATACATCTGATTTGGATCTGTGTGGGAGAATTTGAAGGAATGAAAAGCCATAATTTGATGGGTTGCAGCATTACATTCAGTTTTTATCTCCCCCCCCCCCCCATCAGTACGACACTGACTTCTATGTGCTGGACAAGTACCCACTGGCTGTCCGGCCCTTCTACACGATGCCTGACCCCAACAACCCGGTGAGTCTCTCCCGACTCATACGCACCAACAGTACACACAGTTATTGGCTACATAATACAGGGTTCGTACGGTCATGGAAAACCTGGAAAAGTCATGGAATTTTAAAATGGTCATTTCCAGGCCTGGAAAAGTTATGGAAATGTGTTATATTCACATGTTCATTTACGCCGAGTTTGAAATAATTTATATGTTTTGTAAAGAAAGACGCTCAAAATATAAATCGACGTACGCTCTCAATACGCTCAATTTTCCAAAAACAATTCTGTTTATACAGAGATTTCAGTTTGGTCATGGAAATTTGGTTTAAAGTCATGGAAATCCATTGGTCAAAATGTGTAAGAACCCTGATAATAAGAACTGTGCCATGACAAGTGTTATGTTCATTTTTGCCGATGAGTTTTGCGGCTGACCTTTTGGTTAAACTTGCGTTGCAGCCGGAGAGCGGCTTAAGACTCCTGCAGCCAGCTGAATGCAATGACTTAGAGCTGCTTTGTAGACATGAAGAATTTAATTTAAGTACTAAAATAAATAGTTTTAGTATCACAATAAACCTGCTTGTCGTGTCACAGAAAAGCCACTGTACTCCAAATGTTTGTTTGCTTTTTATTGTCTTTGTTAAACCACCATGTGGAGAGAGAAAAACTCAATTTGGCTCCCGGCACCTTTTTGTCAACCAGTTCAGGCTGAAGGATTCAACCGCTTGTCGGCTTCGACACGTTTCTACAGTTCTGGACCACTGCGGTCATTCTTTTACTTTTCTTCATCAAGTCTTCCTATATTGTCTGTCTGTTTCTCTCCTTTCTTTTAAAAGAATCTCGACCCTTTCATATGAGAAATGTCCTTTTGTGTTTTCGGCCAGAAATACTCCAACTCATATGACATGTTCATGAGGGGCGAGGAGATCCTGTCTGGAGCCCAGAGAGTCCACGATGCTCAGCTGCTGACCGACAGGGCCATCCATCACCAGATTGGTAAGAGCGGTCTGGAGAGCTGTTCCTGATGGAGGAGCATTAAGGGATGTTTCTGGCTCCCTCTGTTGGTGGAGAGTTTGAATTACAACACCAGGACATGTGTCGAATCCGTGGTCTGTAAAGAATACATGTCAAGTTTGTTGAGCAATCCCTTTTTTGTTTTTATGGCTCACAGATCTGGAGAAGATCAAGTCATACATCGACTCCTTCCGGTATGGAGCGCCCCCACATGGTGGCGGAGGCATTGGTGAGGAACACGTGTTGTTTGTGTGGAACACAGAGGACAGAGATGTTGTGTTTGTGTTTCATTGAACATGGACAACCTGAATTAAAATAAAATGCTGTATGTGAATATGTTCTGACTGGACTGTCTTCCAGGTCTGGAGAGGGTCTGCATGCTGTACCTGGGTCTCCACAACATCCGGCAGACCTCCATGTTCCCACGCGACCCCAAGCGCCTCACGCCTTGAGCGACTGTGAATGAACGGATGCTGTTGATGGGGAAAACAGACTAGAAAGGGGGAGAACAGAGGAGCGAGTGCCACCCTTTGACTTTGACGTGCCACAATGATTAACCAATAAAATGAGGGAATGAAGCTTTTGCAGCAGGGGGGTGTACTTTATTGTTTGTCTAATAACAGAGAAACGGGATTTAGCAGGGTATTGTTTAATTAAGGTCTGCTCACAATTTAACTTTCTTTTAATCAAGTCAGTGTTTGTTTAAGTTCTTTTCTATGGAGATGTTTAAAAAAAAGAAAAAATAATTGACGACCGTACTGCAGATCTGAGCCCCTACCACTACCAGCACAGACTAAGTACTGGTTGTGGTCTCCAGCACTGAGCCTGGAGCGGCAGGTGTTGTACATCATTAGAGGACTAAACACAAATAATAATAAAACGTCTGAATCCATCAAACATACATTTTGCAGTTTTTTGTTTATTTTTTCTGTGCGTACTGTTTCTAAATTCATGACATCTGATAAAAGTAACATTTTACAGACTAATGCGTTCTGTAAACGTGCACATTCACGTCCACGCCAGTGTATCTCATTGTAATCTCTCTGGCGCACGATGATCCACTAAAATAGCACAACGGCAAGACGACATGTCAAATGAGATGTACACAGGTTTCAGTTTCTCTCCTCACTCCCAGTTGGGTCAGTCGAGGAATAAATACACTGCCCTGAGTCACACAGGGCAGGAACAATAGTGTTACTGACACACAATAACAAAGCATACAGTAACATGTAGCTTGGCATTTCAACATTGACAGAGCTGGTATTGAAACACCCTGACTGACTCATTTGTTTACATATAGCATTGTGGTCAATGTCAAGCGATTCCCAGTAAGTAGGAACCGGCAAGACGAGCTCCAACCGAGAGGCTCAGTCAGTAGCACCGCCACTGACCTGGAGGATGAAGAGGAAGATGTGAACAATGTCAATATAGAGAGAGAGCGCTCCGTAGACGTACTCCTCTGGGCTGATGGCCAACTCCCGATTTCCAATAAGAAGCTGGGTGTTGTAGACTAAAAACTAACAGAGAAAAGAGATTATCATAAAAAGAAGGAATATACATTAGTTAAGTGCATGATGGGGACGGGATGCACACATTGTTGTTCATCTCGAGCATAAAGCATCAGGCAGAGCCGTGTTCCGAGAGAAATGCTAAAGGGTAATAATGACTATGTTCCCCATCTAAGCATTTATGCATATTAATATTTGCTATACAAAGGGCACTTGAGGCTGATGGGAGTATCATTTGCATCGGTAATTTTCCATCAACCATAGTAAAGATAAAAAAGTCAGAGGCCTCCCAAAGTTATTACAAATAACCTGGGGGTAGATGTCATGGCCACACACCCAACGCCTGTTGAGACATTTCACTTAAAACTACCAATAATCTGAACTTCTTATGAGGCTAAAACACGTCAAGGGACCAACACGGCTATTTTATACGAGCTGAGAACTTTTAATATCTTTGAATGTCAACCCATTCACTGGATTTTGAGTTTTATTGGACAAGAACACTTTGACCTACTGGTGGTGTTCGAGGGAAAGTCAAGGGATAACCAAAGTAATTTAGGATGCCTTTGAACCGTGAAGGTCTGGACACAATCTGATGGCCTTCCATCCAATAACTGTTGAGTTATTCCATTCTGGACCAAAGGGTTGGACCGACATGATTCATTGCCACAAATATACAAATCTAGTGGGTGGATTGCAATTAATTGAACTGATCATGTTTAATATCCCAGAGAATTAACCCTTTGTGCTCTTTTTGCACCACAACAAAATGTGAATTTACCACGGATCACATCCCATAAACGTAGAGGCAGAATGCTTTCAAATGTCCAGAGCATCATTATGTTGCTATGGTGACTATCCTTTTCAATTTGAGTAGCCGTCTTTCCTCCAACGGGAACGTCTAGACGAGGCTGATGGATCTAAGGCTCTTAAAATATCAGATTATCAGTATGTTGTTGTGTCTAGCAAACTTCTATGTATCCCCGGTGTTGGGACCATTAAGCCTCTTGCTGTTCAACTCGTGATAAATACCAGGCCCAAATCTTCCCCTTGAATTCACGTGAGCGTCCACTCACCAAAGTATAAACGAGGGCTCCGATTGCGGCGTAGAGCATATGCAGCCATGGGACCTGTTGAGGGACATGAGAAAGGCCTCTGAATGTGAGAGAACCTCTAAAATAACTTCTACTCACACTGAGAAACAGTGTAGAGAATCACATGGGAGTCCTCACGTATTGGAAGGAGAGGACGACAGCTGTGACGATCCCAATGATCATGAGCGCAACAGAGGCGATGCAGAGAATTCCCCCGCAGGAGGTGAAGTCCACCTGCAGCCAGAAAACCAGTCATTAATGGGAGGAAAGAGAAGATAACAAGCAGCAGCAGCAGCAGGCTTTGTCATTTCAAAGAGGATCAGACTTATGAGAAGGAAAAAACAAATGTTGGGTGGATGGATTTTTTACTTATTTATCTCGAGTTGCATCAGACAGAGAAGTCGGTTGCACATCTTATCCCAAAATGTGGATAAATATTTAAAGGAACTCAGTGCCCCCATTGTAATGTGAGACAAAGGTGCTTTTTCAAACTGACAACAAAGACATCCTGTGACACAAGAGACACCGTTTACATCTCCATCTACCTTGGTTTGGAAGCAGAAGATTGTGACAGCTATGCAAACTAATGCGGTTATTCCCATGGCGAGAAACACTGCCTTTGTTTCATAATAGCTGTAAAAGATACATATCATTATTCAAATAAACACTAAGGATGTCACCGGGTTTAATGCATCAGCATCAAAATGTACAGTATTTGTATTTTTTTGGTGTATTGTCTGAGTTTGAGCCAAAGACTCACCTGGAAATTGTCCCAGACATGTAAGACAAGGCGAGAGTCTGCAAGATACAACATGTAAACAATGAGTGGGTTGGAATATCTTGCAGTTTTTTTTCTTTCTTCTTACTGGCTGTCTTTGTTTTGTTCTGCTTTATTATTCCAAGACCCAATATTGCATTCTGATCTAATGTCTATAACAAAGAAGACTTACAAATATTCCCAGCAGTACAAGGTTCCATGGGAAACGCCTCCTGAACACAAGAAAACATTAACATTAAAAGATATATACACACTCAACTATGATTATGGGTTATGAATATTTATACAAGATGTAACATTATCAAGAGAAAAACAGTTTCCAACGTATTAAAAAAGGCCAGGGCTATGCTCACCTCGGCTCTTTGCAGCAGACGAGAAGGCAGTAAACCATAAAATAGACCACACTATTGAGACATAAATCACTATGATTGTTACTGGATATAACAGAATGTCATGAGAGAAATAGCACTGAGAATAGTGTCACTTCTGGGGAGTTGCTCAGTCTGTGTTTAATTGCACTGAAAGTATGTTATTGGTTTGTTCCTGCAGTGTAACTCACAGAGATGCCCAGTAGATGCCTGGGTATTTGATGACGAATAGCCTCACTGGGTCCCTATGGAAGCAGAGACATGAGGGGTCACTCGGCGTAAACTGTTCCTCTCCCTCCACCAGATACATCCAACTCTGGAATATTAAACCGTGATGAACAGGGGACACTTACACAAAGGTAAAGACAGCGACAACTGAAAAGGTGACGGCAAGCTGCGCTGTTAAAATTAAGTAAACCTGCCCAAAAACACAAAACCAAGCAGGTCTGTTGAACACATAATACATCATTTCAGTGGCTGCACATGATTTTCGTCAGACATGCAGAAAAAGTCCTGTGTGTGGTATGACCAATGATGGGAATCATTACCTTTCTTATAAAGGCATGCCTCACAGATGTGTTCTCCCACTGGGTGCTCAGAAGATCCTCCATCTCTCCTGCAGAATTGGGAACAACAAAGTGGTAATTTATACTACTTGCACCGAGAAGCTAATTTATTATAATGCAAGACTTGAATAACCTAAGTCCTGTGTCATCTCCTCAGAACCTTGGTTGGATGGAGACACTCCAGCAGAGAGAGTCGGTATTGTGGTCGCCATCCCAGACGCAGAGTAGCCAGAGGCTGCCCTCATCCCAGCTGGCGGGTTGACGCCCTCCTGGCCCCAGTAGCCCGGCGGGCCGGGGTCCATGCCCGGACTGGGGCTATAAGATGGAGGTGGTGGAAGAGGGGAGCCAGGCTGTGGCTGGTGGGGGTAGTTTCCATACTTAGGGTGGTGCAGGGCATCGTCGTAGGGTGGAGGATTATCAGTTTTAGACGTCATGATCTTTCCTTGAAGAGGGGATGAGTGAGCTGGCATATTGACAAGAGAATATACATATAAAAGGTATAGGAACATCCATAACTTAGACCTCAAGTCTCAAGTCTGGTCAGCTTTCTCAATCAATTACCATGTACTTATACTTTTCATTGTCACACTTACTAAAATGAAATGTGGTTATTGTATGATTCATATTATGCAAATCTACAGCGATGAATCCGCTTTGTCATTTGTGATTACAGTCCAAAATGATGTAGCTATCTGCTGGAAAAAATACATGCCCGTGCACAAATAGATAAATATCAAATAACCTGGTCGTACTAGAAATGTATATAGGAGCAGAGACACAAAGTGAGAACATAAACCACTAAGATAGAAACATAATAAAAAACATATTACTCACCGGGCAGTTTCAGCCTGAAATGGGATCACTGTCCCGCTCGGTCCTTTCTCTTCTCGGAGGTTTGCAGGCTAACACCACAGGTGTATGTCATCTTTGTAATAGGATATGTCCACTGAAACTTACACTGATACTGATGTGTCTCAGAAAGCATGGGGACTCCGGTTGCTCAAGCTCCTATTCCAAGTAAAATAAATGAAATGCAATTGTGCCCTAGATGCATTTAGTAGGGTAGGGTATAACACTACTTCCAACATTGAGTGGATTTTTTAAGCATTCATCCTGAGAATATTTTATTTCTAAAGACCTATTGTACTTCCCCCTTCTCATTAGACCCACATGTTATGCATAGAACTATCCAGCCAACCATAGCGGTCTCAGAACATTAGGCGGTGGAAAATTATTTTTGAACTTGGTTCTGTATCGATGCAATCTACAATTAACTCCGGTGGAATTAAGTATATTTGTCAAAAGGATTGAGAAGTAAATGCTGGGCTACAGGTATTACTTCTTAGTAGGCCTATATTATTATAATTTATATTTATATTACCTATATAATTTACTTTACTCAGCACTTTACTTTGTTTTCCCCCTGTATATTTAGTATTAGTATTAGCATTTAGTTTTTAGTATTTAGTTTTGTGAATTCTATTTATTTTCATGAATGCTCTGATGTGCACCGCTGCTGGGATTTTTGAAATTTCCCCACTGAGACGAATAAAGGAATATCATATGATATCATATGATATCATATCATATATTAATATATTAATATATTTGTGTGGAATTGGAATTAACTTTGAATTGGAATAAGAATAATTGAGTGCAAGGCACAACACACAATTACAGAGAATTTGTTTAAAAAAGTAGAGTAGATGTGAAATTAGTTTTTGTTCCTAATGTTTTCTATAATTAACGCTATTCTATTTCTATGGTGGACAGTTGTATTTTGTATTTGTGTCGCCTACATCTCCTCGCTTCCGGGTTGTGCGTCGCGACACGTCATTACGTCACGCTCAGAAGCTATGGCGCTTCCTGATTGGACTGTAACTCTGGTTGCCACCGCATCCTTTTTCTTTTGCTTATATGTATGTGTTCGCCACACACGCAAAGGACACGCACTCTGGAGGAAACTGTTGTGCAAAGTAATGGCCCGCACGGAGAAGCCGCTGTTCCGAATTGCGTGAGTACGACCCGACCTTCCTCGACAGCACCGGGTTGTGTCGCCGCCGCGGTGGTCACACGCGCGAGACACAACATTCTTGCCATTCCTATTAACAGAGGCCCAACACAACTGTACAATATTCTCACATTATATGTTGCTTTGTCAGTCAACAAAAGTAATTATGTTGGCCCTGAAATGTGGTCAAAAATATCCACTGTTTTATAAACATTCCGCTCCACATATTTCGACGCCTTTTCTTCTTTTTTTCTTCATGCCAACCAACTAATGTTAGTTGTCAGCTACAAGTTACAATGTTTTTTATACTTGGTGCTGCTTCGCGGAACCCTTTTTGCACAATCTAGAACATTTCTGTTGTGATTGGTGGTATTTTAATTGAACGCTAAGACAGTCAACACTTTGTCCACGACATTGTGGCATATGTTTATAAAGATGGTGACATGGTGTTATCGTGGGAACACACACACACACGCACACACACACACACACACACACATACACATTAACATACACACACACACACACATGCACACACATACACGTATACACATTCATACATACATGCATACATATACACACATATACACATTAATACACACACACACACACACACACACAAACACACACACACACCGTGTTTCATAGCTCTTTGATCTGTTTCCCAGGTACACACTGTACACTAAGACCAGACTTGGCTACATGTACTACAAGAGGCAGATGAGGAAAGCCCGAGAACAGTACCCTGCTGGACACTCCACAGCTCAGCCCATGGAGATTAACGGTATGCATCGTTCTAGATGTCACTGTTTACTATGTGCATAGTTCAAATGTTCTAAGTTATGAAATGCTGAGTGCCCTCCAAAGAAAACAAAGGCTCTGCTAGCTGGGTCGAACATAGTGCCTATGTTTTACAGGATTACATTTTATTACTATCAATGCACAGGTGCGTTCATGTCAGGACACACCAGGAGCATTATATATCTTTTAATACTACACTGTCATTCTGAATGACATTGTTATTGTTATTGTCCTGAATACTTCATACTTGTCTGTCTGCCCACAGGTATCAAAATAGTTCCTATTCCGGTCCTGTCCGACAACTACAGCTACCTTATAATTGACACAGCCTCTAGTGTGGCGGTTGTTGTCGACCCTGCGGACCCCCAAACCGTTCAGGTGAACTCTACTGTCTGTCTGTTATGTGCATGCATGGTGTCTCAAAATCACTTAAAGACCTTTTTAGGTTATATGCTGCGTTCGGATCAATGTTACTATGCAGATAAAAACATTTTGATGCGTAATAACTGTTGCTGCCTTCGTTGCTAGAGGGGATGGATAGCTCGACAACACATTACCTCGGTCAAACGCGGTTTATATGACAAATTATGATGACAATTATTAGCATTTCACTCCAGCATGTGAGTGTCAACAGTTGTGCTGAATGAGTGCCTTTGTGCCTTCTCAGCAGCATCTCTTACAAGCACAAAAGTAAAATTGCTAAAGCTATAGTCTGAAATATTTTGCAGCTCAATGGGTTTTTGAAAATGCTGCTGAAGTGTTGTTTGATATGGTGATTAAAGTTGTGACAGCTTTTGGATTTTTTCTTTTTCAGGCAGCTCTTAAAGAAGAGGGAGTGACTTTAGAAGCAATACTCTGTACACACAAGCATTGGTGAGTTTTATATATGCATGATGCATGTTGTGATGGGCCTTAATGAACCTCATATGACTAGGTTATTATGACTGTATATAGGTAAACATGGTGTTGTCGTGCACATAAATGCTGGTGTACATATTTTAACACGTATTCTGCCTAATCCAAAGGACACACCGACACCAATTTGAATACATTTGAAAGTTACGTGGGATAGTTTCTCTAGACTTTATGTTGAATAAAGAGTTTGTGGTTGTTGAGGTCGAGCATTGATTGAAAGCAATGACACTTTTTCTAATGTGTCCACAAAACTGACATGCCTCTGCTTTGTGTTTCCAGGGATCACAGTGGGGGAAACAAAGGGTTGACAAGGATTCACAGCTCATGCAGAGTTTATGGAAATGCAGCTGATAACATTCCTGGCCTCACGCAGTAAGTTCCTGCTTCCCCACAGAATGAGTCTGACTACTCCGTCCACTAATATGTGTGTTTTTTAAACAACCTCCGTCCATACGGCGATTCAGCATCGTTTGCAAAATAGTTTTGGTCCATACTTGCAAGCCGTAAAACGAATATCACACGACTATTCAGGTAGACTGGTGCCAGTGTAAATAGAAAGTAGATTGGTTGCTTAGTTGTATGAGATATGACGGGTATTACATTAATCTTTAATAATGAAAGGTTATGCTTTATACTTAAGATCTTCCTCTGAAATATTTCTCTTTACACATTTTGTGGAGTTTTCCAAGTAATATTTTTTTAGACTTTGTTCCAAGTCTGCAGGTCTTATTGCACAACAAGTATAGTCAACAAGGCCAGTAAATAGTTAAATGAATCAATTAAGTGTCACGTGACATGGGCGTGACCAATCAGGGTAGGACAGTCGTGACTGTGAAGATACAAACAAATAGCGAATGCGGGTGTCTACTCATCATTGTAATACTTCCACCGTCCACACGAGGAAGTCAACCCCAGAGTTGTTAGACGTATCCGTCCTCGTGAGAGTTTTTTAAACTTGTCGGTACTCTGCGGCGTAGTTGCGGACGCTCAGTGTAAACATAACAAAAGATGTGAGTTTTCAATTGGCAACGTAGGCGTGTGGAGATGGCCCCAGGCCTGTTCCCTCTGTCAGCTCTAGTAGAAGCTGAATGCACGGCGCATTATCGTAGTACGATAAACTGTCAGATTATTCTGTACATCAAGATGTTTTCTATTGATCTATTTTTTGTTCCAAAAAAATCAGTTGACTATGTTTTAGAAATGTATTTCCCAATGCCCCTTTTAAACTTATTGGGTCAGGGTTAGGGTTAGGGTCCTCTTAAAAACTCCTATGTTTCCCGTTCCCAGCCCTCTCTCACACAAGGACTCGGTAACGGTCAGCCGGATGCACTTTAAGGCGCTCTTCACCCCTGGACACACAGTGGGCCACATGATCTACCTCCTGGAGAGCCAGGTGGTGGACGCACCCTCCAGCCTCTTCTCTGGTGACCTGGTGTTCCTCTCGGGATGTGGTGAGTCTTAACACAGAGATAATCACGTACAACCTACATTATGTATCACAGCAACACAGAAAAGACCGAAAAGAGGTGCGACCTCTGTGATGCTGCTGTGCGATGTAAACACTGCACATCTCATGGGCCTATGATTCACGAAGGAGATGAGGGATGAGGAATTGGCTTGAAATTGTTTGCTAATGCTGAACTAAATAGGCATCTGCTCGGTATGGTTAGTGAAAAGAAATCCGGAGGGTGGGACGATATTTTTTTATTTTATACATATATAATTTATTTTATTTTGTATTTTATATTTCACTTTGCATACTATACTTTATGCACAGTCACTTTCTTTCTTATATCTATATTTTATTGTGTTTAGTTTATCGGTGCTACTGTGTCAACAAATTTCCCCTTGGGGATTAATAAAGTATATTTCTATTCTTTCTTCTCTTCCGTATAACTGACTGGATACGCTTATGCTGCAGTACCCATAAGTGGCCACAATGTGGCCACAATGTCTAGGCAATCTATTCTACACAGGAGCGTCCTGAGATCAATAAACCAGATCACTCAACTGGTAGAAACTGCCTTTGCACAGTTATACGATCATTTAATTTCACCTTTTCATATTGAGTTGCCTTTTTCAAAAGCCCCAATGCTTTAGGGCTTGATTGCTCACCATGATGGGAGTTTTGCTCTGTCTGCTCTTTGAAAATACTTTACTATTCTTTTGGATTGTAAGGTTTAAGATTGCAGCAGAGTTTTGTGGTGTTTGCATCTTTATTCCCGACTTGTTTATCGCACAGCCGACAAATAACGTTGTTCACATCCTGTGCCTCTCCTTTGTTGTTTGGTTTAAAATATTTAAAGCATTTCCCATTCTCTCTGCTAAGGAGTACGAAATAGGTCATCAAAGTTGACATTTGTATTGGTAGTACTATTGCACGAAACAATAACATTCCGTGCAATAGTCTTCCACCTTCCCCGCCTCTCTTTCACACACACACACACACAGTGTGTTTACATGCATTCGAATAACTGGCTCATTCGGACAGAAATCGAATTATCCGTTTCATGTAACACCTTTGTTCGACTGTATGCGGTCCAACTACGGTCCGATTGACACCCCTGGATTACTCGACCCGATGCGGTTGATAATCCGGCCGTCGCGGCATGTAGCGGTGAATTGGACTAGGAACCGGACTTTGCGTCGAGTTGCAGGGCTCTCAAGTGTCACACAGTTCGGTCTTAACTCCCGCACTCCCGCCACACATCGTATTTCTTCACGCTGAAAACAACTCTCGGCTATTTAATGTTTTAATGTGCCGCAGCGACAACATGAGCTTGCCCCGCCACTCTCCCCGGAAAACAAATGCTTCCTGGAGTTGTGCTGTCACCTGGCGCTTATCAGCCAATCAAAAAAAGGAAATGTGCTACACAACAGGAGTTGTCATGAAAACGGCGCCACCTGGCGTATCGGAGGCGACATGTTTTCAGCCAATGATTCGAATTACTCACTGCCATGTATACTGGGATAATAACAGACCCCCCCCCCCCCAAAGATAGCAAAGTCTGACTAAAGCAATAAAGCAATATTCGAATTATACCATCATGTAAACACACTGACAGTGAGGGACATAGCGTCTTCGTCTCCATAAATGTCTGTTTTTTGTTGTTTGTTTTTATTTCACAAAACATACTGCTTCAATCCATATTTGTTGGCATTTAGCTCTTCAAAAACTAAAGTTTCACTGCACTCACTCCTGCTGCACCGTACATTATGTTTATGAAGCATGGCGAAGGCAACAGGAGGAGAGAGATCGGACATGCACTCGAGAGCAACATGTCCACGAAACGACGAGCGCACGTCTGTCATCCTAACCCCGCAAAGTAATGTGCAAATGAACGTGGACGTCGTACCTATTTCAAT
This sequence comes from Liparis tanakae, assembly GCA_036178185.1. Lineage (NCBI taxonomy): Eukaryota > Metazoa > Chordata > Actinopteri > Perciformes > Liparidae > Liparis > Liparis tanakae. The sequence goes on from CM070107.1 coordinate 16,306,907, forward strand.
TTCCATCAAGAAAGCCAATTATTTTTTCATTGCCAAATGCAATGTTGCATAATGTGTGTGCTTAAAAATGCAAGGCTCTGTAAATGACTTTAAAAGCGTGGCTAATGTTGAATACTTACCGTGTTTCAATCTCCTTGTTACTCCTTCTGTTATTGTTACTTGTCCCCTGGAGGCTTTAAGGAAGTTAATATTAGGAAGTGTGCAGGTCTTTAACACATCATTAAAATACAAAATTATTTAAAGACAAATGACTACTCCTTCGCGTCTAAAGGGGTCAGCCGAGGTGGTTCGGGCCTCTAATCCGGATGCCTCCTGGGCGCCTCCCCTTCAGAGGTTTTCCAGGCCCGACCAACTGGGAGGAGACCCCGGGGGATAAATAAGATGTGATTCCTAGCAATTGAGCAATAAAAAAATGTGTACGTACCCTGTTTGCTTAAGTGAAGTAAAATCTGTTCTTATTATTCTCAGGGCGGATGTTTGAAGGCAGCGCCACCACCATGCTGTCGTCTCTGGACACGGTGGCCTCCCTGAGTGATGAAACTCTTTTATGGCCCGGTAGGAAAACAAAATCTCTCTCTGTCCAACGAGTGCGTCGGTTTTTCTGTGTGATTTAGATGCGCTGCTGCTGCTGGTCTGAATGTGTTGCTGTGGCTGGATTTCTGTACTTTATGGACACACTGCAGAAGTCACAAACAAGGTTGTGTGTCCACCGGCTGTCCTTCAGGTCATGAGTATGCAGAGGACAACCTGCTGTTTGCGGCTGAAGTGGAGCCGCGCAACACTGCCAGAGAAAACAAATCTCAGTGGGTGCTGCAGCAGCGCGGCCAGAGGCTCTGCACGGTGAGAATGATGTATCGCTGTTGTTATGCCTCTTGTGCCACATTTGTTCCAGGGAGGATGCACGCTGTCACCTGGGAAGAAGGGTTTATCACCTGCCTCCAGTGCATGTGTCAGGCGCTCAGTCTGGGGCAGAGCGACGGTTACCTGTCGAGTGCAGCGGCGATCCAGAATTTAGATAAGTTTGTATCTGCCGTCCACGCAGCGTGGCACTGGAGGCAGTGGCACCCATTTGTGACGATAGATGTGTGTTTATTTTTGCTTGTCGGCAGGAAAAGCTCAGGTGTTATAGATAACTTTACCAACGGCCCGGTCGGCTGTGAGAGCTCGACAGTGAGGAAGCGCAGACGATACCAGGACTCTGAAACTGAAGCAATGGAAGTCAGCCTTCTAAGTGTTTACTTCTGTGCTTTATACACATTATCAACTATAGTGGCGTCTCTGGCCTGCTGTGATACCACCTCCGCAAACTTTTTACATTCCATTAGCTACAACTGGTTTTGTATAGTGGGAAAGGAGAGTTTTACAATAACCTACATGTTAGCAGAGATTCCCGTTAAAACTTCAACTCTTTGATTTAGCTGATTCTAACTTGTGTGAGCACCATGTCCGTTTGGAGCGCGTGTTTGTTCGGAGCGGTTTGATCACCCCACCGGCTGCACAGAGCGCGAGCATTTGTTCATTGAAAGTGCACCAACTTCAACACGGCATGTCTCTGGGTCCTAAACAAGGCCTCCTACGAGTGTGAAACGGATCGGATGAACTGTACACGCGTGGACAGACGTACAGAGAGTCCTCGCTTTACAGTTGCATGATGCTCCCACAGCGCCACCTATTGGCCAAATGGCACCAAATCAGGAAATGTGACATTTCTTTCAGTTGGTGTATGCAAAGGACAGGGAGAACAGACAGACTGGGAGACAGACAGATATCATTGGCTTAATTAAATGCATAAAATGGAAAGATAAAAGGTGATTTCTTGTTTTTTAGGACACGTTTTGCCGTTTTTTTTATTGGGCTTTGAGTCGGCAGCATCCGCTTGTCACCCACAGTGGTGTTCCTTAGCTGAGCGAGGGTCTGGTGATTTAGTGTGGCTGCTGGAGCGAGAAGACGCACATCCATTTTGAGGAGGGCTGCCTCTTTGTTCCCCGTTGCCAGAGTCCCTCCACCATCGGGGAAGAGAGGCAGTACAATCCGTTCCTGCGCAGCCACTCGCCGGATCTGCACCTGGCGCTGGGCGTCCAGCAGCTCCAGGATGAAGACTGGACCCAGTTCCGAGCGCGGGTGCTGGAGGAGCTGCGCAAGCGCAAAGACCTCTTCAACAGGAGATAGGGTTCACCCGGACCGCCGGCTCAACGACGGAGGAAAGAGCTCGCCCGTTCTGGCAAGTGGTACGTTTTAAAGGAACGGCGAGCGGAGCAACGAGGTGCGACTGAAGAGTTAAACATGTTCATTGTTTGACCTTTATCCGAGAACACTAGGGACATAGTCGCAACTTTAATTTTGACATGATACGAATCAATAAGCCCTTTACCTCTACACGTTTGTATCGAGTTGATTTTGTGTTGATAGACGGAACAATGCTAAACAATGTATTTTTTTAAAGTAGAGAACTAGACATGTCGATTTGCACGAGTAGCTTTCTATCGTTTTACAAGTAGGTACGAGCAGACTTCTGGTGCTGGTTCGTGACAGAATAGGATAGCCGGCCGCCTCCTACTTAGTTTAATTTAGCATGTTAGGTACTGTATTTCCACTGCATCGTCTGTTGTTTTTTAAGTGATGCATTGTTTTGAAAAGCTTTCTTTGGGAGGCTGGTTTCACATTCACAGTGTTGCTGAGGAGCGATTAACTTCTCCCCGGATGTTGGGACTTTTTGGACTTGAGTATTTAAATGTGAATATATGTTTTTGTTGAATTTTTTTCAACAAGGATGGTACGGTTAATCTTACAAATATCACACGGACGTCTTGCTGTCGGTGTTGGCACAATGTCCAGGGAAGAGGAGGAGCCTGTGCGCGAGCCTTTCCTGTGACTTGCTGCTGAATCCATGAGCCAGTTGTTTTGTAAAGAGATGTTGCTCACATTCATTATTTTCCAGACACATTGGAATGATTGTGCATGGCTCTCTCAGTCAACAGTTTAGGAAATAAAAACACTATAATATATTTTTTATAACACTATACAGAAGGTGGTAAAGTGGACAAAATCCCAGATTTGCTATCAGTTTGGAACGATCTTTGTCCGCTTGACGTTTCGCCCAGTTAAATAAATGCGCTTGACGTTTCCGTAGCTTCTTCTTGTATGCAAGCTTACGATGCGGCACCTGGTCACTTCATTTGATTCACAAAAATCAAAATTAGAGAATACGTCACTGCCCTGCTGCACACCTCGAGGGGGTCATACGGTGTATATATATATATATATATATATATATATATATATATATATATATATATATATATTTTTTTTTTTTTTTTTTTTTTTTGGAGAGGGATTTTTTTGGAGTCAACACATTGTTTCTAAGGAACATCCTACTCATTCTACCTTTTTATAACAAATTGTTTCACATTCAGAGTTGTGCTGGTCAAGTCTCAGTAGCACTGCGAGACCATGAACAACAAGTTTGAAGGATTATAATGGATTCTAATGTATGCAATGGGATGGAAATACTGTTAAAGAAATGATTTCTTATTTTAACCCATAATGGAGATGATAAACATACAGGTGATGTTGAATCAAGCTCTATGTAGAAAAACACTGTTCTCCAATCAATAGAATGTATTATATTTAAGCGAAAGATGGTGATGGACAGATCTATAATTTTCGTTCTAATATGCAAATACAATGTGAAATAGATTCTGGTACTCACACTTCAGAAGGAATTTTTTTTATAGCCAATTTGGAAACTTGGAAATGTATATTATTCAATATATTGAAGGAGTTATACTGTGACGATACAATGGCTGCAAAAAATGTCAGTATAATAAACAATCTTCTTCCCATACACTGTATTGTTTCTGTTGTCATGTTGTAATAGAAATGTGATGCAGCCTCTGTTTGGGTGGAGACGGACCAGAATGCAAAGGAATAAACATTTAAACTTCTGAGGAGCTGCGAACGCTCCTCAGACTCCTCCGGTGCTCCTGCACTTGTGCGTGTATCAAAGCACTGTGTCCCCTGGTGATTGTTGACTAAAATGTTATTCTGTTTGTTTGATGCCAATTCCCATCTTATTTGCATAAGTTTGAGTTATGAATACCACCACATGGGAGACTGTTTTACTTCAGGTTACGTTTTAATGAGGGGGAAAATGAAAGTAGACTCCTTCATTAGGGCTGTGTATGTTTTTTATTTGTTATCTTTGTCAGTGTTCAAAACTGACAGCTGAGTTATTTTTCTTATGCTGTGACTACTCTAAACTCAAACGAGAGAATAACCTACTTAACGCACATGCAGAAGATACTGGGGGGGGGGGGAAGAAAAAGGTGAAGTGAACTTTCTGTTGATAAAGCAGGACAATGGTACAGCGCAACGGGCAGTGGGATCACAGACCAATGGACTGTAGATGTCACGGCTTCTGTATACATCATGACCAACAAGGTCCTCCCTCATTAGACTCTTACACTCATTTACACATCGCTGCACAAGGGTATACTTTAATTACACACATATTACATTGTATTCTTTTGGGGATTTTCACATTTTAATGTGAATTTTATTTATACCTATAAGTGGTCATTTCACATCCCATGGGATTGCTTTATATTGTGTTGTAAACTTAGATGTACAAAAATAAAATAAAGTATTAATAAAATATACTTGTTTAATCTGTCTGGTTATTTAAAATGTACAATTCCACATACAATGCACTTTAATGTGTTGTTCTACAGCGAGACCATGTTTTTTCTTTAATAAACAAAAACATTGCCATTTTTGCAGAATTCTGAAAGTGCGCAACAGACAGTGACCATATAAACTATGTTTACACGGTAGTCTGGTAGATGTTCAAATATGGAAACTACCTATGGAGTTAACTTATAAAAAACTATTTAGTTTCAGAATCTCATGCAGCCTTTTATTATATCCTGTATCCTAAATGATAGTCCTGTCTCCTTATTACTGCTTCTTGGGATGATAATACGATTCTGCATGTCACTTAAATTATCATCTACTAACGACTCCGAGTAGAAGTGAATAAACCAAACAACACGTCAGAGCCCCGTCTTTGTGATGTCTTTCGCTCCGTTTCATTACGTCACTCCGCTCCGGGTTTTACGTCTGATCTCGGTGACGTCACAAGTAGGAAGCGGATCCGGAAACACGAAACTCTCCCAGCTCGCTGTCAGTCTCCAGGCTGGACTTCTCTCTCTCCCTCTCTCTCTCTCTCTCGCCGGGCAAAGCTTCTCGGTCAAAATGTTGAAGGCGGTTATTCTAATCGGAGGCCCCCAGAAAGGTGAGAACACGTCTCGTGCTCGCCTGGTTCCCGGTGTCGGCTCAACGCGAGGCTGCTGAGCCCTCTGTCAACCGGCTGAGCTTGTTTACGACACTGACGTGGCATAAACAAGCCTTGAGCGTCGTGTGTTTGAGAACAACGACACTTACTGACACGGTGTAAACAACAACAACACTCTGTGGGTGGCCGTTCCGTAAACAGTTGTATATATTAACTTGTTATTGTCTCATTTCATTTAAAATACATAATCCCCCGTGAAGATATTACAGGGATTATGTGCAACATTATTGACGTCACACGCACAGTTGACCACACCCCCAAATATAAAGATGGACATTTAAAATACAGATTCTAAAAATCAAAAAAGAGAGAGAGGACATGTCGTCATGTATGCTCACTAGATGAACAAATAAATAGTGGTCTGCATTGTAAATTGATTTGCAAGTAATCCCCATAATGCTTTGCAGGTACGAGGTTCAGGCCGCTGTCATTTGAAGTGCCCAAGCCCTTGTTCCCTGTGGCCGGTGTGCCCATGCTGCAGCATCACATCGAAGCGTGTGCCAAGGTGAGCGTGCAGGGTTGAGCTTGAATTAAACAAAATATAAATTACATTTTAAGTTCAGTCCATCTTTACGTGTTGTGATTCAGACCAATGATGAACATCCTTTGTGTTACAAGGTACCGAATATGAAGGAGATTCTGCTCATCGGCTTTTATCAGCCAAATGAAGAACTGACCAGGTTCCTGTTCAATGCGCAGCAGGAGTTCAAAATTTCCATCAGGTAAACGGCACAGCTCATAAACAGGTAAACAGCAGAGCTCTTAGCTACGTCACTCAACGAGTACAGGCGGGATAGTTACTTGTATGCAGATCATTTATAGCAATAATTTATAGCTTAATCTCATATAAAGGGGGGGGGGGGTGGTTATGAGACTGCTGCTAAGGTGTTGATTTCATTAAAAATGTTCTCATTGTACGAGAAGGTCAGTCTTTTTTCATATATACATTTATTCAGTAAACATAGACACTGTTTGCACAGAAATATCTGTTATATGAATTATTATTCTTGACTCAATGTTGGAGTAATGGTACCTTTCCAATGCTGATTGACTGCAGGTCTGCTGTTCTTCCCGACTCTCCACCTCAGGTATCTGCAGGAGTACTCAGCCCTGGGCACGGGAGGGGGAATCTATCACTTCAGAGATCAGATCGTCTCCGGCAGTCCGGAGGCTTTCTTTGTTCTGAATGCTGATGTTTGCGCAGCGTTTCCGCTGGCAGAGATGCTCAGCTTCCAGCAGGAACACGGAGAACCAAACAGCTTTGTGATTCTTGGGACGACGGTGAGAGATCATTCTTCACAATTCCTTTCTTTTTATGCTCTTCTTAAGAAACACTCCAAAAAATTGCGTCTTTCTGTCATTTATTATTTCGCTTTTGGCACGCTGAATATAATGACATATCAGATCTCTATCTTTCAATGTAAAACATGTATGTGTCCTAATATGTACTGCCATTCTTCTCCTATCAGGCAAACAGAAAGCAATCCATGAATTACGGCTGTCTTGTTGAAAACGAGGACACACATGAGGTATTTAACACTTCTCTATTTTATTTCCTGGAATTATCACTAATTATTATTCCACCTTTTTGATAACAACTACTACTCTTTATTTGTATTTTTTTATTCAGGTCTTGCATTATGTGGAAAAGCCAAGCACCTTCGTGAGCGACATCATAAACTGCGGCATATACCTCTTCAAGCCTGAAATCTTCCAGCATATCGGTGCCGTCTTCCAGAAGAACCAACAGGACATGTCGCTGTGAGTTGGATCCCCCGTGGGGGCCTGTGTGGGACTGCGGGTGAATTCCATGTAATCCATTTCTTTGGTTCTCTTCATTTGTCCTTTTTTCCTTCCCTTCTCCTCCCTGCCATGATTTCTGTTTGCTCACACAATCATCAGAAATCCATACGATGGGTAAGTCGGTGAATGTAGGCGGCACGGTGTAGTTCTAGAGCACTCGGTGTGTGGTGTGAGCTGTAGGAAGACGACCCGTGAGGAGTCCGAGTGCACAGGCCGCTTTGTGAATGTTGCCCGTCTTTGCCGAACGATGCACCTTCCGTTGAGCGAGCCGCTTGCTTTGATTAATTAATTAATGAATTAGATCTTTTGGCAGATTTAATCCTTGAAGCGGGCGCTGCATTGTTCTTGCCATTGCAGAGTCGGATGAGAGAACGTGTGCCTCTACAGCACAATAATGAAGCACACACCGAAGTGTAACAACGGTGACGAGCAGTGCGTTGTGTGCTGGCCTTGATCGAGGTAGACTTTACATAAACGGTTCTTCTACTAGCTGGCCGTAGCTTCATATGTATTGGACAATTATGAGAGGGTTATTAATATTTAATAGACAAGATACAAATATTTTTGTAGATTTACAAAGAAAAAAAAGTTTGGTATAATTATTATTGTTGCTGTCGATGCTGCTCGCAAAAATTGAATTAAAAGCTTTTGCATTTAGTGAAACTTTAAGTTCCACAGCTGCATGTTACGTTGTGAATTCTTGCTTTATTTTGAGTCTCTCCACTTCCAGCTGTGCTTCTCGTCTGAACATTAGAGAACGCATCTTTTCTGATCACGGCCTAAATGTGCATGTGGACGGACAGCGGCCTGGTCACTCACTGATGGGATGAATCACACATTTGGGATTAATACGGGGATTTTTATTTTATCATTTTTGAAGATTGTACTCCTTTTTTTTCCCTCACTTCTTTGATATATATATATTTTTTTGAATGTTCACTATGGTGTCGTAGATCTACCTTTGGGCACCACAAGGACACCTGACATGTTTCAAAAGGTTAAACAACTCTGCATAATTCACCTGCTCACATCAATAGCACTTAAATCAAGCTGGCCACTGCATCAGCAAAATGATTGAACACATGAGAGATACTTGATAGAGATGAGATGGGTTGTACTGCATAGTCTCTGGGGGAGCACTTTGCCTCAAACCACATCCCTTCCCTTTTGGTAAAACATCGATGCAATCCTTTAAAATATTCTTTTCATCAATATTTAACACTCTGTTTCATCTTGGGGCTCTCACAATACACTATGCCAGAGACCCTGATTTAATATGGAACGCATACACTCCCCCTCCTTAAGTTTGGGATCACTACTAGGTAATCAGCTTTGGTAGCCCAGCACTGACGCCATCAAAGTTCGTATCATTGATGCATTTTCACTCACTCCTCTGATTTAATTCTCGGGGCTGGATTGCAGGGCAGCAATACGTTGTCTTTAAGGAAAACTTTAGAGTTTCTGGTGCCACTGTAAAGAGAGATCAAACACTTGTTTTCATTACTGGTACGCACAACAAGACACACCGTTTATTTAAATTGCCCATTTCATAATTGGGGAGACCGAGGAAGTCATAAAGACATACAATGTGTTGTTGTTCGGGACGTCTTAGCTGTGAAGAGAGAACCCTTGTCATAGGCTTTATTTTTTTGCAAAGTAATGTTTAACTACATTTTATAGAAAGAAAATCTATATTTTAGTCACAACCAAACCCTGACAGAATTAATGTCATTTTCAGTTTATAGTATATTTCTTCAGTTCATAACCCACCTTTCTTTTGGCTTTCATTCTAACCCCTAACTTTGTTTACATGCTTGTATTAAAAACAAACAAATGAGGCCCCCTCTCGCTGTTTTTTTGACTGCCGTGATGACGGTCTGTCTCCTGCAGAGAGGAGCCGACCAACGGCTGGCACCGAGCAGAGGCCATCCGGCTGGAGCAGGACATCTTCACCGCCCTGGCAGGACAGGGCAAGCTCTACGTGTATAAGACCCCCGGCTTCTGGAGCCAGATTAAATCTGCAGGGTGAGTGCACATGCCATGAAGACCATGTGCCCCGTATCCCAAAGGTGGGAGGAGAAGAGACATCGGACATGCATATTGGCTCGAAAAGTATTTAAAGAGAAATTGGTGTGTTCAGATTGAACACAGTGTGGCACTATTTAGATAGATAGATAGATAGATAGATAGATAGATAGATAGATAGATAGATAGATAGATAGATACTTTATTTATCCCCAAGGGGAAATTTGTCGTTACAATAGCAGCACCAATAAACTAAACGCACAAGAATAAAATATAAATATAAGAAACAGTGACTGTGCACAAAGTGAAATATAAAATACAAAATAAAATAAAATACAATTATATATGTATTTATGTATATATTCTATATATACACAACATATATGCAAATACGCAAATTTGAGATTAATTTGGTATTCTTTTTAAAACGGTTAACATTTAAAACATTACGCTTGAACCAACACCATACAATACTACCATAACACCATACAATACTGCCATAATACAAAAGAGACTACATTACACTGATGGCATATAAAAAAAGCCCTTTTATTGGTCATCTTTCTCTAGGTCTGCGATTTATGCCAGCCGGTTGTACCTCAACCAGTATCACACGACTCACCCCGAAAGACTTGCATCAAACAAAGAGGGAGGGCCCAAAATAAGTGGTAAGATGTATTCAAGTTCTGTAACGTTTCTTCTTTTCTAATATTGGCGACAAATGTATTCCTAATGGCTCTCGTCTCCCTAGGTAATGTCTATATCCATCCCACAGCCAACATCGACCCCACGGCCATGGTGAGCATCCTTCCCTAGTGTGTTGTACCGGACACCATGAAGCTTAACTATGTGAAATAAAGGTATATATAACTTTTCTGTTTCCGCTGATACAGTTGGGTCCCAACGTCTCGATTGGCACTGGAGTGACTATCGGTGCTGGGGTCAGAGTTCGAGAATCCGTCATCCTCCACGGTGCAACACTACAGGTGAGCCCCTGTAAAGGAGGACCCTCCAGGGCTCAATCTATTACAATCTATATACACATAATTAGGTGAACTAACTGTTACGGTCAAGCTTTTCTTAAATAGGAGCGGCCATTGCTGAACATAGATATACTCTCTCTCACATAATAACCTGCAAGTTTGGAATTTAATAGGAACTTAAAACTGAGTGCGCGGAAATGTCCCATCCCCCAAAAATCCGCCCTTCCACTGCTGGGGACATCCTAACATTTTATTAGAAACATTAACCACACTTCAACAGTGACGGTGTCTCTGATGTATCTGAACGCTCTTCTGTCACACTAGAAATATGATCTGCCTGTTCCTCTCACAAAGATGTCATTTTTAACGATTTGGGCCCTGGCATAAAATAATTCCATGTCTCCAATGATCACCGGGGGCCTCTGAAGGGAATTTAGAGTTCACGTGACTCACTGGCTCTCATTGCATGCTGCTTACTAGGACAATTTGTTTGTGCAACTAAACCATGCTTATATCGTCTTAATAAGCGTCTTTGGGTATTCAGAAAAGCGCTATAGAAGTCTGAATTATTATAATATATCCACCACTTGTGTTCCAACGGAAAATGGAAGTACTTTGATTTAGCCACACTTAGTTTTTCACTTGGAGGAATAGTATATAACACTGTTATGAACACGTCTGGGATCTAAATGCAGTACATGGTGGTGGTAAGAGACTTTTATTGGAACTGAATGGAGGATCAGGTTGAAAGGCTGATTAATTAGAAGGGGAATCTGTTGCCAGCGGGGAGGAATGGAGATGATGGAGACTGGGATTGCGATTGGGACTGGCGCGATGCGGGGAATGAGGGGAATGAGGGGAAAAGTGTAGATTTCTGGCTGGCTGGGAGAGAGCCGAGCAAGACGGCCGCTGCTGAGGCAGAGGAGAAACTGGTTACTGATGCGAAACACGGGGAAAAAAGCAAAATCGCTGGGAATATAAATCTGAAGTTGGCCTTTGAGTGTAGCTGACACCGAGTTTGAAACGGAATTCTGACGAGGAGCGTTTGAAGATCTGGGGGAGATGCTCTGCAGTCTGATGGGCTGGTGAGAGCCAGGATAGCTGGCGATGAGCTGACTGCGGTAGCCGGGAGAGGGAGGAGAACCACGCCAACACACAGACACCAAACAGGCAGAGGGGCGAGCACTGGGAACACTGGGAACACTGGGAAACACATGGGGACTGTGGTACTTATGGAAACCTGGAACCCTTTTGTAGTGGCCATTTGTCATCCAAAATCCAACAAAAATCTTAATCAAACCGCCATTGATGCACCGTGGGTTTCAGTGTTGACGCACGCAAAAGAAAGTAATGTCCATCTCCGTCTGTTAATATTGTGATAATTTATTTTCTAAAGCAACAAAAAAAGAACAAACAAAATGTAAACACTTCCTCCTGCTGTGTGTGGTAAAAAAACATTGGCCACCCTGGTGCATGCTGGTCCTGTGCTATAACCACAGGTGCCCAGTGTTACCCAATTAGTGACCCTAAAACTAAATATATTAAACTAAACTTCAACTATCATAAGAAACTAACATATCAAAATATAACCTAAATAAGCAATAAAGAATCAATATTACTTTACAATAAAACCTAAATACAAATGTCAAATTAAATAGCTCCTTTGATGAAATGAATGTAATTCACAGTTCTCTGCTGATGAGTGAATGACTGTCCAACCCTGTGAAGGCCAGACGTTTATCTGCCGTGTTCCCGTAGGATCACTGCTGTGTCCTGAACAGCATCGTGGGATGGGACAGCACCATTGGAAAGTGGGCGAGAGTCGAAGGAACTCCAAGTGACCCGAACCCCAATGATCCCTTCGCCAAGATCGACAGCGAGACCCTCTTCAGAGAAGGGAAACTCACTCCCTCCATTACGATTCTCGGTAAGTGGGCTCTGACCCGGAACGGACCTGGCATTCCTCAAATGCATTTAAAAAGATTCATCGCGGTTGTAATTTTCTTATTGCACATTTAAAAGCTTTTTCTCAGAAAATAAAAAGCGTGTGTATTAATAAAGGAAATTGCCTGGGCTGGGATCAGCCCCAGCAGCTGTCGTAAGCGTGTACTTACAGAGTAATTTGACATCTGTAAGTGGCTTGCATTGGTCTGTACATTTTCTCACAATAAGTGGCACGCATGGCTCGATACCGCTACAGGAAGAATTATCGGATTCTACAACTGTCCTGGTCTCCATCTTTAGTGTTGGAATGTTTTCACCACTCCTTCCAGGTGTCCATGGTCTGAAGAAGAATACTGAGGATCTTTGTATATTATTGTCTCCATAATCATTTATTTCATTAAAGGATGCTTTTATGAGCCCAAACAGCTATTCCCACTGTGGCTAAAACTAAAAGGTACCTTTTGGGGTGTACCTTTTTCTTAATTCCAAACATACCAGATGTGTAAACGGCCTCACATCCTCCGAACTGAAACACTTGGACGTATTTCCTCTGCGCTGCACGGACTGAATGCAGTCTTGCTTCTCCTCCTCAGGTTGCAAAGTGACCATCCCTTCGGAGGTGATTATACTCAACTCCATCGTCCTCCCGCACAAAGACCTCAACCGTAGCTTCAAAAACCAAATTATTCTCTAGTTAATCTTCCTCACTCTCCTGTCCACTTACTGTCACCGATGAAGGATGCCGCCGGACACACGCCGGCACCGCCTCTGAGTTACTGTATATAAGATGTCAAAAATGGAGACGCGGTGCATTTATTAAATAGTTTGGAAAGATAGATTTGTATATATTTGTCCTCTAGCCTCTATGCATCATTGGGTGTCAGCAACATTAGAGAGAGGCTAATCACGCATGTTGATTCACCTTGAAAAGTGCTGTCGTTCCAGAGTTTTATATTTGTCTTTTTTATTAACTTTACTGAAGTAAAATGACTGCTGACACAAGTGTAATACATTTGTTATATAATTGTATGATGTAAAAAAGACGTTTATAGTCCACCACGCTGTGTTTCCTCAAGGGCATCCATGACAACGCAAGTCTTGTTACGTTAGGGCGAGAAGAGGAATTATTGGAAAATATAAATCCCTGAGCGGCTGACTGGTACATTTTTTTCGAGGTGATTATTTGTGTGGAGCGCTGATTAAAAATGTTTAGCGTCTTCATTGTTCGTCTCAAATTGACTACCACTAACATATATCAGCAGGATTGAGATTTACTTTGCAATCAAGTATTGTTGCCTTTTTAAAATGTGAACCCAGCACGGGGCCTTGAGACTCCACATAAACGGCAACAGCAGAGACTTAAATTGTGAATCCGCAATCACTGGAGGAACTGTTCCAATTTATGGATACAGCACATTAACATTTAATTATTAAGCCCTCGAGCACTCATGATCACTTCAGCACTTTTGTTCCAATTATTGCAAAGAGTGTGTCTGTTAAGGAGCGATGTACATTGCGACACAGGCACTGCGGCATTATATATTTTAATCGTGTCTCCTAACAAAGTAGCCTCCAGTGAATGTGGTTAAAAAAAACAAGTTTATGCACATTATTTTAAAATATTGTTGATTTCAGGTTTTACACGTCGGTGCCTGTGCTTTTGTTGTTGATGCAGGAGCCCGAGTGCCTCATGCCGTCTAGTCTAGGGCTCCTCATCAGAGAGTTCTCCTCCTCTTGGGAGGACGTTCACTGCTCTGCTCCTTTAGGTGTTGTGATGGGTTCCCTGTGTTTCTTTAATTTTTTAAAGGTTTTCATGGATTTCTTGATTGTTAAATGTGTTTGTTTATTATCATGTCGTTACACTGACGCAAAGTGGTGCAAGGCTTTGTCTCGTCGAGCGTAAACGAGACATCTGACGGATAACGGAGGTAAAATGTTACTCATGTAAAATAATAGTACATGTGACACCTTACACAGTGAGTAAAAATAAATACACATTAACAATAGTCTTAAGTAGTAATCTGAAGTCCCCAGTGAGACAAAAATGAAGAAAATGTCATACTTGTATAGTGTTTATTACAAACAATGTTGTACATGATTTAGTTTTTCAAGAAAGTCCAGGATGGAAATGAATAGTTTTGAACCGAAGTAAACCAAATAATAAACGTTTAAAAAAAAAACACACGTTTGTGATGTTATTATCTTTTTTTGTTGTAAACTGTTAGTGTGTCCTTTGTGTTGCTATGCATTTGCAGACACACTGCCAGCTTGTTTCATGGCAGGACAACATGTCAAACTGAGAGCCAATGGACTCGATAAAATGCTTCAAGATGTTGTATTTTAAGGAAAATTCAAAAACGGATGCAAATTGTGTCCCTTGTATTAATCAATCATGTCTTGCAAACTGGGGCTGCACACGGCACTCCGGGGGGTAATTGGAAAGAAATAGTCAACAAGGCAATATGAATAAAATTTTGATTGTTCAAAATGAATAGATGGTGTCTTTAACAGGGGAAATCTGGGAGGCCTGGCAAACACATGATGAAGCAGTTTGGTCTATTTGACCCTGGAGTCCTCGTGGCTACAAACAACACACAGAACCACAGGCTGCCAGTCAGTACAATACAACAGGTCTTTAGTAAATAAAGAGTGAGACTCCGCCCACCGCTGAGCCTCTGCCACTCCTCCTCTCTACCTCCATCTGCCTGATGGATAGTGGAGGTCTCCATCGTGGAATATGCCTACTACCAACTAGAGATGCACCGATCAGGTTTTTTGGGCCGATCACCGATCACTGAAATCAGTGTCAGCCGATCACCGATAATACCGATCACCGATCACTGAAATAGTATCTGCCGATCCCATAATACCAATTACGGTGTCGATTGAAGCATTCTATTTGTTGTGTAGCATTATTGCCTAGGACTATGAGGAAATACACATCTAAAGCACCTCAAACATTAAATAAATTACAGATTTCTTTAAACATTTAGGACTTTTACTTTGAAAACTGTCCTAATTGATACATTACAATCGTTTGATTGCTATTGTAGGGGATTGATTTCAGATATATATGGAACACATCTGCAGGATTCATTTCCTGGAACTCTTGGGGAAATCTATATACAGGACTTTTTTTAACATACAAAAGTCTGACTTATTTTATAAACTCTTCCTTGGTACAGTAACAATGTTTTAATGTTAGCATAATTCAAGCTAAATCTCAGAAACGATCTATTAATATACAAAATCAGTTCATTGTTTACTTGTATATGTTAGTGTATGATTTGTCGCCATCTTATTTTGAAAAACGGATGTTGTTTCACGTGGCTCTTTCCGCTATCTTTGCAAAACCTGATGTTGTATCACGTGAATCCTTCCGCTAACAGCACTCGATCAGGAGCGCGCGAGGGTTTTCATAAAGTTAGCGGGTAACTTTATGAAAACCCTCGCGCGCTCCCGATCGAACGCGTGTACCGTGAGCATCAGTCTGTAGGGTCAGACATGTGAGTGTCGGTGAGTTGACCCAGAGGTTCAGCTCGGGGGACGGGGCGCCGCTCGCTGCGGGAGGATCCCCTCGCGGACCTCTCACTCTGCGGCACTCGCCGGGCGCTCCGTCTCAGTTGCGGCACGCGGCGACTGAAACGTCTCTGATAGTATTTCTCGCAGATGTGACGTCATCTGATCGATCGGTTATGATCGGCCGTTTTGAGAACGCCGATCAAAACCGATCATGGCAATATCGGCCGATATGGATCGGCGCCGATCAGATCGGTGCATCCCTACTACCAACTATGCATACACTCTGTCATATTCATTGAATGTGTTTTAACTCTAAATCTGTCCTTCTGTATACATGACATCTATTGCATCTGTCCATCCTGGAGAGGGATCCTCCTCTGTTGCTCTCTCTTCCCTTTTTCCCCCCTGAAGGGTTATTTGGGAGTTTTTCCTGATCCAATGTGAAGTTTTGGGACAGGGATGTCTATGTGTACAGATTGTAAAGCCCTCTGAGGAAAATTTGTAATTTGTGAAAATGGGCTAAACAAATAAACTGAATTGAATTGAATTGAATTGAAAGCCAAAGTCTCTTCATTAGCCTGTGGAACCGCTCCATTACAATTCATAACAGGAATCCTTGGTGAAGACCCGTGTTCGAGTTATGAGGGCTTCTGTAACTTAAAAGGGCAAAGCGGGCACTAAACTCCAGCCGTCGCGCTTGTACGTTTCCATACCAGAGGCAGTTTACTAAGCCAGCGCTGTGGGAGATGTCAGAGTGTGGTCTGACCCACACATCAACGTGGGATAGGTCAAAGCATGTCAGCAGTGGAACTTTGGGCAACTCAAAGTTGTGTCGTGTGGATCCATGGTGCTACTGGTGGAAGATGCTGGTTGTTGAGCTTTTTTTCAAACGTCTTAGAGGATGAAGTTCCTCTGAAGGCTGTGGAAAAAAAGGACAGGGAGTATGACCTTTATACTATTTTAATGTTAACTTCTCTCGAGCTTTAGCATTCAGGTCTTCAGATTGCTGCTTTTTTTTCTTCCTCCAACCACTGAAAATATTGAGGTCACTGCTTCACTTGCAAGGCTTAAAAAGATCTCAGTATAAAGGCGTGCAGCAACTCAATGTTGTCTTTGTGCTCGTTTCAAATGGGCTGTGAGAAAGCTGCAGTCTATGTGTTCTCCTCTTGAGAGCGAGGTGATCTTAGAATGGCATATAGCTTTTTTTAAACCGCATTCCTTAGCTGATCCCCTGAAGTTTCTCAGTGAAGTCTTTTCTCACATGTAAAGGAAAGGAGATAAGGATCTGGAGAACGAGATCAAACACTATTATAGTTGTCCTAAAAGAGGAAGGAAACCATAGTTTATTATAGGCCTATACAAGTCTGAGTGAAGCAAAGGGTTACACATCTCAGAAGGTCGCTTGTCACACTCCATGACAGGACATTGAGCTAATTTGCTGCATGTCTTCAACAGTAAGCACATGTTGCTCCTGGATTACAAGCTTTCAAAAGCACTCAAAATCAACTAGATCTACTTAAATGTGGAGAACGCTGTACAGGACTGCATTCTCAGGAAAGAAGGCCGCATGGAATAAAAAAGATGATATCCGACAATATTATAGGAGGTCAATACTAAATAATTTTACTAGTCCAGAAACAAACAGACGGCATGACTTGTCCATAGTTTACCTTCTTTGGTAAATTCTGCATTTTGCACATGTTCCCACTTGTGATCGTGAACATTCAGGTTATACGTTTTTAAAAAGCATGAAGGAACAATCTGAAAGCTTAAAAACCTCACTGGACAAACCAACATCTGCATATATTTCATAAATGAACAATGACAAACAAATGATCTCTCAAATAGAAACTGACGTCTCACACAGTTCAGATTCATATGGTCAATAAAAACATCACTTGGCTGTTATGCAATACCAGTGAACAGTAGTGTTGTGCTAAACTGTGCTCTGAAACCCCAAAGAGTGCCAGTTGTCGTCGTTTGTTTTGTTCCTCGCGCAGCCGATGTGCTGTGTTCCAGAAATGACTTGACAGACTTTCTGACTTTGACAAATGTTGAAACAGAAAACCAAGGGAACGCCAAACTTGCCTCAAGACAGAACATTTTAAGTTGCATTTATGCCACAAAAACGACAGATCAATTGTTTATAATCCATAAAATACAAGGTAGCCTTCACTATCCTGAAATGTCCCCACTGTGGGACTAATAAAGGAATATCTAATCGAACTATTGAATGACTTGGCATTCATAAAAATCTGTGTCTATTCTTTGTCACTGAGGTGTCGGTTATATACTCTGTCTGAAAGTATTTCATCTTCTGGATTAAATACACTAAGAGGAAAACAATAAAGTGTTCAGCTAAACATATTGTATCTGTATCACAAAGAGAGACACAATTAAAGTAAATAAGTCTCAACAGCGTCAAAGAACAGTATCATATTCTTTATTTTAAGGTGATGTATATTAGCAACATCTCAACCTCTGCAGGACTAACTGAGTCACGGCTTGGCTCAATATATACAGCACAACACATTGTTGATAGTCTGACTAAATCCGCTGTGATTCATAAATCCATCGCATTAACTGTCTGTGTTCTATGGTAGTGCACAGAATCTCACTTTGACTTTGAATGCAGCATTAGTTACAGCTCTTGAAATGCAAAGTCCAGAAGTTGCCATGCAGTTTGATTAAACCCAATGTTTGTGTTTTGTACCTTCGATTGTGTTGTTGTGTGTTTCACTTTATGCTTTGGTAAGTTTAATACTGAGGAGCTAAGACAAAGCTGGAGTCCACACATTGAAAACAGTCTTAGTTCCACTTCTCAGCAGAATGAATTTTCATAAACTCAGCTGCTCCCTCGGTGGTCAAATATGTCTTAGCACGGGATTTAACAAAAACAATTAGAGGCTCCACAATGTAATTACATATATATGATGACACCAGTGACCATTTCCGAAGAGTTCTTTAAACAATATAACCATTTATGTAAGGACTTTTTATGGAATAACAAAACGCCGAGAATCAGTATGAAATAGCTCTGGGCCTCAACAGATAATGGGGGATTGGCTTTTCCAAATAAGAAATTATATAGCATAGCATTCAAAATAAATAAGCTAGCACTGCATGTACAAATTATGAATCCAACCCTACATGGGTAAAGATGGAAGGGGAATTAGCCGTTACATTCCAGATTATGGACTTGTTATCTCAAAAACACACAACAAAAACAGACCAAAGAAATGTAGTTGTACAACACTCTAAGTGGGCAAGGGCACATACGACTGGGGATTTCTCACTACAAACAAAGCTGGAACTCATATTTGGGTTGATACTCCCCCCAGCAAAATAAAGTAATACATTATATCAGTAAATAAAAATAATAAAAATAAAAATAATCTAACACTGAAAATCCAAAGTCCGATGTTGAACTGTAGTTAGTAATTCCAATTGGTCAAAACCCAACTTTTGCTTGACATCAACTTTTAAATTAGAATTTTGGATGGAAATTGAAAAAATAAATGTAAAAATCCTAAAGTATATCCAGCACAAAAAAACAAACAAAAATGAAAAAGCCACTCATACAATAATTAATGAAAACATCCCAACTACAATTTCAAAAAACGACTTATTGTTTGTGTTTTATTATTACTTTTACAAATACCCTATCATGCCATCTCAAATATTGGAAAAACAACTTTCTGCCACCTCTATGCCGCCCACAAGATCAATAATTTCCTAACTCCCTGAAACCCTCTGGATGTACATGCAATCAGAATGAACAACAGCATTTGGATTTCACCTTTGACCTCTGCCAACAACAACAGCAAAGCAATCAGCAAGGGGCAAAGTCCAGAGGAAAGAGCACTGGCCTGCAAATTCAAGGTTTTGAACCTGAAGAATGTGTTGATAATGACTCTGAAGACTGGTTTGAATGGACGCCAAACAAGTATATTAGTTTGTTACTGGGCAGATGCTGCAGGAAGTTTGCAGAGCAGATAAACACATATGGTTTACAGAAACAGGAAAAGTCAGTAAACACAGCTGCCAAAAGAAAAGAAAATGTTCCAAATACAATAAAAGAAGGACATGTTTTGTGATCAATTAATTGCCATAATTGCCTGATATCAAATGTGATATAAAGTTACATTATCATGTATTTTTTATTTATTTCAAAAGGTTCAATAAAACAAGAAATGCTGGCTATTATTTGATTGTTCAGACTTCACAGGGTTAAAAGCAAAACAAATCAATCTTCAATTTAAATTGTGACTTTTAAAAACATTTGTTCATAACAGAGGGGATTTAACTAGTCAGCTGTGACAAGCTTTTCCTGCATTGACGAGGCAGCTACCATGAAGGAGGCCGTGAGGACACATTTAACTACCATGAAGGAGGACGTGAGGACGCATGTTACTGCCATGAAGGAGGCCGTGAGGACACATTTAACTACCATGAAGGAGGACGTGAGGACGCGTGTTACTGCCATGAAGGAGGCCGTGAGGACGCGTGTTACTGCCATGAAGGAGGACGTGAGGATGCGTGTTACTGCCATGAAGGAGGACGTGAGAACGCGTGTTACTGCCATGAAGGAGGCCGTGAGGACGCGTGTTACTGCCATGAAGGAGGACGTGAGGACGCGTGTTACTGCCATGAAGGAGGACGTGAGGACGCGTGTTACTGCCATGAAGGAGGACGTGAGGACGCGTGTTACTGCCATGAAGGAGGACGTGAGGACGCGTGTTACTGCCATGAAGGAGGACGTGAGGATGCGTGTTACTGCCATGAAGGAGGACGTGAGGATGCGTGTTACTGCCATGAAGGAGGACGTGAGGATGCGTGTTACTGCCATGAAGGAGGACGTGAGGATGCAGGTAAAGTTAAATGCCGTTAGGACGTAGGTGACGTTGAATCATTGAGAACTGTGATTAATTTACCTTTACCTGCTTGTGTATTTGGCTGAGTAATTACAACTTTTAATCAGCTCATTATGTTTCAAGTAAGAACTAGTATGTGTAATTATATGATTATATATTATATAGTTAGGTTAAAGCAGGCTGCTAACTAACTAGCTTACAACATATTATTGCCAAATGTTTGCTCTATGTAATAACAGTGTAGCAGATGTGCCTCAAGACATAAACATTTTTTTCTGGGATGCCATTGCCTGACTGGGATGTTTCCCTGATCAAAACTGCAGCTGTGATTACATTTATTAAGTAATAGGGTCAATTAAGTAATTCTTAAAATACAAACATTTCTGGGGAAGGTTCTCTAGACCATATATTTATAGCATTTGTACCCATAATATTAATTAGACATCGTATTTGTGACACTCTTTAAAAGGTACTCTGATGCAGTTAAATGGTAAACAGAGCAAGAGAAACAATAAACAACAATACCAATAGCCAAACCAAAATAAAAGCCGTTATAAAAGCTTAAATCAATACAATTACATTGAACTAAAAAACAGACTACACTTTGAACTGTATGTATACAGTGTGGCGTCAGACTCCATTCTGTAGCGCTAGTAAACATGTAGTTACAGTCACAGATGTGTGTGAGAGCAGAAGTGCCAAGCAGCCATGAAGCTTAGTGAAGCCTTGATAATGTGGGGCTGGATTGCTCCTTGATTTATGCAGCGGGGTAGATGGTCCAAATGTATCCTCCTGCAATATTTATCAGACATGCACACCATCACTCTGCATTCTGAATTCAATAGAGGTAGGTGGACCGAGCACTATATGCATTGCATTGCATAATGCCGACCTGTCAAACACGCATAATGGGGGATGGCAGTGTGATTATTTGCATCATTTCCATAAGATCATAATTTTGCACATTCTGTACATTTAAGATTAAAGTGTCTGAGGGACATCCTGTCCTGGGGGACGTTTGCTTCTGCTGCGCTGGCAGCAGCTGTCAGACAGCTCCTGCATTAAAATAGACTTATGTATATTGATGTCTTGTCAAAGTGTAGTTATGTTCACCAACACATTAGCGTCCCTTCCCCTCAGTCAGCTGGTTACTAGAATACTATTAGGATGGAGCGAAGATTCTACAGTCAACATAAAAGGTTCAAAAAGGCCATTGTCGAGCAGTAGTGATGCGTGTTACTACAATTATCATCATCAAAACCAGTGTTTACAACTAACACATGACCCTATACATTACACGGTTTTGGCAATACTAAGGGACTGAAAGTGTGCAGGTGCTTGGTTAGCAGGCAAGTTTAACAAAGTGTCCAACACATGCCAACATTAAGCTCAAGCTGAAGTTAATTTCCAACATGATCTGCTGTAAAAAAAACTCAAAATCCACATAAACTAGTTTGTAATGAGGGTTCTGTGCTCACTGTGTTTGTAAAGTATTTTAACCCAACCATTGTACGTTTCACATGACTGCACAACCAGAGCTTTGTTGATAATAAACCCATATTATAACAATTATTCCTACTGATAATAAACCCATATTATAACAATTATTCCTACTGATAATAAACCCATATTATAACAATTATTCCTAATGTTAGCAAGTTAACTTTGTTTAGATTTCTATTATTTAAAAATAACTATAAATATATACAATAATTTAGATGGCCTTGTTTATTTTTGTTGTTTGTTTGTTTCTTGGACTTTGTTCTCACAGATCTCCAGAGGTTCACGATCCTGTCAAGTTCTACACCCGACCCCGAGCGCGGAGGCGGCACAGGGCAGAGCAATTACAAGTCGGACCAAAATGTCATTTCTTATTGATGTGAACACCTGTTTTCTAAACCAGGACTCCTGTTCAGCATTCCTCTTGTCAAAGGAAAGTTTGACACGGTGCATTTCCTCTGCCAGTAGAGGGCACTGTGGGTGTTCATTAGGGCCAGACATGTCTAGTGTGACCCCCCCTCCCCCTCCCCCCCATAAGATGCAGGGAGGATTTTTTTTTTAACCTTTACTTACTTCTAGCACCCCCTGATCACCTGTAAGGGCAGCAAAACACAACATTAAAATACATCACATGTCTTATTGATCTAACAAACCTTTGCAGCATATTGGAAGGTTGGGATCACTGCTGGATGCAGATTCACGCTTAAGCCTAAAAGCAGGTGTTTGTTGATATATTCATGAGGACCTTTATCACTGGGATGTTGATTCAGACATGTAAACATACATCTCATGACTTATTCTACTGGATATTATGCAGTGCTAATATCAAAAAATGTTGGTAAAATCTGAATATTTATTTGACATTGATTCAAATAAGAATTGATACACCAGAGACGAAAAATGATTCTTGAAGTCTTGCGGGTAAGACTCCACTCTATGAGCACTTTCATCATCAAGTCTCTATAATGCCGTGTGTTGGACTAAGACACAGGCAGAGTTTTATTAATGGATCCTCTGGATCTTTAGTGTAGAGTGATTTGAGATTACTCTTTAGCATCTTTTTTCTTTATCCGCCCCACCAGCTTTACTTTTCTTCTTAAATACCCCCCCCCCCCCACACACACACACACACACACACACACACACACACACACACACACATTACTAGTGTCCTCTCCAGTCTCTTCATTTGGCATTTTCTATGTATATAATCCAACCATGATTATAGAAATAGTTTTGCTCTCTAAATTAAATGCTCTTTCCAAAGCTTCTTGATAAATGAAGTCATTATGATGGAAACAGTGGTTCAGAAACTGTGCTGCACCGGCTGTACAACACATTATTTATAAAACATTCAAAATGATCAGCAGGCAGCAATAAGACATTGGACTTACTTTCTATACTCTATTTAAATGAAATTGGATTTATCTATGTGAGACGTGAACGGACATTGCTGTTTATTGTCCTCTACTCTGCAGTCCGGTCTGTAAACTGGATATTAGATAACTAACGTCACGCTTTCTGTATTAGCTGGCCTTATTTCACAAAGATACCATACATTTATCAGTGCTTTTTAGATCATGGCAGTCCACACTTTGTTTATTGAACCTTAAAAGTAGAATAGCAGGAACATCTAAGAAAAATACAATATCTGTATATCTGTGTGTTGAAAGTTCTGTCAATTAAACACAATTTTGAACTAGAACGGGCACTCGGTAGAGCGCATACCTTCGCATATCATAGTATTGGGCATTGAATTATGAACATTTTGGCATTAGTTGCATGCCAATTTGATAAAAAAATTGACCACGCTAGAGTAAAAAGAATATTTTGACCTTTGCATGACCTTGACCTTTGACCCGATTGATCCTAAAATCGAATCAAATGGTCCCCGGATAATAACCAATCATCTCACCAAATTGCATGTGATTCGGTTTAATACTTTTTTACTTAACACGCATGCACGCACGTACGCACGCACGCATACAAATACGCGGCGATCAAAACATTACCTTCCGCATTTTCAATGCAAAGGTAAAAAGAGTCTGTGACACCTGGTGTTGCAAGATGCTGTGTTTCACCTCCTTGCAGTGAGCGTTACCAGAACAGCGTTCCTCTCTCTTTCCCCTGCAAGTGGCCCCACTCATACGACAACCTGTTCTTCAGCTATTTGCTTAAGATGCCACCCAGGCAATTACCCAAACAGTGATTGTTATTAAGTGTGAAGACGAGGCATGGCAACAACAAGCACTGGTAGTGGTCATGAAAACTAGATTACACCCCCAGCCAGCCTTCAGGTGATTCATTCTTTTAACTGAAAACTTTTAAATACATTTATCACCAATGTTGTGTTGGAGGGGACAGTTATTGGACTACATTTAAGTTTAACATTATTTTATGAGACAAGAAAACCTTTGGGAGTCTGTTTCTTCAAGAACCCCCCGGGCTTTCATTGATTCTCCTGCTAGTGCTATACCCTTACATGTAGGAATGAGATACACACAGATATAATGTATTAGCCATGTATTATATGCATTTTTATTTGATTTAACCATTAACACAAGCTAGCCACACATTAAAAGAAGAAGAAAACATTGTCTTATTATTGACAATAAGCACAAGCCATGTCTCTGGTGTGTGGCTAATCATGCTGCCACAGATGAATGTGGCAAAAAAAAAATGTTTTCCTGTACAAATTCCAGTTTGAGAATTTGACGGAAAGCGTCTCAGCTGCTATATCAGCGCCAGTATCTCCTTACGCCGACATCCACATTGATGACACTGTATCGTATGAACATAGCAGCAGTATTTGGTACCACACATGCTCTTTCATTAAAATCATTGAATGCTTGGTGGACAAAACTGCAGATTTGCTTCATGCACGATATTAAGAGTGGCTCAACCTTTCCTCCTCCGCTCGGACAGTTTATTAAAACCAACTGCAGATCAGTTCACAAGGGGCTCAGCAAGAGGGGATTGCATTATCCTACTGAGAAAAATTAGCCGCCCTGAAATGTAACTCAGAAAATATTAGAACTGAAACCATCCTGTTTATACAAATAAAAATAAAAAAGTGCACTCATCTCCGACAGCACTAAACATCCATTGCATGTTATAGTGTCCTGAGCCGCAGTCAGTATGCTATGAGCGTGCATTGCTGTCGGCTGTCACCCATCACTGTCTTGCTGTTGCCAGTCTGTCATTAAGCTGAAGATACATCATGTTAAAGCTTGTTTTAGTATCAGGGCTATTGGTTTATTTTATATACTGAACATGCTTTTTATGTCAGTGCTTCTGCTTCTGGTTCTGTGCTTGGACCAATTCTATTTACCTTATACATGCTTCCTTTGGGCAATATTATCAGGAAACGCTCTATAAACTTTCATTGTTATGCAGATGATACTCAACTATATCTATCGATAAAACCAGAGGAGACTAACCAACTCACTAAAATTCAAGCATGTCTTAGTGACATAAAAACATGGATGACCGGCAACTTCTTGATGTTAAACTCAGACAAAACCGAAGTAATTCTACTCGGCCCTGAGCACCTCAGAGATCAATTATCTGGTGATGTGATTTCTGTAGATGGCATTACTCTAGCATCCAACACCACTGTAAAGAATCTCGGCGTTATCTTTGATCGGGACTTGTCCTTTAACTCCCACATAAAGCAAATCTCAAGGACTGCATTCTTCCATCTACGTAATATTTCAAAAATCAGGCACATCTTGTCTCAAAAAAAAGCAGAGAAATTGGTTCACGCGTTCGTTACTTCGAGACTGGATTACTGCAACTCCTTATTATCAGGCTGCACTAATAAATCTCTTAGGTCCCTCCAGTTGATCCAGAATGCTGCAGCTCGTATTCTCACTAAAACTAAGAAAAGAGATCACATTACTCCTGCACTAGCTGCTCTGCACTGGCTCCCTGTAAAATCAAGAATCACTTTTAAAATTCTTCTCTTAACTTACAAAGCCTTAATTGGTGATGCACCATCATATCTTAAGGAGCTTGTAGTACCATATCGCCCCACCAGAGAGCTGCGCTCACTAAATGCGGGGCTACTTGTAGTTCCGAGAGTCTTAAAATGTAAAATGGGAGCCAGAGCCTTTAGTTATCAAGCTCCTCTTTTATGGAACCAGCTTCCACCTTCAGTCCGGGAGGCAGACAAAGTCACCACATTCAAGAGTAGACTGAAGACTTTCCTCTTTGACAGAGCTTATAGTCAGGGCTGAATCAGGTTCACCTGGTCCAGCCCCTGGATATGCTGGTATAGGCTTATAGCTGCTGGGGATGTTTAGGATGCACTGAGCACCTCTCTCCTCTTTTCTTTCTCCTATGGATGAATCTTCATCTCTCCATCACACATGACTAACTCTGCTTTCTCCCCGGAGTCCTTCTGACTTCACGTCTCATGGGGTCATCGGACCCTATGAGACGGCATAGATTCCATCTGCTGATGGACCTTCGATGGTTGGATCGTGAGTTCCTGTCGCCAGCTGTGCCACTGCCCTGCTGGGACTCCGCCCACTCCTCCACTCGGGAGGTCTCCAAACTCTTCATCGTGGAATATGCCTAAATATGAACTATTGATAAACTCTGTCAGATTCCTTGAATGTATTTTAACTCTAAATATGTCCTTCTGTACACATTACATCTATTGCATCTGTCCATCCTGGAGAGGGATCCTCCTCTGTTGCTCTCCTGAAGGTTTCTTCCCTTTTTTTCCCCCTGAAGGGTTATTTGGGAGTTTTTCCTGGTCCGATGTGAGGTTTTGGGTCAGGGATGTCTATGTGTACAGATTGTAAAGCACTCTGAGACAAATTTGTAATTTGTGAAATTGGGCTATACAAATAAACTGAATTGAATTGAATTGCTTGGCATGTTTCAATTAATATCTAATAATGCAGCACAGTGTGCTCAGTCCAACTCTACTGCTGTGAACCTCGCTGTTACACGGTTTATAATGTAGCTAGAATTGTAATATGTTGTTTTTTTACTAACATTAATAATATTTTTCTTTTTTTATTGTTGCTCTGCATGCATCTCAATAACATGGGAATTTGAATCTTTCGTTTTAGGATGACTTTGTTGTAAAATAGCCTTTTGTCTAACTCTGGTATGTTCATAGCAATCATTAATAATGTGCATTGTCCTAATGAACCAATAAATAAATAAACAAAATAAAAGGCACAACCAATCTGCAAGTACGATGAACCCTTTACCACCATTTTTTATAATAATTTAGACCTCCTAACCTTGATTTAAAAACCAACCTGTGCTAATTTACGGCCTTTGACCTACTTGACAATATAACCAATTCATCATTTTGGTTTTTCATACAACTTTTCAAAAATAGAGCACACAATAAAACAACATTAACAGTTTAACTGTAACATTTCAGCTCCATACCTTCCTTTTTTATTAGTTGTTTTCATTCTGTCTCTAACTACCACGTCATTCCAGATCCTGCTTCCCATCTCGTCAGTCCAACTCCCTTCACCTGCCTCTGATCACCTCGTTAGTCCCTCATTCCATTCACCTGATCCTCACGCCATTCTCACCTGCCTCTGATCACCTCGTTAGTCCCTCATTCCCTTCACCTGGTCCTCACCTCCTTCTCACCTGCAGCCCATCCCCTCATTAGTCCCTCACTATTTAGCTCCCTCACTTCCACTTGTCCTCTTCCAGATTGTTTTGTGTTCTTCTTGGCCAAGCCCAAGGTCCACCCTAATACTCCTGTGGCATTAACTGTTAATAAGGAAAGTTTATGAAAACTCAATGTTGTACCACTTGTACCAAATATCAATAATGATAATAACATTCAAAGCTGGTTTGTTCCTTGTAGGTACAAAACGTGTTCCTTAGTTTGTCCCAAATAGTTTTCTTTGACTACTGTACTGCCCTTTGTGACATTTGGTCTGTGATAAGTGCAATATAAATACACTTTACTTACTTACCTACATAGCTTCAGGGTAACTGTGATCATTTGCTTATAAAGAGGTGTTTCCACATTGTATTATATTTCTAAATACAGTAACTGTATTTGCATTAATTTAAAATCCGATATCACACTGTTTCCCCCGCTTTATTTCTAGGGAAATCCTGAAACAGAAACCTTGCAGATTTTCAGTCTTTTAATCCTTGCAAACAAACAATGTTGGGCTTAGTAGGATCACAGGCGTCTTAAATTGTACCCATAGTGCTACATACAACCATACTCAGGTGTATCTGCATTAAGTCTTGGCATGCCTTCAGTGGGTCAAATCTTGCTCTTTGCCAAAAACATAACTTCACTTAGTAAAGTACTTTGCTAAATGCTGCAAGCTCTCAACACATTGATGTGTGTGTGTGTTTATGTGCATGTGGGTTTTCTTTGCATAACTATTATGAAGGCAGTGTGTTATAAGCAGTGGAGGTGAAAGTCTGGCACTCCAGAATCCTCTGGGAGCCATTACTGGCATCGCTGATGCAGGAAATAGATTCAATGTAGAAAAGAATACCCTTGAATAATGAATTAGATTAGTTTTAAATCAACAGTAAACACACTGACGACACACAGCGAAGTGTTCTTCAAGAACGCTGTTAGACGCTTGTGAAACTTCAAGCTAATCAATAATAAGTTGAGGATTTGTAGTTCAACTTAATGATACACTTCTAAAGTCTATAATTAATTTCCCTACTGCATTTATAGTCCATATATATGTACACACTATATCTAAAACACACATTTTTATTCTAGTAGAGAGGAAATGCTATTTTTTTTGTTGCATTTCTTTAAACCAACCACAAGAAGAAGAAGATGATAAAATGACGATACCCTGACAAAATGGATGTCGGATGGGGAGAAGAAGGCTGACTGAATTAATATGTTGTTCCTTTTAAGACCGTCTCATATTCCAACGTCACAAACAAGCTTGTCCATAAGGCTGTCCAAAAACAAGAGGAGTTGAAGATTTTATTTTTCCCTCTTACCCTAGAAGTCAGCCTAGAAGTCAGTTCTGGTCATAATAATACACACATTGTAATATATAATTTTAGATTGTACTACCTAGATAACTCAAATTAAGATAGACATATACTTGAAGTTCAACACGCTATGGCTATAGTCATACTTTGCACATTGTACTTGGGATTGATTCAAAGTGTTAAGACACACCAACTCAGAATGCATCTTTTCTTTTGTCTTTCTTTTGTATTACCAATAACATGAATGATGGCATTGCTTCATTCACGTGTTCCAGTACACTGTGACATTGAGCCAGAAAGCATAATTACAGGACCTGTAACTAAAGCAGCTTAATTGAATGCAGCCATCATTAAAACAAATTATTTACACTGTCTGTACTGAAATGTTAAAATATCTTCTGTATTGACTGCACATACTCAACATAATTAAATGTGCTGAAAATCAAAAAACCAAAGCAAATAAAGAAACACTTTACAAGTTGACAGGGAGCTCTGGAAACCTCTGGAAATGTATTATTATTAGTATTAACCCTGTCACAGTTGTCAAACATACATGGATTAAATACCATAGGTTTTAAAAGGAAACGTGACTGCGATACAAGGAAATCAATCCCAGAGCGTATAGCATGGTTGACATTACCACAAAGGCTAAACAACGTGAAACCATGGGTTATTTCTCCCTTTTAAGAAAATTGCACATTTTAACATCAATAACACTGCAACTAGTCAGTAAGGCTGTGCCAACATATTCCACTGTATTGAGCTATTGGATTGTGTTCAACTCACTGTCAATGCTGCATAACTTCTGTTGAGTTGTGAGGACAACAATAAACATGCAAACAGGGGATGAGTGGTTATATATCTTTAACTCTTTATAATACAACAATTTAATGTAATCAATATTTTTTACTACCCAGATAACTCAAAAACTGGGATTTCTTTCATAAATTGTAGTTTTTTCTTTTTCTTTATGATCTCATTATTACTCACTTTGGCAGTATTGTTCTTGTGACAGTAAAACTGTCTCTGATTATCAAGGTCACGCTGAATCAGTCAGTCCCCTCTGGAGGTGTGCTTTATTACTTCACTTCTTTCATCTGAGATGTTTCTCTTGGGATATGTTTTCTTTTCCTTTGAAAGTAAAGTCTTCTTTGCAAAACCAGTTTACATTGATTGGGGACAGGAAGGTCTTGAGGGGTTTGTTACTTCCCCTTTGTGTCTAGGGGATAAGTGGGGGGGGCGAACACATGTAAGTCAACGAATACGTGAAAAGATCACAAGTAGGAGGAACGGGTTCAAATAATATTTAAAAACAAATGTTCCATGAAGTGGGAGAGGTTGAGACACTTGTGGTTGTGCCAAATAAATGAAATCAAGATAACAAAACGAGGACTGTCTATCTACCTCTATGAAAAGAAACAAACAAAATGGCTTCACCTGCTTCTCCAACGAAGTCATTATCAAAACAATACAGAGGCAGCACCAACCAATAGCCTAATATCTCTAGACACAAAGTACCTACGTGAGTGCACACATGTACAGGGTGCTCCAACTCCAAGTATACCTACTGTCCTCAACCTCTCACCACAAACCTGCACACCTAACAGTGTCAGTGTAAACATTACACAAACAATATCCACCCGCTGAACTCCTGTACAGGTGGTAATTGATGGTAACTGGAACAAGGAGGGAGGGGAGAACGCACAACACTGACACGCAACAGGTTACAAACTGAAGGAAGAAAACGATTGGACTCTATGACCAGCAGCTTGAAAACAACAGTTGTTATATTTTTGAGATATCTTTGTTGAATATAGAACAGTGTGGAAGTGATGGTATGTATATTAATCACGATTGAAATAATTTGTCGAAAGTGATGGCACATCTCCATCTTCAATGATTTCCACTACGTGACTGAGGTTAACGAGATGATATTAATGACCATTTAAACGATAAACGATCCAAAGAAACTGTTCCGCGGCATCGTTTGAAGGCCTCTACCAGGTCTAAGAGTTTCCCAGAGCAGATCCAGCGCTACAGAGTTAGACTTGTAATCTTTTGTCACCTCACCAGTCACCAATTATAATGACCTCTCAAGACTATGCTGCTGAATTCTTCTTGCACTACCATGTATACATTCATACATTAATATCCTGATTGTCTAAGGAGTAGTCAATTTTTCTCCAGCATATCATTCAGAACCAATGGCAGATATCCAGTTGTAAAGACAAGATGTCACTACATTTCTTTATCTGAAGGACTGCCAATAATATAACACATGGAAAATCAACACATTATGTGTCCACTAATTGTTACTATTATTTTCTTTCTCTTCAAAGAACAATTTATAAAATATATAATGCTTTTCATGCCATCCTCTTGGGTATCGTGGATCTTTAGTGTTGCTACTGTACCAGAGGACCAGAGAAGAACAGCATTTTGTAAAAATAATCATGACCTGAGCTGCAGTCGTAGGGCCTGCCAGCTGAATCCTCCTCAGAGCTCCTCTTCTCTCTCCTGGCTTGGTGATGAAGAACCCTCTGTTACAACAGTCACCGCATTCATTCTAAACCGATGACTTTCATTTATCTGGCAGGGTTAGCGTTGTAAAGTGTCTGTGAATTGGGCAGATTCTTTATAAGCGTGGCCACTTCAAATATAAAACGTTTGAGATTTACATTTCCATATCATTTCCATTTGGGATGTACATTTAATACAGGGGGACTTTCAGCAAAGCAGAACTGAAAAGTGTTGTTGCCTTTTTCTCAAAGACAACTTCACAATTATAGCCGGATGATAAAGGATCTTTTTCGGCTGATACCAATCACCAATATTTTAAAGTAATGTAGAGAGTAAAACAAAAACATTTCAATAAGTATCTTTTACATATGATAATTAATCTATACTGTGACCACAATACTGAGTGGGAATTTTTTACATTTCAACAAAATGAAGAGTCTACAGTCACCACAGGATACAGGATACACTAAATAACTGAACATGTTGAATATCTGTGGAACATTTTAAATTATTTCCGTCTGAATCACAAAAATATAAATCTCGCTAAAGGAGGTCAGTATATACCTGTATAACATCTCACAGCAATCCATGACATAGTAGATACGATATTTCAGTGTCACAAACTGACATTAGCTCTGAAAAATGAAATAAATATGTCGGTATATAAACATTACAGGAGCTGTAGCTCAATACTTATCCAGCCCTGTTACCGATGGCCAACTTTGCGATATGTGACATTTCAGCAGCAATGAGAATGTTAATACAGGAAATATTAGACAAATCACATAGCTCCCTAGAATGCCTTAATTAAATTAAATTTGGAAAATAATGAGTGCCAAAGTAGATTTGCCATCTGATACAATGCCTCTATCAGAGAGGTTTAACATTAAGTGATATCTAAACACGTCATGTGTGATACTTTGAAAAACACAGGAACAAATATGCATAATTTTCTCTGCTTTTAAAGTTCTGATGCATTGAATCCATTTTATTCAGCGTAGAGGTCATCCAGTTGTCCTGACAGCGCGTCCGCTAGTGGTGCGGTTTAACATGCGAGGGAGCTCATATCCTTTATATATGAGTCCCAAATTCACAAGACACAAGAAATGTATGAATATAAATCTAGAGGTAGCATATAAAAAATAAGGAAACAGGAAGGTCATCGGTAACTGTCATTTGGTCCACATGAAGTGTATTAATGCTTCTATGGCACCCCTGTTTAGTCTTCCAAGATAAGCTCTAGATATGGGGAGTAGGAGATAATGTTCTGTTTGACACATTCCCCCAAAACACTAAATGCATTTTAGCATCCTATAATGGACTTTCAGTAATTTAAAGGTTGAAGTTTTCTCTTCCCAGGAAATTCCTAAATATATTTTAAACTAATTTCCACCGCCCTTAATGATCTCCAAATGTTCCTCTGCATATATTCAGGATTATTTAGTCTTTCAATGTAATTCATCCAATCCATCATATCTTATTGCTGGGGGTGGACATGGAAATATGAATTAGCTGGGTGTTACACTTTTGTCAAACTAATTATATAGACATAACATGTTTTTCAGTGTATTTAGGATAAGAGGTAAAGCCATGGCTGCTACTGCTCCGCTACGTCAGGGTCATTTTGTAGCATTATGGAGAAGCTCAAATCGAGTGAGATAAAAAAATCATTGTCACTGTTTAATGAACATCCATTGTCACCCCATGAGTGTAATATTTATACATTGCAGCTGTAATAAACAAACCCTAACAAGATTACAGATTATTATTTTTCTCTATTTTGCAGCTTTGTCAAACAGACTGTTATATTTTATGGCGGATGACCACTGGCGGCTTAATATTATACAATGAAATGTCAAAATGAAGCTGCACAATCCTGTCTATAGACAGTTATGCCGTGTTTGGGACTAACTTGCTTGTGATAACCAAAACAGAAGGTGCTCATCACATTAATTAGCTGATGTCAGTAATACCATTGATGCAGGAGTGAAGTGACACATATTATACCTTTAACACTCCTTAAAACAGACTTGTTTGATCTAAGAAAGATTGCATCCTTGAAGCAGAATTGACAAGTCATCCGGATGTCAGCAGGCTGTTCGGTGTTTGAAGGCAGGAGCGTTACATCCCTCATATGTGATGGCACAGGAGATAGGCTTGGGCTTTATCAGGAACCATTCGATTCTTAACTCACTTGTGTATTTTTTCCAAATCCAGAGTTTAAGTTTAAACTGCATGGAAATTATTTAGGGAGTATGCCTATTTTTATAGTTCAAATATTGTTATGAAGGGAACTGTAAACGGTCATTGTGGAGGGCTTTGGGGGATTTCAAAATGATTTGGACAGAACGTGCTCCGGAAATGTAATTCATGTTGATTATTTCCTTTGCCACAATGCCCAGTGAAGTTGGCAGCGTGCCCCTTTGCTGCATTCCATTCACTTGAGTCCCTTTTGCAAAAGTTGATGTTTATGAGTAAAAGCTACAATGTTGTAACATGTCACTTGTTAGACAATTTCTGCAGACAGAGAGACCTTTTAATAAAGAAAGCAATTCAGTGGAGACGCGCTCTGCAAGCGGGATTGCCCTCTACAGATAAGGGTTGATCATAATACAGTACCACCATGTCTTTCCAACATCTTCCGAATATTTTTATTATTGTGTTATTATAAAGTTATCCATGAAGGATACATTCAGGTCTCTCTGTCTGCGTAAAATGCCAAAAAAAGTGACATGTTACAACATTGTAGGTTTTACTCTCACTGATTATATCAATAAGAAACATACTGTGCTTATAAATAATATGTGGTTAGCACTAATACGTCAGTTTTACCAGTGTAAGCACTGTTCTGCCAGTGACTGTAAGATGCAGAAGTGCTGTCAGTGTTGCTGCCTGAGTTCACGTTTGAACTTTGCTGAATTGGCACTTAAAACTCCATGGCAACCATGCTGACAGGGGTCTC
This sequence comes from Liparis tanakae, assembly GCA_036178185.1. Taxonomy (NCBI): domain Eukaryota; kingdom Metazoa; phylum Chordata; class Actinopteri; order Perciformes; family Liparidae; genus Liparis; species Liparis tanakae. The sequence goes on from CM070107.1 coordinate 16,341,365, forward strand.
TGCATAATAAGACACTTCTTCAAAACCTCTGTAAAAAAAGAGGACATTTTGACATGTCACAGGACTGGCACAAGTCTCATGATATATTAATTCATCAAGTCATCATTCCAGGAATGCCTTGATTCCACTCACACAGTTACACATTAACACCTGCAAGTTGTACGCTGCAACCCAAACCTGATCTGCTGGCCGCTGAGCAGCTCCACTGGAGCCGTTGGGGTTTGGGGCATTGCTCAAGGGCACCTCAGTGGTAATGAGAGCAGGGCTGCTTTTCACTTTCCCTACCAGGAATATTGCGTGCTTCTCTGACCTTCATCCCAACATACCGCTACAGAAGTTATGTACCACTACATTCAGGGCACATTTTAGAACAACTTTTAGCGCTGTCCATCTGTTAACACACAAGCGGTCTGGGTGAATTGCCGTTTTTCTTTTGTAAATACTTTTAGGTTTGGTTCGAGTTCACCTTTGATAAAAATGCTTTCTTTGAGAAGTTGTTCAACTGCAGTGTGCAGTATATTGACCTAATTGTGGGCCTTTGGAAGAGATGACACCTGCACTTATCTTGTGCCCTTATTCTGCTAACAGCTGCCATAACACACACACACACACACACACACACACACACACACCTTTTTAGAACTTCCTTTTTACCACAATCAAGCCAGAGTTATACGGTCATTGTTTTCAGAGTAAAGAATTACAACACAATGTGGTTTTGCTCTAGTGCTTTCAAGTTAAGTCTACATTTTTAAGCCCATATGTATTGCTGCTGTAGAAGATAAATTAAACTTAATTGTAGATTAGTAAACCTTTATCAAACCTTTTTATCAAGAGCAGTGGGAACAAGTTTCATTAGAATTTCCCCAGTCTCACTCTGACAAAAAAGCTTTAACACAAGCTTTCATCAACCACTATTTGCATTAACTTTTTCTTTTATTTGTTCACAAAGGGCTGACTAGATTGAATCTTGGTTTTCTGTTTGTGTGAGATGGATAGTTGATTGGAAAGGTTTTGTTCTGGATAAAGATAATGCATTTTAATAAAAATGCCTCCTACTGGTATCTGCCGCACTCAATGTATCCTCTAAAAGCCCCTCGACTCGATTTTAGTTGATGCACAACAACACATTCCCCTTTCAGGCCTGGGGTGAAACTGTTCCAGTGCCAACCCCCTGCCTCAGACATTCCCATACTAATCCAGAGTAACTGAGTTTTCAGCAGTTTTCCAAAAAAGACCCCTCTACATAGTGTGATGCATGTCGTCTACAGGGAATTCCATCGAGTCCAGCAATACCTCGAAACCTTAACTTTTATTGGGTGCTTCTTCTTCTAGCATATAATTAGTGACTAATTTATGTTGCAGCATATCGCAAGCTCAAAGAAAATGTGGCGTCAGAGAAAACCTTTTACATTACATAACATGTCATTTAGCAAAGCGACTTACAATAAGTGCGTTCATTCAAACATGAGTACGAACTCGGAACATCAAGAATAAAGAAAGTAACATTTCTTCAAGAAAGCCAAACTACAAAAGTACCATCATTAATACCATAAGTAATACTATAAGAAATACCATAAGTAAGACCATAATTAATACCATAAGTAAGTGCCAATTTAAGTGCCACTGAAGTGCTAATCTGTTTTTAAACCAGGTACTGTATTGTTGGAAAAGATGTGTTGTTAGTTTCCGGTGGAAGATGTAGAGACTTCCTGCTGTCCTGCTGTCAGTGGGCAGCTTGTTCCACCAATGAGGAGCCAGGACAGCAAACAGCCAGGAATTCATCGAGTGATGAACTCGAAGTGACGGAGGCACAAGTCGATTGGTTGATGCCGAGCGGAGTAAACTTGCTGGGGTGTAAAACTTGACCATATCCTGGATGTAGACGGGGCCCGATCCGTTCACAGCACGGTACGAAAGAACCAATGTTGTGAAGCGGATGTGGGCAGCCACTGGTAACCAGTGAAGGGAGCGGAGGAGTGGAGGAGTGTGGGTGAATTTAAGGAAGTTGAAGACCAGCTGATCTGCTGTATTCTGGATTACCTGGATGGACATAATAATATCAATCCTCTTAGAAAGAGACGCTCAATGCCTGTGACATAGAACGTCTGAGGGAGATCTGGCATATACCTGCAAACACGAACATCCCAAGTCTTATGTATGAGTTGAATAGGGAAAGTTTCATATACCTGAATGGGCCCAGAGCAGAGCGACCACGCTTTGGACAGTTTGCCTGGAAAAGTCTGGATGACCGTTCAGCTCAGCGCCCGTGGACATGGTGGACTCTTGTCGCTTTAAGAAGGCCCACTGCACAGCTGAAGACTTTGAGTCTGTGAGTCATTTTCTCGCTTGCCTTTGAACTTAATCCTTTTCAGAAGAGGTTTTGGCCTTAAGGCTCTCACAGTTGTATGGGAGATATGAATAAACCAGGAATTATGCATATAAAACCACTGTGTATTGAAGAATCAAAGACTTCCCCCTTATTTATTTTACCTGGTTTCAGAGTGTGATTGGTGTGATTGGTTTCATAGGAGTTGGACAATGGAATTATATATATATATATATATATATATATATATATATATATATATATATATATATATTATTTTAGATAAGATCACTGGAAACCATTTTGTCTATGAAGACAGTAACGAGACATCAAAGTAAAAACACTTGTTCTGTTTGATGTCCTACTGTAGAATCTGTATTCAGTTTTCTATAGCCTATTTTTACGTATCAATTCATTGTACTTTTTTGACAGGTGTTGTTACACCTGAGTATGTGATAATGTGTGCCATGGCTGCTCAATTATGGCAAGAATCATAATCATGATTCTTTTGGTAAATATATGTTTATTTTCCTCAGCAATATAATAAACAATAAACAAAATAATAATCAAAACGAGAGCATCGTTCTGAAAAAGAATGTTCCACAATAACCGTTCATGTTGATTATCTAGTTTTGATCATTATAATCATCATTTGAATTAAAATGTGATTAATCACCCCTTAAAGTGTGTTTTTAGTTTGTATAATGTTCCATGTGTAAGAACTTAGCTTTGCGAGTAACTCATTTAAAAGACGAAAGACACCATTTACAAAGCCTCGTTTTTTTTTGTGCGCTTTGTGCTGAGATGTGCACGATAACAGGCACACCGACCTGGGAGTGCTGCTGCTCTGTCTTCTGTGACACGTCTCGCATTCAATCACTGAAATGCCCCCTCTATTCCAAATACATTTGCATTTTAGTGAGGGTTGAGCATGTATGATAATTGTGGTTAATTGTATTTTCTGTTGGAATAAGGTCCATGAATTTTGTTTGCGACAATTCCCAAATCCACATAGAAAATGATCCATATCTGAAATGGGTAGCAGATGTGTATTCTAAAGTAGTCTACTGTGGGGAGGATGCATTTAAAAAAATCTGAATCCTACATAATTCTCTACCCAAACAGAAGTGAATATTCCAGATAATGTGCAAGGGTGCAATGTATTAACTGAAACCAGAAGTGTGATTACCAAGAGGGAGTTCAACTATTAGCATTTTTTCTTTCTGCACTGTGAGCTGCATGAATGAGGGATTACACATGTTGATTCCAGTGGACGATGTTACAATCTGGGAAATAATTAAAACAAACAATTTGTATGTGTGCAAATGTGAAATATTTCATGTTATACTTATGATGGCTAACATGGGGTGGAATTGTACCATGTCAGAGCCGCAATCTAATTCAATATCCACATTCTACTCTGGTTATTATTGTTTCATTATGGTGTGTAGTCTAATACATTTGGGGAATCCTTGGATGGAGAATAGCACGTGTAAGAGGCTGAGAAGGAGCCATGGTCGTCATGGGACAATAAAGAACAAGCAGAGAGGTTTTTTTGGTCGGAAAATAATTAGTATCTGGAAGTGCATGTTCTTGAGCAACCCTGTGTTGCACAATGACATTAAATGGACCTTGTTATCTTCCAATTTATCTTCAGAGTAAATGAGCACATTGCAAATACTTTAATGTCCTACATTAGATGTTAATGTAGGACGTGGCCTTCGGTGGCCTTTGTCAATCAGGATGAGCACTTAATATTCCTTTGAGTAACATGATGCGCACTCATAGAGGGACACAACGTACTACTCTCACAAAACTATTTACTCCTCATGTTGTGTGTTCAACCCGACTGTCTTCTGTCAAACATGAATTATGTCAGTTTATAAACTCGGGAAGCCATCTGACCGAGTTGGGTGGATTATTCTGTGGTATTTACAATCTCTTTCTATTTGATTATAGATCTAAGAGCATCAAGTCAGATTAACTCTGCGCCTATGGTGTAAATAACTCCACCAATCTCTCCACTTCTGTGGCAGCAACTCAGTAGGCATTACGTTGTGAGGACTTTATCGATAGCTCTTGTGTTTGGAGGTTTAATTAAAACCTGCACTTGCAAGGCAGAGATATCTTCCACCCCAAAAAAGGAAGAAAGATAAGGTTTTATCATTCTGTTTGTCCCAACCTCATGTTATTATCTGTTAAATTACAATGTTTGGCAAATCATATTGATGACAGCCATATCTTTGAAATAGCACGAAGAATGAATGTCATCCAATATTCTGCCAGGGAGGAAACACTGAGTTCCCAGCTTATTTACCCAAATGTGAGATAATAATGTGGCTGATGTTTTTCAGCTAGCAGATGGTCATGACTATGCGAGTTTAAGCTGGAACACTTGAAGTGATGCTTTTCTGTGGCCCTGGGGTTAGAGGGAGCAAGGTGCTTGATCCTTGTCATGTTCTGATACATATGGGAGTTTGCTCCTCTGACCTTGTGGTCCATCCATCCATCCATTATCGTTTTGCTTATTTGGGGCCGGGTTACGGGGACAGCAGGCCCGGCAGGCCCAACAGGATATTTCAGATGTCCCACTCCCCAGAGATGCTGCATTTTACGCTGCAAAGACTCACTCCTGACTCAATTCACAGTTTTCTGGCAGTTTTCCATGACCTCAGATTTGGAGATACTCACTCTCAGTGGTTCATAGATAATGCAGCATTTTCAAAACGAATAAAACTTTGAATATACAAGCTCAGAGCTGTGTGTAGCAGTGGGGGCGGGGCTTCAGGGCTCAGCGGACTGAGTCAAGCATGTCATTCCCAGCTGAGCTTTATAGGCCGCAGCTCATTGCTTCCAGCTCACTCTCGCTGCTGGATGCCGGATATGCTGCTGATGGTGGAACACAGAACACCAGTGCAGGTCATTGAACTCCTGATGAAGTATCACTAATATCAGCAGTTATCAGCTACCATGCGACGAGTACCAAAACACTTACGTTTGTGTTTTATGAGTATTCCAATTTGTGGGGTTTCATTGTTAAATGCTTCAATAAAAAAAAAGATATGTTATATTATTACAGCAATCTCACACTACTACAACTTCATAACTACCTTATATTTACTTTAGATCTGTTTGTATCCTACTAGCCTGGCAGTAAGAAGAGCATCTCTTCTGTGCGATCATGTCATATCCTGCTTTTGCCTTCTCTTGTTGAATATTTAGGAGAAATCTGTGTAGTCAACTTTAGCCACAAGCAAACAGAGATGTAATGAATACATTTAAGATATTGTCATGTCGGGTAAGCATCTCCATTTCCTGCTCAGCAAGTATCCATGGCAACTCCATTTGTGCAGGTGGGGCCAGATCACTGGTGGTAATTGCTTCAAACGGATGCATACTTTTTTTTTACCAAATTGACCTTTATCAAAACCTTAAGCCATATTAATCATTTGTTTAGTCTCCATTTTGTTTGTGGTCTGACTTTGCGGAGTCATATTGATTTATAAAGCCATCTGCATGGAGGCACCAGACAACAGCTTTTCAAATAGGGCTGAATGGCACCATTTCTGCTTCTATGTCAGGGTGAATAGACACATCTGTAAATAAATCTGTATCATTAAAACACTTTTTACTATACAGGATCCATGGTCTTCAAATGGCGGCCCTTTGACTTTTGACCAAACCAATGTCAGCTCAGACATCACATAATTTAATAATTTGCTCAAGCATCCACATTAATAATCATTGTAATACAGCATAAAATCATTAATCTTGAGAGTGGAAGAAAAGTCAAATAATTACATTTTAATTGTCTCAATAATTGCAAATGCATAGGAGAGACTCACAAATGCAAACACAAAGATTCACAAATACGCACAAAACAATCAACACATGTATTTGATTTACAAATGCACACGGAAGGAATTAAAAATAAATCAGACGATTCATAAATACATTCCAATGTACACACAAATTATGATTTATATAAATGTAAAGTCTCAAAACCGCCACACACAAATGATGAGCGATTCATAAACAAATGCAGTGCGATCGACAAACAAATAGAAAAATCCACAAACAAATAGAAAAATCCACAAACAAATAGAAAAGTCCACAAAGAAGTGCAGAAATAAATTTGTGATTTTTTAAAAACATTTATATAAAATATATATTAAATATATATTCATTTATGTGTGCTTTGGAATGTATTTGTGAATCATCAAATGTATTTGTAAATCCTTCTGTGCGCATTTGTAAATCGAAAATATTTGTGAATTGTTCTGTGTGCATTTGTGAATCTTCGTGTTGCATTTGTGAGTCTCTCTGTGCGCATTTACAATTTCTGAGACCGATCTGACCCCATACATAATTCCCACAGGCACCATTAGGGTGAGTGGCCCTGCTTCATTTCCCCCCCTCATCTTTAGCTGTGACCCAAAGCTGTTTGCTAAGCAGAATAATCGAGAAAGGATTCACTTAGATGAAATGACAGGCTAATAACATTTAATACGCCGTTTCGGTATGATGTCCTCCCGAGCCCGTTTGCAGAGCAAGGCTATCTGACACAGCCCATCTGCACCTCCAGCTGTGTGCACGTGTATCTCCAGCATTCATTTGTGGTGTGTGTATGTGTGTGTGTGTGTGTGTGTGTGTGTGTGTGTGTATTGGTTATTTGTGTATGTGTGTGGCTGTGATCAAAGAGGGACAGGCTGACACAACTAATGGAGAGAGATGTACAGTAGGCCGGCATGGCAGCACACAAGAGGCTTTCAGCTCCTTAGCCTTAGTGATGGTGGAAGACACCAGCGATACTAAAATCTCCGGCAGGATAAGAGCTCCAAATGTGTTTCCAAGAGGAAAGACATGATTTGAGTGGGCTAGTTATTAACCAAGATGAGAAGCAACCCATTACCCATATCCCAGCAAAAGCCCAACAACAGAGTAAAGGTCTCTAAAGTTGGATATGCGTTAGTCTACGACTGAAAGATGCTCAGCTGTAAGGGATGTCATGCTACACAAAGGAACAACTACTGTTTAGGTCGTTGTGCTTTTCGATTTAAAGGTTTGATATTTTAATTAAAATTCAACTGGTTATAAAGATAATAAATTCAGATTACATCAATCTGATTCATACACTACAAGTGTCCTAAAGGGAAGTGGACAATTAAAGCTTTTGAGATTAATCAGATTTCCCAAAAGAAATGTATAGGCCCTTTTGGGAATTGCATTTCAGGTCGTAGATGTGTGCTAAAATCAGCTGTTTTCTTTAGCTATTTACTGGGATTGATTTTTCATGAGATGCTGACATTTTCTTTGAACAACTATTATTGTTCCTATTTCCAATACAGCACCTTTAAATCACTCTGAGCCAATCATACTGACATCTGTGTTAATGGAATTCTTTGAGAGACATGTAGTATATCTGCTTCCAGAGAGCCATTACGCTTCGCCTATCACCTAATGGGTCGGTTAGAGAGGCATTTTCCTTGTCATGTAGATTGCTCTTGAACACCTTAACAGAGAGAATGTCTATTGTCAGATTTCAGTTCATTGATTTTAGCCTTTAATGCCATTGTGCCAACAAAACTGGTGTTAAAACTCCAGATTGTTTATTTCACTCCATCTGTAATCAATGGTAATGTATTTTTCAGTTGGCAAAGTCAGAGCTGTACGGTTGGGAGGTGACCCCTAATGCACCACAGATATGTTGCCTTATGTGCGTTCACCTATGATTATGTCACTAAACATCATCGTAGTGAAATTGTACGTTTTGAGGATGATAAGTTATAAACTATGATACAGAAATGTGAGCGACATACAGCCACGAAGACAGAGAGAAGAGGATGTTTGCTTTGGTACAGCGATAACAATTCATTCTTTCGTGTATACAAAACCAAATGTATTATTATTGATTTTAGGGAGCACAATATGAACCACTAACCAGAATTTTTTGTACAGCTGTTGAGACTGTGACTTGTTTTGAATCCTTACAAACACAGATCTCCAACTGTCCTACGCTGTGGGAAACAGCTTTCCGTGCACCGAGGTTGTAACCAGTTTGGTAAACGTATGTGGAAAGACTGCAGTTTGCTTCTGTTTACTTTCCAGTTGACTTGGATAAACTTATGGTTATTCTAAAGTTTATGATAACAGACTGTCTTTGCTAATCCTGAGAGGGTTTTCATAGAACAGAAAGTCGACCTAAAGCACTGTATAACAATCGTTAATTATAGTGTTAAAAGGTCTATTGTTGGAGAAGGTCCAAGATTAAAGATTGCCAGTTAAAGGTTCTTTATCTGACCTTGGATGCCATGTCAAATCAAACTGTTTCCAGACTGCAGAGTTTAAAAAAAAGGTGAAAGGTTGTGACTAAATAGAGCAGTTCTTGGTTCAGATAAAAAAGCATGCCATGATATTTTGACTTTCAATCCTCAAACAGAGAGGAAGCGGTTATGTACTGAGTGTGAATTAAATTCTCATCGACAGTAAACATTCACTGATTAAGCTTGAGGGGCTGTGGAACTCACCAAGTGTGCAGCACTCAATAATGCAGTGTTGGGGTTTTCTATTAGCTTATCTGCTGGGGTAACACTGTTTGTCATGCAATTAAGGAAGTCTTGCATACCTAAATATTGAAGAAAGGTATGCTTACTGCTTGAAATTAATTTCCACAACCACAGTGAACTTTGCATTTAATAAGCTATTATCACATCATCTGTATTATAGTTAAATGCAATAACTACTGCCGACTCACACTCACAAAAGGAACGCCTATTGAGGTTTGCATGACTTATTGTCTGTCTTGAAGTCAGCTTCATTTATAGCCATGCTAAATTGATTCGGAAAATATTATTAAACCAACTGAACCGATCTTTCTCTAATTATTACAGAGCAACCTTAACATTTATATTGCTATATATACACACACACGCACACACACGCACACACACACACACACACGCACACACACACACACACACACAGTGAAGACGTTTCATTCTGCAACCCAAACTAAACCCTTTGAGCTCCTCTCTCATCTTGGTGCTGCTGCATGCCTTGAATGTTAAACTGCTGAAGAATACAGACTATTTCTAAGGCCTTCTCCCTCTTCCCTTGTGTTTAAACTGGAAAATCACCATGCTCCTACCGTTGGGTGATGTCTGAGTGTGTGGGGAGCAGCTAAAGGGATAGTCCTCACAGCTTAAGCATCCAGAGCCAAAACGATATTTTTTCCATGCCTTTCTCCCTTTGTTGTGAAAAGTTCTTTTTTTTTTTTTTTTAAATGACAATTTGATTCATCGTCAATTCATTCGTCTTAGTGTTTTCTTGCAATGTGTTTATTCTTCAGATTCTGCCCTGCGGCCTTTTGAGCTTGATATTTAATAGGGATTCAATGATAATTTATGGACATTATGCAACGCAGGGTTACACAATGGAAAATAATTGGAGGTCATTTACGACACAAGATAAACAGAACACAAAAAAATTGTGCTTTCCTGTAGTGTTTAAAAAAAAAATGTGCATGTGGAGGAACATAAAAACTAAACAATTCTTTGGGCAGCTAATATGACTGACATCTTAACATAGAAAAATCAATATTGTTTATACATTTTCACTGTTTGATGTACAAACAGAGTCCGGCTCCTCTGGTCTCACTGGAGTTCTGCACTCTGTCCTGCGGTCCAACAGTCAAGGCCAGCTTGATTCGAGTGCCAAGTCTGTAGTAAAGATTTGGGCACAACAGAAAGAGAGCTCCCTTTGCTGGGTTAGCCTGAAGTCTTTTTTCCTCCACCTCATTTTCCTGTGACCAGACATTACCCAGGAGTAGGCTAGGAAGTGAATATGCTTAGGTCCTAATGGGGTTAGCTTACCTTCCATCTCGGCCTGCTCCCTCTCCTCTTGGGGCGGTCAACTCTGCTTTTGGGGGGCGTTAGTACTGGCTGGTCTTGCCGGCACTTTATCCAATCCCCACTTCTCTGATGTTTTACAGATGTATCTCTATCATACGCCATGAGCGCTCAAGTAATTAACACCAAAACACAACAAATGAAAAACAAAGAAGATCTACGTGTGCCACCATTGACAGCAGAAGTCTTGATAATGGAAGATAAGGCACAGGTTGGCTCAGTAATTCAAGGGGGTGGATGCTAATTTTAGTTGAAAAACACTTGCTTTAATTTGTCCCTCAATCTATATGGATAGTCGCCTACATGTTGTGCACTTTAACTGGCGCTGCTGCCATCATTACTGCTGCTATGGCGACGTGAGGGCGGACAGGAGCTCATCTAAATCCTTCAGCGAGTCGGAGCCCTGCCTGGCTCTGGACAGGCTCATGCGTGGAGTTCAAACTAAGGGAGGGGCATGAGGGCCGCTAAATCATTCCACATCAGATGACAGCTTTGGAAAATCGATGCAGACAGATGTGCATGGGGTGAGGAGAGGGCGGTGCAAAGGGAGGGGGTCTGGTTGTGTCTAAAGGGTGGTTATCATCTGAAGTGTTATGAAGATGAAGGGGCCATCGGAGCAGTAGCAGTAAGCAGGAGCCCAGTTCAGCCAAGGCTACTGTAGCATGTAGAACAAGTACATGCAGTGATCTCACTGAGCCATGTGCTTAATAGAGCAAGCCGAGGGCAGTCAGTTAGGAGAGCGGGGTCCCACTGAGCCAAGCGGGAACTATGAACTTAGGAGAAAGCAGCACAACCTCTCGTTTGTTTTAAGACATCCACCTGTTCACATCTACTAACCAGCTAAGGAAGGAATCCAAACCTGTTACACTGAGGATAAAAGTTATCTTATTTCTACTGTTTTAAAATTTGGAATTGAAATAAATAATTGAAAAATAACATCATGTCTGAAACATGCGTGTAAATATATTATATTTATTCTGAAATTAGATGGGAACATAGTTTCTCAATCCCCTGCACAAAGTGAAAACTACACACCAGAACCAATGAGACCAAATAAATTAAATAAATAAATAAAAAGAAGTTGTTTGATTTGAAACAAGAAAGTATAAACATGCAGGCAGTTCCCAAACAACTGAACGGGATGAGTAGGTCTGTAATTGGAGACTCTGGACTTCTGGCCCTGCAGTCTCGAGTGTTACAGGACAGTGGACTTCAAGAACATGAGCACCTCTTACTATTATTGCTATTGCTATTATTTACAGTATGTTATAGGAATCTATACTATTGTTATGATTTACTCTGCAATATTATATTAAGCATGTATCAATTGGTATGATTTAAAAAATAGGTGTTTATGTTCAGCTAAACTATCTTAATAACTGAAAAATATTAAAAGCAGTACTACTATTACAATATTTTATTATTTGTAAAAATATCATTTAGGCATTGTTTGTTTTCTAATTTTGAAATTACTCTCAGCACATTCCTAAAAACTACAGTGTTTGCATTATGTGTGTTGAGCCATTCATTTTGCAGTTGAGAGTAGACATTTGTAGAACAGATCGATGTTGTGTTGGGGCGATACTCTGGTGTCTCGGTCTCTCTTTGTTATTAGTATCACAGCTCACAGCTCAGCAGTCGCTCCATCTCCTTGGTTTGGTGCTCAGGCCTTCTCAGGTGAGTGAAGGTACAGGCTATAGTCGTTGTAGTGGAGGCAGTACTCGGGAGAAATAATGGCATAGGAATGTTTTTTTGCATCAGATCATGAATAATAGTGACGAGTCTCGACAGTGGCTTTTTATACTAATTGGTTTTGCGTTTTACTTTAAATGTTGTAGACTAAAACAGCATCGCCATCATTTTCCATTTTCCAGAGGAGTCTCAGTGCATACTATTTTAATCTGATAGGAACATATGGATCGTAAAACTGCATGGTCCTATTTTAACTCTCTTTCAAGGGATGGTCAGTTGACTGGAGAGATTCACACGGAGCGACACTAATTAAACTTACTGCATTTTTGTACAAGGCAGTAAACAGACACAATGCCGACTCCTCATACATTCCCATGGGGGGGGATGCTCTTTTTCCTCCAACAGACTGACCAGATGGACAGTCAGGGGTTGTAGCACAAGTCCCGGAACAAGTACAATCGTAAAGATATCAGAGGCAGTGTTTTTTTTGACAATTGTAGGTGAAGAGGTTACAGTGTTGACGTTATGTCAAAGATGTCTATGTATTGTGTTGTCGAAATATCTTCTGAAATCTCATAATACCACCATGAGAGTGAGTCGCAGTAGTGTCTAGTCTTCCCTCAGTCTGATGTGAGAGGATGTAGAAGTACACCTTGTGGGTCCACCACAAACAAGGTGTTTCATGGAATCTGTTCCAAACTGAATGTTCATATTTCTGCCTCACACAGAACTCATTAAAGTACTAATTATCAGTATAAGAATAGTTTGTTATGCCTCTAGTCTGTACTCGTTCTCAAGAGACTATGTTAATGCAGTAAATATGTAAACAATGCATTTGCATTGACTTTTGAAAGAGCTGGAGGAGAGGTGATTTAGAAAATGGACAGAAAAAACAATACTTTATCTGAATTGTTATGATACATGCTGATCCCTTTTCCTTTTATTTTTTTTTTAAATTCCAGGACAAAACAAATCAAAAGATGTAATTTTCCAGCACATTTGCATCACAAATAGCATATTGAGTCTTGAAATCCAGGCCCCTGTGAACCCTGAGGGCTTGCATCTGCAATGCCTGCTTCATAATAGACAAGGTAATGCATGTAACAAAGCCCTTCAAGGCGACCTCTTCACCTCACTCTGATTTCTGAGCTTTTCTGAAGCCCATCTGAACAGTAATGTGTAATTAGTCTCCTCTTCAGCTGGCTGTAGCAGAATGGCTGGGAGGCAATGCACATCTTGAAGGAATCTGTCATAATGCTATTGATATTGCTGTGTACGGATGCCTTTCCAGCTATTTTGTCTTGTAGAAAACATTCTTATTTGTATCAGCCCATTGTTTTCATACCACACAATATGCACTCATCTACAGATTTTCTCCCGGGTGCGAAGGACATTTTGGGGCATTGATTTACAGCGGCCTGTTTATTTTATAACACAGACATCACTGTGGGTGGGCACCTAGTTGAAGGAAATCTCAAAGACCAGCATCAATAGCTACTGTAGGTGGCTCACTGCAGGAAAGGAAAGGCCAGCTGATCTGCAGGGAAGGCGAGTCATCAGGAGGCACAAGAGCTCCTAGAATTCACAAACACATCTCCACACAAACTCACAACTTTAATTCAGCCTATTTTGAAACCTCACTAATCAGCTCATCAATTGGTCACAGACTGAACAATCTACCATTGAAAATGTTTTTTTTTCGATGTTTCCCGCATGTGTTATGTAATTATAATTGATATCTACCACTGCAAAGTTGGTATCAAATTGAAAAAATAAAATTATCTCACTTGGTTGTCTTTCCTGTTGCGGACCGTGAGATCATCTGTGACATATATGGCCTCATGATGCTCGTCTTGTAGTCACATGTGCATCTCTTTGGCTGCTGTTGAGTGTGTCAGCTGTGTCGGTCTGCAGATTCTGTAATATAGTTGTGTCTTTGATTCTCTCAGATCTGTGTGCTATTCATCAACAAATGAACAAGGAAGAGAGATGGTACATTGTCAATGATTGTATGTGATCAAAGTTAGCTTTAAAAAATAAAAACAGTCAATGATGATGGACTGGCCATCTGGAGGAGTAGGAAAACAGAAAACCGTCACAAAGTGTTTTATTGTCCTGCGTTGGACTGGTGCGTGGGCTTTATGTGGGCCTTCGTCTTTGATCCTGGCTACTTTACTTCTTATTCCGTGTATGATATCAAAATGAAAAACTGATTATTAAGTTGCAACTTTGACGAAGAAAGTATAACATCTTGCCATCGACCACGTGTAACTAAACGCCTCACATCAGCAAAACAACAGCAGCAGGTGCCGTAATGTGTCTGTTTCCTCTGGATCCACTCAGACAGAGGACTGCTGCGAAGCAATCCCAGTCCAATACGCAGGAAACCTAGTTACGCGGATATCACTGTTCTGCTCTGACACATAGCGAAGCTACGAAATCTGCATTGTTGTGTATATGGAGTTAAAATAAACCACTATTCTATTATTGGGAGGTTTAGACTCTCCTTCCAAGGCTTTCAGTTTAAATATATATTTCAGTACAGCAACATCATATGAGACTGCTCGTTCTGGTTCCATTACATAAAATCCATTTGCTTTTACCAAAACTGTTTTGGTTAACCCTCCTATGACTTTTGGGGTCAATTTGACCCCATTCAATATTTAACGTCTCTAAATAAATGATTGACATCATTTTTTTAAATTCATATTTCTTGACTTTTCCTAATTTATTGGGGACAACTGAGAAAGCATAACATTCACATGATGATAAGTTGTCACTGTCCTGTACACAACTTGTACGCATCGGTGTTCTTTAGGGTCAATTTGACCCCAGGCTGTTTTTCACTGTGCAAAAAATATAAGAAATGTTATCAGATTAGTGAACATTAACCCTCCTGTTTCCTTCAAATGTATAACATCTTTTACCCGTGGGGCCAATTTGACCCCAGCAATTAAAACCTCCAGAAAATGATTAGAATTAATATTGTTTCCCAAGTTGAAGTGTCAGGTACTTTATGTGTGTTTAACTACCTAAATAGCCCTTTAAATAAATAATAAAGTTGACAGTTTGTCTAAACAACAAGATTTAAGACAGGACTGCAATAGGTATCTACAAAATATATAAGGATCAACGCAATACAATAAGATCGGGGTTTACATAACAGAACACATTACAATGATATTGTAAAAGTAACTTTATATAACAGTTTGGTACTACATACACACCTGTGAATGTATGAGGGAGATGGACAGGGACCACCTGCATGCTTCAAAAAGATGAGTTTGAGATCAGTAAAATGATATGTTACAATAAAGAGCTGCATTTGTCAAAAAAAATATCAGACCATATATAAACCATGTTTTGCGGATGCAGTTTGCATGGTTGTGAGGTTTTCATGGTGACACAAACTGTCCACAGAGAAGTAAACATAAACACCTGGCTGACACAATAACAGCAACTCTGTCATAAAAAGGCAGCAGCAAACATTAAAAAGGTAACTACAGAAATTAAAGAAGAATTCTATTACTCTCAAAAAGAGTATTTATTTTACGCCTGAATAGATTCACATCTATCCGAACAAGCACTATGGCCAACATGTACCACATCCACCCCAACCCTTGACCTCGGCCACTTTGACATGTTTAGATAAGTCGAATGTGAGGGAGTAGATATGGCCTCAAACTCCACACGTCAGTCACCGCCCACCTCCCATGATCACAGCCTTATTTACAGTCATTTCCCGCCACCCTTGATTGATGGCAGCCATCTCATTAACGCCTTAGCAGTCAAAGGCCTCCTTACATGGCCGATTGGCGTGTCCCTCCTCTCTCATGCTGTTGCACTGCAATTAAAAGCCCCCTGGAAACCAACTGTACTCCGGATAAAAATAAATGAACCATTCCATAATTACTACTTTGCAGCTTTGATATTGTTTGAGAAAGCAGAAAATAAATGTAAAGAAGCAGAAGAGAGAGGTGAGAAGGAGGGGTGTGATGTGAATGATTTATTTGTGTAGCCGGACACTTAATAATTACTTAACATACACACACAAAAACATAGATCACCTTTACAGTATTTCTGTCAGGCGACGGCGAGAGGATGGAAATGATATGTGATTGATACCAGGAAGCATAGGCACGGCCCAGGGGAAAGAAGTGCAAGGTCTTTCTTATAAAAACATCAATCAGAGAGCATGGTCTGTGAAGCCACGGATTGTCAAACACCAGAGGTCCCCCACCCCCACTCTTCACACTGTGAACAAGCCCTGCCTCAGAGGGAAGTACGGTTCCTTCTCCCGGTTAATGAAGACGGCGGCCCTGTGCGCGGCCGCCTCGTACAGAAGAAACATATCACAATGCTGTCGTCATGCAAACCGGAGCACAACCTTTGCTGTTGTACCGGAGCTGCGAACAAACAGGCAACACACCGCGGAGCCGGGCCACACCGTGCGGCCACAAGCACATAACAGGATACGTGCTTCCTGAAATAATGAAATAATGAAAACAAGTGGTTATCGTTTTTGTGGATTGGTCTCTGCATTGTCGTAATGCTCTCTGCTCCTGCACCGAAACACATTTCATCTCGGTTGTGGGAGGGGAGACAGTTCATTAGGCCCGTGCCAAATGGGATTGGATTACAATAAATAAACCTGGTGGAATATAGACTCCACAGCAGTACTAAAACCACATTTTATTCAGATCAAACGTAAATACATATATACTGCGCGAGACGCAGGCACAGAAGATAATTACTTTTGAAAACCGGAGCTACCCCATTGCATGACATAGGAAACTGGGACGGCATAATTCAAGGTTTACCAACAATAAATTGCAAAAGTCTAACATCATTGTGTAGAAGTGGTTTCGTTAGAATATAATAAGACAGTTCATGGTTATAAATCATATCTTGGAATGTGGTTTCTTCCCCCAAAGTAAGCTGTGAATTTTGTCCTTTGAATTTTGACACATGAAAGTAGTAGGTAGTGTTGCATCACTGTTATGTTGAAAGGCTTTCCACTAGCAAATCTATTTTTCCACAGCAAGTATGACTGGATCATCTCCGTTTTCTATTGCTCCTTTACAGAAACCTAATGTTGCAGGATTTCAGTTTAAAAACCCTCAACAAACCTATATCTGCAATGTTTGTTCAACTTAATTGGTACTTTTGGAGACATTGGATTCTGTGCGTGTTAAAACAAATAGAGCGGAGATAATCTACGGTCATAATTTATCATTGAAGCGCAGGGTACGCTGCCTCTAGTCATGGATCTTTGGGGTTTCTCAGTACAACTGTTTACCGGGCACTATTCTGTTCTTTATTTGTATCTTCAGAAGAGTAATTTGTCATTTTGCTTTTAATTGGGTTATTTTTCATTGGCCAAACACAGGTATGTGGAGAGTCTTTCATTTAACATGTTGATAAGCACCTGATTGTTCTTGTGCCTGTCATCTGCATGATGGGATGCTATATATAGCAGGGGCAAAATAGGGCCTTTGTATATACATATTAACGAAAATTAAATGCTTTATTGCAAATTAAATTAAAATCTTTCTTTTAACAGAAATAAATTAAACTTGTAGTTAGTCCACATTATTGTCCATTGTGTTCTTCTATGAATATAAACAATTAATAATAAGTACAATTCACTTACAGTGTTTTATTCATCCGTAATAATATGTGTGGGGTTATTTATAAAGCACTTTAGTTTCCCCCTGCTACCTATTTACATTTGCAAAACTGTGCAGGGGCTAGGGAAAGGTCTGGAACCACGCTAATGAACAACCTTGTTTTAATTAACTTCAAGTTAAAATGGCGTGAAATTGAAAATGATTATTGCCAAAATGAACATGCCTAATTAAGATATAAGGGGTGTAAGTAAATTATTTGATAACTATTGTTTATTTGGAGTTGTGCATCACCTGGTTTGAGGGAGGAATTCATCTCCACAACACTACCAGAATGCACGATGGCAGACAATCTCCTTTATGGTGAAGACTGTATCGTAATTATTACTGAACTAATGCACATTAGTGCCAGATTGACCTGTGCCATTTGCCCAAATAAATGAGATATGTTAATCCATAATATAATTTTTAGGAATTCTGTATCGTGCTCGACAACATAAACTGTTAATCTGTGCACAGTGTTTCTGTCCTAAGCATTTATAATCACAACTGAAAAACAAAGTCTTTTTTTAAATGAAGTTCTCTTATGAGCTTGCTGAAAAGTTTCACTAACCCCAAACAATACGTTCATTTTTCAATCAGTGCAGCTCAGCAGGACAGGTTGACAGGCTGACACTGACAGGAAGGAATCTTCTTTTGGGTGATGAATGAGCCTGTCAGATTAGAGACAATTTGATCATGTCTATTGACTCCAAGTTTAATTTCTCTGATCACATCATGAGCAGCGGTGCATGTACAGACATATGCTCGCCCATTACAGCTTGGACTGGCATGCCCCTCCTTGCTTCCTTGTGATATCCATTCTGGCTAGAAGTTTGTATTGAAATTACAGGGTGTTCATTTTTCGGAGCTATTTTTTTGATTTTTCTCTTGGTGTGGTCTGATGATTTCAATATTAAATGCACTGGTCAGTGATTTTAATCCTGTGCAGAAAATAGCAACCGCAAAATCAATCGGGACTTTTCATCGCTCACAATTTCTTTGAGTTGCTATAGTTCACTGTCCACAGATATATTCCAGCATACGTCTACGACGTGTTAATACTTTGAAGCCGTGACGCAGTGCAAAGAATTTGATTATCTTAGTAAACTCACGATTACGGCTACGATGTGAGAATTTCATTGAACTTCTGTTCAAGCTTGCAAACGTGTCACCTTCCGGCAAAAATGGTCACTTACGTGATTCGTGCAGAGCTGATGAGTTTTTTAATTGGGGGGGGGGGGGGGGGGGGGATGTTCTGAGGCCTCTAAGAAGGTGCTCTAAACTCTGCCAAGAGCACAAGTTCCGCCTGAAGCATATGCTGGATTTAACACGACAGGCCGATGGGTGTGTGAGTTAGTCGTTCTGTGAGGAACGCGAGGGAACCCCCCGAGCTGGAAGACCCACCAGCGGGTTATCGTTCAGCTTCAACGGCCAGAGAGAGAAAGTTGCTCGTAAGACGAGGATAGTGTGATGCCGTTGCTCCTCCTGCCGGGTATGCGAATGGAAACGCATCGGACATGCTTAATGTTTACGAATATTTTAAATCCCGAAACTTCAGTCAACAACAATTTTTCCTAATTTGATGTTAACTGTAATCTAAGATAAGAGGATACATTAAAAATCTACTTTTGCGAATGGTCTTTCCCCAGGTTAGCCTGAGGCTGTTTTTCTTGCTCTGGTATTTTAAAGATTGGTGCAGGCAGTGTTTTCTCTGGCTTGGATCACCTACGTATGCAGAAGTTATTTGAAAGTGTTTGTATTGAAGCATTTTTATACATTAAATTTTGCTTTTTAATGTTAAAAAATCTGCCGATGCCTTCTGGGATTACAGTGACTTCCAGTACAGGAAGAGGCTGTTTATGTCTCTCGTGCCTATACAACCTTTTTTGGTTTATTTTTACACACCTTGGGACTTGTGGACTGTTCATCACACAAATACGCAATTTGAAAACATCCATATTGGCTCCACTGATTTGCAAGTTAGTTTGGATTGTATTACCCATTGAAGTTTACGTTTTTCCTCACTGCCTTTTTGATAAATAGTATATTTTCTTTATAGAAACACTATCTAGACCTGTCAAGAACTTTTAAAGCAATGGATCACCTAAAAAGGGTAGTAAATATGTATTATAATCATAACATTTTGTATTAGTGAGTCCACTTTGGAAAATTGTGCCTAAAACACTTTCATGTGAGAGAGGTGGCTTTTACAGGAAACCGCTGATCACCATTTGTATAACCGAGTGGTTCTTATTGATCACATCAAATCCTTATCAGCACTAACACATGTGATTGGAGCATTTCTGCTCACTAACACAAGGTAGGAATATAATAATAACACTTTCTATTCTACAAACTGACTTTGACGCTGATCACTAACATTTAAAGGACAACTCTATCATCACTGTGAGGTGTGATTATAGGTGGAATGGAGCAAACGTCCCCCAACAGTGACGCTGAGTGTGAGCTGACTTTTTCCTACTATAGTTGCTGTTTGCCAAATGTTTCTTTATATGTCCAGTTATGGTTGTTAACAATTCCATTACATTGTACAGTTTTTCTTGGAATATTTACAAAGCTTGGTTTTGCCCATGTGCTATTGAATATGAATCCTCAATGCACAAATATTTGAACCTATTATAAAGTTTTCTTGAAAAATAAGAAAACTAATAATAATAATAATAATAATAGACCGATAAACTTCCCAGGGTCTAGCTGAAGTGGTCCCTCGTTTAAAAGTCTTGATAAATGCACTGAAATAATTTGTATTTGGAGGGTAGTGTTTGTCAAAGGGAAGGCCATGTACATATTTTTCATAAATAGCACTCACACATTCAAGTGCAATATCCTTGCATCAGAATGCAACCTTAAACTATGATTATGTGAATAGCACACACATGGGCTGGGAAATAGACATCACTTAGAAGACAACAGAAAATAAAAAGCTGGATTAGATCCTGTGAGAGAAATGTCACCAGAAATGTACTGTGCAGATAATATTTGTCCTGGTTGGGCTTTATGTCAGGTTATGACAGGTCTGCCTGAATTTAAATAAAAAAAACTGCTTTTTGCAGCTCCTTTGATGCGTTTGTCAACACAAATGCATGTGTCCAGTTGTTGATGTCCATCGCTAACAGTAGGTTGTTGTTGACTGTTCATTCACTCTCCAGAATTCTTGTGCATCTGGTCTTCACAAAATAAGCACATTACAATCCCCAGCTGCTGGGGGATGCAGCAATCATAGCCAAGGCGATGGAAACATGTCACTGGGAGCCCCCCAAAGGGAAACATATACTCTGCTCTCATATTTAGAATAGCTGTGTGTGATTTCAGAAAATACAGCTCAGGGACAGTCACATTTTATTTGCATCATGCAGGACAGCCATGTCTGTTCAGAGTGGCTGTCTCTGGCAGTATAATATGATGAAATACTCTGAAGTGTATTGTGTCTGTTTATTTGGTGTTTTTCACAGTAAAAGTGAATATAAAGACCGGTGGTAAAAGGAAAACCAACCAGTACATTACATTTTCTCACAAACTTTACCAACCTCTTCTCAGCTCATCTGTCTCCAAACCCTGCAACCAACAGCTCAACTCACCTGTGGCCTTTAGAAAAAGTGCAAGAAAATGTATGCTGTAGTAGTGTATTGACTTACAGAAAATAAACTAATCCTTGAACTCGGATCAAAAGGTTGCATTTATGATTTACTGGGACATGTTTCGCTATCAGAAAATGGTGAACATACTCTTATTATATTTATGTAATCCTAATGAGTCTAAAAAGATTTAATATTCACAACGTCATCCCATATTATCCAGAGTTGCAGTGATGGAAGAGAGTGTAGTGTAAACGCCTCCAATGCAGTAATCACTGATCATCAATCCTGTCGAGAATCAAACAAATATAGTTAAACAACTAACTGTCATTCATTCAAAATATGATCAACTTTCTTCCGGAAGTCAGAGCTCTTGTTTTGAAATTAGATTAGAGAAATGGTCGTGCCATAAATGAAATGTTAATTGCTCTGTGCTTATTATTGCTTGTCATGTCTTTGTGTCTGTGTCGATCCCGTAGAAATCAAAAGCGTGCCGTTTGTAGTGAACGGCTCAAAGATATCTGCTCATCATGCTTCTGTTAACAAAACATGGAGTTAGTGGATGCAAATATACATTTACTTACACGGAATGTAAATAAGTACATTCACTCCAGTATTGTACCCAAGCACACATTTCAGAGACTTCCCTTTATTATTTCTATTCTGTCCAACTTTATACTTTTCTACTCCATACTATACAGAGGCAAATATTACACTCTGTAGTAAACTACATTTGTCTAACAGCTTGAGATATTTTTCAGATTATAATTTTTCATACCGTTACTGTCCAGTACAAATCCCATACCTCGTAAATGTGTATGTGAACATATAAAAAAAAACTGAAGGATCAAGTTTTCCTTTATGGGTTGAGAAGATATCCCTAATTCTTAAAATAATCGAACATTTTAAAAAGTAATTTAGAACAGCTGGAAAAAAGGATTCAAGAAACATTTACCTTTTAGAGATAGGTTTAATTCATTTAATTTTACAGCTTGAAGATTTATAGCCATAAATACGCCTTAAACATTATCTGATATCTGATCAGCCCAATCCAAATGAACCCTCTGGATTTATTTGCATCAGTGTAAATCTGCAACAATCCTGTTTTTGCACCATATAAGGGAAACACATGCACACATGCACGTACGTACACCCGCTTCTCTATGTCCGACCATCTTTCAAGTTGTATGGCCAACATGACCTGTTTTTACACATCAGTCAGTGAACCACTGATCACAGAGCTTGTCAAACTGTTGCGCTGCTCATTAAAAACAGATTTTCCGGAGCCCTTATTTTTTTAAATAAGACAACATGCTATTAAAATCTGGAGCTCTGGCCAAATCTATCATTCTTACAATTTGGAAGGAGTACTAAGCACACATTGTGTATTTTATAACTCACCATAATATTAAACCCCCATGTATTAGGGTGCACTAACTAAATGAAGCTGCTTGCACGACCCACATGACTCCTTTTGAAAGCGCAATCTCTGGCTTAAGAATTTCAGTCCTTATCAGTTCCCATCAATTAACTATTCATTTCCTTCCCTTGATACTTCAAATGTGTAAATCAACTTTCTTCCTAAATATTATTGTTGCGGTGGTCTGTTTCTTAATCTGCATCTTTTTTGTAATACATCTGAAAACATCAATGCATCCACTCAATACTTGCTTTCTAATTGTATAGGCAGTTAAGCACAGAGTGAAGGGCTCACTTTTGAGACAGCAGGGTTTCAGGAGGTTAACCTGGGAAAAGTCAGTTCATGTTTAGTTTTGCAATGATGTATAAAAATCAGATGTTTTCAGAACTCAACTCCATAAAGGGCAGATCACCGTGGAAAATGTTTCAATTAAAACAAATAAACAAAGTACTGACAAAAGAAGGAATGACAGTTACTTCAGTGTGCGGTCAATTATGACGAAAGGAGACTTCCAATCTTTCATTTATTTTCAGTGTCACAGAAGGCACTCTTTAAATTCAAGAATTCCTCATTTGAAAAGTAAACTCTAACTTAAATTGCACCTGCTTTCAAGTATGAAAAGTGTGCAAGGTGCACTTTGTTTACTTCAAGACATACAATATGATGTGGCATTCTTAAATAGCAGAAGGTAAACAGTCACATCCAGTATCAATTTCATTAAGCTGAAGTCAGTATGCATGGTTTAATTTATACTAATAAGGACAGTGTTACAGAATATATTATAGTTTACATTATTGGCCATTTCTCAAATTATTCCTCAACTCTCCAAAGATAAAAACACTAAGCAGGCACGCTGGTGCTCACGACTCCCCTGTTGCTCAAAAGATAATAATATGATAATCTTATGATAATGAGGCAATGTTCATCAGCACCACAGTACTGAAACTGCTCTTGTTAAGGTTTTTAATGACATCCACTAAAACACAGACTGTGGAAGAACTTTACTCTCAGTATTACTCGATCTCAGTGCTGCATTCGACACGGTCGACCATGACATACATGACCAGACAGTCTCAACGTCTAGGTAGGACTCTCTGGCGCAGCACTTAACTGGTTTGAATCCTACGTTTTATCCTACTTGAAGGACAAACAATACGTTGGGTCTGTAGCTATATCAGAACTGACTAGAATGACATGTGGTGTTCCCCAAGGTTCAATACTGGGGCCTCTTCTGTAAACATCTACATGCTTCCACTGGCTCAGATTATGAAAAAACAACAAAGTGTGTTATCATATTTATCATATTTATGCAGATGACTCGCACATCTACAGAACTATATCACCAATACTCCCATACAAGGGATGGCTAAATGCATTGAAGAAATCAACAACTGGATGTGCCAGAATGTTCTTCAATTATATAAAGATAAAACGGAAGTAATTGTTTTTGGTCCCAAAAACTAACGATTGATTGTCAGTGTTTAGCTTCAATCACTGATGTTAAAAAACACAAATGAAGCCATACATGTAAGTGTAGTTATGGATTCAGACCTTTTACCTAAACTGACATATCAAGATCAAAATTAGCCTACTATCACCTGAAGACTATATCAAGGAACACGTCAAAAACAGACTATACAAGACAGACAAACGCGTCAGCCAAAGTGCGTTAAACGTGCTGCCCAGAAAAATGTAGCGTTTATTGCAACCGCTGTACGTTGACTTTGCATGGGATCTCGTCACTTTTGGTGTGAGCACAACATTAGAGGGGCTTACCTCTGTGGAAACAGTTATCATTTCTGCCATCCACCATGGAATAAACAACCATTATTTCTGCTTTATACTTGTTGAAGAAATCCCAGAAACGTTAGAACATAAAACGCTCTCGTGTTTGGGTTTATCATAAGATATTTTTAACACCCCCACACCCCTGTCACCCCAAATAACGATTAGTACCTTACAATAACAGCTGCTGGTGTGTTCAAATCAATGACTACAGAAATATAGAGGAAACACATCAATTATTGTTTAAACACAAGGCTCTGATGTCCAGGAATCAATAGAAGAGATGTATTGCCCGACATTGCACCCAGTATTTAGATCTCTGAGACCGTTTGGACCTTTGGAGACCTTTGGACAGGAACATCACATGGAGCTCGTTGTCATCGTTGTCATCTGTGACCCAGTTACAATCACTGCTGCCTTAAAATGACGGCCACGAGCCAATGAAATGTGGACTTATTTAGTGAAAGGGAAAATCTGACAAGGCTATATTTGATATCACCAGGTAACACAACATGTCCCTGCTGAATACGTACGTACATTCGGTCTCTTCTATTTGTGCGTTAACACTTTAAATCATTCTACTCTCAGCCCCTAAAAATATGTTTGTGTGAAAAAGGCAGGTTCATTTTTATTGTTTTCCGAACTGCACAGCAATATTGTACTGATATCCTTCTGTCAGGGATCAATAAAATTTGTCGTAAATATATCTTCATGTTTGTTATCTAATTTAGCCTATGTTCTTTTATCTCTTTCAGTAAACCCAAAGTCATTACTTGTTAACGTCATACACATTTATACACCCTTGATTCTGGAATAAGTGGAGATAACTCAAGATACTGAAATTTCAGTTTGTTTTTATGTATTTTTTCATTTAGTCTAAAATGTCTTTCTTGCCGTTAGTGACCTTTACATATCAGGTTGTTGCATGTTTTTTACACGTTAATTTGTATCAGAAGGGCATCATTAAATATAGCCACATTAAATTAGCTTAAGGTGAATTAGATAAGTCAGAAGATTGATTCAGGTCTGATTTGATGAGATGCAGTCTGTGTGATTTGGGAATTTAGGAATAAATATATAATTATCCCATTGAGCAAAACTTATGCCTTTTTAGTTCAATCGCCGATAGCTTATATATATAGCCATATAGAATCTTGCATTCTATTATATCAGGTTAATAATCTAGATCCCTAGCTTCAAAAACTTAGCTGTTACTGTTTAACCATTTTTTTGAGCTATTTTCTCATGTTTGCTCTACAGAACAAAAGACATGCTATTTTCCTGGTTTCATCACGTTCAGGTGACTGTATTTGTGAGGAAAGTGAGGCATTCATCTTGACAAGACATTACAATCAACACAACAAACAAGACTGACATGATGATAAGAGTACAACGAGCCACAAATCAGCGTTCTCATTCTAATGTGTTCATCTGTCAGATGGCTGCTGGAACAAAGCTGTTTTTATACCGCTTTGTTCTGCACCGTGGTACTAAATACCTCCGTCTCGAGGGAAGAAGCTGAAAGTCCCTTTGCAAAGGTTGGGAGTCGTCCTTTAAGATGGAGCTGGTTATCCGTTGTTACTGTCTGGTGTACAGGGACTCTGGGCTCAGCTGGGACTCACCAATCAGCCTGCTAGACCATTTAACAATCTAGATTAAATCATTGTTGTTCGTTAATTTAAAGACAGGCCTCCAAACCATGACACCAAAGAAAAAAGATTAAATTAATTAAATAAAAGCATGATAAAATAAGGTCATCATAATTTTGTCCATGTGGAAATATGACAGTTTCCTCAATCAAAACAAATGCTGATGCCCCTTTTTGCACACGGCTTCACAGTTGGCATCAACATTCAATTTCGGGTTAATAATTGTCCCAATTAGATTACTGCTGCTGTTTTATGGAGCACTGCAGTGTTTCATAATCAGTGTTGTTCCTAATTATTGACAAATCTCAGATTAGAAAGAAAAATCCCCTCTAGCATTCAATATATAACAACATATTTTCTTTTCTTTTACTTAACATCAGTGGCACTAAGTAAACAAACTAGCATTTAAAGTGTTACCATTTTTAAAATGAATACATATTTGTAGCTTCGGGACTGAAGTTGGTTAACCCTTGTATGGTATTCGGGTCTGTGGGACCCGTTTTAATTTTTCATCAAAACAAAAATAATATGATTCATTATTTTTTCAAACTCAGACTTATTGGCCATTTTCTGCGAAGAACATATATCAGATAAAATTTTCATTGACAGCCCACCGTAACCCCCCCCTACACATTTGTATTACATACAGGGTGTTCGGGTCCACTGGACCCGGGCTAATAAAAGTGTGGAAATTGTTGGTCCTGTGTACCTTCAGTCTGTGACAGTGTGTGTGTGTGTGTGTGTGTGTGTGTGTGTGTGTTTGTGGGCCTGCTGTAAGCTAAGTATGCTAAGCTAAGTATGTACGCTAAGTATGTGTGTCAGTGGGCATAACATCACATGTGACAATTTTTGTACATCGTACAAGCTGGGACAGGAGCTCCTAAAGAGGAAACTGACCATGGTTGGAACGATGAGAAAAAACAGGTCTGAAGTCCCACCTCAATTTCTGCCTACAAAGAACAGGCATGTCAACTCGTCCAAGTTTGTCTACACGGCTGACACATCCCTGGTATCATATGTGCCAAAGAAAACGAAAAAATGTGGTACTAATGAGTACACTACACTGGGATGGGAGAATCTGTGGCCTGGAGCATCATAAACCAGAGATAATTATGGACTACAATGCCTCAAAAGGAGGAGGAGACAACTTGGACAAGCTGGTGTCTGCCTACAGTTGCAAGAGGAGGACCCTACGCTGGTCACTGGTGATTTTTCTTTGACATGCTGGACATCTCGGCGTACAACGCCTTTGTCATCTGGATGGCATTGAACCCAGAGTGAATGAAAATCAAAACAAATTCAAATAAATAAGTCAATAGTCATGAACAACCTTGCTTTATTTGTAAATTTGTTGAATATTGTCGATTCATATCTTGTTTGAAATTAGTTTTCTTGATTTGATCAACAACTACAAAAAAACACTAGCACTTTAATTCATAATGTGTTATAACAAAATTAAACGGAAAATATTAACCATATTTGCTGTTTATATTGCTCGTAATTGGGATGAAGAAAACATCTGTTCAGTATTTTAACATCAAATTGTTTGATTGCGTTGAATTAAAAGCCCAAAAATACAGCGGGTCCAACAGACCCACAACACCTTCTGAGTAACAAAAAAATGAATACCATACAAGGGTTAAAAGATTTAACGTTCAAAGTGGAAACTTGTATCAATACATAATGTGATGGTCATGTTTGAATACAGACATGTCTATCCTCCAAAGACAGGGCTTTCGGGGGGGTTTAAGGTAAATGAGGTCTTGACTTCCACATTCGGGAAGTCAAGACACTCTGGTTTGTATCTTTGGAATATGAAGTGAAGACATGAGAATCTGCTGTTTCGCAGGCATTACTCCACCGTCATCCTGTCACTCAAATAAATTGCGGCAGAATTGTCGTGATTGCATTTGAAATGCAAAACGAGGAAAGCCTTTTAAAGCAGGATGGCTGTTGAGATGCCAGCAGTTTGCAAGGTAATGCAAACGTCATCACATTATTATTAGATATCTCTAAATGTATATACAAATGACAGCTCCCAACAGGCCACTCTTTCCTATATCCACCTACTCCTATTCAGACAATTGCAGTAATTGTATTAAGCTTCTCTAAATCACAAGGTTTATGCAGGGGGTACAGGGTTCTTATTTGATGAATTACTAGAAATGAAGGAAGACATTCTGGGGATTTTTTGCCTTCGGTTTAAGTCATTTCTTGCTGAGGTTTCCTTGACTTCAGCCTGGATGCTCGTGGAGTTATTTATCAGCAGTCTGCTACCTGTGATGTCTAGTTCCAAGGAGAACAGCAGGTGATGCAGTTGACACCCTGGAAACTCAGTTGAATCATGCAATGGTGCAGCTGCCCTTCAGCAATTATGGTTATGAAGCCATAAATCATAGCTTAATAGGAAAGAGAGCGGAATGAAGCTAAAAGATATGCGCTTTCTCACTGGAATTGTCTACTCATGTATATTGCCAGTTAATTTGCTATAAATAATTACCTATTTCTTCACAGAGCACTTTCATTTGACCAGTTTTTTTACACATCTTGTAAGACTTTGATTCTAAACCTACGTACGTATAAAAAGCGTAATTGAATATGATAATTTATGATG
Organism: Liparis tanakae; assembly: GCA_036178185.1. Taxonomy (NCBI): domain Eukaryota; kingdom Metazoa; phylum Chordata; class Actinopteri; order Perciformes; family Liparidae; genus Liparis; species Liparis tanakae. Next base: position 16,370,026 of record CM070107.1, read on the forward strand.
TGTGACATTTCCTCATAAAATGCCTAAAAAACGCTCAGTCTATGATATGTATTTTACATACAACATCCCAATTTCTGAATGTTAAACCCATACAAGTGTGATTTTATTCAAGCTCACTGCACGTTTAATTTAGTCGTCAGTCAATGGTGCCATGCCCCTCCCATTACTCCCTCTAGTTGCACTACCTGACAGGAGAACACGGCAAACACCAGGTGATACAACTACATAGTGACATATGTCTATGATTAGGTGTACATTGTCACATAACTATATTTAGCAGCTTTGTTCTGCCAATTAGCATCACTTTTCATTAATTGCATGTCATTTTGCAACAGCCCTAATTCATTGAAATGCTTTTTAAATATTGAATCAGCTAACTACAATGTGATATTATGACAAGTGGCTCACAAGCTAATGCGTACGATAACATTACAACAATTTTCATCACAATCATATTATTTTGAATAGGATTGTTTTGACCACAGATTACAGCGCTGGGCAACCTCACAGTTGAACCACCTGTAGTGTTAGCTACAGCTGTATGGCTAGCAAGTTAGCGTTACATTGGCTCACTGAGACATTAGTATGAAGTACTAAACAATAAACATGACCAAACAATGTGAATTAAACTATGCGGTTTTTATGTCCATTATGAAAGGAAATTAGTAACACTTCTATTTTCTTATTAATAAAGAGAACAATGATACAATGATACTTTGCAATAATCAGCAAATTCCATCTTTCAGGATTGTTTTGACTTTAAGATGTGACTTTAAGTGTGTTTAATTGGCATACATCCAGAACAAAAGTATTACATTGTAGTTACATCAGATTTGTTTTTGTACATCGTGGTTTACAACATTACTCCTACTGAACTATTGGTACTGTTAATAGAACATACTTGCCAATTGGCCATTGGTGTTAAATTGCATATTTAACAAGACCAGAAGCCAATCACTGGTTCTGAAAAGTGAAGCTTTTGTTTGTTTGTGTATTTTATTCAGTCAATCAAATCAAATACAGTATTATTCTATAAAATATACAAAAGAGAAAGACTGAAAAGGTATAGGTAGAAACAAAAAATACATTAAACACTTGCATTCTCTCTACTGCAAAAATAAGTATGATTCTATAGAAGTCTATGACTAAAATACTCTACTTCTCACTTGATTTATTACCCCAATAAACATTGTGAACATGAGTTTATGGTCTCAACCGCTAGTTTCAAGTTTACTTCAACAGAGCATGATGTCCATTTTGTAGATGATGGACCCATAATAGACAGAAAGGTATACTTCAAGGCATGGCTACCTTGTGATTGTCAGGCCACTACCAAAGCCACAGTCCAAAAACTTTCATCAAATGGTTGAAAAAGTAAAATGCACCACAAAACAATGGGTGACGTCATGAGATCTACAACCACTTCTTATATACTGTCTTTGGCCAAGTCCCAGGTGCTGTGAGGTGAAGCAAGTCAGCCATCATAGCTGCTAGTTCTTTGAAGTTGGCTTGCTTCATCTGGACACAATCTAAATATGCATCACATTGTAATAAAAGACACATTGAATGATTTTGCAATTTAGTTATTTAATCTTTCATTAATAACACAAGTAATACAACTTGAAGTTGTAATAATGAATCACATCCCCAAAACATCTCATGGAGAGGCTGGCTGTGGATGGCAGTCCTCTGAGTGGAGGTATAGGGATTAACAAAGGTTAATCCTCTGAGACAGGCAGAGGAGAACCACTCCGGTAGGAAAGGTCTCCTGTTCATTCACCAACGCCTCGCTACCTGGAGGCACAATCCTCCCTGTCTCGCCATCAAGGCTATTTGTTTGAACACAAATAGACACTCGCGATTCTTGAGTGAATGAAAATGAAGTGTAAAATTCTGCTCTGTAATTCAGTTATTTTCTTTATGTCATTTCACCCATCAGCACTCAGCAACATCTCTTAAGGTTTGTATTAAAAGCACTAGAGAACACCCAGTAGCCTACTAGATATTCAGGGCCAATATCACAATTAGAGAGCATATTTTATTAGATATATTATTTAACAAATGTAAACTACCTTTCCCAATGCAAACAGTAAATATTAGTTAAATTATGTTTTAGTTCTATTTTTACTACAAAGCTATACGGTCAGGCTATGATTAGAGATTGTGGCTTTCTTAAAGCGACACAATGTAACTTTTCCCCTGTAGCGCCCCCTTCAGGTATTTAACGTCTGGCTCTCGAGCCATATATGGCTCTTCCGGCTCGAGAGCTCCCAGCTGATCGCGGCTCGCTTCCTCGATCAGCGGCAGCGCGTCTCGTTCAGACCCGGCCCGGTGTTCTCCACAGCAGCATGTCACTCCGTCTCTACGCGTCGCGTAGCGGAGCAAATAAAAAGTCACCTGCGAGCGTGGACTGGCACTATATGACGTTGGTAATCACTGCCAGACAGCAAGTTTAAGTACTTCCTGTTCCTCAACCGGAAGTACCGGGCCGGTCCCCAACCATCTTACATTCAGCAGTATTCAGCCCCCAGACCCCCGATGGCAGTGGCGGAGGTGCAAATCAACATATTAAAAGTCATTGTAACGGCACCATTTTTTTCAAGCTATTATTTTATTTATTTTATTTTAAGGTGGAAAAGTTACATAGTGGGGCTTTAAGAGAATTATCTCTTATTTCATCTAGCCATCCAGCTTGTGTTTTGTCTGAGATACATTATCCAGGGCAAAATAAAACACTGAGCTTGAAAAGCTTAAATGCCACAAGTTCACATGATAAGTGAAGAACTCAGAGGGTATGCCATCTTCCAATCTGATGGTTAGACAGTAAGAGGACATAAAAGGGAGTTACGCCTTTGTGGTTCATTGCATACTTAATTAATTATTGTACTACATCCACAAAACAATGGCCAGCATATATATATATATATATATATATATATATATATATATATATATATATATATATATATATATAGTGTATTGAGGATTAACCGACAGCTGAACGCCTACTTTGATCAGTCTCCTAATAAACCTTTCTCTGTGAACATTTGAAATGCTTTTACTGTACACTGCATAAATTAAAATCTAAGTAAAATGAAATATCTCAAATTAAGGCAATATATGCTTGCTTGTTTTTTGACTGACAATATATTTCTTCTTACAAGGCAGTTTTAATGTTGGAGCATTTCACTTGTTTTAAGAAATCTTGGCAAGTCAAATTTTCCTGTTCTATTGGCAGATAATTTGGCTTATTTCAAGTAATATTCCCTCATTTTATTACTTTTTTTCCTTGTTTTTTTAGGCTGAATTTTTGCAGTGTATGGTTGAGTTTAAATGTCTCAATACTGGTTGTATCTTCATAGTATAGTTTAGTAAACAATCTTTCAGTTTTGCTTTTGATTTGATGTAATGACGATTATCAAAGTATATTTCTTGGATACATTGAGTATGGTCATCAGTGAACATTTTGTCCTACTTTTTTCATCAAAATGTAGAAAAGCTTGAAGCGGGATCTCTGAAAGGAGTGTAAAAGGCCATCGGGGAAATCGGGACGCTCCGCTCCCTCACCCCTCCAGGGAGGCAGGGGCAGGTCAAGGGCTCTGATTGTCAGTGTTTATTAATGAGCCCAGCCGAGGGGAGTGACAGCAGGGTGATCTCTGTGATGATGATGTCTTATTGCTTTCCATGAGCGCCTCAGGTACATACATATTTATGATGCGCTGCCACCTTGACGCCAGCTAGAAATATCTGTTTAACACCCGCCCCAGTCGGATGCTTAGCAAAGCAGAGCCGGTACAAAACGGCTCTTTAATACCAATAGAGCCTGTGCCACATTAACCTTAACAAAACCACAGGACAACTTCCACTATCATTTACATTTGGGTGGCACAAAACCATGAACAACGGTTAGCCGCTGTGTGCATGTTGGACAGGAAAATTAAAGCGCCGTCATGTTACACATAAAAAGTGACCGTGACAACGCCAACAGCACTTTAAATCTCCACTGTACCGATGTCAGCACTTCACGTTAATCAGATGACTTTTTGACCAACAATCACATTAATTTGAGCTAATTTGCAGGACAGATTGATTCATGACACTACACGTGTTCATATTAAATATTAACAGCCAGCACTTCCCCAGGGACAGCCGGGATTTTAAAGGGCAACTCATACGCAGTCATTTGGTTGATTAATATGGGCGACTCATTTCAAGCAGACAGATTTGCTTTACTTACTTATTGATGTCTTTAGATCCCTCTTCATCCCTGTGTAGTTTTTCTCCACAGTAACCTTTCATCAAGGATCATTCAAACAGGATGATGTCACACGTAGGCCGGCTCTGTTTACTGTCCAGACTGACATCATTCTTGTTCCAAAGCATTGGCATATTTTTGCAATCACAGTTCTTCATACCAGGCAGACACAACAAAGAGACTAGAAGCAAGACAACAGCGACTTTCAGTGAGTAATCACACACAGTCCAATTGATCCTTGGAAAATTTTAACTATCTGTGTGCACAGTAAATGCATTTTTGCTGGATAGCATTGGGATTTGGAACGATATTGTTTATTCAGGCAAATGCAGCATTAGGAAAATAATACCATTTGTTGCAGCACTACAGCACTGCAAAACTGGAGTTATTTTCCTGCCCATTACTTTTGAATGTGCTACCTAAATGCACCAGGAGATCATATATATAAATCTTGGACCAAATAGCAGTTGAAGCTAACTCAAACTCAGAGCGGCGTTTTCGCTCTGATGGCCCACAAATCATTGGACATTTGATCTCAAACTCAGGTTTGTTGTTTGCAGCCCCACAATTTGATCTGGGCTTTTAAATGAAATGGCCGTTATATTTCTTACCTTTCCCTTGAAACAAACAGAAAATATCTCTCCAATGCAAACAAGTTGCAGGATTTATTCAGTGCGCAGCATGCTGTGATTTGGGATGACAGGACCTGAATATTACACTGATACTGTATGGCACTGTAGATCCACCGCCTCATCTCTGCTCTTGCAGTCAAATGTATTCTGAAGTTGCATTTCAGTGATGTCCCCTCAGCACTGAGTGCACTGAATAGAGAAACAATGAGTGCTGTCTAGAGACAATGTCACTATTATTTTAGATCTTACAAATCTCCCTCTCCTCTTTCATTTTCTTTGAGATTTCTCCTCCACCTCGCGTCTTTCAAACATTCTCACCATATCTCTGTCCCCTTAAAGCAGAGTCACACCACCCACTCTCATAGTTGATTCACTTGTCTCTCCTCCCTGTTTGTAAGCTGCACTGTTAAGATCCTGTCATTTATGAATATGTACCAAATGTGTCAAGGCATCGTGGAAGAGGGTTTGCATTCAGTCCCTGGAATGTGCTTCAGAGAAATCCAATGGCCTCATGTAAAAGCCAAGAGCATGCTCACAGATCGGATGGATCATTTCCCCTGTTTAGGTGTTATTCATTAGTCTGTGCGATGTCAAATATCAATAAGTATTCCCAGTTACAGTTTACAGACAAATCGTATATGGTGGTAAATCAGGCCTGATCACTCATTTGTATTCACATTTCAAAAATAGCAAATAGCAGCATCATCTATCACAAAAGTACAGTTATTTTGTTCCACTCTGTGTCCATGACATGAGTGAGTACTGAGATTTCTTGCTCTAATGCTCACCTTTTTTCTTCTTCTTCTTAGTGTTTGGGGGACTTCCCTCAAAGGTTGGATATTGTTTAATCCAGTGTAAATACAGTGTTTTCCATAAAGTTGGAGGACAAGATACATTTTTCATAATGCAGGTAAATTGCATCTTTTATTATTATTAGTCAACCACCCACCCACATGATTTTTTATGTAATTGTGATTCTAGCTTTTTTCCAGTTATTGAGATATATAAGCACTTCAGGGTCAGTCCACCGAGATACTGTCACTGTGTCTTTTTTTAATACAAACGTATACATTCTGTAGGATCATCAATATGGGACGTATCCTAAAAATGTCAAAACGTCGACACAAAATTTCACATGACATATTTTTCTTGCTTTTGTCAAGGTTGCATTAGAAGCAGCGCAAAGGCACATGAGAAGTGCAGCCACCCCTTTCCCACAATGTATCAGCTTCTGAATGGAATGCAATCTGTTAAATACATTAACATCTCAGTGAAGGATCCGATGAGGAAATTCATCATTCTGCCAGATGCTTAGGGAACACCTGATTACTTCTGTTACTTGGAAAGGAGATATTATTTAGTCATGCATACGACAAATACAGCCAAGTTTTCTCACTGAAGAAAACGCATTTATCTTTCTATTCAATTTATGTTTATTCAAAATGTGCTTTACCAATACCCAGGTTCAGAATTGTGTGTCAACAGAAGGGAAAACAGTAGTTTTTTATTGTTAAATGTAAATTAACTATGTCTCCATATTTAAAAAGGACATTATTTACCAGTATAATAGCAGTAGCCTTAGCTGGTATCACTCACTTGGCAGGGATGCAGGTTTTTTACAGTCACTTAAACGCTAAATGCCACCTTTAAATGCTGGCAGCCAAAATACAAACATTAATAATTGATTATTGTGCCTTAAAAGTGTTTTTTTGATGAGGCAATGTGTGTTGAAATTCAACACTTCACACAGATGTTTAGGTTTGATTGTGGCAGATATTATGTTACACACCCCATGGTCTGTCTATTATATACAATATATATCATGTTATTGTTGGGTTTTGTTGGTTAGTCTAAAACCCAAATGAAGACACTTTGTCAAATGTTTGAAAATAGACAGAATTTTGCCTCACTAAGCATCCCGAAAACAATCAGGAGGATTTCCCTTTCCCCCCACCCCCTGTGAAATTGAGTTTGAGTGATATCATTCACAGGCACAAACAAAGGTAATTTAGTTCCTTCCTTATTTTCTTTGGTTTAGTGTAACCCAAGGCTATTTAGAATGGATCTACCCAAGTCCCCTAACTTAATCTGCCATTTATGGGCTGAATGGTGGGGGGTGAGGACATGCATCAAGCTTTCTGATTGGGCAGAAAAGTAACCAAGGAAACCAGACCGCTTTAAGTGTTGTAAATTGGTTAAAACTCGTTTATCCGTAATGCGAGTTGTGAAATGGGTGAGGTAAACATGATCAATCAGCAACTGTGTCACAACTCAATTTGTTTAGACAGCAAGCTCTGTCCTTCGATTGCTGCGTGAGGCAAGTGTGTACCGGATGTTTTCAGTAGACTGCACAAGTTCTGTATGGAAATTTGGAAAATAATTAAGGAAAGCATTTCAAAGGTAGCCTCATAAATAATGCAAATTTAGTGTTAAATGTCCCTGACAGCCAATGCTGAAGCTGCAAATCGTGAACCTCGAGAAAGGCTGAGCTGGGCTCACTGGTCATCAGGTGCCTCCCTTTGAGTGCTAGACATCGACAGAAAAGGGAGACAGTGCAGAATAGATGAGATAGCTCCAATGAGAACCCCCCCCCCCCCCCCCCATCCTTAATGTGGCACTATGCGACTTCATTTGGGACGTAAATAGTTAGCGCAACACAAAACAATCGAGGATTAGCCAAGATTACTTACATTGCATTGCCCCAAGCATATACGTACAAGATAATTTAAATAATTTCTCACATTTCAGTTGTATTGATGAACCAGATATTATTGAATTTGTACTAAGGCGTTACATGCATTATTCAGCGATACCCTCAGTGATTGATGTTGCTACTACAGTATGGCCAGTGTTTCTGGCTGTGCTTCAGGACAAAAACAACAATAAATAAACATCTTTAAAAAGAACATTTCTTTAAAGAAAAGTTAAAATGTTACCAAATAAATTTGACATTTTTATATTTACAAAAAAAAAAAAAAAAAAAAAAAGACTTTGAAACTGAGTATTTCATTTCATTTTTCTGAGGTCTTCTCGAACAATTGAATCAGAGGCCCGGATGTAAATAAGGCCCAGTATACTTGTGCCTATACAGGTGAAGAGATTATTCATGTTTGCTCTCCGGATTTGGACCGGCATGAAACATGTATTTGTCTGGACTACCTTGGTTTATTAGATACCCGAAAAATGCTCTGACAAAAAAAAGAGAAGAAAAACAATCTGGTGTTCTCCTGGTTGATGCAGCACTTTAATACGCCTGTCCAATAATTTAATTGAGCCTGAATAAAAGGACGGGAAGGGCTACCTACCATTGTTCATCATCGGAGTCTTACACAAGCTGCTCCATTTACAATGGTAAATACGGACAATAGCATGTTCATTGTTTACGTTCATAATGACAAATTCAGTGGGAGGGGCTTTTGAGGGAGGCCTTAAGGGACGAGTTGTCGGTCTTGCCGACTTGGCGACTTTCTCCCTAGATTCAGCATCTTTTAGATCTAGTGCTGCTCGCTACTTTTATTTTGGAAGGATTTGGCATCACTGGGCTGCGTTGGGCTTTTCGGATTGGATCATTTAAAAAAATCTATTGTACTCTTCTAACTAGTTTCTTAAGATTACCAATCCTAGCTCTAATTATGTAAATGTTAGTGCGCTGCAGTCTTCAGGTTATATTATTGCTCAGCTGTACTTTTATCCATTTTACTTTCTCTTTCACACACATACTCCTCAACCTTCTCAGGATTTGGCCAATACCTTCAGCTAGGAAGACATTTTACGCGGATTGTGGTTCAACTTCAAGAGATGGTTTAGCCCAAAGATGTGTGACGGATGTGGGTTATGTCTGTGCCCCTGATCTCCAGGACTGCGTATCCTTTGATATTCCATGACTTCAGGGCTCCCATAAGCACATTGAGTGAGAAGTCAAGGTCACTCGCTCTCTGTCGCAGGAGCCTCATGAATATTATGATTAATCAGATGTCTTTTGGCTCCAATTAATAACAAACCCAGCATTGTTGCGCTTGGCCCTTAAACTCAAGGCTAGAGCAAATTAGGAACTGTTTGTGTTGCCTATCCCTTTTTACGCGCACACCCACTGCACACTCCCCGATGACACTTCGTACTCAAAAAACAACCACAAAATGGTAAAGTATTGCCTCAGCATCAAGAAATGTTAGACGTGACACAACAATAGAGAGATGCATTAGTCTCCGAGGCTTAATACAAAAAAATGCAAAAACAGAGGTTTTAAGTTTTGTAAATTTAGATTTATTCCAGAAAAGGTGTCATCAGTTTTGGTTGTAACTGAATTAAAGAAAGAGTTAAGTTGGTTTCTTCAAATGTTGACATTTATAAACAGTGATGTTCCCCGTGATAGAAGTGTTGATGCATGTGTGATCAGTTATCTCTCATATTAAGTATATTCAAGATTAATAGTACATGGTCCACAAAGGCCACATGTGATATATTGATGTTTTTAATGTTCCCTTGAACTGCAGTTGGATTCTTGCAATGTCGCAACATCATATGAGAATAGCAGGATCACTTATCACACAAAAATCCGTAGTGCGTTTGTGTTGGTTCATTTAAAACTGCAGTGCTCTAGTCTGTCACTTCCACAAAGCGAACAGCTGCACAACTTTCAGCTTCATTCAGGGACGTTAATTAGAAAGTGTTGGATATGTCTAACAATGAATCAGCATATAATACAAATAGCTGTAACCCTCAACAAAAAAAAACTTGTAAATTAATTTCTACATAAAGCTGCTCTGTCATGATGTGGCTGGTTGAGAGGATCCTGCCTTACAGAGTCTACCCTCGCTCTTTATCTGTCGCCATGTTACTGGAGGGGAAACGCATGTCTCATTTGTTCTCAAGGCCTTCAATGAGTTTTCTGGATGTTTTACTTTTTTCTTGCTTCAATTCGTCACATGCTCTACTCAAATTGAGTGGTTCCTCCCAAAGGGTCACTCTGCTGAATGGCTGACAGCTCCTGGGCTGGCTAGGGAAAAGCTTGATGGGTAGTAGAAAGACACATACAGTAGCCAGCAATAATCTACTCAGAAGGTCAACATCGCAAATTGATCAGTGAACGTTCAAGTTTTCAGTGTTGATAGGAAACTTGGAAACAACTGTGAAGAAATGATGACCGTGTGTGTTTGGCTTGAGACTTTAATTTGAAATGGTTTAAGAATGTATAAGATTGGTGCATTCATATTCTTAGCTACCTCTTTTCTATTAGCATTCATTTCCTCTGCTCTGTGGACTGTGTTATGAATCACACCTCGAGAATATAGAGCTAATCTTAAAATTAGCATCGGTTGCTTTCTCGAATCTTTCTGAAATGCAGACCTTTACCTCTAATCTCAGATTGTTTTTTGTCCTTTCCCTCAGTGTGAGAAAAGTAAATGGAAAAAGGGAATAGTTTGAAAAAACAAATCACAAATTCTGACCTTTAATTACAAAACCTTTGCAGTGGGAGACCTTAGCTTTTACTTAAGTTGACATTTATAAATACCGAAATGTCCCTGTGAATTGCTTTTTGTTGAAGTCAATGTATTGTTGGGCGAGATAGCATCAGTCCATTTGTCAAATACTCTAACTGTTGGCTCGGGGGCTGGCAGGGTGTGTGCAAAGGACAATGTATAGCTGGTCAGAGCTGTCCATGTACTGTATGTAGAGGACAGACCTGTTAGCAAAGGGCCTCTCCTATCAGTCACAGCAGCGATGGAAAGTCAAGATAAGATGGTACTCTACCCTGTTACTGCGTTTGTGTGACCAGGACAAGAAATCGATGCAGCTGGTTTCAGAGACTGTTTTACAGTCAAGGCAGCGCTCAGCTTAAATGTTTGTCTGTTTTATTCAATGACACTTGACTGTGCAAACTATTACCTACAGGGAGCGGAGAACAAACGTGAAACAAATAACTAGCCGTCCACCCATCTCGGCATTGTTTGCACATACAGATGGAAACTGGATAGTGTGGAAATGTTCTTTACACAGTGTCAAAGCAAAATCTATCACAGCTAAGATCCAAGCCATTATATTAGAGCCTCGGAGGAAATATTACTTCTCCGGCTGGCTTGTTTTATCCCTGATCTTTTTGTCCACCCATCATCACAAGGATATGGAGGCATCTGTGGGGACATGCGCCTTCCATTGCCTCTCTCCTGATGAAAGAGGATTTCCCGTCTAATATGCAGTAAAGGTTATCTGGTTCGCAGTCATGTTTCTGTATAACATGCACTGCGAAGCAAAAACAGGAAAACATTTCTCCCCCAAAACTCATTTCAGCTTTGCTTTTCATTATTACCACCACATGACCATAATTCTCTTTTCAGTGAGCACAACACAACTCTGATTCCTTTTGGTCTGATATGAAAACAGAATCTCTTGGTGATTGCAAGGAACCTTTATGGTACTCTTAACCACCCCTTATGTAGCAAGTAATGTATCGACGGACAATAGCGGGACATTTTAATATTTAATAATTGCAACCCTGCAGAAACATTTAGATTATTGCCTTCTCACAAGAGAATACTTTCGTAGATTTACCAGTCAGAGTGGAACAGGATGAATACATAGGATAATGTCCCCCTTATAATCTACTGTACTCTATTTTGAAAGATATTTTCTTTTTGCACTCAAGCAATTCATTGTGGAAGTTCGTTTTCATCCGACAGCAGGTCTCATTTGACAATTCAGTGTGAAAAAAGAGAGAGAATTGTGCCTGAGGCAGAGTAGAGCAGACAAGCAACAGCTCCACATCACTCACCTGGATTCAAAAAGGATAGAAATAGCACTAAAAGCACCCACTCTCACTTTGTAACTGTGCCTTTGTTTCCCTGTCTCTCGTGTCAGGCTACCTTAATGGCAGTCCCTTCACCGTATGTCTCATTTCACCATCACACTACAGCCAGAGCAGAGGTCGTTCTTAGTTTGTACTCTAGATTGAAATGCACTTATTGTAAGTCGCTTTGGATAAAAGCGTCTGCTAAATGACATGTAATGTAAAAGGTCAGATCAGAGTTCATTTAAGCTACGAGGCGCTGAGACAAAATCGAAAATCTTGCAGATTGACAGTTCTATGAATTAACATATTTAGAAATGATACGTATTTCACTCAGTTCAGTTTCATTAAGCAAAAGCTCTCTGAGATAAACATGTGATTTGGTGTTGCATATAACATATATATATATATATTTATATATATATGACTTTCTAACGATGGCACATATTGTTACTGCATACAAAACAAAGGGTGGACTAGATTATGTGCAATTTGTGAGACAAATTGAACCCACATTGTCTTAAGGATCTATGACATGGAGCAGGTTAGTCAGCCAACACATCCAGTACTTGCAGAGATGCTGGCTTGATGTCCTCCAAACTTTAACTTGGTGAATAGGTATTGGTATTCATATTTGACCCTGTATTTTTGGAATAAAATGAACTTATAAATCTGCAATAGTATGGATAAAAAATTCCGACGAATGAGAATGGAAATTCATGACATTTTCCATTAAGATAGGCTACAGTCAAAGTCAGCACCTCCAGATAAAAGACTTCTAATTCAAAACCAAGCAAATGAAAGGAAGGTAATAAAAACCTTGTGCTGCCTTTTAAACAGACAGTATTACTCTTAGAAGATGATTTCTTAATTGCAATTTTAATTACAATAGTTTTGTGTGTATAGTAAAGTTTTTTACATTCATGAAAAGATTTAACTGGGGAGAAAGATCATTTCTAGAGCCAGATTTAGCTCAAGCACAGCTATTCTGCAACCCCTATTGAAATACCATAAAACGTGGTATATTGTGATATTATTAAGATATGAAATGACATCTAAGAGGATAGAATACACAGGATACATACACAGAGAAAGATCTGCTCGGTGCACAAGTGTGGCCGATGAAGATGTGTCGTTCACAGATTTTGTGCTTAGTTGCTTCCAAAATAGTTGAAATGTCACCCTGTGACAAGAACCTGACGGAACAATCCAACAGCTGTTCTGTCAAGTTCTTGTCACGGGGTGAGGCTCAGGCGCAGAGAAACAAGCTGGACTCAATATGAATATCAAAAAAGGCACTCTTTAATGAGGAAAACGTTGTTGTTTTTTTAAACGAGGTCCAAAAGGGGCAGGCAGAGGATCCAGGTTCAGGACAGGAAGGGTCAAACAGGCAGAACCAGGAATACGGACAGGACGACGGGAAAAGGACACGGAACTATAGACGACAACCAAACAGGAGACAAGGGAAAGACTGACACAATACATAGGGGGGAAACACAGGTGTACGACATCAGGCACTAACGAGACAAGAGTGGCTGAGGGCAGGTGCAGCGAATTAAACAATCAAGACAGAGAAGACACAGAGGAGACATGGAACACAGGAGACACAGAACAGGGTGTTACAACTATGGTCAACTGAGGACAACAGTTGATCGTAGTTGGCAAATATTGGACAACAGCATCAATTGGGATCAAGTTCATTCCATCGGTTTTCATTGCCAAAGAGTTTTGGCATACGTATTTTGGTTTTCCAACACTCGGGGCAATTCAAAACGTGGCATTAGCGGGCATTAAGCCAGAATTATATTCATTTCCATGTTACCACTAAAACTATACTCTTTCCTGTTGCCAGAACTTGGGCCATATTGCCATTCATTTGTGTAAAGTAATACATGAATTGTTTAAATATTTCAGGCCCTAATTGTTGACCAACTTAATAACATATCATCAACAAGATGAAGTGCCAAAGAGATGTTCATGTAATCGTGAGTCAAGGTCTGTGTTTAGTAATCCTTTCAAGTCTCAGGCTTTTAATTACTTAAAAAATTGTGACAGAATCTCTCGCCAATAGAGAGATAAATATAGTGTCTGAAGGTAAAACTTACAAGCTTGGAATAATGGGGTTGAATGCAGACTGACAGTGATGATTATGTAATTCGAAAACTCTGCGTGCAAGGGACCAATAAAACCAAATGCTCATTGTGACCGATTTATATATCTCAACCGAAGTTCTATTTTAATTGAATTTGCTAATCTGCTTAAATCAGAAACACTTTATTTTTTTTACACAAAATAATTTATACATTGTAATAAAAAAATCTGATCTTTTTCATTCAATTCCATACCTTCATCTGCTGGGACATTCTGTTGTCAGGTAAGGACGATTATGAGCTGCTGAGAGCTTGACGTTCTGCTCGTACTGCAGCCAAGCAATCACTTGTTGTGACAGGGACAAGGAAGCTCCCTCCACCCTGCAGGAGGCTGATTGATTGGGCAGTCATGAAGAGGGAAATGTCCTTCACAATGGGCAGGCAAGGACAGCAGGCCCAGGATGCTCTCACTCTCCTCCAAGAAGTTTGCATCTTGCAAAACTAATCCTCACTGTCACTGTCATTCCCACGGCATCTGACGTGGGAATGAGCTCTACTGGAAACGCTTCTGTCAAACGAGATGGATGCAAGTGGTACAGACTCATAAAAGGAGTGCCTCCTGCCTCCACTGCACTTCTTCATACTCATGCAAAACTGCCAAAATGCAAGGCCTTAGCATCAGAGTGTGTTTGTGAAAATCCAAATTCATTGGAAGCTGCATGGCTAATATTGGATGTGCATTGCACCATGGGGTGGATCAGCAAGATTATGTCAGTCCATATATCTTATGGACATAATTTGACATTTATCATCAACTGATTTAGCAAAACACTTTTTTTTTTTTTTTTTTTTTTATTCTTTGGAGAATACTGCCAGGCAGCTATATTGTGCCCACTACACTTGTATCGTTATTGCGACCTTTATGAGTGAAACATTGAACATTCTGTCAAGAGTTGCTAATCTAAACGCATAACATTCCAACACTAGCTTTTAACTTTGCTCAAGCGTGTATCCTTCGTCACTTAATCATTTCACTAAATATAATGCGAAAAAATCGTTCTTTTTGCTTCTAGTAATAAACAACAAGTGCAATGCAGAGAGAGTATTCTCTCGCTCCTTTCCTCTCTGAAATTCTATCACATCCTTTACGTTCATCCATTTCAGTGAGGACCTTGTTAAATGTTTGCACTGTGCCAAGTCATACAGAGCCATCGCACCACAGCCATCTACAATGAGGAGGGCTTGGCTTTTAAATGTTAATTGCCATTCCTCACACCTCATTATACTCATTCTAAATCATGTGTTGTGAGCTCCACTGAAAGTGTCCCCATTTATTCTGAAATTGGTATTCAAGCTCCACACCGTCAAATTGCATTCACATATGTAAATAAGTAAAAAATAATGATTTCTTAATTTTTCTTTGAAGACTGCACATGAGAGATATTAGACTATTATTACCGGTAATGTAGAGGTCAACCCGTAAGCTCATGCAGGAAGAGTTTTCCATATATATTAAAGACTGTTCTAATAAGATCATGATAACATTAAAAAATGCATTGTATAGTTGTTTGAGTATTTGATTCAACAAATAACGTATGCATGTATAATGAAATCTCACACCAAGTAACCAAGGATGAGTCATGCTTATCATTTTAAATTCAAAAGGCAACACTGTCCATTGTAAAGAGCTTCACATTATTTACAATAATTAGCAGTCATTACTGCTAAATGACATGTAATGTACAATGTACAGATAGGAGGAAAGATGCTTGTCGAAGGTGCATGCAGCCCTGTGTACGCTTTGACTTGATGTTGGGTTTGAATCACATCGTCCGCCTTTATCTGTCCAGTTGTTCAGGTATTTACTTTGTGAATGTGCTGAAATCACTTCCTGTCCTTATGCTGTGGATCTGGTGTTACAGTGTGACCTCTATCCTATCACGGGGCAACCGTGGCTCAGCAGATAGAGTGGGTCAGCCCTCAATTAGAAGATCGGCGATTCAATCCCCAGCTCCTCTATTCTATGTCGATGTGGCCTTGGGCAAGACACTTAACCTCAACTTGCTCCCGGGCAGTGATATTGGTGTATGAATGGGTGTGAATGATTACACGATCTTGGTGGACAGGTGGAACCTTGCATGGTAGCCCTATATGCTGTCTTCTTGTCAACAATGCTGGCAAAACCCCAGCATCGTTGACAGTGAAAACCAATAAAAAAACAAACATGAATCATGTGTCACGAACTGGGTCGCATGGCCAAAACAAAAAGAAATACACACAAGTAAGTAGTTAAGAGAGAGTTTTATACAACTTAGGTAGCATAAACCAGAGGGCCTTTAAATGCAGCGCTGGCACACAAGGTTCAGGTGTTGCCAATGCTGCTGATTACCTCAGGTGTTTCCACTCTACTGATGACACTTGGCCACGCCCACCTGCAGAGACAAGAACCAGTTGAAGAGTGGGTCGTCACACCTGCAACTGGGACAGGAGTTCTATTAACATGTATGTGCAGTTGTCTATGTATTATTAAAAGGACACAGGATGCAACCACAGCTTGATCTGGATTGTACTCCTACTGACTAATTAATGCATGTCCAAATATAAAGACTTAAGTGTCTTCTAAAAGTATTGAAATGTTTAAAATGTTTTTTACATGTAACATAAATTAACTATGCAGATAGTCAGACTAGGACACATTTCTGCAAATAAATACAGTCGGGAGAACCTTATGTGAAAGGCTTTGCAGTTAGAAAGAGAAAGTGTGCCAGTCACTAGGGACAGAGGCCGTACACCCTTGTCGTGCAACATGGCTGTGACTCTATGTACTGTAACACCAACTGGCAGACAGGTCATTCCAACCTTATCTTCAATTTAAGATGCTGTTCACGCCAGCGCTTTGGCTTCCTCTTTTATTCAACTTGTTGGTTACCGACAGCGCCGCACTCTGTGCATCTATTTCCTCAACATTCCCATCTGATAAGGCCTTTAAAAAGGAAGTTGAAGGGTTTTAATCATTGTACTGGAGTAAAGGGTGAATTAATTACTACTTAGTTCAACCAGTATGTATCATCTACAAGCGTCATAGAGAGAAGGAGATTACCACAGCATCAATCCTAAAGACAACACCACAGGTCATGTTGAAATCTCCTGTCATCTTTCAGAAATGGCATGGAGACAACTTGGATTGGACATACAGCCTCCCAGACCAGTACACTCATCAGCAAAATACTCCTCCTTTCTATTACGGTATGTATAGCAAAGTAAGAATAATGGGGTTTATTATAATCCACCCACCTCTCACTATATGTCTTGAACATGTCAGAGTGTGTGTGTGTGTGTGTGTGTGTGTGTTTACATATTAAATAAGTAATTAACCTGACTGAATTGCTAGAGTTGAAATAGCCTGAAATGGCAAACCCCCAGCATCTTGCTTGATGTCTTGTTGCCTTGGAAACCTTGTATTGTAAGCAACAAGCAGTGGGAAAGATCACGTTGGAAGCCACATCAGCTCAGTGAGGAGAGAAAATAGGTTGATTTGGTTTTGAGATTCAAATACAACTGACCAACAGCAGCTTTTTGTAAACACAGAAGGGGTTGACAAAAATGTAAACCTGTTTTTATAATCAGAACTCACCAGAAATAAGGATTGGTTCCTGCCACGGACGCAGCATATTCCCGCTGCCTTAGCCTGTGAAGGCTATTTGGGGCGGGAGCTAAGGCTTGACACAATGTGCCTTTACAATGGGTGATTCGGAGGTCTTGGGGATCTGTGAAAAAAAGCGGAGCCATAACAGAAATCCCCACTACAAAGAGAAGAGGTGAAAAGGCAGTTATTTAACCAGATGGCCCACTCAGCAGAGAGAGGATTAAAATGCACTACTGCTTATCTTGAATAAAGACTTTGAATTTAAAACTGCAGGTTCCTTGAAAAACATGGTGTGAAGGTCAGCCTTTTATTAGATGCCTTTTGTGTGCTAATGAGAAGGCAGAGGGGTTTATATCATTCCTCTGTTCTTCTATCCACTTCAAGCTTTAATGTAAAAATGAAAGAATTACAATTTACAACTTTCTTTTTTGTATAATTGAAGAAAAACTAGAACTTACCTTTTTTTAAATTGTCTATTTTTAGCACAAGGTAGGGCTGCTTTGCGTTTTACCCAGAGCAGAAGTTTTACTTACAACCATTGTTATTCCTACACTACATCAGTTGATCCGTGCTGGAACTCTGATTGTACATTCATTTAGTTACACCTGATGCATGCAAGTCTCAGTTCTATAAAATACAATGAAGAATGTCACACATGTAATGATAGATGGTAGTAATGGTGGGAATGTACTTGTACTGCAGTCAAAGCACTTTAACACTACATGTCACCAATCACAACCATTCATACACCGATGGCAGGGGCTACTATTCTCTTCACATGCACAAAAAGTCTGAAGCACATTGAATTGGAGAGATGTTTAGGCTGAGAGTAAGACTATAGAACACATTCATCTTTTATGTTCTGCCATTAATGTGGCAGTAATGATGAAAGAAAGATTAAGCAACGGTGACACGACATCCATTCATTCATCCATTCTCATCCGCTTAATCCGGGTTTGGGTCGCGGGGGCAGCACACCCAGCAAGCTGACTCAGACTTCCCTCTCACTCGCAACATTTCCCAGCTGATTCTGGAGGATCCCGAGGTGTTCCCAGGCCAGCTTGGAAATATAATCCTTCCAATTTGTCCTGGGTTTTCCCGGGAGTCACAACATGTTGTACACTATGTGACTGTGAGGCTGAGACAAGGCCACACAACTGCGTTGTTGGAATTATTTGTCGGTGCACGTTACTGTTATTTACAGACAATTGAGAACATATATATATATATATATATATATATATATATATATATATATATATATATATATATATATATATGTATATATATGTGTGTACTATATTCAAATATATACTCATAATTTGTATTTGAGGTACAGAGTATTCACAATTCATTGCAGAGCATAGCAGTGTTTGTTTTCATATTACTATAAAGCAACAATCAAGTTATCAAGCTGCTCTTTTATGGAACCTGCAGCTTCTACCTTCAGTCCGGGAGGCAGAGACAGTCACCTCATGTAACAATAAATTGAAGACTTTCCTCTTTAATAGTGATTATAGTTAGGGCTGAATCAGGTTCACCTGGTCCCGCCCCTAGATGTGCTGCTATAGGCTTATAGGCTGCTGGGGGACCTTTTAGGATATTACTGAGCTCATCTCTCCTTATGGATGCATTTTTCATCTCTTCATTGCACATTATTAGCTCTGCTTCCTCCGCGGAGTCCTTGTGACTTCACGTCTTACAGGGTCCATTGGACCTGCTTGGGTCTGATGCCATGGTCCTGCTGATGCCCCGCCCACTCCTTGAATTAAATTATGTTTGGTCACGCATATCTGCGGCGTACGTAGTCTCTCTTAGGGGCTGGTGATAATAAAAGGCACATGGTTAGGGTCATCAGGCAATCTTAAATTCCCTTCTGAAGTGACATCATAGGTCAACAGTTAAGTATTGAAAGTGTCTCATTAGGGCACAGGCATACACTAGCTGGAGAAGGTTTAAAAATATAGCACTTTGGCACACACAGTTCCAAGGGAACCAGTCCTCATGCCAGTGATGGCATTCTTCTTTGAATGAAAATGTTAGCCTGAACCCTTGAATAAAATCAGTCTTTATTTATTCCTGTGTTGAATGGAAATCTACTTCCATATTCTAGTTTGCTACTAAACAGCAGATTGACCCCAGAGGCTTAAACTAGCCTGCATCTGGTGGAGATTATTGTCAACAAGGCCCTTTTTTCTATCTTTATCTTGTTCTTTTTAGTCCAATATGAGTCACCAGAAAGAAGGCTTTTAAACAAAAATGTCAGCGATAAGTTATCAGAGGAACAACGGACAAAGGTAGATGAGGCTTAAGGTAAAATACAGTTTTATATCACAAAGAAATTCATTTTAGGAGCCCAGGTCAGGTCCCAGGTTTTTCTTTTCTACTTTCTTTTTGAGAGATAATAAGATTCATACCACTATTGTGTTTGTACGGTAAATATAAAGCAACAGCCAGCAGCCCGGTATGCTTACAAGGGGCTCTACCCAAAGGTATTGTGCCCACCAACATCTCCAAAGCTACAAAGCAAAATCAATATATTAATACACAAACACAATTTCCTTTATAGTCGTTGCCCAAAAAGTAGACGCCCAAATAACCCTAATCGTGCAGTTTTACCCTAGTGATCAGATAAAGGGGTTGTAAAGTTGTGTCTTGGCTGTAGATGATAATGGGACTGCTCTTCTAAAAGGTGCAACATCTGAGATTGGGAGCTTGTATATTACCTCTCGAGCTAGCAAACAAGCTGCCGGGGCTAACCGTGCAAACTACGGCACATTCTGACCGAACAGGGTTTACATGAGAGGGAACCAGAGGGTGGGTGCTATGCTTCAGCCACGATGCTGTCGCTCTCAGCTGCTGTGAGCTAACCAGCTGAACGCGCTTACATCCATTGACCTGCACTAAAAGCATGCCCGGCTGGCCCGACTATGACAACACAGCCAGGAGAAGCTCTGAGAACAACACACACAGAGGGAGACTTCACTCTCTGCTTAGGAAGACATTACTTCAATATATCTTTTCATAACAAACAGTTGTTTGCTGCTGTATTTATATTCAGGATGTTAAATATAGCTCCTTTAATTACTCGATGGTGTGTTTGAAAAGGTTCAAACCAGCATAATGTTCCACTATAAACCTAATCAAGATTCATTAGCATCTGTATTATTAAGGCTGTCAATGTCAGCCTCAGGGCAAGTCATTTATTTATAAACATGTGTACAGTAGGTGGCATGTCTTTTGTTGTACAGTTCGATGTTGAATGCCCTTGGGTTGCTGTGGAGTTTGCCTCTACGCGTTGGTCTCTGTAAACAAGGTTGGGGTAATTGTCTGACAATCAAAGCTCACTGCAACATTTGAAACAGGGTTTTCAACATCAATTTATTCTTTGTAACAAAGCATGTGCTGCTGTTTTTCTGATAGATCTTCCTACTACTTTTTACTATAAATGTTGGGCCTGAAATGAGAGCTCAGAAGTCCTGCAATGTGTGTTATCAGAGCACAAAGCATACGGGGGAGCATTGGAGGCCTTCTGAGGTTGGAGCGAAAATTGGCCATTTGTATGTCTCATACAGCCCATTCTCCCATTACCTGTACAGACCCATTATAAGCTATATCCATAATAACTCCTTGTGATCTACTTTTGAAGCATTGTTTTTTTTGTCTTTTAAAGTGCAGCTTGCGCAGTGTTCTCTATTGTTATTAAAATTTTTAATGTGTTTTTAACTGCACTAAAGTCTTACCTCCTGAGATTAGAACGCCAATGACATTCAAAATCCCAAGAACTATTTCCTTCTGCTCAACAGTCTCCGTCCCCTTTCAAGTCCTTGCCATAGAAGGGTAGTTCATGCAGAAAGGATTTGCCCTATCCCGGTATTGTTCCTGCTGTAAATGATAGATTTAGAGAGAGGCAGGAAAACTGCAAAAAAACTAATAATCTCTTTGACGCGAGACATGACAAGTGAATAGACATAAAAAAAGAACCCAAGCGCACAGAAAATTGGATTTTCAAGAGTGCCTTGTCTTGCAAAAAATGACCAGTCAGAAGGTGTTAGCGAGGCAGACTGGCTTTCATTAGCCTAGTCATTTGGCATCACTGAACCATGAAGATGCTTAAGTGATATTATGTTAACCTCCTGTTTTACATCTAAAGTCGAGATTAAATGTAATTAGGTAGCTTTTGTACTTCCCACATGGGTAATTGATGACTGACTGAAGTCATCTACTGACTGTCTGCTCTCTTGTTCTCATCTCAGCCGTACTGTTTTCCATTTGTATAATGATTGACCAAGACCACAGAAATCAGTTAGTTTTCTAAGGCTTTGATTTTCACTGTGGCCACATCAAAAGGGAAATACTGTGTCTTGTTAAGCCATTTTTTGTATCCCTGCACTTTTTTTTAGACCAGAGTTGGCTGAAAAGATGTGATGAATGTTAAATGTCTCTATACTGTTAAAATCATCTATAGAAATGTGGCACCAAACTGTGCCTTACAGTATTATATGAGCATGTTTGAACTTTAAATATGGACGTGAGTCATATTCTGGTGGTCTTTTTAACAGAGACATTCAATGTAGCTGCAGAAAGTATTTTTACATGAAAGAGCATATTATAGTAGATCTGTAGTTTTGTCGCAAATGTCCAAAAGGTTTCACATGATATATATTTGGATAATTGGTTGTGTGCAGTAATGGCTAATTGCTCACCAGGCTGGACATAAAGTTTAACTCTCTGGTAATGCTGTTATACAAATAAAGCCATACATATGTGTTTTTGTCAACAAATAAAGAGAACAGAATCACAGAAAGTCCAATACACTATATAATTACGGAGCTATTCTACTGTTTATTTTGTTGTTTGTTGTATTAGGAGAATAATGAAATTATATTTTCTAGCAACTAGCAAAATTATTGTATCTCTCTCTGGGTTTCTCTTCTATTCTTTGCAGAGCATAATTCCAGTCACACAATATAATCAGTTTTTGACATATTTAAACTAAATTAATGAAATGACAGTTTAGAAAATGACAGTTTAGCAAATATGTGGCATGAGAACAATACATCTGCATATCAGTAAATCTGATATTAAGTTTATTATTTCGGAAACCAATTTTATCATAGCACAACATTGTGGTTTAAAAACCCAGAGAGAGATACAAGAACAAGAGTTGGATTGCTGAAGCATTCCAACTAATTACAAATGTACATATGTTGACACTCTATGGAAAGCATTTGTTCCCGGTGAAAGAATGTCATGATTTCTAAGATGACAGAACTCATTTTGTTGTGGTGGTGTATGAAGCTCCTTGAGAGGCTTGTGTGCCCCACACTGAGCATGCAGTCGAGCAGCACTGGAGAGAGGAGAGAGAGATAGGCCTACAAGGATGTTCAGTGAGAGCACACGGGGAGGAATATCAACTCATTATTATCAACTTTGAATGCTAACGCATCATCATACTTCGATCAGTTAAAATGTTGATAAATTTAAAGGAGTAGGGGATCGGTAAATGTGAAATCCTGGAACATCAGACCAACATGGACAACGTGTACCTTCAATAATAATATGAATGGGATTGCGTCTGCTGCTATCTGGGAAGACAGAACATGTAAAGTAAGTCCGAGCCTCTATTCAAGCATACTGTAAAAAACCTACAGTATTCATTAAATAGTTCATACCAATAAAAAAGAAAATGATCAAAACATGTTGTACCAACGAGGTGACTGTGTCATAATGCCATACAAATGCAGACCTGGTATGTGACCCAAACCTTATTTAGTCTTTTGATAAAAATATAATGGACTTTGAATGCGATTCCTGGCTGACATAAAAAAAATACTACCTCATTTTAAAGAACTATCACATGGGGAGCTGCACTTCAAAGAGGCAGAAACATCATTGAATATAATACTCGAAAAATTGCATTCGGACAACGGAACTCAAGTGCCCTTTGTTGTCTGGCCATAGCAGGTGTAATTGGTTCATGTTCAAGTGTCTTTCTGCTTCATTAGTTGTGTTCATGTTTCTTTGTAGCCACAAATTATTGCAAAAAAAAAAGTTGCATCATCTACTTGGAACCAGGTGGTAAATCTAGAGCGAGGGCTCGATCAGGGGCTGCTGTGCGAGTGGCCTGTGAACTATGCAATGAAATACTGCAAACTGGTGATACACAATGAATAAAAAATATAGGGGTCGAGGGATGTCAGGGAAGGGATGAAGGGGTGTAGGGAGAAGAAACAAGGAGGGTTCAGGGGGTCGCGGGAAGATGGTTTGGAGGGCAGCGATGAGGGACCGCTGGTGGGAATTGGGGAAGTGTAGATTTGAGTGAGGGCCATCTCTTCAGAAGCTCAGGTGGTGCAGTCAGCATACATTAGTACAGAATAACGATGGTACTCAGCCTACATCGTAAGCCACCATTAGCTTGACTAACAGAATTTAACGGAAGATTACATTTTTGAAAAATAGGGAAAACTTCAAAATGTGATGTTATCAACTACATTTAATTCTCAGAGTTGGTACGGCATTCTTCTCGCGTTCAAGAGGGACCTTTTATTTCATATTTACACAAAAACTTTTTTTTATAAATTGGGCTAACAACATAAATAACCACTAAACAGAAAATACATAAATAAACAAAATGAATGAACAAATAGGATTAGAAACGCAATGAATAGCAATGAATTACAACTCAATAAAAAGGAATACATGTGACAAGGTAGAATCAGTGACTCATCACTGACTGATTCATT
Source organism: Liparis tanakae (assembly GCA_036178185.1). Taxonomy (NCBI): domain Eukaryota; kingdom Metazoa; phylum Chordata; class Actinopteri; order Perciformes; family Liparidae; genus Liparis; species Liparis tanakae. The sequence goes on from CM070107.1 coordinate 16,394,179, forward strand.
TATATTTATCCATTGATGGTTCACATTGAATATAGTTTAAATGATGTATGCACAGTTCAGCAAAAAAGATTGTGAATCACCTTAATTGTATTTACATTTTCATGTAGATCTCTGGTCTAAGATATTTATATCTAAGATTATTTTATTATGTGACTTAAATATATTTGGCCTAAAAACAACAAATTAATCATTTCCCCTGGGAATGGAGTTGTTTCCCCCGACGGCTCTGATGGCCGATTGGAGGTTGAGCTGCTTGCAGTGGCGGCTGCTCCTCTTTAGAAATCTGCATCCAATTGGATGATTGTAGTTTTTGGAATCGCACTCTCCATCTCGCACTGGATTTGGCTTTCTCTGACTTCAGAAGTTCAGAATTCTTTGTTCAGGTTCAGCTAGAACTTCCTTCCTCATCTTCCTCTCTCTCAGCAGGATACAGAGGTATGTTATCACTCCCATTCGTAGCAGCAGGGGTCATTACGGCACCGTTTGCCAGTTTAAAAAGTCTTTAATCTCAGAATCTGTCTTTTTGACTCTCTTGCTCTCAATAGTTCCTAAAATAAATCTTCAGTGGGTTGGTGCATCACAGGTCGGATCTGCATAGGACATTAAATAGCACAGGTTTGCCAATGTGGACAGTTCAGAAACCCACAACCGGAGAAGAGGCGGAACTGGCAGAGCCACGAGGGAGATATCTGGTGTGCAGGATTCAAAGATATTAATCATAATTGTAGTATTTTAGAAAAAAGGTTCTTCAGATTCCTGGTTCTCCTGTCGACTGGATGTCCTCTCAGGCTGTTGGAGATACTTTCAAGCCTGTAGACGGACAGAACTGCGCTCATAGACCCTCCGCACCCCTCGGCACTAAGATAGGGTCATAAAACATGATAAACCGTAACGGTCTAAGCGCCAAGCGTGACCCCAATTCCTTATCGAGAGTCTTATCTGCTCTGAGTGTGTCCAAACACATGGTGACTTGAGTGTTCAACCATTAAGTGACATTTGGGTTCAGGGAGCAGTCCCTCAAATAAGTTTATTAGTTCACATTGTGTTACAGACATTTAAGTTTCATAATCCCTTGGAGGTTGTCTGATGCACTGCGAAAACTCTACAAATAATTTTGGGTTGAGTGTCCCCGAGTTTTTTCTCTAGTTAAACTGCTGCATGCAATTGGACTGCGGTCGGGGTGGTTGAAGCAGATGATGTCGCAGGACAGGGAGAAAGGGTACAAAGAGTCTTTCACATCTTTCTGAACACATTACATGTTCCCACTAAGGTCAAGGAAAACTAGTTAGGAGCATCAGGATGTAATTTTTGGACTATTCGACCACAACCTAGTCTTTACTGGGCCATGTTCCTGGATGTGACCCCAGAGTTGACACAGTTTGTATGAACAGAATATACACAGCATTTCAATGGCTGCTGGCCAATATTTCCTCCATGTGTCCTTTTGGATGATGATGATGATGATGATGATGATGATGATGATGATGATGCAAGTAGCTCTGGGGCTAGAGAGGCAGATGGGCCCTCATCCGCCTAGCCCTCGCAGCCGGTATGACCTCCACGTCCCTTGAAAGCAAGAGATCTGTGAATACCCTGATTATGGCGAGGACAGACTGCATAGGCCCGCGGCCCCTCACTGTGCAGGTGAGTGTTGAGGCAGTAGAGTGGACATGATTGACTCTCGTTGCAAACCCTGTCGGAGAGCTGCATTCCGACAGGGAAAGACGGAGAGGTAGAGTGAATGGGAGATGAGATGAAAAAAGAGAGAGCCCGCCCTGCATTCTCTGGCTAATTAAGTGTTATTATCCTACACAACAGGGGGTACCTGGAAAATAATTGTCCGCAGCGACAGCTAAATGTTCCAATCTGGAGATGAAGCCAAAAGCACTGTAAAAGGTCACATGCCATTATACATTGTCCTGATCTTATTAGTGCGGCAGTCTGTCAAAAGACCCTCCATCAATTCACAGGCAAAATACTTCAGGGGTTAAACATACTTAATCAGTAAGGTTTGTATGTCTTTTATAGTGATACTGCCTGATTGAAAATAAATACATATATATTTTAAGTGTATATCTTCACTAGTACATGACATTTCATGAATATCCTCCTAAAATTATACGCAGACATGATCTTCAGCAGCAGGGATAGCCAACCGTATGCCATGGTGTACAGAGAATATAGTTTCCATTATAAAGATACTACTTACAGTGATTTTGTTATGAAGAAAGAAGAGGAACTAATTAGTCAAATACGACGTATCGTTCAGTAGTTGTGTTGTAATATTTGGTGCCATGGACAAGACTTATTGTACTTCTCTTATTTCAACATCATGGAAAGTCAGTCATTTTTATTATAGCTTTAGGATTAAAAATAAAATCCACAAAAAAAGTGTATCTTGATTAACAGAAATATACCTTTCAGATTACAACGTCTCTAAACAAAAAATATGCCTTGATGTATGAGCCTGCAGCTGTTTATTTTATTTATGTTCCATGTTAGAATGACTGGAATGATGCGAGAGTCCAGCTGTGTGGCAAAACCTTGCTTGAGTAAATGTCAACAAAGCAGAGCGCACAAACCCAAACCAAACAAACAACTGATCACAATCATGTGCTCCCATTTCTTTTGATGGCACTTATTTCAGTCATTCTCATCACCAATTTATTGATACAACTATTCATCAATAACAATTGATGAAGGTTTTTTGATTTGTGTTCTATTTTTTTTAATACATTTTAATTTTCTAATTTTAAAATAAGAAAATAACAGTAAAAGAGAGAATATTCACCATTTCAGATTGTGAAACAACCTCATTTAATACAAGCACTGGCCCTGACACTGTCCTTGACCCAACTCAGATTCAAGTCAACTAGCATCTGTAGATTGACTTTATATGAACCTAACAAAGACTTCAACGATGACAATTTTAGTTTAGTTAGAATGAGCAGTATCGTAATATCGCTAAGTGACAGGAAACCACCGGATGACGTACGTGCATCATTTCCTGTTGATCTCTCAGGCCTGTGAAGGCCATCTGAATCCAGTATTACCAACAGAGAGATCATGGTTTATAATGGAAGAGAACATTTCAGAATTGGAGCCACAAAAATAAATAAAGTTCAGTAGAGACCGTGTGTGTGATGCAAGAAGGTAGGATATCTTTGATTCTTCCTTATTACATTTATGAATACCTTTATTGGAAATCAAACTTTTATTCCTGGCTACTACACTCAAAGAAATGGCTCATTGGATGAACTCAATTAAAGTGTTGGCAGGTTTTCCATCCAATACTTATACGCAACTCCAACTCCAATTTATCACATCAGTGCAATACAATGTAATTGAGTTAGTCCAACTCATTTTTATCAAACACATCTAAAATAAAATAACAATATTCATTCAATTAAATTAATTTGTGTTTGTCCAACTCAAAATATAAATTAAATATTCTATTCAGTACCGCTAATCCTCATTGGGGTCTTTGGAGCCGACTCCAGCTGACTGGCGGCCTGTCCAGGTGAGGGGGGGGTCACCTGGACAGGCCGCCAGTCCATCCAGGGCTCACATAGAGACATACAACCATTCACTCTCACACCTATGGGCAATAAAGAGATGAATTAACCTGACTGCAAGTCTTTGGACTGAGAGGAAGCTGGGGAACCCACAGTGAGAACAAACTCCACACAATAGGACTGCCCTGACCGGGAATCAAACCCACAACCCTCTTACTGTGAGGCGACAGTGCTACCCACTACACCAGACCTGAACGTGTGTTCACCTTGTGAAAACAACCGATTTTCAGCCGGCCCATGCGCAAATTAAACACATTCATTTTGAGTTGAAAGAATTCCTTTATTTTGTGTTACACTAATTAAATATAAATATCTTCATTTTGTAATAGATTTATTTCAATGTATTAAACAATATCTAATTGAGTCACCTCTAAGAAGACTTGAATCGTTTTTGTGAGTGCAACCTAAATAAATCTAATACATGAAAGTATTCCTACATTTTGTGTTACATCCATGAAATATAAATATCTTCGTTTTGTAATTGATTTATTTCATTGTTTTAAATAATATTTAATTGAGTTACCTCTAAGAAGGGCTTGAATCGTTTTTTTGAGTGTAACCAAGCTTTGTACTCAGTGTACTCCTTATTCGCCCCACAGACACATCTTTATATTAAAAGGTTTGGATATTTCAATAAAAAAAAAAAAAGTATGTGGGCGGTGATGGTGAGGCGAACTCTTTGACGCTGAAGCTCGATATATTTAATGTTTAACAGTGGGCTACCGTTGATGTTTTGAGGTTTCCATAGCATGACTGTATAATACTTTTCCCAAACTCCTATCATAATTTAAAATAAAAGATCATAAGTTTATTCTCCACTCCAGTAGAGACCGACTAAGTTTACAGTTTTGCATTTATAATAGTTTTTTTTTCAAACAGTGTTTGTAATTCAAAGATTCCTCCAATGTTTCTTAATTGTATTCAAATTCAAACTTCTGTTTTCCTGGAACAAACTAAAGGACTTGTCTAAACTTGTTTGTGTGTTTGTGTTTTCAGGCTGGTTAGCCATAATCTGTTTTTTTTCTTGTCATCAATTATTTATTTATTGTTAGTATCAGGGAGGAAAGCACAATTACAGTTGTAAAAGGGACCTGGAGTGTAATTTGTAATTTTGCAAACAGCAAGTGTTGACTGAAGTACCAACAAACCAACAAAGATGAATTTGGTAATATGGCAATTAGGTTCAAATCACCAAATCATTTGAAAAAATGTGTCAAAGAATGTTTGGAGGAAAACAAACACCACAAGTGATTGTGTCTATGAAGTGAATAAAATATACAGTGTCACAATAACAAAACAAAACGATGCACAGCATAGTTAAATGTTACCTAATAATAAAAGTGAGAACATAATTCCCTGTGAGATTGTAGATTGTGACTCTTTGTTCGTGCTGTGAGCATTTGTTATGTTATATGAATTAATCAGCAACTCCTAGCAGGGTGTGTTATTATTTCACCGAGTTCTTTGAGGAATGGAGGCAGCGATGGCAATACTTTTAACACAAAGGATTATTGCTTTCTTTGTCTTTGGTTCACAACAAAATAACAATCGACATGCATTCATAAACAGACTGAACAATAGGAGGTGTTGTCAGATAACTGAACATCTCGCCGTGAATAGCCAGATTCTGTTATGAACAACTGACCCAGAGTATGGTATTATTTGAAAGAAATAATAATCAGGACCCATCTCCAGAGCTTTCACGGAGCATATGGCTGATGTGAAAGCTTATTTTCTATTGCAATAATGCTATTATTGGGAGATAGTTTTGCAATATTTATGCTTTTCACCCCTCAATGCTCCAGCTATAATTGCTACCTTGTCCATCAACAAGCCTCTTTGTCAGCCAATCATTCACCTCATGCTAATGACCAACTGCCTGATCTACTGTCCCTCAGATATCATGCCTGGAGACTGATGTATTGACCGAGCAAGATTCATCAAGGCAGGGATGATACAGCAACATTACATGATTTATTCAGCTTCTAATATCCGGCATCAGGACTGCCCTCTGTCGAAGCCCTGTGTACTCTCATCATCCATCCAGGTATCGGACCTTCTCCACAGACTGCTGCCTACATTTCTCCAAAGGCAAGAGGCAGTGAGAGTGTCGTCTTAGTGGTGGGACTGACTATTAAAACAAACCTCGAAGGGTTTGAAAATGCATTTGTATCCATTATTTGTCGATAGAAAACTGTTATTCCTCCCTGCCTCTCACTTCCCTCATCAGTCCCACAATCTGCATTCTGTGATTTGAACATGTTAAAGCTTTCGCATCAGCAGTTGTTTGTATGTTTAGCAGCAGACATACCCACTGCATGTGTATGCTGTACTCTCAGCCGTAGTTACGCCATTTGTTTACAAAATCTCCAAAAACCTAATCCTCACAAAACGGTACTCATACTGTCTTCCAGTGGTAAGCGGAGAATTCGTTCACGCTTCAGCGGGGCAGTGAAGCAGGATGTTCTGCTCAGCTGATCATGAATAACTTCAGATTGGTCCTCAAGAAAAAAAGAAAGAAAAAAAAACAAGGGTACCACGTGATGCCAGAGGCTCTTTATTCAATTTAATGAGCAGCTGACAGAAGTGTAAACGTTTTAGCCTGTGACCTTCATCGGTGCACCAGGATACAACTTTTATGACCACCTCTAAATCACCTCCCTGGAACTCTGCAAACTATACACACACATTGGATTTACATTGGCACTGCAGTTATATTAAAAGTTGAAATATAGATGTATAAAGAATATAACAAGATGGGTTCCCTTCTCAACATATAGTTTGGGTTACCAGTTATAAAGAGTACTTGTCAGCTTGTGAAAACTGTTGTTTGATGTCTTCTTTAACTATTTTACTAATTACCCACAAAGATGAACTTTGTAAAGTTAAAAAAGTTGTTTAATTAAAATCTAATTAAAATATTCTATTGAGTTGCATTAAGAGACATGTAGGCTTAAGGCTTTTTTTGAGTTTTCCCTAGAGGATAACAGTCAGGATATCTTAGTTGCTCTAATTTTGACCTTTGAAAAAAAAAAAAATATATATATATATATATATATACACACACACATTTCAAGTCTCCTAAATGTAGTAATCAACCCAACATGCTAGAGTACCCTTTACATTTCTTATTTGTCTCTTGTCCCTGGCCAGATGTTAAAATGCACCTTAAAGTGATATTGTCTACTAACACAGATCATCTCAGTACCTCAGTGCCTGGCATCTATTCTCCTCATTTCTTTTTTTTATCCACCCACAATACATATTTATTCCATTGTTTAATAAATGTTGCAGCCCTAATGCAAGCGAAGCCTCCCAGTGGATAGAGCATTTGTTCCGGCTTCAGCGGGCCAGTTGTGTGGGAGTTAGACACAGCTGGCAGGAGAGCGTGCCTTGTTGTTCGGGGGGGCTTGAGGGCAGGTGGGCCTCAGTCAGAGAGGATGGGTCGGGCCTGTGATGCGTGTGGCGTGTTGTTGGTACAGCTGATGGGGAGGGGAAGAGGGTCAGCGGTACCTCCCAGGCTTCCCATCCCGTCCCCCCATCCCATCTGTCCGGTAAGCAGAATAACAAGTCAGCATCTGTCCAGCGCCGAGGTTCCCCGATCAGCATCGAGATGTCAAACGTTAACAGGTAGATGATGATACTGGGGTAGCCTCATCAGTTCACTCACTGTAATCACACACTCCTCGAGAGAGCACCCGGAACAATAATTACCACACAGTTCAGCTTCCCACTGACGCCTGTTACACAGTGGACTTCTCTGAAGACAGCCTCAAGTGTTCAGGGCAGAAACTACAATGTGAGCAATTGAATGAGTTGTGTGCAATGTGTAGAATGAAATCCATCCAATTTCAACACAACTCATTTTTCGTTAAAAGTTAAAAATTAAATGATTAAGAATAAAATACAGAGATAGTACAGAACGGATCAGAAACTGGGAAACACCTACGTTGAACCATATACTTTCCAACAACTCTAAACTCACCAATGAACACATCATTTTTTTAAAGAAAACTTAAAAACAACACACTGTGGTTGAAGGAGTAGTCCTGTCACTATTTCTTGACAAACAACAGTGTATCCATGTCCCGAGGGTCTTGAGCCATGCAGTGTGCCCGATGTGTTCGGTGAGCACGGGCTTTGGTCTTTGAACGGGCGCAATGGGACCCAACCTGGCAACATCCCTTTCATCACGAGACTATGCACTTGCATTAAAACTTGTCTCTGCAGCCGGCTATCAGGGGACGGATCCATCACACTATATGAAATGTGGCTTGTTTCTGGTTGGCCAGAGACCGACTGTTTCTCCCTGGCTCCTCCCGCTATGCTAGGATGGACTAACAACTGAAAACGCACCAACTGAAAACGCACCTTTTCCGACTATATCTGTATTAAAACATAGATTAGCACTTCAGTGGCACTTGAATGGGTCTTATTATGGTACTTTTGTAGTTTGACTATGTTGAGGAAATGTTACATAAAGCGTCTGCTAAATGACATGTAATAATGTAATGTAATTTAACTCCAGGTCAAAATGTATATATGTGTATTTGCCAAGATTTTAATTCTTTAATCTGATACATTTAAAAAAAGGTGTTGGCTAGATAGGCTAGTATTTGTCACAGCCGTCTTCCTGACTGCAAGAATACAATAGTTATTCTCTGTGTGGTTTTCCTCCTCATCCAATCGCAGCCTGCTCAAAAAATCCTGACAGCATGAACTCTGAAAAGAGAAGTGAGAGTGTGCTTTTTTTTTAAAAGGCTTTACGAAAGTAAGCTCATTTATTATTTATAATAAACAACATATATCGTAGATGTTTCGCATGAATGGTTTCTTTGGACAGAAAAGATTCAACCGGTGACATTTAGCTTTTTGTTCCACTTTCTCATGGGAGGGAATTTCTTTTATTTTTCATGCGGGGGTCAGTTTAGAGAAATAACAAAAAGCACTTTAGAAGGAGGAAGCAAAGGTTCGCCTCAGTCACCTGCTTCGCTGCGGTGACCTTCAGCCATAAAGGCGGATCCCTGCCATTGCGCAAGTCGATTATTAGGTGCCCTTGTCAACAGCAACCTGTTTTAAATTCAGATTTGGATCAATAACTTTACATGTACCTCCATTTGTTTTCTTCTACTTTGTATCGTCTCATGTGAGTATAGCTGCAGGTCCTTCTGTAGAAATATCCGATGCCAGAGTTAACTTAACGCCAAATTGAGCCTTCTTCATGCTCTGACACATATTTTAAGCCTCTGGAGAGGTTTTGCACGATTATTTCATCCCCAGCATGTGACACCACGATCACATTCACTTGTTTTCACTGTTTAACATATTGAGGGTGTGTATGAGGAATACGTTGCAATGCCGGATAAAGCATCGCGCTGTGTGTGAACTTGAAGAGAAATGATCCTCAGGGCTTTAAAAAAAGAATCCCTGAACCCTGCTCTTTGCGCTCATGTGCAAAGCATGGCAATTCCTCAGTCCACTGCACAATCTTCCCATATTTGTCTCGTCCCTCTGGGCAGTGTGTTCTTACTTATACCGACAAAATTAGTAACCATATGGTCCTTCAGCAGATAGTACAACCTTAATAATGAGAGCTCTCATTGGCCAGTGGAACCTCTGACTTTCATCTACTATTATAACATGCTAGCAGAATTTGTGCTCGCCAAGGCTGAACTAAGCCACTGAACCACACCATGTCCAATCTCAGCATTAATAAATGCTGATATGATACCTAGCAAGCTACAGCAGTCATTTCAGCATGTTCATAGTGATTAAAGCCACTGTAAAACTCAAGTGTTATGAGTGAAAGCCTCCAGATTTCCCTGAGTAGTTTCACAGTACAGTATCAGCTTAATCATGAATGAAAAGAAATGTAGTCTGTGTGGCTTTGCATGACCTTTGATCCTTCGGTCTCACGCTGTGTGTTATGCTGTTTCCCCAGGTCTTATGATTTACTATAGAGTTATCAGTTAAAATATGGACTGGACGTTATCATTTTATTTATTTATTTTCTTCAACATATAAACCACCTACTTTAAACCATTTTAAAATCAAAATTACGGTAAACTACAGCAATTTTGCCATAAGTTGTTAAGTTTACAGTGTCTACTGCTATATCACTGTATCAAAGGTATTTAGATAGATGGATAGATGGATGGATAGATAGATAGATAGATAGATAGATACTTTATTAATCCCCAAGGGGAAATTTGTCGTTACAATTTAGCAACTTACTTATCGTGAAAGAATGCAGTAATTTGCTGTAATAATTAAAAACGTACAGTATTTAACTGGCAAATGTTTGACCAGCAAGATACTGGACAAGTTACAGTGTCCCAACTGTATGGGATAAATAAAGTAACTTATTGTCATTCAAATGTACAGTAACTGTACAGTAACTTGTTAATGGTAAGCAGTAAATGATTGTGTAAAGACACTCTTGACCATTGGGATCATATAAACAAGCATGAAGACTCCCAGAATGCTTTACTTTGACAACACAATATCGATAAGTATCATACAGTAAGTCTTGTTAGAATTCTACTGGGAATATACTTTGAATTGTTGGCCTGTTGTGATTTTTTAGCCATTTGCTCACTGTAAATATTGAAATTGCATCATGAATTTATTGATTTAAAAACAGCCATTATGGTCTACAGATGGATACAATCTCTAAACGTGTGTTTTGAATTGTCTTTTCTCTTGAAAAAACCCAAACATTGGTACAATGTGTGCTCTGAAATGCCCTCAGCTTATGTATTCAGTGTGCATTGTCATCATGATGACCAGAATAGTTTGCCACGGTATTCACTAACCATCCGCAGTGAGAGGGAGAGCAGTCAAGTGGTGCCGATCGCAAAATGAAACCACTTTGTGGGCGTCATGGTCCTGATGCCATGCAAATTAAATGTTAATTTTATTTGAAACATTTAATATAAATTTATTATAGAGGCCATGCATTTCTTATTCATACTCAGTTTGCGACACAAACCAATTATTGCTGTGTAAATATAGATTGCTAGATGAGTCGTAACCGTACAGCATGCACGCGCAAACAACTCCCATTACAGCGGACATGAGAAACCCTGAAAGAGGTATGCCTGGACTAGAGCACGGTTCCTCACGTGAAGTATAGTCCAGTGATCTCAGTCCTTTACAGCGAAGCCAGCCCTTCTTGTGTCCTGTTCCTTCAGCTGGAAGTAAAGCAGCTCCTTGGCGTCTGTGACGACTGGGCATGCTCCCCGTGTCACAGGAGGTGAGATTAAGCAAATTACCTGTTTGGAAGCTTTATGTGAAATCTTGGGGACGTTTTTCAGTGTTTGTTGACCAGAACAGTCACTGAGAAAAAGCAAATGGACCAATATAGTTACACTTATGACGCGCTTGAACTGACTTTGAATTGACCGTGACTTGTCGACCTGAGACTAGACGATACTTTGATACTTTACCGGCGATTTTGCATTTAGAATAACTTTCCCTGAAAGTTGGATCTTTTGGGGATTTGGTTCAAATATGACCATCAAACCGACCGGTGAGGACAAAGGAAGGGTGTTGATGGGTCACTCCTGTGTCACACGTGCAGATTAGAGAGGCCCGATAATAAAAAGGGGCTCTCGGGGGCATGGATGCCGTCCCCTGGCCGTGACATTTACAGCTTACAAGGTGATGGAGATAGCTTCTTGCACAGTTCTTTATCCTGGCTTATTTATTATGCACATCTTGGTGTGCATACATTTCTCGTGAACAAGACACATTTGCTTTGCTTTTAGCTCAAAAAACTGAGACTCAGAAACTGCAGGAATTTCCATCACAACATAATTATACTGGATAGCCTTGAGTGAACAATGCTCTCCCCAGAGCAAGTACATCCATACGAAAGCTATGACGTTGAGTATTACATTCATTGCATTGATTGAAGAGGCTGCATATGGAACATTGGAAACACAGTTCAAACATGGGCTTTTAAGTAAATTGTCATTTTATAACATGCATAAAGGTGGGCTCATCAGATAGAGATGCAGATAAAACACGACAATGAAAGGCTTTGGGAACACAGACATAAGTGATTACATTCACTTTATAACATTTCCTTATTAGATTGTAATTCTAAAGTTTCCTCAGAGGAGATCTCTGTTATTAACTCGAGTGGGGGGGAAAGAAAAAAATATCATCTTGCTGTCTGCCGGCTTCAAATATGAAACATTGAGAAAAACAAGAAATACAATATTTGATGGCTTTTATGGAAATATGACATTTCCCCTGCCAGTTCCTCAGAGCCATGTCCTCTGTTGACCGCAGGTACCTGCCTGTGTGACTGCTGGGGTCTTCATTATAGTTATGGACACATTAATACCTGTCGAATAGAAATTTCACACATGCAAGTCTAAAAATGTGATGTCAAACGATCTATCAGTAAACCGGCCTTTCTCATGGCTAGCTGTTTTTCATTTGTTTTTATTGAAACAGCACAGGCCTTATATACAAAATAACAACTCCAATTTAGCAGAGCCATTGTGGAGCATGTCAGGGAATAATTTTTTAGAAGTTGAGTTTATAATAATCATATTTAACTGGCAATGCACTTAATGTACAAACATTATAAAATCAATATAAAAGAAATGTCATCTGAGTAATACATAAATATTATTCACTTCAGACCTGCACATTTGTGCTTGTTTAATTGTTCAACACAAAATCACTGTGTCAAATGTGTCTCAATCTCTTTTTCTTGTACACTCAATCCAAATGAATAGACACAAATGTTACTAGTTTATGAATTATGTTATGTCAACTCAGGCTTGACAAAAATATCTAAGTTCAACTATAGATAACATTTAACATTGTATTTGAAAAACCTTCTTCCAAGAGCTAGAATCTATTTTTTATCATTAGAAACATGTAGAAGTTGTTCTACTGCTTCCACAGTCACAAACACGCAGCAACTTGTTGCCACAAGCCTCCTTTATCTCATAATATAAAAATGTAACACAAAGGAAATTGACATTTCACGATATGGAGAGCACTGTCGGAGTGTCATTCATTGCCATAGAACGTAAAGGTAGAATCTGTACACATGGCATCTACTGCACCTGTCCATCCTGGAGAGGGATCCTCCTCTGTTGTTCTCCTCAAGGTGTCTTCCCTTTTTTGGTGTTTGGGAGTTTTTCCTGATCCGATGTGAGGTTTTGGGACAGGGACGTCTATATGTACAGATTTTAAAGCACTCTGAGACAAATTGGTAATTTGTGAAAATGGGCTATACAAATAAACTGAACTGAATTGAATCCTTCTTCACCTCTCCTCTTCTAACATAAAGATTGTCCCTTGATTAAATTGAATTGAAACACTGTGTCCATATTACCATGTTTAGGTAATAAACATTGTCTTTTCAATGCTTTATGTTATTGTATTTTCCATGTTTGTCTCACAACTCTTTCTTCACACAAGGTTTCTCCAGCTCACAGCGGTGTTCCGTGTTTGGATAATTCTTCTTTAGGAGTCTTGAGCAAAGTCGGTTTCCTGGCTGATGAGGAGCAGAGTTGCCTGCTGCATTTTGAAGACTTTGGTTCCTGCAGATAAAAGCTCTGGTGGTCAAAATACAACGTAGCTATAATGTATAATATCTGTTATTGTCAAATATCTTTACATTTTAAGCTTTTTAGTTTCCATCTTTGTTTCCCTCTTCCCTGTGTTGGTTTCACAAAATAATTAAATGTCTTATATTCTGTTTTAAAACATGTTGGAATTGAAAATCTGAAATATGTACAAAAGAAGAAAATATATTAATCATATTCCATGTTTCTTTATATATATATATATATATATATATATATATATATATATATATATATATATATATATATATAATATTATAATATGAGCATGTCTGGCTTAAACCATCCTCCTTGACATTTGGACAGTGAGCTGAATCTGTCTTGAATTGCCAAACTGCCGTTTACATCACAGCAACCACTGACCACAGAGACGTCCAATAGTCACAGCTTTTGGATGAGATCAGCCGGCCCTGTTCTCATCATCTGTCCACATCCTTCAATTATTTCTTCCATTTGTACTTATCCACACATTGTAAAGCATTTCATACAAATTCATTCCCAGATGAGCCTTGAATTAAAAAAATTGAAAAGCATCATGTCAATGGTAAACTGTAAAAAAATGTATTCACATTACTTGCCTTAGAAGTGACCTTGAAACCTTCCAAAACTTTGCAATATATTATAGTATTGTGTTCTCTACCAAAATGAGACATGATTATCAGTGTGAAAGATAGCGTGAATGTCAGCGACATTTAGACCATTGTATGTCATCAAACCCGAAACAGGCCTCGGTTTTGGAAGGTTATTGGCTCCGACAAACAAACATAATGCCATGTACTCCTTGAACAGTTTGCATGTGCCAGATGTGCCTGTGTGTTTTTTATTCACATTTGGTATTTAGTCATGGCGTGGACTGTGAGCTTTCATTTCCTCTGTGAGACTGTAAATAAGCCCAGCATCCTCTGGGAGTGACTACATAAAACACTCTGTGGTTAGCAGACCCCGGTGGCTGCCAGAGGCTTAGCCAAACCATGGACGCTTCATTTCCAACAAGGAAAGGCAATATCCAAGACATTTCTGTTAATCTTACCATCAAAATGCAATCCTACGATAAAATGAAGCCTAAAAAGAAAATGTCTGAGTCACTGCAATGACAAGAAACATACAGGAGAAAAGGCTCGGGACATTTGTTGTTAGTGTTTCATCCTTAAAGAAGATGCAACCTTCAAAAGAGTTTCACAATTTGTATCTGATTTAGATCTGATTAATCTTATCATTTAGTGTTTGTTTATGCTGAAATGTTTCTTTTATTTCCAACAAATCTGCTTAAAATTATGTTCTAAATATCTCAAAGGTCAACATCATCAAGAAAGGTCTTTTTTACTCTTCATCGTGTATTTCTCATCTCGTCTCTGATTTGACTCGGCACGTGTTTGCGGTTCAACTCCCTTTTAAATATGCCTTTTCTCTCGAGGTCCCAGCCCCTTGTGATGTGAATGTGACCCGCATGACTAATTCCATTTAAAGGGAAATAACATGCATTAGGGCTCTCCCTTTTCAGCCTGGAATTTGCATAATTTTGTTTGGCAACTTGGAAAAGGGCCATTAACAGCTCTAAGACACACACTGTGAAGGATAGGGTCGGAGACGGATCAATACTTTATTTCAACATCCTTAGCGGCACCAGGATCCGGATCAGGAGGTTTTCACTCATTCAAATTCACACAGGAGTCGTGTGATGCTACTCCGTAGTTTCTGATAATAACAAAAACACTGTTGCGCTGCCTCTCTTAATCACTGACAAACACGTTCGTTCAATCAATAGTCTTTTTACTTTTTTGTTGCGAAGACAAAATTGATTGCCAAGATTCGCTTGAGCTTAATTCCACGACTCACACTCCTCATTATCGTTCCAATTAGGCATTCTCCAGAGACCTTATTTGGGGTGGCATTCAAACGCGCTGACCTCCTGCGGTGCATTGAACCACCGGATGTTAGGCACAACAACCTTTGACACCAACTTCATTCAGGTCAAAATGTAGAAGAGCCTCCCGAACAAGAGGATTACTCCGGAGCGCCGCTGTCTGATGGGAGCGCTGGGATGACCGGAGGAAGTTGCGCCTCACGCCAGTGAGGAGGAAATAATCACAATGTTACCTTCTCATGAATTATTAAGTACGCCGTGCCTATTTTTGTCCGACTGAAAATGCTGCATTTTCATTTGTGGGTCGGAGGCAGTGTGCAAGGGTGTTTTTTAAATTTATTTGACAGCTGTATTACTGCTGATAAGCGAGACTGTGTGAGCCGATCAAGTAGTGAGACAAGCGTTCAGAGCAGGAGCAGCACAGCAGCAGCAGCAGCAGCGCTCTAGTCACCGGGAGCCGCGGCGGCAGAAGCACAGCAGCAGCACTATCAGTCACAGCAGAGGCAGCAGCGGTAACGGCAGCAGCAGCAGCAGCAGCAGCAGCAGCAGCAGCAACTAACTCTCTCCTGTCTTTTTCTTTCCTTTCTGGAGTTGCTTTCTGCTCAGAGGACAAAAAGCCAAGGAAGTGGAAGAGAAGTGATCCGGTGGCTGATAGCTGCTGTTAAAAACTAAACCAAAACGCAGACCTGGCTGCCCCCATGCCTATCGAATTTGTTTGCAAAATCAAATTTGCAGAAGAGGATGAGAAGCAGAAAAGCAAACAGGATGGAGACAAGGAGAGCCTGATCGAGGAGAGCTGCACACCCCCGGCTAAGGACTTGGCCGGATTTGCTAACTCCTGCTCTCTTCATGGGATTAACCACATCTTCGTCTCCGGTCGCCTGGGCATCCGGCAGACTATCTGGGCTCTTGCCTTTCTGACTTCCCTGGCACTGTTTCTGTACCATGCTGCTAAGTGTGCCATCTCTTACTTGGAGCACCCTCATGTGACCGCTCTGAACGAGGAGGCGAGCCCAGAGATGGTTTTCCCCGCTGTGACCATCTGCAATATCAACCGCTTTCGCTTCTCCGCGCTCACCGATGGCGACATCTACCACCTGGCAAACTTGACGGGACTGCCCCCCAAAAACAAGGATGGGCACAAACCTACTGATTTAATGTATCCCGCCCCTGACATGCAGGACATCTTCAACAGGACAGGACATCAGTTAGAAGAGATGCTCAAGAGCTGCAATTTCAGTGGACAGAACTGTTCAGTCGAGGACTTCTCTGTGGTGAGTGAAAAAGTTTCTCAAAGTTTTGTCTTTGTCAGACGCTGAATATATGACTTCATCGCGATGCGTCGTCTTTATCAAAACAAGTAGAGTAACAGTTTCACATTTAGGGAATTATACAAACTCAAATTTACGAGACTCGTCCTGTTCACACAAAACTACCGATGAGCTTAAAAAGCAAGATGAATACTTTAAGGCAAGAGAAATTTAAATTCTGTGTGTACTCATCTCCAGGGGCCATGTGGTTCCCATGATGCATTTCCGTATGCAACATTCATGACCACGGCATCACGCTGTATTTCTTCTCGGGAAGTTCTAAGCAGCAACAGTGCCAGCCGTGTGTTTCAGCCTGTTCCCAGAATCCACGATGTCAAAAGAACAACGGCCGCTGCCGAAGAAGAGAAGCGGGGAGCTGTCGCGTGTGGTTGTCTACTTTTCCAAAGCAAACTGTGCTTTAATGCAGCAGCTGAGCGTGCATGGCAACCAAATTGTTATAGAAAACAGTGTTCTCCTCTTCCTCTCTCTTCCACCTCTCCCCGTCGCTCCCTCTTTCTGACGTTGCCGAGCAGCTGCCTCTCGCTGAGCTCTTGTACCTATCAGGAGGGACGGAGTAATGCTTCTTCAACGTTGTATTTCAATCTCGCTGCTGTTAAGATTAAATATTTAAAGACAGACATACATGATTTTTGCATTAGCCAGATTGACTAAAAGCAATGAAACAATTTCCATCAGAGGGAGTGTGTGTGTATGTGAGAGAGGGAGAAAGGGGAAGAAAGAGAGTGAGAGATCAGGTGAGAGAGGGAGAGTTTGTGCCTGTGTTCTGTGCAATATTTATTAAAGGCACTGTCCTTGCAGGAGATGGATTTCCCCATCTCTCCTGCAGGAATAGGAATATGCAATTGCTTTAGAAATGATAAAGTGTGTGTGTCAAGTCTTAATAGGGTATGTTGAACATTGATATGCTCACCTTCCTGAGACCTAACGATTCTGTATTATTACATGGATGGCACTACATTACCTTCGATGTGTCAAATTACACCCAAGAAATAATGACATTTCAGGGCTTCCTTTTTGGATTCAATAATTCAATAATAGCCTATTGATGTATTAATTTGTCTCTGTGGTCTTTAAGACAGCTCCCACGGAGACTTAAAGTTGGATCTTGAGGATGGATCCACCTCCAAAACCAATTCTCATTTGTTCTATCGGGCAAAAAGGAAAGGTCTCGCTCCCTGGGAGATGAAGAGTTTGACGAAATGCAGTCTGAAGCAGCAACGTGACTAAAAGTTAATAATGTGCTTCCGTTTGACGACAATGTCCGATGACACTTTGACACGCAGTCCTTTCTGCGTCCATTAATTAGCGCACAATCGTGACATGGTGGAAATGTACGTCCCGCGTCCGCCCGTGAGGCGTCCTGTCGCTCTCTTTGGACACCGGGTGACTTCATCACACATTAAAACCCTGTTGACAATTCACAAAGCTGCTGTTTCCTCTCTGTCGGCTATGTGATCTGCATTTACGGGGGCTGTCAGTTGGATTTGTTACAGGCTACTTGCTGCCTCCACGCATGACAAATCACTTACTCCGACTCCTGGTGGGGAACAAAACTGTGAGTTCATGTGGAGGGAGGACTGGGAGCTGTGGGACCCGGCAGGAGAGCACACACCCAGTCACACGCGTTCACTCCTCTGCTCCTGCTTCTGCCAGTGTGTGTTTTGTAACGACAAATCGCTCATCATTTGTTCCAGCCAGGAAACCATTACTACAGGTGGTGTGCTATTAATCACACGTAAGCATATACAGAGCTACATGCGCACGCAAAAGTCTCTTGTGCACATCAGCCGTTATCCGTCCTCTCGTGGGGCCCTCCTTCAGCATCGGCTTCTTGTAATGTGTTTTTTCCCGATTGATTTTCCCGGGAGCTCCAGATGTTTCATTTTGATAATAGCTACATGCATTTGGGGCCCTTGGGAAAAATGCATGATGAAATATAATTGAAATAATTTCTGTCATTTAAGCTTCTTCTGTAGAAATACAATGTTGTGTACATTGATTTGTGCAATAGACCTCTGGTTAGAAATTTGTTTTATTGCACAAGTAATTGCTCATAATTAACATACCATACAGAATAGTTCATCATTACATTTTAATGGTAAATTTAGCCAAAATCCACTGACACAAAATGCTTGAATCACAAAGGACACAATTATACGTTTTTCCGTCCATTTTAAGTTATTAGTTTATCACAGACAACCATTAATTGGCTTCTGTAAATTCACTGTTTAAAAGATTAAAATAAATACATGTCTCAGCACCCAAACTAAATTGTCCAGGTGCTCTAATTTTGGCAGGAAAATACATAATCACGTACCAGAGAAATTTGTTTTCCCCTTTTCAGTATTGTGGACCGGCGTGATTATTTGACGGCGGTAATAAGGCCATTCTTTATAATTAAAGATTACATTATTGACTTGGATTAATCACAGAAGATAAAGCTAATTCAACCAGCCATGAATAAATAGATTATTTTTCTTCCAGACTAACACTGAATAATTGTTCATCTATTGTGTTTTGCTGTCGCAGAGATGAGCAGCGAGCCCTTTGGCTTTTTAAAAACAGAGCTCTGAATTGGTTTGCTCTGACTCTCAGCTGTGTTTGCTGCTGCATTATCAGATTTTGCTCTCAGCAAGGACAGACCCCTTCTGCATATATTCATGGAGATAACTAAACAGCTATAGGGTGGCATGTGAGATGTGCTATAAAAGCCTAGGTTAACGGGACGCAACCGAGGGGCTCCACACCTGTGATCCGTCATCACACTGATTGAAGTCCCCACTGTGTGTTTTATGGATAATTGAAAGTTTAATAGTGTAAGCTATGGAGGATGTTCAACCCCCTTCCTGTCTTTCATACCGGGATTAAATCTTAAACCACATTGTGAATCAATACTGTGAACAAATGACAAAAAAAAGGGACAAGGAGGACACCTTGTTCTCAATAAGGGCGGTTAATCAGAAAATAAAAGACCATGAGCAAATGACATACAGCACACAAACACAGTATAAAAAGCAAACTGATGATCAAGAGCGGTGGGTAGAGCATCACTTACACCTAGAAGACTGCACATAGAGTAGCATTGCGTTACCTGTGTGAATTGTGCCTATTGGCTTGTTACCAGAAGGGTACAGACTTTGATGTGCAATCATTCCAACATGTGTGACCCAGCTTTACTTCTTTTGAAAACCAAGTTCAATATTTTTCTCCCGTGCTGAAACCATTTGCAGTTTTTTTAATTTAACTTTCAGGTGCAAGGTCTCCTATACTCGGTCAGTGGTTTTCTCGCATCTTTATAAATAAGTGTGATTGTCCGTGCAACCATGAGAAATACATCTCCCTGGTTGTTTGCGAGTCCTGTGAAACAAACCCAGCCTCTCATTCTCAGTTCTCTACATAGATAGATGTGTGAGTATGTGTGTGTCTGTAGATATATTTGTGTGAAATGGCCCGTCTGCATGTGCAGATGACTGTGAGAGTGACATCCACCTCCCCAGTGGGTTTTGCACACACCCCTTGACAGCATACACACCCACTCGCACACACTCGCACCCACTCGCACACACTCGCACACACTCGCACACACTCGCACACACTCGCACACACTCGCACACACTCGCACACACTCGCACGCTCCCGTGCTGCTCGCCGTCTCCCCGGTGGAGGTCGCGGCGTGTGGGAGCGTGAAAGTGAGTGGCTATCTGGACCTGCTTCCTCTCCAACAGCCTGTCAATTAGCCATCTACAGTTCCACTGCCGTGGGTGTCCCTGCAGCTTAGCGTGCCGTCTGATATCTGATCCACACAACCCGACACTGGAGGCATCACTGAGCGTTATTACACCCCCACAACACAGAAACAAAACACTTGCTTGCCTTTTTATTGTTATTTTATCCGTCTTGCAAAATGCAAAAGTGAATAACTTAACATTGATCCCAGATTGTTTAAGGCTTAAGGGAGGTCAGCAGCTTTTACGATCCACTTCGGTCCCACTGCACTCCTTCCCCACCGTATCCTCCTCATTCTCCTATCAGAGGAAGATGAATTACAGTGCCTTTGGTCGGCTGCACCTCCTGATATGCATCACCACTGTCTAATCAGATGAAACCCACCTGTGACCAGCCACTGGATAACACCAATATGCAAACAGTTTATATTTGGGAAGAATTACCTTTTTTTATCACTCCCTGAGCCGGTTTTAAAGCTCTCACTGTGACGCGTTTGGAGCGCTCGGTTTGATGGGACGAATCTCCGGCTCAGAGATGGCTTTTAACTCAAGGCTTCGGATGGTGTGCTACCACCAAACCCCCCCCCCCCCCCCCCCCCCAACTGACCGCTGGGAGTCTTTTACTCACACAGACATTTGTCTCTTTCTCACAAGTTACACAGTAAACTGTTGGTGGTGTTAATGTGGCTGCAGACACACATACACACACACACACACACACACACACACATACACACACAAACGTGCATATTTAGTCTGTGTATGATAGAATGCTTCCCCATTCAAACACACAGGTTTCATCACAGATTGAGCGTCAGCTCGCAAGATTGATCATGACTCCTGACGGCGGCCCCTCCCTCTCTGCAGATCAATACACCCTTCAGTCAGATTGCTTCCCTGCCTTTCCTACTCCAAGCTTGGTGTGACTAATTATCTTGTGTCTGTGTTTTGGACCCAGTCTCAGCTGCATTTGTTAATGCCGCCAGAGTTGATGAATTATTCGATCTTTAGAGCAAGATATCTGTTTGTTTTAGCGTATATCCAGCCCAAATCGATCAATACACACGGTCTACCTTTTTCCCTAAAGGGCGCTGAAATAATCGAGCAACACAAGATGACTCCCTGCTTGGACTTTGTCCGGATGGGGGAGGGGTGGGGGGGAGGGGGGGCACCTAATAAAAAACAAAGTGGACTTTTAATGGATATTGCACCCTTGGGCCTGATTAGATAACTCAGAAATTTAACAAACTCAATGATTGCTGAATTTGAATTAGCGCTTTGCAAATGAAAAGTTTGTTGCCGTGTCGTGCCGGAGCAATGACATGTATGGAAGCTTCTCCTCAAAGTTCCATATTGCACATGTTTTACACATCAACTGTGCTAATAAAACGTGGCATTTAAATGTGTGGGTCTGTATTATGAGTTTGAAAGGATTCATTGGCCTCAGCGACCCCATCAAACAAAAACCTCTCAGCCTGACACAAAGCACGGCCCACCGTGCTGCTTTCATTGTTGAAAGAATGTCACTATGGGTGTGTTTCAGGGGAGTCAACTCATACTTAAAAGAAACATTGCACATTCATCATAATATGGAACTTTTTATTATTGACATTGTTAATGAATAGCACTCAGAATAACGCACACTTTAGACACACACTTTCTTCTTAGCTGTGAGCTTTTTATTTTTGTCATGTTTCCCAGTCTCTGAATACATTAGTGGAAATTCCTCTGAAAAATTAACCAAGCTTGCTTTTAGGCCACCGCCACATAATGGGTTTGTGCTTCTTCATTCCATTCGCTCATATGGTTTAATTGCTTTAAGAGAGATAGCACATGGAAGAGGTGGACAAAAAAATAGAGACACCGTTCAATGTATTTGGTTCAATGTAATAGTTTTATTTGCAGTAATGAAAACTTAACTTAAATTGTTTTTTCAAACTAATTATTTATCTTAAATGCCTATTAACTGCACAGAATTACTTTGAATGTATCGCATTACTCACAGAAGAAGTGTTTGTTTATGGTGATGGGTTTCAGCCACAATTAAGAGGTTTCAAATGAGAAATCAGTGTGTGGGATCATTTTAAGTTCATACCAGAAAGGATCAACCGTAAGTGCCTAATGTCTCCTGGCAGCAGTTTGGCAATTTGTGAATTTGAACATAAAGAGAAGTCTGAAAAACACACATCAACTGTCACAATAAAGATGTGTTACAACATTTGAACGACATAGATGCCAAAAGGATAGCTAACAATACAATAACTAGAATGGGCACTCGGTAGAGCGCATACCTTCGCATATCACAAGATTGGGCATTGAATTATGAACATAAAAATTTACTGTGCTATGGTAAAAAGAAGATTTTGACCTTTTCATGACCTTGACCTTGACCTTTGACCCGTTCAATCCCAAAATCTAATCAAATGGTTCCCGGATAATAACCAATCATCCCACCAATTTGAATACTTTTTGACTTATGCAAATAACAGACACGCATACAAATACACGGCGATCAAAACATTACCTTCATTTCCAATGCGAAGGTAACTAGCGTGAGCGAGAGAAAAGAGGTTTGCCAGTGTTATGACTAGTTTGAAGTCGGAAGTCTGCAGAATACAAGAGAGAGAGAGAGAGAGAGAGAGGTGGTTTATGTCTCACAGATTAAGTGAAACCTTAAGATATAACCAACCAAGCTTTAAAGAGACACTATGTAACTTTTCCCTTGTGGCGCCCCCTTCAGGTATTTAACGTTCATCAGGTGTCGTAAAACCTCTGGCTGTCGAGCAGCGAGTCTCGTTCAGCCGCGGCCGGTGTTCTCCACAGCAGCATGTCACTCTGTCTCTATGCGTCGCGTAGCAGAGCAAATAAAAAGTCACCTGCAAGCGTGGACTGGCACTATAAGACGTTGGGTAATCACTGACAGAAAGCAGGCTGAAGTACTTCCGGCCGGTCTCAACCGGAAGTACCGGGCGGCTCCCAACATCTTAGATTCAGCAGTTTTCTTGCCACGGACCCCCGATGGCAGTGGCGGAGGAGCAAATCAACATATTAAAAGTCATTTTAGCGGCACAATTTTTTTCAAGCTGTTATTTTAAGGTGGAAAAGTTACATGGTGGGGCTTTAACCAAAGTTAATTCAGCAGTCGGTTTTGTCGGTTTGCACTTGAATATTACCAAATTGAGGTAAAACTAGCTAAAGAATATGAATATTTTTTACTAAAGGTCATTAAAATAAGGCAGGTTTAACTAACGGGTGAGGCTGTGCCAGAGAGGTGTTATAACTGGTCTTCACTGCAAGAACACCAGAAACACCGTACAATATGTTTCGCACTGTGATGTCTTGAGAGGTCGGGCTCACATTGTGAGGCGTGGGTGCACAAATCAGGACAACAAGCAGTTGGTTTCCAACTCAAAATTCTGTATTCATAAAAAAATTAACTTAACTCTGGCAGAAAAGCCACTACACAAAACAAACATACGTATTCTTCTGGTTCATTGTCTTCAACGTAACATAAAACTCTTTCCTCTCCTCAGCTCCTCTCCTTGATTCTCCCTCATGCCCGTCCTCCCGGGGTAATCAGCCCATCTCTGTCAGCCGGGCAGGCGCCTTGGCTCCGCTGCCCGGCTGATGATGGCGATTCATTACCCAGCTGCCATGATGGGTTGTAGTCTCTGCTTTAACCACTGGGAGAGGAAGCGTCTCCCATTGATGACACGTCCTCTCGTGACATCACAGCACATATTTGACTTAGTTAATAAAGTTATTTTAAGCCTTGATCTTAGTCCTAAACCTAACTAAGTGGTTTTGTTGCCTCGACGACGTAACTGCGACCATTTTACAATAATGCATGGTTTTAAATGGCTTGAGTGAAGCCGTTTTCAACCCTGTGGCATATGAATGACATGGACTAAGTACCGTTTAAATACAACTGAAATGCAATCCAGTGGCAAGCTGAAAGATCGGGATGTGTCGGCTGTAGCTCATGGGGATGAGTGGTCGTCCCAGAAGTGGTCCCTGCATGGTTCTATCCCCGCTCTCCCCAAAGTTGTCAAAGTGCATGTTGAAGTGTCCTTGAGCAACACGCTGAACCCCCAGGCGCTTCATTGCAGCCCACTGCTTCCTGATAACAAAGGATGAGTCATATGCAGAGAAGATTTTCCCTACTGGGATCAATAAAATTGTAGATTTATTTCTATGTATATGCCTTTGCGTGCTTTTAAACATCCATTTTCTCTTGTCCCCTCTCCGGCGACATTACTGCTGGCTGCAGTCATGCAAACACAGTTTGAACTGCAGCACATCAACACTGAGATGTCATGACAGGTGTGATATTTTATCTGAAACTATATGACTTTGTGGTGTAAACTACCTTTACAGAGCTTCGGTATACTTTAGAGCTTTCTCCTGTGAGATGCACTGATTTGTCCAACGACTTCGAGGTTGGGTCAACAGCAAATGCACCAAACACTCTTATTTTCCAAAGCATTGTTAATAATGATTGTAAATACCTGACATATATTCCTAAATAATGTATGCCAGGAGAAAAGAATAGTTTGCTATAATTTGTTGGGTCGTTTTCTGTGGAGGAACCTTGGTCATGTCTTTATACTGTTGTGTAAAGCTGATGCCAGGTATTCAACCTGAGTTGACATCTTTAAAAAAGGAGATTATGAAAAGTTGGAGAGGATTCAATGGCTACAGAAATATTTTCAGGAAATTCTAATGAACGTTGTTATTTTTTTATCTGCTGTTCAAGAGCAATGGGCTTTGCATTGAAGTCAGTCAGAGCCACATTCACCAACATGTAGAGAAAGGTCATTGTCTTGACCTTGGTATCTTGGTGGTTGTGATTACTCGGGCAGAATGATTTGAGAATAAAATATCAAATTTTTGGGATTCTCACCGCTTCACAGATCTTGATCCTGGACGTCTTGAAAACCTTGATGCTATGTTGATGCTACGGGCGACAATACAACTCTTATGTATTTGTTCTCTTCTTTATTGTCTAACAATTTACCTTACACTAGCCTAAAATACAGGCTTATGAATATTACCACTCTACATGTAACCCTAAACTATAGTTATAAATGTACCTTTTCCTCCCTCCTTTCAGAAGTGGTATGTGCGCTTCCTGTTTGGGTAATACGTGTAGCCTATACTGTATATCTCTCATCTGATGTCGGCATCTTCGTCGTCAGGCTCTGTCCATGTTGACAAAAACACTTGACCTTCAGGTGCAGTGAAATGTCATCTGATTTAGCACAGCCAGTTTAAATTGCCTCCACTCATTTTGTCATTCAAGCGCTGCATATCGGTTGGAAATTGTCAGAGCGAACGCATTACAGTATCCTGAGCTGGCTTAAAGCCGGAGAGTCATGGCCACCCTAAGTCCTCAAATCATTTGGACTTACTATTTGCATAGCTGTGCGTGGGTGTTTGTGTGTGTGTACTCTCCAGTGTAATTGTAAAAAATATGAAAATGGATGACTGTCCATTACACGGTATTCTTCAAATTGATACAAATGTATTGGTAAAATAAGTGTGAACTCTCGAGACCTCTTTGCCCTGGATAACAGAAACGATATTCATGCTCTACAAATCTTTGATGTGGCATTGATGCTGAAAACCACGATGACAGTGAGCAGAGCCACGATGCACTGAGGCCATGCAACATTGAAGATGATATTGTGGATTGCTTTATCGTTATAAATTTATAATGCAACGTTTCCTTTTATTTTTAGAAAGAAATATTGTTTCTGCTTACATTTGTTCTTCTTCCGATGCTTCTCCTCACGTTAAAACGGGAACTTGTTGTCCAGTGTACGGTCTCTCAGGCTGTATTTAGCAATATTCCCCATTTCCCCCCCATCGCGTGATGCCGAGCCAACGTTCGGCATGTTTGTTTAAACAAGCGTGTAACTCCCCTCCTGTTCCCCAATGGTGGAGTCAAGATTAATTCAGTTTTTTCCTAATGCATGCTAATGAGAAAGTTGTGTGCATTTGATTGTCAATAACGTGAAATACGGCCCTGCTCCCTAAATGCTGGCTCCGTTCAATAACCTATTAAAGTTGAATCACAGATAACTTGGCGCACATCAGGAAAGCAATCTGAAATTTGTGCTGACATTGATCCAGCAGGAAGGAGACCTATTGCTCCGATTAACACTGTTGCCCCAGGAGAGGAGTCCCTTGGACATTAATAGCCCACTGTCCTAGATTTTACTTAGACAACATAAAAATGCTTCAATTTATGAGACACGCAGGGCCAAAACAACACGGACATTGTAGAACAATAAGGACCGTTTTAACCTTCTCGGGGAGCTGTTTGTTGATCAGTGGGTTTCATTTCAAGGTGATATTCGAAGCCACACCACCATTTTTTTGCTGATGGTACAATGTGGCTAAAGCTCCAGTATTGTTGATTCTACAGTATTCCCTTATTATACAGTAGAAGCAAGAGCCAATGTGTATTAATGTAAAACTAATAGTCGATCTTAAAGCCCCACTATGTAACTTTTCCACCTTAAAATAACAGCTTGAAACAAATTGTGGCGCTACAATGACTTTTAATATGTTGATTTGCTCCTCCGCCACTGCCATCGGGGGTCTGTGGCCAGAAAACTGCTGAATGTAAGATGGTTGGGACCGACCCGGTACTTCCGGCGGAAGTAGTTCAACTTGCTGTCTGGCAGCTTTACGCAACGTCTTATAGTGCCAGTCCACGCTCGCAGGTGACTTTTTATTTGCTCCGCTACGCGACTCGTAGAGACGGAGTGACATGCTGCTGTGTTGAACACCGGGCTGCGGCTGATCAGCGGCAGCGAGTCGCGTCCAGCGGCAGCCCGGTCGCGATCAGCTGGGAGCAGACGAGCCGGAAGAGCCATATATGGCTCGAGACCAGACGTTAAATACCTGAAGGGGGCGCTACAGGGGAAAAGTTACATAGTGTCACTTTAAGCAATGATGCACTAGATTATTCCAAAGATAAATGTTAAAGACATCCAGACTTTGTGGCATAGAAGTCTGTACTCTAACATTAATAATGAGTAAACATTAACCTATTTTTTGGTTGTTTATTTTCTTTTCTGCTATGTTTTAAGATCCTGCCGATGTGGCATTTGAAGTGCCCTTAACATCAGACGGTTGGGAGGTTTGAGTTCCCAGTCGATGTCATCTCAAAATGAGTTAATGGGTGTCCTGACACTTTTGAAACAGTGCACAGGAACATCTGTAAAATGCCACGGAGCCTTTCTTAATGTGCCAATTATTACCAGATGTCTGCTTGCGTCTGTAGTTTAATGCCAACTCATAGGAGGCTTCTATAATTAGACCCTCTCAAACTGCGATTGTCTGATCTTAAGATGAGATGAAAAGCATTTATCATGCATCATGGCTGGAAAAGACCAATAGCTCATCCATTACCTCCACCCCCCCCACACACACACACACACGCACACACACACACACACACACACACACACACACACACACACACACACACACACACACACACACAGACAACCCGAGGACTTGGAATGAGAAAATGACAGATCTTTTCAAAAATCGTCTCTATAATTACAAATCACTGTGATAAGGGCATCTCCTTAGAATAAATATGGCCATTAATGAGGTATGACATCGCTGTTTACGCCTGTCCTTGACATTCACTTTAAGAATGAGGAAAGGGGGCAACGGCATCTTTCTAAACAGGTCTTGAAAGTCCACCGAAGGGATAAATGTCAGTGGGCTTCACTCACAAATCACTGTGCAATTTTCTTTTGCTCTCTGACCTTCACTAAAAAGAATTAGCAGCATATTAATAAATAATTGGCCTGCATACCACGATGAAAGTTATTTCCCAGACACAGATAGAACATGTCTTCCGTGAAAGCATGCCGTTAAACTGACAATTAATTAGTGTGTTTAGGTAATGATAAATAATTAATTAGCATGACATTGAGGGACTTCTGGGACAACTGGATAAATTACCAAATTACCTTCACCGTAAGTCAAGTAAGTCGGAGACTCTCACCAACCCCATCTCCATCCATTACGTATTGTAATATCAGAGTCATCTGATTGGTGTCACCGCGTCTCTCTCGGCACGCTTCGCCCAAGGATACTGTTTGGCTGCAAATCGATAAATGTAGTGGGCATGATTATGTTGCGATTATAACCGGAAAGAGCCTCGTCAAGCCTGGAAAAGAAGGTGATTTAAAAAGATTGCTGCCACACCTCTTGGCACAGTTCCTCTCTCTGGAACAGCTCAGGAGGAAACAGAGCGGTCAGTGAGATCGGCTGCGTCCCTGCTTTAGGGGCAGCTGGCGTGAGAGCAGCCTCAGAGCCTCAGAGCCTCCCCCCTTGTTTCCACCTGCTGTACGAGGCCAAGTGCTCCACATCAAGCCATTATTTGCTTAATTTCCTCGCTGCTTGACTCAAAGTAAGTCAGCAGCTCTTATGGAGCCGCTTTGAAACATGTCTAAAGGTGAGTGCTTTAAAAAGGGATTCAATCAATACGTTACAGACAAGTATTAGGCCAATTCACTTTTACTATTATAACAAGAGGAACAAAGTGTCAGCATGAATTTAATTAATCACATATTCTTTTCAGTATGACCAAAACCAGGCTGGTTTTCTTTCTTACGCCTCTGAATCATTGAACTTTCAACTCTTATTATTCAGTGAAAAACGTATCAGAACTGATCCTGGTAGAGCTTATGATGATCCTCAGAAGAAGTCACCTTTAAACGTGCCTCGTTGTGATGCAGGTTATGCAGAACTATGACCTGATCTCACCAGACATTGCCTGTATACAGAGTAGATGCCACTGAATAAATAAAACCCTCACCCCTCCAAACACCACCATAAGATGTCAGGATTAGCATCTCATTAGACGGTACTCGCGCTGGTGGTTTGTGGACAAAAGAGTGAAAAGCAGAGTAAAAGAGGTTCTGGTTGAGGTCCTTTCCCGGTATGTAGATGCAACGTAGGGTTCTGCCTTCCTTTTATAAACAAAGAAAGAAAAATCAATGTACACTTTTATTTACCCCCGTGCAGGAATACTTCTTTGCATTTGACCCATCCTTAGTTATTACAGGGCAGTGGGCTGCAGTGAGGTGCTGGGGGTTCAGCATCTTGCTCAAGGACACCTTGACATACATACTATGACGAGAGCGGGGATCGAACCAGCGACCTCGCGGTTACGGGACAACCACTCTCCCCCATGAGCTACAGCTAACCCTATAAATATAGAGACTGCAGCCTCATGTTTATTGGAAAGGATCTGTCTTTTTGTGGGTACTGTGAGCTCGTTATGAGGCATGATCGCTGCCTGCGTTACGCCAGCTGCATCTTTACAGAATAGTGGTGTAGTGATGTGAGCTGGCTGTACAGACAAGCTTACAAAGAACAAATTCACCCGTGCGATATCCTTAAAAGTGTAGAGTTCTTGCTGAAATCGGTAGACCCACAGTGTTATCTGGAGAATACGTGCGCTGAAAGACGAGGTGACAGTTTGCTTCTGAGATAATTTGGCCTCAGCGAGTGTCTAGTGTCTAGTCTGTGTTATCTGCGCCATGAACAATTTCCCCTTGATTGTGTTTCCCACGGATAAGTAAACACATTGAGCAGAGCAGTAAACTACAAAAGGCAAGACAGTGGTAATAATCTGTCTGAGAAAACTAATTTAAACCCAGAAGATTTTAGGTATTCAGATTGTCAGCCTGCAGTAAACATGTGGTTTCTTCTGGAGCGTCTATTCATTAAGCCGAAACATGGATGTCAGTTTTCTTCTTCTTGCATAGCTCCACTATTATGTCTCTGAGAAACTATAACTGACAGATATGAAATATATTTGTCAAACCTGGACTATCCAACACCACCATCCTGATGTAGCTATACAAACAGCACTTTGCAGCATTGTTGTTACAGACATGCATGAAACAAAGCTTAAAAATAAAGTTATTGGAATGGCACTCCCGGGTGTGCAGTGTGGCAAGTTGAACTAGACAGTTTTTATTCCCATAGAGATTGAGAAACATCTCCATATCTCAGGTAAAATGACATCCCTGGCATTTATATATATATATATATATATATATATATATATGCTCAAAATGGATGCTGAAGTATGGAAATGAATGAAATGCCAGTGGTATGTTTACTTCTGGCTGTTGATCGTGCCGTAATCTCTTTCCATTTTTGAGGACTGTTCCTCGTTAGTGTGCAACACTTTGATACAAATATTCATGTCACGATGAGCAGAGCAAGAAATCATACTGTGAAAGTTAAAATGTCTTGCTCTGCCGTTTCATTGTGACGAGTAGGCAGTGTCTGAAATCAACTTGTAAGCTCACTGCCAAGGGATTTCTAACAAAAACATTACCTGCCAAGAATACTGTCCCTTATCAGCCAAAATATTTATGTTTTAGGAAAAATGTCACTACCCGTTCAGAGGGTTTTCTCAGGGTTTTCTCAGGTTCTACAAGCGGATTAGTTTTATTACGCACTTGCCAGACATTACAGACCCAATATGTACAGTTTAATTCCAGTGGAAGAGGGTTGAACTGGAGATGGCACTGATTGAATTACCCATCCAGAGCCCTATTCCTTGTATCTGGCTAACTGAGTTAGCCGGATAATTTTCAGGATAAGATTACATAAATCAGGCTTTTCAGTTCCACAAAGCAAGTTTGGCAAAATCACCGTAGCAACACATTTATATACTGCTCCAGCGCAGGCTAACTTAAGTTAGCTGGATAAGCTTGCAGCTCCCTTCCTCAGAGATCCCATTGATGAAGAATTGATATTAGTTAGATTATCATCTTATGTGGAGAGAGTTGTTGTCACGTCATGACGACTTCCTATACGAGTGCTATCCGCTCTGCCCACAGGGAATCCTTTTTTTACAGACCTGCTCGAGCCATCGGATCTCCCTCTGTACCAAACGAGGCATGATTTTGTCAATCGAAAAAAGGGCTTTCACAGCATTAATGTGCAGGCACTTATGACAAGATTTTCATAAAAATGTTATTGCTATTAAAACATAGCCTTTGACAAGAGGGGTCATGGACCTTGCAATTGCCAGCTGAAGGCTAATCACGTACTGTACAATACCTGATGGTCGGACTCATTGGTTTGCTAAATAGTTGGCTTTCAGATGGATGGATGTGTTGAAATGCTTCACAAGCCTATTTAACTGCGATACGCATTGAGCCTCTTTTTCTGCTGATAGGTGAGAGTTTTTATTTATTTATTCATCAGCCACATAGTAAACAGTCCATTTATTGTTTTTGTAGCTGATACAAATGGGCATAAACACAAGCCCCCCCCCCCCCATACAAACAAAACAATTGTAACAGTAATGGAATACAGTATGTGTGCCATTGTGTGTTTTATTGAAATAATATGTAGCTTTGTTTAAACTACCATGTGACCTATATACCAGGAGTCAACCTTGTATTGATATGAAGAACCATGTATTTAATTGATTGTAAATTAGTGAACCACATCATCATGAAAGTTTTATGACAGCACATCAACATTTTTATTTTCATTTTATAATCTGTAATTTTATTCCATTCATTTAAGGGGATTAGCAACATAATAACCTTTTTTTTGTAATCAACCAAGCTAGCCGAAATAACTGGCTGCACAACTGCCATTGGCTGTGTAAGAGGTCATTAGCATGCAGATGAGGGGCGACTTCAACATTTCCCAAAAACCTAAAAAGAACGCACGCCTAAAGCCCGGCGAAAATGTACATTATATCATATATATCATTACATCATATTGCAACCGCTCGCATCTATACATTGACTTTGCATGGGGTCCACTGGCACGAACGCTTTTGGTGTGAATGCACTTTAACGTTGCCTCACTCTGCTTTATAGTAAATATAATGTATATACTTTAAATAGTGAACAAATAACTAAAGTTTGGAATCATTTGATCGGTTAGGACTGTGAAGTTTGAATCATGGTTCTCTCTTCCTCAACGAGGAAGTAACATAATGGTGTTATTGCATCATCGTAATTTATCACGAGTCGGCCCACTCAGCATGTTTCCAGAGCCAGCGACCCTTAGCTTGGTGCTGTTAGAATCGTTTTTTGTAAAAGCACGACAATTCCACCCATATCTTCCAAATCCCTCTACACCAAAGCATCAGTGAGATATGAGCCAAAGAATAAAGCAACATGAATCGCTTCATCCTTTTACAATCAGCAAATTCTTCTTACCTTTCTTGATAATGACAATCAAAACGCATTTTTCCCAGTCAATGCACACTGATGTCTGACCCACTCTACCCTGTGCCTCATTCAACTCCTCTTGGACTTGAAGAGGTAACATGTGACCAGGGAAGGGAAGGAACTTTCAGCCTATTGGATTTCACATTTTACAAATGGCGACGCCTTTTAGGATTTTATAGGCTCCCAACTAAATTTAAAAAATACTTTATGAAATATATGTGAAATATATGTTTAGGTATATGAGAAAATGAACATCTTGGAAATACATTTTTTGTATTACTCGCCTGAAATCCTTGTACCGAAAACTCTATAACTTTGTTCTGCTTCTTTATTTTTAAGTCAAACTTGGAAAATAAAATGTTCACATATTGTTCTCTGAGTTGTGGGAGCTTGAAACTGTTCAACTGCATCATTCCAAAGAAATAATCATCCTGAAAAAGCTTTTCAATTTGGACTTGAAACTTTTTTTTCTTTTTGCTGTGTGCCATCATGATTTACCTTTTAACCAGTATACTAACACTTCTGAACAAAAATATAAATGTTTACAAATTCCCCAAAAATAACAAATATTGAAATAACACTAGTTGTTGCACAGATACAGCCTTTTTAGTTTGGGTATGCAATTTTCGAGCAACAGCATACAAATAGCTAGGTGCTTAAAAGGTTAACATGATTAGTAGGGTTGCCATAGCGATTGAACTGACTAAATGTCAATGTTTAGTTTTTGTTGCGCACTAGACATTAAAAAGCGTTCTCCTGGCAGAGAAATCTATTGTTTAACTCAAGCCCCGCCTCCCCGCCGTTCCTGTGCAGAGACTATCTTGCACATCATACTACATTGGTTGCTCTGAGCGTGTAAGAAGGATGCAAGTGTGTCGGTTGCAAAGCCGGTGCAGAGTAAACGCTCGCTAAATGTGAGCCGCCGAGGAGCACTCACCGTGCTGCGTGTGAGACACATTGGAAGTGAGAACGGGTTGACGTGGAAGACAGCTGATGCAAGATTACAAAAATGGAATAGTATTTTTTCCATAATGTATAAGGAAAGATAAAATACATAATCATAAAATGGAAAGTGGTGGGAGGCATTATTATTCTCTTCATAGGCAAGGCGTGTCATTTCTATTTCATATTCACAGGGACGGAAAGAAAATGATCAAACCCAAAAGCTAAAGTTGCTCAGAACCGTCAGACAACAACAGAAGTTTAAATGTTCACGCTTTGAAAAAATGCTCACGCGTTTAAGAATGATGGAGAGCTACTCCGAGCAAGAGTCTTGCTTCGATGTTCCAGGAGGGCAGTGAGCGTAGTCCAGCAGGGACAATGTATGAGAACCAAGGCATTCACATGTTACTGCCACACAGCAATATATATATATACATATGTATGTATGTGTATGTGTATATATATATATATATATATATATATATATATATATATATATATATATATATATATATATATATATATATATATACATATATATAATCAATTACCATTGGCCATAATTGTCTACTTCTGTTTTGAATAAACTTTGGTTTCGGATAAACATTATGTTGTTCAAGTTTTCTGTATTTGAATGAGTGCTTGATTGTTGAAGAACACTTAAAAAGTGTGATATTGTATTGTATGGTATTGAATTAGAACAAGTAATGATAAAGAATTTGACATGGAATTGATAAACACTTCTGGTCAAAACTAATTGAATGGAATATTTCACAAAAATAAAACATTTCAATATTTAAATCCATCTAAAGGACCATGAAAGTTGGACGTTGGCTAAACACATGTTGACATTATTTATTGTCCGGTGGGAATTGTTCCATGTAATGTGTTCTTTCATATTTTTTTCAACAATCTATTTTCATTGTGCAGGTAACAAAATGTATTCTCTGCATTCAACCCATCCTTACATATTAAGGAGCAACTGGGGGTTCAGTGACTTGCTCATGGACACTTCAACTGGCAACTAATTGGGAGAGCAGGGATCGAACCAACAACCTTGGGCTTGCAGGACGAGCCCCTTACCCAAATGAGCTACAGCCATCCACAATCTGCCCATAATCTATCAGATCAAACAAAAATGATCATGGGAAAATGCATATCTCGAAATGTATCACTGTAAATGTGGAGATTCGGGGGAAGAATTCAAACAATCTTCAGTCTGCTAACTCCTCCTGTGAAATATTGATATGTGTGTCTGGGAACTACTGCTCCAACCGTCTCCCCATGCTGGAAAGTTAAGATCATTTGATCACCCACCTCAGAGACATCCGCAGCAGTGATTTATTCCCCGTATTTTATTTTATATTTAATCCGTCCGATCATCTATCTTGGCCTAGCACACGGAGCCGGGATTTGCCCTCTGTATTCTATCTTACAGATTACAACAGGTTGAGCAGCCTGTCCACCGCCCACCACTCAGCGGAAGCCTTTTGTGGGGCCTGTGGGACCCGTGGGACCCGTGGGACGTGGCGCGCTGCCCACCATCCTGAGATGTTGCTGGAGGTTTAATCCCCACACTGTGAGAAATGAGGTCCCCCTGCTCTCCCTCTTGCTCTTCCAACTTTGATCAAGTCCTAATGTGATTAGGCAGAGACCCTGACACGACTGACCCAGGAACTTGTAGAAGAAGCGTGGGTTGGGGAAGCGGGGTCAGGAGAAGGTGTGATCTGACCAGCAAACCAGGAGAAGAAAGGAATTATTCTGAAGGTGTCTTTTCTCTGTTGCTGCTCGGCCTTGTGGGTAATAAAGGTTTCATGTATTCGTTTTACCCCGGCAAAAATTGCGATCTTTTATGACCTGACATTTCTTTTTTTAAACTAGCCAAGAGGCTCATGATTTGAATGTTAACCAGGGCTCGGCTTGATGCAAAATGCAGGCTACTGGGTGGAAGCTTCTTTTGAATTCTACGGGATCTCGGCTCCTGTCAGTTGAGCCTTCATAGTAAATTAATGTAAACCTTCCTCTGCCTCTGCTACGGAGCAAAATGTTGACGTACACATCCCGTCATTGCAGTATATCTGCGTATATAACCTATTCCGGTTATTCACATGGGACTGAGTTTGTTCTGCTCAGACATCTCTTGCTCAGAATCACACACTGAGCCTGTTTACTGCGTCGTGTACTGGACTGCTCCCGTATGTGCTGCACATTATTCTTGCCGTCATCTCACTGATGCGTGGGGGGGTGGGGAGAAAGCGCGGTGCCTTTACTTCAGAGGCCAAATGTGTCAAGTCCCGATATATTAACTTCGCTCTAATGGACTTTATCAGCCATAGTGCAGAAAGTCATGGAGATTAGAGCGAGAGGGAGTGGATGTTTGATTATTTTTGCATTCTGTTTGGTTCCCCGCAGGAGGCCAGTGGTTGCAGGCGGATGTTTATACAATGCCTTTTGGAATCTGTTAAATATGGCATTATACTTTATATCCAGGTACCTGCATTTCTTCTACTGATACAGAAGCCGGCCAGAACCACAAACTCTTCACTGGTAATGAGTTCATAGTAATTTCAGACCACGTTTTCTCAACATTTCATGCTCATGTTTCAACCATTTATGATGTGCCGGAAGTGTGCGCACATTTTCTAAGTAAAAAATTGGAAGCAATTGAAATCCAAGAAATACATCTGACATGGACACCATGTTGTCAATCAGTATTCCAGTCAGATACCGGTATCAATATGTACCCACGCATTGTGTATTCCTTGCTTGCTTTGGCAACCCAAAGGGGACAATGTCAAAGAAGAGACAATGTGAAAGATGTCCTGTACAATTGGCAGTGAGATGGAAAAGGATGCTGCACCACAAGGGATCGTTTGCCATTAGTCTACAACGAGGGAGCTGGTGTAGAATGGAAATAGACTGATTTGCAGACATGATGGTGCTTTGTATCGAGAAAAAGGTGTCAACTCACTCACATGGTTGATTGAAGGTTTGCTTTTGATCAAAATGAGGGAAATGAGCTGATACATTGATTTACAGGCATTTTGTACCAGGCGGATGTGGATATAATAAAGCGCCATCATTTTACTTGTATATATACATCGTATACCACCATTTCAAATGTGAGGAAGTTTGAGTTTCTGCACAGCGTGACTCACTCTAACGTCAGGGTTTGAGTGAATTCTATTTAAATCTTATGTTGCATTTCTATGACTCATATGAACACGAACCTCGATCTGAACACTGACATGTTTCTCGTAGTGCATTCTTCCTTTCGATTGAGTTATATTAGCCTAGCGTGGTTATTATTTCCATTAGGCATTAGCATGCTACAACAGAGCACCAGACCCCGGGAGGCACTGGCAGCTCGAAGATGCTGTTTGTCTGACTGCATCTCAACTCCCTCCACATTCAACCACATCACTCAATGCCACGTGCAGCTAGACAGGAACATAAACTACACAGATGCCTGTGTGGTGGCCTTGATAGATCAGGTAATAAATGTATCACATGAGCAAGTATTTCATTTTTTTTGCCTCTCCCATTTTACAATTATTCATTTTTTCGGGCCAGTAAATGTAACGACCACAAATTGTGTCAAATACTAGAGCTCTTTGCATTGTCTTCTGACATAATGAACTTATTGTTTAAAGGCCCTGTGTTCAGGATTTGATGTCATTGAGCTGAAACTTCTCCTTGTACCAAGCTTGAAACAGAATGAATGCGGCAGAGACAAAAACATGAGTAATCCTATCCAGAGCTGGGGGTTGGCCAGTTCTGGGCTGCCGTAGGAAAATGGCAGAAGACTTCATGAAGAGTGCCCACAAGGTTCAATCTAAGATATAACAATATATATTTAAAACTATTTAAATCAACCATTCATAAAAAAAAAATAGTTAGTACAGGTGATTAATATTGGATTTTAATTCAACCAATAGATCCCCAGAAATGCTTCACACTGGCCCTTTAAATAATGCAAATGGACGACTTGAAAAGCAAAATCATATTCGTAGCCTGTTTTAAGGCAGCCATTCTAAATATAAAAAAACAGATCAGAACAGAAAGGTTAAGGTTAACATGTTGGTTACTCAAACAGTTTTTTCATGGCTGGATGCATCCCTGGTCGTTGAGCTTGACTTCCTTTTTTGTCTAAAATAACAAAAGTGTGGTGCTGGCCCAGTGTTTACTTTAAGAGACATTGACTACACATGCAAAAGATCAAATCCACACTTTTCATCACAGCATTCTAGACACTGGTCAGAGAAATCAAGAAAATGAATTCTGCCAAGCTGTGACCCCAAGACGTGGACTCCCAATACTCCCAGACTCCATTATTAAGCGTCACAACCACTGCCGCAGCTGCAACGGCTGACCATGTTAGACAGTGGGCCAAACAACAATACTTTCCCGTTGTTTTCAGAATTGCAGCATGCGCCTGTCCCTTTAACCTCACACAGTATTGTTGCGTCTTTTCCTATATACCCCCCTGCATTATTAAGGTGCCTTAGTTAGTGAGTAAATTAATAAAGAGCTTATTGTTTTGCAAATGAATATGCCAGACTTTATTTGTAAAACGTGGATCGCACAGGATCATAAACTCGGTTCATATGGGATCGTCATCTCTTTACCTCAAGCACAAGTCTATCTACACTCGTTTCTGCTTTGCTGCAGCGTTTTTACATTTCATGTTGGAGCTCTGGCCTCAATTATGAAACACAAAGTAGCACTTCACCCAAAATAGAAAAAACAAACAAGTAGTTTACAGCCCACACAGAGTGGGCCAGACTGCTCACATTCTCCTGTGTTGGCCTTTTGTTCTCCATCATTACACACACTCACACACACACACACACACACACACACACACTCACACACATTTACCTGTTGGACTAGTATATCTACAGAGACCCCAAAGCAGATCTAAGGCAGTGTCGCCCCCCCTCAAAGAAAAGTCAATCAAAGCCTCGCAGTGGTGAGCCATTTCTCCAGGTCTAGCTGATCATTTTCCTTCCTAATATCCGAGTCCCGGCAGCAAAAGCTGATCAATGTTGTTGAAAACAGAAAACTGTCCATTCGGTCCGAAAGCGGTGGGGGAGGTGAGAAACCCCCTGAATTGATGACTTTGTAAATGGAAGCTGGGGTAGACTTGTGACACCCATGGTTTCTCCCCTCAGAGTGCGTTCCCTGTCTCCCTCATCACGAGGGAATTAGCAATTCAGAGCGTGCCCCTGGGGTGGCCGAATGTTTATGTGGTTGCCCAGTGTGATGAAGGCACACATTTGTTTCCTGTCACTGACCTGTCACTCACTCTGCAATTCAAGCCGAAGGCACCGCTGAATTTAAACTCAAATAGTAGTAAGCTGTGACCAAAGAAAATGGGACAGAAAGAGAGGAGAAAGAAGAGAGGGGGAATGTTTACCAAGCACACACCCTTCACCTTCATCCACACACATGCACACTCTAAGTAACACAGACGTTGTACCATCCATGCTTTCAGGGAGAAATGCCCTTCATTAGAGTGGTGAGCTGGCCCCTCGGTCTCACAGCAGGTTACGTGGTGAGAAATCGGTGTTCTGTTTCTAGACGTTACGATATGGGATCTATATTTCTAATTATTTTTTCTGATTTTAGGATGATTTGAATTGGTTGTTTGGAGTGTCATCTTACTACCGTAATTCTCTCTTTCAGCCTGATAGAAGATTCCTATTTCTAATGCACTTATTGGAGGTGAACTACTCTTTTCAAAGTCAATTTACAGTATCTTAACATTGAGTTGGATGCATTATATTTAAATGGCATTCAATGCTGTACATCACACTGATCCAAAATACCAACCACAGGTGTTAAATGAGATGCAGTGCGATGAATGCTAGTCGATTGATGAAGGTGGAAATAACGCCTTGTGTTATGTAGGGGGGGTATTTTACATTCAGTGTTCACAGATACTGTATGCCTTCATCCATACAGTATTTGCTGCATACAATGGATGTAGCTATTAGCCAGTTGTTTTAATTCAAAGGGAGGCTTTACTTCATATGGCATGTTTCCCTTTGTGTGCTGTGACAATACATGTGTCCTCTATTAGAGGCCCTTGTTGAGTATGTTTGTATACAATCAAAGTTAGGTTTTGTTTCAGTTTTTTCGCGCCAAACACATTGTGTGTATCTTTGAGACCTGATGAGCATAATACATGCATTTCCTTACTCATTAAACAATTAAAAAGATGTTGTTTAAAACTGTTAAACCTACATGTCTTGCATTGCTAGCAGTCTTCTTCGCCTCCACCTAAACCTTCATTTCCTGGCATGTTACCACCACCAGCTGTCAATAACATGAACCCATCTGGAGGACTGAGCATGGACATGCTCTTGTGGCTGCAAGAGATGGAAACACAACTGTTCTCCAGAGTGCTGGGTGACTGTGGGTCAGTGGTTAGCAGGTCCGTCTTCCCATCACGGGGTAAGAGTTCAATCCCCGCCCTAGTCGATGTGTCCTTGAGCAAGACATTAAACCCTGAATTGCTCCCGGTGTCTACAGTGTATGAATGTAACAGGATTGTAAGTCGCTTTGGATAAAAGCGTCAGCTAAATGACCTGTAATGTAATGTAACGCTACAGGGCCAGGTAAGTTGCTTCAACTGCATTGGAACCCTTTTTTAAACACAGCATTTACACATTCAGCAAATATGTATGTGTCCATTA
This sequence comes from Liparis tanakae, assembly GCA_036178185.1. Lineage (NCBI taxonomy): Eukaryota > Metazoa > Chordata > Actinopteri > Perciformes > Liparidae > Liparis > Liparis tanakae. Next base: position 16,434,179 of record CM070107.1, read on the forward strand.
TCACTCTCTAGCTGTCTCTTTCTAATGACTCCTCTCCTGGGGGAATCTGAATCTAGTACCTAGCTGCTAATACCTATTTCAGAGTTGTTTTCATGGTCAATAGCTGATCTACCAACATGTCAAACCCAAATCTGATCCTTACACATGGTGTCTATTAAGACTTTGCTTATCAAAGGTTTTCTGAATAATGAGAATACTACTGAAGTATTGTTATAATGCATACCAACTACTAAGTAATAAAACAGAACAGCTTGCACAACACAAAACACACAAATCACAGCTGTTATCCACCGCTTCCATATAGGATGACAGCTCATTGTGGCTCCACAGTCTTGTTCAATCCAATAGCGGTCATGTCAGCAGAGGTTTTTATATATATATATATATATATATATATATATATATATATATATATATATATATATATATATGTGCTGTTTGTCCATAGCTGACCCTAATTATTTAAATGCAGCATTAATCCTCAGAATCTGGAGGATTGTGAAGCAGAATTAGGGTCAGCCAGAGGTTAATAATGGTCAGAATTATCTGGGTGGCTCTCCACACAGTCTTTTTATTTATTTATCTGCATCTAATGTGGCTGCTGCATGATTATAGCGTGGAGACTTAGTGTTGTCCACCTTGTGGATGTCCTGTAATGTTTATGAAGCGGTTGTTTATTTTGGCCTACTGCCAAATAGTTCTTTCATTTGACTTTTTTGTTGGTATTTGTAACCAGTTTTCAAGTGAAGCAGTGGCCCATCATACAGAGCTGGTGAATAGTACAGATCCCAGTAGGATAAGTGTCAGGGCTTGACTGCTTTTGATTCCTGTCAAAATAGTGTGAGTGCCTGATCTTTCAGTTTGCTATAGACTAATCAATAACAACTCTGGTGGCCACTTACACGTTCTACATGAAAACATTCACTCAACAGTTCAGGACAAACAAAGCACCGAGGAAATTGAGTGAAAGGAAGAGTGAATAATCAATCGAGCTACTGTACATGAATCTTTTTTTGGATACTAATTCAATACTTCTTGAAAGCGTCAGATGTGTTTTTGACGTGAGCTTTTCTTCAGGCTACACTACAGGCTTCGCACATGCACAACTCAAAGTGTTTTCTGGAAAGTAAGTGTAGATGTGAAGCACTTTATATAATATTATTCTCAAAATCAAACCTTACAGGCATGTTTTCAAGTCGCTGGCGGCCTCCTCTTCGTCAGCATGTGTCTCTGTAGCGGGGAATCTCCCTGCCTGCATCTTGGACACATTATAGCAAGACATGTGATGATGATAATGGACGTGTTTGGATTGCACTGTTATGCATATGACGACAACAGGATTGTTAAGCTTAAAATACAAATTAATGCATAGACCAGTGAATGCATAGACCAATTAATGCATAGACCAGTTAAGTCATAGACCAGTTAATGCATAGACCAGATTTAGGCTATACATTTTCATATAATACTACATATATCAAGTATAATGGGTTTTTTTTCCGATTTAGCATGTTATACCTATGTATGCATATATGTACAACCTAAAAGCACATTTTCTTTCAAACCTTTGAGCCCAAAATAATTTTGTCATTAAGGTTTGTTTCTATGCTTGTTTTTCCCCCTGCACAAAGATAACATATGTGATGTAATTCATTTAGTCTTTTAAATACAAAAGGAGGCAACACTTTTATGGAATTATGAAGGCCACATACAAGTTTCCTCCATGAATACATTCATATAAAAAAGATTCAGCTCATTGCACACTCAGAAAGGGCGAAGGAGCCGGAAGCCTCACCTGTTTGTGATCCTCCTAAGGAAATCAGGCAGCCTGACAGCGAGCCTATTAACATAATTAATATTTTGTCATGGCTAGGCTGGCATACATGTAGTATCAGATGCCCTACAGCTCTCATCAGGTCTAACATGACAGCACTAGTAGCCGTGACTTGGCATAAGCAGTATCTAAGGAGGAGTGCATGGGGCCCAGGGGTGCACTTGATTTGGTCATCAACATAATGAGGTAATTTTAAACAGATTGTCGCTGAGACAGATAATAAGCACATCATCATGTGCCGGTTTGACCTTTACTAACAGAGCATAAAACGGTTGTGCTCTGGCTAGATGTCCATGTTTCATTACACTCGTTTCCTTATTAAGTTGTTATCCTTTTTCCTTCTTGGAAATTATTCAAATAAATATGGATGTATTGATTAAAATATAGCATTACTATAATAGAAAATACATATCCGGGACTACAGATGGAAAATAGCCTCTTGGCTAACTCTGGCACATTTACAGAAATGTTTTTTATCAATGTGCACTGTCACTTATTAAATAAAACAAATTCTTATTTATTCTTTATTATTGTATTATTATTTTATATGATCTGGAATCCAAACCCTTTAGTCATAGAAGGGAAATAATGTTCCATGTTAAGACGGTTTAATGAAAAGGACAAACGCGTTCTAGTAAGATGAAACATTATCTTGAAGGGATCTAGTGGAGTTCAGAATAATGTCTGTATAAATAGGGATAGATCTTCCTAAATCAAACTGAATTCAAAGAATGACATAGCCAAACACCCAATGGTGGTCCAGCGGTTTCTACTGTGCAACGTGGTAGACAAAATATATTTCTCAAATAAATTGTTTTAAAAAGATTGATTTCATTATATTTGAAAAGCTATGAAAATAAGTCTTCTTTTGTAAATACTCCCATATTCAATATGGGAAAGGATCCACATTGCATTGAAACTGCATCACATTAAATGGTGGAACTGACATTGCAAGCCTGTTATTTACTTTGTACCAATTGAAAAGCTCAAATAGAAAGTCTGTTCTGACTGATGTTCTCATCTCACCGTGCCACTCAATGAAAGATGCACACTCTATTTCTGGTCAGTGAAATATCCTAGAGTGCTTTTGGATAGATATGCCAACTTGCATACACTGTCAAGTCTCAGCAGGCCTGAGACTGATCTGAGCTGTGGGCACACATGTGATTTTATCTATTTCATCTTTTACCTCATCTGCACTGTATTTCCAAAATTGCTTTCTCAACCTCTACATCTGTTTTTATAAAACAATATGTGACCACGAACCAATGTTAAGAAATAGGACACATTAAGAGCAGTTTGCAATGAATATGCCAATGAAATAGCTCACTGTGGCCAATCTCAACATGGACCTCAGACTTTTGAGAATAATAATCGGCATACTATCATCTTGTAACATAATGTTCGAATACTTGGCATAACAAATCAAACGAACCAAATGACAAATGTAATAATACAGCATAATAGTCCACATGCATCACAGGTTGTTATATCTGTTATCAACTTCCCGGTCATTAGTCATTACAGATAAATGTTCACTGTTGCTGGAAACAGAGATTAGAAAGATGGAGGACATCAGTATGTATTATCAATATTCTTCTTCCAACTAAATATCAGTGTTGTGTACACTTTTTGTTTGCCTAGTTAATGTGAACATTTCCATTATGGATTACTTTGTATGAATATGATTTGACGTGTTTTCAATGCTAAACGTTTCAAAATATCATATTACCTTCGACAGGTAATTTACATACACAATAAATATTGTTTTATGACGGTTCTAAAATAGTGTGCTTCTTAGATTAATGTGTGCCCCTCCTCCTCTCAGTCTTTGGGCAGTACAGTAGATAACATCACAGGGAGCGGCTCTGTAGATTAAAAATGTCAATTTCAAACGTCAAACTTTTCTTTATGATATACCGCCTGGGCTTGGACGTGCTCAGAGGAATCTGAACAAGGACTCTCCACTCGATTGGCAGAGAGAAAACACCTGCTAGAGCCACATTCATGTGCACACGCACACACGAGACGTGACTTTCCTGACTCCTTGTGACATGCCTATACACTCTAATCTCCGTTTGGGTTCACCCGGCGTGCCGCGTGCTTCAGTCTGAATAATGTTTCTCCATCCTGTCGCTCCTAAACCACGTTGGCCTTTGGCTTGTTTACACGGATTAAAGATGTGATGTTGAAGCGTGCGCTGGATGAAGCAGCGGCCTCTGCCGAGGCGTATCGCATGTCAGCGTGATGAAGGTGAGGAGGACTCTAATGCTGCATTATCTCTACTACATTGTTTAGTGGCTACGAGAGAGGGAGCAGGTGTGATGAATGTCTAGCAGAGAGAGTCAGTCATTTCTACCTCTCTCCACCTGTCTTTGGGGGGGGGGGGGGATGAGGGCAATCTATTTAGCCGCGGGGGCGGAAGTCGGGTCAGGCGATGCAATCTGAGGATGTTTGCTGGTTGACAGGGTGGAAGCAGTGAATGGACGTGGCACGGTTTGGCCCAGGGACATTTCTGTCTGACACTGCCAGGGAGGATAGACAGGAGTGGGTCGAGGACAGAATGGGAAGGGCAGCACTGGACCAACAGGTGTCACCTGATGGGTTAACAGCCTTCCAGTGATGTTGCCATCGCATCAGCCTACAATGGAGACATCCGTAAAACAAAGCTGAATTCCTTCCTCTTCTCTGCATGCCTCTGATGTTGTGCAACTAAAGCTTGTCTTACTGAATGTATGTAGGTTGAAAGGGGACATCAAAGAGTAACGTGTGCTTGTATCTAGGTATCCTGAGCTCCTGCCATAACTGTCACGAAAGGATTTAGGGTGGACCAAAACACACGACTCAGGAGACAGAAAATGCTGATAAAGACGCTTTGATGAAAGTTTTGTCAGGAACAAAAAAGACCAAATCAACAAACACACAGTGGAACACTCAAGGGCTTGGTCTGAGAAACACAAAACAATCTGGAAGAGCACAAGTGGAAGTGAGGGCGCTAAATAGTGAGGGACTAATGAGGGGATGGGCAACAGGTGAGAAGGGCGTGAGGACCAGGTGAAGGCAATGAGGGACTAACGAGGTGATCAGAGGCAGGTGAAAGGAGTTGGCCTGACGAGGTGGGAAGGCCTCAGCTGACTCCCTTCAACGTGAAGGAGTAGCGGCTCGACTTCAAGCTCCCTCCTGATGTCTGAGCTCCATACCCTCTCTCTAAGGCTGAGCCCGGCCATCCTACGGAGGAAACTCATTTTGGCCGCTTTTATCCGCAACCTTGTTCTTTTGGTCACGATCCAAAGTTTGTGACCATCGGTGAGGGTTGGAACGTAGACCGACAAGTAAATTGAGAGCGTTGCCTTCCGGCTCAGCTCCCTCTTCACTACGATGGTCCGGTTTCAGCTGCAGCCGCACCGATGACCACAGCTCCTATCGGCCGCTTCCCAATAGAGCAGTGGTCACCAACCTTTTTGAGCCCAAGATCCCTGACCTCCGCCTTCGTGACAGGCAAGATCTACCTATTGAGGCGTTGAGAGAAAACGACGGTCCAGACTGGACTCACAGCTTGAGGCTTTTTATTTGGCCTGATTCTAATTGAATGAAATCAAAACACTTTTGGGCGGCTCGAATAGTGTTTCGATTAGAATAGAATAGAATAGATTATAATAGAATGTAGAGAATAGATTAGATTAGAATAGAGAATAGAAAATAGAATAGGTTAGAATAGATTAGATTACTTATACCATAAGTATTATAAGTAACAACAAAAGTCATCCTATAAGTAATACCATAACTACTACTATAAGTAATACTATAAGTAATACCATTAGTAATATCATAAGTAATACTATAACTAACACTATAAGTAATACCATTAGTAATACCATTAGTAATAACATTAGTAATAACATTAGTAATACCATGAGTAATACTATAAGTAATACCATGAGTAATACTGAATAGAGGCTTTGAACATGTTCCACTCAACAAATCTCTAGTTATCTAAATCCAAAGTGCCACACAAGTTCTCCAAACTGAACCACAATATGTGTTTTAATTAAGGTTTGATAGTGTGTCATAAACCACAAGGACACACTACTTTGGTATTAGACGGAAGTTGTCAGGTAGAACAGATTCATTTCGCATCTATAAAGTTCCTAGGGAGAGTTGGAATGACATCAGTAAAGCGTGTGACAACCGATGTTGGTTACTTTTAACAATCACAAACGTCAGTTTCTGACCATCACAGTAGTTTTTAACCCAAACCATGAAATTATCTGAAAGGTAAAGAAGAAAGAAATTAAAGAAATGTAATTATTTTATTGATCACCGTGAGGAAATTCTGCTCTACATTTGATGCTAACATCCTTAGTTATCAGGGAGCAGTGAAGCGCCCAGGAAGGAATTGGAGGTTCAGAGTTTTGCTCAAGGACACTTTGACATGCAACAACTCATGAGCTACAGCTAACCCCTAAACCTTAACTGCAACTCCTCATATTCACGGTTAATTTTTTTTAATACTGATTACAAAAAAAAACACACAAAGATGTTTTATTTTTTTGCCCTACACGTTTTTTTTAGGTGAATTTGTTTCCTTTGGATGGAGCCTGGGTAGCTGGCTAATGGTATTCTGTGGCTAAATATTGAACATAAAGACATGAGATGCGAAAAAGTCAAACAATTTTTTCCACTCTAACAAAGTGTTTAGGTTGCCAGGATAATCATAGTTTATTTGCAATAGCACCAGTATTTCTCTAACTTTGAACATGATGTCATTGGCATGCCCAGATAGATACATAGTAGAAAGAGAGAATAAAAAAACCTTTGTTGTCAGTTCCATTCTATTCCATCACTATCAGTGTTCTGCTGATGTTTTTACTTGCTCAACATCCATCACAAAAACTGTATGAGTCGACAGTCAGTCAACAACAGTAAAATATATTTTAAATCTTTTTAGACGTAAGAATTAATCACAGTTTTATCAACAGTGAATGTGGGTGAAGCCCCCTTTTCTATTATTTAGAAAGTCATTAGATCGCGTTGGTGTCAGATTTCTGGAGAAAAAACGGCTGTCATTTGAACATGTAAAATAATTAAAATATAGTACACTGACCTTTTCTCTGACCCTTTATTTTAAAAGGCTGCTCTGCTGACAAGCTCTAATTAACATCAGCCTCCAGCAGCTGGCTTGTGTCTTTTGGGAAGCAGAGAACAATCCTGGCCCGGCCAGTAGTTCTGTCAAACACAGCAAAAGGCCATCAGTTCATCTGTTTACCCCCCGTCCCCACCTCCTCCTCCTCCTCCTCCTCCTCCTCCTCCTCCTCCTCCTCCTCCTCCTCCTCCTCCTCCACCACCACTTCAGTGAAAAAAAAACATCTGTAAAGATGCTGCCATTAAACATACATTCTCTCCATTTTTACATTCAATGTGTACAGCCTTGTACTGCAGCCGACTGAAAGCTTGCAGTAAGCACTTAAGAAAACGACGGACGTGGATACATTCAAACAGACTGAGATTGAATCAACAATATGCTGAGGATTTTGTTGCGGTAAAAATGTTGGTACCCACTACGTGATCAACGTTATAGAAGTAATAATTAGATATTTGTCTTGCCGTCAATGTTGTTAAACATTTTTGTCAGTTTGTGGTTATTGAGATGATATTGGCACCTGTTGTTTTCTATGTGAACTCACTCAACTGCAGAAATCTGCCATTTTGATTAGCTGCATATGGAAATGTCCGGTTACACCTCATTTCAGAGCTTTAACATTCCACAAATGTAACAATGGGTTCACATTCATGATATTGTTTAACGGGAAGGAACCTTTTGTTAGTAGTGTTGAAATCTGTTCCTCACAATTGGTTAACAAATGAAAAATGAGAGCTAGACCAAACATGGAATGAAGAGGGTGTTATTTTTGGAATAAAGGTCAAAGTCCCCCCCGATGCAACATCGGAAAGATGTGGGGTGGATGTCAGGGTTCTCTGGCTGCACTTGAGCTCTAAATTGAGTTACATCATGGGAAGATAGCAAAGCCTCTGCTACTTTGATTTGTTTCATTTTTGGTTTTAGTTCTCTAACTTAATGGCAATAATAAATAGATAAAATAGCAACAATTATTTTAGCTTTCTTCAATTGTGTTAATCAGAAACCGGAGTTAGATTTAAACCCCAGCCTCTGAGGTAAGAACTCAGCCTCGGAACATGGATCTCTACTAGGTCAGGTAGTGGTGCATCTCATACCCACATATCTTTTATGTCCTGTATCTAGTTTATATTGTGAAGGTTTGATATAGAGCAGCAATACACAACACATCCAGTATGTGTTGTCCTTCGGGCCGTGCTGCTAGCACAGCAAACACTACATTACAGTTGTTATTAAAACCAAACCTTTTCCTCATGCATTTTGACACTTATAAAGACCCAGTTAAGGGCCACAAGTCAATACATGGGCTCCAATCCTTTCACTTTCTGAAGCTCACTGTCCTAGAGCTGAGAAGCACCCGATTAAGTTGCATATTACTGAATGATGCTTAAGTTTAGGTCCTGATACCACAGAATGGTGCAGGAAGCAGTTATGAATGACTCACATCAGTGTTGTTTGGTTGCTGTATTTACTCAGGCTTCTGTTTAGCCTTAGTTGGTTAGACTATCATTATCGATTTATATCTTATTGCTCTGAGCTCCTCTGATCTTCCCCTTAATTTATTTTTCTCTGACTTATCTCACAAAAATGGCTGACTTTTTTCTGGGGGGGGGGATAAGGATAATTTCCCTGCAAAATTAATCAAAATTGTCTGTAAACACAAATGGTCTCCAGCCAAATTTACCCAAAGTGTTAAGTAATTTCAGTCGAGGTCAAACACATTCAATTCTTGACATACTGCATTAACCTCTCCAAGATAAATTCAAGTATCACGAGAACACCTAGTGAAAACGATTCCCCATACCATCTGCGATATGTCTAGTGCCGACAAGTGCTCCCCACGCAGCTGCCATTTTTCACTGAGAAAAATCAATCAGCTCATCAGGGGCTCATTTTCATCATCACTTCATTGACTTTCTCCCCGGCTAAATCACAACTACCTCGTGATACCGCTGGAGGCCGGGTAGATCATAGTATATCTTAATGAGTTTGTGTGTGCGTGCACTTCTTTTTCCTTTAGCCTTGAGAGCTGACATTGAGCAAAAATGCTCACATGTTGCCGACAGAAGCCGGACACGTGTAGCTCTGTGCGGATCCTGGCCGCTCAGATGCACGGTCGTCATACAAGCGGTCCGAGGAACTAATCAGGTGACGGAGAAGCACCCTGCTGGGATTTTGTTGATTGCGCAATTTTGTGAATGACTTTAATGGTCCTGCTCGCGGCAGTATGGACAAGGAGTCGTGATTGCTTTGCATTTCATGTACAGAGCAATAGGTGCAGCCAGTTTATTTTTTTATATGAAAATCAAGCTTATTTCATTTATTTGGGTTGGACCAATATCAGGCCAATAATTGACAAATTTCAAATGTTTGCCAGCTCTGACCAAAGTCCAGTTACTAATCGTCTTTACTGCAAAGACTTTCAGACAATCGATCAAAATGCTCTTCATTGTCAGGCCAGTTTTGTGGATTTCGAGCTGGAGGTCAACCTGTGGAGTATGTTAGCATAGAATGTATAGTGTGAGGTAAACTGAATGTTAATCCACTGTAATGAAAACATTAAGTTATAATAAACATGTAATATGCTGTCTCAGACTGGTACAAACTGCTATAACACTTGCCAACATAACATTATCACATACAACTGTTAGTGTTATGTCCATCAAATGGTGCTTTTTTTATAACGTATTTTCAATATAAAGCTAGAATCCAACAACACATTAAATGCTTAATGTTACATTATTAATCATTGTTGTATATAAAATAGTATGCTTGAAACAGCCCAGAATTAAATTAATGTATCCAGCTCCATTATGGTTGAATACCAATCTGTTGAGCTTTATGTTGGGTCCTTCACTCCAGGTTATCAAGTGATTATGTTGATTCCATTATAAAACCCATCCAGAATTGATAATACACTCCTCTTAGCCTGTTGCCACTTATATTATTGTTTGGGAAATTATTAAACAGTATCTGCAAGGTGTGAGGCCCAACAACTTTTGCATTGGCAAGATTTCTCAGGGAAATCACAACGTTTTTTGCCGCTGCTCCGATTACTAAGAAAGTGCAACTCTTTTTCCTCGAGAGACAGCTGTGTTTTTTTAATAATTCTCCCATGTTGACTGAGCCCCGTCCTTGTAGCCACAGCGGTCTTCCACGTTTGCGATGCTGACCTTATTCCCAGTATGTGTGATGTGATCCAACATGACATTCAAGTATGTCCCCTGAACCAGCGAACAGCTCTTAGTGCTGTGTGCCTTCAGAAGAGACCCGGCTCTCTGGTCCCCTCTACTATCCTACAGGGGATGAACTGATCACCTCTCGTTTCCCAAATGGACCTACGGTACCACTCCTAAGCTGCTCCTTGGGTAGTCAGGTAGGTGGAAAGGTGCCAAAGAAGGTCACTGGGGGGAAGGGAAGCATGTCATGGATTGTTGGTCTGAGGCTTCACCCAAGGGACGCAAACTGTGCTAATGGAAATCAATGAAACCACTGGCATTTTAAATGTCGCTTGATGAGATGGTTGAAGTTCGCAAGAGAAAAGCAATACTTTGATCGGAAGAATGAAGTGATGGATGCCTGAAGGCTGGTATTTAAAAATGTTTCTCAGATGGATGTGGATGTGAGCCAAGCACGGGCTGAGAAACCTGTAGCGGACTGTTACCCAACCACCGTTGTGTAAAAAAGACCTATGTGTAATATTGCCGTAGGGGATTCCAGCCAACAGCTCACAGAGGACTGATGCCCCGGGGTAATCACACCAGCAGTTACGAAAGACAAAGTATCAGGGCAGGAAACTGTGAAATGTTAGTGTGTGATAGTACTAGCTGAGGTGCAGATCTTAAATCGAAGTTATGTGGGTGTTGGATGTGTTTTAGAAGCTTCCCCACGAGAATCGCACAGAGAAATGTTCTTTGCCGGAAGAAAAGGGAGACGCAATATTCTTACATCTCCTATCTTCGATACACAGCTCAAAGGTTATCCGCAAACCTCTCATCTCACCTTCTCATTTTTCTATAACAAATAATATTCTTGCCATTTTAAAACAAAAAATATAAACATTTCATTCCCTGCATTGCTCTTGTGTGTCCCTTGTAAAGCCAATGATCCACATACATGCAGTGCAAAGGCCCCTTCTCTGCTGATGTGTGACACTAAAGCAACTCTCTTACAACGAGCATTTCCGCCCATTGCGTTTTCATTTTTTTCCAAAGGGCACACTTTAATCAGTTTTTGTTATTTGAATTCCCTACTGTCAGAATTGTGAATGGTAGTAGGAGGACTAGAAGATTTAATTGTGATGCTCTAATCGGATCGGCCTTTTGTTGTTTAAATGTTAATATGCTGATGTCTGATTATATTTGTAATCACTCTTGATTATTAAAAAACGATGTTATCAGCAGGCTGCAGGATTTGATAAGAGCAAAAAAAGTAATAACAGATTACATTAGCTTCATGATTAACTAATATGCATTGTGTTTTGCATCGTGTTACAAATATGTTCGCATCCATTGCCTTATCAACAAGGTTTCAAGAAATAGGGAAGGACAGGTCTTTTGAAACTGCTTTGAAACCAACATGACGGAGGCCGTTGTGAACACTGGCACAGGTAGTCTGTAGAGTTAAATGAGTGTGTCGCTTCAAGAGAACAAAGTCAAAGAGAAACTGAGAGGCTGAGAACAGAAAGATGCCCATTTGGCAGACAGACAGCAGCTGTAGCAGCTCCCAGAAGCTTTCTGCACAGGAGACTCTGTACTTGACAGCCAGGGATAAGTGGCCATTAAAATCCCATGATCACTTAATACACCTGTCATTAGCCATCAACTGTGCATTAACACGGCTAGCTGGGGATAACCACGGAGGAGGAAAATAACACAGTCCTTTTTGTCAAATGATGTCAATTTATCTGGTCACAATTGCGCTTAAGTGCTCTAAAGAAAGTACACACATTTGTGACATGCTGGTTCACACAAAAAATAAAAGTCACAAAAGACAACAACATTTCACTAATCACAAAAACATTTTTAAATGCGACAATATTTGATTTTTCAGAAATCAAAACCCGAGGTTTCACAAAACAGCATCATATCGTAGAACACAACATTTCACGGGACAACATTGGTGCAGTGTGGCACGTTTTGAGTTTGAGACAACTGTCTATTCCAGAGAAACAGGCGTGCACAACACTCCATGCAATGCATGCTACATGCATTCAGCGGCTGCACCACCAGCTGATCTTCTTCCAACGCGTGTACCGGGCAGTACTTCAAAGTTGTCAGCCTATGATGGACTGCCCTGATGATGATGATGCTCGGCGGCCTTCGGTCCTCTACGACCTCTGAACACCTTCTATCTGTAGTTTCAATAAATAATAATAATCATATTTAATAAATATAAGCGATAATATGTGGGATTCTGGGACAGGGATGTCTATGTGTATAGATTGTAAAGCCCTCTGAGGCAAATTTGTAATTCGTGAGAATGGGCTACACAAAATAAACTGAATTGAATTGAATATCGATGATATTCACACCAACACTCACTGCACAGTCACTTGGCGCAAATCCTGTAAGGAAAAAAAAAAAGAAACTAACTTAATCTGTTTGTTCTTCACTCAGAACTGTAATAAAGTAGTTTTATATTGGCTTTCCATGTGTATTCTTCACAATTTGTATTGCCACTGGTACACAACAATATCCATAGCAAGATTGTGGATTAAAGACACAAATTAGTAGTTCATACGCTGCCGTCTCCGACCCAACTGTCCACGTTGACCTCCTGTCTAAGATGTTATGCCGGCTGGAGAGAGACCCTCACACTTCTTCTGCCTTCACGGCTTTAAAATATCTCCATAAATGACCTCAGGTCATTTTTCTGATAAGCACAATCCCCTTCGAGGCGACTGTCTTTGCTTTCCGGTGTTTTTAATCTCCCATTCCACCTGTGCACGTGTCCTTTGCAGGGAACATCTCTGGGATGACTCGGTGTTAATGTCTCGTCGCATGCTAATGGCATTTGGCATTTGAAAGCAGCCAGTTGCTTGTTAACGTGACAGCAATCGTAGTTGCCCAATCATTTACACTTTTTTTGCAGTGGAAACACACAAAAAGAATCAACAAAACATGAGCTTCTAAATGTTGTTCCTGGGGCTTATAGGTGTTGGAACTGTTACATTTAAAATGGCTATTTGCGAACACCAACAATCCGGAGGATATAGTTTCATTTCTGCAAATCTCATTTTTATGAAAAGGCTCAGAGATGCGAGACTGTTAAAGCTCCCTGAGCAGCATTGTCAGAGAATCACCTCCAGAAACATCCAGAATGTTCTCCTGATTCTGGCATTTGGATGAAGTAGTCTGTGTAAACTAATACCGTATCGACTGAGCTGTCCAACTTCTCACACATGCTGATGCATAACTACGTTTTGTATTGCAGATTTGCTCTGTAAAGACAACAGGCAGTTTATCTTAAAGCATTTGCTGTCTTTTTGCTCCATAAAAACAAGCAAAACGGACCACAGAGTTGGGACTATAGCCAGTCAATGGAATGTTATCATTAATAGAGTCGTTAGAAGAATAGGTCGCTGCATATGTAGAAATGGATTTTCTGGTAATTGTTTTTGTAGCCTGAGGCTGGGGATGGCGATTGGTTTCGTTGGTCTGTTTATTTCTTCAGTATCATAGCTAAAGGTTGCCCATTTCCTGCATGAATATAGTGCTGGATAACTGTGGATGCTAGGTAATGTGTCCAGAAGTCCAAAACAGGGCATCTTTCCTGCCAACACTTGCAACTCTTCTTCATGTTGTGTTGGTAACTTCCGCTGGAATCTCTGAAAGGCTGAACGTTGTAATGCTTTAAAGCAGGGGTGCTCACACTTTTTCAGCATGCGAGTTACTTATAACATGACCAAGTCAAATTGATCTACCTACGGGGGGGGGGGGGGGGGGGGATACGATCAATAACAGACGTTTAGTTTAATAAAAGAACAAAGATGTGCTCTTTAAGAAAAGGGACCTTACATTACTTCTGCTGTAATCTGGCGCGATAGAGAAAATTACAGGGTGGCGGTGGGGGTTCTCGGGGGGCAGGCCAATTTTTTTACTGTCATGCGATCTACCAATACTACGCCGCGATCGACTGGCAGATCGCGATCGACGTATTGATCACCCCTGCTTTAAAGGCTTCTGACAGTGTTGTTGTTAAAGGTTTGTCAAATTTTCTTTGCACCTTAACGCGACATGAACACATGACAATCTGCATATCATTTGGTGCAGTATATTTTTATTTTGCACTACAGCTAAGCTAATTAAATGCGGCGCTACTTGTGGTTCCTATAGTCTTAAAAAGTCGGATGGGAGCCAGAGCCTTCAGTTATCAGGCTCCTCTTTCATGGAACCAGCTTCCACTTTCAGTCCGGAGTGTGATGCAAATCAAATGAATGAGGAAGTCAGAGAGTCGTCGCCTCCATTATGTTGATTTCTTTAATTACTGCTATTATAAATCAGTGAATACAGTAATACCTCTCTCCACTTGCAGTCATCAAGGCTACTGTGTGATACAGCCTCCAGAAAATCTTGTTGGATCCAAGGCTGAAACCTAAATGATGGTTATACGGTCAGGTGGAAGTCATCATCAAGCGCTGTAGTGTTCTTCTCCCACGTCCTGGAGGCAGGCCAGTTATTTGCTGTCAATAACAGACGAGTAGATCTCGCCCCAGGCCTTTAGTACTAGATGCCCTTACGCATATTATACTGGAATCTACTAATCAGAGCCATAAGCTAAGTTGCAGTGAGATGTGGTTTTAAATATGAATATCCACGCTGTTCGGTTTGCCAACCATCCTGTCAGATAGAAAGCCAGTGAGTTCCAGCTTTTCCTCGTTGGTTTATTTGCAGTTTCACCAAATCAAGTATAGAAATGGGAGTTGTCGTCTTCAGTCCCGCAGGATGTTGAACCAAATCATCTTAATCTGACGCTCTGCGGTCACCACTAAGCCACCTGACACGGCATGTGGGAGGGTGGCGGGACAGGTGGTGTACCGCGTGTATGGCTGACGTAGCATTGCTACTTAATTTAGCTGCAGCTAACTCGTCGTTCCTCCCTCCCCCCCTCACCTCGGCCGACCCCCACCGCAGCCCAGCGCTGAGTGATGTCAGACAGTCAGGGATGCTGGATGCCGAGGGGGAGCCCAACGGCAGCAGGCGGCGGAGATAAGGCCCCCCATACCTCCACAGATTAAACAGCAGGATTAACCTCTCTACTCCACCACTGCCACCACGGTGTCTTTCTCACCCTTATCTACCCCCACCTCCCCATTTCCTCCTCCAACATTTGCCACCATACATTTCTACAGTTGTCACGATGTAGGAAATTGCTTTTTAACCCTATATGTCGCTGGGCTCTGTCCTTGGCAATTGAAATATAAGCAAATGGAACAGGCCCTGTCAGGGGGGCACAAAATTAACTTTTCTCCCCAAAATGTTTTCTGGTCTTGTCCCAAGTCAGTCTCGGAACAACATGTCCGCAGAAACGAGGAGTACGCTGCTGAATTTGTCCAAGATTGCAGCAATCGTGGTGATATTGTCAGTTGTTTTCCTTTTTAATGTATTTACCTACAGTATATGGCCCAATCAGTCAGCATTTAGAAATCACTGGATTGTAAGTGTTTTTGTCTCAAGTTTATGTTGCAATTATATCAAAACTTCATTATTGTTATGCTTCCATTTATTTTGATATTTGTGCATTTTCTAATGTATCCATATTTGCAGTTTGTGCAGGCATTTCCTGCAGTGGCTCATAATAGAGCCTTTCTATTTACTGAACATACATTTCAGAGTTAACAGCACAACATATCATATTAACAAGACATATGGTGGAGACAACATATTAAATATATGAATGGTAAAATGTCCAAGTCAATAGCAAATACTGTATAAATGTAGAGGTGTACTAACTTCTAAGGCTTTGTATATAATGTATTGCTTACTTATACTTCCATATCTATCTTATTGTGTGGGGGTCGACCAATACAATCTTTATAAATTCAACAGCTGTGTTACAGAAACAAACGATACACTTCATGAATAATGTTGGCTACTATGAGCACACAAACCCATTGTTTTACAGATCACATGTTGTGAAATTTAATGATTCGGTTTATTATAAAAAATAATGCAGACAATGTACAGAGCTAAAGCAAAGTCACTGCCAGGTGTTTTTTTTAATACATGAGTGTAAATATGATTTGAGAGGTGCTTGTAAGTTTACTGTACAAAAATCTAAAAAGGAAGTTAAAAGAATATGTAATTCTATTGTAGAAGTCGTATTATAGAAACAACGCTAAAATGGTCAACTCATTTTTGGTTTTCAAAAGGATTATTTATAAAAACATTTTTTGAGGATTATAAGTGTGATTGAAACATGTGTATATATATATATAATATTTTATTTGATTTATTATTTTTCTTTATTTTATATTAATGATGTAATTTATTTGATAATAATAATTTAGGATAGGAATACAGAAGCATCTTTGCTTCTACCTATACCTTTTCAGCCTTTCTTTTTGCATATTATATAAAATAATATTGTATTGTATTGCAATGATTGACTGAATAAAATACACAACAACAACAATATGTCTTTGCATGTATATATTTCTTTTGGCAGATAGCGAATATGTCATATCAAATGGTTCTGGCCGTCAGACATGAAATGACAATTCCTTGCTCTCCAAACCAGGCAATTAGCAAAGCATCCCCCTGTGTTAGGTACCTGCGATAAGAGGACTAGTGACCAAGTGAGCTATGACATTCCATTGATCCAGAAAATTGCTGCGGAGCCAGCCTTGAAATTAGTTTAAATTGCTGAATCAAAAAATGTTATCCTGGATTCTGGCAAGGCCAGCGTAAACCTTATGCCTCTAATCCCCAGGCTGATGTGAAAAGTTGTCAGGGATTGTGTCGCCTACTGCCACAAATGATGGGGGAATTTGGATTTTATGTGACAGAGAGAGAGACACATGCAAGCAACTGTGATTTGACTTGGATGGCACTTATGGCTACTAGAGTGGTGACTTGTTTTCAAATCTGCAGGCTTTGGGAATTTCCAGTGCGATCTAGCCCTGGCTTTGTGCTTTTCAATTCAATTACACGCCAGCTCTTTACTCTGCAACAATGTCAGATATCAAGCCCTCTTAGATGTGAGTTGAGTCATAAATGTGAGCTTTGACGCACAGTACAAGGGATTGGGACGAATAATTTACCATCAGTCAGGTGTCTCGTTTTATCCTCTTTGGATCCTCTCAAAATAGCAACAAACTGCAGCAATGGCGTTGTAGATTGATGGAAGGAGGGAGCATGCAGGAATATGTCAACTCTAAACACCCTTAAAGTGGAATAAGTTATAGTAAGAGGATCACTAAAGCAAACGCTGGAGTGGATTAAAGTAAAAAAAAAATCTGTTTTGAGTTTAATCACCAGTCAGTTGACCAAGACTGCCAGCACTGCAAGTGTTGGAAATTGTTCATAACATATTTGTTATTTGAACAAGATAATTAACACGTATTGCTCACGATGACACAAATAGTAACTTGTCAAATTCAAATGTAAATTGAATTTTGAACCATGAACCACCAAACACCCAAAAACACCTGAAAAAGGAGGCATGTACATTGGAACATCAACCTATTCTCACTCCAGTGACTCGTGTCTCACACAACGCTCCAATGTAAACCCACCTGGGTCCTTATTACAGCCCCAGAGCCACCGGCGTGGTATAAAGGACGAGCTGCTCGTCACGTTGGTCGTTAGTGTCACTCTCAATCTCCTCGATTCCATTTCAGTGCTACGAACAGTGCTGTAAATTTCAATAGTCAGAGGGAGTCGGTCACCGATATCGTTGGGCTTGTTTAAAGTACAAGTTTTGAAAACACTTCAGGCTTATATTCTTTAAAAGATTGGATTAGATTGCAAAGTAAATCAGAGCCGCAGTGCCCTGGCCCTCCTGCCTCAGCAGTATTTAAGAAGTCTTTCACATATTGGTGGCACGTTAAAGTCTCGACACAGTGAATAAACAGGCAAGAGACACATCCTACTAAACCTATGTTGTCCAATGGCTGGCTGTAGCATGCAACTGCCCAGATGTATCAGGACAGCTCACCAATTAATGGCTGAGGTGTGATTCTTAAACCGTCAGAGCTGCAGATGTTGTTTTATCCTGTTCAAACAATGAATACGGTGTAGCTGTTGAAATGCACGCTCCCTCCACACAACATTACTGCACCGTAGTCTTGTTTTCCCTTTAGAGCAATTACACTCTTTCAGTTTCACTTTCCTTTTTTTAATCTGCCATTTTCCCTTCTGAGTTTAAAAACTGTCAACACAAGGTCTGGTGGGGAAATTGAGGCACAGCCCCTGTGTTTAAGGTTTGTTTATCACGTCCTACAACGTCAGCTAATGTAAATAGTTTATTTCTCTAGTTCCTTTTTTAGCCTTGTGTGGAAAAAAGTTCATCTCTAAGTGGGTGAAGCTTTAAGTATCGTAGATAATCCCTCTTGCTTCTGACAGGAATAAGAAACTCGCCCTAAAGACCACTCAACAGATTTTTAAGTTAGTGTGTGAAAATCCAGCAGGATCAGAGAATGCCCCACTGGATACACCCGGATTAGTACATCTATTGATTTGTGTCATCTTGAGGAACACGCAGTATATTACAAGCACATTAGAAGACAGCATCTCTCCACATTACAATTTGAAGCAAAGGGAACCGGCCAGGGAACTTCAAACAGCTGCTTAGAAGCTTACTGATTTGCTGAGTGTGTTTCTTCCCAACAGGTATGTAGTAATGTGTTCTCATTAGAGCTGCAACATCAAAGCTGCAAGCAAAAAAAAATCCTTACCTACTAGCCAGGGCTGAGGACTTCACTTCAATGTATACGGAGTAACTTCACAAAACTCATGAATGCAACATCTGAGAGAACTTCAAGAAATGGTTGCAGTGACTAGAACTCCGACAGGAGCCGTCCTCGGGGCTTTGTCGGCCTCGAGTCTCCCACAAGGCCTGACAGGGTGTCGACTCTGCAATGTGTGGACACCGAGTCACACCAGCACACATGAACTGGACTCAGAATAGCTAACCGTGTGTCCAGAAAAGCTAAATAATTTATATCCATATCCCAGCATGTTTGACTGCTTTTTGATGGTCAACCACAAAGGCAGCTTAGTTTATATACGGATGGATATTGTATGTTTTCATAGTTAGGGTTAAAAGAGAAATACAATCATACACTGCAAAAGAACAGCCTAAAAAAAGAAGGGAAAAAAGGAATAATATGAGGGAATATTACTTGAAATAAGCCAAATTATCTGCCAACAGAATAGGAAAATTTGACTTGGCAAGATTTCTTAAAACAAGTGAAATGCTCCAACATTAAAACTGCCTTGTAAGAAGAAATATCTTGTCAGTCAAAAAACAAGCATAGATTTCCTTAATTTCCTTACTTAGATTTTAATTTTTGCAGTGTAGACGTTACAAAATTGCAGTGGATTTTCAGATAGTTCATTATAAAACAAATACCAGAGCACTGATCCATAGCTCACACACTTTCCGGAAGGCTTGTGTGAATAGTAACACCAAAACATCAGACTGTAAACACACACCCTGCAGACAAACCAAATTGCTAAGTTATGGTTGACATGCTGCTGCCACTCAAAATGTTAAAAGCAAAGTATGGATTGCAACAAAAACTAAAAGGTGTTGGACATGTTTTAGAAGAAAGTCCTTGAACTTGAAATCATATGGTTGATTAAATACCTACATGTGCAACAGCGGTAGGAATGCACAGCAGTTTTAGAAGATGTGGAAAAGACTGCATCCCTCACCTCCATCGTCAGGTTCTGTTGTGAGTGCAGGAAGGCAGTGCCGCCATTGAATCACAGACCGATTCAAAGCCTTTGTCAAGTCGGCGGATCAGACTCGCTCCTCAGCCTCTTCATCTGCTGTCGAGTGTCTCCAAACCCTGCACTCGCAACCTTATACGTGCTTTTATGAACTCTCCCAAGTGAACAAAATGTACTTATCGCAACAGGGTCAAAAAACTAAAACGGTTACAAGGATAACGGTTTCATACGCAAAGTCATGCTGCTGTGGAGGAGATGTGAGGATGAACATTTGAGCTGCTTCTCAGACCGGCAGAGCTCCTGTGCTGCAAAGGGGCAGGACGTCTTCCTCTGAACTCCACAGTGAGTTGAGCTCAGGTTTGAGTGATATTGACAGGACATCTGTTAAACTATCTGGACCGGGCCAGGAACCCTCTCAATAGAACTGCTGGCTCGGCTGCAGGAGCAGTTGATGGATGTGTCCTCAGCCAGTGGGCTGAAGATGAGAGGGACAGACTTGACACACAGTGTCCAGACTTGGGGATATAGGGCCTCAATGGACCCGTATCCTTTCAATCTGATTTATTGTATGAAGGGACGTCCTCAGCTTTGATTCAAATCAAAACTTACTTTATAGCAGAGGAATCATTCATAGTAGAGAGGAGCCTGATGACAGCAGTGGTCAAACTACTGTCAGACTTCAAAGACAGACAATCGGAGGTGCCTCTTTTAGGGATCACAAGAGGGTGACAAGCTGTTGTATTTCTATTATAGACGTCGTAGATGAAAAGATAGATGAGCAGGACTGATACCGCTGTGCTCATTGACGAAGATGGGCAGGAAAAACTGCATGAGAAGCCCGAAGATAATTATTCTGCCATTGGAAATTACATCTCCGCGAGTACAACGTTGATTGGAAAGCATCGATCTGACCTTTAATCTCTTTGGCCTCCTATTTCATCTGATTAAATAAATGTACCCAAATATTCATGTTATTTTCTGCTAAACTAAACGTGGATCCATAAGCAGCACACACCAAACACGGTTAAAGCGTGTAACAAAAAGGATTTATTAATAATATTAAAATCCCCAAAAAGGTGGACAGGGCAGGGATGCTCAGGCTGAGATTGTGACTGGAAGTCTTGGAGCGAGCGAGGAAAGTGGACGATGATGTCGGAGAGTGAACAGGTAACTACCACTGTGGCGGCGAAACGATCAGGCGATGAAGAGCAGGAAGACCAGGGTTGATGTCCTGCAGTGTGTGTCTTGATGGAAGATTTGTGCCAGCTGCCCAGGAGAGGGAGGAGGGGATGGCCACGCCTCCTTGGCAACAGAAAGACCAGACAGGGTCAAACACACAGGAGACAACGGGACAGGGAAACAGGAAACAGGAAACACAGGGAACATACTGGACTGTCTGGGTGATAACATGAACATCAACTAAATATTTACATTCCAATAGTCTTGTTTTGGCTTATCTTTCGCTTGTTAATTAGAATAGCTGATGATATACTGTATATCATTATTGGATTGTCACCCTGTGACCTTAACTTGGCAAGTCTGTGTGTGTGGGGTGGGGGGGGATCATACTTACAAACCTGCTAACAGATTTGTTAGCAGGTTTGTAAGTATGATCGGATATTCCCCTCTAAAGTAACTGAAACATTTCTTTGTGTAGCCTCAATATAAAACAACATAATGACACTCTGAAAGCTCTCCCCACTTTGGCCTCGGCTGCTGGCTGATTGACAATCAGTCAGCAGCCGATGCTGCTGGTATAAAGAGGGCAGAGCTGGAGCAGAACGGAAGGGAGTGAGCAGACGAGTGTTGTTGCGGTTTGCTCGGTGTGTGTGGTTTGAGTTAAATAAAACATGTTTTCAGACGAAACCTCATCGAAAGCGGCTGATCCTTGGTGCTGGTGGGGGAAACCCACGGGTGGTGGCATAGGTCTTGCTACACTGGAGCCCAACGTGGGGCCCCTGGGAACCCAGCACCTGGAAGGGAGGCAGCCGAGTCCAGAGGAGGAGCTGACGAACAACTTGGGCCAGATTTTGGCCAGAATAGAGGAGGTGGGGCGGGCACAGGCGGAGGAGAGGCGCCTGTTCTTCGAGGCCCGCCTGGGCTCGCCAGCGCGGCGGCTGAACCCCGGACCCCAGTGCCCGGCGGTGCTGCGGGCGACGCCAAGGCCCCAGGAACCGTCGGAGGGGCCGATGCCAGGGCCGTCGGAGGTGCCGACGCCAGAGCCCCCTGCCCCGTCTCCATCCCGGTCAGCCCCAGCTCCCTGTCCCCCTGCCCCGGTCAGTCCCCGCTCCCGTTCCCACAGAGCCCCCACGTCCCGTTCCCCCAGAGCCCCCTCCTCCTGTGCCCAGTTCCCAGAGCCCCGCCTCCCGAGCCCGGTCCCGGGTCCCCATGCAGAGCCCTCCCCTGCCCAAGCTCTTGTGGGGGGGAGGGGGGGAGTAGGTTCAATCTAACGGTGGGGATATCTGACAGCTCTCCCCAGTTTGACCTCGGCTGCTGGCTGGTTGACAATCAGTCAGTTGCTCTCACTGATTGGCAATCAGTCAGCAGCCGATGCTACTGGTATAAAGAGGGCAGAGCTGGAGCAGAACGGAAGGGAGTGAGCAGATGCATGGTCTTGTGGTCTGCTCAGTGTGTATGTTGAATAAAGTATGTCGTTCAGCGGAACCTCAACATGGCTAACGGCTGATCCTTGGTGCTGGGGGGGGAAACCCACGGGTGACGGCCAGAGACCCGTCACAGACACATATTGCGTTGTGGCATCTGGATGTCAACATTCTCAACTAAAATCAGCTTCTTTCAATTGTTTTGTCAATTGTGTTTTCAATCAGAAAACCTAATTATGGCATGATTTAGAGGCAAATAATAAAGAAAACATTCATCAGCATGTTAGATATTTCTCTGAAATGCTGTATTCTGATAACATCATTTGATTTTTGCTTTAATTGTTTGATGGGATTTCCATTTAGTTGTTGTATTGCAGCAGCGCTACTGCGTGTGTCCCAGTATTACTAAGGTTATGGGCAGAATATTTCATGTTAGGGCCATGCATGATGACAAAAGAGGTGGGGGGGGGGGGGAAGCATACCTTTTAGTTTCATTCAGCAAAGCGTCTCCATTGTTAAATAGTTGCTGAGCAAAGACCTCCTGGGAAATTAAAAACATATTGTGCCACAATTTCCCTGTGACTCAGAGCGTCCCTGGGGAGAACACTTTTAAAATTTCTAATAAAGGAGACTTCAAATTACAGAGAGGGGACCTGGCATTAATTAAACTGGGGATTTCAGAAGGGTCAACTTCTCATATTTATCTGTTTATACCCATGCTTTGGCCTTCTGTAAAGACTGTATGGTGTATTGAGGTCACAGCTCATGGGTAAAACAAAGATGTGTATGTTCTCAAGTATGCTACAGAGATGATGTATGTGTTACAATAACCTAAAATACAGTGCGGAGGGCGAGGGAAGATCTCACAAAGTTCTCTTGTCTGTTATTCTGACTTGCGGACTTGACGTCGAGGGGCCTTCCCCTGTGAGAAATGTGCCGTTATGTCCTCAATTATCAGATTGTGCAGAGCAAGTATGTTTTAACGAGGCTTTTCAGTCTCTGCCCAACAAAATGATAAGCGCCAGTACGCGTTAGCCGGTATTTCTGTACCGATCTACAAATGATCACACGCCAACTACCTGCAGTTTCACAACACAACAAACACTCGCAATTTACTGCTCCAACACAGCCGACCGCTGTGAATCTATTCTAATTCAAGATACTAAACCTGAGGCTAATGTTTTTAACGGCCTTGACTGAATTGCAGACTGGTTGGCAGGCGATATACAAACAATATATGATGTTGTTTTTCTGTGGGTGTGTTATTTGTGTGTGTGTGTCTGAAGCAGGATTGTGGTCGGGCATGATTAATAATTCTTGTACAGGACAGCAAACAAATCATGCGGTCCTTTTCCTTGAATACGACTGCATGATTTGTTTGCCGTCCTGCTTGAGATGAAAAATAATAACGGTTGTGTTCCCCGGATTGCTCAAATTTGACGATGTGAAAGGAAATATTCAAACTGTTTTGTGTGGACGTCTTATTGTCTCGATGAATGAGTCTTAATTATTTCTGTGTTCCAGATTCCCGTAGCTCCACTTCCAGGCAATTATCAGCCCGAATCAACGAGTTCACGGAGTGTTTCAGCGTGTTGCTGTTCATTGTTTCCCTTTTTCAGTGGTTGTACCGTGGTATTTCGTTGTGATCACCCTCATGGATCATTTCGGAGAACGATATACGGATTGTCCAGTACCAGATGACCCACAAAGTTAGCTGGTAAAAAGCTGTGATGTCAGATAGTACCGCTGTCAGTTTTGAGTGTTCCTCATATTATTTGTCATTTCCTTTGCATGAACAACATTTGCTGGCAGTGTTTACAACACAAGGATTTAATCAGGGATTTGTTTTCACAATTACAACTAGTGATCCCAATCAGTAATTTCCTGTTGTTCTCTAAATGTAGCCAGGCAACTTAGGTTCATTGTGAAAATAACTGTGTTCATCACGCTTTATAGCAGCAACATGTTAGACGCCCTATCTTTGCTTACGGATTACATCACGTTTACAATCCACGACCGTGTTCATCTTTTTTCTTCCCTTTCCCACATGATGGTGCATGGACTTTGTTAAACTCTAAACATATCCTACATCACATCTTCTTAAAATGTTATTCTCTAAGATCATAAATGCACCGTTTCTGACCGGAGGCCTGTGGACCATTATCCAAGATCATGAATGCCGTACATTGCAAGCAAACATCTAATCCAACCCGAAAATAATTACTCTGGTGTCGCTCATCTTGTGATCTTTGGGAAAAAAAGCGACACTTTCCTTTGTAGTGAACGAGATGTTAATACTGCACGTCTTTTACTCACCGTCCGTTCATTATCATCTGCATTTCAGAGTCTCCTGGTCTTTTCCATTTTTCCTGTGAAGAATAAAATTCTCTTTCTGCTCGACATAAAGGAATTGCAGAGTGCAGTTCCTGGTCTGGCCAATAGGCGGTTTTAGGACTGTATATTTGCAGCCCACCCTTTTGCAACCTCAAATGTGCCCAGTGTCGTGTTTTTTTTAAAGACACTCTGAAGTGGCGTGTGGTCTCTTTCAACTTGAATGCCCATCGCTCTTCTCCTTTGTATCCGTGCTGACTGCGCTGGCGGTCAATGAGCGCTCCTAACACATACACGCCGGGCAGAGCGAGCTGGCATCTACTGCCTGCCTGATTGGTTTGTTGACATTGGTGTCGGACATGGGTGACTAGATGTTAAAGCCGTTGAAAAATGATCGTTTGCGTTTCCTGCCAGCGCTGCCGTGTGTCACCTTCAAGCTTCGAGCCCTTAATGACGCGCTGATGTCTGACAGGTTGGGAAGGAACTTGGCAACATCCCGGCTCCCCCTCGCGACCCTCAGAAGCTCCTACTTGTCCTGTGGTGCCGACAGCTGGGTCACCGCTCTCACTCCTCCGGTCTCAATCGGCTGTGAGTGTGTCAAATGTATTTTTTATGATTGTGCTTGTTTAGTTCGAGGTTATACGCCTTTGCACTAACCGGCAATATCTCAGCCATGCGGTCATGCTGTCCCCAACAAGCAATGACCTTCAATAATCTGTCCGATGGCTCACTGAGACATCCGAGATGCTGATGACAATCTCACACGACAATCATAATAATCTGTATTTTCTTTTGGGGCTATTAAAGATAAACAAAGTTGAGCTTTTAATATTACGTTGTATTTGCCAGAAGCCCTGATTAGCACAAAGAATACTTTGTATTTTGCCCATGATGAAGTAGTTCCTCAACAATGAGCATTTGATAACAGTGAGGTCAATCTATTTATGGTGTTGCCCATTAAAGATATCTTCATAGTCTTTAACAAAGCCATTTTCCTTTTTAACATTGAGCACTTGTGTCACTGCTCTTGGCCTTGTACTCACATGACAGCGCTCACTTGCCCAGTGGCGCTATCTGACGACCCGAGAAGGCAACACATGTTCTCTTGCTTTAACCTGACTCTTAACATCCAGGGCATGGATGGTTTTTAACTGACATTGCAGTCTGCGCCAGTGTCCAGTCTAAAAATAAAAAAATTGTATTTGTTCTCAACCGTTCTGTACATTTTTGTTCCTCAGATTTTGTACATTTTTGTTCAAGATTTACAGTGTTTACTATAACTTTGTACTGTTGTACTTTAGCTTCCCTGTTGACTTCCACTTCTTCTCTCAGTGCATGCTTAGCTGGAAATAAACTTATTTGCGCAGTAGATATCGATCAGAGTTTCTAATGTCAAATCTGGTTTTCCTAACAGTCGGCGTCTCACCTGGTTGTTAGTTAAACCACAAACTACTACGTCACATAGCAGGGAATCCTGCCAAATCCACTCTCTTTGGCTTTACTGTGGCACATGCACCGATTGGCTCCAACGGGTTCTGGACTTGTATAAAGAACGATATAAGTGTAAGTATTTCTGAGCTCACAATAGTCCTGAAATGTACTCTTCAGTATTTCTATTTTATCTCTCTCAACTTCCAAAGTGTTGCATTTGATCACCTCGTCTGAGTCCTGTTGCTTCTATTCTTATTCACGATTGCCTTACACACTCAAACTCTGTGCAGGCTTAAACTGCAGCATGCAGTTCCTCCACCTGAAAGTATTACAATGTGTCACCGTCTTCACATGATATAAAAGTCCTTTACATTACTGTATTACCATGTTCCAGATGTAGACGTTACCAATTGTTTTCTTCTGGATAAAAATGCACCACAAAGTTTGGAGGCAATGGATTATTTATAAATGTTGAGTTCAAACGTGTGTGTACCCAGACATAAGAGGCTGTTACTTTGAAACAATAAGTGTCTTGTTGTTGTAGAAACAAACATGTTTCTGTGTGAGTGTCCTCAACATAGTACCCTGAGAAAAAGAAGTGGCTTCATGTGCCTCAGCTATGGTGCTGCAGGCCATGGTTGCATGACTTTAATTACATTGTCTGTGTGGTAGAGCAGTGGCACATCAATCGTATCTACTAAACTAAACTGCATGCAACAAGCCACAAACCTCTCACCTGCAACAGAAGTGTATCTGCTTGTGTGTGTTGTCAATACCGAGTGAAAATCTATGTGTTCTTCGTCATTTTAGAATCTTTCCTTCAGTCTAATATGAACGAATCTGTAATATTAAACATGTAGAAATGATCACAACTGACTTTAATGAATGTGGATAGTATAACCGTATACAGTGTGAATTAGTTTACATATTTAGATTTATAGATTTAGATTTACAGAAATAAGGAGGGAGTAGGCAAAATAAAACAGTATTGATCCATGTGTGGAACGTGACTTGTTGCAGCAGGAACGTTATGGAGAATGATATACATTTGACTGGAGTTTCACAACCATAACATCCTTAAGTGCAATATTTAAAAGGTGTAATTGATAGTGCATCACTATTATACCCATCACAGCAAAATTATAAAATACAATTTTTGTTATCAGACAATAGAAACTGCGTCCCAGGCGAGCCTCTTTGATTTAGTTTAGCATTACAGATTGGGCCTTAATAAGGTTTGATCAAGTTTAATTGAAGATAGGGCCAGCTTTGTCTCCAGCTCTACAAACAGCAGGGTA
The DNA here is from genome assembly GCA_036178185.1 of Liparis tanakae. Taxonomy (NCBI): domain Eukaryota; kingdom Metazoa; phylum Chordata; class Actinopteri; order Perciformes; family Liparidae; genus Liparis; species Liparis tanakae. Next base: position 16,461,712 of record CM070107.1, read on the forward strand.
CAGCCAAGTAGGAGTGATGGATGGCTCCTCCTAGCCTCGCTTGTTGTTTGTTTCATCCCTTGCCGTGTTTAAAAATGACCCTTCAAATCGGTACCAAGGGTGGAAACTAGTGTTCTCGGCTGTGCTGAAGGAGGACATGCTTGCTTGGGTAATCTTTTACCATGGCTTTTACAAGGGCTTTCTTGGCACCAAGGCAACCCTTCAAACATCAATATCGGGTGTGCGCCATCCCCTTTGGGTAGGTTCAGTTGATGGCTTTCCATCCCTGTATGAGGGCTCGCTGGCAGAGATGGAGGAGGCATGAGAATGCACTGACATTGATTTCTTCATCCCAATGCACACACTGATGTATTGACTGCTGTACCGATCAGTTAGAGACTTTCTGTTTGCCACTGTTTGCTGGAGCTGAAAGTCCGCAAACAGAATTTTATCAGACTGAGTGACAGAGTCAAAGGCCATACTCATTTAATTTCACTGGAAGGCTGCTTTCTTTTTTTGGTTTCTTTTCGGGGGTAAAAAATCTTTACTTTGACTGTTTTTGTCAGTTAAAAAAATAAGTCTTTACTTTCTGTTCACGCTATGATGACAACCAATGTGATTATCCTGAGGGGTGTCTGAGTGAGAACAGTAGGCTTGCTCTACTGCATTGCACTTACTGTCATTTACCTAAAGTCAGCTGCTCGTGTTTAGTAAAATGACTAAAGACTCTGAAGGGAACAGACACGCCTTGTGTGGAGTCAGGTGGGCCTTCTCTCCTTCATCACACTGAAGACTCTGATACACAGGGCTTTGTTATCATCATTTAGTCATCTCAATGGTGTCAACGCTCGCTAATGATATATCATGCACAGCACAGAATTCACAGACTGTGGGATGTTAAGTCCTCTGATGTTTTCAGAGGTATATTTTGCTGCTTGTTGTCACAACACAGCGAAAATAAACATGCTCCGTTGCTGACACCTGTCAAAGTGAATTATAGATCTCGTGAAGAGTTGCAGAAGTCACAATTCTTATTCTTGGTTTACGGCTTTGTTGTTAGTTATAATAAGTCATGCGTGTGTAACGCCTGACTGGGGTCTGACTTATACTACACATGCTCTAGAGGCAGAATACAAGGAGAAACACACTGCAGCTGCTTAACACCTTCGGGTAATGGGGTTGATTCTGTGTGTGCGTGTGTGTGTGTGTGTTTGTGTGTTTGAAGCAAGAGAAATACTCCTTCATACTTTATGATACATTAATTGTCTGTCTACACTCATAACCCTAGGCATTAAAATTAAAATGGCTTGGTGAATATTTGAAATGCAAGGACTTCTAGATAATATAGATATATGAAACGTTTGCATGATATCGTCTCACTTTTGCTTGCAAAACGGCTCGTCACTGGAGGCATCAAGGTGGGCTTTGTGTCTGTTACTTGCAATGAAATTGCTCTGCGTTGTATTAATGGAATTCAGTCTGAATCTGAGCAGCCTGGGACAAGGTCAAAGTCGAGGGTGCCACCTTTGAAATTGATTTGACACAGATTTATCCGCATCGAGCAAATGTCTGCTAAAAAATGCATGCGCTTGATACTTTCATATTATGGATGTTAAAGCCAGATTCATCTGTGACACAGAGAAGGAACAATATATGAAAGTATTGTCTTGTAGATAGAAATCCAGTATAAACACTGCCATCTGCATTAGAAGACAAAGACAATTATTTGTCTGTTCATATTGACCCAAAAATACGTATCTGTTGACTACATTTTGAAGTCTTTGTTTTTTTCCTGTTTCTGCAATTGTTAAAATGAAGAAAATATATATATATATATATATATATATATATATATATATATATATATATATATATATATATTCAAGGTGGAGTTACATTACAATGCAAATGAACAGTCTAATTAAATGTTAAATCTAAATATTTTTCTTTTATATACTGATGTACTCCATTCTTACACCTAGTGGGTATCTAGCTTCTGAGGGAAAAGGTTCCCTGGAAACAGTTTCCATTGTCTTGTGAGCTTCTTGTGGCCTTCGTCAAATTGTTGTTTGAATGTGTTTTAAAGGAAACAATGCTTGTTCGGGTTAGTAGATCATGTGTAGTGCTATATGCTATTAGGGAGGTTAAAAAAACTTACTTTTGATAACTGAATAGTAAATTATGTCTTTATTAATCTAAATACAGAATTGTTCTCGCTTTGAATCTGTTGGCTGTAAAAAAAAAAATCTAATAAAGTAACTAATCAACAAAAATACAATTTAGTCAAATGCAATAAAATGTGTTTGTAATGATATTATAATCAAATTAGGAAACAAAGCCCCTCAAGGCTTTTATTAGCATTCGTAGGCTGTGCATATAATGGTGCCCTGTTTTTTATGAGTACTTATTAATGTCTTGAAATAAATTAGTTTATGATGCTATTATTAATAGGTTATAGTGTAATTACTAGATGAAAAGTCTAGCAGGTTCACCAAAGTCTTGAGGGTTCAACCTCTGGGTGCCATGAATGCCCGTTCAAAACGTCTTGATCTGGAACCGACCAACCGACTGACCTCATAACATTTCATAATTTCTTCTTTTAGACATGACAGACGTTTACGTGTGTCTAACCTCTGTGGTTGTTTTGCACTGCAATATCACATTGTCGCTAAAGAGTTGGCGAGGTCACACGAGGGTCGTGGAACAAAATGGCCTCGTGACCACAGAGTGAATGCTTTATGTTGGTCTTTGTCTCGCTGCTTATTATGACAGTGAGTAATGTGTTTCAATAATGGGTGAAATAATGGCAACAATCAACTCCAGCTCCACCACAGCACGGCCGAGTGTACAATGGCACCGGCTCACTCTGAGGCTGCGGCTGTAAATAACAACAAACAGCTCCAGTGTGAGTAAACTCTGAGGAGCTCCAATGCACATTGGCAGTCGGGGCTGTAACCACAGGAAGCCTTCCAACGCTGTGAGGGCCTATCACAGGCAAGTTCTTAACTGACAGTCAGAGCCGAGGCAACAGGCGGGTGGGATATGCAGAGCCCCACATCAACTCTTTCTAATCCACACCGAGCTTTGTGGCCTCTGATGCAGGATATCAAAAGTTCCTGTTATGTTGATAGAAAATTGAAATTTAAAAGTGAAGCAGAGGTGTCATAAACTTTGAAAGGTGTCTGAATCAAATGTAATAACCTTGTTAGCAAGGTTTGAAATAGATTTTTAGAAGAAAAAAAATTTGAAAACTGCCACATTGAACAGAATACGTATATGGCAAACATAAAAGATAGATTATTATAGAAACTATGTACAAAAAATGTGTTAAACATTTTGACTGCAGGCTTGTCCTTGAAATTTGGAACCTCAGATGCTTCCTGGAAGGCGAGCTGCGGTCTCATGATTCCCATTTGGCAGTCCACATGCCGAACATCTGGACAGGTGCAGGCGTCCAGCCACCCAGTTAATAGCAGGCCTGTCTTTGATCTGCAGACAGGGATTACAGTAGTCCTCTGCTCTCTAAATAACCCGGCATTAAAGGTGCATCAAATGATCTTTATCGACCTCCATTGGCGAACAGTTGCATTTGCAACAACACTCGTTGATGAGTGTGCGTGTGTGTGTGTTGTGTGTGGACTGTGTGTGGCCAGTAACAACTCACATGAGTCAGGACAGTAACAACTCATAACCACAACAACATGTCAACGTTGAGCACAGTTTGGCCTTTGCACACCTCCCTCCTGATACACAGGGCACAAGTTAGAGCATTTCTTGTAGCTGAGACTTTGATCACAGGTCTGAAGATCTTGATTTCTCTTCAATTTGCCAGTCCCTTGCTCCATTGCTGCAATATCCCTCATTAACTCAGCAATTAGAGAGATTGGATGCCAGATTAAAGTGGGCGTGTTTAGGTGAGGAGTTTAAACCTCTGCATCTATCAGAGTTCATTGGGCTCTGGCTTTAGATCCAGATTAGTCTAATGGACTGTGAGATCTGCTTTTGACTTAAAACAAGCTCTTTCACCTGAGTAAAAACACGAATTAGACTTGTTTACTTGGAAGATTTATGTAGCAGAAAATAATAATAATAATATTAATAAATACAATTTCTATAGAGCTTTTCATAGTACTCAAAGACACTTGAAATAAATGAATCCCCATGCTCATAAATGTTACGAGGCTAATATTGTTTCACTCTTGCGCTCCCTGAAAGGTTTGGCGAGTCAGTAAATGCGTAAGTAAGTGCACTTATTGCACCATCTTGTGAACAAAGCAAGTGTTGCATGTCATTAGGAGTCCTTGAACATTAGACAAGTTCCAGGGAAACAAGAGGAGGGAACATAAACACGTATTCATAACTATCTCATCATCTTGAAACACGTGTCTCCAAATGACAGGAGGTAGCAACTGATATGCATCTGCAGCTGTATCGCTCTCTCATATCTCTGAAGGAAAACCATATTGATGATGTTAGGAGACAGTAGATCCTGTATTTCCTGCTCAGCAGTTTCATCAACCATAACATGTAGCACCAATCCAACATATATCATTTCCCTAGAGCTCCCTGGAAAGGAGAACAACCAAGCTGGTGTCTTTGACTCTTTGTTATGATGAACACTAAATATAAGTTGTACTGTGGTGGCATTTCTTCAGTGAGAGTTGGGCGGGAGTGTTTGCTTGCCAGAGAATGGTGTGAGATTGAAAGCTTAGGAAATAAAAACCCTGTGTTAATGGCAGAGGTGCCTCAATTATACCCGAATATCTAAAAGACTGCAGAAGAACAAAGTCGACAGTTCGAAAAACACCTAAGGCGGGAATGTTTGCCAGCACAGTGCCCAGGGCAGACTTCTCCTCAGCATCGGAGCCGACTACGGAAGGACCTATCAGAACTGTGTGAGAGATAAAGTGGAAAAGCAAAGCATTCTTGGCCGATGCACAGCGGGCGATATACTCTTTTGCTATCTTGAGCGTCCCATTAGCTCTTACATTCAGCATGACCGTACTGAGCAAGCCCTCTCCTCCGAGCCGTGACCCTGAGCGCGTGGAATAAAGAGTCCACACATTGTTCCTACAGCCCCATAGGCCCAAACATAATCATAGCTTAACCAGAGGCGCTGAAAGACTTTGACAGAGGATCCGAAATGGCTCAGATGAAGTCGAGTTTGACAGGACACCTCAAACACGCCAGGGATTAGACGATGATATGTTCTCAATGCAGTTCTGAGCCATTATCTTGAGGGTTGAAGATATTTTGACACAAAATCATGATTTGTAAACTGTGACTTATTTGTATTTATTTATTTTGGAGGACCTAGTTTGGAGGACCCAGCAATATAAGCTTTTCATTGTACAAATAACTGTTATATGTGCACATGACATTAAAATATCTTGAATCTTGAATCTTTTACATCTTTTACAACAATCTTGAATTCCTGTTGAGTCATATTTACATAGACACATGGATAATGACAACTACTCTTCCATATGGAGCATAACTAATAACAGCTGTTTAGTTTGACTCTCCAGGTCAAGAGTTAGTACCATTTTGGTTGGACCCGGGCACGGGCTGCAGGAAACGATTCATCTCCATTAGACGTGAAGACGGATTAGGGACCTGTTTCTCTGTGATGATCCAGATGAATTATCCCCAATATGACATTAGTTTCTCCTCACATGTATAACACAGCACCTTAATGGACCCTTGGCCATGAAGTTTAAGCACACTGTCCTCAAAGGAAGCTCCCACATGTCTGGGAGTGCTACATGTAGTGACTATTCTATTTGTGAGTTGCTATATTGTGCTGGAGAGCCCGTCCATTTACAACCTCAAGAGCTCCTCTCACTGCTCCATTAGCTGAGTATGCTTGGATATGTACCATGGGGGGGGGGAAGAAAAATGTGAATACTAACAGTTGAAGAGAGAGAGCTTTGCTGAGTGCACTGTTGTTACTTTGGTGCTCCACTTATTTTGATGCTCTGTCGGAGGAAACCGGAAAGAGGGCAGCAAAGGCAGAGAAGAGACGAGTCAGAACTCCTACACTAATGACTGAAACGAGCCCTGCGGCTTTATACCAGAGTTTATCATTTTAATGTATGGTATTTACTTAAACACAAGAGCAAAATGTAAAGAGACTACTTCAAGCAAGTTCAGCACCTCGAAGTGTTCACCAGCCCCGGTGTTTGATCACGAACACAGAGGAGTGAGCGAATTCAATAATACTTTTCTTACTATTAATCAGAAGCTCTTCTGGGAACACTTTATACTAGCCGGCCTTCATTTACATTTCTCGTGACTATGTGTGGAAAAGATTGCATTTAAAAAAATGTTGTTCTGGCCGACGGCAGAGTGAGACCCACCATGATGACAGCCCTCTGATTGCACTGTATTTATCTCACTTGAATTACTTTATTAAACTACCATTAGGATCTCGGCACTCGGGTTGTGTAATGGTGGTTGGAATTGATACACAATAACTGTAACGTGTTGAATAGCAAACCTAGGCTGCGTCCCCAGATGAAGGTTAATGGTGCAAAACTTGTGCGCCTCACATCCCAGTCTGCACTGTTGGTGCGACATGTCAGATCCTTTAGGCAAACTGGTTTTCTTTGAATTGGGGTTATGATGTTTGCTATTTACTCGAGATTGTCGAGATCTCAAAGCGCTGACCCAGGATACAAGCAATCTGCCTCACATTTGATTGAGGATTCTTTATAAATTATGAAGCTTAACCATGGTGCATAAGAAGAAGAAAGATTTAGTAATGAGTACTTTTTAATTTTTCAGTTTATCAGTTGTGTGCTGGATTAACACATCGCTATTGTTTTATTTTCTGATCCTGACCTTAAAACATGTTCAGAATCTCTGCAGCCTTGCTCTCGGCCTTGTCTGAAGACCAAAGGTCATCAGCAAAGGATTGTTGGCGCTGAGTTCAGGATAAAAGAAGAAAATATTAAACTGAAATACTGAAATGCACCATATCTAAATTAAGCTTTTAAATATGTTTTTTTGGTCACTGTTTCAGCTTTTTATCAACTCTAGTCATTCATACGGCTGTCGTGTTGTTGACGATCGTCTTTCATTGAAAGGTGTTGCTCATGTTTTTTCCACCCCACGAGAGGTTCAGTGCCATCATACTGAATAGTGCAAACAGACCTAAAAACTGTGAACGTCTTGAAAATGTAGCGAGGGAACTCACATGTGTGCCTGCTTTAAATGCATGTGAGCGGGCACTGTTATCTCTGTCAGCACGTTTGCCATAGTTTGCGATGTTAGTTTCGTTATCACCGTTAGCTGCACGGCACCGTCGTCGCCATGGTGAGAGCCGGTGAGAGGCAATAGAATTGCACCTTTAGCTTTTTGTTGCATTTGTGTCAATAAAAGACAGCAAAACAGAATTGTACACATAAATATCAGCGATGAAGACGAGATGTCCCTCTACCTCTTTTATTGTTTAACAGAAATTCACATGCAGTTTAGTGTCACCTTATAAACGCTTTGTTGTTCTTTGTGGGTGAGAGAGAAACTTCATGGAGGAAAGTTCTGTATCCAGGACACAAACGAGGGTATCGAGTGCAAGGGTTGAAAGAAGCTAAACATTTTCTCTGTCAGCTGTGACCTTAAGATGAAGTCATTCTGTCCTTCTTGTACGTCCGCTTGTCAACACTGCCTCATTGTTACAGGAAGTTTGTTTGTCCTCCAGTTCAGATTAGGTAAAATAGTGACACTGTCTCTGATGCGAGATTATTGTATTGTCACGGCAATGGTGATGTATTCACCTGGTTGTCCAACAGGGATGTCTGTGCATTAAAATACAAACTGGATGCATGACCTTTCCATATAATCTATACAAATGTGAACCGGGATACTTTTATCTGTGGTGTGAATGCAATATGTAGATTTTGTAATTCGTTGCCTTTATGGCAGAAAATGTAGGAATATATTTTGTCAAACAGCTCCTTCATGCAAATTTTACCCAGTGTCTCAAATTTAGTTTTTTCTTACAACATGTCTGCCAAATGTGGTAAAATGACCTTTGCTCACAGTGCAGTTTTCTTTATACCAGGGATTTAAAAAAAAGAGTATATTGAAAGAATTAGACTTGTTAGACAGAATAATCACTCTGAATGGTGACCACATTATCTATTACAATGGTGATGATGTATAAAATAAGGTTTCTTCAGTTCAGTACATTGCACAGCAGCCTGCACCGCAAAAACATTCAGAAATACCGTGTAAATATTCAGTTCATGTCACATCACGACTCAAGTCTTACTGCTGGGAGCTCGTAATGAAGCCATTAAATCAAGGAACGCACTGTCTCAACCTTAAACCTGCATGAGCCTGCCTTAATGGATTTCAACTGCCAATCAGTGCGCTGGCATATTCCACCACCCTCTTTAAATTAATTCAAATCCACCTTCCTTATACTCGGAGAGCTATCCTGACACGCCGCCTCCCTGGAAATGGATGTCCTCCGGAGAAGCACTGAAGTTATTTAAAAAAGAAAAGTGGCATGGGATTGTCAGATCACGGCCATAAAGAGGTTTTAAAATGTTCCTCCCACCAGGGCCTCTGAATTACATGCTATGGGGTTGGTCTCTCTATGGATTTATCATGGAGAGACAGAGAATGAAATAAGATTATTTGGAAGAAAAAACATGGCCAAGAGACAGATAATGAATTGACATTTAGGACACTGATGCTATAATTGTTGAGATACAGTATATGTAAATGTCATGAAGTCGGGCATTGTTCCATAATATGTTGCAGCAATAGATGAGGCTTAATGCATTTATAAGTCCAGAATCACCGATTTGCCTCAGAAGGCTTGGCTGAGTGAACATTAGACACCCTCTACCCCGCGACCCTCAACTTTAATAAGTACAAAAATCCAGACAAAAAAGATCCCTCACACATTGAATAGATATTTATATATATAGATTAGACAGGGATACTGCCAGATTAACAAGGTAATATAGGTACAACAAATCCAATAAGGCCTCCCATTCATTATGCATTGTGTTGAGTACAGTCCTCAGAGACCTAATAAAGGTGTTATAATTGAATATAACACGAGATACCGAGCATCAAGTTATGGAAAAAATCATTGCCAAATGTTCCAGTATGTTTACCAGATACATGACTTTAGTCATTTAGTCAGCTCCAGAGGGGGTTTGGGAAGGCATTTATTTTACTGAGAAGAAGGGTTGAGACTGATCCCAAAACAGTCCAGTTGCAGGCCGTGAAACCAAAACAATAAAGCTTTTCAAGGAACAATCGTTTACGTGTCACTGTAGAGAAAGCCCAAGTGTAAATGATCAAATTAGCAATGGTTGAAATCTATATTTAGTTTAATTTCAGGGTCCTACGACAAAGAAAGTCTGGTCATGTCATGTGACCATAAATATCCGTTATTCAAGCAAATTGCTACTTTGGGGCCCTGAGTATACAGCGCCATTCGCCCAGCAGATAATCCAACCTTGAATGGTAAAATAACAATATGGATGAACAGAATAATATTATGGAAAATCAGTACAGAAATACATAGGGCCAGAACATATAATATTCAGTGTAATACGTTTGTGTTCAGACCTAACTCATAATAATAATAATAATAATAATAATAATAATAATAATAATAATAATAATAATAATAATAATAATATAGACCTGGAACTCATGTGTTAATCTTTTCCATTACCATAAAAATGTCTGTGATATTGTTTCTCTGAATGGCAACAAAGAGAACAATGCCACATTAGGAGCTGCAATAATTAACTCTTGTAAACAACTGAGCCACTCAGAGGAGTACGAACCCTCTTTTTATTTGGTTTGTAACTGCCATGCTGCTGCTCTGCTTCAGCTTGTCAACAGCAGTGCCAAGCCCCCTCTTGGGAATTGCCCAAGTCAGCCCTGTTGCCTTTGCTAAATTTGGTGCACGATGTAACAAGAGAAAAATGCATCCATCAATCACGTTGCAGATGCAGACAGGGGGGGGGTTCACAGGCAGAGAAACAAACCAGCGGAAGCTCTGCCAACAACCATTTCCTGCGTGAGATGATGGGAAAACTTTGCTGTACTCTCTGGGGACATTTTTTAACTCAACGGCGTCCTCCGGAGCCCAAAGTTTTAGAGTGGAAACCAGGCACTTGGTCGCTGTGTTTGGAGCATTTCTAAAGTGAAATCCTCCTTTGCCTCTGTTGCCTGCTCCATCAGATAACGTCTGCCTGCGGAGGCTTAAGTGTGTCAATGAACGGGGGGGAGGATCAATGATAAGTGCAGCTTACCTCCTCAACTGCTGCGCACCAGCCAGATAGAGATTAAACCATTGCAACCTAATAGCATGTGTCAGTCAAAAGTCACACTTGAAAACTTCTTTCCGGCCCCCGCCCCAACTTTGCCACCTCCCATTTTCTAATCGCATCACCCGAAAGAAATGTCGACTATTTACAAAGAAATGCAGAACTAACTGTACCATTTATCACCACGGAGATCCTTTTTTACTGCATCAGATCCCAAACGCAGATCTGTAATAGAGTCTGCCATTTCTCTGAATCCTCAACTAGACTCACTTTGATGCATTCAAAAACTCACTCAATACAAACATGCATGCACACACACTCGGATCAAAAGCCGCAAGGCCTATTATTCTGTAAAATACAGCTCTCCTTCTGCACGAGCTCACGCTTTTGTATCTGGTACCTATTTCTTTCTCTAATCACTGTTGTGGATATTGCTAAATTGCCAACTGTTCCTGGGAATTGCTGGACTGAACCTCACAACCGGGGACTTTGATTTGTTGTTCAACCATCTCAGATGTGAATACACCCTGTGATCTGCAAATGAGAGTGTCTGTTGTTCCACCAGGATCCCTTATTTAGACATCACAGCACTCATTAGGTGGAGCGAGCTGATATCAAAGTCAGAACACAGATGTCGATGTTTCGGCGAATGCCAGGACCGTCGCGGCGTCTCTTTAATGATGCGTCTGCCGTCTTCTCGGCTCGATCGCTTTCTCACTGTCATTTCTCCAGCCAATCTTCGGTTGACCTCCGCCATGTGATTTCTTCGGCTTTAATACTTTATCGCCGTCCTTTGTTATTTGATGTTCGAACAAAGCAAATCCAATAGGTTACTCGCTGTGTGAAAATGTATTATGATGTATTATAAATGTGTCGGGAGGAGAGAGATGTTCACCCACGATAGTCGTGGCCATCAAAAGAACGTGTTCCTAAGAGCCAGCAAAAACCATGAGGCAACGTTTTTTAAATCGTATTTGTCTTCCTTGTTGTAGCATTTTTCACAGAACACCTGTATAATAATACTGTCAATTGTGAGAAAACATGTAAGCAGCCAAATATCCCCACGTATTATTGACTGCTCGCCCTAGTTACGTTGTTGTTTCCATGAAGATCCAAGATTGTCCCTTTAAAACTGGCAGGGAGAAACCAGATAAATGATTTGTGAGATGTTCATGTTCTGCAGTGCAGCGGCTTCGAAGAGACACCGTGTCCCCCACAGGGACGGCTCCTCTGATAGATGGTGACATGATGTCTCTCTCTTATTGTTTTTAGTTTGCTCTTGAAGGAAGATTAAACAATCTATTATGCCATTTGATATTTCAGTGGGAGGGTAGTACTGTTGCGCAGCATTGTGCAGGGTTTATGTAGTAGTAGGTAATGGGAATTAATTTAAATACAGCTTATAAATACAGTCCATGAGGGACTGAGCCAGCTGGCATCCAGAGGTTTGTGTGTAATATTCAGTAACTTGCAGACAGGGGGGGGTTATCTATTCTTGTCATCCATATCTCTGCCTTCATTGCAATGCACCACAGCTATGATCTTGTCACAGCCCGCGCGTGGACTTTGTCATGTTTATGGTGATGTTCATGATAGGAATCTATTCTCTTCCAGGTTTACACCCGATATGGGAAATGCTATACCTTTAATGGCAACAAGACGACATCCAGGAAAAGCAAACAGGGTGGAATGGGAAATGGGCTGGAGATCATGTTGGATATCCAGCAGGATGAGTATCTGCCCATCTGGAGAGAGACAAGTAAGCCTCAAAACTATCTTTCCCATGTAATCCAATCATGAGCTACAGCATGAGATAACTCCGCTGGGCTTTATAATAACCTGCATCCATTTTTCTGGCTCACGAACTGTAAATAATGCATTTTTTTAATGTATTCCTGCAACCTGGAAAATGTGATTTGTGAGAGGAAATGTCTGAACACAATACCTCAGATTTGGGTTTGCATTGTAGTTGTCACATAATATTAATCCCGACTGCCGTGGTTTTTTAAACATGACTGAAATAGGCTTTCAGTTAGCTGTCCTACAAGGCAGCCATCTGTAATTGCCTGTACTCTCCCTGTGCAACGCTCCGTGATTGTGATCCGTTTCATCCTGAAGATGAGACGTCCCTGGAGGCCGGCATCCGAGTTCAGATCCACAGTCAGGACGAGCCTCCCTACATCCACCAGCTGGGCTTCGGCGTCTCCCCGGGTTTCCAGACCTTTGTTTCATGTCAGGAGCAGAGGGTAGGTCTTCCTCATCACAGACCCTCACCCTCAAGATTACTCTTCTTCATGCAACTGTTGGCGCCTGGTGGTTCAGCCGGAGGTCTAATACATCTCTGTGTACTTAGCTGACCTACCTGCCCCAGCCCTGGGGGAACTGCCGCTCCACCAGCACAGAGAAGTTCCCGGGATACGACACATACAGCATCAGTGCGTGTCGCCTGCTCTGCGAGACCAACGAGGTCCTGCGAGTGTGCGGCTGCAGGATGGTGCACATGCCCGGTAAGATCAAGCCCCAGCTCCCATCCACACAGAGCCCAGAGTCCGACTATATCTGGATTAAAACACAGATTTGCACTTCAGTGGCACTTAAATATCTCTTATTATGGTACTTTTGTAGTTTGACTATGTTGAGGAAATGTTACTTTCTGTATTCTTGTTGTTCTTATACTCTGGGTTGAAATGCACTTATTGTAAGTCGCTTTGGATAAAAGCTTCTGCTAAATGACATGTCATGTATTGTAAAAAGCCCAGCGGGTCACATGGGGAGAACATGTAGTGAAGTGATTGAATTAGTAAATTAATAAATTAGGAATTAAATGTATGTGCGGTTGTAGAAACACAGCAACATAAATCTGGACAATGTTATGTGGAGACATAATGTATTCATGTATACAACACATATGTATAAAGTAAGACAACTCCCATTGGGACAATCTAAATCCTCCAAAAGAGTATTTCCCTCTGCTATAAAGATTGTTTGGTCTAGTGTAATTAGATAATAGCCTGACATGTGTTTGCCCATGACCCAACGTACTAAACAAGTCATTATCTTGTTGCTCACTTGAATAATTCCAGCGTGGACATAATGTGCGCCGCCACATGCCTGACCTTGATGCTTAATATTTTGAGTGGATGCTTTCCTGGTGCTGGCTCTCTGGACACTAACTCTTCAAACAATTCTCAATGACGTGTTGAGCCATTTGTTTGTTCATCTCCGTTGTTGTGCTTCTGTGGCGCTCATTCATTATTTGGTAATGATTTTTGTTATCATTCCCGGTGGTTCTCGTGTTTAGTTTCCACTGCTAGATGGTTTTCAAACAGCCCTTTAAATGATTCATTTAACATTGACTTACACACTGGGAGATTGCCTCCAATACACAATCAATTTAAAATGTCAACTGATTACAAAGATGTAGCACAGAGAACTACAGAAGGTTTTCATTTTCAGGACAATTTTAAGATTTATAAAACATTTTTCAACGATAAGCAATTATAGTAGTCTTTGATCGCTAACAAACAAAGAGGGAAAAAAAGCGCTTTTACGATTTTCACTACACTAGTACTATGGCCTAGCCTGGATACCAGACCGAACTTAGCCCCGCCCTCAACATTTTTGGTCGGGTTGTTCTGACTAGAATTATGAGTATGACATCGTCAGGCTAACTATGGCCCAAAGAGTTTGCGATATTGCAATATATATATATTATTTTTTTTTCAACAATGTATTGGTAAACGGAATCATTAACTTAGTTTGTTGTGAGTTATTTTTCCTTTTTTTGGCAAAATAATAACACTCAAAATAAAAGTGAGGTGGAGCGAGAGTCTGTAAGCTGTACAAAGCTACAATTTGTGATCATATGTGTATCATAAACATGATACCAATGATTTCATCGTTTAAATATTATAGATATATATATATATATATATATGTATAGATGTATAGAGATATAGATATATATTATGAGCAGAGCAGAATGACAAACAGACACAAATCCATCAGATTGAAGACATGACACACAAAGATGAGGACAGTCTCGGTGGCTCCACCATTCACGAAGTGTCTCTGGGACGCTCTGGGATTTGTTGCAGAGGTCAGGCCAACAAAACACAAAATAAGATGTTTGGACTCGCTCAGCGCATGCGTCATCATGGCTGGGCTGCAGGCAGTCAAAGAGCTGACTCATGAATGCAAACTGATGTGGCCTCATGGATCAAGTGGGCATGTTTGAGGTGGTTGCATTTAAAGTGACGACAGGAAACTCACACCGGATGCAGGAATCGATTTGGCACGACTGAAAATGTGTCTATTTAGTATTGATGTAAGTTAGCATCCCAGTTAGAGACATTGAAGGTAGAAACCAGTTGTAATGCTAATTTTACCCCACACTGCTGGAACATAATGAAGTTTGGTCAAATGGAGGCTCACCCGTCTCTAGAATATATTTGCGGTGCATCTTATGTGACATTTTTAGACCGGCTATAACGGTCGCACCAAAGTGGCGGTCCCATCTGCAAAGAGAAATCACCCACCGCCAATCATTTTATCAGAACAGGCTGTGAAGCGGACGTGTATTTAATCGACCCGTGTGCTCTGCAGGGTGACGGTGCCTCGCGACGAAATCCTGATTGTGTTACTGCAGTCACCGATGAGCTCATGAAAACTAGCCAAGGTGGCTGTTGACTTCCCTGTAAAACTGGTCACTGCATGGAAACATCTCACCGCTCTCACTTTAGTCATAGAATAGAATAGAAATATACTTTATTAATCCCCAAGGGGAAATTTGTGGACACAGTAGCACCAATAAACTAAACACACAAGAATAAAATATAAATATAAGAAAGAAAGAAAAAGTGTACATAAACTATACAAGTGAAATATAAAATACAAAATAAAATATATATGTATATATACACACAACATATATGCAAATATGTATATATACACACAACATATATGCAAATATTCAGCAGTGTAAATTAAATTAAATTAAATATAGACAATGTGCAAAATGCAAAGTGTGTGTATGTTATTGCACTACAATGCAAAGTGTGTGTATGTTATTACACTATATTGTCATCCCTGTTTGTTTATCT
This sequence comes from Liparis tanakae, assembly GCA_036178185.1. NCBI lineage: Eukaryota > Metazoa > Chordata > Actinopteri > Perciformes > Liparidae > Liparis > Liparis tanakae. Next base: position 16,477,097 of record CM070107.1, read on the forward strand.
CACACACGTGCAAACACATGGCGTGCTCCGCGTATAAGCTTCTATGAAAAGCCCTCCGAGCCACCCATCAGTCACAGGTCAGGAGAAGTCTAATAATAGATAGTGCGGGCTGTTCCCAGAGCAGGTGTGTTTAGAGAGCAGCAAAACACCCTTTGTTATCTGCGATGATCCATTACACCAGATATTATATTTATTATCTCAAATGTAATACATGTTGGAGCTTTTCCAGGCCATTTGCCCAGTGTGGATTTAGAAGAGAGCTTATGAGAGGTAGCGGGAAGCTTGTATTAGTTCACTGAACTCATCAATAGGGGATACAATTTATGGTTACATATTAAGTTTGTTGAAACTCCTTCAAGAGATTTTAGAGAGCGATTAATTCAAACGCTCGCCAAAGGAGTCTGAGGCTAGCTCGTGGAAATCCTTTTATGTCCCCGATGTGACAACACAGTGCTGTGTGTCAGGCAGCAGCTCTGCGCCTGACACAAGTTACAGTAACAATTATTTTTCCCAGAACTCCGCTGGCTGCATCCACAGCATTAAAGTAAAGTGTTGATTTTATGAGAACAGCCCAAATGTTTAAAATCCATTTATTTATTTTTCATTATTTCTGTTCACAGTTTTAATTTAAAATGCCAGTAAATTTTGATTGACGTTTGTTTGCGTAATCCCAGAATGTGTCTCATTTTCTCTGTTGGTTCTAGTTTTTAAATAGTTTTGTGATCGCTCAATTGTCTTTTTATGGTTTGTACGTTCATGTTTCTTGTCCTGCTAAATTTATATTATAATATTATATTGTTAGATTTTTTTTCATGTTGTGTGTGCTGTTACTAAAATGTGGCCATTTGGGATTATTTATAAAGTATTTAATATTTTGCTCAGGGCTCCTGAACTGGGATGTGGAGAAGCAAAATTGTGTTTTCCTGGATTCTTTATTCCAAGATTAATATTTCAGTATGTCATCCTATTTCTTTTCTATATTTGGATGACCACCAAAAAAGGCTTTTAAGTTGTTCTTGTTCTTATTGTGTGGACAGATTTTTCATCCATGCCCAAGAATAATTTTTTTTAAAAATACACAAGATGATTAAAAGTTTCTCCAATCAATAAGATTTAATGATGCGAAATCATCACCCGTTACTTTCACAACAGAATAAGTGTAACTGTTCAGAACCCACTGAAATGACTCTTCAGCTCATCAGACATTATCTAACTACCTATTAGTTAACATTTATTCATGATTGAGAAGGAGACTTAAACAAAACATGAACATTTTACAGACAGACGAACACACCTCTGCCAATTAATGGTGCTGCTAATGAATACCGGTCATTAATGGCCTGGGTGATATGTTTGTCTGCGAGGAAATAGACTCATTGATTGTTTTTTAAAGACTTTCTAAATATGCGTGATGTGTGAAGCCAGGACGCTCCATCTCTCAGTACATCCGAGGACGGGCGTCCTCGGTGCTCCGTGGTTGCGAGTCACCCTCTGTGTGCCTGTCCTCATTTGAAGATGACTAATAAGATGTGGAGTGCTGTTGGCAGCCACGGCTCCTCCTTGCAGCAGACACGGGTCACTAATCATTTTGTTTCAAATTGATCAGACTCATTATTCTGTTCTCCTCTCCAGGAACTGCAGATATCTGCCCTCCCAATAAAGTCAACTGTGTTGATAAAGCACTCGGTAAGAAACAATCCCTCATTTCTTTTCACATTACAATAGATTCTCCCCAAAAGGGAAATGGAAACACCTTTTAAGCATTCTAAGGATTTTTTTGGAGGTATAAAATACTTGATATTTTAAAATTACTTTTCCTCATTGTGATTTAGACACTTTAGAGCTTGATGGTTGAGCTGCTTCAATTGTTGTACTGTTAATATTAAACCAACCCTCAGTTCCTGCCTATCTGCATCCCCTAACCCTCAACTATGACTTCCATCTTGAATGAACAAAAGAAAGTGCCTTGGTTTCAAAGGCATCAGGAGTTGATGTAAAAAAGATATATTTCATAGACATATAATTATCATAACTCCGCCAAATAAGCCAGAAAATGTAATTACGTCTCCCTTTGCTGCTTTCAACCCCTATTTAAAATGTGGTTGAATTAAATCTTATTTATATCTTACAAGAGTTGGCCATATTAATGTGGGCCATATTCCTCAATCCAAGAAGACATTCACCCTCCATGAGAAGGTAATAAATGAGAATATAATTAATATATTTAAATTGTAACGGCTTTGTTCCCATATCAGACAAAGAATATTTGCTGCCGTGCTCCTGCATACACATAATCTTTTTGTCAGAGTTATAAAATACATCATCGATTTTTAATCACTATATTCAGTGCGCCCTCTCTCCAATTTTTGTTGAGACTGAATGCATTTAATATTTAAAAAGAGCGATTGTGAAAAGCTATTTACTCTCCTGTGTATGTCGCATTGTTTCTCCGAGTGCGGGTTGTGAAAATGTATTTGTTAATGTGTGAACAATTCATGCCTGCAAGTTAATTGGGTGTCAAGCCTAGGTATGCTTGGCAGAGCCCTTAGTGGCACTTACTTAAATTTGCCGTGACTGAATTACTGTAAAGAGTGTTGCCACAGTTCTTTATTAAATTAGACAAACACATAATTGTTTTATTACATCCAGACCAGTATTGGTTAGTTAATATCATGTGGTGATTTCACCACCGCAACAGAAGTATTAATGATTTTGCAAACCCTTAAGTGTTAACTGGAACTTGTAATTGAAGTTTGTGGGTAAATAGAGAGTATTAATGTACGCCTGGATACCAGACATTATTATGGTTATTGAATGGATCAACATTAACATGGACCAATTCATATTTTTACTCTAGCAATGGATTCATTGCTTTGGTCTTATTGGTTTGGTTTACTCTCACCACAATTAAATCATCCTTGTTTGCAGGTGCTTATTGGAGCATTTAGCATCCACATATTGGGGAGAACAAAACAGCTAAAAGACAAGTAGTGAGAAACACAGCTCTAAATTATTGTTAATGCATCTATATATGGTGATAGTATGCAAGTGCTGTGTTTACAGCAGGTCCTGCCACACCTAAGTGATAAAAAAGACACCCAAAAGACACACTAGTGTTCTCATAGGACACACTCTATTCCTTCACACTGTTTCCTTTGTTGAAGATTGAGTTTGCTTCTTCCCTCTGTGTAATCTCTCTTGTGTGATTCTCTGGTAGAGCGACTGCCATCAAATCATCCCTGAAACTGAGCCAGTCTGTACCTGTTAAACCACGTTTTCAATTGTGTTGCAGCCCAGCTACAGAAGAACAGTGGGGATAGCTGTCCATGCGAGACACCCTGTAATCTCACCCGCTACGGTAAAGAGCTCTCCATGGTCAAAATCCCCAGCAAGGGCTCTGCTCGCTATCTCTCCAGGAAATACGACAAGTCAGAGGACTACATCAGGTACGGCAGAGATGTTCACCGTGACTAAACTCACGGACGGGCAGCGATGTGGCGCTTAATAAAAAGGTCCATAAACTATGACCTCCAGTCGGTGATAACAAACACACACAATTATATGTCCATACAGGCATACATTTGGTATTTCGTCTTTAGATGAATAGTTGATCTTCTTGGAATTAGAAAACCAGCTGATTGCAAATTGATTGTAAGGAATTATGGGGTTATTATAAAGTATTCGACTGGAAAATTAATGTATTTATTATTGTGAATTATAAGATTCTGAGAAGTTGTACTCTCCGGTTTATCAACGTCTGTCAGTCTGAAGGTCTGTCAAACAAAAAAAGTCAGATTGCCATCACACTGAGTACCTACTGCTTTGGTGTGGTCTGAATGACCCTATGAAGTGTCCATACTGACCATGAGGTCAACATGTGTGTTATGTCGTCCTCAAAGAACAATGAGAAGGTGTCCGCGACTTCCTGTCTTCTTCTAAGAGCAACAGTTTTGGGTGAAACCCCTCTACGACAGAAAATATCAAACCAGAAGATCATTGTATAAGATGAACAACAAATAATCCTTTGTGGATACAACTTTTGAAAATATTGTACACTTTCTTTACAAAAGTGCTGACAAGATATTGTATGTGTAGCTAATATGAATTGCCAGGGGATTTGGGGATAAGCCAATCTGACTTTCATGTTTTCTGTTGAAGAAGAGTATATATATATATATATATATATATATATATATATATATATATATATATATACAGTATATGAGAGAGAGAGAGAGAGAGAGAGAGAGATAGTCCCAGTGAAATCCCTTTAGCACAATAACAACATTTACTAGAATTAGAAACAATTGCTAGTATTCAGATTATAATCCAGTTAATGCATTTGCAATGTGTTTACACTCTGGCATTCCTCCCAGCGGCTCATAAAAGGTAAACATGCCTAAACCAAAGAGCTCACGATGCCGTGCATCACTTAATACCAGAGTCGGGGAGATCAGAGACGTGGCAGTGACGGAGCATGCTGCCGGAGCTCCTTCTCCTCGTCTCAGTTAAACCCGGAAACACCTCATTATCTCACAATCACGGGTTGGATCTGTGTGGAGTGCTGTCGGCCTGGCAATTTCATCATGACAATTTACAGCGAGCATAAAGATGACTGGGGACGGTGTTTTTCAAATGGCCTTAGACATGTTGTGAGTTATAAAAACATTGCGAGCACGTCACTGTGTTTGACATCCACACTGCACTTGTTTTTCCAGAGACAACTTCCTGGTCTTAGATATCTTCTTCGAAGCTCTCAACTATGAAACAATCGAGCAAAAAAAAGCCTACGATGTTGCCGGTTTATTAGGTAAGATTTCTGTCCCTTTTGTTCCTCTCTCTTCTGATTATCCCGATAGACTTGCAGCAGCGACGTTAAAGGTGTTGTAGCTGCACTTACTTTTCGTCAACATTAGCAGCACACATTACGTTCAACGTGCTTCTCTCTAAGTGCTCCCTCTTTTCAGGTGACATCGGTGGACAGATGGGCTTATTCATTGGAGCCAGCATCCTGACAGTCTTAGAAATCCTGGATTATATGTATGAGGTATGGTCTTCGGTCAATTGTTAAACTAGAACTAGCCGTGATGTAATTAGCACACACGTATGGCTATTGTCTCGAGCAGGAAAAATATTACCGACTATTGTAACTATTGAAAACACATCGGAGCATGTGTTGTACAATTACATTTTTCCTTAATATTGACTAATAATCAAGGGTGCACATAACTTTTTCGGTGAGTTACTCAGGTGAGTACCGGGAGATGGTGTTTGGTACTCACTCCGGAGCTCTACGGCGCGCGAGACGTGTTCACGCGACACGTAGAGACAGAATGACATGTTTTAATGTTGTGCTGCTGTAGAGACGATCAACATCAGATCGGTCAGGTACTCAAAGGCGTGGAGGAAAGCAAGTGGCAGTACGCATTGTGGATTATTTTTCGCGCATGCGTACCAATTATGCGCACCCCTGCTAATAATGTGTTATTGTATTTGTGACATGTGTGTTAGTCATCAGAACATCTTAGGATGGCCGTTTAAATAGTATTACTAATTATAAGAAGGTGTATTGTATTTCCAGGCTGAAGAAACTGCAGCAATCTCCGCTCAGGTCTGACATGCCACTAGCAACAGCTGCCTCAGCTGATATATAGCTTACTACCCGGCTACCTGCTGACTACCAATCATATATGAATAAGGCATTGTCGGAGGGAGGGGGAGGGGGAGGGGGCTATAATGCGGACATCACAGTGAACAAACTTATAACTCTGCTTGGTCTCTTGTCTCCCTCGCTGATCTCTGCTCTTCCACCCTGGGTGAAACCAGATGATCAAGCACCGGCTACAACGCCTGCTGAGGCCCAAGAAAGAGGATAAGAAGAACAAGAGCAAGCCGCCGACCAGCACCGTCGCAACAGTGGGTCTCGAGGAAATAAAAGCAAAGGTACAGCACACGCTGTACTCTAATAAATACTCCACAACTTGCCATGCAGCACTGTAACCAGGAAACTACCAGGGAATAACTCAGGGAGAAACAAATTCATATTTTTTCACTTCTAAAATACTGATATGACTAATACAGCATTGTTCCTTCTAATTAGTCTTTACCACGGTGCGAAGCACGTCCTCCCCTGGAGCTTGGATTTGTTATTGCACAACTTCATTCTGGGTGTATCTGAACAATAGACTTTTTGTCTCACACACGAAATACAACAACTATAACAGGGTCTTCATTATTTGATTTACCTTTCAATATTTGCAGCTTTGATTGGGTTTGGCTGGTGTGGATGGCTAACATCACATTTGACTTTCCAGTGGAGATGTAGACGCCAAATTTGTTTTACAATATGGAGAGAAGACCCCAGTGTATAAATCTACAGCCGCTGCACAGACGGACTGGATACACTAGCAGGGCTGACTATTTCATAACTCCAGCTGCGTACTTAACACACAGATATTGCTTATTCTGTACGCATGACATCTGTTAGGATCCGTCCATCCGGGGAGAGGCACCGTCCTCAGTTGCTCTCCTGAGAGTTCTTCCCCTTTTCTCCTCGTTAAAGTTCATTTGGGGGACCGGAGGGGGGGAGAGTTCCTGTGCCAATGTGAGGGCCAAAGGTCAGATGATGTTGTGTGTGTACAGTTCATAAAGCACCTTGTTATACATTTATTTGAATATCTATTTATCTTACTCTCATCTAGAAAGTTAATAAAGACCTCGTCAAGGGATCTTTCTGGATCGATGTAATATCGATGTGCATTATCACTTATGTGTGTCCCATATGAAGTCAAAGTCAGTTTTATTTGTAAATTTTTCATGTGTACAAACATACAGAAGATTGAAATTACGTTTCTCTCCTGTCGTCGTGTGTTGTGCTTTCAGCAGGAGCCGACTGACACGACCCAGAGCCGCCCAGAGGGAGCGTACGCCAACACCATCCTCCCCAACCACCACCACCCTGTCCCACACCCCCACCACCACGCCGGGCACCACGGGGTGTTTGAGGACTTCGCTTGCTAAAACCAACCGTCGTCCTGGTGACGCCAAAAGATTGAAAAAACGTCTGTGTTCAGATCAATAACGGACCCTTGGCATTCACGTCGCTCGTTTGCTGTCACCAGTGAAAAGCTACCGCCAAAGTCAAACACCAAACCTGTGCTGCTGACAAAGCACTTGTACATATACAGTAGGCACAAAATGGACACCGCTTATCTTTTTTTCTCCTCTGGATGGGACACCTCTCAACTTTGTGCATCAGGACCAATTTTTGGTACATGATCACTACAATGGGACAAGAGGACTGTATTTCACCTTGATCAAGTTCATATTCCAGTGATTTATTTATTCAGCTAGCATCTCTGTTTTCTTTCTGTCTGTATCTCTCCATTCATCCTTTCTCCAACTGTTCCTCTTACTTCACAGAAAACACACTGTACTATTGAAAGACACGTTCTAAATGATGTATTCATTTCAAAGAGATACTATTATATATATATATATGTTCTATATTGTATACAAGGTGACAATACTTACAGAAAACAAATCTTACTCGTGTTACATCCACTCAAAATACGAGGGGAATTATTTAGGCTGAACTGTAGACCTTGGCTTTAGATCTAGCGGCATCTTTCCACATGATAAACTGTGTCTGGTTTGTGGTTGAGGTGTTAGAGAGTAGCATTGTACCTGTACATAAAGTCTAACTTTAAAATGAGAAAGTTTAAAGTTCTGTTTCAATGGTTGTCGCTTAGATTCAGTTAATATATAACTTATGTAATATTAATTTGAGTTATTTTAATAGAGGAGATTTTTATATGACAAAAGCGGTCACGATTGTAGCAAATACTCACATTTACAATCTGCAGGTATGGTAGACTGCCAAACATCAATCAATACATTTGTCCAGAAAACCAAAATGGACTGTGTGGATCGTGACTATTATCTACATCGTTTTCTTTTTTGAGTCCTGTTTTTTTCAAGACGACACACACATCCTGGATTAGGAGTTATGTGATCTAAGTACAACCGTTATGACATGTTTGTACTTAGATACTTCTTATTCAATGCATTTCTGCCCACCGTCCACTCTTCACTTTGGTTAGCACCATAACTTTAAGCTGACATAAGCAATAAGAAACCGAATTTAGTTTTTTGCCGAGTCATCTCCTTCAGTTTGTGAGGCCTCTGTAGAAGTGTAGCAGCTATTTACTGTGTGTGTGTGTGTGTGTGTGTGTGTGTGTGTGTGTGTGTGTGTGTGTGTGTGTGTGTGTGTGTGTGTGTGTGTGTGTGTGTGTGTGTGTGTGTGTGCGTGTGTGCGTGTGTTTATATGTGAGTGTGAGTGAGTGAGTAAGTGTGTATGTGGTTGTTTGTTTGTTTGTTTGTTTGCATGTGCACTTTAACATTTTGCACACATGACTGAGCACATTAGGCTGATGTGATTCGGTGGGAAAAAAAGGAATGTTTGAAAATCGACATAGTTAGCAAAAAAAAGCGTAGAGTTTTATTGCAGTAGTAAGGTTTTTATCTAATAAACGTAGAGTTAGATTTGAAAAATTGCTCTGGAAGCTAAAATACTCTTACTGGGTAACTTAATCCTCAACGGACGGGACAAAGACAACACTTCTTTTAAGAGCACAAGTTAGCCAAGAGGGAATGAAAACTAAAAAAGGAAACCTTCACATTGATTCACTCATAATCATGTTGTTATCACGGCTGGTCGGCTTGCTTATTTGAACTTAAACAACACTTTACCCCGAATTTGTGAGGCTTTGGTGTTTCTTCTTCTTCTTCAGAACTAACTGTTAAAAAATCAACAACGGTCCCAACTATACTGTCATGTAAGTGGGACCAACCACAACAAACAAAGTAGTTCAGGTATTAATTTTCCTGCACATTTATAGGGCATTGTTACTGTCGGTGGTCAAAAATGGGGTCCAGCTCTTTAAAATCCCTTTGTAGTTTTTCAGCATCTTGATCATTTTATTTTGTGTGTCGTCGCCAGATGCTAAAACATCTTCTTGTCCTTATTTTTAATGGTTCCCTCACCCAGACGTCGTTGTTTTGCCTAACAACCATTGTTTCAGTTTTGTTCTTTTTTATATTGGTTGTCCTGTTCAATATGGATCCAGTAGTAAATTAGCGGTTGTTGGTGTTATAGTCATTTTTGCAGATCACCAATTACAACTGAAAGTACCTGGAACTTGCAACAAGCTTTTTCTCACCCTTTTTCAATTATCAATGGGCTTTAATCTCATATTGCTTATAGTACAAACATAGAAGTTATAGAAATCTCTTATTTGTCTTCATTGAAGAAGCATTCAGGAATGTGCATTCAGAAATGATGCAATGCCAAAAATGTGGTCTTTTTAAGCACAAATACTTGCCGTATTAGTGCAGCATCGTTTATTACGTTGCCCCATCCACCACTAATGTATTCAGCAATGCTGGCGTACAATAAAGTAACTCACATTCAGTTGAACCGCAGGACTGCTTATATGGTGTAGCTGTTGATCATGTTTCCCTCATAGCATGCCAGCAAGTCATTCGCTATCAAAACATCACATCCTCTCTCTCTCTCTCGTTGCTAATTGTCAACAAATCTCTTTGGACTTCATTTTAAAATCAGACCCTAAACTGCATAACATCAAGACCGCTTAATGCCCCCGACATGTTGACAGGCCTTTGACAATCCAGTCTGCAGAACATTTGTCTGGGGAATGGGTGAACATCTTCACATTAGAAGATATCATGTTGACAAAGGACAACATCACTTTTCTGTTAATTTGATTGGTGTGTTCTATTGCCGCAATATCACCATTCATCACTCTAACTCACGATGAGATTCACAGCCCTCCATTTGTCAAATCCCCTCCTCCTGTCAAGTAATCATGGGCTATACATGGCTGTTTAATATTCATAATCATATGTCACTTTGACATTTTCAAAAGGTTCCCAATCACATTCTCTGATGGCATCCTGTACAGGCTATGCATAACAATCTTCTCCTCTGTCATCAATATTTGTAGCGATCCTCAGACAAGTCACGCAGGGGCTGGCGTGTTGAGATGAATACTGGGCTGCTCATCACTGTAGACTCGTGTTTGAATGGTCGAGTCAGAGGTCAATGTCAAAAGATGTTGTCTCCTCGAGATGCTCAAACACGAGCCCATTCATTTTTATTAGAAAAGCCATTAAAGACAAGTTGATTACAAATGGTTGATCTTACATCAGCATGCCGTCCGCGTGAGGCGCCCGGGACCGAGGGGTGGGCTGCAAGTCGGTAGCGTAGCAGATGGGACAACTTCCCTGCTTGATAACATGTAGCTCACATTCTTGGGATGCCTCAAGGCTCCACTACGAGCTCCCTTCAAGCGCATCTCGGTGGGTCTGTCTTTTTATAGCTGCGTGACATCCAGTCACATGCAGCGCTATCTTATCCTTATCTTATTCTTATATTAAAATCTATGAATCTAACAGCCTGATGTTCATTTTTGAAGATCTGTTCTCCTTTTTCAGCCATTTGTTTTTTGGCTGAGGTCAGAGAGGTCATCTGAGAAGAGAAAGCATATGAGTGCAGGGTGACACAAGCAGCTGTCAGGAATTCCTTCCTAGGAAAACCTTTAAGAAGAAAGGTCATCACACATCTGATAGACTGCACTGCAGGAACAAGAAACACTTACATTTTTTACAGATGTGTGATCTTGTGGTTATTTTCTTCTGTTAGAACACATTTTTCTAAATGTTAAATATGGTAAATATACAAAAAGCTATTAAAGTTTAGATTGGTAAAACCAATGCCTCATAAATCCAGAGCCCGATTCAATTCCACATTGTGTATTCATTATTCACACACTCAACATGCATTTCAATTTGACCACACTTTCCACCATTTACATTTATTATAAGATATTTTGAGTACAAGGTTACTATAATTGAAGGCGTAGGAAAACATGGGACGACTCAGAGCGCCTTTAAAAACGGGCAATTTCTTGACCATTTCTATTTATCGTCTCGCAATTTGTGTAATTCTGCTTGTGAAAACTAAGAGCTTCACGTTTCTAGGGGACTTGAAACGACCGTGTCCCCATGTGGGAGGAGAAAGTCCTGGGATCGAACGTAAAACAAAGTACAAAATAATGACTTACAATTAACTCCCAGCTGCTCTGTAGTTATGCGGTTTTACAGCATGCCCCAGGGTAGTGCATACGGACCCTTGAAATAACTAAAGCTGTTATTAAGGTTGCAACATTTTTCCAGTTTTTTTACCCAACCCAGACATCAGAAAGACCTCGAGTTTGACATCAGAACGCAAACTGCAGTCCGACTGACCACACACTGTGAACCTGAATAAGAAAAGCATTCATGTTGGAAGTATCTTCTCTAAATGCTGTTGTGCAACGCCGCTCACCTGAGCGACCGAAGGCCGGTCGAGGACCTGTGCTGCAGACACAAAACGTGCTCTTTTGCTGACACCTAAAGGACAAACTGCACTTATGAATATGAGTTTCTTATCCAGAAAAAAATAGATAAAACAAAGGAGGAAATATTTATATTCAAATACTCTTTATTTAAAAATCACAATAATTCACAGTTCATTAGAAATGACAGCACACAATTAAATGTGATGATTATTAATTCAAATGTATTGCTTTGGTTATACTAGTACCCATATGCATAAAATAGTGTAAACCAATCCAGAAATCAATGGACATTTAAAAAAAACGATTCTATGTATTTGCTCGCTTTTTTTGAAATGATTTGCTTGATTGAAAGCGAGCGTAACAAAAGGATATTATTACATCATCTTTCTGGTCAAATTCTAAGATTTTCAAAGTACAAAATACAAAGTTCGATACAGTATGTTTTTGTCACCAAAAATAAAGTATCAAATCGCTGTGTACATGAAGCTACAAAAAGCTTAAAAATAGAATCTATAAAATATTTATACAGAGAATGTCATGAAAGCCTCCGTTAGTGCAGTATTCAGAATCTGCATAATTCATAGAGAAATGCCAGATAAATAAGTTATGAACAAAATACTTAAGAGACTTCGGTCAGCGACGGCGGCTGTTAAAACAACACTGGGTGATTAATCTGCCACGCTCGCTTAAATGGAAGCTCCTCACGTCTACAGTGACGTAGAAAAGGCCTCCCGTTGGACCGCACTGGCAGAGACGACGCGGATCACCACAATAACTTGATATTGTAATCTAAGCCCACCTTCTTTCACAGTGTTTTTTGGAAGATTCAGTCTCCAATTGCACACATTAGTGTCGTGCTCTTCTGCTCTCGTCAAGAAAGAGATGCGTTACAAAATCACCTCTATGGTCTTTGTTCATGTGTTGAGGACCACCCCTGTGGATGTAGTGTTTCCAATAGGTACGTATGCATCCAATTAAAGTTAAATAAAATGACATGCCTTCATTTTATGTATTTCAAAGTCAATTTGATGATGAAAAGTGTCTAGTGTCAGTACAATACATTAAAGTTATTATCAAAAGAAATTACAGTGTACTTACTCGACATAGAACGGAAAGAAGAAGTCAAAGTTAGTTTTTATGGAATAATATTTTGGTATACACACTGCTCTACTTCTAGAGAATGTCTTTGAAATGAAAAGTCCTGCCCTCCATCGGATACAGAGCCAGTTGTGTCATCTGTAATATTGCACAATATAACATATCAATAACTCTCGTGATCAGTACAGCTACCTCCACCACCACCCATCGAAAAGGCCTCCCTTTGGACTGCACTGTGACTGGGTCACACAACCAAGACTGAGCTCAGCATTCAATAACTTACAACAACTTTTAGTAACGTGGTCCAAAATACTTTGGAGCACTTAAAACACCTTCAGAGTATACAAACTGTCTGCTATACTTGATGTTTCATACATTCTTAATTTCAGTCATTTCTAAACTAATTAAATCCTGTTTTATGAGGACTCACCTTGGCAATCACTTCAGACATTTACCAAGGTGCTTTCCTTTCCCCATTATTCATACATCTCCTTTGCCTCCTGCATGTAGATTTTATTGTAACATCAAAAGGTTTCATGGAGAAAAGTCCTGTGCAGACTGCTGGAATACACCAGTCGACACCTATGACCTCTGAAGATCCTTTCTACCAAGGCCCTCCCTGCTTGGAGGCAAGTACTCAACCTGTGGACGGTTGAGATCAGGACATCTCAGAGACACCTTTAAAAATAGATGTACGGTTGCCAGACTACCCCATTCAGTTCTCCCAGCTATGTAACATTACTTTATCCACAGTAAAAGCTAATATCTCCCTCCTGCTCAGAACTATTATCCATGTTTAAGTTATAATGAAAAACATCAGCTGTGCATCACCTGAAGGGGTGACCTGCAAAACTGTGCAACAAAAATATAATTTCAAAACAAGTCAGCATATAGAAAAGGAAATGTCAAGGCACATAAAATGCTTATTTGTGAATACTAAAAGTGTGTAAACATCTAAAGCTAAATGTTTCCATGTGAAGGAGAACACGACCAACAGCCTTTGGTGAGCTATACATTACATTGATCAAACTCTTTAATATTAACATGAATTCTAATGACAGTCTAGATGGGTGAAAGCGTTGCGCTAGTACCTCAGATCGTATGTAGCCGCGTGTCCGCTGGATGTGTAGTCGACACCCTGAAACGGAACTGGATGAGCCAGCGCTAAGCCAAGGCTCTGCTGCTGGGAGTTTCTGCCATCCAATGGTCTGACGTTACTGGACGTAGCTTTCTGAATCGTCAAGAGAAGCGAAAACATTTGGTTCCAGCAACTCAGCTGTACAAATAGGTATTGTAAACATTCAAGGAGGGGTTTCATTGGGAATGTACTGAATTAATTTTTCCAAACTAGCTAAAAAGAAATCGGAACAATCCGAACTATCCTCGATTGACACTGAGCGGTGGAGTCGGGGGTCACACAGGGTACTCTAGCCCCCAGACATGGGTTGCCCTAAATTCTAGTAAGGTAAAAACAGAGCTTTTACCGTCCATTTCAAGAAGACGAGCGGGAGCGGGGAGTTCACTGTTGCTTTCAAGTGCTGTTTCCTTGTTCTTGCTCGAACAGCAGCATGGCGAGCTGGGAGCGAGAACCCAGACCTTCCCAGTTGCTCTGAACACACCTGTGGTAGATGTCTTCGCTCACCCGCGGGTTGCAGGCTTGGTAGCTGTACTGCTGGTGCAGCGCCGGTTCCACCGCCCTGAACACGTGCAGACCTGAATACTTCAGGAACATGTCGAAGATGTCCAGGGTCTCTAGAATCTCCTCGTTCTCTTGGACGTCTGCCATCATGCGTGTGCGTGTCGTCATGTAGTCAGAGTTGTAAAAGCACGCTTCTTCAAACGACCTGCGGTCAAAATGGCCTGCGTCCTTGATCAGATCGATCGTGGCTGGATGCTGCTGGTTGTGATAGGCCACGTCGGGGTTGAAGTCCTGGAAATGGATGGGGAAAAACGTCTGCCAGTTGTTTATGGAATTCATGCGGCAGCGGTTCAGAAATTCGGAATTGACATTTGTGTTGACATTAGCCAAGAAGAACAGCGAGTCCACCGGGTGCTTCTTCGAGATGATGTCCATGAACTTGATCTGGGATGGCGTTTCCGTCTTGACACTTATCCATGGGATTTTAACCGTTGGGTATTTGCGCTCATACGTGTTGATCTGCGTCTTCACGCTGGAAAATATATCATTCTGGCTAACATGCTGCGCCTCCACTGGGTCATAAATGAACAGGAACGTCAAGATGGCATTTTCACTGGTCTCAAAAGCATTTGCGGCGAAGACTTCCAGGAAATGGTCAACATGGACCCGGTCGTGTAGAGTAAGAGGTATAATGATGTGAATCCTTGTCGCTTCAGTGACATAGGGCATGGGGATGATCTCAATCCGACTCAAAGGTCGCACCAGATGAACTCGCTTGGCGATTGAACGGCTGTGACCTTTTTGGTTCACGACTTCCAGCTGAAGATCCAACGTGTACTCCATGCCCCGGACAGGGTCGAAGCGCCGGTACCCGTTAATCAGCTGCTGCTTCTTAAGGTGAAGGACAGGCTTGTACTTCTTGTTCAGCTCTATCATGGCTACCTCAATGACATCGGCCACATCCATGCGGTCAATACCCTGCAGTTTGCACTTTGGAGAGCCATCAATGCATGAATAAATCTCCTCTTCTGTAAAGTATTCCCACTTCAGAACTTCAAACCGAGATTTGGGCTCAAATGGTGGACTGATCCCAACGGGCCACTGGGAGCTTCGGTTGCCATCGAAAGCAACCACGCTCACGTTTTTTATTTCGGCCTGTGGGAACACACAAATCTTTCAGATCTAGACAGTTTCTGACATGCCAGAAGTAAGCAATGAGAAAGCAAGGTTTGTTATTTTTGACTGGACTATGGGCGATTTGGGCTTACCTGCAATTTAGAAATCTCATCGTAAGTCTTCTGGAGTTCAATCTCAGTGAAGTATCTGTGTAGCCTGTACATCTGGTCAGGGTCAGACACTGGATGGACAGTCAGAGCCTTCTTGAACAGTTCACTTTGTTCTTTACTCGGATCAGAGTTTTTTCCCAACTCATAATGGTAGTACTGAATTCCCTGAAAGAAAAGAGACGTCTATTCATGAGGCATCTTAAATCTTGAATGGCAGATACATGCTTTAAGTATTAAAGCATAATTGTTATGCTGTGCTACTTCCATTGGAATAAACATCACACGCCATCTAGACAGCATCTTGGGCTCAAAACATAATTACATAGTGAAGGCAAAACAGTTCAGTTTTTTAAGATTTTAATACGTTTGTTGTACAACAACAACAAAAGGTTGTCCTGAGTTGTAATCATTTCCGTGATTACATTTGTTTTGGGAACATGAGGTTCAAGTTTATCCTAATTTTGCCACTTTTTGCTTCTAATTAAATAGAACTTGTGCATGAAAAAAAATATTGTATGTTGAAACCAAACAGAATATGTGTGACACTGGCAACAGAATCCCACTTAAGGACACAGTCGCTTAAGCCGAAAACCGAGTCATCGCCTAAGGAGCTTGAGTGATTAAAAAAAGTGAATCCAATCTGATCAAGCTATTAAAAGAACAAAGAATGGAGACGCAGATTAACTGAGCAGTGAGGCCACTCTGTTGTAAATGTTTTTCAACAGCCTGTAGTGGTACACTTAGTGAAGCATCATCCGTGCCTAACTGTCATCAGGGTTCTCTCTTAACATAAAAATGTATGTCTGGTTCTGTGTTCAAGCTGTTCTCTTCACCCACACCAGGCCCTTTTAACGTTCTCCCTGCTCCCCTCCCTCATGTAGGGGCTCTGCTGGAGCTCTTCTGGCTCAGGGCACTTTAGTTAGCCATGCAACTCACTCTCAACTGTGAGACAAGATGGTTTCCAGTAATGTGTTGTGGCAAAGGAAGAGAAAATGGAAGCAAGTGGAATGACTTAACTATAAAAGGACACATTAACATCGATAACCTTCTGACAATATATTTGAATATGTTAACAAAGACCACACACTCTTAGCATAGAGGGAGCAGAATGCAAAACAACAATCACCTGAAAGGGCACTGGGACAGATCAGGTCTCCACAGAGCTTCTTTGACCTTAAATGCTAATGACATTACAGGAGCGGAGCATGTTGACCCACAGGGGATTTTCACACCATTGAACCTAAGCAAGACCGAACCGAGCTGCGCTGGCCTGTTTACCTATTCCATGTTGTTGCTGGAGCTGTGGTGAAAAAGGCTATCAGCAATCTACTCTGTAGTATAAATACCACCCCTGTGGTAGATGGATAATTAAACTTTTATAAAGCCGTCTATCACTTTTTTTTAAAAGGGATTTCTGCTGTGAACGTTTAATTTTAAGGAGAACTCCTGCTGTATCCCTTTTTTTCTCCTCATTCATTTTAACTTACGAGCCTCCTCTTACCTTTAAGCATCACACACACACACACAATTATAAAAGAGATGGTGTTGAATAAGTGTTGTATGCTCACGTGCCCAGAAAGTCTCAACCTACCTGATATTCACTGACGCAGTTGGTGTTGGTGTAATCAATGATGCATCTTCCGAGCCACTCATCAGGCCTCGCGCTCAGGATGTCGTTCCGACAGTTTTCCAGGAAGGGCTGGAGTCGGAGGAGCAAGGTACGGGACAGGATGTAGCCGAACCCTCCGTAGCAGTACTTCCCTTCCATTTCTCCCCCTATGAACTCCTCTGGACTGCCCATGTAAAGCTCTCGATCCATACTCAGGTGATCCACCAGGGCTTTGATCCGGTCCGCTTCTGTGTAGGCATCATCTTGGACAAAGTAAAACCAGTCGTATTCATTGATGTAATGGTCCAAAATGTACTTGATATTCTGAAACATGTTCCAGATCAGCCTCTCGTCGCCGTGGGAAACGACAAACATGCCGTGAGGGACTTTGCGGTTGCGCATGCCGGTGAAGAATATCACAGTGTCCAGGTGATGGCTGATGGTGCGATTGACAGCTACGCCAAGAGTGCTCATGGTGCTTTTGGATGTCAGGACCCCGACGAACAGACGCTCTCGCATCCCCAACTCTGTGCTTATGTATTTAGCCCTGAAAAAGAGACCAAACAGCTACTGAAAATATGTTAAATTTGTATGAATTAAAAATACATAAAAGGGAGAAAAAAGAGAAATAAAAACTGTCCTCAACCATTTAACTTACGGTCACACCACAATGCATTATCTTGACCTGGAAATCAATGGGAATAACAACGACTGAAAATAATAGCTAAAGAAAATGTTTTGGATCCAAACCAAATCTGTGGTTTTGTATTTTTTGTGTGTAAAGTTAACAAGTAAGGATTGGCATTGTGATTCATCACTGTGTTTATGGGCTGTTGGTTGGACATAATCCACCTAGCTCAAGGTACTTTTGATGAGCCTTTTTGGACTTGTTGACACTGCATGAATTAAACGTTTGAACTCCTCGAGCAAACAATTGGCATTAATCAACAATGAAAACTATTGACAGTTGCTCTCCTTTTTAGATTACCATCTACTGCATTGCACTGGTTGCCACAATGAAAAGTCTCTTTCTCAGAATTGCAATGCAATGAAATGCAACCACTATGAGTGTGAGAACTAACAAGGTCTCTATCAAGAAAGTCCAGGAAACCCCTGCATGTCTACAAAGACAATATGAGCAGAACTCAATCCGCACGCAGGCACGGCCCAACATGTGGATGCTCTCAGCTCTGTGGCAGTAAATGTTGGCAGCTTGCAGTGGGCTGTAAACTGTAAAC
The DNA here is from genome assembly GCA_036178185.1 of Liparis tanakae. Classification (NCBI taxonomy): domain Eukaryota; kingdom Metazoa; phylum Chordata; class Actinopteri; order Perciformes; family Liparidae; genus Liparis; species Liparis tanakae. Next base: position 16,495,387 of record CM070107.1, read on the forward strand.
GTCCTATTCCATCAGTCTGTGTGTGTGACAGCTTAATCAAGACCAGTGGCATCAGGAGAGGGAGAACAAAACGTACTTGTATTATATATAATTATACTTTCTTATGCCAGCTATTTGGTTTTATATTATTCGTCTAACTCATCATGTGTTGTCACTGTAAAATATTATAGCCACATGGCAACCAGTGACTTCTATGAACTATGGCCTGCTGGATTGCAAACGTGAGCCCATAATAGTGTGTATGTATTTATTTTAATGTAAATAGTGTTCACCACCTTAAATTAACTGCAATCCAACGCTTACCTGAACACTTTCTTTGTGGGACTCTGCTGGACTTGTTTATACGGGACTATTCTTGGTTCAAAATCCTCCTCGGACTCCACATCGTTGATGGTGGAAATAGAGTTGGGCTTTCGGGCTCCCTTGAGCTGCCCATCGTGACCCGAAGTCACATCCTCGACCTGCTTGGCGTCTAGGTAGCACGCTTCTTCCGTCCAGTTTACGCTCAATAAACTCAACGTGAACCCTAAAGAAATACCGATTACCACCGGGCCGACCGACCGCAGGACAGAAATAAACGCCGAAAATCTCATCTTGTTCTTCCGGCTCCTCTGTCTGAGAGTCCCGCGGCGCTTCAAACGCGTCCGAACAGGCCTTCTTGTCCGGGACAGGTCAACTACATCAAGTCTGAGTCGAAGCAACCCGTATGGACGTTTTTAACTTAAGGAAAATATGTAACTTCCTCCTTAAATCTTACGCAGGATTCGTACGTGTCAGTGTAGCTGCTGCCTGGCTCCTCCCCGGCCAGACGATCGCGTCAGAGGCGGGTCTAGTTCCAGACTGCATGGGTGGATTCGGCTGCGCAGGGCGGAGGGATAATAAAGACGACCCACCGGGGAAATGTGAACTGGAACACAACCAAAATCCCTCGGTCTGTTTACATTGTGACGTCCATTCATGTGCGGTCGTATTTACCGAACTGTAAAAAATAAATAAAAAATGAATCATGTTTGTCCGGTTATGTTTTTTACTTTCTAATTGAACAGAAGCTTAAATAACAGACAGCTATTGACTTTTTCAAATGTTTACATATTGCAAATACCATAACTAAACTACAAGTTATAAAAAAACAATGTGTCACTGACATAATAGTGTTCACCTATAACTTACAAGGACACTCACAGGGAAACCTTCTTTATGTGACAGTTCTAGTTTGTTTAACATATAAGCTCCACATCGACCATCTAACAGTGGTGTGCATCAGTAGGCAAATAGTCATGTATAACAGTTTACATTACATTTTCAATGTACGACTTTTACTTGCAAAGTAATGAAGTATTTGAGGGTGTGGTTAGGCTAAAGTTTTTGAATACGTCCGCCATCATGGGACATACATGCACCTTCATGCCTTTCTAGATTGACCTTCCCTCAGCAGACTCATGCCAATAACATCACTGAATGCACATATATTACCTTCCGCTGAAAACACCGAACACTTTACTGACAAGGATTGTTTTCATGCTCTTTAAAACTTAAAACTCCAAAGGTTGTTAAGTCCCACTGCTTTTATCACTTTCATTGGACTTCAAGTTCTATCTTGCGGTACCTCTCATATATAAAAAGATAAATTATGATATATATATATATATATATATATATATATATATATATATATATATATATATATATATATATATATATATATATATAGTATAACATCATCTTTGGTGCACTCAAAAGGTAAACACCCAATATGTCTGTGCAATACATTCTGTATAATGTGTATGATTCAGATGTTTGGTTTGAGATATTTGTATGAAGTTGATTCTGTTGATTCTGTTTACTTGTTTTGCTCTCACTGGCAGTCGGTTTGATGTTGCCAATGCTTTTGCTTTGGGCTAGACAAGAGAAGAGAGTTGATTTGTGTGTGTTGTGTGAGAGTGATTAAAAAATGGACTGTTATCACACATTTTAAAACCTAATGAAACATATTGTTGCTGTTGTTTACATGTATTGACCAGAAACTAACTGAAATCAAATGTCTTCATTAAAAGATTTATCCAGAGATTAAAACATGCTGACAGACCTCAAGTTTCTCAAGATCAATATCAAGGATCCATAAGACAAGTAATAAGTCAGTACCAGGTACCAGATCTCTCTCTCTTTCTCTCTCTCTCTCTCTCTCTCTCTCTCTCTCTCTCTCTCTCTCTCTCTCTCTCTCTCTCTCGTTCTCTCTCACTGCAGCTGCCTCATGTGTATTTTAGTGATTAGCTCAGCTTACAGCTCACCCACCTGGCTCTCACTGTTCTCTATCTGGTCTCTATGCTCCTCACCCAGATGTCAGGGCCACTGTGTTTCCTGCCTCTCGACCTTTCAACTGCATCCTTTGAGTCCTTATCTGAAACGTGCGGCCAATGATCTTACTAAGACCTCCATTCTCCATATATGTAGTTTGGAATATTGTTGTAGGGCTTTATTGTACATCTTGTTTAAGTTTGCATCTTGTCAAAAAATCGTCTCCTAGCTCTCTTGTGCTCTCTGGTGGTAACCAAAATACTTGTCTTGGTTAATCTGAAGTTTTATGATAAATGGGTTGTTCAAGGAGTTACAGAATAAACAAAGCCTAACAGTATTTTACATCTGGCTTCATATATAACTGAATACATTCAAATCGAGGTATTGATAATGGTTGGATGTTCATTATTTTACATATACCCGTTGTTCAGTGTATGTTTAACTTACATAAGGTGAATCAGTTGTTTCTCCACAATAGGCTACGAATGAAGAAAGGCAATGTGGGTAAATCTTTTTACGAACGTTAAATGCATATTAAGGAACTGTATTTTAATGTACAAATATAACACATTATTATTAGTTATAAGACATTTCAGATTTCATTCATGAAATTATATTCATTAATTGTATTTTATGCATCATGAGGTCACACAAAACTCTTTAAATGCAATATTTTATTTTGCTTTACAATCATTTTCGTTGCCAGCTATTATTAAATAGCTATCCAGCTATTATTAAAGGATATGATTCACCGGTTTTCCTCGTAAGGTAAACAAATAACATTTAACTTTTAAATGTGAACCAAAAATACTCAAATGTAAAATGTAGCTAACTATCTGAAAGATATGCTGTAACGTCAAGTGTATTTTTTGTCTAGAAGCTGGGGGCTCCCACATTTCTCATGAACAATTGAATGCACCAGTTTAGGTATCCTTATATCTGCCTGTAGACAAATTAAATGTCACTAGCAACGCCGCCTCTTCTGCCCTTCAATGCTTGAGTTGTTCCTCACATGCTAAAAAATCATCGTGGACGAACCTGTTCAATCGCTTTTCATGCAGATTTAGAGAGCCTGACGTCTGTTTTCTCTGTTCGGTGTTTCGACAAGCAGCCGGTGTCACGTTAGTTAATTGCGGTAATGGAGTGTCGTGTGTTGTCCATTCAGAGTCATGTTGTCAGGGGATACGTTGGGAACAAGTCGGCAACATTCCCTCTGCAGGTAAGACTTTGATCATACATGCAGGTGGGTCCACGAGACTTCATCAACACGTAGGAAGTAGTTTTACACGGAAAAAGACGAAAGGTAGAGAACATGCATTTAGTACGGAGCGTGGCTTTCAGATAGCGAGAATTGCCTTCATTGAAACGTCATAGAAACCTTTCCTCTTCTGTCTAAACACCATAGGCTGTTTCCCACTGTGTATACTTTACCCACATAACGTTATCTTATTAGATAATGGCTGTGGGAAGAAAAGAAAATACAGAAGTATTACTAACATCGTATTTTTTAATGTAATGGGACAAACAAAAAGCCCGTTTTAAATCTGACATTTTAGAATGACGTAGAGAGCATATAGTTCAGAAATACCATTGCGCATTTATTCATACTCTAGACAGCAATTAGTTTATTTTCATTCCCATATCAATCACATGTCCGAGACTTACAGCACACATGAGTAAGTACATTCATTATAGTCAACATCATTTTTTGGACATTCAAATTAGGTAGGCCTAAGTGTTTTTGTTCAATGATGGAATGAATTGATCTGAAGCCTTTCCTTTTACCTTCCATTTTATGTCAAAGAAGTTTCCTGCAGAAGGATCTGTGGGATAATTGTCAGTCCCCAAACTTGTCTGTCTCCATATTTAAGCTCAGAGGAAAGCCTTCAGAAGCAAAAGCATTGCCTAACTGTATTATTATGTGTTATGATTTACATAAAGTGTACTGCAATATTCCAAAAGGGATATCAGTCCTTTCAATGATCACAAAAGACGGTCTAATTTGTCACTGAATCTGTCACCATGATGTTGCCGAAGTACATTGGAGTTCCTACATTCCTGTTGACTTGATAAACATCATCTCTGTAAACGGCTTCTTACGCTCTCTTTTCTCAGGTGCTGGGCTTCGAAGTGGACTCCATCAACTCTGTGCAGTTCTCCAATCACACAGGTCGGCCGAGTGCTTTCAAAGTGCTTTTTATTCAGTTTCACAAAGTATACTTGTATTAAGTTTTGTTCCACTTTCTTAACCACTCAACCCGCTCATCCTTACATCTTCAGTCAAAAACTATGACGTTGTGATCCATGTGTTGTCATGAAGTACCTCAGAGTAGTTTGTGTAGCCTTTGACCCCAAGCAGTCGAAAACAATAATTGGCTTTGAAAAGGATTTACTGGGGAAGGGGAAGATACATAGTCAACATATTTTTCAGGGACCTTCACAACATGTTTGAGCGAGAAACACTGGACACAAAAACCAAACCAAGGGGCTCCGAGGTGTAACGCAGAGTTAATCACTACCCAAGCTCTTTCTTTCTGCCTGCTTGTATATAATCCTTTAGTGCCCTGCTTAGCTAACTCTGTGAAATATAATCTTTTTGGTCATCAGTTACTGGTTAATGTTTTTTATAAACCATTTCTCCCTGATCAGTTAAGCTTCCTTTTCAGGTAACTTTACATTGAGTGTATTTGTACACTATCTTGCATGAATACCGTGTTGCAGAACAACCTGTGTTGTTCATTATTCATTCGTTCTCTGAATATTGCGAAATCAGGTCGATCACGTATAGAAACACCAGAAATATTCATCTCTAGCTTGTTGATCATCTTTTTTACACATCAATCAACAGCACTATCATCAACCCACATACAGTGTGGGTTTTATTGAAGTCATTTTGTGAAATGGGGCGGTAAAACTGCCGAACCATTCGGGAAAACAACATCAAAAGTAACTTGTTTATCTGAAACACCTACAGAAAGGACAGGGTTATAACTGGTGTGTCAATTTATGGAAACAATGGAAAATTTGAAAAATGTTGTTGATAATAGTTAATCTCCCTGTGCACCTTGAAGCCATTTCCATTGATGCCTTCTGCATGTTTGCAGTCTGCTAGCAAAGGACTTGTTTTCCTGAGCAGTCTATCGACTCTCGGCTCCCTCCAATGCTACACCTGCTACTCCTTGTTTGTTCTCTGGCTAACCGTTCGATTTTCTCACGAGATAAGTTTATTGTCTGTCCTTCAACTTTCGGCTCTCTTGTTACATACCAACAGCCATGCTGCAGAGAAAGGGGGGTTTCGATAGCCCAGCCTACTAAAGTAACAACGCCTCGTAAAGTATTTTCTATGTGGATTCTACCGTGCACAGATGCTGTGTCTGTGCTTAACCCCCATCTGATAATTATGATAATTTGTGTTCTGTTTTAAATAAGGCATATTTGCTTGAATTCTCCTTTTCACCTTTATTTCCCTCCCAACAAGGAAATACAGTTATTTCTACAACTATAATCTGGGGTCCATGTACCAAAGTATGTGAAGAATGTGCTTTCACCACAGGGGCAGGAGACGATCTTATTAATGTAAACGTCTGCTCTTCTTTGAGAGTAAACTAGTCGGTGTTCAGCATGTTGAGAAAGTTACACCACTGTGTCGACCAGAATTCTCCTTCTAATAAATGTTAACTCTCATTTGGAGGCGTTGGTACGCAAGTTTCCCCTCCAACCGTGCAGCACATGCCTTTACTTGGCCTCAAGCTTTTTGTTAACTCCTCGCTGCAGGAGGTGGTCTCTCGCTGGCTCGGGGTCAGTTTGGGCTCCGTGTGAACGGTATGAAGAATACACCGGCGTGTGTTTGTGGCCAATCATTTGCAGTCCGAGCAGCTTTTGTGGGGTTTATTCTAGGTCAGTGGAGAAAGGGGGAAGCTTGCAGCCAGGAGACAAGCATCCCATTCAGTCAGTGTGGCGGCCCCTGTGTCGCCCTGTACACTGCACAGAGGAGAGGAACCTCAGCAGAGGGCAGAAGACAAGCAGAAAGATGTAGGAAAAACCCTGAAGATTGATTCACAGCAGGGTTAATATTTTATTACGGTGTTTGTCTTGGTTTAACTGTGTCAGGGTTTCCAAGGATCCTCAAACAGTCTGAAAGAATCTTGATTTCTATCCTTAAAATGTCACGTCATTTTGAACCTCTGCTCTCCCTCTTGAACCCTAGGCTACGCCCATTGGAAAGGGCAAGTACTGACAGCAGAGGAGCTAAATGAGCTGTATGAGGGCATTAAGCTCAATAAGGTGAACCGCTATGACTACATCCTCACAGGTGAGTCCCAGCAGTGGGTCACTGCCGTGTAAAGAAATGTGGATCTTCAGCAGCTACAGCTTTGTGTTGCCCTTTACTAGAAGAATGATGGGGCCAAACTTCCTCTAAAGGGATTGACGTGCGAACACCAGTGTATCTAGCATGTGTCACTTCATTAGGTTTGACCCTATGGGCTGTAATAGATGGATTAATACACTTTGATTAGTAGTTGGAGTACTCTTGAGAGGGAACACGTCTACCCTGGGTCATGTTCTCTTCTTTACACTTTCATATCCAAGGGTACAGCAGAGACACGTCCTTCCTGGAGATGGTGGTGGACATTATTCAGGAGCTGAAGAAGGCCAATCCAAGCCTGGTATATGGTCAGGATACTTCTTTTTTTTCATTGTTCACATTTCAAATTGTTAAAACCAATACTGGGCAGTTGACGTGATCAGAAAACTTCTAATTACATAATTTGATGATCCATCATTCACTTTCAAGCAACGGGGCTAAAGATTCACTATTTCCATCTTTGCAATTTTTAGGCTTCAAATTGTTATGCTGAGTTTAAAATAAATAAATAATTTAGGACATTTTACAGACCAAACAGTTTATGTTTATTGATCATCAAATACTCAGCAAAATTAAATCACCATTTGCTACAGCCTTGACCAAATGTAACTTTTGTTTTTAACATGAATTAAATCCAGCCGTAGCAGAGTGCAACCGTCGTTCTTAACATAGTCCACAGTCTAATGTTTAGTCTTGTTGTCCACAGTGTGTGATCCTGTTATGGGAGACCACGGTTCAATGGTAAGCATCTTACAGTTCATTCTTTTTTTAAACCTCACCCTGATGAGGGTTAAATGTACTTTGTACTCATTTTTGTACTTGAAAGTTAACTATTTTTTCAGATAGATGGAGTCATTTGTCAGGAGGTTTAAAAACTGCATGGAAACCCGTTTTTGTTGCTGTCCTTTTTCAGTACGTTCCAGAGTATCTTCTGCCAGTCTACAGGGACAAAGTAGTGCCTTTGGCTGATATCCTCACCCCCAACCAGTTTGAAGCAGAGTGAGTTCATTAATACTGATACTAATATGGCAATATTAGCTAATATGGAGGAATTTAAGGTGGGCTATTTGTTCATTAGTCAATGTAGGTAAATACATAATTGGTATATGTGTAACTACTGCCCTGTTTTACACAGACTATTAACTGGGAGGAAAATCACCACAGAGCAAGATGCTGTTGAGGTGAACATCGAACATATTCCTCACTGTGCTGTATTTATTTTGTGACACCAAAAAATGAGAACGCTATACTGTGAACCCTACTACTCTCCAGGTGATGGACTTGCTTCATAAAATGGGTCCAGAGACCGTGGTCCTCACTAGTACAGACCTGCCCTCGAAACGTGGGGACCAGTTCCTGGTGGCCCTCGGGAGCCAAAACATTGGTGAAGTACCAGAAAAAAACTTTCTCCAGACTTTCTGCTGCTTGTAAAACATTTGGGGATTGTACTCTTAATTTGGATGTGTCCTCAATGTAGTGAAGGCAGATGGGACCAAAACCAGTCAGAAAATCTGCATGGACATCCCCAAAGTGGATGCTGTATTTGTGGGCACAGGAGACCTGTTTGCTGCCATGTTGCTAGCCTGGACTCACCATCATCCTAAAGACCTGAAGGTCAGTGGCACACTTGGATGAAATCTGATTTTGCTGCACTTGCACTGCTTCAATGAATCCCAATGTGCTTGTAACCTTGTCTTCCTTCTGGATTTCACAGACTGCCTGTGAAAAGACTGTTTCCGTCATGCACCACGTCATTAAGAGGACCATGACTTACGCCAATCGTAAGGATTGTGTTTGTGGCTTCTTTGGACACAAAGTATCTCTGTGTGCCCCCTTCTTTTAGCCTTATATCTACACAAGCAGTAGCAATATGTCAACCAGTAGTGTGCATTATGTAGGTTTGCTATGTATAGGTATCGAGAACAAGTTGATTACATGTAAAAGGAGGCACACAAAACATGTCATAACCATTGCTCTTATAACTGCATGTAAAATGCCAAAAGAGGATTAACAGCCGGAAGACATGCACTGACACAAGAATTACCCTTTCACTCCTCACCAGCCACCCCAAATCCTACACTTTGTTTTCTTTAAACTGCTCTTCTGTCTTTCAGAGATGGCTGGCCCTGGGAAACGGCCCAGTCCTGCACAACTGGAGCTGAGGATGGTTCAGAGCAAAGCGGACATTGAGAAACCTGCCGTTGTAGTGGAAGCTCAGGTTTTACAAAAGTATTCATGCTGAAGACCGTAACATTACCCCGGACATTAACATCTTGCTGGTACAAATCTGGGCGGGCCGCCAGAGACCTGTAGGATTTTCACATCAAAGACTCTCTCGTGTCTCTGCCTTACAGAAACTCTGAGGGAGTACAACTATGTTTTCATTTGCACTGTCTGCAGGATGTGGTGCATGTACATTCTGCTCACAAAAGCACTGGAATCACTGCCATACGCGTCTGTACTATGGTCTGTGTAGACTTCATCTGCCATTCAAAAGAGAAAAAAAACACCATTGGCCAACTATGTATAGGTATAAAGATAATTTTAACGTACTTTAATCCTCGTTAACATGGTAAAGGATTTCTTGCTGTAAAAAAAAATCAATAATCGATGCATGCATGACCATGCCTCTATTTGCTTTGACTATGATCGTAAGTAAGGACTAGTTTATAGTTTACCATAAAGCAAAATGTTATCGCCTTCTACGTGCAAATTGAATGCATTAGAAGTCCTGAAATGTGTATCATCACTCCCACAAATTGGTAAACATTGTATGTAATTGAATATGTAGTCTATACAGTTTCATTAACCCAATTTATTTCACTTCAATTGCAACTTAATAATTAAACTAATAATAATGTTCTAAAATTGTTCTTTTAATCAACTTTCTGACAATGTTTTTCACCTCCTTTTTATAATTATGCATTGATGTATAACATGTTAGATCCATGTCTTAAGCATCTCAAATTGAGGTATTTGCACAGATAATCCTTTAATATATTTCTTAATGATAATTTCTTCTTTGACTGTTGTCATATCTCAATAAGAGTTAGTATGAGAGGCCATGCTGTATAATAGCCTTAATGGGGGTAAGAAGAAAAACATTGGTTGTGACTGTTTTCATGTACCAATGTAAAAATTGATCCTCACAAATGTTAGAAAGTCAAGTGCCAAACCGTGAGCTGTTGCGCTGACACAAGTAACCACAATATAACAGAAATAAATTATTCATATTTTACTGACACTGTGTTTTGATTTTATATATTTATTGCTATGTTTCAGAAAGAGTTACCCAAGCATGATAAATGACTTTTACCTGACACATTTTCTCAATCTATTAACTGGGTAAAAGCACATTGAAGACACTGTTCTACAAGGTGTTCACATGAGGGAGGAAATGTTACTCCCTTACGTGCAAAAAAATTGTATATTCCTTTTGTAAGTGTTAAACATGACAAGACCTTTAATCCCCCAAATGAAGTTCAGGTTGAATATGGGTATGGATGAGAGCACATTTCTGGGATCAAATTAGAATAAACATGCTACATAGATATAGAGTGATACATTGTTCACTTCAGTGATTTTGGTACAACTTAGAATAACAACTACATTTTTATTGAAGTGTCTTTATTTTTTTTATTCAAAATACATTCTAATGATCTATTTAAAACTGGTATAATTGCATTTGTAGAGGATTAAAACAAATCAGGTGCTTGTAATTTAAAAGTGTAGGAAATAATAGCAAGAAACAAAGAGACAATCTGGTCAGCTTCCAAGTGCTTACTATATTGTGTGATTAAGGCCAGGTGACGCTCTGTTTGACATCACTAATCCACAGTATGAATAGCCAGCATTAACCCTAATAACCCAGCAAGCCAATATGTCTGCTCAACTCAGACCTGGACACTGTGAGCAAAGGTAGAAGGACACATTATATGTGTGCATTATCTACAATGTAAACTAAATGATGGAATACCATTCAGTTGTGAAAGAGAAGGGATTAATTTATTATAGTGTCTGGTTCATGTTAGACTCTCCATCGTGGAATATGTCTAAATATGAACTATTGATAAACTGTCAAATTCATTGAATGTATTTTAACTCTAAATCTGTCCTTCTGTACACATTACATCTATTGTTCTGTCCATCCTGGACAGGGATCCTCCTCTGTTGCTCTCCTGAAGGTTTCTTCCTTTTTTCCTGATCCGATGGGAGGTTTTGGGGCAGGGATGTCTATGTGTACAGATTGTAAAGCACTCCGAGACAAATTAGTAATTTGTGAAACTAGGCTATACAAATAAACTGAATTGAATTGAATTAGAGAGATTATGACTTCGCCTTCCAATTTATACTGCAGCTCTGCAGAAACACCAGCAGAGGGCTAAAGAGGTGATCTGACTTTAGTTACATGTCCATGTATGTGTACGGTTGACGTGTGTTAATAAAATGCATCAAAACTAAACATGAAATACAATTTCAACAGTTAAAGCAATAACCTGATATATAAACTGATGTAATCCAATTGATCGCAGGAAATCAGTAATATGCGAGAAGAAAACATAGCCAATTTCACTACGCTGCTGCCATTTTTTTCTTTTCGACTATACTTGGATTTTAATATAATAATCGGCATGTTTGCGGTTGCACTAGCCCGTTGCTTAAACAAATAAAAAGATTGCGTATTGAATGTAATTCTGAGAACCAACGAGGGGCCGAACCGGATGTTGAACATGCCACCTTCAGATGCGCTTTGAGGAAACGTGGGGCTTTAACAGACAAACAATAGCGCTCCTGCAAATCCCATTACCTAAAGTCATTTATATTGCCTTTCGGGAAACGGACGAAAGAAAGAAGAAACTCTTTAACAGAGTTGCTTTACGGCCCTAAACGAAGCAGCGAAGAAGTATAAGAAGAAAAAAGCACCGACTCCCAAGTGGATCATTTCCAGGTGAGCCGTTACAGACCGTTACTGACACTGACTGCTAGCTTTAGCTGTCGAACTAGCATAGCACGGCATAAAGTGACACGGGTCACTTGACTTATGACAGATACGCTACTTATATGTGGATATGAAGGCTGTGGCTCCTATTAGCTGTTGGATATTGAACTAGCCGTCCACGTGCTCCTCTTCAAATATTGTTGCTGCATTAGCTAGGCTGAATTAGTTAATTTAGCACGCTAGCTCGCACAGTTAGCTGCCCACTCTGTCCTTGTTGCAGACTAGCAGCAGGTGATACGTATGTTCTCTCTCTCTCTCTCTCTCTCTCTCTCTCTCTCTCACCCACACTCTCCCTCTCTCTATATATATGTTATTAATGTTTATTTGTTGTGATGTAACCTGGCTAAAGACGTAGAACGATCCCTGTTTTGCAACTCACTTCTCTGCGCAACTAATGTCTATCTTAGCGGTTATCTTGGTCATAACATGTGTTCCCCGGTCATTGGTTAAACAGAAGTAGATTGTTTAGCCTCCTCTAAGCTAGTCGTATCGCACCAGCGCACTCGTGCATTTTATTTCAATGGGCCAACGTGCTGCACATGTCAGCCGAGTACCGTAGTGTACGGAAGTAGCGCACGGTGCGGCATGTTGGAGTTGAGTTAGCCGGCTGGTTAGACGTAAAGTGTCTTTGGGCTCGTGTTAAACTCCGTGTTGTTGCTGCCCCACGTCACGTGACGCGGTTAGCTCCGGGCTGCGTGACGATGTGAACATCAGATATGAGGTGACTGGAGTGCATTCTACTCTTTAGCAAGATAAACATGACGTCACCCTGTGTGGAAACTAACAATGTCACCGTGGTCATGACACGATGTGGTTATTAGTTACTATTGATCATACAATTGTCAGGGTTAGTACGGTCATGGAAAACCTGGAAAAGTCATGGAATAAACTTAATTCATAAAAGTTTTGGAAAAGTCATAGAAATGTTGTTATATTCACATGTTATTTTACGCCGAGTTTGAAGTAATTAATGTTTTTTTTTTTTTTTAAGAAAGACGCTCAAAAACACACTTTTCTAAATTGTTCTTGTTCATACCGAGATTTCAGTTTGGTCATGAAAATGTGGTTTAAAGTCGTGGACAAGTTATAGGAAAGTCATGGAAATCCATTGGTCAAAATGTGTAAGAACCCTGAATTATTTGAATGTTCCTGACGCAAGAGGCGGCTGTATTCTCCAATACATTACACATAGTGAAATTAAACTACAACCGTATATCACTTGTCCGTTGATACAGGATATATCTTAGTAGATCGATTAATATTTAATGTAAATACTTGTCTTTACTTATTGGTTCCACACTGATATTGCAGGTGTGACTGCATGCAACACAACTTGACAGGTGTGTACATTGCTTTAGTGCGCGGCTACGCTAGTAAGGAGTGAGTATTGTTATACATTAACAGTTTATTTTGTACGGTGTATATCCTTTTTGGTCATCTAATAAATGATTGACAAAGAGACACTTATCTAAATTGCAATCTATTCATTTTCTTTTGAAAATATCCCCTGGACTGTCTAATCTTTTCTGTATTGGTGTTAATAACAATTGTATCCTTCTGACCACAGGGACTCTTAATAGGCATTGCTCAATTAATCAGATATCACCTCTAGAAAATGGATCTACAGTAAATTATAAAACTGCAGACATCTATATGGTGCAGCTTTCAACATAGTGAGAAATCCTTCAGGCCAACATTATATCATTAGCCAGGGTTTTTCCTGCATAGAGAAAATTTGGGCGCGCGCCTAAGCCTTTTTGCCGAGCGCCTATGAAAAATCCTGAGCGCCTAAGGCAAAAAAAAAAGAAAAAAGTCTGCTCTGACAACTTTTCTTCGGAGCACCTAAGACCCATTTTGACCCAGGAAAAACCCTGTTAGCTTCTTATTTTACTATACGTGCATAACAAATCAAATCATGTATTACTTTTTCAGTTTCTCTTAAAAGATTAGCACAGTCAGTATATTTCATTTTGATTATCTCTTTACAGTCCACAGCATTGTAGCAGTCTGTGTAGGTGTTAATGCCGTGCATATGAGCCTTTGTCAATTTGTGTAATTACAATGTTTCTCAACCTGGTTGGCCTCAAACACTAAGTGCTTACAGAAATTGTAGACTGAGACTGGCATGCGTTACATTACTGGCCAAATTAAAGAATCTACTTCCAAACTGCTCGGATTTTTTGAAGTGTCACAAAAACACACTTGGTAATTGTACAATTGTTTTGTTCAAAGTCCAAATATGTTTGCGTGTTGCAACCTGTTGAACTCTGTCAGCTAATCAAGTGTTGCTCAATTGGACTTTGAGACATAGATATGTAGATACGCCTTTTTTCTTAGCAGCACCATCTTGAATGGTAATCCCTCTAGCAGTGTATAGTTAGATTAACCTTGTTAATCATGTCTGTGAACTGCATTGACCTTAGTGTTCACACCCAATGTCCACACTCAAGCAGTTGATTTCACCCAATAACCCCCCCCCCTCCTTTTGTCATTAGTCCCATTATTTCTGCTGACTACAGCAAGAAGGACCTTTTTATATATCCTTGAGTCTCATCAGTCATCACTTCTTACTTTAGCTACATCGTGACTTCAGAGGGAGCTTTGAAAGTGTTGTAACCCTTTTAAAGACGCAAGGCCATTCTCAATCAGTCAAACATTTACATTATGTGTTAAATACTGAATGTCGTTGGTGAGAAGCCATCCTGTTGAGGCTTTACATGGCATGTTTGAGTAGATTTCAAGTTTTCCTCTTGACGGCTGTGAATCTGTGATTTATTTCACAAAACTGCTCTTGCATTGTTTTGTTCTCAGAGTAGTTTTCATCAGTGAGCGTGCTCAAGGACAATGTTCATACTGCAGAGAGAACTAAACTACAACCGCAGTAGTTGTTGTAATAAATATCTTATATTCTTTAGGATGGTAGATAACTACAGACATTTTTAGGATTGCAGAATTGCATATTGTAATCTTTTCATGAGACATGACTTTGCCATGATGGTGATCATTTCCGTTTCGGGGCATCTCTTAAACTGAAATCCAAATATTGAATGAAAAGTAGGATTTAACTTTGGCAAGTGAAAGGTAGGGTTGGGTACCAACAACCGGTGCCAACTCGGATTAGTTGGAAAAATCCCAAGCATAACCCATCCCTAGTGAAAGGTCATTCTTTTCCATGTGTATTATCCTCCTCAGTGTAATATGTGTTCTTCTTTTGACTTGTGGGTATGTTAATAATCAAATGAATTGAATGCACATTCAGTTTATTTCCCCCGTCAACATTGACACTGTGGAGTCCCTTGTGTCTGCAGTGCTGCTCCGTGGTGTGGCTGCCTGGCCTCATGAACAACGGTAACACTGACGTTGCAGTTGAAGGCTGAGCACTACAGGGTTGCTACGTCCAGCATTGAGAGCACTTAGTACTTTGAAACATGAATGCCCTTCATTGTCAAGCCATCCCAATGTATTTGTGTCTCTATTTATGTATGCTTGTAAGGCCTCAGGACTGTACTCTACCCGTTGACCTATTTGCTTCAGTAAATGCTGGAGTTAATTTCTGCGTTTCTCTGCCAGCTTGTCTGAACCACGTTTGATATTAACTTTGTGTGAGAAGCCAAAGGCTTTAGTTGGCTTGCCCACTGGCCCCGTCTGCCATGTTTGTGTGGCTGAGCGATACAGATCTGTTGTAAACGTCCAGCTCTCAACGTACGGCCGAAATAGACGGGCAGACGACATGTAGAAACATCACAGGTTCCCTGGGTTTTCGTTAATTCATCCCCAATTGCGCTTGATCAGAGAGAAACGAGCCACGGCGTGACGACCCCCATGAAGAGGTTGTTTCAGGGTTTGTACGGTCATTTCCTGGCCTGGAAAAGTCATGGAAAAAAATTAAATCAAAGTTTTTGAAAAGTCATGGACATGAACGTGTGTTATAATAACATGTTCATTTACGGCGAGTTTGAAATAATTCATATGTTCTTTTTTAAAGAAAGACCCTCAGAATATAAGCTGGCCTACGCTCTCAATACGCTACATTTTCTAAATCGTTCATGTTTATACAGAGATTTCAGTTTGTTCATGGTAATTTGGTTTAAAGTCATGGAATTCCATTGGTCAAAATGTGTCAGAACCCTGTTTTAAGGAGCGGTTTGCCCTCTTTCAGGTCAGCACTTCTGTCTAATGTAGATGTTACTACCAGGTGGCCAATGGCAAGGTGAGACGAGACAGTCTCCGCTATGATTGGTTCCTTCAGCGTAACAGATGCCCTTCTGCTAACTCTACCACGGTTGGGGAGAGCCCTGCCTTCTTCTTTGTTAACTTTAATGAAATGTGACATATCCAGGGTGCCCATAGCCTGCTAATCAGCCCTAATCTGATCTATTGGATTAGAGGCTGGGAATGCAGGTAAGACACTTCTTACAGTACTTGTGTGTCTCCCTGCTTCCAGAAGTGAGTCTCACTCCTCCTGGACTGTTTTGACCCTTATTCTCAATGAAGATCCCTTCTTATTGGTAATGTTCCTCTTTTCATGACATGATCTGCTCCTCGGTGGACTCCTGGCTGAATAGTCGGCTCCTCCAACAGGACCTGGGATCTGGCGGTGTTCTTGCTGTCTTCATCATAATCCCTCTCTTTCCTTTTGTGGGATTATCATGGCGATGAAGCACTACGTCTTGTGACTATCCACCGCTCGTTGCTGGACTTCTCTTTATGTCCTTTTTTATTATTCTGGCTTTAATTTGGTGAAATACCAGGAGCCAGAATGCTGAACCAGAGCGCCGTGGTGGTCTTCACTGGGATTTGTGGGGGATTGGTGGTCATGGCAATGGCCTACTATCTCTACTGGTAAGTTAAATGCGAGAGAGGTAGTTTGAGCCCGGACACTTTTATTAGAACTTGTCAAAGATAGAAATCGGCACGGCCTCCACAGGGCTTGACTGTGGTAAGAGTAGTTCAAATTAATTTTTTTCACATTTAAATTACTTGACGAGAGGCATTGTTTGCCATGATAAGACTCAACTATTTCTGTATGTGCATTTCAGCAGCAATTTAGAGCAGAAGCGCCCGTCCAGCCGTAAGCAGCTTTAACTCGGTCAGCGTCTCTAATCTCGTGTGGTTACAGGTGGGGCTGTATCCACAGGGAGGTGGATCTCCGCTGGCTGCTTTTATGATCCAACCAAATGTTTGTTTCTCTGAATGATTTATTCCTTTATTATTGTTTTGAGGTCCTGGACAACCCCAATGCAAACAAATAGGGTTTTGAAAAGAGAACACCTGATGTTTGGTTCAACCGCCACACTACAGAGAAAAGTTGATGCATTTGATCAGTGTGATGAAGTCATTGTGTTTTAAACTTGGTAGTGGTGATATTCTGATTGTGTTGGCTGTGAATATTTTTTTTAACTCACTACTAACCTCAATAACTGAAATGGAGCTTCGATCGATTTGATTACGCTGAACTCCACCGAACTTTAATTGTCTGTTTTTGGGCTGTCCCTGAATCATTTACAAGATACCAACAACCCAGTTGAGCACTGAAGGTAGAGCAGGTTGGAGCAGTGTGGGGTTCAAAAGTAGTTTACAGTCAACGCCGTACCTGAGATCGGTGAAACAGCCAACAACACGAGATTGGCCGCACTGCCATCCCTTGTTCGCCTTGCACTGCTCCCCGTTTCTATTACCTGTCTCACTTTCACAGTTAGTTTTGTATTTTGGTCATTTTGAGA
The DNA here is from genome assembly GCA_036178185.1 of Liparis tanakae. NCBI lineage: Eukaryota > Metazoa > Chordata > Actinopteri > Perciformes > Liparidae > Liparis > Liparis tanakae. Next base: position 16,512,770 of record CM070107.1, read on the forward strand.
CAAGACCCTTTTTATCAAGTTTGCGGCGTGCCTTGTTGTTGCTCTGTACTCGGCCAAGAAAAAGAAAAGACGAAATGAGAATGGACTTGGGGTCGTCTACTGAATACTGGTATCATCAAATCTTAATTCATCATTAAAATCTATCTGAAGAATATAACGGCGTTACTCATGGACCAACGTTCCCATATGAGCTTGTTTCGTCATCTTGCCATAATTCTCAAAGCAAATGAGTTGAGTGCTGCTGGTTGCCTTTTGTAAAGGCAAGTTATTTTTGGAGGCGGTATAAATCCACAAAAAGTCAGTTGTGAGTGGCTGCTCCCGGCACCGTGAATTAAGGCCTCCATTTCAACTTTAATGGGAATGCGTTCTCGTTCCAGGTTGTATAACTCCCATGGACAGAAATTGAAAATGGAAAATGATTCATGTTTTTGGGGGAAATCTGTTTCTCTAAGCTCTCCGCAGATAACTGCTTATTGCCACAATAAATATTAATTGGAAAACTTGTCTATTAGCTGCTTGTGACCAAACAACATCGAATTAAGTCTTTTCCCGAGTATCACACGTTGATTGATAATAATTGAAACCAGTGTCTGAGTGTAAAGGGAAACAAATAGTTAAAATGCTCCGAATAAATGAAGGTGTCATGGTAGATGGTTTGACGCAGTTATTTGTTCTAAATGTGGTTAATAGTTTTAGATTACATTTCTGAATATAAAACATTGATGAAATGTATTGATCAGTCTTACTTTAAAAAAAAAAAAAACGATTTAATAGGTTGAGGTTTTCAAGGAACTACCCACTTTATTTATAAAGTGCATTTAGCTTCTATTCTATCGTCATTATCAATCAAACAAACAATTGCATTTATCTGTTGAAGCATGTTGTATTTACAACAAACTCCCCTCTTTGGCTCTTCAGTGTTGTAGCTTACCCCTTCTAGTCACTTTCTCCCAGTAGGGTCAAAGGTCATATCTGGATCATAATGTATTCAGACAACTGGATGTTTGGACTGCTGATCAGTACTATCAGGCGATACATGACAAAGGCGGGTCCATTCCAACACTTCAGAGCGACCCAACCTCAGAGATTAGGAAACAGTTCCTGTCCGGTTGCCCAGGAGAGCAGCAGTGCTGGGCACATGCATGTAAGACTGATTTTCCTTCACTCTGAGGCTACTTTGTTGTTCTGTGTGTTGTTTTGCGATGTTTGAGAGGGATCGATTGCACTGGATTAGACTCCTTGTCATCCTTAGTTGCCCACAGTGAAGTGGCTGGCTTATTTCTTTTCTCTCTGAGATGGTACTTTAATGAATATTATAATACGGCTAGATGAAATCAAGCATTCTGATTGGTTGAGTGATTCACAAGGTGTACTTTAACCAGCCATGATGTCACCGCTGTTTGCATTTATCTGAGTGTTGCACAAAATAACAATCACGGTAGATTTTGCGCGACCGTTGGTTGTCAGTTTAAATTTAACAGTTACAGACATGTTTCTGTGAACTTTGATATTTTGGGGGGGGTGACTTTAGATGAGTGGCTAGCCAAAGAGGATCCTTCAGGTGGCCGTCACGCTACCATAGAGAAGAAAGAAAGGGAGACCCATGAAATGTTGCGCAACAAAAAAAACACTGTCGGCTAAACAAAGTGGCCAATGAACTGCCTCACCGACCAGTGCGAAGAGAAACCAGTAGACCTGAAGACCAGAACCAGAGAAGGTATGAATGAAATGCTGCGGGGTGATTTCTATTTCTCTCAACACCCTTGACAAGGAAATGATCGACTTCTAAGTCCTGCCTCTCCCACCTTATTGCTTAATCATACAAACTCTTCGATTTCTGGTCATCTATGTTTAGAAGCTTTTTCAACTTATTTGTCAGGATAGAGAAAACAATTCTAACGTTTTAGAAAATACTATCTGCACTGCAGAACAATTTTTTTATTTAAAATAAAGTAGTGGTCACAGACGCCATGTGAACAAGACAGGGTTGGGTCAGTGGTTGGTCAGTGGTTAGTCAGTGACACGCAGACTCACCGTGTTTCCCTGGCTGCTGTTCTGAAAAGCAAACACCAGTTGGCAGAAGTGGATTTAATGTCCACAGATCTGCGGAAGGACAACTCTTCAGATTAGAAAAGTTTCTCAGAACAACTTTGAACCGGCTTGACCTACTTTAATGGGCTTTGGTGCAGATGTGGGACCGGTTGCCTGTGGACGGCCTGATGGGGAGTACTTAATGATAGTAACTTCAAACAGAAACACTGTTATGGTCAGCAATCAAGCTAGTCTGGCCAATACATTGTGTTCTGTGGGCTGTTCAATATCAAACATCATCTCAACCTTTAGGGACTTCAGGTCAAACTCGGATCGTTAAAAAAAGGAACGCCTTCCAAAATGCATGAGGGAAACACAGGGCTATAAGTATGTTATGTCCCTGGCAGCTGTAATGGCCAACATAAATATTCTGCTTGCCCTCTCTGCTTGCCACTGTGAATACAAATATGATGTATTCACAATCATATTTCCACACCACACTCTGGTGCTTTTACTCATCTAAAGTTGTCTTCGACATAACTTTTTTCTTTTAAAAAAACGATCCCTTTTGTGTTGTTGCATCCACAGAAACATTATTAGCAAACAGTGGCAAAACACTTTTGTTGACCGCTGATGTCATAATTGTGGTGGAGATGTTGAAATAATGCTTAGTTTGATTTACTTTGTTTTTTAACATGTTCCTTTTTTTATATAAGCACTTTGCAGTAACTTTTTGTCCAGTTCTCAGCCACTAGATGGCGCTCAGTGGTTGAGAATAACAAGCTGATCTAATGAGAAACCCAACCTTGGATAGTCGGCACACAAGTTGTATGAAACTATGAACCCGTTTCCCTTTCACCATCACAAAGGGGAGGAACCTCTCCCAGCAGGCTGTTTCAAATCACAGAATCATCCTGGATCGGTCCCGGTCTGTTGCAGTGCTAATAATCCGAGTTTGTTTAAATCCTTGGGGATTCATTTTCTGTTTCCTTTTCACAGTTTAAAATTAGTTTGTCCTTTTTGGAGCGAACCGGAGCTGCCCAAGTCAACTCACAAAGGCACAGACAAAACCTTAAGCTCGTTGCTGGCAACAGGTCTCTGGTGGGCAGCATCATTGGTGGAATATGACCAACTAATGGTCGTTTGTCTATTTTTGTTTTGTCAAAAGCAGAAAGATATCAAGTTTGAACCTGGAACTATCAGAAATGGATCCGGCCATCTGACTCATACTGATCACAAGAACATACAATGATTGTCACTTTGCATTCAGACGTCTCATCTTATTGTTAAAAACACAATGGGATAATGACAGCGATTGACAACAATTTGTGTTTGCAGTGTACGTGAATTGGACTAAATTGATTTAGTTATATACTTTGGGTAAAGTGTAACGCCACTTTTCTGCATAGAAAGAACCGTTCCACAACTAAAGTACAGCGGTTAGCCAACACAATTCAGCCTGTTTTATGACCTGTTGCCTCAACCTGTTTTTCTGTTTCAGGTCTGTAGTATTAGCTGACGGACCGTGTAAACGCGGCCTGTAAGAGGATCCCATCGGGGTAAGAAACACAACTTTTTATTCAACTTGTGATGGCACAACAGACCTAAACGGACCCCATCGTTCTGTCTACGCTGTGCCATCGCTCTAAAGTGGTTTTCCTTACTGTGGCCCTGCCTCTTGTGTTTCTGCCTCTCTCAGGTTGGTCCTAGTGTATAGAAAGGAGCCGACTCAGCTCTCCAGGCTCCTCAGCTATGGCTGTGCTGGCCTGCCTGAAGAGCCTGTTCATCCTGCAGTTGCTGATGGGCTTTGTGTTTGTGGTGAGCGGCCTCATCATAAACTTCATTCAGCTCTGCACCTGCATCCTCTGGCCGATAAACAAGCAGCTTTATCGCAAAATCAACTGCAGGCTGGCCTACTCCCTCTGGAGTCGTGAGTACATTATACTCTTGTTTATTTTTCAATATGTTAAACACAAAGGTTTACACAAAAAGCTCCATACAGTTACTGCGTTTGCTGATTGTGATTATGTTGCATTCTCACCATGAGCAACTGATTTGTAGCATAAATCTGTGTTATATTAATTGGCAAATCCCACCAACAAACCTGATTTATCTTTTTATGGAAATGCTGTGAATCGGTCAGTTCACATGATGTTTTGTTGTCTCTGTGCAGAGCTGGTGATGCTGCTGGAGTGGTGGTCAGGCACAGAATGCACCCTATACACGGACCAAGCTACGGTGGACAAGTTTGGCAAAGAGCATGTCATCACCATCCTCAACCACAACTATGAAATTGACTTCCTGTGTGGCTGGACCATGTGCGAAAGATTTGGCATCCTAGGGGTTAGTAATGTAGCAAAAATGAATTCAATGAATTATTTGTCATAATCCCAATTGCGAGAAATCCAAGCTTCATCATTCTACTCATATTTACGCATCCTCCCTCTAGAGTTCAAAAGTGCTAGCCAAACACGAGCTACTGAAGGTCCCTCTGATTGGCTGGACCTGGTACTTCCTAGAAATAGTCTTCTGCAAAAGAAAGTGGGAGGAGGACCGAAAGACTGTCTTCAAGGGACTGAGCGACCTCAAAGACTATCCTGAATATATGTGGGTAGGTACACGTGAGGCGCCTTGTTTGTCTGTTCTATTGCGAGTGTAGAAGTGTTGGTAGGAAGCTGTGGAAGGATTCACAGTTTGGTTCGGTCATTATCCTGCTGCAAAAACACCATATCATGTACTATTGCGATCACTCAACTCTTACCCAGTAAACTTCTTAGGGAACAATCAGACACGTCGTTACTTGATGGCATGTCTGGTAAATTGGCTTTTAAAATTGTAGCAATTACAACGTTAGTCTAATTCATGTGGCATATTGGATCCCCTTTACTGGTTATGATTATTGCACTCACTAACAAGTCCTACGAGGCAAGACATTATTTATTCAAATGTATTTATATCTGTACTTTGAGTAAAAAATCTTCAGAGCACAGAGGAAGCCATAACATCTACACACCTCGTATCGCAGGTCAAAGGTCAACCATAAACTGCCAGTAAATGCTTTACTCTGAGCAGTTTGGGTATGAGAACCATTTACCTTTTTTAGTTTTCTCTTCAAAGCTATTTGACTGACTTAACAAAGTTCATTAAACAACTTTAATTCTATATGTACGCTTGTGTCAATATTCAGCTGTTAACTTGGTGAATGCAATGTCAATACAACCAATAACAAAAATGAAGTACAAACTAAAGAGATATAATCCAGGTTATGATGAACTGGAATGTATTAATTGAATTTCTCAATGATTCATATGTGTATATATATATATAATACTTCCTTCAAGAACATGAGGAAATGCAGACGCCCTTTGCCATAGTTTCTTTCGACTGTATCTTGACACACACGTCTTACACCACACCAGCTGTATCTAAAATGCTCTCCACAGGAGGGTGTGTTTCTCTTTTCCTTTTTTCTCTGAAACCTCATGAACTGAACTTTCCACTTGGCAGTTACAGCCGCAGGCAAAATTGCTTTTTTTTCTGTGTAAACAAGCAAGTGACTTACGTTTGTGGCAACTCACCTGGTGGGGGTTGTAGTAGTACACCTTTTCCTGAAGGTGTCTTTCAGATGTTCACCTTGACTCAACCAGTTCACCAGCTGAGATTAGGCAGATCAGCAGTTGATCTAATTAACCCACGTTAAGCATTAGGTCACTGCTGATGACATAGATGTGATGTGGTCAGATAAACAAGCTTAACACTGGAGTTGCCATCCACCTGACTATTGAGAGAGACTGGTACCTCAGCAGTGTTGCATTGAGGTGAATTGACCTGTGAAGCAGAAGAAGGGTAGCAGACTTTTCTTTTCATTTGTTATGGACCTGTGCTTAACGCAGCTCGTCTCCCTCCACAGTTTCTTCTGTACTGCGAGGGAACCCGCTTCACAGAGGCGAAGCACCAAATCAGTATGCAGGTTGCCGAGAGTAAAGGCCTGCCCAAGCTCAAATACCACCTGCTTCCCCGAACCAAGGGATTCACCACCACACTGCAGTGTCTTAAGGGCACAGGTAATGTGTGGAAACCAGGTTCATCTTGCTCGGTTCACGTATGACTCGTCTGCTCTTAACCTATGTTTTTCTTTCTCACAGTAACTGCTGTGTACGATGTGACTCTGAACTTCAAAGACGACCAAACTCCGACTCTCCTGGGCATCGTCAACGGCAAGAAATACAAAGCTGACTTGAGTGTGAGGTGAGTTCCACTGATGCCCTCAAGTTACCTGTTGAATCATCACTTATTGTAATTATGCATGCAAACTGTACTTAGTTTCTTCAAAGGGAACAAGACAAATGTATTCTAAACTTGTACGCCCCCTACCAACTGCATCTTGTCCCAGAGCAATGAATGAGACCTAAGATTGCTTTGCAGCACGTTCAGCTGGGACAGCAGTCTTTTGTCTGGCCAGCTAAACTTGGAAAGACGTAGCGTTTCTTCTTTGTACTCAATAAAAAAGGAGCGCACAGCAAACTACCTTTTTTGTTGTTTTTTTGTGGTAATATAATTCATTGGACTACAGTTCATTAAACATCCCAGTGACTTTAAAGAAATCTATGGTGCAGAGTTTAAGAGCTTTAGGTGAGGGAGCCCCCTAGTGGTGAAACATCATACAAAGTGTTTTTACATCATGAAATATTTTCTGTTGGAAAAAGGTTTGGGGACCCCTGGTTTAAATGATGCTGTGATAGCCGACCGTTGCAGAGACTAACACACACACACACACACACACACACACACACAGAAATAGCATTTTTTTATATTCGTATTGCAGCAAATCTTAATGCGGAGGAAAAAAACCTGACCAAGTAGTAAAATGTGGGGTGTCCAAGACAACATCATCAGTTTCCAATGCACCTGAAGTTCACAGCATTCTTTTAAAGGTCATTCACTTTCAGCTCTGTGCATTTATATTACATCGTAGTTTAGCAAATGGTCGTCCTATTGTGTTTTCTCAGGTCTTCATGTGCTCGATTCTCACTGTCGAAAAGAAAGAGATCTGTGTCTGTTGGCTAGCTAGTGTCTCATCGTTGTACTTTTAGGAATCTCAAAGTCTGTTGCCAGTTCATGAGCATGTTGTTGTTTTTCAACCAGGCGGTTTCCTGTGGAGGACATCCCATCTGATGAGAAGGAGTGTGCAATCTGGCTGCACAAGCTCTACCAGGAGAAGGTAACTCGGGGACTGTTTAACACTGCCTAGTTAACCTGAACACTTTGAGATGCCTTCCCTCACTGGTCGTGCACTGATGAGGAGTTCCTATTCAGCTGTTTGCATGTAGACCAGACAAGTATTGAATTGTTACAGTATCAAAGGGAAAACGTCCTTAGTGCCCCTGAGGCCTCTCTGGCCCTGATACACTTAGAGTGTGATTTGAGGCATCATCAGCTGCGGTCTGTATCGTATGAAGGAGGTTACTATGCCTCTGGTGGAAAGAGCTCAAAGTGATCAACAAAAAAAATCTTCTTCCTGTCCTGCTTAGGATGCCTTACAGGAATTCTACAAAAAGGAAGGCAAGTTCCCCGGACCCACAATAACCACGCGTCGCCGGCCATGGACACTGCTGAACTTCCTGTTTTGGGCCACCCTGCTGCTTTCGCCCCTCATCAACTTTGCTTATGGAGTGGTTGTCAGTGGCTCCCCCCTCCTCATCATTGGTTTCATCATTTTCCTCGTTATAGGTAAGTAAACTCTGCAAGCGGCTCGTAGAGTGAATACTAGAAACCGCTTCCACCCTCTTGGACCAGGAGCTGGTTAGACTTTACCTGGGGGAAACGATTCACATTTCAGAAAGCACAGTTTTGGTTCAAGTTTGATTTTCCGTCCTCATTTACTCAACACTTTCTTTTTTCCTTTGCTCTCTCCTCAGCCTCGATAGCGATCCGTCGCCTCATAGGGGTCACCGAGGTTAACAAAACAGGCTCCAGTTACGGCAACCCGGAGGCCAAGAAGGAAAACTGAAGCGCGTCGCCCCCCTCCCCTCTGTGTACAGCCGTTTCTGTGCGGTCCCCCTGCAGTATCTCACCCCTACCCAACTCCATTCTCCTCCAATGTCAAGTCATTTGGCAGACAGAGGAGGAGACCCAGCCGTGAAAACATGGAGACCAGACTTAGAAATACTAATGGCACTAGTGAGAGAGAGAACATGGCGGGTCTGGGGTTCAAGCTCTCTGTTGTAACACGGAACACGAGGAGCGGGAGATGAGCACTGTATTCCCCTGTGTTTGTCTTAATCCCACAGCCTACATCCAATTTAACACCCGAGTTTAAGCTCCTAACCTGTCTGAGGTCACATGGACAGCCAGTCAGCCCATTTCCTGCTCCGCTCTCCCAACCAGCCGTCACCAGCCAATCAGGGAGAGGTGACATGCTCATTCTTTTAGCCCACAGAGCCAAGCAGATTCGTCTCAGATCTTTTTCAATCGGAACCACCGAGGGCAAAGTGTGTCTGTAACATGCAGGACGTCCCCCCCCCCCCCCCCCCTCTTCACTTAGCGGGACTTGTAATGGGAACTGATGCCTTGAGCCCCAGCCTGCTTCGCTTATGTTAAAGGGTCTTTTCACCCAGAGCGCAACACTTTTACCATTTAACTTCTCGCTGCCCGGCCAGGCGGATAGTTTGTGTGCCCAGAGTCTGCGAGCCCACACCGACGCGTCTCCTGCTCCTCCAGTACAATGTAGCTGAGTGAATTGTTGAATATGCCATAAAAGTACATTTGAAAATTTAACCGCATTGTCTTTCCAGAAACCAATGTCTCCGTCTCCGCTTGATAATTTGGTACTATTTTACTATTGCTATTTGTCGTTGTAAAACAATTAATGATGATGAAAATAACAACAACAATAACAATAGTATAAAAAAGACCACCACATTGACTTCATTGGATTATCCAAATAGAATTGTTTCTTGGAGTCGACTACAGTTTTTCATGTTTAACTTTCAATCATTTGAGCAGCACCACTGACATCATCAGTCCACCTCTTTTGTATTTGTTTAGAAGGAGAAGTCTCATGGCAGAGATCTCTGAACACATGCCACATCATCTCCAGGGCTACATACTGCACGGGTTAAGTGTCAACATCTTTTAGTTTTTTATCTCATGATTTTGGTGAACTGACCCATTGGCGTCTCGGCGTGAAGAGGCTGCTGTCGGCTCAGATAAAGCCCGGCTGTTCATCGGGGACGCCTGCCATCGGGTACAGATCTCCTCTGAAGCCCGCAGCACCAACTCCCACGGACTCATTGAAACTGTTTTTTCTTCTTTAGTTTCTATTCCTATTTTCACTTGCTTTACACAAATAGGAATGTGCATACATATTATTTAATCGTACCCCCTAAGTGTGATGATAATTTAATCGGCAATCCCAGTCCAACCACTGAAGCTGTTCACCTCTGATGCCAGTGTTGGCCGCTTCAATGCCGTTCACTCTGCTCTGTTCTGCTTCTGTGTGAATTGCAGTGTAATCAGATTACTGGAAAAAATCATGAACCGTCTTCATGTCGCCTCACAGCTGTAGGCGTGTCATTGCGTTCCAGACGGACTGCAGTAGTGATGTTTTAACCTTTGCCTTAAATCAAGCTTGCTCAGGCAAGGGATTGCTCATCCGCCGCCGCTTTAAAACGTCACCCGCCTCACACCTCTGCGCTTTGTGTGAACGGTCACCCTGTTCCTCATCTCACTGCATCAAACAGCAGTGTGCATTCATTTAATTGGATCAAGCAAATGAATAATTGAAAGCCAAATCCCAGGAAGTTGTTGGTTTGTTGCACAGCTCCATACATTTCACCATTTTTATAGTCGGTCATCCCAGAGTTGGTTGTTTTTGGATAACAAATTCAACGCTGGCTGCTGCAGTACGTGAGTGGATCTCTTCCCGTGTTAAACGCCCGTTGTCCTGGTCCAAAATACAAACAGTGGTAGCAAGACGTGGAGGGGACATGTGTCCCGCTCTCTCGTCTCCTCTCCGCCTGTGTCACACGTCGTGTTAATCCTTTAATGTGTCACCCCTCAGCAGCAATGTGTCGTGTACATCCTCTCTGGAGTCATTTCAGACCAGACCGATCTCATACAAGCCTTAATAGACAGTGCTGCTTCCCTTGTGTGTGGCAGTGTAGACGCTAACTGAGCCCCCGTTGTGTCGTCCTGTATAGAGAGCAAGTTGCCGGAATTAGTTGCCAAGCAGCTTGTCCTAACGTTAATTGAGAATTACAGAGAGATGAGACTAGGTGAAGACTGCTCTTGTGCACAAGAGCTTTGTTTGTAATCACGTCACATTTTTTACAAGAAGATACTTTGCGTCACCTGTTTGTTTACAGCTTTAGTATCTTGGAGAGATCTGATCGTATACCAACTCATGCTGTCATCCAGTAAAAGCATGAATGCTGAAAAGTTACACTAAGTATTTAGAATAACTTTTTACACTGGATGTTTTCTATTCAGTAAAGGAATATACATGGAACTTGTGGTTGCATTTTTCTTTTTCTGAGCTCTCCAATGGAATCAAATAACATTTCAAATTGACAATATAACTACTTTTTTATTTAATCAAGGGTAATTGAGTTTGTGGCACTTGTGTCAGGTTTTGTTTTTTAAGTCTATTTTAATGTTTTCTTCAATTTAAACACTTGATAATATTAAAGGATTTAATCACACAGCAACTCTTACTCTTTTGACTCATTTGTATGTGTGAGTTTCTCTGTTTGCCCAGAAGGTCGATATACAAAGACTTTAGTTTGAGCCGTTTATCTCCCTCCATTTCGTCTCATCCATCAACAGAACCATCGTCGCAGAGGCACATCTACATCTATCCGCCGCCATTTATAATGACACTTCCACAATTTGCCATTTAGATTATAACTACATGAAGAGACGGCATAAACTGAAAATATGTACAAATGGTTAAAGATGACTGTCACATTCACTTTTAGAAGTTGTAGAGATGTAAGTAGCTGTTAGCAGTCGACCTTTGTGAATGACACTAACCAATCATCCAACAAATGTCTTGAGGACATTTTGTATATATAATTAGAGGATGTGTGGCGGGATGTTGAGACTATAAATATGTACATAATGTAAATGAATGATCACTTTTAGAAATGTCAGCAATGCTCTTCTATTGTTTTTTTGTTGCAATAGTTCTTTTGAATGACCGGCTTTGACTTCAGGCTACAACCAAATGTCCCACTGTTGGAAAAGCGACAGCAGAAGAAGATTTAAACGGAGCTGTCCTCCGGGGTTCACTTAACAAAATGAGTGTTTCAGGTTTGGAGCCGTAATTGATGCCTTCAGTGACGCTTCTCTCTAATTACAGCCAGAGCACAGATTACGCTTACTTAGCAGTTTTCCAACTTTGTAATTAGTCATGGTTTCTTACTGTAGTCGATTACTTTTTTTTGCATGATGTGCATTATTGCACGGTCACTGAATCAAGTTAATTCTAACTCAGGGACTCTTTACTGAAGACTGGCAATGCAACAGCTGTGGCATTAACTCTGAACCTGAATAAAAACGCTTTCTGAGCAAGCTGAAAAAATGTGACTCTTCCTTTTTGTTAATTATTGTTTTTATTTAAAAGGGCTCATGTACAATTAAAACATAAGTTACCATGTAATGCACCAGATAGTAGCTCCAGCTAATTTGCATCTGTAGTCCCTTGACCGATCATAACAAACATGGAACAATAAGAAACGGTGCAGGATAAGACACAACAGCTTATGTGGTAAGAAGAAAACAAATGCACACAATGAGAAGCTACAGTACAACACATTACAAGTTGGTAATGCATACTATTAAAAGTAAGTGATGAAAACCAATAAAAGTAAGTAATACGAGCCATAATAATGTTGCCCTGAGTACAGCGCTGACCAGCTTTTAAAGTGCTGATAATGGTTTCCTTGCTGCTGATTTGTCCTCTTTAAAGGCCGAATGACCCTTAGTTTCAAGTCATGTTTTTTTTCTGTCCAATATCAAATTGAGAAAGTACAACTTTGTGAGGTATTACTCATCCAGAGTTTGATGTAGAACACTCATCGGGACTGTGTGGGTGTGGTTTAATCAGATTAGACTCATCAGATGGCAACAGGTCAAAGGTCACTCAAGATTCAAGGATCTATTTGCCATTTGTACCAACAGTCCAGACCCATCGGAAATCTAGTGCTGGGCTGGGAGTCAATAGTTTAGAAAATATAAAAAAAATCCTGTATAGAAGGTTGTAATATGTACAAGAAAAAGAAAGGTGCTAGTATGCACCGTTTTAAAATACAGATAGTGATAATATGTCACTCAGCCCTGATTGGTGCATAGAAGTAAATGTCATCACCTTTTTTCAAATATAGCCCCGCCCACCTCAAAGTCAAGAGAAGAGCACATGTAGAAGATTTAGAAAAGGTGTTTTTCAGTTCTAAAGGTGTGAGATGATGACATCTCTACTGATAATATGTTGATAGAGCTGTGTGACTGGCTGAGTTTGCTGGACTTTGACCACCTATCAGCGAGAAAGCTGAGTTAAACATTAAAGCGCAGCTCCACATCTAGGAAGGACAGTGAGGTCTGTGACGGCATGAAACATGGAAGAAAGGTTTGCAGTGGAGACGAGCAAAGGTATGCTGGTGGATTACATTTGGTCTTTAACACTTAACTCAGTAATAATTAGTAGCAGTGGTTCTTTTTGACTGTTATATCCTAGTTGTATAACTGTAAGTTTACAGCTGTCAAATAAGAGCAAGCAGGAGCACAGATCTGACGAATCAATCTCCCAGAAAGTTAAATTTAGTTATTATCCTTAATGAATTGAGTATGCCCAGCTGTCATGTTCACACTTCTGTTTCAAGACGTCTAATCCCTGATGGTTTACAAATTGAGATTCTTGACCTTTTCAACAACAACAACAACAACAACAAGCCAAACACAGTCCGTATTGTAGCTGGACCTTTTAATCATATAATACATAAACTACTGTTTCCATGGTCCAGAAATAACTTGTAATTGTTTCCAAATTCTTTGGAAATTGTTGGTGTGTTCTTGATATATTTCATGTTCATTCAATAAGATTGAAATACCTGATCATTTAGGATATAGTTAGCATTTACAATACCTGCATAACAGCAAGACTATATGATATGATGACACATTCACACCGCTGTTGACATATCTTATCTGCTGCCAGGGGACAAACGCTGTCTTCAGGAGCTGAGGATTGTCCTCCTGGGCAACGACTGGCTGGAAAAGAGTTTGACGGGAAACACCATCCTCGGCTGCCAGATGTTTGATATCAGCAGGGACGTGAAAATGTGTGTTCGGAGACAGGGTGCTCTTGAAAATAGGCATCCAGTTATCGTCATCAATAGCCCTGAAAGGTGGATCCACTACTCGCCCAAAGACCACGGCCTGGTGAACGACAACATGGCCACCGGGGTGACCATGTGCCCGCCAGGTCCTCACGCCTTCCTCATGGTCATACCCATCGGCCCTCTCCGAGGCAGGGAGTGGACGGTCGAGGGTGCTCTGGAGCTGCTGAGTGATACCGTGTGGAGAAACACGATCGTCATATTCACCAGATGTGAGAGACTGAGAGGGTCGTCCGTGGAAGGCTACGCTGCAAGTCACAGCTTCCTCAAAGCAGTTCTGGAGAGGTGTGGTCATAGGTACCACCTTTTGGATACAAGCATTTGGGGAGGAGATGATGACGCTCAGGTTGCAGAACTTCTGGAGAAGATTGATGCAATGGTTGCAGGAAACATAAAGGCCGGAGGAGTTGGTTGGTTGACAACAAATGAGGAATTCTCTAGAATAACTGGCAAAGAAAGGAAAGAGTTAGAAGAGAGGACGGTTCTGAGGCGGATGGATGTGCAGAAGTCCAGAAAGACACTCAGATCCCTCATGGGTAAAATATCAGTTCATCAATGAATATGTTATGGTAACACTGGATCGAATGACCATCTGTGATGTGAAAGGAATCACTTGAGGTGATGAACCAACAACGGATTGTAATGCTACTCTTGATCCTAACACTATTATGGTTCTTGGTTCTTCCAAATATTATCCAATGAAGTTCCTTAAAACAAAGCTTGCCCTTTTTTAAGAGTTCAGGCACCAGTCTATCCTATTTGATCCCTTTGTTATTGACCTTTTTCTTTTCTTTTATCAAGCAGAGTGTCCTCCGATCTCAAGGCTTCGAGTTCTCATCGTGGGGCCAAAGCAAGTTGGGAAAAGCTCAGCTGGAAACACCATTCTCGGAGAGGAAGTATTCCATGCCGAACTTCCAACCCCACAGTGTACCGAGGGACGGGGAGAAGTTCTGAAGAAGCAAGTGACTGTGGTTGAGGCTCCCGGCTGGCATGGCAGATACTGTTCTGAAGACACGCCACGGGAGGTCCGACAGCAGATGGCCCACGGCGTGTCTCTGTGTGCCCCCGTCCCCAGTGCTGTCCTGCTGGTCGTACGCAGCGATGAGACCTTCACTGAAACGGACCGCCTGAGAGCGGAGGAACACCTGAGCTCGCTTGGAGTTTGGTGTTGGACTCGAGTCATCGTGCTGTTCACTTGGGGAGACAAACTGGGAGTCACTCCCATCGAGGAGCACATCGAGAGTTGGCCTGCGCTAAAGTGGTTGGTGGACAAATGTGGGAATAGATATCAAGTGTTTGATAACTCAAACAAGGTGGGATATATCCAGGTTAAAGAACTGCTGGAAAAGATTGAGGAAACAGAGGTGGAGAATGATACTGGACAGTTATTGCATAGTTGTATTAAACTCCAAGAAACAAACCAAAAGCTGGATCAAAGCTCCAAAAAGAAAGCAAGACAGCTCAAGAAGGCAAGGAGGGACATTGATCTGCTTACACAAACAGCAATGGAGAAGGACAGCATGGTAGAGGAGGGGATTAAAACAGCTATAGAGAAAGATGAACAGATTGAAGCTCTGAAAGCGCAGAGGGAGTCAGAGGAGAAGAAAGATAGAGACTTCGAAGAAGAGATTGGCAAAGGATTAGCAGTTAAGATGGAGAACAACCAGCTTAAACAAGTAATTATAGGGAAAGAAAGAATGATAGTAAGCCTGAGTGAAACATGCGCTGCCAAAGATGATGTGATTAAAGCCACAAAGCAAAGCAGGGAGGTGGAACAAGAAGTGGCGGAGGAAAGAGTCAAGAAACACGAGCAAGAGACAGCAGTCTTTAAGGAACAGTGTGCTAAGAAAGACCAAGCTCTTGATGAAATGATGACGAATCATAAAAGAGAAGCAACAGAGCTTAAAGGGACAATTAAACGGCTAACGAGAGAAAATAAAGATACAAAGAAGGTGTTGAAGGCCACAATCGAATGGATGCAAAGGCACTATCAGAAGAAAGAATTTGATAAAACAGATGGGACTAAAACTGTGGAGTTTAACAAAAGTAACCTACACAGGAAAACAATGACGGACATCAAGTCATTAGAGGAGCTTGCCCGACAACAAAAATGGCCGTTCGCAGTGCAACTGAGCCACCATGAGAAAGAAGAAGCTAAATCAAGTGAGTACAAACTCATCAGCAGCCAAGATTCTGAGTGATATGTCTCCGGTGTGAATACTGAACTAAATGTAACCTTTTTTATTCACAGAGACAGAAAAGATAAGACTGGTTGTGTTGGACAATGACATCATGCTACACAAGAAGGTGAGCAAAATGGATTTTCTCAGGGTGCAGACGGGCAATAAATGGAAGCACTTTGTCATGAGCAATGAACAAGATACCTGCAGTTGCCACTAGTTTCATGTTTCACTAGTGTGTGTGTGTGTGTGTGCGTGTGTGTGTAGATGTATATGGGTGTGTGAATGTGTATGTATGTGTATGTATATATATATATATATATATATATATATATATATATATATATATATATATATATATATATATATATATCTGTGTATATATATATATGTGCATGTGTATGTGTATATATGTTTGTGTGTATATCTATGTATATATTTATATGGGTATATGTACAGTATATGATTCTCTGAATTAAGTTTTCTCGTGAAATCATAGGTTAGGGCACTTATAAGCTTGATAGCTTCAGCCTTGACCATTTCGATTAGCCGCTTTCTTCTTTTGTTGTAAAATCTTGATTTTGGTATGTTACCGAAATAAACTAAACTAAACTAAACTAAAGACGCTTGTCAGTAAGCGGTCCGTTGCTCATACAGGGGTCCATTACCAGGGGAGTGGATGCAGGAACACGTCGGGTCCAGCACGCCATGCGGGGGTTCAGGGGAGACAATGGGGAGCTCTGCTCTGCTGACGCAGCCTTGACCTCGATTTTACTACATTAAATAGATAAAAGAGGCCCCGCCCTGAGGAAGAACAGCAGGAGTCCCCCCCCTCCCAGCACCACTACTGTCTTACCTACCCACCCTGCACGTGTCACGGTTATTGCATTCAAATCTGAATTTTCACCATCGATTTTGTTTTTTCAAAGAAGAGAGAACAATATTTTATAAGTGAAGCAGGGATTTGGGGATGGTTTAGTTCAACTACTTGTAATTTAATCCTCCTCTCCCTCTACTAACCAGCTTCCTCTGCTACATAGACATACACTTACTTACAGATTCTTTATCAAGTGTAAGATATAGTGCATTTAACGTATACTAATTCAGTCATTCGTATTGGGTCCGTAGAAAGAGACTGCTAACCAAGTGTGGCAACTTGAGGCTGACTGGACTCCTTCGTGTCTGAGGGCAGGAGGCGCTGCACTGGGAGCTGTATTCGGGGCTCTTGCTGGCTCCTCCAGGGGGACCACAGGGGTGAGCACCAGGCTAGCTGTGGGAGCTGCTGCGGGGGCTCTGCTGGGCAGCTTACTGGTCCAAGGAGCCGGGCTCCAGCAGGAGGAAACGGAGGCAGACAACAACACGATGTAAATCTCTACCGTGAGACTAATTAGTAGCAGAAGGTCTCGGGGGAATTGAACTGTTATTCCATGCGTTATTTCTCCATCAAGCAAAGTCTGTACATATTCACACCAGGTATTACAACATCTGTGTGGATGTTTGTTTAAAAACAATTATAATGTAGAAATGAATCTAAACAATTAAGCTTTACTTGGAATATTTGCATGAATGGAAAAAGCTACACTCATATATATATATATATATGTATTATGTGTATATTCAAGTTTCATTGAATAATTCATCACGGTTCAACTGGTGTGTGTTTAACATAACTGCTCAATGCCGTGGGTTGAATACAAACATGTTCTATGAATTATATTCACAAAGAGGCCCAAATAAAAACTTTAGTCAAAAGTTTATATTTATTTCTACTTCTTCTGATACATCCAAGAGAGGTGTTTGTGTGTCTGCATGTCAGGATATTTATAACTTTATACGATGTTGTTTCACAAATATACATGAATAAAGGCACTCAGATTTCATACAACCTCAGAACAAAAAACATATATATATATATATATATATATATATATATATATATATATATATATATATATATATATATATATATATTGAGGCCTGCTTTCTTCAGACACATGGGATGTCAAAAATTCTAACATATCTTGAATATCTAGAATTTTTCTTTAACATATTAAATGTAATTGTCTAACCAGGGACATATTAGTTTCAGCTAGATGATGTGTATACACTACAAGATTATATGTGTTACATTACTTCCTTTGAGTAAACAAACAATATAATACGTACATTAGAGTTGAACTGTGATTTTGTTTTCAACATACACAAAACCTAAAATTCTGTTTCGTACCTTTGTCAGTTTGAATCCATATATTAGAGGATTCATCACTGGAGGAATGAGCAGGAATTCTATAGCAATGAAGTTTTGAATGCTCTGAGGTAAATCTGTGGAGCCAAATCGTGTATACATCAAATCAAAAAGTATGACAACAAGGAATGTGACTAAAGAGACTAAATGAGGCACACATGTCTGCATAAACTTTGCCCTGTCATCTTTGGACCTCACACAAGTTCTAATCATATGCATGTAAGTCCAAACTGTGAATAAACCATGAGACACATAAATGATAATGGTTGCATATGAGAGAATATTACTTGAAATAGTGTCGGTGCCAGGGCAAGTGAGTTTTACAATTAGCCAGTTCACACAAAAGAGTTTAGGAATTTCTGAACCACATAACTTTAACGTGGATGTCAAAACAATACTTATAGAAAAGATGCAAAAAGGTGTTAGCCAGGAGAAACATATGAGCTGAGAGAGCCTCGTCTTTGTCATGACTGAGTTGTAGTGAAGTGGTCGACATATAGCCAGATATCTGTCGTAGGCCATGACTGCTATAATGGATAATTCACAGCAGGCAAACGAATACATGACAAAAGCCTGTAGAAGGCATCCTTCATATGAGATCTGTTGAGAGGAAGACAGCAGATCTAAGAGCAGTTTGGGGTAGAAACCTGTGCTCCCATAAAGTCCATTAAAGCAAACACTGCACAAAAGGATATACATGGGTTCATGTAGGTTTTGATCTGAGATAACGATCATGATGATAGAGATATTTAAAAACAAGATCATACAGTAATACAGTAAAGTAAGTGAAAATATAGCAATTCTGTAATTCACTGTCTCATTTAGCCCTGAGAGAATGAAAATTCCTACGACAGAAACATTATCCATAGTGTATAGAGCAAATTATCACTGTTTTAAAACATATTCAAATTGTATAAGTCCAGTATCACAACATACATGAAGTGGTTGCAGAGTGTAAGGCAGGAAGGTGCCGTGTGCTCTGACTCTGGTCTCCCTCCACCAAACTTATTAATAACAGCTTTGACTATGACATCACCACACGTGGGAATTTAAACTTTGATCATTAGTCCAGGAACACTTGAGGATGAGTGATTACAAAATACTACTGGACTAATCTCTCAGACATGAACAAAATAAAATGTAGAATGTATTTATTGCATCTGTCAAAACATCTGCAACTACATTACAAATGCAAAATATGTATCACATCAAATCTGTCTTCTGATGGTAATACATTTGATTGCAGAGGCGAGGTGTTGTTATCTCATCGGTTTTGGTCATGTGTGGGCAGCTTTGAGTTGCAACCATTGATCCTTTTCATTATAATATTATAGTACTGTAGATTTCATGATGTCATCAGAAATAAAATTGTAATAATTAATTAAAATGATTAGTTTAAGTGTAAAATGGCTTAGGACAATGGAAGTATATGTTCACATGCTCATTTATGTATTATACATTGTTGCAGCAATTTGTGGGTTGGATTAAAGATCCCTCGGATATAAGCAATATATCCCCCAAATGCCATAGTTCTGTAGTTTGTGGTTGTAGTTGCATGAGGCTGAAATTAACCTAGAGATCATCAGCTTTTAAATGGTCTCACTAAGTGAATCGCTACTATGAGGCCTACCTACGCTTGCAGTGGACTTAATCGTGACCGCCAGGATTGGACAAACTCATTTAACATGCTACCTGGCTGACGACGGGAATTTGGCAAATTTACAGAGGACTAAAGAAAGGTGACAGAAGCAGATACAGAACAAGTTTCTTTGTCATGCTAATTTAAAGGCATCAATCAGCAATATCGTGACTGAAATATTCTAAAAATCTTTGTAGATTTGTGGGTATTTCCAGCTGTGGCATTTCAAGCTCTGCATCTGCTCTGTTAAGCGCAGCTGCAGAGTGGATTGAGCAAGGGGTGTGGTTCAGGGAACAGAGGCGAGACGATATCTAATTGGCATCAGCTGATCAATCAGCCCCAGCTGTAAATAATCTGCGTTTGTGTCTATCTCTTCTCTATAAAGAGCAGTACTGACTGAGACGCGGGAGAGGGAGCTTGGCCGTGAGGTCTTATCCGGCCGCCAGTGATATAACGCTTTGTGAAATAAAAAGTTTTGTTAAAACATAACAATCCGTGTTGCTACCTCCATATTTAGTCCGTTACTCACGGGATAATAGAGAAAGCTGATACAATGGAGCCCAACGTGGGGCGGCCAGATGGTGCACCGAGAGCAGCAGCCAGAGGAGCTGCCCCAGCCAATCGTGGAGCTGGGGCAGATGCTGGCGGGGATCGTGGCCATGCAGAGGGACCAGGCGGAGTCCAACCGTCAGTTCCTGAGGGAGGTCAAGATCCAGGCAGAGAGGCAGGCTTTTGCCATAGAACAACTGGACGCCCAGACAGCTGCAGCTCCCCCTCTGCGCTTACAGGGATGACCCTGCATCGGATGGTTGCAGGGAATGACGCACAGCCCTTCCTTGACTATTTCAAGGCAACAGCAGAGGCATGTGGCCGGCTGCCGAGTGGGCGGTCCGGCTCCTGCCTCTTCTGGCCGGGTAGGCACAGACAGCAGCCCTTGGGCTTCCCCTGGCTGCCAGGCAGAGGTATGTGGACGTACGTAAGGCCGGGATCGACCAACTGGGACATTCGCCAGAGGACCACTGAGAGACGGACCTAATGACCGGCCATCCGCTTTTGCGCACTGGCTAAGGGATGCTGATGCGGAAAGTGGTGGAAAAAGGTGGTCCTCAAACAGTAGCTTGCCGGTCCCAACGTCAAAGTGGGGCCGTTGCCACCGCCCTTCGGCCCTAGAGACCACCATCCCCCTGACAGAGGACCACATAATTTATTTGTCACACACACACGGCAAACCGCAAGACTGCACGACTGCGCCTCTGCTCACTTCTCCCTCTCAAACTCCAGCTCTGCTGCCCTTTTATATGAGCAGCATCAGCTGCCGACTGATAACCAACCAGCCAAGGCCAAATTGGGGACAGCTGCCACAGTGATCCATAGGCCAGGGAAGCAGAAGGCTGTGGTCGACTTCCTACCCTGCGGGGAGGGGGAGTAGGTTAGGCCGGATATTGCCCTGGCCTAAGTCGGGCGGTGAAGGTATGTGGCATTGGGGTGTGGTTTAGCACAGCTGAAGAGTGGATTGAGCAGGGGGTGTGGTTCAGGGAACAGTGCCGAGACAAGGGCCGTTTCTCAATCATTACATTACATGTCATTTAGCTGACGCTTTTATTCAAAGCGACTTACAATCCTGTTACATTCATACACCGTAGACGCAGCTACAGGGAGCAATTCAGGGTTATGTGTCTTGCTCAAGGACACATCGACTAGGGCGAGGATCAAACCTCCAACCCCGTGATTGAAAGAAGGGCCTGCTACCCACTGACCCACAGTTGCCCCAATCAGCGTACTTGTGCGTCCTTTCCTTTACTTGTGGACTCATGAAACGTCATCAGTCTCAGCCCGGGTACATGTTCCAATTCAAAGTTTGCTTCTTGCAATGCACGGTCAAAACGCCCGGATGTGACTTGATCCCCCCACTTTCCGGAGGATGCATCAGAGGAGACTTGTGCGTACTCTGGCCAGCAGATATCCCACAATGCATTTCACCAGCAACTGGAAACAATAGCGGAGGAGAAAATAAACTACTGACAGATGACTTTTTATAAATACTACTGTTGTTGAGTCAGGAATGTCATTTTAGGTTGTTTTGTTTATCCGACTGTAAAAAATAATTTACACTGAATAATTAGAATAAAGTCAGGAGCAAGAACAGCTGATGTGGTGACGTCATCAAATAAGCAGCCGTTCCAATCGCAGAAAGACCGTTGTCCCGTCCTCCCGTCCTCCGGAGTCTGGACTCCCAAGACCAGACTCCAAAAGAACACAAGTCTGCAGTTGTGTACTTTGAATTGAAAAACGGCCATGGTCTAATCGGCTGATCAATCAGCCCCAGCTGTAAATAATCTGTCTGTGTGCTTGTGCCATCTCTTCCCTATAAAGAGCAGTAGGAACTGAAAAGAGGAATAGGGAGATTGGGCGTGATGTAATGCTATATGTGAAATAAAAGGTGTTGTTAAAACATAACCATCCGTGTTGCTGCCTCCATATTCAGTCCGTTACTCACAGGATAACAGGGAAATCTGTTACAGAAGTACTTTATTGTCGGATACAAAACAATAACAGAGAAGAAGTTGTTGGAAGTGGAGTAATAGATCTCAGGCTTATGCCAAAAATGCTCATTCGCATCAATATAAGAATAACGTGCATTTATAAAATGTGAATTTAAACATAAAATTGTGCACAAGTTTAAAAATGGGGATAACTTTAACAAAACGAGTTAAAAAAAATGTATGTTAATAGACAGTAATTGCATAATTAATAAACATTATAATACGGGTTGATGAAATCAAGCATTCTGATTGGTTGAGAGTGAGTCACGGGGTGTGTTATATTCAGCCCATAATGTACAGTAAAGGGGCGTGTTCCATATCAATGCGCACTAAAACTAAGGTTAGCTTTTGCGCGACCGTTAGTTGTCATTTCAAATAAATCCTGCGGCTCCCTTCAAAGCTACTGGGCACCAAATCTCAATGAAAGACAGAGTTGGAGTGAATATCCAGCTGGAGACGGCATTTCAACACGGAGCCACCAGCAAAGAGAGAACAGTGGTCGGAGGCGATGTCATCAGAGACGAAGAGGACGAGGATGATTAATGGAGATATCCAAATCAACATAAGTTAAACCAGGGCTCTCAAGTTTTGAAGACAGGCAAGCGTGACATTACATGACCAGCGACAGGAAAGTGACCCACGGCGAGCGTTGAGACGTGGGTCTGAGCTGGACTCCTCCGCAGAGAGAGCGGCTCATGTTGGCGCTGCGGCACATTAAAACATTAAATGGCCGAGTTTTTTCAGCGTGAGAAATACGATGTGTGGCGCGAATGCGTGACTTAAGACCGAAATGCGTGAGTCTCACGCTCAATGCGTGAGACGTGAGAACCCTGATAAGTCAGCCTTAACAGCAGCCGAGTGTTAGTCTATCGAGTCCTAAGTCGCTCGTAACTATAGTTTAGTAAACAGCATGTATAGCTAACATAGACCCAGTGCCTACGAAACATTTAATAAATATTATTTTATTGAAAGTGTCCCATTGTCATTGTTGTTATTTTAAAGGCAACTTTCATCAAATGAGCAATTTGAATTAATGAGATGTTGCGAGAACTAGCTACTATCTCCCCTCCTTTAGCTAGGCTAACGAATGTAAACAATGCTGTTCGTCCGTTAGCCACACGGAGGGGACTACTTTCACACGGAGGGGACTATTTTCTCTCAGCTACTGAAATGCGATGCATAACTTTGGTTGGCAACAACTATTTTGTGCTGAAAGGCAGCTTACTATTTACTTACTATTTATAATGTCGCTGGTGACCGTATTATAAAAGCAATAAGGGACTCGAGGCATTACTTTGCAACACCCTTGAACACGTACTTTATTGACGTCAAAGTAATGCCTCTCGTCCCTTATTGCTTAAGTAAGGTAAACAGGGAAATAGTTATAGTAAGATTAAGTATGGAAACAAACATTGTTAGATATGTTTTTGTTGAATCTTAAACGGATGTACTTCATTCAAGTGTGTTTAAGAAATAAGAAGTTGAGTTCTTTTTCATGTGGTGATGAATTAAATATTCAGTCATGGATGAGGCACCACGACCAGGAAGCTCCAGTTCAGACGGTCACATTTATAAAAATAGGTTATGCAACTAACATCATCTGGCCGAGTTAATTCAGGAGGTTAATGTGCACAAGTTTAGGCATGTTTGACTAAATTATATTGAAATATCAGAATGAGGAGCAGGGACATTACAACGATGAAGGAAAATTGGTTCTTTTTAAATGGAGCTTTTGTTCATTAAAATGTTTCTAACAATTTCTTTGTTTACAATAATTGCATTTACATGCAGGGGAAAATCATAAAAATGTCACACTTTGTTACTCAACATATATTGAGGCCTGTTCTAACCAGATTGGGACTTTCTGCAGACATTTTCAGAAAAACTGTAACCCAGAGATCAGCAAAAACCTGACTTTTGAAACCGCTGAAGACCACCTTAGTTGACACAAGCCTGCAGGGAGCCAGTGCAGACAGCGGCATAGATAAACATGAGAGTATCTGTTGCGCGAGAACCATGAGGGAAGAACATGCGACACGTTCGCTGACTAGATGTTAGTCAACATATATTGAGTGTTGTATTCAGTTATATTGAGCAGATTGGGACATGCTGCAGTCATCATGATCCATCCTCGAACATCACTTGTTTTTCTTGCTGGAATAAATTAGAGATTAAACTCAGTGGATGATGTCATTTTCTTTTAAAGTTAACAAAACCTAAAATTCTGTTTCGTATCTTTGTCAGTTTTAATCCATATATTAGAGGATTCATCACTGGAGGAATGAGCAGGAATACTATAGCAATGAAGTTTTGAATGCTCTGAGGTAAATCTGTGGAGCCAAATCGCATATACATCAACTCAAAAAGCATGGCAGAAATGAATGTGACTAAAGAGACTAAATGAGGCACACATGTCTGTATAAACCTTATCCTGTCATCTTTGGACCTCACACAAGTTCTAATCATATGCATGTAAGTCCAAACTGTGAATAAACCATGACACACATAAATGATAATTATTGCATATGAGACAATATTACTTGAAATAGTGTCAGTGCCAGGGCAAGTGAGTTTGATAATTACCCAGTTCACACAAAAGAGTTTTGCAATTTTTGAACCACATAACTTTAGTCTTGACGTGATCAGAACGTTAATGGAAAAGAGGAAGAAAGGTGTTAGCCAGGAGAAACATATGAGCTGAGAGAGCCTCGTCTTTGTCATGACTGAGTTGTAGTGAAGTGGTCGACATATAGCCAGATATCTGTCATAGGCCATGACTGCTAGAATAGATAATTCAGAGCAGGCAAACGAATACATGACAAAAGCCTGTAGAAGGCATCCTTCATATGAGATCTGTTGAGAGGAAGACAGCAGATCTAAGAGCAGTTTGGGGTAGAAACCTGTGCTCCCATAAAGTCCATTAAAGCAAAAACTGCACAAAAGGATGTACATGGGTTCATGTAGGTTTTGATCTGAGATAACGATCATGATGATAGAGATATTTAAAAACAAGATCATACAGTAATACAGCAAAGTAAGTGAAAATATAGCAATTCTGTAATTCACTGTCTCATTTAGCCCTGAGAGAATGAAAATCCCTATGACAGAAACATTATCCATGCTGTATTGAGCAAATAATCACTGTTTTAAAACATATTCAAATTGTATAAGTCCAGTATCACAACATACATGAAGTGGTTGCAGAGTGTAAGGCAGGAAGGTGTCGTGTGCTCTGACTCTGGTCTCCCTCCACCAAACTTATTAATAACAGCTTTGATATGACATCACCACATGTGGGAATTTAAACTTTAATCATTAGTCCAGGAACACTTGAGGATGAGTGATTACAAAATACTAGTGGACTAAAATGTATAATGTATTTATTGGGTCATCTGTCAAAAAATCTGCAACTACATTACAAATGCAAAATATGTATCACATCAAATCTGTCTTCTGATGGTAATACATTTGATTGCAGAGGCGAGGTGTTGTTATCTCATCGGTTTTGGTCATGTGTGGGCAGCTTTGGGTTGCAACCATTGATCATTTTCATTATAATATTATAGTACAGTAGATTTCATGATGTCATCAGAAATACAATTTTAATAATTAATTAAAATAATTAGTTTAAGTGTAAAATGGCTTAGGACAATATGATGGAAGTATATGTTCTCATGCTCATTTATGTATTATACATTGTTGCAAAAATTTGTGGGTTGATACAATTTGTTACACAGATTTGGTTCTGACAATTTTTGCTAATTGTGAATGTATAAAAAGCGATTAAAGATGCCTCAGATATAAGCAATACATCCCCTGAACGGAGTGAATGCATATCAGTGTGTTGAAAGTTTGTGTGTGAGTGGCCTGGTTTGGCATCCTCCCCAGGCCACAACAGACAGAGTTCTCAGTCAGAGCAGGCCTATTCAACTAGCGGCCCGCGGGCCGGATACGGCCCGTTTTAATTTAACTCCGGCCCGCCCGACTGCCTGCAAATCAGTCTAGCTTGGTAGGAAAAAATAAAACTGACGGACACGCCTCTTTTATACATCGAGACATCTGACCCAGAGCCGTTGTGTTTCACTGTTGCCTCCACCAGACCTGTATGGTGACATCGTTATGTTACGCCCCCGTGTTGGTTGCCGTAACCCACTCTCACCAGCGCTCTGGTCTGACCACTGAAACACGGCGCTAGCTGACGCTACCATTAAGCTGCAACACGTCTCTCTCAAAGCCTAAGCGTCGGGAAGTTGTCTGCAGGGCTCTCAAGTGTCACGCATTGAGCGTGAGACTCACGCCTTTCGGTCTTAACTCGCGCACTCTCGCCACACATCGTATTTCTCACGCTGAAAATGCTCTCGGCTATTTAATGTTTTAATGTGCCGCCGCCGCAGCGCGCAAACACGAGGTGGAGAAATCAAGCGCTCCTCTGGAGGTCAGCTGTTAGTTGCCACTTATCAGCCAATCAAAAAATAGAAGTGGGCTACACAACAGCCAATCAGAGAACAGCAAACGTATCTGGATAAGATTTAATCCAGCAACCAATGAAAGTAAAGCATCCAGGAATCCGCGCGACTGAACTCCTAAAGTTTTGTTCTGCGGGGGGGGGGGGGGGGGGGCTAAATAGAAGTGGGCTACACAACAGCCAATCAGAGAACAGCAAACGTATCTGGATAAGATTTAATCCAGCAACCAATGAAAGTAAAGCATCCAGGAATCCGCGCGACTGAACTCAAGTTTTGTTCTGCGGGGGGGGGAGGTCCTGGGGAGACAACAACAGGTGTCTCACTACAGCGATCTTCAGGGGAGTGTTGTTCCAGTAACGGCCCTGGCAAAGACCCGTTCTGGTTGAGGGAGCCCGAAAGCAGATACGGTTGGGATTGTTTGGTCTACCAGTAGCTGCATTCAATTTGCGTAACAACTTTCCCTCCATTTTTCTCCCGTTCTCCAATAGATTTCCAAATCGATCATGCAGCCTTAGGGGGCTTTGAACAGCTGTCCCCGTTTCCTTAATTTTCCGATAAACCAGGGAAGCGCCAAATCCAAACAGCAGAAATCCTGTAATCATAGTTCCGAATAGGTAGATGTCTTCTACGTGCTCCACGGAAAGGGCAGCTAGGCACACGACACGCGACGATTGTGTAACCAGCTGCAAACGTCCCGGCAGGACAGGCAGGTTCCCCCGAACCCGAGTTCCTCGTCAATGACGAGGAAGATGGTGTCAATTGCGTTGAGTGACCAGTTGATCACGACCATGGCTTTTAGTTCGAAGAGCGATGCGGAGAGAGTCTCTCAAGTATAAGACAAGACAAGACATGACGAGAGGAGCCAAGCAGGGAGGAAGGTCATGGGGAGGGAGATTCTCAAATGCCAGGGCAGGAGTGTTGGAGGTGCGGGCAGCCCGGACACCGAGGGTATACATCAGGTGATGGTTGATTCAGCTGTTATTAATTCAATTTCAATTCAATTCAATTCAGTTTATTTGTATAGCCCAGTTTCACAAATTACAAATTTGTCTCAGAGTGCTTTACAATCTGTACACATAGACATCCCTGACCCAAAACCTCACATCGGACCAGGAAAAACTCCCAAATAACCCTTCAGGGGGAAAAAAAGGGAAGAAACCTTCAGGAGAGCAACAGAGGAGGATCCCTCTCCAGGATGGACAGATGCAATAGATGTAATGTGTACAGAAGGACATATTTAGAGTTAAAATACATTCAAGGAATCTGACAGAGTTTATCAATAGTTCATATTTAGGCATATTCCACGATGGAGAGTTTGGAGACCTCCCAAGTGGAGGAGTGGGCGGAGTCCCAGCAGGGCAGTGGCACAGCTGGCGACAGGAACTCACGATCCAACCATTGAAGGTCCATCAGCAGATGGAATCTATGCCGTCTCATAGGGTCCGATGACCCCATGAGACGTGAAGTCAGAAGGACTCCGGGGAGAAAGCAGAGTTAGTCATGTGTGATTGAGAGATGAAGATTCATCCATAGGAGAAAGAAAAGAGGAGAGAGGTGCTCAGTGCATCCTAAACATCCCCAGCAGCTATAAGCCTATACCAGCATATCCAGGGGCTGGACCAGGGCAAACCTGATTCAGCCCTGACTATAAGCTCTGTCAAAGAGGAAAGTCTTCAGTCTACTCTTGAATGTGGTGACTGTGTCTGCCTCCCGGACTGAAGGTGGAAGCTGGTTCCATAAAAGAGGAGCTTGATAACTAAAGGCTCTGGCTCCCATTTTACATTTTAAGACTCTCGAACTACAAGTAGCCCGCATTTAGTGAGCGCAGCTCTCTGGTGGGCGATACGGTACTACAAGCTCTTTAAGATATGATGGTGCATCACCAATTAAGGCTTTGTAAGTTAAGAGAAGAATTTTAAAAGTGATTCTTGATTTTACAGGGAGCCAGTGCAGAGCAGCTAGTGCAGGAGTAATGTGATCTCTTTTCTTAGTTTTAGTGAGAATACGAGCTACAGCATTCTGGATCAACTGGAGGGACCTAAGAGACTTATTAGTGCAGCCTGATAATAAGGAGTTGCAGTAATCCAGTCTCGAAGTAACAGCGTGAACCAATTTCTCTGCATCTTTTGAGACAAGATGTGCCTGATTTTTGAAATATTACGTAGATGGAAGAATGCAGTCCTTGAGATTTGCTTTATGTGGGAGTTAAAGGACAAGTCCCGATCAAAGATAACGCCGAGATTCTTTACAGTGGTGTTGGATGCTAGAGTAATGCCATCTACAGAAATCACATCACCAGATAATTGATCTCTGAGGTGCTCAGGGCCGAGTAGAATTACTTCGGTTTTGTCTGAGTTTAACATCAAGAAGTTGCCGGTCATCCATGTTTTTATGTCACTAAGACATGCTTGAATTTTAGTGAGTTGGTTAGTCTCCTCTGGTTTTATCGATAGATATAGTTGAGTATCATCTGCATATCAATGAAAGTTTATAGAGCGTTTCCTGATAATATTGCCCAAAGGAAGCATGTATAAGGTAAATAGAATTGGTCCAAGCACAGAACCTTGTGGAACTCCGTGACTAACGTTGGTGGTCATTGAGGCTTCATCGTTTACAAATACAAACTGAGATCGATCTGATAAATAGGATTTAAACCAACTTAGGGCGGTGCCTGAAATACCAATCGACTGCTCCAGTCTCTGTAATAGGATGTTATGGTCAATGGTGTCGAATGCAGCACTAAGGTCTAACAAGACCAGTACAGAGAGAAGTCCTTTATCTGCTGCCATTAAGAGGTCATTCGTAATCTTCACCAGTGCTGTCTCTGTGCTGTGGTGTTTTCTAAATCCTGACTGAAACTCTTCAAATAAACTATTCTGATGTAGAAAGTCACACAACTGATTTGCGACCACTTTCTCAAGGATCTTAGAGAGGAAGGGAGGTTAGAGATCGGTCTGTAGTTAGCCAAAACCTCTGGATCCAGAGTGGGCTTCTTCAGGAGAGGTTTAATTACAGCTACTTTGAAGGAATGTGGTACGTGGCCTGTTAACAAAGACACATTAATAATATCCAAAAGAGAGCTGCCAATTAAAGGCAAAACGTCTTTAAGCAGCCTAGTCGGGATAGGGTCCAAGAGACAGGTAGACGTGTTAGAAGTAGAAACCATTAAAGATAATTGGTCACGGTTGATGGGAGAAAAGCCATCTAAATATATACCAGGACATACAGGGGTTTCCAAAGCCATTCCACTTGAGGACAGATTGGCACTGGTTAAGGGCAAGAGATTATTAATCTTGTACCTAATAGTTAAAATCTTCTCATTGAAGAAGTTCATAAAGTCATTACTACTGAGGTCTATAGGAATACTGGGCTCCACAGAGCTGTGACTCTCTGTCAGCCTGGCTACAGTGCTAAAGAGAAACCTAGGGTTGTTCTTATTCTTCTCTATTACTGATGAGTAATATTCTGCTCTGGCATTGCGGAGGGCCTTCTTATAAGTTTTAAGACTATCTCGCCAAACTAAGCGGATTCTTCCCGATTAGTTGAACGCCAAATGCTTTCAAGCTTTACGTGACGTTTGCTTTAATGTGCGGTCTGAGGGTTTTTCAGGAGCAAACCTTCTCTTCCTCACTGTCTTCTTCTTCAGAGGGGCTATCGAGTCCAGTGTAATTCTCAGTGAGCCTGTGGCACTATCAACAAGATGATCAATCTGGGACGGACTAAAGTTAGACCAGGAGTCCTCTGTTATATTGAGACATGGTATTGAATCAAGTGCAGAAGGAATCGCTTCTTTAAATTTAGCTACAGCACTGTCAGTTAGACATCTGGTGTAGAAACTTTTGACTAGCGGTGTACACTCCGGTAGTATAAACTCAAAAGTTATAAGGCTGTGGTCTGACAGAAGAGGATTCTGTGGGAAGACCTTCAAATGCTCAATGTCAACGCCATATGTAAGAACAAGATCAAGCGTGTGGCCAAAGCTGTGAGTGGGTTTCTGTACTCTCTGACGAAAGCCGATC
This sequence comes from Liparis tanakae, assembly GCA_036178185.1. Lineage (NCBI taxonomy): Eukaryota > Metazoa > Chordata > Actinopteri > Perciformes > Liparidae > Liparis > Liparis tanakae. Next base: position 16,543,289 of record CM070107.1, read on the forward strand.
GAGTCCAACAATGAGATGAATGCAGTACCTAGGCAATCATTATCAACATCCACATGAATATTAAAATCTCCTACAATAATAACTTTATCAGTTTTAAGAACCAAACTTGATATAAATTCTGAAAATTCTGATATAAACTCTGAATATGGACCGGTGGCGGTACAGAATCACAAATAGAATCGGCTGTAATGTTTTCCAGGTTGGATGTGAAAGACTAAGAACAAGGCTTTCAAATGAGTCGTAATTTAATTTAGGTTTAGGATTTATTAAAAGGCTCGAGTCAAAGATGGCTGCTACTCCACCTCCTCGACTGGTGTCTCGAGGAATGTGAGTATTAACATGACTTGGAGGAGTCGACTCATTTAGGCAGACATATGCTTTATGGCGCAGCCAGGTTTCAGTTAGACAACATAAATCAATGTGATTATCTGTTATTAAATCATTTAGTAACACAGCTTTAGATGACAGAGATCTAATATTTAGGAGACCACATTTAATAGTCCTGTTTTGTTGCACTGCTGAAATAATGGTGTTAACTTGTATAAGGTTATTGTGTACGACTCCTCTTGTGTTTACTTTAGATTTATTTAATTTAAGTGGCCGTGGGACAGACACAGTCTTCACAGTCTCTATTCTAGAGTAATGGATGGGTAACTGCTTGACAAGAAGAGCAGAGAAGGGTGTTAAACTACAACTCTGCTCCGGTTCCTGATCTGAACCCCGGATTGTCATGGATTAGGTCCGGTGATCAACGTGGTCATATTCGCAGAAATGAGACGCGCTCCTTCCAACGTGGGATGGACGCCGTCCCTCCTCATCAGATCAGGTTTTCCCCAGAAAGTCTTCCAGTTGTCTACGTAGCCCACCTTATTCGCTGGGCACCACTTCGACAGCCAGCGGTTGAAAGACGACATACGGCTATATAATTCGTCAGTTTTCAAATTTGGGAGAGGGCCAGAGAAAATTACGGTGTCCGACAACGTCTTGGCATAAGCACACACCGATTCCACATTCATTTTACTGACTTCCGACCTACGGGCTCGGGCGTCGTTACCACCGGCATGTATTACAATCTGACTGTACCTACGCTCATCCTTAGCCAGCAGCTTCAATTGTGTTATTACCCACAGTGTCAAGGGGATTAACCCTCTGCCAAAATCCAGGCCATCCAGGCTGGCTTGACTGCACCGGGTTTTGTGCGTCCCTTTAAAGTGGAGGTAGACGCCAGTGCTCATGGTGCAGGCGCTGTTCTTTTACAGGAAGATGATCATGTTATTGACCATCCTGTGTGTTGCTTTTTGAGGACATTTAAAGCCCCACTATGTAACTTTTTCACCTTAAAATAACAGCTTGAAAAAAATTGTGCCGCTACAATGACTTATAATATGTTGATTTGCTCCTCCGCCACTGCCATCGGGGGTCTGTGGCCAGAAAACTGCTGAATGTAAGATGGTTGGTAACGACCCGGTACTTCCGGTTGAGGAACAGGAAGTACTTAAACTTGCTGTCTGGCAGTGATTACCAACGTCATATAGTGCCAGTACACGCTCGCAGGTGACTTTTTATTTGTTCCGCTACGAGACGAGTACAAACAGAATGACATGCCGCGGCTGAACGGCTCGCTGCGGCTGCTGAGACACGCTGCTGGTAGCGCGCATTGATCAGCTGTTCGATCAGCTGTGAGGGCAGAGCCTGAAGAGCCATATATGGCTCGAGAGCTAGACGTTAAATACCTGAAGGGGGCGCTACAGGGGAAAAGTTACATAGTGTCACTTTAACAAACATCAAATGAATTACAGCACTCTCGAAAGGAAGCTTTGGCTTTGCTTTTGGCAATGCAGCACTTAGAGGTGTATATTGGTTCGAGCTCGACCCCGGTCCGGGTATATGCCGACATTAATCCACTTGTGGTGTTTCGTATGCGAAACAAAATCAACATCTGATGCACTGGTCTCTACGGCTACACGACTTTAACATCGAGATTCATCACATTAGAAGGACTGATAAAGTTGTGGCGGATAGGGTGTTGAACAAACTTTTCTTCGAGGGAAGAAATGTTTAGGTGTGGGGATGTTATAACCCAGTGTCAAGGGGATTAATAGTATTGTTCACCTCGCTGCCTGAGGGGGGTTGCTGTGTGTTATGTGTTTTGCTTTTCTTTTTTTCAGGTAATTGGATGGCTATTTAGGAGGGAACCTGTGTTGCCGGCCCTTCCCCTCCAGCTTCCGGGCCATGCGGTGCAGCACAGTTCTGTGGGTGTTGGGGTTATTTAGCGTGTCGGTAGGGGTTAGGAGCCCTTTTGTTTAACCCTGTTTTTCGCTAGGTAGATAGGCAAGACATCTATACTTTTTTGTTCTTTTTGCGGTCTAAGGAACTTAGGCGACATGCACAGATTGTTTAATGTGTTGGTTTGTTGGTTGACACTTGAGTTCACAAATAAAAACCTTTTGTTGACGATGAGCTGCTACATTGGTCCTAATTTCGGGAGACCCGTATTAATATCACATCCAGGCTCCCCTTGACCGGTCGTAACAATGCCGTCTATGATCTATCAGAACCTGGTTCGGCTCGGGGCACTGATGGAGGCATTGTTGGTAAAGATGAGGTGTGTGCATGAGGATGTTCACAAGTATCCCATGGTGTCAGTGGAAATTAGGCACGGGGGGGGGGATAATGATATCGCTTTGTGTTAGTCCTCGTGGATTAAGCAACATGATATCCGGAGGCGGCACCATTGCGCAACATTTCTGCAAAGAGTGTCGCGCAGGCGTTGTTTCAGGTCATCTCCCGAGTCGGAATCTCGAAAGAGATTCTGACTGACGACAGGTACACTGAGAACTTTACGGGTTACTGGGCATCAAGTCCATTCGGACCAGTGTGTACCACCCACAGACCGTCTGGTGGAGCGTCTGAAAAAGATTTTGAAGTCCATGATCTGTCAAATTATTATTGAAGATGAACGTAATTGGGATAAAAGGCTTGACTCTCTGTTGGCTGCCATGCTGGAGATGGGGGTAAGAGAAGAGTCCCACAGTTCTTGGTGTAGCCCCATTGTTCTTTTGGTCAAGAAGGATGGGTCCATACGGTTCTGCGTGGACTATCGCAGGGTGAATGACGTGTCATGGTTTGGTGGTTACCCAATGCCCCGGGTCGACAAAAATCCTGGACCGACTGGGCACTGCACATTTTTTATGACCCTGGATTTAACCTTGGGCTACTGCCACTTCCCTCTGTCGCCAGAGTCCAAGGAAAAAACAGCCTCCTCCACTTCGTTTGGTTTGTACCAATTCACCACACTTCCCTTTAGGTACCATCCTCTGGTCGGACCACGGCCCACTCCAGTGGCTACACTGCATGAAAGATACCAACTCCTGGATTATGCGGTGGTATCAGGCTTTACATCCTTTTAACTTCAAGGTGATCCATAGGCCAGGGAGTGGATTGAGCAGGAGGTGTGGTTCAGGGAACAGTGCCGAGATTGGGCGTGATATAACGCTATATGTGAAATAAAAGGTGTTGTTAAAACATAACAATCTGTGTTGCTTCTTCCATATTCAGTCCGTTACTCACAGGATAACAGGGAAATCTGTTACACAAGTACTTTATTGTCAGATACAAAACAATAACAGAGAAGAAGTCGTTGGCAGTGGAATAATAGATCTCAGGCTTATTCCAGAAATGCTGATTCACATCTATATAAGAATAACGTGCATTTATAATATGTGAATTTAAAACATAAAATAGTGCCCAAGTTAAAAAATGGGGATAACTTTAACAAAACATGAATTAAAAATAAAGAAATGTTGGTAGACAGTAATTGCATGATTAATAAACAGTAAGGTGAACAGGGAAAGAGTTATATAGTAAGTTTAAGTATGGAAACAAACATTGTTAAATATGTTTTTGTTGATCCTTAAACGGATGTACTTCATTCAAGTGTGTTTAACAAATAAGAAGTTGGGTTCTTTTTCATGTAATGATGAATGAAATATTCAGTCATGGATGAGGCACCATGACCAGGAAGCTCCAGTTCAGACGGTCACATTTATAAAAATAGCTTATGCAACTAACATCGTCTGGCCAATAAAAAAATCAGGATGAGGAGCAGGGACATTACAACAAAGAAGGAACATTGGTTCTTTTTAAATGGAGCTTTTGTTCATTAAATTGTTTCTAACGATCTCTTGATTCTGCAGACGTTTTCAGGAAAACTGTAACCCAGAGATCAGCAGAAACCTGACTTGAAACCGCTGAAGACCACCTTAGTTGACACAAGCCTGCAGGGAGCCAATGCAGACAGTGGCACAGATAAACATGAGAGTATCAGTTGCGTGAGAACCATGAGGGAAGAACAAGCGACACACTCGCTGACTAGATGGGAGTCAGAAAATTAGGGTTTGTATTCATTCAATCAAACATTACAGCCGGGGTCAATGCAGACAAACCTGTCTCACATCTGCACTCTACTGGCAGCACAGTTGAATGATAAATATGTTTTTATAGGTAATAAAACTAATAGTATAGGCTTTAAAAAAGAAAGTGAAACATTTGCGTCCCTTGAAACGTCCTCACATATTTCTGGTTTACAATCACTTTATTACATGCAGGAACATAATGTGAAAATATCCAATTGGTCATACATGTTACTTGTAGCATATCAGACATACACATAACAGATTAAACTAAACATGTTGTGTTGTTGGTTGCTCTTCAACAAACACTGAAAATGTATGTTAGTGAACATATATTGAGTGTTGTATTCAGTCTTATCGAGTAGATTGGGACATGCTGCAGTCATCATGATCCATCCTCAAACATCACTTCTTTTTCTTGCTCAAATAAATTAGAGATTAAACTCGGTGGAGGATGTCATTTTCTTTTAAAGTTAACAAAACCTACAATTCTGTTTCGTATCTTTGTCAGTTTTAATCCATATATTAGGGGATTCATCACTGGAGGAATGAGCAGGAATTCTATGGCAATGAAGTTTTGAATGCTCTGAGGTAAATCTGTGGAGCCAAATCGCATATACATCAAATCAAAAACTATGACAACAAGGAATGTGACTAAAGAGACTAAATGAGGCACACATGTCTGTATAAACCTTATCCTGTCATCTTTGGACCTCACACAAGTTCTAATCATATGCATGTAAGTCCAAACTGTGAATAAACCATGAGACACATAAATGATAATTATTGCATATGAGACAATATTACTTGAAATAGTGTCAGTGCCAGGGCAAGTGAGTTTGACAATTACCCAGTTCACACAAAAGAGTTTCGGAATTTTTGAACCACATAACTTTAGTCTTGACGTGATCAGAACGTTAATGGAAAAGAGGAAGAAAGGTGTTAGCCAGGAGAAACATATGAGCTGAGAGAGCCTCGTCTTTGTCATGACTGAGTTGTAGTGAAGTGGTCGACATATAGCCAGATATCTGTCATAGGCCATGACTGCTAGAATGGATAATTCAGAGCAGGCAAACGAATACATGACAAAAGCCTGTAGAAGGCATCCTTCATATGAGATCTGTTGAGAGGAAGACAGCAGATCTAAGAGCAGTTTGGGGTAGAAACCTGTGCTCCCATAAAGTCCATTAAAGCAAAAACTGCACAAAAGGATGTACATGGGTTCATGAAGGTTTTGATCTGAGATAATAATCATGATGATAGAGATATTTAAAAACAAGATCATACAGTAATACAGCAAAGTAAGTGAAAATATAGCAATTCTGTAATTCACTGTCTCATGTAGCCCTGAGAGAATGAAAATTCCTACGACAGAAACATTATCCATAGTGTATAGATTAAATAATCACTATTTTAAAACATATTCAAATTGTATAAGTCCAGTATCACAACATACATGAAGTGGTTGCAGAGTGTAAGGCAGGAAGGTGCCGTGTGCTCTGACTCTGGTCTCCCTCCACCAAACTTATTAATAACAGCTTTGATATGACATCACCACATGTGGGAATTTAAACTTTGATCATTAGTCCAGGAACACTTGAGGATGAGTGATTACAAAATACTACTGGACTAATCTCTCAGACATGAACAAAATAAAATGTAGAATGTATTTATTGCATCTGTCAAAAAACCTGCAACTACATTACAAATGCAAAATATGTATCACATCAAATCTGTCTTCTGATGGTAATACATTTGATTGCAGAGGCGAGGTGTTGTTATCTCATCGGTTTTGGTCATGTGTGGGCAGATTTGGGTTGCAACCATTGATTATTTTCATTATAATATTATAATAGATTTTATGATGTCATCAAAAATAAAATTGTAATAATTAAATAATTAAAATAAATTGTAAAAGTGTAAAATGGCTTAGAATAATATGATGGAAGTATATGTTAATATGCTAATTTATGTATCATACATTGTTGCAGTAATTTATTGGTTGATACAATTTATTACACAGATTTTAATTCAGGAGGTTGAAGTGAACAAGTTTAGGCATGTTTGACTAAATTATATTGAAATATCAGAGTGAGGAGCAGGGACATTACAACCGAGAAGGAAAATTGGTTCTTTTTAAATGGAGCTTTTGTTCATTAAAATGTTTCTAACAATCTCTTTGTTTACAATAATTGCATTTACATGCAGGGGAAAATCATAAAAATGTCACAGTTTGTTACTCAACATATATTGAGGCCTGTTCTAACCAGATTGGGACTTTCTGCAGACGTTTTCAGAAAAACTGTAACCCAGAGATCAGCAAAAACCTGACTTTTGAAACCACTGAAGGCCTCCTTAGTTGACAAAAGCCTGCAGGGAGCCAGTGCAGGGAGCCAGTGCAGACAGCGGCAAAGATAAACATGAGAGTATCTGAACATGCGACACGCTCGCTGACGAGATGTTAGTCAGACAATTAGGGTTTGTATTCATTCAATCAAACATTACAACCGGGGTCAATGCAGACAAACCTGTCTCGGATCTGCACTCTACTGGGAGCACAGTTGAACGATACATATGTTTTTATAGGTAATACAACTAATAGTATAGGCTTTAAAAAAGAAAGTGAAAAAGGTCCCTTGAAACGTCCGCACATATTTCTGGTTTACAATCACTTTATTACATGCAGGAACATAATGTGAAAATATCCAATTGGTCATACATGTTACTTGTAGCATATCAGACATACACATAACATATTAAACTAAACATATTGGGTTGTTAGTTGCTCTTCAACAAACACTTAAAATGTATGTATATTGAGTATTGTATTCAGTCATATTGAGCAGATATGGGACATGCTGCAGTCATCATGATCCATCCTCAAACATCACTTCTTATTCTTGCTCGAATAAATTAGAGATTAAACTCAGTGGAGAAACTCAGTGGAGGATGTCATTTTCTTTTAAAGTTAACAAAACCTAAAATTCTGTTTCGTATCTTTGTCAGTTTTAATCCATATATTAGAGGATTCATCACTGGAGGAATGAGCAGGAATTCTATAGCAATGAAGTTTTTAAGGCTCTGAGGTAAATCTGTGGAGCCAAATCGCATATACATCAAATCAAAAAGCATTGCAATAATGAATGTGACTAAAGAGACTAAATGAGGCACACATGTCTGTATAAACCTTATCCTGTCATCTTTGGACCTCACACAAGTTCTAATCATATGCATGTAAGTCCAAATGATGAAAAACCCATGAGCCAAATAAATGAACATTGTACAATATGCAGCTACGTTGTTTGAAAAGGTATCAGCGTCTTTGCAGGTCAGTTTAACAATTACCCAGTTCACACAAAAAAGTCTGTCAATTTTGGAACCACATAACTTTATCGTGGATGTCAGAACAATACTTATAGAAAAGATGCAGAAAGGTGTTAGCCAGGAGAAACATATGAGCTGAGAGAGCCTCGTCTTTGTCATGACTGAGTCGTAGTGAAGTGGTCGACATATAGCCAGATATCTGTCGTAGGCCATGACTGCTAGAATGGATAATTCACAGCAGGCAAAGGAATACATGACAAAAGCCTGTAGAAGGCATCCTTCATATGAGATCTGTTGAGAGGAAGACAGCAGATCTAAGAGCAGTTTGGGGTAGAAACCTGTGCTCCCATAAAGTCCATTAAAGCAAAAACTGCACAAAAGGATGTACATGGGTTCATGTAGGTTTTGATCTGAGATAACGATCATGATGATAGAGATATTGAAAAACAAGATGATACAGTAATACAATAAAGAGAATGTTAAGATAGTTATTCTGTAAGTGTTTGTCTCATTCAGCCCTGAGAGAATGAAAATTCTTACCACAGAAACATTATCCATGATTAGTTTTTTTAAATGTTCCCACCCGTCAAATTCTACTTTCCCAGCATCACAACATGAATGCTTGAAGTAAAAAGGGTTCCATGGGCTGAAGCTACGGCCCAACTGAGATCTGGTGTCCCTCACCTGCTATTATAACACCTTTGGCAACAACAACAATTAGCCCTGGGAATTAAAATGTACAGGTAGACAACAAAAAAATGTATTGTCTGTGTTTCTGATTGTATTATTATTAACCATTATTTTAATATTTATTTTTTTATCTCAAGTCAGTGTGTCAGTATATCCTACAACCGTCATCAGAGAAATGTTGTTGTATTGATGCGTGATGGAGAATGTAAACTGTATTCTACTCGTATCGTCCACCAGAAGAAAAAAAGTATTTGTGGCTGTTCACAACATGAACATTGGGGTGGGGGCTTTGCATTTAAAGAGTTTAATTTAAAGGGTGTCCATGTTTGTGTCTTTTGTTTTTAATATTACCAAAAAGCGCAGCAACAGTTGATGCGCACAAATGCATGTTTTGTTTTGCATCATTATGTCATGGGACTTTGGTGCTTCATTGAGCTTATGTGTTTAGCACAGCCTCCTTCCTCTTGGTCTCAAAAGATTAAACACAAAAGTATCTTTCTAAAAGAATCATTTGTTTCCTGGCGTTGATTACAATATTTTTCTTTCCTAATTAATGTCCTGTGATGGTCCACCAGCAGAGAAGAGACGTGGCCTGGCGGTGTCTGTTTTATTGTAAGACAGTCAAAAGATGGTAACCCTCAATTGTTAGAAATGTTTAAATGTAATCTGCTTTCATTCTTGCTGTTGTTCAATATGTCGTTCATGTATTATGTTTGAGACGTTTGTAAAATGGACACACACTGTCCAGTTTACAGGGAAAAGTAGGTTTTAGTGTCAGATCATCACACACACACACACACACACACACACACACACACACACAATTAATAGTGTGATGTGACATTTACCAACATGGGCATATGAAGACTAAATTCAACTTTTGACAAATGTTTTCATTCAACTTAATAACTTACGAAATGTATACATGTACGATTTACAGTCAGAAGCCCGAATAGTCACAAAGTGGTACGCCAAGGGCGACGTATACACTCAAAAAACGATTCAAGCCCTTCTTAGAGGTAACTTAAATATTATTTAAAACATTGAAATAAATCAATTACAAAACGAAGATATTTATATTTCATGGGTGTAACACAAAATGTAGAAATACTTTCATTTATTAGATTTATTTAGGTTAGATGGTGTGCATATCAACTCAAAATGAATGTGTTTAATTGGGGATACCCTTTGCGCAGTTTGTTCTCAGTGTGTGTTCCCTCTTGGTTCCCCAGCTTCCTCTCAGTCCAAAGACTTGCAGTCAGGTAAATTCATCTCTATATCAGAATCTGTTTTTATTTGCCATGTAAGTTTGCACAAACAAGGATTTTTTCTTGGTAAAGTGACTCAGTGTTACATAGATTTTACTTTACAACACAAAACAAGACAAAAACATGACGCAACACACAACAACACAAAAACAACAACAAGAACAGTGCAGTACAGAACAAACAGTGCAAAAACAGTGCAACGGTTTAAGAGGTATTTTTCTTTTTCCTTAAGTGACTTCCAGTATATACAATGCTACTTACAGTAGCTGTGAAGCAGGAGTGCAGGAAGTGCAGTGATAGATGTATATATGTATGTATGTATATTCTACAGGGAGTTATTGTTGAGTAGTGAGACGGCGAGGGGGAAGAAACTGTTCTTGTGCCTGGAGGTTTTGGCGAAGTGACCTATAGCGTCTGCCAGAGGGGAGGAGTTTAAATAGTGAATGTCCGGGGTGAGAGGGGTCTGCAGAGATTTTTCCTGCCCGTTTCCTGACTCTGGAGGTGTGCATGTTGGATAGTGGGCAGGTTGGCACCGATGATCTTCTCTGCAGACCTGACTATCTGTTAGAGTCTGTTCTGGTCCAGTTTGGTGGCCGATCCAAACCAGACAGTGATGGAAGAGCACAGAACAGACTCTATGACAGTTGTGTAGAACATGATCTGTTGAGAGAAAGACAGCAGATCTGAAGTCCACTGTCACTATATTGCCCATAGGTGTGAGAGTGAATGGTTGTATGTCTCTATGTGACCCCTGGATGGACTGGCGGCCTGTCCATGTGACCCCCCCCCCCCCGCCCAATGTAAGCTGGAGTCGGCTCCAAAGACCCCAATGAGGATAAGCGGTACTGAATAGAATATTTAATTTCCAATTTATATTTTGAGTTGGACAAACACAAATTAATTAAAATAAATTCATATTATTATTTTATTTTAGATGTGTTTGATACAAATGAGTTGGACTAACTCAAATGAATTCAATTTAAAGCCCCACTATGTAACTTTTCCACCTTAAAATAACAGCTTGAAAAAAATTGTGCCGCTACAATGACTTTTAATATGTTGATTTGCTCCTCCGCCACTGCCATCGGGGGTCTGGGGGCTGAATACTGCTGAATGTAAGATGGTTGGGACCGACCCGGTACTTCCGGCGGAAGTAGTTCAACTTGCTGTCTGTTAGCTTTACGCAACGTCTTATAGTGCCAGTCCACGCTCGCAGGTGACTTTTTATTTGCTCCACTACGCGACGTGTAGAGACGGAGTGACATGCCGCGGCTGAACGGCTCGCTGCAGCTGCCGAGAGAGCGCTGCCGGTAGCGTGCATCGACCAGCTGGGAGATCAGCTGTGAGGGCTTGAAGAGCCATATATGGCTCGAGAGCCAGACGTTAAATACCTGAAGGGGGCGCTACAGGGGAAAAGTTACATAGTGTCGCTTTAATGAATATCGTTATTTTATTTTAGATGTGTTTGATAAAAATGAGTTGGACTAACTTAATTACATTGTATTGCACTGATGTGCTAAATTTGAGTTGGAGTTGCATATCATTATTGGATGGAAAACCTGCCAACACTTTAATTGAGTTCATCCAATGAGCCATTTCTTTGAGTGTAGCCACGTATCTGTCGTAGGCCATGTTCAGTTTGTTCACACATTGTGCTGTGATCTGGGTCAGTTTAGAGCTTTGCACTGGATCCTTCCAAGAGATTAACCAGTAACATATACTAATATTTACACATCTGAACAAAGGTTCACATGGGTTGACTTTATTATAACACCAACATTATTCAAATAGCTTTTGTGGTAGAGGAGAAATAACCTTTTTTAGTTTGGGTATGTTATTTCAAGAAGAGACCTAAAAAATGAGTCGGCTTGGGAAGAACAACATGTTCACACACAGAGAGAAAAAACTACATTTTACCAGATTAATAAATCACTTCTTTAGATATTCCGGTACGATTGCTTCAGAGTCCTTTTGAATAATGTGTACAACAGATACTACTTGACAAAGGCTTCCCAAATAAACATCCATCCTTTTCTATAAACTCTGCACTCCTTTTTCCTTTAACATCTTCAATACTCACTTGCTGTTTGTTTGTTTGTTGTCTGTTGTGCACTGTTGACTGTGTCTGTTATTGTCTGTAGCTTTTGGTGGCAAATGAGTTTTCTCACTGGGGATTAGTAACGTTTCCTAATCTAATCTATGCATCCAAAATAACACATCTATGTCAAACAAGTCCAACTTAATTGAAAGCCACATACGATTGAAGAAACATTTCAAATATGATCGTAAAGATAAATAAAGGTTGATTCGGTTGAGCCTTTCTGTAAACTGCTTTCTGTGTTGGCACTTTTGTACTGTACATGTCACATTGACTCAGGATTAACAATGTTAGACTTATTGGGTATTTCTCACAAACGACATACATATACAAACAGAAGTATCCTTTCTGTGGACAAACTCATAACATGATTCAAAAACATTATTTTTTACCGCACAGTACATTTTGAATCCTTTTTCTTATTTGTGTCAATTTGAAACCATAAATCAGGGGGTTCAAAATCGGAGGAACAATGATAAATTCCATCGCCATGAGATTCTGGGCACCTTGTAATAAGTCTTTTGAACCAAATCGCATGTACAACAAATCAAAAAGCAAAGAACCTACTACTACAATTAAAGTGAATAAATGTGGTATACATGTCTGCATAAATTTAGTCATGTTCTCTTTGGATTTGCGGCATGTTCTGATCATGTATATGTAAGACCAGCAAACAAAGACACAATGGCCAAAGTAAAAAGTATAATTAAAAGCTGGAATAATAATTGCTGCTACAGAGCTAGAACAACCAAGTCTAGAAATTAACCAATTAACACAATAGATCTTTGGTATGTGTGAGCCGCATAACCTGGATGATGCTGTTGATATTGTGCTAATGAGTATCAAGAAAAAGGGTAAAAGCCAAGCAAAGAACACAAAAACACAAATTCTCTGTTTAGTCATCACAGTGTGGTACACCAGAGGGCGACATATAGCCACGTATCTGTCGTAGGCCATGAGCACGAGAAAAGAGAAATCAGCACAAGCTGAGGAGTGCAACACAAAACCCTGCAGAAAACATCCAGCATAAGAGATGATGTGAGTGGTAGACAGAAGATCGATAAGGAATTTGGGGTAAAAGCCTGCTGTCCCATACAGTCCATTGATGCACAGGTTACAGAGGAAGATATACATGGGCTCATGGAGCTTTTTGTCCACAATGATTGTCACAATAATGGTCAAGTTTACCAGCCAAATCACACAGTAACACAATAAAGTCAGAACAAAGAGAAGAACTCTGTAGTTGGTTGTCCCACTTAAGCCTGACAGAGTAAACATAGTTATTACTGAAAAATTATCCATCATAGATGTCTAGTTGTAATACTGAACAGAGAGAAATTGCAATTGTTTCACCTAAACCATGGGATAAAAAAAGAGCATCCTCTTCTGTGCTCACCCGACTCCATGTACCCAGTAGTTTATACTTTCGAATAGCAGTAACTCTCGATGACGATGTTAACATGAACGTCCAATCAGGGATGTGGAAAATGTGCCTGGCAATTTTTTCAAAATCAAATAGTCTTTTCCTACGATATTGTTTGATCAAATAGTGTGTTGCTTTGTGTACTACACCCTTAGTTCAGCATGTAGAATGTTGGGAGACTTATGAGTATGTTCGGCCTTCTTTCTCTCGGGGATGTAAAATGAGCTGTAGGTTGCAGCCTTTTCAAAATGCAGTAATTGTACTGTAACTAAAAAAAAATCCTTATTCTATTTTCCATCAACGGATTAATTTCCTCAGGATTAAGACCTACTGCACGTGGTGGGATGCGAGATGTGCCCCCTATACATTCAAACTCCGTAAAGCAGCATCCACATGACTAATCACACTCTTATTCATTTTTTATTTTAGTGAGTTGAAACATATGTTTCTTATACAATTATACAAGCAAGAACACTCAAATGCACGTTGTCTTTTGTACTGCAGCTGTCTATAAATTATTTAGAATGAATCAGACTACTCTTATACGTATTGTGGATGCTGGTATACTTTTACGGATGTCTGTTGCTGTGAGACCATGTAAATATACAGTATTTCAAACTGTTTATGGCCTTTTCTCAACTTAACCATGAACCATGAACTCTTAGGTTCTTTTAGGTACTTTTGTAAATGCCAGCCGTGACGTACTTTCAATCAGCCTGGTTGTTCGTAGTACAAGACAGTTAAATCAAACACAAGATACTTTGTCTTTTGTATGTTGTTTATTCAACATTAATACAATCATTGCAGACACATTAAAGTTTGACATGAATTATTTTTAGTCTGAGATTTTAAGCATAATATCTTGAAACGTTTTTTTCTAATGTCGGGCAATTCAAGGCCACACAATGGGATTCAGAACTGGAGCAATGAAAATAAATGCTTGTGATAAAAATCCAGCAGCAAATGGATTTGTTTCTTGAAGATTTTGTCGGCTCAGTGCGGTATCACTAAATGATGTGACTGAATAAATCCCGAATTAAATAACATGAGGAAGACAACTTTGTAATACTTTTTCCAGAGACCTCTGATGACCTTTTCCAACAAGCAAGCACAATACAAGAGTTCAAAAGTATACCGTTTGTTTGTTGTTATCACACAGAGAAAGCCTGACACCAGTATTCAATTCAGTTTCAATTCAGTTTATTTGTATAGCCCAATTTCACAAATTATGAATTTGTTTCAGAGTGCTTTACAATCTGTACACATAGACATCCCTGCCCCAAAACCTCACATCGGACCAGGAAAAACTCCCAAATAACCCTTCAGGGGGAAAAAAGGGAAGAAACCTTCAGGAGAGGAACAGAGGAGGATCCCTCTCCAGGATGGACAGATGCAATAGATGTAATGTGTACAGAAGGACATATTTAGAGTTAAAATACATTCAAGGAATCTGACAGAGTTTATTAATAGTTCATATTTAGGCATATTCCACGATGAAGAGTTTGGAGACCTCCTAAGTGGAGGAGTGGGCGGAGTCCCAGCAGGGCAGTGGCACAGCTGGTGTCAGGAACCCACGATCCAACCATCGATGGTCCATCAGCAGATGGGATCTGTGCCGTCTCATAGGGTCCGATGACCCCATGAGACGTGAAGTCAGAAGGACTCCGGGGAGAAAGCAGAGTTAGTCATGTGTGATTGAGAGATGAAGATTCATCCATAGGAGAAAGAAAAGAGGAGAGAGGTGCTCAGTGCATCCTAAAACGTCCCCCAGCAGCTATAAGCCTATACCAGCATATCCAGGGGCTGGACCAGGTGAACCTGATTCAGCCCTAACTATAAGCTCTGTCAAAGAGGAAAGTCTTAAGTCTACTCTTGAATGTGGTGACTGTGTCCGCCTCCTGGACTGAAATTGGAAGTTGGTTCCATAAAAGAGGAGCTTGATAACTAAAGGCTCTGGCTCCCATTTTACATTTTAAGAGTCTAGGAACTACAAGTAGCCCCGCATTTAGTAAGCGCAGCTCTCTGGTGGGGCGATACGGTACTACAAGCTCCTTAAGATATGATGGTGCATCACCAATTAAGGCTTTGTATGTTGAGAGAATAATTTTAAAAGTGATTCTTAATTTTACAGGGAGCCAGTGCAAAGCAGCTAGTGCAGGAGTAATGTGATCTCTTTTCTTAGTTTCAGTGAGAATACGAGCTGCAGCATTCTGGATCAACTGGAGGGACCTAAGAGACTTATTTGTGCAGCCTTATAATAAGGAGTTGCAGTAATCCAGTCTCGAAGTAACGAAGACGTGAACCAATTTTTCTGCATCTTTTTGAGACAAGATGTGCCTGATTTTTGAAATATTACGTAGATGGAAGAATGCAGTCCTTGAGATTTGCTTTGCGTGGGAGATAAAGGACAAGTCCCGATCAAAGATAATGCCGAGATTCTTTACAGTGGTGTTGGATGCTAGAGTAATGCCATCTACAGAAATCACATCACCAGATAATTGATTTCTGAGGTGCTCAGGGCCGAGTAGAATTACTTCGGTTTTGTCTGAGTTTAACATCAAGAAGTTACCGGTCATCCATGTTTTTATGTCACTAAGACATGCTTGAATTTTAGTGAGTTGGTTAGTCTCCTCTGGTTTTATCGATAGATTTAGTTGAGTATCATCTGCATAACAATGAAAGTTTATGGAGGGTTTCCTGATAATATTGCCCAAAGGAAGCATGTATAAGGTAAATAGAATTGGTCCAAGCACAGATCCTTGTGTAACTCTGTGACTAACGTTGGTGGTCATCGAAGTTTCATCGTTTACAAATACAAACTGAGAACGATCTGATAAATAGGATTTAAACCAACTTAGTGCGGTGCCTGAAATACCAATCGACTGCTCCAGTCTCTGTAATAGGATGTCATGGTCAATGGTGTCGAATGCAGCACTAAGGTCTAACAAGACCAGTACAGAGATGAGTCCTTTATCTGCTGCCATTAAGAGAGTATGAATGCAGAGCTGCCAACTTTTCAAAAAACCTTGGAGTGAGATTTTGTCGGGGGTGACCAAAATATTGCTGTGCACGCATCCACACACGTTAGTGGCTTAAATATCAGGAAATTTGAATCAATTTGGCGTTGTACCCATGTTGTACCTGCATTCTGGCCTGGCAAATGTCTTTTACGAGGCATCTTTGCTACCTTAAAGAATTTAAAGTTTTTTTAATAACTCAAACATACCTAATTATATTGCACAAATGTCCTGTCTTTATGTTAAATTCTTTATAATACATCTTACTTGTTTAAAGTACTGTTTTGATTTTTTTTGAAAGGGTCCTTTTCCTAGGCCTGTGGGCTGCTCTCCTGCTTGTTATGACAGCTGAGTTTACATCACCACACAAAATCACACGCACAAACACAAACAATTATTTCTTTCAAGATTTAAAGTTTAAGAGAATGAGTACTTAATTGAACCACATGTCATTAACAGGGCTCTCAAGTTCTAAAGACAGGTAAGAGTGATTGATGCTTTATTTTCATTGGTTGCTGGATTATAGATTTTTTTTTTCTGATTGGCTATTGTGTAGCCCAGCTCTTCTTTCTGATTGGCTGATAAATGGCACCTTGCAGCAGACCTCCAAGGAGCGCGTGATTTCCTCACGGTGATGGCAGCGGGGCCAGCTCATGTTGGCGCTATGCAAATTAACTATGAAGGCAAATCACTGTCAAAATCCGAGAGCGCAAAATTCACTCGAGAGCGCAAAGTCGCCGAGGAGCAAAGTTCTCGCGAGAGCAACAGCCGCTCGCGAGGAACTTCAACCTGCTCGCTCGCTCGCAGGTTTTCTTTTTGACAGTAAGGGGGCGTACACAGTCACCATTGTATCTCAACATCTAATTGGCCTAAAGTTGCTAGTAGGCAATGACCAATAACAGAAAACTGGGGAGTCATGGCTGACCATATATATATATATATATATATATATATATATATATATATATATATATATATATATATATATATATGGACCGGCGGACCCCGAGAGTCGCCCCTCATCTTCAACACACCCACCCCGATCTTGGCTGTCCCCCCCCAGATGTTGATGTTATGTTGTTGGTTGCTACGCCTGGCTGGGTGCCAGGCTGATGGTATTCTATATGTGTCCCAGACTTAAAGTGACTTCATATTATGGGCTGGAGGCGAGCCGACTAAGCCCTGTTCCCAAAAGAGTCAAGCCAACATACTTGGCTCTGGACAAAGAGCACCAAATCATTGTCATGGCTGACCATAAGGAGGTAACGCATATATATTGTAGACCCTGTGAAGTGGCTACCAATCACAGTGTGGCACCATGCATGCTGGTCGAAGGGGCTTGCCTGTGATTGGAGGAGTAGAGGGGAGGCGGGTTTAACCTGTCGGATAAACGGAAGTTAAGTGTGGTTGACGGGAACCGTGTTGGTTGAGGTTCGAGCTACAGATCTAAGAGGAGCTCGCCGTCGTTGCTTGTGGATGTCCAATAAAAGAAGGTTAAGACCGTCGGCCCGTTTCCGTGTCGTCAGTCCATAACATCCGAAACGTTACAATATATATATGTAAGGAGGTAACGTGTATATATATATATATATATATATATGGTCAGCCATGACTCCCCAGTTTTCTGTTATTGGTCATCGCCTGCTAGCAACTTTAGTCCAATTAGATGTCGAGATTCAATGGTGACTGGGTACGCCCCCTTACTGTCAAAAAGAAAACCTGCGAGCGAGCGAGCAGGTTGAAGTTTTCGCGAGCGAGCAGGTTTAAGTTCCTCGCGAGCGGCTGTTGCTCTCGCACGAGGAACTTCTGCTCTCGCGAGCGACTTTTGCTCGCTCGAGAGGGAATTTTGCGCTCTCGAGAGGGAATTTTGCGCTCTCGGATTTTGACAGTGATTTGCCTTCATAATTAACACATTAAATAGCCAAGGTTTTTTGTCAGCGTGATAAATACGATGTGTGGCGGGAGAGCGTGACTTAAGACCGAAATGCGTCACTCTGTCACTGTCTCTCTCAATGCGTGACACTTGAGAGCCCCGCATTAACATACCGTAGTCTCTGCTCGCTGTGTCTGTCTGAACATCTTCTTCTGCTGCTAACTTCAGGACCCCTTTGGGGTAAATAGGATGTGTATGCAGCGAACAAGTTTACAGATGCGCTCCTCAGCGCCATCTATCGTCGCAGAGTTTGAAAAGGAACCAACACGCTTCGGCCCGAATCAGAATTTCTTTTGCTGTGAGAAATTGGTTGTGTGGCGTGAGAGCGTGTGAAAACACGCAAAAGCGTGTGTCACTCGGCGAAACCGTGAGAGTTGGCAGCTCTGTGAATGTTTAATGTATAAGGTTACAGGCTGGACAAATCCAAGCAGAAACAAATAGCTTTTGTGGTAGAGGAGAAATAACCTTTTTAGTTTGGGTATGTTATTTCAAGCAGAGACCTAAAGAATAAGTCGGTTTGGGAAGAACATCATGTTCACACACAGATCTGCTAAGAGAGAAAAAACAACATTTTACAAGATTAATAAATCACTTCTTTAGATATTCCGGTACGATTGCTTCAGAGTCCTTTTGAATAATGTGTATACAACAGATACTACTTGACAAAGGCTTCCCAAATAAAAAGCCACCCTTTTCTACAAACTCTGTTTGTGTGCACTCCTTTTTCTTTTAACACTTTCAATACTCCATAGCTGTTTGTTTGTTGTCTGTTGTGCACTGTGGACTGTGTCTGTTGTTGTCTGTAGCTTTTGGTGGCAAGTGAGTTTCCCCAATGGGGATTAGTAAAGTTTCCTAATCTAATCTTCGCATCCAAAATAACACATCTATGTCAAACAAGTCCAACTTTATTGAAAGCCACATACGATTGAAGAAACATTTCAAATATGATCGTAAAGATAAATAAAGGTTGATTCGGTTGAGCCTTTCTGTAAACGGCTTTCTGTGTTGGCACTTTTGTACTGTACATGTCACATTGACTCAGGATTAACAATGTTAGACTTATTGGGTATTTCTCCCAAACGACATACATATACAAACAGAAGTATCCTTTCTGTGGACCAACTCATGACATGATTTTAAAACATTATTTTTTACCACACAGTACATTTTGAATCCTTTTTCTTATTTGTGTCAATTTGAAACCATAAATCAGGGGGTTCAAAATCGGAGGAATAATGAAAAATTCCATCGCCATGAGATTCTGGGCACCTTGTAATAAGTCTTTTGAACCAAATCGCATGTACAACAAATCAAAAATAATTGAACTTAATACTATAATTAAAGTCAATAAATGTGGTATACATGTCTGCATGAATTTAGTCATGTTCTCTTTGGATTTGCGGCATTTTCTGATCATATATATGTAAGACCAGCAAACAAAGACATAATGGCCACAATAAAAAATATAATTAAAAGCTGGAATAATAATTGTTGCTACAGAGCTAGAACAAGCAAGTCTAGAAATTAACCAATTAACACAGTAGATCTTTGGTATGTGTGAGCGGCATAACCTGGATGATGCTGTTGATATTGTGCTAATGAGTATCAAGAAAAAGGGTAAAAGCCAAGCAAAGAACACAAAAACACAAATTCTCTGTTTAGTCATCACAGTATGGTATACCAGAGGGCGACATATAGCCACGTATCTGTCGTAGGCCATGAGCACGAGAAAAGAGAAATCAGCACAAAGTGAGGAGTGCAACACAAAACCCTGCAGAAAACATCCAGCATAAGAGATGATGTGAGTGGTAGACACAAGATCGATGAGGAATTTGGGGTAAAAGCCTGCTGTCCCATACAGTCCATTGATGCACAGGTTACAGAGGAAGATATACATGGGCTCATGGAGCTTTTTGTCCACAATGATTGTCACAATAATGGTCAAGTTTACCAGCCAAATCACACAGTAACACAATAAAGTCAGAACAAAGAGAAGAACTCTGTAGTTTGTTGTCCCACTTAAGCCTGACAGAGTAAACATAGTTATTACTGAAAAATTATCCATCAAAGATGTCTAGTTGTAATACTGAACAGAGATAAATTGCAATTGCTTTACAATGGGATAAAAAAAAGAGCATCCTCTTCTGTGCTCACCCGACTCAGTGTACCCAGTAGTTTATACTCTCGAATAGCAGTAACCCTCGATGACGTTGTTAACATGAACGTCCAATCAGGAATGTGGCAAATGTGCCTGGCAATTTTTTCTAAATCAAATATACTTTTCCTACGATATCGTTCGATCAAATAGTGTGTTGCTTTGTGTACTACACCCTTAGTTCAGCATATAGAATGTTGGGAGACTTATGAGTATGTTCGGCCTTCTTTCTCTCGGGGATGTAAAATGAGCTGTAGGTTGCAGCCTTTTCAAAATGCAGTAATTGTCCTGTAACTTAAAAGAATTCCTTATTCTATTTTCCATCAACAGATTAATTTCCTCAGGATTAAGACCTACTGCACGTGGTGGGATGCGAGATGTGCCCCCTATACATTCAAACTCCGTAAAGCAGCATCCACATGACTAATCACACTCTTATTCATTTTTTATTTCAGTGAGTTGAAACATATGTTTCTTATACAATTATACAAGCAAGAACACTCAAATGCACATTGTCTTTTGTGCTGCAGCTGTCTATAAATTATTTAGATTGAATCAGACTACTCTTATACATATTGTGGATGCTGGTATACTTTTACGGATGTCTGTTGCTGTGAGACCATGTAAATATACAGTATTTCAAACTGTTTATGGCCTTTTCTCAACTTAACCATGAACCATGAACTCTCTTAGGTTTGTTTAGGTACTTTTGTAAATGCCAGCCGTGATGTACTTTCAATCAGTCTGGTTATTCGTAGTACAAGGCAGTTAAATTAAACACAAGATACTTTGTCTTTTGTATGTTGTTTATTCAACATTAATACAATCATTGCAGACACATTAAAGTTTGACATGAATTATTTTTAGTCTGAGATTTTAAGCATAATATCTTGAAACGTTTTTTTCTAATGTCGGGCAATTCAAGGCCACACAATGGGATTCAGAACTGGAGCAATGAAAATAAATGCTTGTGATAAAAATCCAGCAGCAAATGGATTTGTTTCTTGAAGATTTCGTCGGCTCAGTGCGGTATCACTAAATGATGTGACTGAATAAATCCCGAATTAAATAACATGAGGAAGACAACTTTGTAATACTTTTTCCAGAGACCTCTGATGACCTTTTCCAACAAGCAAGCACAATACAAGAGTTCAAAAGTATACCGTTTGTTTGTTGTTATCACACAGAGAAAGCCTGACACCAGTATTCAATTCAGTTTCAATTCAGTTTATTTGTATAGCCCAATTTCACAAATTATGAATTTGTTTCAGAGTGCTTTACAATCTGTATACATAGACATCCCTGCCCCAAAACCTCACATCGGACCAGGAAAAACTCCCAAATAACCCTTCAGGGGGAAAAAA
Source organism: Liparis tanakae (assembly GCA_036178185.1). Lineage (NCBI taxonomy): Eukaryota > Metazoa > Chordata > Actinopteri > Perciformes > Liparidae > Liparis > Liparis tanakae. Next base: position 16,564,973 of record CM070107.1, read on the forward strand.
GGGAAGAAACCTTCAGGAGAGGAACAGAGGAGGATCCCTCTCCAGGATGGACAGATGCAATAGATGTAATGTGTACAGAAGGACATATTTAGAGTTAAAATACATTCAAGGAATCTGACAGAGTTTATTAATAGTTCATATTTAGGCATATTCCACGATGGAGAGTTTGGAGACCTCCCGAGTGGAGGAGTGGGCGGAGTCCCAGCAGGGCAGCGGCACAGCTGGTGTCAGGAACCCACGATCCAACCATCGAAGGTCCATCAGCAGATGGAATCTGTGCCGTCTCATAGGGTCCGATGACCCCATGAGACGTGAAGTCAGAAGGACTCCGGGGAGAAGCAGAGTTAGTCATGTGTGATTGAGAGATGAAGATTCATCCATAGGAGAAAGAAAAGAGGAGAGAGGTGCTCAGTGCATCCTAAACATCCCCAGCAGCTATAAGCCTATACCAGCATATCCAGGGGCTGGACCAGAGCAAACCTGATTCAGCCCAGACTATAAGCTCTGTCAAAGAGGAAAGTCTTAAGTCTACTCTTGAATGTGGTGACTGTGTCAGCCTCCCGGACTGAAATTGGAAGTTGGTTCCATAAAAGAGGAGCTTGATAACTAAAGGCTCTGGCTCCCATTTTACATTTTAAGAGTCTAGGAACTACAAGTAGCCCCGCATTTAGTGAGCGCAGCTCTCTGGTGGGGCGATACGGTACTACAAGCTCCTTAAGATATGATGGTGCATCACCAATTAAGGCTTGGTATGTTAAGAGAATAATTTTAAAAGTGATTCTTGATTTTACAGGGAGCCAGTGCAGAGCAGCTAGTGCAGGAGTAATGTGATCTCTTTTCTTAGTTTCAGTGAGAATACGAGCTGCAGCATTCTGGATCAACTGGAGGGACCTAAGAGACTTATTAGTGCAGCCTGATAATAAGGAGTTGCAGTAATCCAGTCTCGAAGTAACGAAGACGTGAACCAATTTCTCTGCATCTTTTTGAGACAAGATGTGCCTGATTTTTGAAATATTACGTAGATGGAAGAATGCAGTCCTTGAGATTTGCTTTGCGTGGGAGATAAAGGACAAGTCCCGATCAAAGATAATGCCGAGATTCTTTACAGTGGTGTTGGATGCTAGAGTAATGCCATCTACAGAAATCACATCACCAGATAATTGATTTCTGAGGTGCTCAGGGCCGAGTAGAATTACTTCGGTTTTGTCTGAGTTTAACATCAAGAAGTTACCGGTCATCCATGTTTTTATGTCACTAAGACATGCTTGAATTTTAGTGAGTTGGTTAGTCTCCTCTGGTTTTATCGATAGATTTAGTTGAGTATCATCTGCATAACAATGAAAGTTTATGGAGGGTTTCCTGATAATATTACCCAAAGGAAGCATGTATAAGGTAAATAGAATTGGTCCAAGCACAGATCCTTGTGTAACTCTGTGACTAACGTTGGTGGTCATCGAAGTTTCATCGTTTACAAATACAAACTGAGAACGATCTGATAAATAGGATTTAAACCAACTTAGTGCGGTGCCTGAAATACCAATCGACTGCTCCAGTCTCTGTAATAGGATGTCATGGTCAATGGTGTCGAATGCAGCACTAAGGTCTAACAAGACCAGTACAGAGATGAGTCCTTTATCTGCTGCCATTAAGAGAGTATGAATGCAGAGCTGCCAACTTTTCAAAAAACCTTGGAGTGAGATTTTGTCGGGGGTGACCAAAATATTGCTGTGCACGCATCCACACACGTTAGTGGCTTAAATATCAGGAAATTTGAATCAATTTGGCGTTGTACCCATGTTGTACCTGCATTCTGGCCTGGCAAATGTCTTTTACGAGGCATCTTTGCTACCTTAAAGAATTTAAAGTTTTTTTAATAACTCAAACATACCTAATTATATTGCACAAATGTCCTGTCTTTATGTTAAATTCTTTATAATACATCTTACTTGTTTAAAGTACTGTTTTGATTTTTTTTGAAAGGGTCCTTTTCCTAGGCCTGTGGGCTGCTCTCCTGCTTGTTATGACAGCTGAGTTTACATCACCACACAAAATCACACGCACAAACACAAACAATTATTTCTTTCAAGATTTAAAGTTTAAGAGAATGAGTACTTAATTGAACCACATGTCATTAACAGGGCTCTCAAGTTCTAAAGACAGGTAAGAGTGATTGATGCTTTATTTTCATTGGTTGCTGGATTATAGATTTTTTTTTTCTGATTGGCTATTGTGTAGCCCAGCTCTTCTTTCTGATTGGCTGATAAATGGCACCTTGCAGCAGACCTCCAAGGAGCGCGTGATTTCCTCACGGTGATGGCAGCGGGGCCAGCTCATGTTGGCGCTGCGGCAAATTAACTATGAAGGCAAATCACTGTCAAAATCCGAGAGCGCAAAATTCACTCTCGAGAGCGCAAAAGTCGCTCGCAGGAGCAAAAGTTCCTCGGTTTGACTTTTAGGACAGTACACACCAGTACCATTGTATCTCAACATCTAATTGGCCTAAAAGTTGCTAGTAGGCGATGACCAATAACAGAAAACTGGGGCTCATCATGATATATATATATATATATATATATATATATATATATGGACCGGGACCCTCGAGGAGAGCCCTCCCCTCAACACACCACCCCGATCTTGGCTGTCCCCCCAGATGTTGATGTTATGTGTGTGTTTTTGTTGCCTGGCTGGGTGCCAGGCTGATGTTGTATTATTATATGTGTGTCCCAGACTTAAGACTTCATATTATGGGGGGCTGGAGGCGCTAACTAGCCCCTGTTCCAAAAAGAGTCAAGCCAACATACTTGGCTCTGGACAAAGAGCACCAAATCATTGTCATGGCTGACCATAAGGAGGTAACGCATATATATTGTAGACCCTGTGAAGTGGCTACCAATCACAGTGTGGCACCATGCATGCTGGTCGAAGGGGCTTGCCTGTGATTGGAGGAGTAGAGGGGAGGCGGGTTTAACCTGTCGGATAAACGGAAGTTAAGTGTGGTTGACGGGAACCGTGTTGGTTGAGGTTCGAGCTACAGATCTAAGAGGAGCTCGCCGTCGTTGCTTGTGGATGTCCAATAAAAGAAGGTTAAGACCGTCGGCCCGTTTCCGTGTCGTCAGTCCATAACGTCCGAAACATTACAATATATATATATGTAAGGAGGTAACGTGTATATATATATATATATATATATATATATATATATATATATATATATATATATATATATGGTCAGCCATGACTCCCCAGTTTTCTGTTATTGGTCATCGCCTGCTAGCAACTTTAGTCCAATTAGATGTCGAGATTCAATGGTGACTGGGTACGCACCCTTACTGTCAAAAGGAGCTAAGAGGAGCTCGCCGTCGTTGCTTGTGGATGTCCAATAAAAGAAGGTTAAGACCGTCGGCCCGTTTCCGTGTCGTCAGTCCATAACATCCGAAACGTTACAATATATATATGTAAGGAGGTAATGTGTATATATTAGGGATGCACCGATCTGATCGGCGCCGATCCATATCGGCCGATATTGCCATGATCGGTTTTGATCGGCGTTCTCAAAACGGCCGATCAAAACCGATCGATCAGATGACGTCACATCTGCGAGAAATACTATCAGAGACGTTTCAGTCGCCGCGCGCCGCAACGGAGACGGAGCGCCGCCGAGTGCCGCAGAGTGACCGCAGCGAGCGGCGCCCCGTCCCCCGAGCTGAACCTCTGGGTCAACTCACCGACACTCACATGTCTGACCCTATAGACTGATGCTCACGGCACACGCATTCCATCAGGAGCGCGCGAGGGTTTTCATAAAGTTAGCGGGTAACTTTATGAAAACCCTCGCGCGCTCCTGATCGAGTGCTGTTAGCGGAAGGATTCACGTGACACAACATCAGGTTTTGCAAAGTTAGCGGAAAGAGCCACGTGAAACAACATCCGTTTTCCAAAATAAGATGTCGACAAATCATACACTAACATATACAAGTAAACGATTAACTAATTTTGTATATTAATAGATCGTTTCTGGGATTTAGCTTGAATTATGCTAACATTAAAACATTGTTACTGTACCAAGGAAGAGTTTATAAAATAAGTCAGACTTTTGTATGTTAAAAAAGTCCTGTATATAGATTTGCCCAAGAGTTCCAGGAAATGAATAATGCAAATGTGTTCCATATATATCTGAAATCAATCCCCTACAATAGCCATCAAACAATTGTAATGTATCAATTAAGAAAGTTTTCTAAGTAAAAGTCCTAAATGTTTAAAGAAATCTGTAATTTCTTTAATGTTTGAGGTGCTTTAGATGTGTATTTCCTCATAGTCCTAGGCAATAATGCTACACAATAAATAGAATGCTTCAATCGACACCGTAATTGGTATTATGGGATCGGCAGATACTATTTCAGTGATCAGTGATCGGTGATCGGTATTATCGGTGATCGGCTGACACTGATTTCAGTGATCGGTGATCGGTGATCGGCCCAAAAAACCTGATTGTGCATCTCTAGTATATATATATATATATATATATATATATATATATATATATATATATATATATGGTCAGCCATGACTCCCCAGTTTTCTGTTATTGGTCATCGCCTGCTAGCAACTTTAGTCCAATTAGATGTCGAGATTCAATGGTGACTGGGTACGCCCCCTTACTGTCAAAAAGAAAACCTGCGAGCGAGCGAGCAGGTTGAAGTTTTCACGAGTGAGCAGGTTTAAGTTCCTCGCGAGCGGCTGTTGCTCTCGCGCGAGGAACTTCTGCTCTCGCGAGCGACTTTTTTTTTTTTATACTTTATTTTTTAAAGATACAATGAGACAAACATACATACATACATTCATACATACATACATACATACATACATGAACAAAAGGTTGGTCACCTATACATTTATGGCAATGGTATACTGATGGAGATAAACGTCAATTCACCCGATAGCGGATCAGTGATGATCCTGTGAGGTCACAAACACAATCCATTTTTCCCAATACTTCGAAAATGTATCAAACCGTAGATTCAGCGAGAAAGTCATTCTCTCCATATTCTGAACCTCAGTTACAATATCTGTCCAGTCAGTCTCTGTTGGAGGCCCGGGCTGCAGCCATTTTCGTGTTACAGCTTTCTTGCTGGCAGCTAGTAATATCTTTAGTAAATATTTATCTTGCACCAATAGGTGATCTGCGATATTGCCCAAATACACAGTAGAAAAGGAACAATCAAATCCACCTCCAAAAACCGTTTGTATTACTTGCATTACCGCCTGCCAGTATGGCTGAATGGCTGGGCAGCTCCAGAATATATGGAAATGATCTGCCATCTGTTCTCCACATTTCCTCCAGCATAGACCCCTTCCTGCCTCCCCTGTTTGTGTACATTTTAATTTGGGGGTTATAAAATACCTAATCAGATTCCGCCAACAGAATTCCCTCCAGAGACCCGAGCCGGTGGAAGTCGACTGCACAGAGCACATATTTGACCAGTCCTCCCCTGAAATGACAAGTCCAGATTCTTTCTCCCATTTTAGTCTAACCTTGTCTGTAGAATGTTTTCTACTGGATTGAATACTTGAGTATAGTTTTGAGATAAGTTTCCTGTTGTCCATAGTTTTATATATGTCAATAAATATATCAATTAAACTGGCATCATATTTCTCCTTTGTTTTAATCTCCTTATTAAAGTAGGTCCTGGTTTGTAAGTACCTAAAGAAATCCAGTTTTTCTAAGCCGTACATCTCTGAAATGTTCTGAAAACTATTCAGTTCTCCCTTTGGTTAAATTGAACAGTAAGAAGTGATGCCAATTCTGTGCCAATGTTTAAACCTCCCATCACTCCTTGCCGGCTTAAAGTCCGGGTCAAAAGCGACCCATCTCAACAGTCTAGACCGTCTTTCAAATAGTGGTGATTTACATTCCTTAAACCAGATTTTAAGAGGGACTTTAGTCCATTGATTTAAACTTTTAGCATGCTGCTCGTATAAGGTTTTGCTGCCTAATATGGGTTGTAACGGTATTTCTAACTGTGAAGTTTCCAAATCTTTCCATTTTGCTATATACATTGGGTTACAGCAACATGCTAGTGGTCTTAATTGTGCCGCCTTGTAGTAGTCTGTTAAACATGGTAGTGATCTACCCCCTTTTTCTTTAGAAAGTTGCAGTGTTTTGAATTGAATTCTTGGTCTTCTACCCCCCCATATGAATCTAGATATCCACTTATCCCATTCATTAAATTGTTGCTGTGGTACTACAGCTGGGAGAGATTGAAAAAGATACAAGAGTCGGGGGAGTACATTAATTTTTATCGTTTCTATTCTATTATGCATATCGAAGGGCAGTTGGGACCACCTGTCCATATCTGCCTTGATATTTCTACTTATGGGGCCATAATTACTATCATATATTTTGGAGATGTCTTTATATAGGCAAATCTTCTGCTCTGAACCCCTAACCATGACTCCTCTTATCACCTCATCATCCCTGATTAACTGTGCCAGGGGCTCTATAAATAAAGCAAAGAGGGCGGGGCTGAGGGGGCAGCCTTGGCGGCAGCCTCTCTCTAAGTTGACAACCTGAGAGAGGTGACCATTAATCTTTATTCTGGCGTTTGGTGAGGAGTATAGATTTCTGATACAACTAATAAAATCATCCTTAAAGCCAAATCTTCTCAATGCCAAGTACAAATATTTCCAGCGAACCGAATCGAAAGCCTTTTCCGCATCTAAACTAATCACTGTGGTTCCAATATTCTCCTTAGTCACATGATCGATGACGTGTAGCACCCGTCTAATATTATCTTGGGTCTATCTTTCACATACAAAGCCAGTTTGGTCTGGATCCACTAGTTCTACTATTATATGCTCTAACCTTTTTACTAATATTGATGCATACAACTTGTAGTCTATGTTGAGTACAGAGATTGGCCTATATGAGCCACATTCTTTTCTGTCCTTCCCCTCTTTAGGAATAACCGAAATGATTGCCTCCTTCCATGAACCTGGTGGTTCACCTTTTTTAAGTGTATAGTTAAAGCAATCAAAAAGCATAGGCACTATTTGATCCTTAAAGGCCTTGTACCATTCGGCTGGGAAGCCGTCTGTACCCGGCGCTTTATTAGCTTTTAATCTAGAAATTGCTTTCCCTATTTCTTCCCTCGTAATCTCTGCCATCAAGGCTTTATTCTGTTCTTCGCCTATAGACGGTAGATCTAATGACTCCAGAAATTAATGAATTTCCTGCGGGCTACTCGTACTTGGTTCCTTGTATAAGTCTCTATAGTAATTTTCAAAAATGTGTTCAATATCCTCTAATTTATGGCATACTTGTTTAGTTACAGGGTCCCTGATTTCATATATGGAGCCGTCTGCTTGTTGTTTCCTTAACCTCCATCCCAGAAGCTTCAGGGCCCTTGGTCCATTCTCATAATATCTCTGCTTTGCAAATTTGGCTTTTTTCTCTAGTTCTTCCTCACATAGTTTGTTTATTTCTTTTCTGACATTTTTTATTTGATTGAGAGTATAAGGTTCCTTACTCTTGATATGTTCCCTCTCCAGAACTTTAAGATTCTCTTCTAGATCAGACATCTTTTTATATCTTTCCTTTTTTCTGTGTGCGGCCAATGCTATGAGCCTTCCTCTAATCACTGCTTTTGCAGCGTCCCACAGGATACTTGGCGATACTTCTCCATTATTGTTATTGTCCATATAATCTTTAAATTCCTTCTTCACATATTCTTTGCATGTCTTGTCATTTAAGATGCTTGTATTGAGTCGCCACAGCGTGTTTTTCTTTTTATTATCCAGGTGCACAGTTAAATAAACAGCTGAGTGGTCAGATATGTCTCTGGTCCCTATCCTACAGTCTTTAAGTCTGTGTCTGTCTGAGTTGTAAGTAAAAAAATAGTCAATTCTTGAGTATACATCTTTACTTGCTGAATAGAATGTGAATTGTTTTTCTCTTGGATGGAATTCCCTCCATACATCGATCAGTCCTAGCTCCATCAACAATTTTGTTGTTATCCTGGCATTAGGAGTTAGCCTTTTAAGTGTATTAGAGGAGTCATGTTTAGGTTGCAACTGAATGTTCCAGTCTCCTCCACATATTAGTATACCAGAGGCCTCAGAGGCTATCAGGTCAAAAATGTCCCTAATACATGAATTGTCCTGCCCTGGTGGGATATACACATTGACTAATGTGACTTCTTTCTGGTCAAGATACCCTTTAACAAAGACATAACGGCCCTCACTGTCACAAACTTTAGAAACCAGTCGGAAGTTCACCCTATTAGAAATTAGTATCGCTACTCCTCTCCTTTTCCCTTTCTTATAGGACGAATGAAAGGTATTTTTAAACCCTAGTTTTTTTAACTTTTCATGTTCCATGTAATTAAGATGGGTCTCCTGCCAAAACATTACATGCAGCTTTTCCCTTTTCATCTTTGCAATTACCTTACCCCTCTTACTTGGATTGTGTAAACCATTTACATTTAGGGTAATCACCTTATATTCCTGACATTGCATTTAAACCCACAGTTAACACAAGAGTTATGTATCATTGGTGACCAAACCTGAGCTATTCTTGAACCATAGAATGAACTCAACAAGTGAATACAAGACAAAACAAGCAAACATATCACAAAACTCAGGTGGACCTCCATTTTGAAGTAGAAAACCACTTCTTTTGTGGGGGGAGTAGTCTAGTTAGTCCCCAGGGCCCCCCTTCAGTGCAACCTATAATACCTCTACCTAGTGAGTGTATTTTGTGCACTTACCAGATCCCTTACCCATATTCGGTCAACTATATTCACTCTATAAGCTAAGGGTAAGCCAATACTATTCAAAGAAAAAAATAATAAAACCACAGGCATACAGTTTCATCTCTTAAAACAAATGTCATTAATAAATGTCCTTAACCGGGCAGTAATTTTGCTTACCCGGTTCTTTGCCGTTTAATACAAAAAATCGTGTGTCAGTCTGTTACCTCCCGTTACAACCTGTCTCTTTATTTTGGCCGGTGAAAACCTTGCAGCTTCTCCTTAATCCACTCTTGGCGGGTCTGTCGGCTGGATGTAGTCCCTGATCGCTGCCAGGTCCTCCTTGTCTTCTCCGGGATCCCAGACTCATCAGCCGACTTCTCCGACTCGACGGAGATTCCCCTGGCCTTTAGATCCCGTGCCGCATCCGCCGCGCTCCCGTAGGTTATCGGCCCACCATCAAAGAAGACTCGTAGCTTGGCTGGCGGTGGTGTTTGGAATCGTATTCCTTTTTCACGAAGAATTCTCCTTATTTGTGCATACTCCTTCCTCTTTGCCAAAGTTTCAGCGGGGTAGTCGTGGTCGAAGTAGATCCTCCTGCCAGTGTGGTAGATCTCCTTCTTCTTCCATGCAGAGTGCAACACCAGCTCTTTAGTTTTAAACTCCTGGAAGTATGCAATCACTGACCTGGGCTGCACATCATTGGGAGGCTTGGGGCCGAGCGCTCTATGACATCTCTGTATACCAAGTTCAGCTTCGGCGAGGGGCTCCAATTCTTTTTTAATGAAATTCTCAATAAACTGCTGAATATTGTCTCCCTCAGTCCCCTCTGGGATGCCGTAAATGCGAAGATTGTTACGCCTCGAGCGTGCTTCCATGTCCGTAAGCTTCATCTGTAAACGTTCCTGGGTTTGTAGTGAGCAACTCAGCACCTCCTGGAAGTCAATGTTCCACTCTCTAGGTCGGCTATGCGCGTCTCTGCTTCGCCCACCCTGTCGGCTGTAGCTTTGAGGTCGGCTACCACTTCGCCTAGCTTCTGTTGAATTTCCTTTCTTATGATCGTTAGCTCCTCTTTCAAATCTACTCTGATTTTGTTTCGAAAGTTACCTAGTTCGGCCTTCAGCTCCGTGGCTATGTTTTGTATGTCTTTACGTATGGCGGTGAAGTTGCCTTCCATGTTCACCGCATCTGGCGTTAGCTCGGAATTTTGGCTAGGTCCGCCATGACACACACGATGTTCGTCCGTGGTGGCACCTTCAGTCGTTGTTTTACCCGTTTTATCCGCTTTCCCATATGGCTTTACCTTGTTCTTCTTTTGTTTTTCCCCTTCCATTATTATTGAGCACAAATCTTAAAAGTCAATTGTATTTAAATTGGGGAATGAACTCCGACCGACCGGGAGGTATTCTTTACGCGACCGTTCGCATCAGTCTCATCCCGGAACCCCTCTCGCGAGCGACTTTTGCTCGCTCGAGAGAGAGTTTTGCTCGCTCGAGAGGGAATTTTGCGCTCTCGAGAGGGAATTTTGCGCTCTAGGATTTTGACAGTGATTTGCCTTCATAATTAACACATTAAATAGCCAAGGTTTTTTGTCAGCGTGATAAATACGATGTGTGGCGGGAGAGCGTGACTTGAGACCGAAATGCGTGACTGTCTCTCTCAATGCGTGACACTTGAGAGCCCCGCATTAACATACCGTAGTCTCTGCTCGCTGTGTCTGTCTGAACATCTTCTTCTGCTGCTAACTTCGGGACCCTTTGGGGTAAATAGGATGTGTATGCAGCGAACAAGTTTACAGATGCACTCCTCAGCGCCATCTATCGTCGCAGAGTTTGAAAAGGAACCAACACGCTTCGGCCCGAATTAGAATTTCTTTTGCCGTGAGAAATTGGTTGTGTGGCGTGAGAGCGTGTGAAAACACGCAAAAGCGTGTGTCACTCGGCGAAACCGTGAGAGTTGGCAGCTCTGTGAATGTTTAATGTATAAGGTTACAGGCTGGACAAATCCAAGCAGAAACAAATAGCTTTTGTGGTAGAGGAGAAATAACCTTTTTAGTTTGGGTATGTTATTTCAAGCAGAGACCTAAAGAATAAGTCGGTTTGGGAAGAACATCATGTTCACACACAGATCTGCTAAGAGAGAAAAAACAACATTTTACAAGATTAATAAATCACTTCTTTAGATATTCCGGTACGATTGCTTCAGAGTCCTTTTGAATAATGTGTATACAACAGATACTACTTGACAAAGGCTTCCCAAATAAAAAGCCACCCTTTTCTACAAACTCTGTTTGTGTGCACTCCTTTTTCTTTTAACACTTTCAATACTCCATAGCTGTTTGTTTGTTGTCTGTTGTGCACTGTGGACTGTGTCTGTTGTTGTCTGTAGCTTTTGGTGGCAAGTGAGTTTCCCCAATGGGGATTAGTAAAGTTTCCTAATCTAATCTTTGCATCCAAAATAACACATCTATGTCAAACAAGTCCAACTTTATTGAAAGCCACATACGATTGAAGAAACATTTCAAATATGATCGTAAAGATAAATAAAGGTTGATTTGGTTGAGCCTTTCTGTAAACGGCTTTCTGTGTTGGCACTTTTGTACTGTACATGTCACATTGACTCAGGATTAACAATGTTAGACTTATTGGGTATTTCTCCCAAACGACATACATATACAAACAGAAGTATCCTTTCTGTGGACCAACTGATAACATGATTCAAAAACATATTTTTTTACCACACAGTACATTTTGAATCCTTTTTCTTATTTGTGTCAATTTGAAACCATAAATCAGGGGGTTCAAAATCGGAGGAATAATGAGAAATTCCATCGCCATGAGATTCTGGGCACCTTGTAATAAGTCTTTTGAACCAAATCGCATGTACAACAAATCAAAAAGAATTGAACTCAATACTATAATTAAAGTCAATAAATGTGGTATACATGTCTGCATGAATTTAGTCATGTTCTCTTTGGATTTGCGGCATTTTCTGATCATATATATGTAAGACCAGCAAACAAAGACACAATGGCCACAATAAAAAGTATAATTAAAAGCTGGAATAATAATTGTTGCTACAGAGCTAGAACAAGCAAGTCTAGAAATTAACCAATTAACACAGTAGATCTTTGGTATGTGTGAGCGGCATAACCTGGATGATGCTGTTGATATTGTGCTAATGAGTATCAAGAAAAAGGGTAAAAGCCAAGCAAAGAACACAAAAACACAAATTCTCTGTTTAGTCATCACAGTATGGTATACCAGAGGGCGACATATAGCCACGTATCTGTCGTAGGCCATGAGCACGAGAAAAGAGAAATCAGCACAAAGTGAGGAGTGCAACACAAAACCCTGCAGAAGACATCCAGCATAAGAGATGATGTGAGTGGTAGACACAAGATCAATGAGGAATTTGGGGTAAAAGCCTGCTGTCCCATACAGTCCATTGATGCACAGGTTACAGAGGAAGATATACATGGGCTCATGGAGCTTTTTGTCCACAATGATTGTCACAATAATGGTCAAGTTTACCAGCCAAATCACACAGTAACACAATAAAGTCAGAACAAAGAGAAGAACTCTGTAGTTTGTTGTCCCACTTAAGCCTGACAGAGTAAACATAGTTATTACTGAAAAATTATCCATCAAAGATGTCTAGTTGTAATACTGAACAGAGATGAATTGCAATTGTTTTACAATGGGATAAAAAAAAGAGCATCCTCTTCTGTGCTCACCCGACTCAGTGTACCCAGTAGTTTATACTCTCGAATAGCAGTAACTCTCGATGACGTTGTTAACATGAACGTCCAATCAGGAATGTGGCAAATGTGCCTGGCAATTTTTTCAAAATCAAATATTCTTTTCCTACGATATTGTTTGATCAAATAGTGTGTTGCTTTGTGTACTACACCCTTAGTTCAGCATATAGTATGTTGGGAGACTTATGAGTATGTTCGGCCTTCTTTCTCTCGGGGATGGAAAATGAGCTGTAGGTTGCAGCCTTTTCAAAATGCAGTAATTGTCCTGTAACTCAAAAGAATTCCTTATTCTATTTTCCATCAACAGATTAATTTCCTCAGGATTAAGACCTACTACACGTGGTGGGATGCGAGATGTGCCCCCTATACATTCAAACTCCGTAAAGCAGCATCCACATGACTAATCACACTCTTATTCATTTTTCATTATTTTAGTGAGTTGAAACATATGTTTCTTATACAATTATACAAGCAAGAACACTCAAATGCACGTTGTCTTTTGTACTGCAGCTGTCTATACATTATTTAGAATGAATCAGACTACTCTTATACGTATTGTGGATGCTGGTATACTTTTACTGATGTCTGTTGCTGTGAGACCATGTAAATATACAGTATTGTATTATGTTTATGGCCTTTTTTCAACTTAACCATGAACCATGAACTCTCTTAGGTTCTTTTAGGTACTTTTGTAAATGCCAGCCGTGACGTACTTTCAATCAGCCTGGTTGTTCGTAGTACAAGACAGTTAAATCAAACACAAGATACTTTGTCTTTTGTATGTTCTTTATTCAACATTAATACAATCATTGCAGACATATTAAAGTTTGACAGGAATTTTTTTTAGTCTGAGATTTTAAGCATAATATCTTGAAACGTTTTTTTTCTAATGTCGGGCAATTCAAGGCCACACAATGGGATTCAGAACTGGAGGAATGAAAATAAATGCTTGTGATAAAAATCCAGCAGCAAATGGATTTGTTTCTTGAAGATTTCGTCGGCTCAGTGCGGTATCACTAAATGATGTGACTGAATAAATCCCGAATTAAATAACATGAGGAAGACAACTTTGTAATACTTTTTCCAGAGACCTCTGATGACCTTTTCCAACAAGCAAGCACAATACAAGAGTTCAAAAGTATACCGTTTGTTTGTTGTTACCACACAGAGAAAGCCTGACACCAGTATGAATGTTTAATGTATAAGGTTACAGACTGGACAAATCCAAGGAGAAACAATCAACGTGTAGACTATTTTAAAGGTCTTCTTTCTATGATAGTGTAAAAGAAGACATACAGCAAAATATCGATCATATGCCATAATGCTGAGAATTATTAATTGATAGAAGTTATATTTGTAAATAATATACATCTGAGGGAAACAAGCAGGACGAGAGATTAAATGAAGGGTCTGCAGCAGTCAGCTGCGACCGGGGGTCGTCAGTGACTGGACTGACTGCCATGCTGGCACTAGGGTTCATGGTGGCTTTTGGTGGTACCGTTCGGGTTCCGCAAATGCCACACCTGCAGAGATAGTTTGCCAACCTCTAGTTGGAAGCCAAGAGTCACAAGCGGTGCTTGGTTTCCATTTAATTCAATTCAAGTGTTTATCATTATTTTTGGTCCAAAAAACACAAATCACAAATTTGCCTCAAAGGGCTTTACAATCTGTACAACCACAACATCCTCCCCCAAAACACCCAATTAACGAGAGAAAAAGGAAGACGTCTTAGGCTGATGAACGTAAGAGGGATCCCTCTCCCAGGATGGACAGAAGTGCAATAGAAGTAATGTGTACAGTGTGGGGGGGGGGGATCGAAGGGGGATGTCGGGCTGGACCTGTTGTGGTGTGTAGACTTAGTGGAGGACCAACACATTAGTCTCAAGTTTCAGGCAATGTTCTCAGCCCTCGACCACATCAGACCCCTGATACGGGGGAAGTACGTGATCGTCAATTGGATCACGGTGGCTTCTATCCGCAGACAGGGTGGAGTTCTGTCGGCTGCCCCGTTGAAGATGGTGGTCTCCGCAACAGGGGTGCTGTTGAGAGGGGGTAGCCTACCAGAATGAGGAGAGGCTTCACCCCGAGGTAGTGAAGTAGATTTGGTAGTCGTATTCAGAGATTAATCAGATGATGGCAGCCCAGCTCTGAACCATCCCCAAGTGAAAGCCTTTTGGTTTTAGAGGCCTTGGTAAAGGGTTCCTGTTTAAATGCTGGTCTCTCCGGGTTCTCATGCTTCCTCTCACTAAATGTTTGTGTGCACTCCTTTTTCCTTTAACACTTTCAATACTCCATTGCTGTTTGTTTGTTGTCTGTTGTGCACTGTGGACTGTGTGTGTTGTTGTCTGTAGCTTTTGGTGGCAAATGAGTTTCCCCAATGGGGATTAGTAACGTTTCCTAATCTAATCTTCGCATCCAAAATAACACATCTATGTCAAACCAGTCCAACTTTATTGAAAGCCACATACGATTGAAGAAACATTTCAAATATGATCGTAAAGATAAATAAAGGTTGATTCGGTTGAGCCTTTCTGTAAACGGCTTTCTGTGTTGGCACTTTTGTACTGTACATGTCACATTGACTCAGGATTAACAATGTTAGACTTATTGGGTATTTCTCCCAAACGACATACATATACAAACAGAAGTATCCTTTCTGTGGACCAACTGATAACATGATTCAAAAACATATTTTTTTACCACACAGTACATTTTGAATCCTTTTTCTTATTTGTGTCAATTTGAAACCATAAATCAGGGGGTTCAAAATCGGAGGAATAATGAGAAATTCCATCGCCATGAGATTCTGGGCACCTTGTAATAAGTCTTTTGAACCAAATCGCATGTACAACAAATCAAAAAAAATTGAACTTAATACTATAATTAAAGTCAATAAATGTGGTATACATGTCTGCATGAATTTAGTCATGTTCTCTTTGGATTTGCGGCATTTTCTGATCATATATATGTAAGACCAGCAAACAAAGACACAATGGCCACAATAAAAAGTATAATTAAAAGCTGGAATAATAATTGTTGCTACAGAGCTAGAACAAGCAAGTCTAGAAATTAACCAATTAACACAATAGATCTTTGGTATGTGTGAGCCGCATAACCTGGATGATGCTGTTGATATTGTGCTAATGAGTATCAAGAAAAAGGGTAAAAGCCAAGCAAAGAACACAAAAACACACATTCTCTGTTTAGTCATCACAGTATGGTATACCAAAGGGCGACATATAGCCACGTATCTGTCGTAGGCCATGAGCACGAGAAAAGAGAAATCAGCACAAAGTGAGGAGTGCAACACAAAACCCTGCAGAAGACATCCAGCATAAGAGATGATGTGAGTGGTAGACACAAGATCGATAAGGAATTTGGGGTAAAAGCCTGCTGTCCCATACAGTCCATTGATGCACAGGTTACAGAGGAAGATATACATGGGCTCATGGAGCTTTTTGTCCACAATGATTGTCACAATAATGGTCAAGTTTACCAGCCAAATCACACAGTAACACAATAAAGTCAGAACAAAGAGAAGAACTCTGTAGTTTGTTGTCCCACTTAAGCCTGACAGAGTAAACATAGTTATTACTGAAAAATTATCCATCAAAGATGTCTAGTTGTAATACTGAACAGAGAGAAATTGCAATTGTTTGACAATGGGATAAAAAAAGAGCATCCTCTTCTGTGCTCACCCGACTCCATGTACCCAGTAGTTTATACTCTCTAATGGCAGTAACTCTGGATGACGTTGTTAACATGAACGTCCAATCAGGGATGTGGCAAATGTGCCTGGCAATTTTTTTCAAAATCAAATATTCTTTTCCTATGATATCTTTTCATCAAATAGTGTGTTGCTTTGTGTAATACACCCTTAGTTCAGCATATAGAATGTTGGGAGACTTATGAGTATGTTCGGCCTTCTTTCTTTCTGGGATGGAAAATGAGCTGTAGGTTGCAGCCTTTTCAAAATGCAGCAATTTAGTCCAGGTCCTGGGGAAGATTTGTATGCGCTTCATTTAGCGGAGAATATCTCAACTGTTATAGACTAATATGACCCCACTGAACAACATGGGATGTGTGCGAAAATCTCTATCCGGGACAAAAGTCCTCAAAATGACCACTTTAAGTGAAACTATTTTCACATTACAGGTGAATGGGACTTTTTTTTATAGATATCCTTATCAACTTCTACCAGATTAATCTTCATATAAATATAAATACTTTTTGTATTAGACTTTGTCTAAAAAATTATATTAAAATATGCAAATTAGGCAATATCTCATTATATATGCGTACATAAACTCTTGAAGCTACCGTTTTTTTAGGTGATCACAATGTTCACAATGACCCTGATTATAAGGTCATAGAACAGTGTAAGCATTCTGATTTGATATAAATAAAATGGCTAAAAAAAGTTACAACTATTACCTATTACATACAACTAGCAAAATACAGGAATTGCCAGTTATTTATTAACCTACATTTTAAAAAGCTTACATTTCCTAGCTGTTTTAAATATTGCTGTCATCACGTCATCACACCATCACCTCCAAGTTTTTTTTCAACAAAAGTTTACTTGGCAGCCATAGAGACCTGAGGTCATAGCAGAGCACATGGCAGAACACATGGCAGCAAGATGACTTGTGAGATCAAGAAAAGTAAGGAAATCTACTCTTAATTCTCTGTGTTGGCGTGTTCACTTACAATGTGTCATTATCATATGAATTGTAATTGTGTGTGTTTAAATAATTATAATGAATTTGTATCAGTTTAATATATAATGTGGTGTGCATTGTAGCTAGCTAACTACAGTTTGTTACCTAGCTAGCTACTAGTGTTTTTGTTATGTTTTTTTGCAAAATGGGGAAAATGTCCTCACCAGTACATCCCAAATTGTGATCACATAGTCTGAGACAAGTTAATGAAGTTTCAGTGTCTTCATATCATGAAGTTATTCCTCACAAAAAAGAGATATGTTGGTACATACCAATTACTCATATTTGAAACCTTATTTTACAAAATTCCAAAAGATCTGGAGAGAGTGAGCAAACAACTTATCTATCCTGTCATACTAAATTGGACTGGGCTACAGCGGGAAACATGGTAAGATATGCTTTAATTAATTAATTTAAATGTATCTGTGGATTTTGGGGTTTAAAAATTCACAACTTTTGATGGAAGTGTGAATTATTTTATGTTAGAAAAAAAATTATCTAGCTTGTTTGAGTAACCTAACAGTATATAATTGTTTATTTTCAGGATGAAGTACCTCTCATAGCTCCTTGTGCTTCACCTAAACCAATCAATCTCGACGAGTGCATCCTATGCCAGAAGAAGAAGCAATCTGAGTACCTCTCTAGTGGTGAAATTGGCAGGGGTGTTATTGTTTCGCTTGTCAAACAAAGATCTGTGATACTCGAACTGCTAGGGTTCTTCAACTGACAGTGCAAGAGCAAGATATCATAAAATACCACACCAAATCCTGCTACAGAACATTTCAAAGGGATATGGCTAAGGCTGATCACACAACCCAACCATTAGAACAATCTGAGCCATCTCAGCAGAGACCTATTAATGATCCAACTGAGCGACGAAGCGAAAGGTTTTAGACCCGTACAACTACAAATGTATGTATCTTTTGTGCTTCAGATTGCAAAACAGTTAAAGCCCCACTATGTAACTTGTCCACCTTAAAATAACAGCTTGAAAAAAATTGTGCCACTACAATGACTTTTAATATGTTGATTTGCGCCTCCGCCACTGCCATCGGGGGTCTGTGGCCAGAAAACTGCTGAATGTAAGATATTGGGAGCCGCCCGGTACTTCCGGCAGAAGTACGTCAACTTGCTGTCTGGCAGTGATTACGCAACGTCATATAGTGCCAGTCCACCCTTGCAGGTGACTTTTTATTTGCTCCACTACGCGACTCGTAGAGACGGAATGACATGCCGCGGCTGAACGGCTCGCTGCCGCTGCGGAAACGCTCTGCCGGTAGCGCGCATCAACAACTGTTCGATCAGCTGTGAGGGCACTAGCCGGAAGAGCCATATATGGCTCGAGAGCCAGACGTTAAATACCTGAAGGGGGCGCTACAGGGGAAAAGTTACATAGTGTCGCTTTAAACAGAAGAAAATACACAAATTGTTCAGAATCTGTGAAAAACCGATGGCCCAGAAATTACTAAATGCTGCCATGTTGTTCAAGGACCATGTGTACACCCAAACAGTGGTAATGTGCGAGGTAGATGATGTTTTTGCAGCTGATATCCAATATCATGACCCTTGCCGGAAAGACTATTTTAATAAGTATAATGCCAAAATTGAGGTCATCCTGAAAAATCTTGAAAAGGAGGATTCAATAACAGCTGACGACAACTCCTTGAAGGCTAGATTTTTAGCTCTTGGGCTTGATTTGAGCAAAACATCATACAGTCTGACTTCCATCAGAGACAGACTCAATGAAGGTTCCAATCAAGCAGTGTCAAACCGAGCTACAAAGCAGCTAATCATCGAGCTGTATGGAGACAATGTCTGCTTTACATACCCAGGTAACAAACGACTATCTCAGATGGTACTTTCCACCAACAGTTCTCCAGAGGTCTTGGTAGAGACCCTGAGAGTTTCACCTGGCGCAGGAGTTGAAGGAATACAGCTTTGGACTACAGAAGAGCTTCTGTGAACCGCAAGACCTCCAACTGTCCAATGACGTATTCATTAAGAACCGACCACAAAGATTGCAGGAGTTTTTCTCCTATATGTTTGCAGTAATTGTCCTGTAACTCAAAACATGTCCTTATTCAATTTTCCATCAACATTATTTCAGATAATGCATGTGTGCTTAGACCAGTAGAACTACTTGAGTGAACCCTTTTGTTTTGGATTGCTGCTGCTTGACATATTGCTGTTTAACTTCACTCCAGTAACATTGTCCATGTCAACTTTAGCCTTGTTTGGCTCAGCAGCAGATTAATTTCCTCAGGATTAAGATCTACTGCACGTGGTGGGATGCTAGATGTGCCCCCTATGCATTCAAACTCCATAAAGCAGCATCCACTTGACTAATCACACTCTTATTCATTTTTTATTTTAGTGAGATGAAACAAATCGGTTTCTTATACATACAATTATACAAGCAAGAACACTCAAATGCACGTTGTCTTTTGTACTGCAGCTGTCTATGAATTCTTTAGAAGGAATCAGACTACTCTCATACGTGGATGCTGGTATACTTTTACTGATGTCTTTTTGTGTTGTTTATTCAACATTAACACAATCATTGCAGACAAATTAAAGTTTGACATGAATTATTTTTGGTCTAAGATTTTTAACATAATATCTTGTATCTTGAAAGTGTTTTCTAATCTCTCAATTTAAGGCCACACACAATGGGATTCAGAACTGGAGAAATACAAATAAATGCTTGTGTTAAAAATCCACCAGCAAAGGGATTTGTTTCTTGAAGATTTTGTCGGCTCAGTGCGGTATCACTAAATGATGTGACTGAATAAATGGAAGAGGGCTGACCTGTTCGTGGTGTGTAGACTTGGTGGAGGACCAACATATTAGCCTCAAGTTTCAGGCAATGTTCTCAGCCCTCCAGCACATCAGACCCCTGATACGGGGGAAGTACGTGATCGTCAATTGGATCACGGTGGCTTCTATCCGCAGACAGGGTGGAGTTCTGTCGGCTGCCCCGTTGAAGATGGTGGTCTCCACAACAGGGGTGCTGTTGAGAGGGGGTAGCCTACCAGAATGAGGAGAGGCTTCACCCCGAGGTAGTGAAGTAGATTTGGTAGTCGTATTCAGAGATTAATCAGATGATGGCAGCCCAGCTCTGGACCATCCCTAAGTGAAAGCCTTTTGGTTTTAGAGGCCTTGGTAAAGGGTCCCTGTTTAAATGCTGGTCTCTCCGGGTTCTCATGCTTCCTCTCACAGTTCATAAGTTCATTGTTGACACTAAAATTGGCCATAGGTGTAAATGTGAGCCTGAAGGTTTGTCTGTCTCTATCTGGCTGCCATGCGATAGTCTGGTGACCCTGATTGTCTCCAGACCCCTCGTGACCCTGAACAGGATAAGCGGTTAAAGGTGATGGATGAATAGATGTTATGCAAAATACACAGACCCCATCAGACGCACTGAACAGTTGTCTGTGTTCTTTCGGGATAGTGTGGCTGCAAAGGTCCATCCACAACCCGCCTCGCGGGATGGCTCTCTGAGTGTGTTCCCAATCTGATATGGAGGCAGGAGGAGATCCTTCCACACCCAACATGGCAACGTTGGTGGCCTTGTTTAGCAGAAGAGTGTTGAGGTCACCCTTTTGGTGTCATCCAAGGTTGCATCTGTTGGAGATAATGTACTCTCTTTCATGGTTTGGTTTGGCTGGAATGACACTAGACTGGTAAAGGGAAGGGGGGGGGCGGTGTAGTTGTGTTACACATGGCTGTTTACGCCAGCATATAGGTACACTGAAGATGCAGATACAAAACAGTGCTATCAGTCCTTCATGTATGATGAAGAATGTGTCAGAGCGTCACAAACTGAGGACACAGGTCATTCTTTTTTGAATATTGCATAGTTTAAAACTCAGGTATGAGTTAAGGGAAAATCACGGTGGCTCAGTGGTTAGCACTGTCGCCTCACAGCAAGAAGGCCTTGAGTTCGAATCCCGGTCGTCCCAGGTCCTTTCTGTGTGGAGTTTGCATGTTCTCCTCGTGCCCGTGTGGGTTTACTCTGGATTCGCCAGTTCCCCCCACCATCGTAAAGACGTGCTTACCACCACCGGTATGACTTTGTATACATATTACTACTGGACTCTTTGAAGCGACTTTGGGTGTCTTGAGGAGAGCTATATACAATAAATGATTATTATTATTATATGATGGAAGGAAGATTTGTCGAGAAATATTTAGCCACGTAATTTATGGCTGGTTGAAAAACCATATCTTATTAAGCTACCACATTCTGCCAATAATGCAATCCAATATATCTTGAATTAAAAAGCTTGTGATTTTAACTTGAGCATGAGGTTGTGATGATGTTGTTACATTATCCCTATGCACATGTTATGGCTGCAGTTAATGGTTGCATTATACATACAATTATGTCGAAAATAGATTTGAATGGGTTTTAAACTCATGAAGATGGATAATAAGAATGGAAATTCAACAGCTGAATAAACTGAACTGTATGTATTAAACTAAAGTATACACTAACTATGTTTAATGTATTTAGTTCTGCTTTCAGGAGAGAACTTGTTTGTGTAAATATGTAAATATGTTCTTAGACTGACTCTCCAGAGTGGTGTTGTTTTGTTAATTGCTCTCAGAGGAGGGTGGAGTTAATGACCTGTTGACCAGTTACTCCATAGAACTCTTTAAAGATAACAGTTACAGCATTGTTTACATTTGTTGGTCTTTAATAGGTAAAGTCACTGTTAAATGAGAATAAAACACTGTCAAACATTAAATGTCATTGTCCTTTCTTTAATTATTCAATTCATGAAAGTATTTCTTTCACAGATCATCCCATGAGGTTTGCGTACAGCAGTGACCATTGGATCTTAATTAGCTGGCTGTAGCTCTGCCTGCTCCCTGAGGCTTGTTGTTTTCCACTGTGGCTCACCAGGGAGCTTACAGTAATCATACCCGATACGGCAGCCTTCCGTCAGCAGTGGAAAGGATAGGCAAGTCTCTCTGGGTCAAATGATGTCACTTGCATGTTTACATTGTGATTGTACATGTTTGACCTTTCATCCCTCTAAGGCATAGGGCACACACACACATATCAAATAATATTTCCCATAATTTTTAGGATACATTTACAATATATGTCAATGCAACTTTATTACCTTTTAAAGTTAAAGTTAAAAGGTAAAAGCCAGGGGGAAACTATCTTTAATTCAGTTTGTTTTATATTATAAGAAAAATACATAATATTGTACATTTTCCTCGCCACTTTCCCTTTTACCCTGTAAGAGACGGGTAGACATGATAAGAGGAAATCCCAATACCATGCCATCTGTGTAGCATGTGTAATAATATGTAATATCTACTACAGTATGTGCCAGTTGTTTTTGATTGAATTATACTATAAGGTGTTTCAGTTATGTTGTTGTATATATTTTGCAAAACATAATGATTCTGAAGTGTTGTGAAGCAAAGGTGAATGCTGAACAACTTAATGAAAATAAATAATCTATAATAATTGTTAACAAAAATGTCCTACACATTATAAAAGCTCATTGATCCTTGTATTTATAGAAATAGACTAATTTTAGTGACATGTTAGTGGAATTTTGTCTGCTGTCATCACAAGGAAAGAAGAGACAGATTTTGTATACAATTAAGAAAAACAAATAAGTGAAAGGATATCTCCACAGACAAGTACAATATTGTAAAAAGAATAATATTAAATCAATATCAGGTGCCAGACATATCTCAATATTATATCATTTAGTTCACTTGTTACAAATATATTAAACTGACATTACACGCGGGACTCTCATGACTCTTTTTACATTTTTCAACAGTTTGAAAACAGGGACCAGGGAATAATACAGATCTTAATAGTCTGGCCTGATTTAAACAATGTTTTCCTTTGAGCTCTGCTCCTGGTAAAGAAGAT
Source organism: Liparis tanakae (assembly GCA_036178185.1). Lineage (NCBI taxonomy): Eukaryota > Metazoa > Chordata > Actinopteri > Perciformes > Liparidae > Liparis > Liparis tanakae. The sequence goes on from CM070107.1 coordinate 16,588,112, forward strand.
GTGTGATCTTCCTTTTTAAAATGAAGTATCATACTCGATGCAGGTGTTCATATGCTGTAAGCTTCATGTATTGCTTCATGCATTTGATGTATGCAACCTGATTGTTTGATAATAAAATGTGCAGAATGGATGATATAAACTGTCTCTGTAAACAGACTTCAGACCAGTGTCGTGTTTCAGACAGGACTGTACGCTAATTCTAAAAATCAAGCCGTCAGTCTCAACTTAAATCTCTGACCTGCCTTCATACACAATGCCACCATTCTGTGTCGAATTTTAGTCAGAATCAGTCCATATATTATAGGGTTGAGAAGAGGGGGCATCATGAGAAATTGTATGGCCATGAAGTTTTTTAAACTCTGGGGCACGGATGCTGATCCATACCTAGAGTACATAATATCAAAAAGCAAAGCGGCAGTGACATTAAACAGACATAACAAATGTGGCACACATGTCTGTATAAACTTTCTCCTGCCCTCTTTAGATTTTAAAGCTGAATTTACCAACCGCACATAAGAACACACAATGAAGACGACATGAGCGCAATAAAAAGCAATAATAACCAATCCAACAATGTTGTTTGCTAGCGATGTAGTACAAGCTAGTTTGACAATTGACCAGTTCTCACAGTAGAGTTTATCTATGCGGGAGCCACATAAGTTCAATGTAGATGTGATGCTTATAATCACAACTTCACACCATAAAGGCACCAGCCAGGACAAACCAATTAAAACTGCAGTCCTTCGCGCAGACATTACAGAGTGATACTGCAGCGGTTGACATATAGCCACACATCTGTCATAGGCCATAACAGCTAAAACAGAAAAATCAATCGTTGCATAAGTGTATATCACAAAGACTTGTAAAAGGCATCCTTCATATGATATAACTTGAACATCAGACAGAAGATCAATAAGAAATTTAGGATAAAAGGCTGCAGTCCCATAAAGTACATTCATGCAGAGATTACATATAAAAGCATACATGGGTTCATGTAAGTTTTGATCCAATATTATGGTTAAAATGAGAGCCATGTTAACACAGATAATTAGACAATAACATATAAAACTGAGAGAGAAAATTGTTATTTTGTAGTTGGCAGTGGCGCTGAAGCCAGAGAGGGAAAATATAACAAACGAGAAATTAGATGTATTTCTCATTTTGCTAAAAGTGTGAAAGATAAAAAACAAATAGAGAAGACTTGATGCAATGCTGTAAAAAACATAAATTATTAGACAGGAATATGCTCTATGTATGTTAAACAGCATGTCCAACTGTATAGCATAGGTGTTGCACAGTGGTTCTCAAATTTATAGTTGAATATTAAAGGGAACTCCCTCTCTACTGCAGGCATATTATTGGCTGGCATCTCAGAAGTTGTTTTCTTCTGAAGATTTTATTTATTGAAATATATTGCGGACGAGAGAGTCTACAAATGTCATAGATCTAATTAATGGCAAAAAAAATTGTTGGTTTCCTCGGAATTGTTAATGCAAAATATCATTATTATCCATCATTCATCCCGGATCAAGCTGCACTGGACCGGCCGACAGCAGGACAGAGCACAGGACGTCTGTGGGACAACGGAGGTGAACTCTGTGCCTACATCAGGATCAGAATCAGGTTTTTTGGTCATATATATGTGCACATACATGGAATTTGACTCCGGTTTCACGTACACTCTCATTGTACGTACATGCAATTTACAAATAACAGGATGAATATAAAAAGAGACTTTGAAGACATCAGAATAGCAACACAAATGTATGTATAATATAAAATAACATAAACAACAACAGTGACAATGAGAGGGGATGTTAGTGCAGAAGAATGTGGTGATAGTGCAAGTATGCAGATGTGTCTGATTAACTGTTCATCAGAGGGATGGCCGGTGGGAAGAAGTTGTTCCTGTCTCTGCTGGTTTGGGCCTACAGGGCTCTGTAGCGCCTTCCAGAAGGGAGGAGTTGGAACAGCTCATGTCCGGGGTCTGAGGGTCTGCAGTGATCTTTCCAGCCCGTTTCCTGACTCTCGAGGTGTACAGGTCCAGGATGGAGGGCAGGCTGGAACCAATACTTCTCTCCGCACACCTGACTACCCATTGTAGCCTGTCTCGGTCCTGCTTGGTGGCCGATCCAAACCACACAGAGATGGAGGAACAGAGCACAGACTGGATGATGGCGGAGTAGAACAGGATCAGCAACTCCTGAGGCAGGTTGTATTCCCCCCCCCCCCCCCCCTAGCAACATGCAGCATTAAAATGATATGTTAAAAATACCATATGGCTCTCAATGAAATATATTTAGAAATATTTGGCTTTTATGGCTCTCCCAGTCAAAAAGGTTCCTGACCCCTGGTGTAGAGGGAGAAGAGCAGTGGGTAGAGCAAACATCCCTGAGGGGCGCCAGTGCTTATAGTCCGGCCGCTGGATTTTATTTTTCCCAGCATAACCTGCTGCTTCCTGTCCGTCAGGAAGTTAGTGATCCACTGACAGGTGGAGGCTGGCATGATGAGCTGGAAGAGTTTGTGCTGAAGTACCTCCGGGATGAGGATGTTAAACACTGAGCTGAAGTCCACAAACAGGGCCGTGGCATATGTCCCTGGGGAGTCGAGGTGTTGCAGCACATGGTGCAGTCCCATGTTATATTATTAGGATCTTTAGCTGTGGATAATGCAGGCCTTCTATAACAATTAAAAATGTAAGCCTCTGTAAAAAGTGAAAGAATATATATTCCATCACCAAAGAGGTCTTATTTACATGTTATCAGTATTGGGTGTATTGAAACTGCTAGTTTAGATTTGTCCAGATGCTATAGGGGGCAGAGCAATGAGAAGAAATGATTGCACATCGTCTTTCAGCCTTTTGATTATGTACGTCCTTGTTCTGTGCTTCAAGCCCACGAGACGGTTTGATTCTGGAGCGGGGCGAGAGCAGGACCGCTCACTGACCTGTCCCGAAGGACTTGAGAACTGGTCAACTGGGACTGATCTGGTGCCGGTCCTGCTCTCTACACCCTTGTGTCGACAGGGGGCCACACTAGGACACAGTTGCATATCATTAAACACACACGGTTATAGTTTCCATACTTTTGTGAACACAAAATTGAATTGCATTAATTTCTGGAGATTTACCCTACACTAACTCTTCAGCCTAATATGTGATGATTTACCTTAAGTGGACGCGCATTTTCTCCACGTAGAAAGGCAAGGCCACAATGTGACTGTGTGTACCGATTATGTCCCTATAAATTGGGTAAAATGCACACACACACACACACACACTGCAATCATTCTAATGATTCACCAATTTGAGAGAGAGACTTTTAATAAGTTTTAATTGAGTGCAATGGAATTTTATGCAATGTGTTAAAGTGTATGGAACCAGACACCCGACTTTGACAACCAGATTAATTTGCTTTTTTGGTGTGATTATTGTTCAAAGAAAATAATCACATGCATTTGCTTGTTATAATACTACAGAATTATGAGTATGAGGCTTTTTTATGTCTGCCTGAAAGCCAGAACCTCACTCGAGCAGCAGTGCATCTTCCCCCTATTTAAAATATATATATTGATTAGCAATAGATGTTTCTTGATGTGAAATAGAGTCAATTTGTTAAGCTCAAAAAATAATATTGTAGCTTGTTAATTTCATCAAAGGTGTAGATTTTGCTTTCGTCCACCAGCCAGAAACTAGTGTGAGTTGATATAATAATTGTAATACAGTATGATACAGTTTTGCACATCATTGTATAATAGGCAGCGTTGTAAAACTGTACTTTACTAAAGGACTCTACATTTTCCTTTTTTTTGATAATTTTTGTATCAAAGATGTTTATCAAAGTTCTTAAGGAAATATGGTCTGGAATTATATTAGTGGTAAAGCGCGAATAATGATGATTTGTTTTTTCTATACCTTTCTTATTTTCAGCATCATGTAAGCTTCAAATAGTGGAACCTGAAACACATATAATGTCATTATATAATTGTAATATAAGTCATATAATTGTTAAAATCCATTCTCTAATCATTACAACAAAAAATATGTTATGTATTTGTATCAATTAATGATATAGTGTGCTGTTATGTGTGTCTGAAAGCGATAAACTTTTGTTTCAAACTATAATCCTTTCCCGTGTTTTTCATCCATAAACCAGTGAAATGCTTTGCAAACTGAAGCCTGTTACTTCCGGTAAATACAGTAACAGTGTTGAGCCTGGACTGCTCCTCATACAATACAGTAGCTATTGTAATTTAACAAAGTGGAACTTAAATCCATACAACATATTCTAATGTATCGATTATTTTAAAATGAAAAGCATCTGGGACATTAAACACCATAATAAATGCGGTATGTCTACATGTGTCCATGTCACTCTCCTCATTTCCATCTCTTGTCTTCAAAGCAGATTTCATGAACTGTACAAATGTATGTAAACACAAAATACAAAGTTATTGTTAACTTTTAAACATTCTTTAATAAGTATACCCTTCAAACAGAAAACCCGAAAATAAAACAATCATACCCAAAATTAAAGATATAATTTTCAAATAATGTTATAGCATCATTGACATAAAAAAACCTGTCAGTGAAAAGGTAGAACCTGAAATATGTACTTACCAAAACAACCATCCGTTGAGCCAAATAAAGTGATTTAAGAGCGCGTACATATCAAACCTTGAATCTCAATTTAAATAGTTGACCTACCATGACACATGTATGTATTATTTTGGTTCTTATTTTAGTCAGAATCAGTCCGTAAATAAAAGGGTTTACCATTGGTGGAATTATGAGAAATTGTATGGCCATGAAGTTTTTTAAACTCTGGGGCACGGATGCTGATCCATACCTAGAGTACATAATATCAAAAAGCAAAGCGGCAGTGACATTAAGCAGACATAACAAATGTGGCACACATGTCTGTATAAACTTTCTCCTGCCCTCTTTAGATTTTAAAGCTGAATTTACCAACCGCACATAAGAATACACAATGAAGACGACATGAGCACAATAAAAAGCAATAATAATCAATCCAACAATGTTGTTTGCTAGCGATGTAGTACAAGCTAGTTTAACAATTGACCAGTTCTCACAGTAGAGTTTATCTATGCGGGAGCCACATAAGTTCAATGTAGATGTGATGCTTATAATCAGAACTTCACACCATAAAGGCACCAGCCAGGACAAACCAATTAAAACTGCAGTCCTTCGCACAGACATTACAGAGTGATACTGCAGCGGTCGACATATAGCCACACATCGATCATAGGCCATAACAACTAAAATAGAACAATCAATCGTTGCAGAAGTGTATATCACAAAGACTTGTAAAAGACATCCTTCATATGATATAACTTGAATATCAGACAGAAGATCAATGAAAAATTTAGGATAAAAGCCTGCAGTCCCATAAAGAACATTAATGCAGAGATTACATATAAAAGCATACATGGGTTCATGTAAGTTTTGATCCAATATTATGGTTAAAATCAGAGCCATGTTAACACAGATAATTAGACAATAACATAGAAAAGTGAGAGAGAAAAGGGTTATTTTGTAGTTGGCAGTGGCTCTGAAGCCAGACAGTGAAAATATAACTATATTAGATGTATTTCTCATTTTGCATTAATGCTCCAAAGCCAAAAGTGTCAAAGTTATAAACAATAATTAGAAAAACAGATGCAATGCTGTAAAAAAAAACATGAATTCTTAGACAGGAATATGCTCTATGTATGTTTAACAGCATGTTAAACTATACACTATTGGTTTTGCATAGTGGTTGTCGAATTTATAGTTTAATTCTAAAGGGAACTCCCCCTCTAATGCAGGTATGTTATTGGCTGGCATCTCAGAGGTTATGTTATATTGAATATTTTCTTAGACTGTCACGAATTCCCCTTCATATTAGTTTTCACCCTGTCTGCCTGGTCAATTAACTCTCATGTCATTTCAGATACTGCACGTCAAACCTGATCATCCCTCATTACCTTCACCTGGTCCTCACGCCCGTCTCACCTGTAGCCTATTTCCTCATTAGTTCCTCACTACTTAGGTCCCCTCACTTGCACTTTTCACCTTCTGGATCGTCTTGTGTGTTAGTGCTAATCTCATGCCTGATCTACTTGTTCTGACCCTGCTTTGCCGGTTCCACCGACCCTAGAGTTTGCCTGCCCCTTCTTGTATTTGTTTGCCTGTTTTGAGTGACCTCAGGGTTTTGACCCTGCATGAAACTGCAGTAAAAGTATGTTGCTTGTCCATCTGTATCTGAGTCGTGCTTGTGAGCTCCAGTACCCTACAGTACAATCTGGCCAGTATGAACTCGAATAAATGAGAATGTAACAATGAAAATGCATACAGTTTATCAAAGTGAAAGCAAAGCGAGGTTTATTGATGTACATTTCAGGAGGATCTGGTCAGAGGTTATTTAAATTTACAGAGAGTCTTTTTGCAGTTGGCAGGAATATTCTCCTGTATCTGTCCTTGTGACAGCGGAGCTGAAGTAGTCTGTTGGAGAACATGTATCCACTGTCCCTGCAGTAGCCGTAAGAGAGGGTGGTCCAGGTCATCCAATATGGACAATCATTTTGCTGCAGATTAGGCTGCCGCCAGGGCTCCCAGCTCTCCTAGCCCTCCCTTTCGCGCTTCTTCTGTATCAGAGGCACCCCTGTCTTTTCCGGAGGATTATTCGGGTGCTCCTGGTTCCTGTCGCCCGTTCCTGATTCAGTGCTCTCTCGCCTTTGAGCTCCAGTTGTACGCCTTTCCCTCCGCAAGGTCCCGAGTTGCCGCCCCTCTATGCGATAGCAGCGGCCTTTGGAGAGTTGAAGGCACGGTTCACCTGTGCTCCCATCCTCATATTCACCGATCCACCTATATATTGTATATAGGTTGATGCCTCGGACATGGTTGTAGGATTGGTCCTTTCTTAGCGGTCAACTGAAGACCAAAAGGTTCACCCTTGTGCCTTCTTCTCACGAAAGCTGTCCCCCGAAGAGAGGAATTAGGATATTGGGAACAGGGAGTTGTTGGGGGGGGGGAGAACTGGCATTGGAGTGGAGACACTGGTTGAAGGGAGCAGATTAGCCGTTTGTGGTCCGTACGGATCACGAAAATCTGAAATACATCTGTTCGGCTAAGCGACTGAACTCGCTTCAAGCAAGGTGGGCTCTTTTTTAATAGTTTTCAGTTTTTGCTCAAGGCTCCAAGAAAATCAAACTGATGCCTTGTCCGGTAAGAGAGCTCTCTTCCTCATCCTACAGGTATCCTCCATCCTAAGTGCATTGTTGGTGCTGTAACCTGGGAGGTGGAGGACAGGGCAAATCACTCTAATGCCGAACACACTGTCCTCAGCCCATTCCTAGTCATCCCTGGATATTGTAACCCGCCTATACCCTTCTCACGGTTACACAGTTATCCTCACGGTAATGGATCTTTTTTTTTTTTTTATCTGCTCTGCTCATCGGACTACCCAAAAGACCTACCGCCAAAGGCACTGCTAAAGTTGAATTGTGAAACCTGTCAATCATCCTAGATACCTATGGGGGTGGTTGGGAAACAAGAATGTACTACATGAATGGATTGGCAGAGTGAGTGAAGTGGGATGTTGTTGTTTTGTGTTACTTCCCTGTGGAGAGTAGTCAATGACCGAGATAGACGGAGTGTATCTGGTCTCCTACCCCTGTGAACCGCTGTACCAAATAAGAGACTCTTTGTACTGGAACTACGTCTCCGCCTACATTCCGTAAAATGAACCTGGCCACGTGGTCCGACAATGAAAACAAGTTGGGGGACGCATAATTGGGACGATGCGGACCCCTGCCACTCCGTCCCGGACCCAGTTAAATAAATAGGCTGTGCAACTCTCCAACAAAGTAGGAGAAATCAAACCATCAGAGAATCTTGACGGTCAGCTGGAGCGACTAGTAGCTTTTGGTCGGACCTGGATAGGAAGCTGTTGGTGTGCAACACTGACTATTGAAGGGATATGGTGTTCTGCACTTGTAGATACAGGTTCAACAGCAACCCTGGTGAGGCCCGATGTGGTGATAAATGGAACTGTTATTTTTCCCACTATACTGCAGTAAGTAACCGGAAAGCGAGTTTTCATGGTTGAGGAGCAATTGTGACTGGGGCTGGGAAGAAAATCTGTCCGCTGCCCGGTGTGGGTTGCTAACCTGCATAACTCTATACTGGGACAGGATATTCTTGGGGCTTTGAACTGTGTCATAAACAAAAAGAGAGAAACTCTCACTTTTCCTGATGGCCTTGCCATCCAGATGTGGCTGTGTCGCTACCCACACTGTTGCTGACGGCTGAGAAAGCAAACTCTGCTGCTCCCAGCTGCATTCCTCCAAACAAGACACCTCCACAATGTCTTCAAAACTTGAGCCCTGAAGTTGTAATGAAAACAGCGCCACCTATCGTATCGGAGGTGACATGCTTTCGGCCAATGATTCGAAATACTCACTGCCATGTATATTGGGATAATAGAAAATCCCCCAGAAGATAGCATAGTCCGACTGAAGCAAGATTAAAATTATACCATCATATAAACGCACTGACTGTGTTTTTCCCTGTCAGAGGATGATAAGGGCCGCACAGATTTCACCCAGCATAACATCGAAACAGGAGATGCACAGCTGATTAGGATGAGACCTCGACACCTGCCATTTGCCAGGCAGGCTGCGGCAGACAATGCCCTACACTGTATATTTTATTTGTATAGCCGAACAACATCACTAATCACAAATGTGCCTTTACAATCTGTAGCCTACAACATGCAACCTCCACTGCCCTTTGACCCTCACTTCGGAATAGGAAATATTTCTCCCAAACCGTCCTTGAAGGGGGACCAAAACAAGGAAGGCATATCGCATCATCATCCTCCTTTTAAAAGGTGCAAGATACACCATTTGGAGCATTTAGATTGTCTCTAAACATGGCGAAGGCACGCCGGCAGCTCGCACAAAGCTAACGATGCTAACAGTGCAAAATACGGCAAAAGTGCTGACAGAACTAGCAGTACATACTTGACGGGGAACCCAAAGGGTGGGTGCTGTAGTGTTATGTGTAGAATAACTTTAGGAGACCGTTGTATGTTTGGCTAACTTTATTAGCTCAATATTAGCATAACACCCAGACTGTGACTGACTCCAAGTGCGGGTCGCGGACTGTCCATGACCCCCTTTTGATATCACATACACATGATCACTTCGTTCTTCATGTCAAAAAAGCAAGGGGAGTCTTAAATAACAACAAGCAGAGGAAGAGGGCCCTCATTCTCTGCTTAGTTAGACTTTACTCCACTTTATCTTTACAGAGATAATAGTAGTTTAATTCTTTATTAATTAACAGCTCCTTTAAATGTCCTTTTCTTCTCACCAATGTTTGTAATATTTTTTTGGCTAATTTGTACTTACTGCAAAAAAAAAGAAAATAGATTATGTGTAGGGGACAGAAGAAGCTTTACATGTTTAATTGCATATCATATTCTAATGTAAATTGAGTGTAGCCCCACCCACCAATGTGTACAAGACGTGTATAAAGTTCAGCAGAGGCTTTTGTCTTGTTCAACTTGGAGGCTCGCAGCAGCCGCTTGAAGTCTTTCATGTGTGGGAGATACCTCAGGGCAATTGTGCAAACTGTGTTTTGTTCATTTACTGTATGCTAAATCTTGTTTTGTTGTTAATGATACCTACATCTTGATATTTTGTCACAGGTGATTGAAGAGACAGTTGTCTGCATCATAACCTATGAGCCGCATCAGCAATGTTGTATTCCTCTTTGACCAGAATGCATTTGGCTTTGTTATTTTGACACTGTTAAAACACACTGTGGTTCTGTTGCACACTACTAACACATCGGAGTTGTTGATATTTATCTCAGTTGATGGTGAAAATAACGTTGGACTAAATGTAAGCCAATTTGTTGTTTCTGTAATCTGTAATTTAACAGTCAACAGAAGCCCTTAATATATTTCCCGGCCTTCTACCACAAGTATAAGAACATATTAATGCATGTAGAATATTGAGTTGAGGCATTATTCAAAGGGATAATCGATAACACTTTTACTGAACCAGTGTTTCTGCTTTAGCCTCTGTGCTCTCCTTTGAGGCACATAGTGCACAAGAAAGGGATGGAAAACTCAACGGAGATTGTATCTTTTGTGCTTGCTGCATATGGTAATATTGGAAACTTCAAATACTTGTATTTTACCATAATACTGTTATGGTACCTCTCTGTTTGTGTTTCAAACACAATTCTTATTGTGGTCATATATATGGACAAAAGCTTGCATGAGCCGATGTATATACTATTATGCAATTTATTTGTGAATGAAATGAATGGCTGCACATCACTGTATCCTCTTCTGCTCTCACAGATGTTTTCAGATACGCATGAAGTGACACTGCCATGGTGTTTTCTGCAGATGGGTTTTGTCTACACATGTGCTTCTATTGAGTTTTGCAGTTTAGCAGCTATGGCCTATGACAGACATGTCTGTATCTGTTATCCTCTACACTACAATGTCATTATGAGCACAGGGAGAGTAGGTACGATCCTTTTGCTTATATGGATGTATTCATTAGCTAACTTTATTTTCTCTTTTTCATTCGTCATCCCTTTAAAATTTTGTGGAAATGTCATTGACAAAGTATTTTGTGACCACCACTTAGTGATAAAACTTGCATGCTCAGTATCAGTATTCGCCAGCATGTCTGACCTGTTGTTTGCTTTTGTGACAATGGTTATCCCATTTAGTCTTATTTTAGTCTCTTACGTGAAGATTTTGTCGGTTTGTCTAAATACTTCCAAAGAAAACAGACATAAAGCCATTAGCACCTGCACACCTCAGATTGTCTCACTGTCAAATATGTTTGTTGGCGCCATTTTTCATTTTGTGGATTCCAGGGTGGATGTGGCCTATGTCCCAAATAAAGTGCGCATCATTTTATCTGTTTATATCTTTGTTTTCCAACCAATGATCAGCCCCTTTATGTATGGATTTAAGCTTCCCAAAATAAGAGAATCATGTAAAAGACTTCTGTTTTATCGACAATAAATATGTTGGATATTGTACAGTCTGATCTCAAATTCTTTGATATATTTCTCCATAAAAAACATTTGAAATAAAAATAAATATTTGTCTCCACGTTGCTAATTTATTTTAGAACAAGGTCAGATCTCTGCTCATTGGAAAAATTGTGTCCAGATTGCATTTGAAAATAATCTAGAAAGTTTTGAGGAAACGGGAGTAAAACATAAATCTATTCGGCCCAGTTTGTGCATTGTCATATTATATTGAACGCACTGCGACCATTAGACCAGTGGTTTGAAACGATGTACCCCCTGTGGAATTATTTTCCCCAGCCAACTACCCCCTAACCAGCACAACATTGTGCCATCAGTGTAAGATTTTATATAGAATATATACAATTCTGTTTATGAATTTACACTTATTTCACAAATAACTCACTCATGATGCTCATTTTGAATATATACAGCATAGAGTGCCTTAACCTACCCCGCGGGGTATATGTACCCCAATTTGAGAACCAGTGCATTAGACAAACTAAGTTTCCTTGAGCAAGACTGAGTTGCTCCGCAGCGCTTTACAGCAGCCCGCTGCTTCTATGTATTTATGGAGCATTGTTTTTTAAGGATTTCAAACACGTTTCTCTAGAAAATGCTTTGAAATTATTTGAAATATTGTATTACAATATAAGTATTCAAGTCAATAGGAATGGACAAATATTAGAATGACTTTCAAATAATCAAAACAACAGTAATAAGAACTAGAAAATGCATTTCCTGCTGAAAATGCGTTGGAATGCTAAAAGTTTGAAGCTGAAAAGTAAAAACGAAATTGCTGAAAAAGGTTTGAAAATAGCTGAAAATGTCTGAAAATAGCTGAAATATTAAATGAATAGTTGAAAAAGTCTGGAAATAGCTGAAATGAATAGGTGAAAATAGCTGAAATATGAAATGAATAACTGAAAATAATTGAAATATGAAATGAATAAATGAAAATAGCTGAAAATAACTTAAATATGAAATGAATAACTGAAAATGTCTGGAAATAGCTGAACATTGTCTGAAATTTGCTGAAATATGTTTTTTTTTTTAAGTTGGACATAGCTTAAAATAGCTGCCAACATCTTAAATAGGCTGAACATAGCTTAAACATCTGAACATATGGATTTTTTTTCTACAAAAGCATTTGTTAAACCTTGTCAAATAAAACATGATCAAATCACCAAAATAGTAGAATCAATAGAGAGGAAAGATTGAGCCGAACGCGCCGATAGGTGTTTTATTTTTGTGGGTTAAATGAGACCTCATAATCTCTAATATTGGTTCTTTTCTAATATCTCTCCATATATAGACACACGCACACACAAACCGTTGGTCAGTGTGTGAGTGGGTTGCAATGTTGGTAAACAAGAGCTTGTGTGAGATCCGCCACTGATTAGCCTAATGTGAAGCACCTGTGTGACAGAGACAGACAGCTCTGAATCTGATGAAAGCAACCTGTCAGAACATTTGGATTTCACAGAGAACCATAACTCTCACCCTAAAAACGTCCACATTATGAGAAGCTCAAGGCTTGTGTGAACGTTCGGGTGTGATTCAATGTTTAGAAATGAGAGCGTAGTAGCGATTCAGAAAGTGCTCTGGTTTTCTTCGATAGAGAAAATTGTGTTCAAATTTAACATGGCAGGGAATGGGGGAGAGAGTCGTATTTACTCGCTCGTTAAGCGTTGGGTAGCCAACTGTGTTATTCTGTTGGATTCTATTGGTATACGTGTACGACAAGCACAAGATTTCCTACGACTACATCTTGAAATTATGCCTAAAGAGTGCATATTGTGGTCGTAGCAACAGTTTCCAAATAATTGAATAGCAAGAATCTGACTCTGCTCTCCACTCTGAGCCAACAGGTCTGTGCTGTGAAAAGTCCCAAAAAACGGAAAAAGCATCAAACTAAAAAAAAATCACAGTTTAAAAAGTATAAGAGCTATCAAAACAAGCTTTAATAAAGTTATAGCTAAAGATTTTGTCAACATTATAAAGGTTAAGTGGTGTCTTTAGCTGAATGTATGCCGATATAGTAAGCTTTTAAAGTTGAACAAGTTGAAGCGGATTTGAAGATTTCTCTCATTGGATCCCATTCATTATTTATTCCATAAAAAAATAAATAATTTGAAAATTTGAAAAGATAGAAAATATTTGAAAATATACAGTAATAGCTGAAAAATATCTGAACATAGGAAAAAATAAATTGCTGAATTTGCTTAAAATATGAAGATACTGTAAGCTTTTTAAAGCTGAAGATTTTCGCCATAGGAACTGATGAATTTAAAATAACATAAAAGTATTTAAATATACAAATATTTGAAACATTTGAAACATCAAAAGTAATGCCATTCTAAGTCTGAAGAAGCTGATTTTTTAAATATTTGAATGGTTCAAATAGCTGAATATATGAAGGAGTAGAAGAGGGACAAAAAAGGTACGGAAGAAATAGAATTAAAAAAAAAGAGAAGTTTAATAAAGAAGACAAGAACAAGAGTTGGACTGCTGAAGCATTCCAACTAAATACAGCTTCCAGAATGACCATGAAGTGTATTCAACAACTCTGGTAGACAACAACAACTGAGGTGTGATTCACACATGTGCATTATGGAATATAGGACATTAAGTTTAAGATTACAGGAGGAGAGGGAATATACATAACTGGTCTGATTAAAATACATACCTGACAACTGATGCTATTGTAAATGCAATTGATGAAGAAAAAGAATGTATATGAATAGGATTTGAATGAAATGTGCTATTACATAACCTCTCCTTTATATGTCATCTGATGTAACCGAGTGAACTGGTGTTTATTGTGTCATAAAATAGAACAAAAATAAAGTTTTAAATAAGCCAGTGGGTGCAGCCAGTGTTGGTAAGCCTAAGCAGACACCATGTAGATACGAGGCCGGGTCAAGCCACCGAGTATTTGACTCTAGTAATAGTTGTGGTTATTCAATAGGTTTTGGTCCGATATTTTTTGTTACAATGTATCTGAGAGCATAAATACTTTTTTTTCAATATCAAAGTACAGAAACATTGATGGAAAAGCCTTTGTCGTGCAGTAGCTATAACTTTAGTGTCTCTCTGCGCATAGGGAGTTGGCGGACACAGTTACATGTTTCCTCTGCATGGAGACTGCTGGTCCCAGTGCAGGACATCACCATGGATTAATGTCCTAGGGATACATAGAGAATGTAGTGGACTAATGACACTGAGGCTTCATCATCATGTTTACTCTGCATTGCTGTGTCCCTGTGACATTGCATTACAACAGGTGGGAGTTACATCAGCAGATCTTTATTGTCAATAACATGGTTATCTCATGTGAATTAATGGAGCACATTAGGTTCTCTCCTGGGAAATGTGTTGGTTGATGTCCTCGGTGTTACAGGCCAGTGTTTCATGAAGCTACACTTTTATTAAACTGTTTGTTTGTTACAAATAAACTTCAATGAAAGAAGACATCTTTGTGGAGTCTGGTGCCGTACACTGTAACGTGTATGCATAATATATTTGGTATTATCTGGAGTAAATAAAACTATTTGTCAGCTTTTTCAGACTTTGTTTTAAATGATTTTCTTTAGTGACCAGAACTATCATATAGTAGAACATTAAGCCCCCAGCTATTTGTAGACCTTTGCTCAAAAATTGCATACTGAAACAAAAAAGGCTGTATCTCTGCAACCATTAGGTCTATTTTTACATTTTACAATTTGTAACCATTTATCGTTTTGTTCAGATGTGTAAATATCAGTGTATATGTTACTGGTTAAGAGTAAATATAGTAGTACATCCTCCTCCTTTTTAAGGCGCAAGATACAGTGCAAGATACAGTGTATCTTGGAAGCCTTTTGCCCATTCATAATATCTCTATTTGACCTCGTTCTGGTTACAGTTAAATTAACTCTCAACCTATACTAATAAACAAACAGAATATGTTGCTATTTTTTTATGTTTTACTGTCACTGAAATGCAATGACTGCCAAGCCGTGTTCTTTTCTTTTTTTAAACCAAAATTAAAATCATCCAAAAGTATTTATAGGAATTTGTGTATATCCTGTTGTGTCAAATTATTCAATCTTCTAAGTTTGCATCCTTGCTAGAAATTAATAAACATGTTTTAATTTATGTCCTTTGTTTTAGTATTGCAAATCCAGGGACAGGAGAGAGGGTGAGTGGGAAACCCACTAATGCAATTTACAACTGGTTTGTCCTAATGTGTCGGTTCTCAAATGGGGGTACGTGTACCCCTGGAGGTACGTAAAGGTCCTCTTTGGGGTACGGGAGATCTGTTTTAAATATATTTAAAATGAGCATCCATTAATAAAGCCTTTGAAAATATTTTTTTAAATAAATATTCCATAAAATATAAATGTAAGTTCATCAACTGAATTCCATATAAATTATATGTAAAAATTGTGCATATTACGTTTTTTAAACCCAAATGATGTGCACTGGTCAGTGGGTACTTGGCTGAAAAAAACATTTCACAGGGGCTATATGATTCAAAAAAGGTTGAGAACCACTGTCCTAATGGATGATATGTTGGGACAAATACCTGTTCTACTTCCATCTTGTTTCTTATTAGCTCGCTTTTTCACGCGAGACTTCCCTGTTACTCTCGCGTCACATACACTTTGCACATAGCAACACTGACACCTACTGACTATCCACTGGTGCTACTGCCCAACAATGACACTGTTCCCCAAATTCTGAATTGATTCCCATAAACACATCGGGAACATAACAAACTCTCTTTACTTAACACTACAAAATAATTGAAGGAAAGAAGAGAAACTATGATTTGATGAAACCATGATTTTTTTTTTTTTGATTCAACAAGGCTGATCTCTGTTTGACTGCTGCTGATCAGAGTAAACCTCAAGTCCTCATGAACTTTATGTCAACATCTCTTCTCATAAAGCAACTATATCTAAGATCTGAAGATATCAGACTTTGGTGACTCCAAGTGATAGACACAAACTCAAAAACATCCCACGGTACCTTAGGACGACTATACTTACTACTACTACTATACTTATTCCTACTACTACTACTACTACTACTACTACTACTTCTTCCCAAAATTATAATACTTTCTGAACCAGGGCATCTGTTTAAAATGGAGAGACTGCTTCATTTAGATTTTGTTCTTGTAGGATTTGTGTTGCTTTTGTTGATTAAAAACTGAAACTTTGCTTTCATACAATCGAGGCAAACAATGGTGATACGCGATAAAGTCAAATTAATGTAGCAGGATGATTGTTTTAAAGGTATTACAGGCCTGCTGTAACAGCAAGCAGACTAGTGCATGCTGTAATAGATGTTGCCACTAGAGGTCAGCATCGCACCGGAGCGTCCATGTGAGAGACCTGAGAACCAGCCACAGGTCTTGGGGATTACAACTTCGATGTGAGAGGACGAAAGGTTGTATGAAGCACTTGATAAAGCAAGGTTGACAAATAGGGTAAACAAATACATAAGTTAACTTGCATTGTGGGTAATGCAGACTCCAGGAGTATTCTTTTCAGTTCTAGCTTGTCAGAATTAATTAGTATGAGTGTGTCACAGGTTCAAACGGGTAAGCTCAAGTGCAGAAGAACTGTCCAACTCTTGATTTAAGGAACAAATGTTTTTACTTAAAACCAGACTGGTCATGAGCGAATTGACACAAGGGGCAAAACACACAACAATCTGGCAGGGAACAAAGCAAAGACTGGGATAATATATAAGGTGGGGAAACAGGTGTGGGACATCAGGGATCAGCGAGACGGGAGTGTCTGGAGCACGTGACGGGAATGACACATTTCCCTCTAGGCGACATCAAAGGAGATTTGTCCTATTTCTCCCTAAGAATGTACCAGTTGTGTCCTTCTGTTTGCCCGTCTGATGCTGCAGCACCGCAAACTGAAACATGTGGGCAGCATGGCCATGTGGTCCGACACCGCCCTCGTACCACAGCAGACAATGGAAACGAGTTGGGGAACGCATAATCGGGACGATGCGGACCCCTGCCACTCTGTCCCGGACCCAGTTAAATAAAAAGGCTATGCAACTCTTCAACAAAGTAACTCAAACCATCGGAGGATTTTGACGGTCAACTGGAGCGACTAGTAGTTTTTAGTCGGACCTGGATAGGAAGCTGTTGGTGTGCAACACTGACTATTGGAGGGGCATGGTGTTCTGCACTTGTAGATACAGGTTCATCAGCAACCCTGGTGAGGCACGATGTGATGAGAAATGGAACTGTTATTTTCCCCACTATACTGCAGTCAGTCACCGGAAAGCGAGTTTTCATGGTTGAGGAACAATTGTGACTAGGGCTGGGAAGAAGAGAATCGGTCCGCTGCCCGGTGTTGGTTGCTAACCACTGTTGGTTCGGCCATACAACGAAGTCCTGTCTCCATCTCCTGATTGTAGCGCTCAGTCTGACCATTGGACTGGGGATGGAACCCGAAGAGAGGCTGGCCCCCATGTGTCAGCAGAACTCCTTCCAGAAACTGTCCACGAACTGGGGCACCCGGTCGGAGACGACATCCTGTGGGAGACCATGAAGGCGAAACACCTGGGAGAGCATACTCTCTGCAGTCTGTTTGGCAGAGGGGAGCTTGGGCAAGGGCCATCTTAGAGAACCGGTCTACAATGGTGAGAATGACCTTCGGACAGGGGCAGGCCGGTGACTAAGTCCAGGGAGATATGCAACCAAGCCGCCAAGGCACAGGAAGAGGGTGTAGTAGCCCCGGTGGTCGATGGCGAGACGTCTTATTCCGGGCACAGACCTGACAGGCGGCCACAAACTCGCCTATGTCCTTCTCCAGTGATAGCCACCAGAACCGCTGCCTGAGGAAGCTGATTGTCCGCCTTACCCCTGGATGGCAGCTGAGTCTGGAGGAATGTCCCCACTGCAGGACTCGGGGGCGGAGGCTTGTGGGGACGAAGAGGCGGTTAGGGGGGCAGCTGTTGGGAGGCAAGTCTGACCTCACTCTCGATCCCCCAGGTCAGCACACCTATCACACAGAAAGGAGGGAGGATGGACGTGGGGTCCTTTGTGGCATTATTATGCTCAAACTGGCGGGAGAGGGCGTCCAGTTTCACGTTCCTAGAACCTGGACGATAGGATAAGAGGAAGTCAAAGCGATTAAAGAACAATGCCCACCTGGCCTGTCTAGAGTTCCGCCTCTTCGCTGTTCTGATGTACTCTAGGTTATTGTGGTCGGTCCATGCTAGAAAAGGCTTTGCCGCCCCCTCCAACCAGTGCCTCCACTCCTCCAGCGCCAGTTTGAGGGCCAACAGCTCACAGTTGCCCACGTCATAGTTCCTTTCTGCTGGGGACAACCTCTTGGAGAAGGCACACGGGTGAACCTTGTTGTCCTTGGGGAAGCACTGCAAGAGAACCCCTCCTACCCCCATATTGGAGGCGTCGATCTCAACGATGAACTGGAGTTCAGGGTCGGGCAGAGTGAGGATGGGAGCGGAGGTGAACCGCTTATGGTTTCTGAATGCCTCTTTAGCTTGAGGGTTCCACAGGAACCTGGTACCTGGGGAGGTGAGAGCATGGAGAGGGGCAGCCACAGAACTTTAGTTTCTAATAAAGCGTCTGTAAAAATGTGCAAATCCCAAAAACCTCTGTAGCTGCTTTCAGTCAGATGGAACCGGACAGTCAGAAACCGCACTAGCCTTGGCATCATCCATCTGGATGCTCCCGGGTGCCAAGATGAAGCCCAAGAAGGAGACAGAGCATTGGTGAAATTTGCACTTCTCCACTTTAGCAAAAAGCTAATTCTCCAGCAACCGCTGCAGAACCCTCCAGACATGCTGTTCATGCTCCTTCTCATCCTTGGAAAAAATCAAAATGAAGGTAGACAAACACAAATTCATTCAACATATCCCGTAGGACATCGTTAACCAGGGCCTGAAACACAGCTGGGGCCGAATGGCATGACAAGGTACTCATAGTAACCACTGGGGGCATTGAAGGCTGTCTTCCTTTCGTCCACCTCCCTGATTCTGACGAGACGTTTCTTAGATTGAGCTTAGTGAAGATGGTGGCCCCTTGCAAAAGCTCAAAAGCAGAGGAGATGAGTGGAAGAGGGTACCTCTTCTTAACAGGGACGTCGTTGAGACCTCGGTAGTCGATGCTGGGCCGCAGTGACTTGTCCTTCTTACTCACAACAAAGAAACCGGCCTCTGCTGGGGAGGAGGAAGGACAAATAATACTAGCGTCAATGGAGTCCTTGATGTAACTAATGTGTGGGTTATGTTCCAGTAACCAGGGATAACCAAGAATGATGGGTAACTGCGATGACTCAATGACGTGGAAGCCGTACTGTTCAGAGTGGTTACCTGACATGAGGAGGCCTAGCGGTGGAGTACAATGAGTCACACGACAGAGCAGACTGCCGTCTAGGGCGTGGGCAAGCAGGGGGGTTTCGAGGGGTACCAACGGTAGCTCGAGTTGCTCTGCCAACCCGCGATCAATAAAGAGCTCATCACTTCCAGAATCAACAAATACTGCTAGTTGCAGGGAAACGGTCAGAGAAGACAAGACAGCGTGCGTCAGGGGCCTGGAAGAACGTGAGGAGGAAGAGGCTCGGCTCACCAGTACTACTCCTAATGGCGAGCCTGGTCTTTTACCGGACACCCCGCCAGGAAATGTCCTAGCTGCCTATAGTAAAGGCACCTCCCCTCCTTTAGTCGACGCCGCCGCTCCTCCGAAGAGAGATGAGTACGACCCAACTGCATGGGCTCCTCCCCTCTCCCAAGAGCCCCTGTTGGGTCGGCTTGGTGACTCCAACCAGGGCTAGGTTGTAGGTCTGGCTGACGCGGTGGGGAAGATTGCCCCCAGGAACCAGGGGGTCTCCTCTCGGCCTGGCATCGCTCACCCTCTCTCTCGTGCAGACGGTTATCTATCCTGATAACCAAGGCAACCAGCGCATCAACATCAGTGGGTAGGTCATAATGTGATCCTTGATGTCCTCAGAGAGGCCACTCAGAGAGGCCACTCAAGAAAGCGTCTGAGAGGGAGGGAACGTTCCATTGACTGTCCGCTGCTAGGGTGCGGAAGCGGATGGCATAAGCTGCTGCGCGGCTGCTCCCCTGCCGGAGAATCAAAAGTCCCTGGGCGGACTCTCTGCCCGAGGTTCGGTGGTCGAATACCTTTCTTAAGGCTCCGGAAAAGTCAGCAAAAGAGAGGCAAATATCGGCCAGATTTTCCCACTCTGCTGTAGCCCATTCATGTGCCCTCCCAGAGAGGTTGGTGATCAGGAATGCCACCTTGGAACGTTCGGTGGGGTAGGACCAAGGCTGGAGATCAAAGGTCAGGCCGCACAGAGAAAGGAAGGAGCGACATGTGGCAGCGTTGCCATCATACCTCTCGATGGGAGGAACTCAGGGCTCTGGCGGTGCTGACCCAGCTGGAGACTGGGAACTGTGGCCGGCCTGCACTGACTCCCTCTGGAGTTGGAGATCCCGAACCTGCTCCATCAACACACTCTGACGGTCGTGGAGCCTCTTGCAATCTCCGGAGAGAAACTTCTCTCAGTTAGATAGACGCTCCTCCTGCGTCTGGAGAGCTGAAGGAGAAGTTTTACATGTTTAATATTTGAAATTGCATATCATATTCTAATGCAAATTCAGTGTAGCCCCACCCTCCAATGTGTACAAGACGTGTATAAAGTTCAGCAGAGGCTTTTGTCTTGTTCAACTGGGAGACTCGCAGCAGCCGCTTGAAGTCTTTCATGTGTGGGAGATACCTCAGGGCAATTGTGCAAACTGTGTTTTGTTCATTTACTGTATGCTAAATCTTGTATTGTTATTAATGATACCTACATCTTGATATTTTGTCACAGGTGATTGAAGAGACAGTTGTCTGCATCATAACCTATGAGCCGAATCAGCAATGTTGTATTCCTCCTTGACCAGAATGCATTTGGCTTTGTTATTTTGACCAGTGTGTTAAAACACACTGTGGTTCTGCTGCACACTACTAACACATCGGAGTTGTTTATGTATCTCAGTTGATGGTGAAAATAACGTTGGACTAAATGTAAGCCAATTTGTTGTTTCTGTAATCTGTAATTTAACAGTCAACAGAAGCCCTTAATATATTTCCCGGCCTTCTACCACAATTATAAGAACATATTAATGCATGTAGAATATTGAGTTGAGGCATTATTCAAAGGGATAATCGATAACACTTTTACTGAACCAGTGTTTCTGCTTTAGCCTCTGTGCTCTCCTTTGGGGCACATAGTGCACAAGAAAGGGATGGAAAACTCAACGGAGATTGTATCTTTTGTGCTTGCTGCATATGGTAATATTGGAAACTTAAAATACTTGTATTTTAGCATAATACTGTTATGGTACCTCTCTATTTGTCTTTCAAACACAATTCTTATTGTGGTCATATATATGGACAAAAGATTGCATGAGCCGATGTATATACTATTATGCAATTTATGTGTGAATGAAATGAATGGCTGCACATCAGTGTATCCTCTTCTGCTCTCACAGATGCTTTCAGATACGCATGAAGTGACACTGCCATGGTGTTTTCTGCAGATGTGTTGTGTCTACACAAGTGCTTCTATTGAGTTTTGCAGTTTAGCAGCTATGGCCTATGACAGACATGTCTGTATCTGTTATCCTCTACACTACAATGTCATTATGAGCACAGGGAGAGTAGCTACGATCCTTCTGCTTGTATGGATGTATTCATTAGCTAACTTTATTTTATCTTTTTCATTCATCATCCCTTTAGAATTTTGTGGAAATGTCATTGACAAAGTATTTTGTGACCACCACTTAGTGATAAAACTTGCATGTTCAGTATCAGTATTCGCCAGCATGTCTGACCTGTTTTTTGCTTTTTTGACAATGGTTATCCCTTTTAGTCTTATTTTAGTCTCTTACATGAAGATTTTATCGGTTTGTCTAAATACTTCCAAAGAAAACAGACATAAAGCCATTAGCACCTGCACACCTCAGATTGTCTCACTGTCAAATATTTTTGTTGGTGGCATTTTTCATTTTGTGGATTCCAGGGTGGATGTGGCCCATGTCCCAAATAAAGCGCGCATCATTTTATCTGTATATATCTTTATTTTCCAACCAATGATCAGCCCCTTCATGTATGGATTTAAGCTTCCAAAAATAAGAGAATCATGTAAAAGACTTCTGTTTAATCGACAATAAATATGTTGGATATTTTACAGTCTGATCTCAAATTCTTTGATATGTTTCCCTATAAAAAAAAGCATTTTAAACAAAAATGAATATTTGTCTCCATGTTACAAGATTTTTAGAACAAGGTCAGATATCTCTGCTTATTGGAGAAAAATGTGTTTGCAATTGATGAAGAAAGAAAATGTATATGAATGGAATGTGAAAGAAATGTGCTATTACATAACCTCTCCTTTATATGTCATCTGATATAACCGAGTGAACTTGTGTTTATTGTGTCATAAAATAGAACAAAAATAAAGTTTTAAATAAGCCAGTGGGTGCAGCCAGTGTTGGTAAGCCTAAGCAGATACCATATAGATACAAGGCCGGGTCAAGCCACCTAGTATCTAACTCTGGTAATAGTTGTGTATGTATCTGTATGTATCTGAGAGCATAAATACTTTTTTTCAATATCAAAGTACAGAAACATTGATAGAAAAGCCTTTTTCGTACAGTAGCTAGAACTTAGTAGCTGGTTCTCTACGCATAGGGAGTTGGCGGACACAGTTACATGTTTCCTCTGCATGGAGACTGCTGGTCCCAGTGCAGGACATCAACCATAGATTAATGTCCTGGGGATACATAGAGAATGTAGTGGACTAATGACACTGAGGCTTCATCATCATGTTTACTCTGCATTTCTGTGTCCCTGTGACATTGGATTACAACAGGTGCAGATCTTTGTCAATAACATGGTTATCTCATGTGAATTAATGAAGCACACTAGGTTCTCTCCTGGGAAATGTGTTGGTTGATGTCCTTGGTGTTACAGGCCAGTGTTTCGTGAAGCTACACTTTTATTAAAGTGTTTGTTTGTCACAAATAAACATCTTTGTGGAGTCTTGTGCCGTACACTGTAACGTGTATGCATAATATATTTGGTATTATCTGGAGTAAATAGAACTATTTGTCAGCTTTTTCAGACTTTGTTTAAAATGTGTCTAACTAAATCCATACAAGTCCAACAGTAGTCCTCATATATAGCTTATAATACCATGTCACTGATGTTACATATTATGTTCAGTGTATTCATTTAAAATGTATGACTCATCTTGCAAAAATGTTGTCTATCTTCTGTGACTGTCAGAAAAAATAAACCTGGTGATTTTCTTTAGTGACCAGAACTATCAGATAGAACATATATCAGTGGGGATTAACCAGGAAAAATGTGTTTAATGGTCCTAGTCAACAATGTTAAGAGGAATATGCTGATTCTAAAAGGATAAAGCGATTCATGTTGCTGTGTTCTTTGGCTCATATCTCGCTGATGCTTTGGTCTAGAGGAATTTAGATGAAATGTGTGGAATCAGTGTGGAATGGTTGTGCTTTTTGCTATTAGGCTTTTTCTATTAGCACCCAGCTAAGGGTCACTGGTTCCGGGAAACTTATTGAGTGGGCCGATTTATAATAATCATATGTGTATGATTAAGTTCTTTGTTTGAGTTTTTTTAAATGGCTGACTGATGTTCCCCATTCGTGTGATCATCTTGACCCCACGGGGGGAGATCCTGCGTGGAGCACCAGATCAACGGAGAATATCAGTGATCTTGTATGTCTTCTATTTTCTAATAATTGCTCCCACAGTTGATTTCTTCACACTGAGCTGCTGACCTGGTGCAGCTTCAGTCTTCCCAGCCTGGTGCAGGTCTACCATGTTGTTTCTGGTGTCCTTTGACAGCTCTTTGGTCTTAGCCATAGTGGAGTTTGGAGTGTGCCTGTTTGAGGTTATGGAGAGGCGTCTTTTATACTGATACGAGTTCAGACACTTGCCATTAATACAGGTAACGAGTGGAGAATAGAGGAGCCTCTTGAAAAAGAAGTTACAGGTCTGTGAGAGCCATAAATCTTGCTTGTTGGTTATTGACCAAATACTTTTTGTACCAAGGAATTTACCAATAAATTCTTTAAAAATCAGACACATAGGCCTCTCATCTTTTTAAGTGGGAGAACTAGCACAAATGGTGGCTGACTAAATACTTTTTTTCCCCACTGTAATATATATATATATATATATATATATATATATATATATATATATATATATATATATATATATATATTTTGTGGCAACCTGGGGGACGTGGAGGTGAGATTCAGAATAAAATCAGGAGACTCAGAGACGTAGTGCAAAATAAAGGGTCTTTTAATAAAACGTGTAGGGTAAAGGGGGGGAATAGGCATCTAACAGCAACTAAGGATTCTTCCCGGTCGGGGTCTTTGGTCTTCAGTCTCACACCTGCTGTGAGACGGATTGTATCTCCTGTATGGGCAGAGCAGAGGAGAGAGGCTCCAGTTACCTCTGGTCTGTCGCGACTCCTCTCCTGAGGTTCCACGCTCCTTCTCCTTTCCTCTTCAGGCAGCTCTCCCCTGATGCCTTCCAGTGGAGGGAAGATATACCCTCGGTCTCTCATTAGCTGATGGGCTGCAGGTGTGACCACTCCTATGTGCCAATTGGCTGTAGCACCTGCACTGTGAAGTACGCCCCGTGGATCACTTCCCCCAACCTGAGCTTTGGATCCCGCCTGCTGCTTTGTTTGCTTTTTTTTTCCCCTTGGTCTGCCACAATATATATATATATTGTTTTGTATAGCAATAAAGTCCCTAGAACCCCTAGGGTGTCCAAGGTTTCTAAAAAAAGAAGTTTGACCACGCCGTTAAACTTTTACGTATGAGGTCCATCAATGAAACAGATGGTGCCTCATGTTAGGACAATGATGTACACTATATAACATAATAACTGTGACTGAGGCCCAAAACAAGGTTCACATCACAAAGGTTGTGTGATGCGGCCTGATCCACGGTCAGTGTTCCAACTCATCAACAAGTATTGGATGGGTTTGAGGTCAGGGGTCCCAACAGGACAGTCTATTCATTATACGGGTATACAGATTATTTCTTCTCATGTGCTGCTTTTCTATTTGGGGTTCATTTTGTTTATTTATCTGATGCTTTTTTGTTTTTCAATAACTTCAATTTGCATCTATTTTCTTTTCCCCTGGTTGTTTCGTTCTCTGCTTCTACACTTATTTTCTACATCTATAATCTGTTACTGCTAACTCAATTAAATGAAATTACATTTTATTTGTATAGCCCAACCATTCCTTTAACCCTCACATCGGGATGGGAAAGATTTCCTTAAAATAAACTTTGAAGGGGGGCAAAAAAAAGGAGGAAATAATACATCCTACGTACGTGAGATTTGTTTTAAATATATTTAAAATGACTATCCATTAATAAAGCCTTTGAAAATATATATTTTTTTATGAATATTCAATAAAATATCAATGTAAGTTCATAAACTGAATTGCATATACTATGCAAAATGGTGCATACTACTTCTTATTTTTAAACCCAAAATACTGTGCACTGGTCAGGGGGTACTTGGCTGAAAAAAATATTTCACAGGGGCTATATAATTCAAAACAGGTTGAGAACCACTGTCCTAATGGATGATATGTTGGGACAAATGCCTGTTCTACTTCCATCTTGTTTCTTATTAGCTCGCTTTTTCACGCGAGACTTCCCTGTTACTCTCGCGTCACATACACTTTGCACATAGCAACACTGACACCTACTGACTATCCACTGGTGCTACTGCCCAACAATGACACTGTTCCCCAAATTCTGAATTGATTCCCATAAACACATCGCGAACATAACAAACTCTCTTTACTTAACACTACAAAATAATTGAAGGAAAGAAGAGAAACTATGATTTGATGAAACCATGATCTTTTTTTTGTATTCAACAAGGCTGATCTCAGTTTGACTGGTGCTGATCAGAGTAAAGTCCTCTCATGAACTTTATGTCAATATCTCTTCTCATAAAGCAACTATATCTAAGATCTGAAGATATCAGACTTTGGTGACTCCAAGTGACAAGGTACCTTAGGACGACTATACTTACTACTACTACTACTACTACTACTACTACTACTACTCAAAATTATAATACTTTCTGAACCAGGGCATCTGTTTAAAATGGAGAGACTGCTTCATTTAGATGTTTCTTGTTTCTAGGATTTGTGTTGCTTTTGTTGATTAAAAACTGTCAAATGGCGATGCGCGATAAAGTCAAATGAATGTAGCAGGATGATTGTTTTAAAGGTATTACAGGCCTGCTGTAACAGCAAGCAGACTAGTGCATGCTGTAACAGCTTTTGCCACTAGAGGTCAGCATCACACCGGAGCGCCCATGTGAGAGACCTGAGAACCGGCCACAGGTCTTGGGGATTACGACTTCGATGTGAGAGGACGAAAGGTTGTACGAAGCACTTGATAAAGCAAGGTTGACACATAGGGTAAAAAATACATCAGTTGACTTGCATTGTGGGTAATGTAGACTCCAGGAGTACTCATTTCAGTTTCAGAGTTAATCAGTATGATTGTCCTTCAGCTGTCTTAACTCCAGAAAGCCCCGTCAGTGCTCTTACATTTTTATATTTGATACATTGATCAAGTTCTTGCTGGATTTTAGGATAAGAGGCGAGCACAGAAGGTGATCATCACTGCCATAAAAATCAGGCATATTAAATGAAACGTTTGTCTATCCTCCTCAGTACATATTGTAAGAGGTGCAGTTGCACATCAGTGATCTTCTGCTTCATTCGAGACATCAGTCCTGCTCTCAGTGCAGCACCTTTCCCTCTAGGCAACATCAAAGGAGATTTCTCCTCTTTCCCCCCAAGAATTTACCAGTTGTGTCTTTCCGTTTGCCCGTCTGATGCTACAGCAGCGCAAAGTGAAACAATATGTGGCAGGGCTTTTTACACGTGGTCAGCTGAAAACAACCAACAACAAAAAAACACCTTTTGTCCAATGCTGGTATATTTATTTAAGATGTGTTTCTATGCTCAACTTTCATTCAAGTAACAGATGTTTGGCAGGTAAACAGCATCACCAGATTTAAGAACTATTCTCTTGTTTCTCTTACGATTACAGCTGCAGTCAAATTCCTAGTATTTGCAGTCATACGCAGCCAATGAAGCTGAATCTGATTCTGAAGAAAGTGCAAGCAATGGAGAGAATCACGTTATTCTCGATAGCATTTAGGACTGCAGGACTTGTGGTTCCCTTCTTGGCCAAATGTCCTGCGAAGCGGCATCACAATGTGGCCTGTGTGTCATCGCTAAGTCTACGAAGTCATGTGTCCTGCCTGTGAATGAAAAGTGGTTTCACCGGCGTGCCATGAGGCTTCGTGGTATAGGTAAATGCATTAAGGGCTAAACATGGTTCAGACGGTGTGTTATTTAACAATAAATACCACATATATGTTGACAAAACAATCTGATGTCACGGTCTACTTCCTCTGTGATTGAGATTGTTTTGTCAACTGCTGCTTCTAAGGTCAGGAATCTACTGTGAAGCTCAACATGTGCTCATTCACTGCTGCGCACAAACCACAGGGATCAATGCATTACAAACCGTATCACTTTTATTCAAACTGTACACATACAACAGGCTTATCTCATTAAAAAACAAGTGAAAAAGACAAAAATGAGTATCCCCATAAATACAATATGCCTTTAAAAACAGAGTTTGTGTTTTCTTGGTAGGTTGCATATGTTCCAGTAAAAAAAATGTAAAAACACACGCAGTCATAATCCTTCTGAAAACGTAGTACAAGACAAACACATGGGTCTGGTATCATTGACACAAACAGATCTCTGCTGCCTGAAGGCAAATTACACAGAATACTTTTGCACCATTTACTTAAAACACGGACGAAGATGATTCGCGTAGGGGCGTTGACATGATTCCTAACTCAAGCCTACATACTAACTTTAACCAGGGTTGAGGTATGTAGTGCATTCACATGGGAAATGTGACAGTTCTTGTATACAAACTGCTTTAACAGTATACGATTGGTACTTAGGTATATATATATATCTAGTATTAGTGTGGATTCAGGACAGAATTTAAGAGATTAAGCACACAAATAGCAGGTCTATAAGGCCATTATGTTGTGAGTTTACCCTTATTGCTGCACAATGTTTTCATCATTTACAGGTGACATATGTAGAGATCATGTGCTATACAACGAGAAAACCTTCTGGCAAACATATTCGACTATATCAGTCAGGATGAAAACACACTTTTCTGCTCAGGTTTCCCCGCGAGATTTCCTACTGATTTTATTATTTAGGGCGAGAAATAAACGTGTTTGTTGAATCAATTCAAGCAGCCAGTGTGCTCCAAACAACAAGAGGATTCATGGGACTAAATCACTGGTCACTTTTTATATCGGTGCCATTATTACCAACAAGGTATTCGCCACTGTTAAGTGAGGACATTATTATTTTAATGTTTAGTTTCCAGTGACATTTCTAAAACTACCGAGGTTTCAGAAGAAAGAAAAAAGAATAGTTTTGAAAACACTTCTGGGATTTATATAAAAAAAAATATCTACTATGAACTGGTCACTGGCAAAGTGGGTCTTCAATTTCATTTATCAATTGCTATATCGTCTCCAGTGATTTTGTTCCACACACTACCCTTCACCTCTGCTGAACACGGCGCAGTGCGTCTCCACCGCTCTCTTTCTGTCTCCGAATAGAAAAAAAACATTCCCACAGTTGTGACCTTTGACCTCTTTTCCAGCGTTTCCATGATTTAAAACATCGAACACGAGTCCCGGTTCCAGAGTTTCTCTGTGTTTGAAGGCTTCTGTAACGTAGCCCAGACTCTTAGGATAAAATGATTCGTTAAAAACTCTAAAATGTTCAGTCTGCATGGGAACCATGTAACACTTCAAGTGAAAATATAAAGGATAGGGGTGTGTGTGTGTGTGGGGGGGGGGGGGGAGAGGAGGTGGGGCGCAGTTACACTGGGAAGAATACAAGCGTGAATGTGTACAGTCATCTTTATCCAGGATGAAATAACATCGGAATCCCGAGCAACCATTTCCCCTCCGTGTGGATCAGATCTGTATCCTTGAAATGGTGCTTCGGATGTCTTAAAAGCTTAGAAGTCTTTTTGATGGTGGAATCCAACAGTTGAGAGACCACACACAGAGACAAACAATGAGCTGTTGTGTCTTCATTTCAGAGAGTGGAGGCCTGTGTGTGTGTGTGGTCTCTTTAACTATTTGAATCAGTCATTTTAACACTTTTAACCACTATTAGGACAGCTGTGCAAACCAATACATAACTTCATTCACCTTCGGAGTGAACATTCAATACAACAGCAAATACTCAGTCAGAAACGTTTTTTCAAAATAAAATAAAAATGAAATAAAAGTTGTGATTTCTGGACAGCCACATGACAGGTAAAGTCATGAGTTGATGGATTATTTCTCAGATTAAAACAGGCGAGATTGTACTCTGCAAATTCTCACACACATATTAAAGCATTTCGGTCTCAAACTAAAAGCAGAGTGATTTAAAAGGAATAATTCATGCATCCGTAATTAATGAATTCACAGTCCAGGTGCAGCGGCTGTTGGGGTCAAACCTTTGACCTTTACACTGCAGCATGGACAGAAGGCCACACTTCTTGACACATCAGTCTTTTCTGTTATGGTGAGAAACTCTCACCAGAGTTGACAAGAAGTACATTAACATTGTGATATTGAGGATATAATCAATAATAGGGAGTTTCATATCAAAAGTAACCTCGTCAGTCACTCAATACAGTCCAGGGACCAGTAGGGCCATTTACACCGGTTCATAATCCAAAGATGCAAATGCCAGGAGTGTGGGCTGATGACAAAATAGATGTAAAAAAACTTCTATCCAATATAGATCAAAGTTTGGTTGTGAAAGAAAAAGTCACAACATGAAAGAAAAGAAAAAAAGTCCAAAGTATTATTAAAAATGAAAGCTATTTGACCTCATTTACATGGTTATTATATCCAGAAATCGTGGCGTGGTGCCTTTTTTAGCTCTTCCGAACGTTATCTACACCGTCGTCTCTCCGTGGTTGCCGTTGCTGAGGCGCTTGTAGAACCGCCGCCATGACTGGAGAGTCTTCCCGGACCAGACCCAGAAGCCCGAGGTGATCCCGACTATCATGGTCATCAGGTATTTGATCATGAACACAGTGAAGTCCGGCGTCATGGGGGCGAAGTTGTGGACCGGGCAGGGTACGGCGTACCTCTTGCAGGTCTGCATGTGCCAGGTCCGCTGCCAGTGCTCCCTGAAGGCCTGCTCGTAGAAGTAACAGGCGATCACGATGGTGGCCGGCACCGTGTACAGCACGCTGAACACCCCGATCCGCACCATCAGCTTCTCCAACTTCTCCGTCTTGGTGCCGTCGTGCTTCATGATGGTGCGGATCCGGAACAGGGACACGAAGCCGGCCAGGAGGAAGGACGTGCCGATGAACAGGTAGACGAAAAGCGGCGCCAGGACGAAGCCGCGGAGCGCGTCCACGTTGAAGATCCCGACGAAACACACGCCGGTCAGCACGTCGCCGTCCACCCGGCCCATGGCGAGGATGGTGATGGTTTTAATAGCCGGGACGGCCCACGCGGCCAGGTGGAAGTACTGGGAGTTGGCTTCGATCGCCTCGTGGCCCCATTTCATCCCGGCGGAGAGGAACCACGTCAGGGACAGAATCACCCACCAGATGGAGCTGGCCATGCCAAAAAAGTACAACACCATGAAGAGGATGGTGCAGCCCTCTTTCTTGGTCCCCTGGGCCACTGTTCTGTAGCCGTCATCGTTGAATTTATCCACACAAACAACTTTGTCCTCCAGGAAAAACCCAGCGGCGTAGGCCACCGCCACCATGAAGTAACACCCGGATAGGAAGATGATGGGCCTCTCCGGGTACCTGAACCGCCGCATGTCGACGAGGTAGGTGAGCACCGTGAACAAGGTGCTCACACAGCACAAGATGGACCAGATCCCGACCCACAGCCGGCCGAATTTGACCTCGTCCTCCCGGAAATACATAATGCCGGATGGTTTGGTGGGCTCGCATGGAGCCCCGCAGTCGTTGACCCCCATGAACCGGTAACCCAGGTAGGATGGCACTTCCAGCTGCAGAGGGCACGAGAACTGGTGGTACTGGTTGTTTTGGGGCGGGCGTTGGTTGGGTCGGCCTATGTTGGTCGGCAGGGTGACCAGGTCGGGCGAGTTGGGGGAAGAAGAGGACGGGCTGCTGGGTTCGGATGTGTTCTGGCCGACGCAGATCTCGCCGGCTCCGTGGACCGGGAACGCCTCGCAGCGGAGCCGCTCCGGCCACTGGAAGCCGAATTTATTCATGAGGGCTTCACATCCCTGGCGAGCGCGCTCGCACAGGGACCGACATGGGGGGATGGCCTGCTCCAGCACCGTGCAGACTGGCGCGTACATGGAGCAGAGGAAAAACTTTAGATCTGCGGAGCACTGCACCTTAACCAGAGGGTAGAACTGGTGGACTTCCAGTCCGGCGTCCTCCTGGTTCGTGTGGCCCAGGAGGTTCGGCATGATGGTCTGGTTGTAGGCGATGTCGGTGCAAAGCGGGATGGAGATGGGCTGGCAGAACCCGTGTTCCGGGACCGATATTCCGCTCTCGCTGTTGTAATTTTGAGCAGAAGTGGAGGAGAAGGACAGCCCGCACACCAGCCACATGATCCGCAGCCACACGGAGCCAGTGGTGGACCTGGCCGCCGCCATAGTTGAGGAGAGGAGGAGGAGGAGGAGGAGGAGGGGGGAGGGAAGGAAAAACTTTGATCCAAGTAGAGAGACTTGAAAACGGCAGAAAACGCAAAGTAATCTACATTAAATGTTGCGAAACTTCGCTTGCGGTCCGAGTAATTCGATCTGAAATCGCGGTAACGGTCTTTCCCTCCGGTTTTACGAAGATAAATCCAAAGGAAACCTTCGCCGTGTCATGACTTCTTGATGGTCTTTGTAAGTGACTCCAAGCAGCCCACTCTCACTGCAGACCCGGTGGAAAACAACTTAAAGTCCCATTTTCTTCAAGTTGCGCGAACCCAAGTTACTCCAACGCGATCAACGCGTCCCCGCGGTTACTCTAGCGCTAAACAAAATACGTTTTATACTTAACAAGGTTTATATTTCCATCGTTTTTCGACTTGACTTCACACAGAGCGTCGTTTCACATGCTGAGCGGTTGGAAGTCCGGAGGCTCGCTCTCCTCACTCCGTGCGGATTCCACCGGTTTCCAGGCGCCCCCTTCATTCACAAGACCTTCCATCCGAGAGCAGGGCGCCTTGAAACCATTGCCGCGTCTCAGCCAATCACGGTCTTTGTTTTCCTTAAGGACTCGTTTTTGATTGGCCTTTACTCCCAAATAGAGGGAAATGTGTTACAGTAATTACATTACAACAGACTTTACTAAATAAAGAAAAAACTGTTGTTTACGTTTTTTTTTAAATATACCAATAGTGGCTTTTCAGTCATTATATTTCGTTGATGATGTTTTTCATTTATGAAATATACTTTTTTAAAGGATGTAAATCCTGAAGAGCAATAGTCCTCTAACATTAGTTTAACACATATGTACATTGTTGCTTTCTTATTTGTTTATCAAACTGAATAGTTATACTGCTTACATATGTTGTAATTTGTAAATCTGCTAATATAAAAAATACTTTTTTCAAGATGATCTGTTTAACTTTAAAAACTGTTTGCCAATCAAAACTATTTTAGTGCAGCTGTGAAGTAGAACTCTCTGCATATCTTCACAGAATCTCCACACACAGTCACTCACTGTGCAGGACATGTAAACACATTGCAGCGCAGTGAGCAAACCATGAAAAAAAACTAAATGGATTCCTGCGTTGTGACCACTAGACCACAGCAAGCACCACAATAACCTGTTGCTGTTTACTGCTAAAGGATTTCATTGCAAACAATCAAATGTGGCTCCTGCATTGATCTGTATCATTGTGAGAATAAACAGCAACAACAGTCGAAGCAGCAGTAAATTGGATTGACAGCGTGATAAATCTGCCCACAGGCAACTAAGTGTGGGAGGTGTAGAAGGGTTCCTGGTGGCCTTGCTGCATTTGGTGTGTTTCTACCCCGAGTGGGATAAAAGAGGGTGGGGGTAGGGTTGGGTGGGGGAAGGGACAGGAAGAAGAGAGAAGGTCGAAGAGGGCAGGGGAAGAAAGAGAAGCGGAGTGAGCAGGAAGAGAAGCTGAACCAAAAGGAGAAGTCAGTAGAGTTCCCCGCTGTAAAATGGCCTATAAAAAAGAAGGCAAGTTAGATTAAAATAGGCCAGTAGGCCAATCTGGATTTCTGACCCACCCCAGATTGATATTGATCTAGAAACGTTGTAAGGCAGGCAGCAACAATGATCTGAAATGTATAACAATAATTTATAATTCCCCGTAAAGCCGAGAGTAACTGCAGATTCAGGTTATAATTCTCTGTAGGTTCATCACTGCAGGCTTCCTCTTTCCCATTACACAATGCTTTCACATGTCATTTGATGCATCGTCATAACAATAATTATTCTGGTTGTAGCTGCTTTTATCTAACTTTAAAACTAGATTAAACTATTGTATCTCCTCTCGACACATATATTCATCTTTGATTTCTCTTCTTTTTCGGGGTGGTGTCCGAACAGTTTGTTCACTTTCCAGAATGTAAGCATTTTAGAGACACACAGCTATGATGCGGGTCAGATCTGTGGCCTCTGTCAAAGTATCCTAATAAAAACACTATAATTACATCCATATGAGGTAAATGACAAACACACAGTGACTATAGCTGGGAGCTTGATATATCTCAACTATCAAACTGAGGGAGAAGTCCAATTGGCTGGTTACTACTGCCTCTGATGAAGGATTGGTTTCACAGGTTGAATCAAACCTCGGTATAAGGAGCTGATGGGCAGCTATGTAATAATTAAAGACTCCAGCTATTGATTAAAAATGTTGTTAGTACACTGATTTCCCACAGATATTGGACACATCTCCATCTGAATGTCACAGCCAGTGTAATAGACAAGTTGGCTGAGTCGATGGGTGAGTGTTTTTGAAGGGCTGTAAGGGCTCTGATGAGTAAGCAGCCCAGTAAACTAATAAAGTAATACATACATACACAATATGATGTTCTTTTCCTATATGACCTCACAGCAGCAACCGATACTGCAGTAAGGTACATGTGAAGAATGTAACTATCATAAGATGATAATCATGGTGTAAAAATAGGTCTAACTAATGCTAAAAAGATATAGACAATAAAAAGGTAAACCAAAAACATGTATACTAGATTAGAGTGGCATGATTATATCATCCTCCTAATAAAAAAGAATGTTTCTGAAAATATCTCTTTATATCACAATAATGTGGCAAATGTATACATTATATTATTTATATTATAGCTACAATCAGGGGGGAATGGCCCACACATGCACAGACATGTAAACACATGCACTTGATTCAAATGTACATTAATAATTGAGGCCTGTAGATGGTGTTTAAAAGGGGCTAGAGATTACTTTGATCTCTGTGACTCACACGCTGGTGTTTTCTCCCTGTGGTGTAAAACACAGCAGTTAGTAGCCACGCCAGGTCAAATGGACGCACTCCATCGCGTTTAACTGTAGCCGTTTGTTTGTGTGTGTGCGTATTCATGGGTCTGCTGTGGTCAAGCAGATGTGGGAAGTCCAGCAGGTTTCCAGACAGTCAGTCACTGTTTGGACTGCGGTCTGCTGCAGCTGGACATCTGCTGGAGAGGGAAAAAAAGTGTTACACAAACAACAACTAGATTTACAGTAGACCAAGGTGAAATAAACAAAACAAAAAAGATGTTGATGGTTTGGACTGCTCAGTTCAATGATAGCCGGTGGCATGACCGCCATGCAAAGTATGTGAACTACTGTGTGAAACCCAATACTGAACAACTATTTAGATGTGGAGTCGAGGTGGAAAATCACCAGTCTTTTTGTTTGGTCTGAGGAGAATTTAAAATTTGAGGACAGCTTACAGAACATGTTGGCTGACCAACTTGGTCTAACCAGCGTTAAGTGTTTTTAAAGAGTGAGCTGAAAATCGTTTCACCGTGCCGGCCCAATTCATTCGTTTATCCATATTTTGTGTGTGAGTTATATGTAAATTATATCAATTCAGAATAATATAGTGTTTTGGTTCACTCCTACCACTCTCACAGTGTTTTGGAGTCGAATCAGGTAACTATTTAGAGTTATAAAGCTCTGAAAAAGACACTGTATGCTACTTGTACTGCATCAAATAGCAGACAGACAAAGTAAGCCACTAGCTGGTGAACTTAGTCGATCATTTAGCAGATAAAGACATTTTCTTCATGAAATGATGACGGGCAAAACAGAGCTGAAAGGATAATGAATTTGCGTTCAACCTGTGGACTCAAACAACTCCAAATGCATGCTAATGTTGCTCCATATCGGCTTGATCTATAAATAGGAAATTGCCGACTAACAACTTTGTCATGTCAATTTAAAAGGTGAGAATATGTCACAGCCATAATCTACAGCAGGTTTAATCCAGAAATGAATGTACAATCACACCCCAACCAAAAACTCAAGGGTAACCAAAAGAAGATTACTAAATATCAAGGTGAGACTATACCCACAGAGCAGGTAGTCATGGCAACACCAATGGAGAAAAGCAGAAATAGACCAGACAACTGAAGCTAACTTAATAAAACATAGTGGGAAAAGGCATTCGATTAGTTGACGACGATTTTGTTTTGTCAAACTACTTCAAACTCAGGATAGATGGCAACACATCCTGAATGAGACAACTTTAAAGTGTGCTGTAAAAGGTGCTCTATTGTAATTACTTTGCATTTCTTCATTTAGCTGCCTCTTGCCTACTTTCCTCATGTGTGTCTGAGTTATGGGCTGGTATATATAGCATTTTAGAAGTATGTGTGGGACACTCGTCTGAATGGGGGAGGGGAGATCGACCTTAAGAAGTCAGCAGAGAGAGAGAGAGAGGAATGCAGGCAGCTGGTTTGTGTCTGTCAGTGCAACACAGAGAGCCTACAGTACTGGACTACTCACACACTCTCTTACACACGCACACACACATACACTGATGAAAGAACGATTTATTTGGACCAACAGAGTGTGTTGGGTCCGGTGGCAGGCAGCAGGAAGCTCACAGGCGGACATCTCAACTACTCAGACAAAAACTCCATACCAGTGTGGCGCAAAAAGTCAATCCATACACTTACACAATGTGGTATGCAGTAATAAAATACAATCATATCATATACAGTCAAAGTTAGCATGGTCTGGGTGTAGGTCAGTGCTGTTGTATTTGTGCTGCTAAAACAGCTCAATGCATCGATCACCTCCCTATTTATGGAGAATAATGTCTGGGAACACACACAGACAAAATTTAAGGTGTTTTTCGTTGTTTGTGCTTTACTCATGAACATTGCATTAAAACTGAAACAATGACGATGTGTTTCCATTTTCAGCTTTAAAGTCTTTCAATTATGAGCATTTGTTGGGATTCATTTACTTTTAAATTTACCTGTAACACATTTTCTGTTCCGTAGATTATTCATACTTATCTCGCAACAACAGTGATGTATCTCTCATACGCTCAAACTACTTTAAACCCAGACGAAGATTCTATATCTTGCAGCACTGTGAGACTGTGCTTTGAGCTGAATGCTAATGTCAGCGTGCTAACATGATCACAATGACGACGCTAATATGTTAAAATCGTCAAATCTGAAAACTTAAGGTGATTAGAGAATACAAATAGAACCGTGGCATAAAAACACTCAATGTCACATGACTATTACGTGAGCAAGTGCAGGTCTTCATGTTCTGGAGCCTTTAGACCGGAGGGTCTTCCAGCCTGCAGGGCTGTGCTCCGATACTGATACTGTCGGCCAGATGGCAGCAGGGTAAACAGTTTGTGCAATGGGTGGCAGGAGACCAAGATTATCACTCGGGCCTTCCGCACAGACATTGTGTGCTCCGTGTCCTGAATGGCAGGGAGCTCCCTGCAGGTGGTTTGCTCCACTGTTCGGACCAATCTCAGGAGGGCCCTGCTGTTGTGAGCAGAGAGCCGCCGAACCACGGTGGCAACCGGTCAGAATCCTCTTAATCCTGTGTACAAGTGTGTGAGGATAGTCGGGTCAACACTAACTCATTAGGACTTTGACTTCCTGCCTGTGTGCTGAGTCATAAATGATGAGGATGGCTGTGTCATTTGCAGTTTTTCAAATGATACATTAGCAGTGTATTGCGAAGGAGTTATGATTAAATAGGTCACACAGCGGAAGGCTGAGACACCAGGGCCTTGGGTCAATGAGGAGGAGGGGGAGTTGTGAATTCTCACCACCTGAGGCCTAATCATCAGTAGATCAAGGACCCAGCTGCGGAAGAAGGTGTCAAGTCCCAGGTCTATGTCACCAGAATATAGACAGTGGATCACACTCGACAAGATTAAAGCGTACGTTATCTTTAAAGCGTGGTATTTGGTTGGGGAGAGACTGTACATGTTTTTTGGTGGAGTGTCATCAATGCACTTTGGGATATGTATGACCGAGTCAGCGTTACATATTGATTGCCATGAGTTTTTCTCCAACAGGAGAGCGACTACTGGACTACTGTGTGGTCACTGGTCACTCAACACTGGACAGTTGTGTGGAACTGGTTTGTCCAGTTTCAGTCTGTTCTTGTACGCTATGAGCAGGAGAATGGAGATATGATCTCCTTTCCCAAAGGCAGGGCAGGGGGGGGGGGTCGTCTAGCAGTTGTACAATGTGTGTTGACCTCTAGTGCCGGTAATATTTTTGATGGAATCTAAAATTAACGCATATATTTGGACCAGTGCTCGGGCGCTGCATCGTCAGAGGTCGACAGAGTTTATGGCTGAGATAACAAAAATTAGGGTGTCAAGCAAAATCTTATGTTTTCATCACTGCCCATCGGAGCTGGAGCCGACAAATAACGAGGAATGTCGATTGTAACTAGTGGCTGTGGGTTTTTTTGTCCAGTGGGAAAGGGGCTTTAGAAGAGCTGACCTCTAGGGGGAATAGAAGACTCATACAGCTCAAGTTCTAAACTATTAAAGTAAGACCCTTCTACCTCTACTGAGAGCTTGTGTGATGCTAATTTCAGAGCCACGTCTATTGTTAACTAACAGGGCTGTGTCGCGGCGATGACCATTAAATTAATCCAAGAGTTCAGTTCCTCTACTTCTTGTCAAGGGACTGAACATTAGCCAGCATAGTTATATATAAGTACTTTTTCAGAGGTCTGCGAAGAACAAAAACATGAAGATTTGTGGTTAGTACTAATTGTGAAATTGGTAATGTTAAAGTATGTTGAGTGTTTGTCAGAGCATCAGTTAAAGTAGAAAAAAAACAATACAAAACAAATGCACTAAACACAGAAGCAGTTAGGGAAAGTTGGTGAGAGCATCCATTCTCCAGCGCACAGGAAGCCGAGAGCCAAAGGGACTATCAGGCAAACATACCACCATGTACGTAACCATAGCAACAATATTGATGCTGTATTTGACTCAGATAAACTGGGTTTAACAGATTGAGTTGAGCAACACAGTAAATCTCAGTTGTTTTCTTGACTTTACACAATAGTCCTTTACTTCCCCTCCCCCCACAGCACACACACAGCAGTCTTGGAGGTGATGTGCTAATTGATGCAAAGTAATGGAGGCGGTGAAGCCACAATGGCTGCCCCGCTAAGCTTTACAAAGATCTTTTTTTTCTTGCATGGCTTGTATTCAGTGCACTTTATGTATTCCGTGAGTGTGTTTATGATTGAAAAGTGATCAAGAGTTCAGAATAAAGAAAACAGAGGAGTAGAGGATGAAGAAGAGGAAGATAAAGAATAGGAGCAAAGGGAGGAAAAGGGTAACGCGGAGAAGGAAGAGGATTAGGAGGGGGAGGACTCCTGCAGTTTTGAGGTCAAACACACAGCTGCGGTCATCACCTTTCACTCCAGGGGACTCACACATACACACACACACGCACACACACACACACACACACTCACACACACACACACACACACACACACACACACACACACACACACACACACACACACACACACACACACACACACACACACACCACTGTGCTGTGATCATCACCCTCTGTGGGAGTTTGACCTGAGCCAGATGGTCACCGCTCTCTCTTTTTATGACTCTCTTTTTTCTGCCATGTCCACACTAAGCCAGTGTATTTCACACCAAAAAAAAACAGAGCTTTTCAAATACGCTCTCCACAATGGATATGTTTCAAGACACCAGTCTAGCATTGTAGTGTGAACGAGGCAAACAATGCCAAATCAATGATGTATCAATAACATGCCTTCACAAAGAGTTGTATACTAAGAAGACACATTTTCTGTCCCCTCAAGCTCTCTGCAGTCACTCATTTTAAATGCCAATGGAGATCACTGTGTAGGTTTGGGATTAACCTGCCTCTAAATGTATGCTGTAAAAACAAACAAAAGACTCTAAGTGGTGGACCACTTCCAAAAAGAAAAAAATAGATTAGGCACAGAAAAAGAATATAGAAAAAATTAAGATCAACATTTGTTTAAAACAATCTTTTTACAGACTTTTCAAAACATGTCACTATGTAGAGTGGAACATATGATATTGTACATGTAATAATCCAGATTGAGCTTTATTTATTGGGATGATGCAGATCTCCCTCACAACTTTTCTCCTAAATTAAATGTTGCTGTTGCACATTTACACACACACACGCACACATTTGTCCAAATACATTATGTACAGCATTGCATAGATTGTAGCCAGTACATACTATTTGGTGCTATGGATCTTTTGTTTTTTATGGAAGTATTTTTAGATGAACTAAACTAACTAAGTAGTGTAAGTTGAAGTTCTTGAGTGTTTCTGGTTTAGGTGTTTTATGCACGGAAATGTTGTTTCTCAG
The DNA here is from genome assembly GCA_036178185.1 of Liparis tanakae. Taxonomy (NCBI): domain Eukaryota; kingdom Metazoa; phylum Chordata; class Actinopteri; order Perciformes; family Liparidae; genus Liparis; species Liparis tanakae. The sequence continues at coordinate 16,628,249 of CM070107.1, forward strand.
AAGGTCAAACTTCCTCAGTTTGTGTGAGTGTAAAGATCAAGCCAAATTACCGAGTTCCTAAAATGTTTTTATCAGGCTCCAAACATGTGTTTCCAATGTTCTTTAAATACGTTGCCTACACAACACACACACACACACACACACACCCACGCACACACGCACAGTATTTCCAGGGCCAAATTGTTCAAATGAAACCCCTCCCTTGTTGAGACAGACTTCATTTTTCTTCTTCTAATGGTATCAGGCTGCATGTGAATAACACACTGATAAAGAAAGAAATATAAGATACTAAGAACAATAAGTAGGATCTTATCCACATTAGATACGTTAACTTTGGAAGATTCACCTGGTGAGAACACACCAGTGCACCGCTATCCCCATTTAACCCCCCAAAAAGAAAACGTCATCAATGGCAATTATGGCTTATCTTTATAGCTTTAGTTAACTACTTTAGTACTCTACTACAAAAAGATAATTTATGATGAGTCCTTTTTTCAGAGTAAATCAAAACTTCATATCTCTTATCTTCATTAATACAAGATGTTAAGTCATAATTACGAGATATGGAAGTCATTATGAAGGCAAAATAATTATCTCTCTTGTTTTTCATGAGCTTGTGCTTCTCAAGAAAAAAACATTGAATGTCATTGAATGTAACCCAGGAGGACCGAAACACACCAATAGAAATAGTAAGTCGAGTAAATGTAGAATTATAAATATGGATTCATTTTTTGCAAAGTTGCACACATACGTTCTGAGCCAATGTGTGTGTGTGTGTGTGTGTGTGTGTGTGTGTGTGTGTGTGTGTGTGTGTGTGCAGCTACTCCTCACGACATCGTGGTCAATCAAACCACTTGCTCAGACTTGCTGTGTCTTTGTGGCCTGGCTGTAACCATGTATGGTTTCACCCACACAGACACACACACACACACACACACACACACACACACACACACACACACACACACAGCCTTTGCAGTCTTATAAATCCAGATTGTGTTGTTTCCAGAAGCAGAAGTTTATGAGGGATTGGACAAGGGAATACGCCGGCGCAGGTCACGACATGGGGTTACTGAGTGTGTTTGTGTGTGTGTGTGTGTGTGTGTGTGTGTGTGTGTGTGTGTGCGTTGCGTGCATGCATGTTTTTCTATGATGGATTTAAATTAGGTACAGAAAGATTGAGCACAAACAAAGATAAAAATGTTCTGAAAAAGCAGGATAAGTCTAATTTTGCATGAACTATAAAGTGCAAAAATGTGACTGTTGCAAGTACGACTTGTATTCATTCACTAGCTTCTTGCATGATCACGCTGCCCCTGCTCTATTTACATTGCCTTTTCATTTCCCATTTCCAAATTCTATGTTCTATGTTCAACCCTTTTTCAAGGCATGTGTCTCCTAGTAAGCTGTAGTTTCATCTCTTTTTCGTATAGTTTGAAAATGATTGTGCAGAGATTTAATTGGGTTTGAGGGAAATGCAGTTACGTCATTGTTGTATAGAAATACAAATGAACACACAAGTTCATTTCAAAAGTCAGCTGATGTGGTGGGTTCAAGTTATGGTGACATTTTTCTAACAGGCACTGGCACATTTACAGTAATCTAATATGATGCTGATGGTTTTAAAATAGAACATGAACAACAATGACATCAACAGTGTGTCGTTTAAGAAGGTTGAGCTGAATTTCACAACAACACTGAGAGGTTTGTATGGTGAACTGAATATTAGATTACGAAGAAAAGGAGCACATGCTGCATTCAATACCGTAGAAGCAACTGCCAATAGCTGCTAGCCTTTAATGTTGTGTTTTCAGCTCCAAAAAGGCCAAAAATATTAGGCCGTTTCTCTGAATTCCCTGCCCTTGATGCTTTTTTCTTTTTTTTCTAGTTTTACTGCAGGCAATAAAACAAGGAGCCAAAACCTGCTGGACACTTTTATATAGAAACACTTAAATGGCAAACAAGACCTGATCACGAACATGGGTGAAAGAAAGGGAAAGGAAAGGAAAAAAGGGAGGGGAAAGGACGTAGCAGTTATACACACGCACACACACACACACACACACACACACACACACACACACACACACACACACACACACACTCAACTGAGAGAGTCCAAAACTCGCTGAGAAATTGTCGATGCCAAAGGGGCAACAAAGAACAGCAGAAAGCTTGCTTTAGTTTAAATACTTTTAGAATTGGTAATATCAGTCATTCTTAGACAAACACACCCACAGCACATTTAGGGCATTGGTGGTGTGTGAGTCAGGAGTAGTAAAATCACACTGAAGTATTGAGGAGCAAATGAGCAGATGTTCCACTTACCTTTGGGTATTTCTCCAGAGACTGACTCACCGAATCTTCAGACTCCAGATTCATGGAAAAGTTGATGTAGCCTTTCTCTGTCAAGGACAAGGAACAATTCAAATAAATAACAGAGCTTATAACAAGCTACCCCACTTGAGAGACTTTATATAATAACTGAACATTATCACAAAAATCATGCTTTTTTATTAACATATTGTGCAAAATGTCCTGTTTTGTCTAGTGTTGTTTTGGACACACCACCTGAGGACATTAATGACATGCAGGGTTACGTTGTGCAGCCTACATGTTAATCCCTGGTTAGCGTAAATGTGTCGGTCCATGTGTGATAGTACCTCTGTTGGTCCTGGTGCTCAACATCTGGGGGGCAATCTGAGCTCCTAAAAAAGCAGATTTTGCAAATGCTGCTTTTGCATCTCAGAAAAGGGAGACCTCTGCTGTTACAATGCACAACTTGAGCCGACGGGGCAGCATTTGCTCACAAACATTCACACAGATATAGTACATACACATTGATATGTTATAATCACAGCCATTATGGGAAAAGGCTAATAAGCTAATAACAATTATGACTTTTTAATTTACATGTTGGTTAATTACCTAATATTTATTTTTTTGTAGGTAGAATTACATTTAGTTACATTTTTTGGAGAGTGAAAGTCATTTTGGATTCTGGTATCAAATTAAAAACACAGGATGATAATTGGATTCAGAACCTTGATGGTGTGTCACTGTCAACACATGCAGGAAGCATTGCTGCAAGTTAATAACATTCAATTATGCTTTTCATTCAAAGTACAACCGACTTGAGATTTGTATTGTATTAAAGTCGTCTATTGTCCAATACTTATTCTAAGACATAGGCGATCCCTGCGTGATGATCGTTTGTTTTAGTACATTGGCTTTTTTGTTTTCGTTTTGAAACGAAAAACGAAAATGCTAGAGAACCGACCGAACTCAAATAACGAGCCGATTTTGTTTTTCGTAAATCCTTCTTTTGTTTTTCATTTTAAGACGGACGTAAAGCAAGGCAGGAGACCCGGAAGTACAAGTCTGTCAAAATAAAAGCCTCAGCAATAGAATGATTGTAGGCAAGTAATATAGATAAATCAAAGTCATTTGTGTGTGCAGAGTTGTTGCCGGCAGCACTCATGTATTTGTCCACCGTATTGTGCTGTTTCTTGAGTCTTTGTGAGAAGACGCAGAGTAAAGATGTGTAGCGTTACCCTTTCTACCAGTAGATGGCAGACTAACTGTATTTTTTTTTATTCCCCTATGTCTGTGCATGCATATTTAGATAAATCATAGTAATTGTATGTGTACACATTTAACGCTGATTCTGATTCTATAAATAATAATATAGTAATAGAGGTCGTTTGCTGTTCCTGTAAAACTCCAGCAACAGCGCTATTGGGTCCCCCATGGTACAAGTCATTATATGATGTATAGACCTAGGTTGCAAATGAACCATTAACATCAAATATCAGAAAAAAATATACAACATAAAATACACCTGTATACATTTTTTTCTTCTTCTAAGGTTACCTTATGTTTGCATCATAGACTGTAAATAAAAAGGTCCTGCTTATAATACTTCTACTCCCGTGGCTTTTATTTTGACAGACTCGTATATCCGGTCACCTGCCCTGCTTTGCATCTCTCTTCTAAATAAAATAACAAAAGAAGGATTTTCTAAAATGGTTCTTTCGTATTTTCTTTTTTTGGATTCAGTCAAAAAATAACGAAAAAACCGACCTTACTTTTCTGTCTTTGGTTTCAACCTGAAAACATGGTATTTTTAAATGATATAACTAAACTATAGAACACATTCTTTGACATACCACCGCAGCAACAGGTGTTTGTCCCTGCGCGGCCGCCGTCGGAGAGGTGGTTCCCATCAACAACTCGAAACTGTCAGAGACAACTTCTGCTTCCACTGCAGTGCACTGATTTTAATATTCATATACGTTCCTGCTGTGACAGCACACACACACACACACACGCACACACGCACAAACACAACTATCGGGACTTATTCTGAGGAGCTGCGTCACAGATCTCCGCGAGGTATTCCCGACGTCCAACTGACAGTCGGTAAATGTAATTCGCTTATTAGCAGCGGTAGCACTGAGCTAACCAACTTCAATGTATTCACTGTAGCCTCGCTGATATGGACAACACACGCCATTCGTGTTTTATTTAGTGTGAAGGTATTCCGCTGTGTGTTATCATGTTATACCTGATACCATTGTTACGTTGTCGCCTACTGAACATGTATGCTGTTCATGAGCTAATCGGTGTTCGTTGCGTTTAAGCCAAATGGCTTTACGTTAACGTGAGTGTGACGGGAGATACGACTTCTGTGTTGGTGAGATGTGTGTTTACTAACCGTGTAACACGTCAGGAATTTGTGGCCACGCGTTGAATATAGTTTAATGTACATGCGGAGCATGGCGCAACAATGCATAACTCTCTAATCGTTTTACTGGGTCATGAGTTGTTGTGACTTGTCAGCAGAATCCAGTCACGCTAGAGATCACAGTAAATCCCTCTTGCTCCGGGAGGACTCTTTACAAATGACTGCCTTACGGCTGGAATAAATACCACGACATTCACGTGTTAAAGATGAAATTAGTAGTGGTAAAATAAGATAAACTCGAGGTTTCTGAGACAACTGTTACAGACTGTAAGGTGCAGTTGAAAATATCGGTCTTTCTTGCACATGACACACTTTAAAAACTGTTTTTCTTATAACAGGTGTTCTACAAAAACAATCTCCTGAAGCCAGATGAACCACACGCGTATTAAAACAGGAAAGATGATTCCCTTTGTTCCTGCAAAATGATTTATTGTTGGGAGTGAACAGAAGAGAAGCACTTTGTAAAGATGCCATCACTATCCTATGGAAGGGAGAGTCTGAAGTGATGGAGAACCGAGAGGAAAGGTAAACACACACACACACACACACACACGCACACGCACATGCATTGCACCTCTTCTGATTATATCTCCCCAGCAAGCTCCACTGCAAACATGTTGAATACCAAAGCAAGATGCCAATCTTGTTTCCTTGAAGTGTGACAAGATATGAGATCTCTTAGTCTAACAATGACACTTACATGACTAGATCGAGCAACTTTCATATAATGTATTCAATTCAAATTGCTTTAAGTGAGTGAAAGTAATTAAAGGTTGTATTTTAATGTTAAGAGACATGGCTGTATTTGTAGCTTAACAATAGTTTAGCTAAGCTCCATGATGGACCATTGACCTGCAGCAATAAACTAATGACGGACACAATAGCCTGAAAAACCCTCCTCAGAGTTTATGGACAATGTACCTCTTTATTGATGTTCTGCAATATATTTCTCTCCCAGTAAATAACAGATGTTTTTTTCTCCCTCAAACGATAACTGTATGTTGGGGCTTGCAGGTCCTTAAGTAAAGGTCTAAGGATGATTGAGATATAATTTAATCCAATTTTGGGAGAAATCCTGTATGTGTCGCTAAACCGCAATACATTTCAACATTGTGCTGGTATTCAGCTGGTTTATGTTTCTACACATTATTTTCTGCCTTAGCTCAGCTTGTGTGTAAACGGAAGGCCTATTTCAAGTTGAAGTTAGTGATTTGTTTGCTTGTTTAATTTCAGCCCTGCAGATGACCAGGCGCCAACACCTTCAGAGCGAGGAGTGCTCCACATCTGGCAGTCAGCGGGCCCCAGTTCACAGCTCTGTCCAGAGAGAGTGCTGCTCTCCAGGCCTGTCCTTCAGGCCAGCCTGGGAGAACACCATGGACTCCTGCTGATGCAGGGTGTGTCTGTGTGTGTGTGTGTGTGTGTGTGTGTATGTGTATGTGTATGTGTATGTGTGTGTGTGTGTGTGAGAGACAATAGGATTATGTGTTTGTAAATGTATACTGACACATAATAACAACACTCATAATCCTTCTGTGATTTTAAATTCCCTGTTATGTGCATGTAACATGATGTTGTAATGATGAGTAGGATCATTTGTCCATATTGCCCCACCAGTATGCAAGATATTTCTTCCGTGTATCTGTAGCTGTTACATCATCACCTTCAACTACTAAATTCATTTGACACAGTTAAGTTATAACTGAATTAGAGGCATCTTAAAGTCAAAATTATAGATTTCCACTAAGTTGTGGCTGTCATGCAGGTGGAGAAGTCTATTCCTTTGGAGAGCTGTCGTGGAGGGATTTGAGTATTCCAGCGTCTGCTCCGTTGCTGGAGGTCTCCCTGCTGGGGAAGATGGTGGTCCGTGTGGCTGCTGGTGGTTTCCACTGCGGCGCGCTAAGCGAGCAGGGTAACGTCTACATGTGGGGGGAGAACACTGCAGGACAGTGTGGGCTCACGGAGAGGGGCACAGACACAAGCATCACAGGTTAGTAAACACGGTACCTCCTTCCTTCCTTGCTTCCTGTCTTCTTTTCTTTACACATTTCTTCAGTTGTTTGTCCACCCTACCCACTGCTTACCCTCCTTACTTTTTTCTTCTTTCAGAACCCTTTCCATATGCCTTTATTTACATGTTATTTTATTTAGTCAATTGTTAAGTGTAATAATAAGTTGCTAAATGTCGGGGAAGCATCAGCTAATAAAACCCTCCAGTTTCAGAGCCTTCACCGGTCACTGTGGTGGACAGTGATGTCGTTCCTCCAGCAGTCGTTCGAGTCGTGTATCTCGCTCTTGGACGGGAGCACAGCCTGGCTCTGTCGGCCCAGAACGAGCTCTGGGCGTGGGGAAGCGGCTGCCAACTTGGCCTGGTCACCAACACCTTCCCTGTGTGGAGACCACAGAAGGTAATTTATATAAAGCTCAATTAATTTTATATACCGACAAGCCAAAATATAAACATGGACTCAACCCGTATTTTAAATGTGTGCACTAATTGATGATAAATCAATGTTTTTTTGTGTGTCTTATTTGCATGTGAGCACTCCTGTATTTTAAATAAAAAACACATTTGTACTATTTCCATCTCTTGCACAGGTGGAGCACTTGGCAGGCAGACATGTACTTCAGGTAGTTTCTCTTCCCCCTCTCATTGCCACATTTAAATTACAAAAAAGACGATGTTCTGGGTCCAGAAATTCCATTTCAATTTCATATCCACAGGTGGCTTGTGGTGCCTACCACAGCCTGGCCCTGGTCCGCAGTTTGCCTCAACAGAATACCCAGAATCCTTCTGAGAAGAGACAGCGGGGTCGGTCACCTCACTATTCAGTGACAGAAAGGGAGGAGTCGTTTGCAGCTTATACCGGTCACTACTGTCCGCTTGGAGTGGAGCTGACTGAAGTCATGACAGATGAGGTAACGATACATCAGGAAGGCAAAATAACAGAAAAATATATTGATTTGGGCCTAATACCCTTTTGTACACAGAAATATAACACATTACATAATGTAGACACTGTTAAAATGTTTCAGGTTACGTATCAATAAGCATTGATGCTTATTTAAGAGCTATTTCAGTGATGGTTAATACCTTTGGTTTGCGTTCCCAGACCCCTTTAAGAAGAAGAGACCTTAGACGAAGATTACAACCTGGGGAAAGGTTAGTTGGTAGCAGCCCTGGCTCTGCAGCTGGTTTATGTCCAATTTCTAAAAATCTAAAATCTATAATTAAGCAGTATGGTTTTACATAATTCAGTGGTCTCTCTTTTATCTCTCCATTTGTTGCATATAACCGTCATCTATTTCTGCTTTCTCTCTCTTTCCTTTCCCTCCATTGCAAAACGTAAGGAAGAATATTCCAGTCAGGCCGACTCATCCCCTCAATGAAACGGACGGCAGCCCCAAGTCTCACACGCTGTCAGGCTGGAGAACCAATAAGAACCCCGCTTTCCCTGATGAAGCAGAACTTCAGAACCTCCTCCAGAAACTCTCCAGTCACTCATTGGCGATGCACCAGACCACCGGGCCTGGAGATACCGACTCCCTGAGCAGTTACACTTCAGGTTGGTCATTCTGCTCATTTTCAAGTGTATGTATTAACTCATTCACATCTTTATCCCGGTGCGTTTAGATTCTCTGTTCCTCAACTTGTTTCTTTTTTTCCACTAGTATTTTTTATTCATTCAGAACTGTTTGCACCTTGTTCATTTAGTTGTTTAGTTCCCTTCATTGTTTGTATCTTTGTTTTTTCTAATTTTCTTTCTACTATATGTTTTTATTCCTTTTCGCCTGCCATTGTTCTCTCCAGATGACAGCTGTGTTTCCTCAAGTCCTTCCACGGATCTGTTGACTTCCAGTTACAAAGAAGATTCACCAATTAAAAGTCAAACCAACAAGTAAGACCAAGTTCACCGTCGTTGACAATGGAGCACAATCATTTTAGATACTACAGTTGATCAGTTTTGACATGTTCTCATGTTGCGAAGTTGTCACTGAAATAGCTTTTTTGTGGGGAAAATGGCACATTAAAGGATATTTTCTCCTGAACAATGTATTTTCTGCCTGATCTTTTATTTTCTTTCCTAATGTAACAGTGACGTGGCGTACTCCTCCTCGCCTGTGTCTTCGGAAGACGTTCGTCTTTGTCTGGAGACGGAGAAGCAGGCACTGCAGGGACCATGCAGCACCAGTCTCACGAATATAAATCAGAAGGGGAAAGCAGCAGGACATAGGAGACGCTCTCTGCCAGGAATACCCACCCGTGGTAAGAGTGGTAGGGTTTGAACAGCTTGACCACACCTGTGGCAAATATGTACTTTCTTCCTCAGAGTTAGATAAGCTTGGTACCCTGAGCCGTAAGAATAGAATCAGGAGGCGCTTAGCTTAGCTTAGCATAAAGGCTGGCAGACGATGTTTACCAATAAATATTCAGTCATGTGTGTTACAGCCAGGCTAGCTGTTGCCCCCTATCTTCAGTCTTTATCCTTGACTGAACTGTCTGTTTGTTTCAGCTTCATATTAAGAGCACAGATTAGAGATTAGTTTTGATATTCTCAAATGTGTAACGACAGAAAGTGCAAATGAACTTCTCAAAAATGATCTGGAGTCAATAATATCTGCACAATCCCTGAAACGTGTTCTTCTGTGAAGTTGCAGCATGGCTAACAAGGAAGACAAATACAAACGGTATCTCCAACAGAAACACACAATACCGTTGCCTGTGTTTGTCTTTTGCTTTGACCCACTGAACTATAATAGGTTTTCCTTCATCGCACGTTATCGGCTCAGATCAACTGATACGACAAGTCAAGATCAAATGACTTCACATTTAAATATATATAGCTTGTAATGCCGACGCCAAATGATACGAATTTTGGAATATATATGACGCTTCCCGTGCTCCATTGGCCATTTAAAAGTCCCTTTACACTTTATATATCCACAGCATAATGTATGACAGAATGGATGAAGCCACATAAGACAGACCAACATGTTGGGAGACTTTTGAGAGGAATAGTGTTTAGCAGACGAAGCAGACTCATTTCTTTTCTGTTTTGCCAGTTTTAGGAGTGTCAGAAAGAAAGTGAGAATTAATTTGAAGGTCATCCAGCATCTAGAAGTCATTAGTGCGATTTCATACCAAACATGTTTGGTGTGTTTTATATGCATTTCCCAGTACAGTTCAATTAGGCTGGTGAGCATATTGTATGCAAACTCTCGTGCAGTTTTCTTGTGGTGAAAAGGCCACACAGACCAGCTACAGATTGTTGTGATACATCTTATATGACACTTGATACACTGTATATATATTTCTCTCATCATTTATTGTATCTCCCTCATTGTGTTGCAGTATGAGACGCATCATCTACTTCCTCTGTACTTGCTGTTTTTCGAGAGACACTTAAATGTAACTAGTAGTTGATGGTTCAGTTGGTTGAATCGACACTGTTACCAGGGCTTGATCATTAGATCATTGTCTTTCAGGGTCTCCAGGGCAACAGGGGTATTGCGCCTGCAGTCCGTCCTCGTCCTGTTGGGCGCAGGCTGAAGCCCCGGAGGAGGCGGGAGAAGGGCTGCCGTCTCTGGAGACAGAAGTGTGGAGCTGGGGCCGCGGGTCAGAGGGGCAACTGGGACATGGGGATCAGCTCGCCAGGTGTGGATGCACACACGCGCACATACACTTATAGTACAACACCACCTGTATTTAGCACCTTTTAGAGCCATGTTAACACGACGTGTTCGCGTTAACTTGTATGTAGTGGGAAACTGAAGTTGTGGGACGGACTACTTCAAAACGGAGCTTAAACTCCTCCAATGGAGACAAGCTATGTCAGTGCGTGTGTGTGTGTGTTTGTGTGTGTGTGTGTGTGTGTTCAGACTCCAGCCTCTGTGCATCAAGGGTTTGACCGGCGAGGAGGTGATCAAAGTCGCCGCAGGTTCACACCATTCACTGGCTCTCACAGCTCACTGCCAGGTAACAAACATACGCGCACGCCTCATTAACATAATATGCCCCCCACTACTCGTAACCATCCCAACCAACTGTTTTTACCCTAGCCTAAGTCTGACCTTAATCAGTAAATAGTCATGATTTCTGAACCTAATGTCGTAATCTTTTAGTTCTAAAAGTCAATTTATTTCTCACAAACGTAGAAGTACAAGTGCACACACACTTTTACACCAGTTAGCATATCTCGTGTTTTTTCAGGTGTACTCGTGGGGAAGCAACATGTGTGGACAGCTCGGACACGTCAACAGTCCTGTCACTGTACCTCAACAGATAAAGGTACTTCAGTCTATCAAGTCTAACCTTTCATTCTTTCATTGTAATTTACAGTGTTTCACGTTTAGTCAAATATAAAAAAAAAATTGAAATTCTTATTTCTTCTTTTCTTATGCACTTAAATAAATCCAGTCAGTCACATAATTAAGTAGTAAGTTAATAATAAATGCATTCCATATCCTGGCATTATACACAGAAATATGACTGAAAATAAGAAAGTAACATATCATTAGGTGGGTGACAATTATACTGTAAAACAAAAACAAAAAAAGGACACAGTTTCTGAAATATCAGAGTATGCCAAGTAACATGCTAGAATGTACAGGGAAGTAATCATGCTGTGGTCACACTAGCAGATCTACAAAACACAATTACATATATATATATATATATATATATATATATATATATATATATATATATAATTTGTCCCTTGTTGGCCACTGTAGCTGTCTGATGATCTCCGGATTTGGGACGTGACCGCCGGTCAGAGCCATTCCCTCTTCCTGGCTGATGGAGACTGTGTCCAGCCGGTCCTGTTGTACTGCGGCCAGCAGCAAGAGCCAACGTCAACACAGAGAGAGAGGTCATGCCAAACTCAAAGGTCACCCAACAGAGCACCGAGTTATACAGTCAGACCCAACCTGCTGCCCTTCTGCATGGAGGTGTGTATGCCAAAACACAACTGTGTGTTGTTGTCCTTCAACAGGACAGATGGCAAGAAAGAGGATGGGTGGAGGAATGTTTCAAGTGCAACACAGTTTTTTTTATTTTTACTCATTACTTAAGTTTGGTAGAAGTGAATAAAAGATGTTCTTTAAAGTTATATGATTAACAACGTTATCCCGCTGGGCATGCTTGTTTAACCTTTATTTATCTTGGTGTGTAGATGGGCTACATTAGCGGGGTTTGCAGCGGAGGTCAGAGCTGTGCGGTGTTGGCAGACCAGAACCTCATGGGTTTCATCTCAGCGATCCATGAGCTGGCCTCCAGAGAGAGACAGTTCTACTGCTGGTTGAGCAGCGTGAAGACGCTCCTCCTCACACCACTACAGAACAGAGGTGAGGAGGACTCTCTACTGGCTCCCTCTTTGTTCAGCACCACCAGTTGCTCTGGTGGATTTCCTCTGTATTTTCACATATGATGCCCCATATAACTGGTGGTTTTGAATATGGGAATTGAATGTTCTTCTTTAATATAAATCTTTTACTGTTTTTTTCCCTCTTTTTGGCTATACAAGCCCATTGCACAGTTTATTTATAGCATTTTGCACTATCCTCGTGGATATCAACACTCAATCAATGCACACTAATATCTGTACATTCTGTATACACCCTACTCCCTGTGTACATGTTCCCCTTATGTGTATTGTTGTTATACTATGGTTCTACTGTAAGTTGTGTATGTATGTTTGTGAGTTAAGTTAAGCTACTGGTTGACCTAAATTTCCCTCGGGATTAACAAAGTATCCATCTATCTATCTATCTATCTAAATGAAGAAAAAATAATAATCCGAGAAATGGAAAGAAATGTCCGTAAAATTCCACATTGTGTCCGTGAAATAATGCATGCATGATTTGGGCATCTAATAAGTGAATGCATAAACTTGTCGTGTGTGTGCGCTCCTCCACAGAGAGCGCGTGTCCGTCGTTAGGGGAGCCATGCACTCATCTCTTCTTCTCTCTCTGTGAGAGTTTTGTTCGTCTGAGCTTCCTGATTGGTCGACAGTCCACGTCACTCGGCTACTTCCTGCACGATGTGCAGGGTTGTGATGTCACTTCCCTTCCCTTGCTGACGCACACTAAGCACTTTCTAGAGATTTATAAAGAGTAAGGTTTATCTTTTTATCTTGTTAAATTTTTTTATTTGTTTTTAGTTTCCCTGCTTTTGTGGATTTTCTAATTATTTTAGTGTGTACTTTATTTTCTTGTGATTATATATTCCACTCATTTACTTCCCATTACTGTGTTTCTTTACGACTTTATTTGTCGCAGTGAGTGACAATTATTTAATTATTACAGTCACTAGACAACCTATAAAATATTCTTCTTTTTTTGTCAAAGCATTTGGTTTTTAGATTTATGTTGAAATGTAATGATAATTTCCCTTTCAAAAAATACATTACCCACTCTAGTATTGAATACCTGTCTCAATGTTAAAGACCACTTCTCCACATACTGTATCTTCACTGTAAATTACTTTATTTGTCTATTTTAATTCAAAGCTTTTAAACTACATTTTATTGTAGCCAAACTGCACTTGTTTTCCTAAATCAGTATTCTGCTCTTTGAGCTTGTAAGAACAAATTTGGAAAATCAGTTCCACAAGTTTAAGACAAGTTATATTCATTAAGAACTTTCCAGTTCATTTGATGTTTTTTTTATCTTGTACCTAGTGTGTTAAGTCAAACAAAACCCCCAATTAACATCTCTCTCTGCGTTTGCCTCTCCAGGTATTGCTCTGCAGTCGGTAACTTCCAGGTGATGGGTGGATTCCGATCTCTCCATAAACTCTCACTGTAAGCTCCTTTTTTTTCTTTGCTTTTAGAAAAGTGAATCAAGCTGAAGACGGACACATATTTAGATGAACATACTGAAGATAATTGAATCCTCTTTGTGTCTCTCTGTCTGTCTCTGTGCAGTGAGTGTTTAGGCTCTCAGGAGGCCGTGCTCGCTCAGCTGTGTGTCTCAGACCAGTCCGGCAGTGGTAATGTTGATCTGGTTTCCTTGATGTACTGGCCTCTGCAGCAGCTCCACCAGTACAGCCGAGTCCTGCTCAAACTGGCAGCATGTTACGATGTGGTGAGAAGGAAACTCACCGCTCTCTTGGTTTTCTTCTTCCTCTCTCTTTTTCCACTCAAAAGTGTTCCCCTTCTCTTTTTCCCCACGATTGAGTAAGTTAAGATATATTTTAAACCTATTTAGGTCATTGTATTGACCTGAATATAACACTGTTAAAAATACTTATTTTTTACATTCAAAATTAAAAAAACTTAATCATCAAATGTATTGTCACATTTACACAAGGATACTATATCTTAAATAATATAACACAAGTTATCATGTTTTTAATTGAGCTATTTAGCAGTAAATATAATACCTGTGTATGACAAACTCAAACTTAACAGTCTTTATTTCACTGTAAACACCTGAAGAGAAGAAGCCTTAGATACTGAATTTAACAGTTTGGTGCTTTCTGATTTTTGCAGGTAATAGACATTAAACAAACAATAGATTGTCTCTTTAACATACTTACACTGGTGATTATTGTGGGAACATACTGTATACCTATTCTCTTTTATTACAGATGTCACTCCTCATTTGTACGACAGTGGAGAAAAATATATATATATTCCACTGTATGTTCCTAATTGTGTGGGCACAATTAAAATGGGCAGAGCTGTTCCAGTCTGCTTGAATGCACGGTCTATTTTCAACTGTGATCCGTTAATTATATGTTTTATTGTCATAAGAACGGCCTCGTAGAATCTTCTTTATGTTCTAAAATTATAAAGAACAAATAAAATAAACCCTGCTCTTTGTGTTTCTGTTTCTTCCCCAGTTAACTACAGAGTACCAGACCCTCCATCAGGGCTGTAGTCAGTATGACTCCCTGTCTGTGTCTTTGTTGAGGAGGAAGAAGGAGGCTGAAACCACCTTCCTCTTCTGGAGTATCCACTCTGGAAAAACTACTGTGAGCACAACTCTCTGTTAAGTTATTTAAACCTGCTATCATATCTCTCGATCATACTAAGGAAACATTTGATCAAGAAGAAAAAGAGAGTATGCTTTTGAGAATAATCTCTAAACCACTTAAGCTGCTGGGCTTTGGCCATGTGTTTGTTTCATTCCAATATTATTCACATTCTGTCATTAGTCCACTATCTGCAAATATTGAAGAGCAAGTGGATATTCTTGTATTGTGAGGTGCTCAGATGGAAACCATGCCACCCCAAAACAACAACTTCTGAAAAAACGTAAACGTAAAATCACCAAAATGAGTCAAATGGGTAAATAGAGTTTCAAGTCGGTCGTGTTGAAATGCAGCATATTGTTAAGTTCAATCAGAAATATACATTGTGCGTTTGTTCATCAGGAGGTCCTGCGTCTCCCCCAGCGTCGAGTGGTGTGTGAAAGCAGCAACAGATCTCTGACTCTGCAGAACGCCGGCCGGTTTTCCAACCACTGGTTCATCCTGTTCAACGACACACTGGTGCACACGCAGGTACACACACATGCCGAAAGGACATCTGCCTAAAAAATAGCCAAATAATGGTATTTTTCTTCTACTTGTGGAAACTAGTAATTCTCTTCAGATGGAACTTTTAATATTTAACTTCAGTGAATAACAACATACACTGAGAGAAGCCACATGATCTGTGTTCAGGTCAGACGACGCTTTCATCTGTCATCCATGTGCTTCGGCACAAATACTATGTTTTGCAGATAAAGTTGATATCTGTACGTTGTATCTTTCCTTCACTCAGGGTGCCATTCCCTCTCAGAACCTTGTAAGTATATCTGACACCAGTTTAACCAGCCTGGGCTTTGTGCTGCACCAGCATGGGCCGGCCGGGCTATGGTGCTTACAATCTGACAGGTTCACATGGCGGTAGTGAGCAAATAAAGAAATGTTAACAAGGAGTATGTGTAATGTTAAAGGAGCTGTACACACAAAACATTCCCCTCTCGCTCTAACTATCGTAGTTCAGGCCATTATTATATTATTTTTTCTAGTTATTCTTAAATATTTCTTCCACCCCAATGAGGGTAGACTAACTGAATGAATATCAGGCTTTGTTATATTGCACACCTTAGCATTACATACATCCTAAGTTAAGATTTATTTAGTGTGTGTGTGTGTGTGTGTGTGTGTTGGTGGTGGTGGTGGGAGGGGATTTTCTTTTTCCTGTGCGTCGCTTCCTCGACAGAATCCTGACGAATAGTTTGACTTCCTCTCTGTCTGGTGATGTGTTCTTAGACAGCACGTCGTGGTGAAACCTGTCCCGTTTCTCTCTGGTTTGGGTTCATGTCCGGTGTTGTGTCGTAAATCTTTTACACATTGTTGATCCAGCATTGCACATTTAGTCGTAGCTTTTGTTAAGAATAATCTGGACGGTTAAACAAAAAATCTGAGGTTTCGCATGTTTTTGTATATTACCGTACTAATAAATCACTTATGTACTTGGCATCGTTGTTAGTCATTCAAGGGATTTATAAACTCCATACCGACAGAGCATTCTTGTCTTTAGGTGTAGTATATAAAAGTAACCGTCATCGTCATTGATCTCTCTCATTGTGCACATCCCCACATGATCTGGATTTGAACATTGATTTGAAAGACTGCACTGAATACTGTGAGAAGTATCGCGGCTCCACGTCTGCAGAAAGATGGCGATAAACAGCTGAAACGCTGCTTTCTCTCTCTCTCTCTCTCTCTCTGCAGTTTGCCACGCATCACATCTACCCTCTGACCAGTCTGTGGGTGAAACCTGTGACAAGCGGAGAAGACAGCAGCGGACTGTGAGTTTGATTCATTTAAAAATCCAAACTATGGACGCCCAGGCTCACATGACAAATACTAAAATAAATGCTTAGATACGAAAGTAAAGCCAGTGATCCATCAGTGTTTCATGATAATTAATAAAGGACATTTCACTCACTCTCACGTGTTGGGTAATGTTACGCTTTAGCTCCTCCTGGTCGGCTAATATCACAAACATGTCCACAGTGGGATGGCACCAGGTCTGAAGGCATCCTGGATTTTGAGATTATCCCTCCATATTAGGTCATTGGCCGTGGATGGAGTTGACGCTAATCAATCAAGCAGCAAACATTGGCTGTCGTTTGAAGAACATTTAGCATGAAACAAATGTCTTTGAACTGTAGTATCCAGGATAAGGCACCATTTCCCCAGAGCCTTGAAATTAGTTATCTTTTTTGCTTACTACTTGGCTATTTGTCAGATTGTTTTCAATCCCCTCAAAGCTAGGAAGAGTTGATATCTTAAACGTTTACACGGATTAAGTTTATTATTGCAATTCTGTCTTCAGCTATGCCATCAAAGTGACATGCCCAGAGGAGAGCTTCACCCTGGTGGCCGCGACACCCCAAGAGAAGGTACAGCTCTAGTTTACCTACTAATTACCTGTTTGTTGCAGCTTGGTTGTCATTTAAGTTTTAAGATAAACAATTTAAACTTGTTTCATGTAGTATGTTGTTGTTGTTTTAATATTAATAACTATTCAGTACATTTTTATAACTATGATTATTGATGGGTTTCAAGGACGTCTGTCATTATCAATGTTTCGGCATTATTACGTCACAGCAGGAGAGTGGTATATTTCTATTCAGTGTTTTTCACTATGAACTGATTTTCTTTTTTTTTTGTTGCTTATAAGCTGCAAGCATCAAATGCAACTAGCTCTCCTAATATACTGATGAATACTGTATGAATGAATTAACCGGAATCAGATGCCTCCGCTTATCTAAAAACATCAAACAGCTGTTTTACGGCTCAGTTCTTCAGTCTCTGCATGTTTCCTTCAGTGTTGTTTTCGACGTGGAGAAGATTAGTTAACACTATGTGGCCATTCTTTCTGAAATAACTATCTTTTGTTTCTCTCTCTATCCAGAACAAGTGGCTGCGGTCTCTTAACCAGGCCGTGGACCAGGTGCTGGGAGGTGCAGGTCAGGGATCGTCTCCGGGGTTGACAGCAATGACTCGCACGGCCTCCTACAAGTTCACTGGGGAGGGCCGGTTTAAAGATGCCCAGTACACCGGGGGCTGGCTGGCCGGACGAGTTCATGGCAGGTCAGAGAGTGTTTCTTTCTCTCAGATAGATAGTTATTACTTATATGTTACATTCAATACGCATCAGTAAATCCTATGCAGCAGTAAATCATCACAGTGAAACAAGACCTAGGCTTTATTTAATTTTTCAAGTTGATTATAACCAATAGTAGCTAATTAAATGGCCACAGAGTTCACAACAGGCTTGATGGTTGAATGTATTTGCCTTTCCAGAGGCACCATGAAGTGGCCAGATGGACGGACCTACAATGGGAACTTTAAGAACGGACAGGAGGATGGGTAAGTAACCTGGGGGAGCACCGAAGAGCTTGTATATATTCGATGTTGTTCATTTGCAATACCACACGTCTCTCTACCTTTTAGGGAGACGTGAAACACTTGAAATAGTTGTAGAAACCGAAAAATAGTGGTGATAATTTTCTGTTTTAAACATCCAGTATTCCTTTAAAGCAACACTATGTAACAATTGTACCTTAAAATAACAGCTTGAAAAAAATGGTGCAGCTACAATGACTTTTAATATGGCGATTTGCGCCTCCGCCACTGCCATCGGAGGTCTGTGGGCTAAAAACCCGACTATGTAAGATTTTGTAGCCGCCCGGTACTTGGACCTGCTATCTGGCAGTGATTACGCAACGTCACATAGTGCCAGTCCACGCTCGCAGGTGACTTTATATTTGCTCCGCTACGCGATGCGTAGAGACAGAATGACACGCTGCTGTGGAGACGACCAATAACAGACGTTTAGTTTAATAAAAGAACAAAGACGTCTTTAAGAAAGGGACCTGACATTACTGCTTACTGCAGAAAGTTACAGAGTTGCGGAGATTTTTTTTTTTTTACTCAAACTCAAAAGAGCCATATGCGTCACCGGAAGACCCATATATGGCTCGAGAGCCAGAGGTTCACCACACCTGATCTATCGTAACTGGGTATTTACAACACTGAAGTAAACGTTAAATACCTGAAGGGGGCGCTACAAGGGAAAAACTACATAGTGGGACTTTAGCAGTGACACCAGCTAGTGTTTGTTCCTATTCATATCTGTGTGCTTAACTAGCGCAGATTAAACTGTTTTCTCAACATGTCTGTGCGATTGTTCGTTCCAGCTATGGAGAGTGTGTCCTGCCTGACAAAGTGCTGAATAAGCCAAACAACTACCAGGGACACTGGAGAGATGGCAAGATCCATGGTTTCGGCAAGTACAAGTCAGTACACTGTTTTCTACTAAAGTTTTAGTGAAGTAGTATGTAGCGTTGTACAAATGACGTGTATAGAAAAGAGTTACACGTGTCTTCATCATCACCTTCGTCGTATTGGAATCAGAGACGTCATGTCCCGTGTCAAGTTTCAGTCCTTGACCCGAAGTTCCGAATGTAAAGTCACATTATTGAATTATGGAGTATGAAGACAGAGTGTGTTTTTGCTCATGGGGTATCTGTGTCTCTGGGGGTTGTACCCAGGTATGCCAATGGCGAGGTGTATGAGGGCTGTTTCTCTGATGGCCAGAAGCACGGTTATGGCATGCTGAACTCCGGCAAGAACTCCAAAAACTCTGCCAGCGTTTTCATTGGCCAGTGGATCCATGACAAGAAGACGGGATACGGAGTCTACGATGACATCACCAGGTCTGCTCTGGAAAAGCTCCATTGTCATTGTTTTATTTCCCTGCTCCTAAAGTGCAGCACGTGACTTTGATGAAGATTTGACGTAGGTGATATTCATAAAGACACACAACTGTCTCTAATCACCGCTCGCGTGTGCTCTTCCCAGAGGTGAGAAGTACATGGGACTGTGGTCGGACGAGCAGCGGCATGGCAACGCTGTTGTTGTCACCCAGTGCGGTTTGTACTATGAAGGGACCTTCAGAGACAACAAGATGTGTGTAAGTTCAGCCGAAAGCAGGGTCACCATTTAACAGTCAATGCGGTGCAGTTAATAACATGTCTTATCTCTGTCGATTTTAAAAACATTGACAATGATGGTGAAGCTATCTTTCTCACAAATGAGCAACAAGAAATATATATATATATATATATATATATATATATATATTTCTGTGGATCTTGAAACCTATAAAATCTCTCATCATCCAGTCTATGTTAAGCTACAAGCGAGCCTAAGGTAGGTGGATAACGGCAACAGCTCTGAGTGCCACTGAAAGTCAAAGTGATGCCACTCAGTTTTGATTTTCTCTCATCGACTGTAGCTGCTAAACGGCTTCAGACAATGACGTGCTGAAAGAAATAATTAGATAAAGTAATTGTTAATCTTTTTATTGCTTTTCCTCAGGGCCCAGGTCTGATGGTGTCAGATGACGACACAGCGCTACATGGAGAGTTTTCCGATGACTGGACTGTCAACGGAAAGGTAGAAAGCTCCATCTCTTTGTTCAGCCCTCGAGACAGCCGAGCCCGAGTCTAATGTCCGTTACGACTTTCTAAAGGAGCCGCGTGTCCTTCTTTAGATGAGTCATTGGAGAATTAGTTGTTAAAATCTCACAGTCAGTCACCACAAAACCTGACTTACACAACTACAATAATAATATTACTAAATTAATTATTCATATAATTTCTTATACATTCATTCTTCTTTTCTTCTTCAGGGTATTCTGTCCCTGGCTAACGGCGACAGCTTGGAGGGCCTGTTCAGCGGGGAGTGGACCGCAGGGCTGAAAGTAGTCGGAACGTACATCAAACCATCTGTGGATGAGCCGGAAAACAAAGAGAGAAACAGCCTGCTGTGAGGATCCCCGTGTCCTCTTACGTCCTGATGTTCTGTTAAAAAGAAGAAGAAGAAGATATAAACATATTTATCCGTTTGTGTATATTCTTTCTTTGCCTTCCGATATTCTTTTGTTTGACTGTATATGTGTTCAAGTGAGTTTATCTATAAATTAATATTACTGTGAGGCAGATTGGTGTCACTCCAAACACTATTTGAGTTTGAGTCATTTCATGCTCATGTCCTGTTTTGTAATTAATGAATGAATGTTGTTCTTTGTTAATGTGTGCATGTGCAGCCGGGTGGGTCGGCACGCGGTGCCTGCAGGTCAGAGGTGGCTCTGTGTGTTTGAAGAGTGTTGGAGTCGGCTTGGCTGTGACTCTGCCGGGAGAGGAGAGAGGGCTGCAGCCTGGGACAACATCGCTGTAACCATAGCAACTGCAAGACGACAAAGGTAGACACGGCAACGCACACGAAGAAGCAAGGTGCAGAACCAACTTGTTTAAGAAATAGATTTTGAAAAAAAATCTGTTGATGTTACTCCTGCTGTGAAGTCAGCTGAACAATATTATTGTAACTAAGACTTTCGCTGAATTTGTTAACGTGGATCGAGCATCAATTATGATATAATAATCTTCAGCATTTCAGAAAGTTTTTTTTGTAATTTTTTTAATTGTCTCTCTTATAGTTTGGAAAACAGCAGTATATTAATATTTATGTGTGTGTGTAGCCCAGCTCTCAGTAGGTCTCAGAGTAAAGCATTGGAGTGTTTGGAGATGATCCCTCAGCATGAAGAACCGGTGACCACGGCAAACTACGCCAACATACGTAGATACCTCATCAAGGTACGAGTGTCTGTGTGTGAGAAATGCTCTCTTTCATTCTCTCTGTATTTATAATGATCAACAGCGCTGCAAATAAATGAGTTTAAACGGTTTAGTCCACCCTCATTGTTAGAATCTGGTAAATCAAATATATGAAATACCTCTCGGTGTAATGTAATTGAACCAACACCTCTAAAACGGCTTTTAAACCTTCATGAAGGGAAGATTTAACGCAGGACTAGCTTTAGTATGAGATTGCTTTTTTTAAAGTAAAGTGCACTAAACTAATGAAGTGAAAAGCAGAGTGTCTATCTATAAGGATATGTGCAGGGGGAGCACACAGGAGGAAGTACTTGATTTACCATAAGAAGAGGAGGCGCTGCCTTGTTGCCCGACTCTATCAAGGAGAACTGTCTGTAGTTTAGTCGATGTAATACTTACGTTTGCTCTCTGCGGTCGTATGTCAGGCGTGTGAGACCCCTCACCACCCTCTGGGCTGGCTGGTGGAGACCTTGGTGACGGTCTACAGGATGACCTACGTCGGCGTGGGATCCAACCGCCGGCTGCTCCGGCAGGCCGTCCAGGAGCTCCTGGCCTACCTCACTCACTTCTTCTGCATCGTCAGGTAGACTCCGAGCTTCCTCTTCTGGTCGCCTCCTCGCTGCTCAGCAGTCTGTAGTTGAGTCTGCAGTGTTCTTCACATCGGTGTATTTCACATTGTTTGTCATTTGCTCGCAGGTTTTTGTTTCCAGGGCTACCAGATGATGGAGGCGTCATCCCAGAACCGTCTGCCTCTCCATCTCAAAGCAAACAGAACGCTAACATGGCAGATCAAGCGTGAGTTTCACACACACACACACACATATGTAACCAGGCACGTGCACAGACATTTTGGGGGGCAGGTGCTCAAACCCAAAGAAAGGGCACATGCCAAAAAAAGATTCTGACAGAGTTAAAGCAGCAGCAGCAATATGACCTGCGTTTCCTCTGGGCAGCATCAGACAGCTATCTTACACTTCCTTTATGAATAAAGATGAATCATTATATAGCAACAACAGTACCAGCGTTCTGATTGGCTAATGGGTCATCGCGCTAGCCACGTATCGCCTCCTCGTCGGTCTGATTCTGATCCGTATTGCCCTCTTACGCCATTTTCAAAATGAGCGATATTGATAGACATCAACAGCCAAGAGCAGTGGTCCTCAAACTAAGGCCTGCACATGTGGCCCTTTGAACCAGAGGCGCTTTTCCTACAGGCGGTATAGGTGGCCGCCTAGGACGCCATTCAGAGGGGGGCGCAAAATACATCATTTTTCAAGTGTTTTTTTTGCCACTGCTGGGGCTTGAACCCAGAACCTTGTGTTCACCAAACACACACTTCTACCCACTAAGCCACAGCACCCAATTTGATTTAAATTCAGACTGCATCAACTTCTCTTCTTTACCAAAAGTACAAAACCGGGGGCTTGTGAGCGACGCGGAGCATGTCGGGGTGAAATTCTCACAAGAACTAAAATAAATGCCCCGTCGGATATCAAAACACATTTGGGGGGACTTGATGACTGAGAGAGTAACTTTTATTCTTAAACACTGATGAAGGAAAAAAAAAAAGTGCCTCCTGAAAAAAGGGCACTTTTCTCATCCAGGGCAAAAGGGGCTGTACTTGAGCACCACTAGGGCTCTATCTGTGCACGTGCCTGTATGTAACTATATATATATATATATATATATATATATATATATATATATATATATATATATATGGAAATAGAGGCAGTTATTGGTATCTGAGCTCATGCAATGGCAAAGTTATAATATATAAGGCAGTATTGTACATAACCTTCCTCTCCGTCTCTCTCCAGCGGTGTCATGGTGGTGAGCTGCTCCTCTCTGCTCCTCCCTCAGCTGCTCCCTCGACTCTACCCTCCTCTCTTCACCCTGTACTGCCTGCAGCAGGAGCAGGCGGAGGCCAAGTACTGGCAGCGCATCCTCCAACACAACAAACAGCCCGACCAGGCACTGCTCAACTTCCTGGGAGTGCAGGAGTGAGTGTGTACATTCAACATTCAACGCACGCCGAAACATACACACACACACACACACACACACACACACACACACACACACACACACACACACACACACACACACACAGATGCCGTCTCTAATAGGCACTTAACAACAACGTCATTCTCGGTTGGTTTTTGAAAGCCTTTAATATTCAGAGTACTTTGTGTTTTTCTTCTAGGAAGTTCTGGCCACTGTGGGTTTCAATTCTGGGAGAGAAAAAACAGGTGAGATGATAAATGTACTATCTTCCACACACGTTACTCCATTCCCTCCTGCGGCTTTCAATCCCCCCATCCTTCAGCCACACATGAGGTTAAAGTGTGCTCTTTTGATTTGTCCGCTATAACTGATTTTCTTTTACAACTCTGATCACAGATTGTGTCCAGCAGTAAAGACGCCTGCTTTGTTTCTGCTGTAGAGACGCTCCAACAAATCAGGTAGCGGCCATGTGACCTGAGTGTGGTTAGTTTGCGCAAGCAGGAAATCCCACACACACGCAAACACATCGAGTAAATGACCGACATCTCGGTTAATACACAACTTAAAGACACAATGGGAAGGATTTGTCAACTGCTGTTCGTAAACACAACATTCAAAGTGTGCCCGTCCTCCGGTGCTCACAGCGTGTGAAAGACAACTTCGCTGATTGTGTGAATGACTGGACGATTACGTTTGTTGACAGCTTTTGGAGGAGAAATGTAAGAAGTTGGATCGTTAAAGCTCGCGAGGAAACTTTATTCAGAATTTATTTTAGGATATTTTTTTCTGCCAGAATATTTTTGATTGGACAAGAAATGGTTGACTTTTCATTAATTCGTGTGATCACAAGATCTGAAGATGTTTCAGTCGCTCAGCCACAAGTCACATTTTTAAAGTTGAAACACCAGCACTGAAACAGATATATATTTATATTATTATATATCTCCCTTACAAACACAGCACCACCTTCACTCCATCGGACAAACTCCTCGTCATTCAGAAGACGTTTGAGGAATTGACCCAGGAAGTAAAACCTATGCTAGATGACAACTTCCTGTGGTGCATGGATGACCTTCTCCCACTCTTCATCTATGTGGTGCTCAGAGCAAGGTGTGTTACCACACACATACACACACACACACACACACACACACACATCATTAACAATGTGTCGTAGTGGTGACCAGACTACACATGTGGTGTTTCTTTAGGATCAGGAACCTGGGAGCTGAGGTCAGTCTGATCGACGATTTAATGGACCCCAACATTCAGCACGGAGAGATGGGACTGATGTTCACCACCTTGCAGGTGGACCCCCCCAACACACACAATGCTAACTACTAAAATAATACATGTGGAGGGTTGTGCCGCCTTCAAAGATGTGTGCACTATTCGTGCTTTTTACTTGATGAATTCATGGTCATCAGTCGTTAGTCCTTCATCACTTCATCGTTAGTTACATTTCTCTGCTGCAGGCCTGCTACTCCCAAATCCTGCAGGAGTCTGCCATGTAGGAGCAGAGAAGAAGAAGTACACCGAGGAGCTGCCAGAACAAAACCAGTCAAACCACCTGGATTCTACTGGGGGCCACTGGGAAGCTGCACAGACCGACGGAGGGGGGGGAGGCGTTACTCCTTCTCCTTTCGTAAAACGAGAGAACGACGTTGTCGACTTTTCAACTGTCAGCACGTTACAGCACACCAAGTGTCTTTCTTTTGTATATCACGTTCTCATAGGACACACATCGCCCTCTTCTGGACAAGAAAACAACTTTATGGTCCTCGATGTTACAGTAGATGTTCTTTCTTCAGAAATACGTTATATTAATACATCGGCTCGTTTTCTCTCCTTTCTGAACTCACTGTGCTGTCAACGTTCTCACAAAGTGTCACAGCAGTTCAGTTCTTATTATTTTACATAGTATACACTAACAGATGAAATGCATAGTGATGTCACTGTAAGTTGTTGCACTCTATAACACTCAAAGCAACGATAACTGATCAGATCAGAATCTAAAGTGAGCATAAGGGGCAAGTGAAAGTATAAAATAACAATGTAGATATTGTTTTAAAAGCCAGAAAATCCACAAAGGGAACTGCAAGGTTTTAAATTATAATTTATGTCTTTCTACATGCATTCATTTAATGATAAATCTCAACTACACTAAATGCACTGTTGAAAATCAACAATGAAGCCTCAGCGCAGCGTCAACCCTGCATACATTAGACTGTATTTGGTAACTGAAGAAACATGTTGTGCTGTTGGTACGCCGTCGCTTTTGTACAACCAAGATTTCCTCGCACGTGATTCTGTTTGTAGCACTCGCAGTAGTGTGAGCGCTGTGTTTTCATTACTCTAGTCTACACTGTTCCCAGAGCAGCATCAGGAGGCACAGATGGAGGTGACCACGGTGTTTTACTATCTGCGGGAAATCAAAACAACGATCAGCCTCAGGCACTAAATGTCGTAGGGGTTCAATGGCTTCCTCAGAAGCCAAACCAAAACTGCCCGGTCAGAAAGCTTCATTTCTTATTTAAAAGTAAGTTCATGCAAACGTAATATAGTCTGCAAACAAAAGTCTCACTTTGCTTGCATTTAAATGAAAAGGGCTACATTTCCCCATCGCACTCCTCTTACCTGGACCCCTTTATAACTTCTGATGCAGGAGAGTTCAAAACATCACTCAACAGTTTCAAATGATTTGTCTCTCTTCATCTTTTAGGTCTTGTACTCTTCTGTAATGCAATCCTAACGTGTGTGTGTGTGTGTATGTGTGTGTGTGTACGTGTGTGTGTACGTGTGTGTGTACGTGTGTGTGTACGTGTGTGTGTACGTGTGTGCGCGTGCGTCCTGCATCAGTTATGCTCAGGTCTTAACTTCTGATACTCACATGTAGTAAACAGTAAGCTGACCAGTCGGCCGATGACATGTCATGACAGAGGGTTTTTTTTAACTTTATGTAATTATTGAGGGAAAACTGAATAGTTGAGAATTATGGAAATGGGCATTCCTTTGTTGATATTGCATTTAGTTTGTGTGTTTGTGTACGAATGAGCTAGTATGAACAAGTTTAACGAAGAACACTTTTAATGTTGCACTGACAGCTTTTTAGTTTAGTTCGGCAAACACACAAGAATTTATATTCACTTTTATTATATATATACAAATTCCAAGATGTATCTATTGTCTCAAACAGTCATAATGTTATTGGTCCTCTTAGCTTGTGTTGCAGGATTTGGCAAAAAAATATTGTCTACCGATTTCAGTGAAATTTGTTGGAAGGTTGACCCCCAAAAAGTGATGACCACTTGTTGTGCACCATATATATATATATATATATATATATATATATATATATATATATATATATATATATATATATATATATAATTAGAGAGAGATTTTATAATTAGAGAGAGATTTTTCCATTCACTATTTTCTTATGAGCTACTGCACTTTCTTACATAAAAACATGCCATGTGTTTGCCATGATTGTCGTATCACTGTGTTTGAATGTGGCTTATTAACTAGAACATCAAGGATCAAGGTACTTGTTTCTTTTTCTGTTTGTTTTTTGATCCTTTTAACACATGTGTAAAGGTATTTTCACATCTGTTTGTGACATCAGAATAATAACTTTCAGTAATTTGTATCATTGTTACTTGTTCTGGCAAAAGAAACGGTTTCTGATTACAATTTGGCAAAACATTTTAGCCCCCAGAATCGTCCCGACCTAAACAATCTTCATATTTGTTTATGTATAAAATTAGTATTAATATTTTTCTTTATAAGAACCTGGGACCTTCAAATCACTTCCAAAGGAATTGTATTTCATTTATTTATTATTAGAAGCAATTAAAAATATTTATTAGAGGTATATTACAAATATAAATCCTACATCAGAAGATTTACCACAACCCTGTGTGGGTATTAATCATCCCTGTGGAGTCGAGCACAACTATAGAGGTTTTTAAGAATTGCCATCATGTTACTGATGAACTGAGCTCGTTTTTAAGTAACCAGGAATAAAACTGCAGAAAGTTCAGACTGAATTGCAGAATACAACCAAAACAACTGGCCAATATTACAGAAAAGCAGCTGTTGGATTCAAAATCTCCTTCTCTTTTCCAGTGTTGCTGATGTGTGTTTGAATCTATTGTCACTTATGCATAATGTAAACTTGCGTTGCGATGGATTTTCTTTTCTTTTTGCTATTAAAACAACTTTAATTTAGTTAATACAGCGGTGATAACGAAGGATGGAGACCAAAGCATTTAGCTGGTCCAGCACAGAACAGATGAACAGAAATGACATGCAGCTTTCAGTCTACCAACCATGTGTCATCACTAGCAGGACTTGATTCTGGTTTGTTGTCCTGAAATAAAGTAAAATGATTGACATTAAATTGATTTATAAAATGGCCAGAGGTAGCACATAAGCGCACATAGTGTCTAATTGTTTTGGGCTTAAACATATAAAACATATCATGGTCTTCTGCAGAATTGTACACTTCTTAGAGGTTTCAAAACATGGGGCCATAAAGTGACTACATTTATCACTTGATTATTTTTGTAACTAAGCCTTTATTTTTGTGACTGATTGCAGATTGTTATGTTAGTTTTGATAGATAAATGCAGTGAGATTGCAGATGAATGTATTTACTCAAAAAGGGGCAATAAATCTGGTTTAAATCTGGAAATGTGTCATGATTATTACCTATTTAATTTATTTTCCTTCTCAGTTTGTTACATTTATTGCTACCTGTAATTATTTATTAGCTGACTGAATCTACCCTGACTCTGTATAGATGTAGAGTTCACAAGTTTTCTGACTGTGTATTATTATTCCCGAACAGAGCGTGTCAAATATATTGGCGATGCTGGGGATTGAACTTGGGGCCTTGCTGCCACTGAGCTGCATCTCTGATGCACTATTAACAAGGATTAATCTCTATGTATCTCACCAGAGCTCTGATTAGCTTCATCTGAAGTTGTGATAAAACTACAAAGTGCATCTGCTCTGCATCAGTGATGCGTTGTTAAGTTAACCGTCGTTTGCACTCTTTGTATAAACGCAGTTTAAAGGTCAATTTGTTAAATAATAATGGAGATACTGGGGATTGAACCCGGGACCTTGTACATGCGAAGCACACGCTCTACCACTGAGCTACATCCCCTCACAGGCCGGAGGTCCAATGATATGAAGTAATATGAAGTACTATTCATAAAAATCACAATTATAACTGTGAAACAGATCAAGGATGCTCTTCTCCTCCCTCGATGCTCAACATCAAAACCCTGAAGAGAAGCATCCGGGTCCTTCTTTAAGAAGAAGATCTCTGACACAACGTACATCTTGATGCTTGAATGTAAAGCATCAGCTAGAATGGAAAGATAGTCTTACAGGAGATCAACTATGTTGGAGGCTTTATATTGACAATAAAGAGCTCGGAGGTGAATGCTGTTCCCAAGATCCTGCAACAGCTCTGACTTGAATTGAGTGACACAATATTTACGATACTGTACTGAATCTGAATTGCACAGCTCAGCGAGATGTAGTTCTAATCTAGTGAGTAGAGCAGTGGCACCAAGTATCCACAAGAGGGCGCTGCTTGCTTTCATGAGCGCGTGGACTACATAGTGCCCTGAAACACACGAGAAAGTGCCTGAAACACACGAGAAAGTGCCTGAAACACACAATAAGCATGCACGATGTAAGAAGACAAGATTATAAACTAACTGAGTCTGATTCATGTCTGCCACGTGACTCTTTTAAGTTGTATGTGACATTTCTTCTGTCGCGTTTACCTTTCTGCAGTAGTGTTTGTTTTTCTCTGTGAGGATGCAGACTTGGCTGATTCATAATATGAAGAACAGACTCATAGACTATTAGATTAGATTAGATTAGATATTCATGTATTAGTCCCATGTTGGGGCATTGCAGGTTCACAGCAGCGGGGCACATTAGAGCATTAATAAAAAACAAAACACAATAACAATACGAAATACTAATACTAAAATACTAAATATACAGAGGAAACCAAATATATACCAAATATATACACAAGGCAGTGACCAAAGTGAGTTTCCAGCAGGTTAAAGTGTCCAGGAAAATAAAGTGCTGAGTGTGCCAAGATCTACAGCTATCTAATATATCTATATTATAATCCGAGTATTCAGCAAATCTCTCCCACCATTGAACATGATTGTAGTTCTCTAAAAGAGACAAGTGGAGTCTTTGTGATTGGCAGATGATCTCATGTGTGGCTCATCTAGACCGACGTCGTCCCCATGCACTGAGGCAGCAGCTGGAGCCCGCAGCGTGACGACACTGACGAGCCACAGCCTCCTCGTTTCACACAGAGCTGACAGCATCGGTGTCGTGACGTGACGTCGCCGCGTGTCCATGGATGACTCAGACCCTTGTTAATGTCACACTCACTTTCATGGACCGCCACCGGGACCATCTGGGATATTCGTGCGACAGATAACTGTGTTGGACTGCATATGGAAACCCGAGTTCAGATCTGTCCCACTCAGCAGATTCAGGCTGCGGAGCCTGAACGTCACACCTGCTGGGGAGCCTGAACGTCACACCTGCTGGGGAGTTTGATCACGGATCAGCCCCCGTAACCAGATCCGCTATCTTACTTTCATTATTAATTCACGATGTGGTTACTCACTTGATGGCCTCTTTTAAATGGATGTGACAAAGAGTGCGTGTGTGTGTGTGTGTGTGTGTGTGTGTGTGTGAGTGTGTGTGTGCGCGCGCGTGGGTGTAGGTGTGTGCGTGTGTGCGCGCCTTTGCGGGTGGTGAGATTTGATTTAAACTCATCAGTGAAGGCAGATTAAGTTAAATGCTGAAGCTGTATTTTTCTTTAAATATCTCACGACATTGCTCCCTGAACAGAGAAAACCTCCAAGTATTGATTCTACCCAGATTTAATTTGGGTGAATCTGCTGAGTCTCCGCGTTGAGCAGAAGAAGCTGTTTTCTCCTCTGGACTGTTAGTCGGAGTAGAGAGTAACAACTGAACAGTTACGTGTTTAAATAATGTTGAAAGTGTGTCTTCAAAGAACCTATGAGACAGGATAGTTTATACAAACTTTAGTCCAGTTGTATATAGAGTAGAAATTACTTGTGAAATAACCTCATCAATGGGGGAGGACGTGAGAAATGCTGCAATTACAAATAGTAATTTCTGTGTATGTGACAGGAAGATAATGAACAATGTCTGGCATCAGGTATGTTTGCTCATACTTATCCTCCTCCAGTGTCCGCGGCCTGGAACATGGTGTCAGAGCTGGAGGCTATTTAGGAAAACACAGGAACTGCAGAGCATTTACTAAATATCAAACCATGCTGGTTGTGATTTAGAAAGACTTGCAGCAGAGGGATGTTGAAAAAGAGGGACGTTAAAGTCTAATATTCATTTGAATAAATGTTTAATGCAGTATTTTGCAATCATCATGATTTGACACCATCGTAAAAACCCATTTGGCTAAAGGACGTCATCTTTAATCATTAATTCAAACAATTGAGTTTATGTAACTAAGAAGTACTCGTGAAACAAATGGACTTGTATGTGTCGGGGGCTGTATCACACAGCCAGGGACGACATCCAGCTCATCTGCAAAGAGAAAAGAAAGCTGAGGCAGAGCTGCAGTTCAGCAAGTTCAGTTTGGCATGGCTTCTAACACACACACACACACACACACACACACACACACAGATTCTGGTAGTTTGCCTGCACCTCAGCTGTGCTTCACTGCAGAGAAAATGACAGAAAGTAGGGCGGAAGAGAGACAGACACCGAGAGCATAGGCCGAGAATACAAAGCAGGTGGAGAAGGAAGAAGAGATCTCAAGTCTCATAACGTTAACTCTTTTACTTCTACTGCTGAAAAACCCTCCAGCCGGCACCAGGAGAGGAGCCCAATACGTCCCCATGTGTACTCGTTTAATTGAAGGATTAGAAACCAGATGTAGTCTAGATTCTTATTTTCCACCGGGAAAACAAAAAAGAAACACCTGTTTGAGAAGAACAAAACATCTTCCCCCATCAGTGGTTCCAAATGTGCAACAGAGGTGAACGCTGGTTCAGATTGTACTTTGAAGGAGAGAAATGTGGAGATGTTAGAAAGAAGGCCGGCGTGCAAACAAAGAGACCTCTGCGGCGAGACGTTGTTGGCGCTTATGAACAACAAAAGGCTCCGGTTCTGTCTCAGTCCCTCCTCGGGGGATTCTGGGTTATTGACCCAGTTATCTGCTACACTGGCTTCACCGAGCCGCCCGGCCGCCAGCGTATATCTCTCCCATCGCCTCTCACTCACCCATAAATACATTTTACTGGAAGTAGTGGACATTAGTGACGGGCAAAAGGCAACAAGAAGGCCGTGTTGTCTCTCCACTGAACTCACATATGACCATATGCACCGTACGAGGTCACGTGTGTTTACAGATGTGTTTACAGATGTGCTCGGTGCACAAAACAATCCATCATTCTATCCATCGTGAATACAAATACATGGTTCTTTTGAATGTTTCAAATGTCTTGATTTGTATTCCTGCATCATTACCCCGACACACACTAGAGGAAACAGGTTTTAGGAACACTCCTTATGCCAAACTTCTTAATCTACCCATCTGCTATGCTGCTCCTTTTAGGTTTAGCTGTGTTTCGTTATGGCTTAAGAATGATTAAGACAGTTGGAGAGCAAATAGATTCAAAATTGGAGGTAGACACCCCCCATAGCACCGCACATCCTTTCCCCCAAATGATGTAGATTTTTTTAAGCATCCTATTGTCTTAAATGGCTTGAAGAATATAGAAAATAAAAGGAGGATGCCCCCGGACCCCTCTATGGGTCTATGGGCACGGTTCCTTGTGTCGGTTGCGCGTCTTGAGTTCTTGGAGAGGGGTGAGCGGGTATGACAACATTATTGGTGGCTGTGGTTGTCCCACTGGTCCTTGTGGGGGACAAACAGTCCATGCATGGATATAGCAACATAGAAGACTTTGGCTATTATGTCTGTAGAGCTATTTATCATTGAAACATTGACACATACACAAACACGTTGAGTTTGTTTTAGTCACAACGATGTCTCAGGACACTTCTTGCACCATTTTCCATCGGGGTGGCAACAGTGTTGATGTCTGAACTGCCAACTGACATGTCAACTTCTCCACCTTCACCAGAAATGTCAACTTTCATCAAGTCAAACTTCTCCTGAATCCTGTGTCGTTGTTTCTCCTTTCAGCCCGAGCCTTGTGTAAACGTCAACAGGAATCTGCTGGCCCATCTTGTACACACATCCTGCATATATTTGAAAGTGGTCTGCAGGAATGTGAGCCGGTGCTGGTGAAAGGCTGAGAGGAATGTGTCTGCACACAGACGGTAATCAGAGTATCTGTGTTTGTGAGAGCCGGTTGCTCCCTGTGGGTGACGATGATTGTAATGATGGCCTCCGGTTTAATTCAGTGTGTTTCTGACTGGAGGGCCACACAGATTTTAAACTTTTAAAACCACATGCATAGATATCACACACAGAATTCTCAAAATAACTCTCTGCTGCTCCACCTAAAATGTTAAGGATGTGGGCACTTTGACGTCTCAAGAAAAACTAAATGGATTTTACACCAAGAAAATTCCCAAGCGCCCCCTCCCAATTTATCTCAGACACTGCTTAGCTGTCCGATATCCTACTAATGTAACGTAGAGCTGCAGTCTGCTGAAAAGTAACACAAATATTATAACATTGTGCACTTATTTGTCCTCTGTCCCTTGGCGGTGGAAAATAATGTTTGCAAAATACAATTCTGACAGTGAAAAACAAGAGTTAGTCTCAAGCATACCGGAGGTTTCAGCTCAACTGCTGGACCCTTAAATGCAACTTAATGACTCAGAAGACAGTGCCACTTTTAAAAGACAAAGTAAAAAATTTACAAAAGAACAAGCTAGAATTATTTTATTTTTTATTATCATGGCTACATTTTTATTTAATTTTGTTCTCTTACTGGCAGAAATGTGCTTCCATCGTGTAAACCATATTGGTGGGTATTGTACTGTACATTGAGTTGCAGGTAATAAAGGTATCATTGTGTTCTCATACCACTTCTGATCAACACAAAGTGCAGGTGAGGCAGATGGGGGTGTCGCCAGTTGTGCAGGTGGTTGGTCTGTCCGTGCCATATGCTGCGAGCATGGCTACAAATGAGAAAGTAAATTAATTACTTTATATGATGGAACCTAAAAATAGCTTGATAGTCCTGCACAACACAAGTCTGCACGGCCTTCAGGCTGTTCGGACATTTGTATTGAAAAGACCAAATGCATGTGGAGGATGGATATTAACACGTGTTGCTCGACTTTTGTAGGAAAACATGCACAAAATGAAGCTTTTTGTTAGATATCGTACAACCGTTGTATGAGCACACATTGCTGACTTATATTATTTTAGTGTAATGCTATTGTTCATTTTACACTACATATGTGTATCCCCCTACAGCACTCAAATACTGTATTACCATCAGGAATAAGCTCAAGGTCTTGAATTATAATATATAATATTTTTAAAAAGAAAGGAACAAAAACATTGATTTAAACAGGAGATGGGACTCGTGCACGTTGCATGCCAGACTATTCCTCACTGTGACCTCCTGTCACTTCCTGCAAAGGAATGTGTTACTAGAACAAGTTTAGATTGTTTTCTGTTGTTGTTATTTCATTCAGTCAAACATTGTAATACAATGCAATATTATTCTATATAATATACAAAACAGAAAGACTGAAAAGGTAAGATTAGTATAACTTCAATTTAATTTAATGTTATTTACTTCTAAATTAACCAATTCAAAGCCTTAGGGAGGGAGACAGTGGGAGAAAGAGAGGAACAACTAACGTTAATAAAATAAATGATTGTTTGCTGCTGGTAGATTTGTATATTATATATTATAACTATAATTTCAAATGTATTCTGTTTATTATTAATTGATTAGTTCATCTTGTCTGTAATTGCTCCATTGGGTTCGTGTCACGTGTCAGACTTAGCTGGTCGCTGTGCGTTAATTATCTGTTCCCACGCCATGTGCTCAGCACGGTAGACTGTCAGTGATGAGGCCAGGTGTCGCGTGTCATTCCCAGCACACACGCACACACCCATACACACCAACGCCATATGAGCTACAAGGGAAATAACCAGGTTTGTGAGCAGTGTCATCTTCACGGCACAGGAACTCTTTGTCTGAAACCAAGGCACCTGAACGCCTCACGGAAGACATGACCTGAAACGGCCCACGCAGAGAGCTCTGTGCGCCTGCGCGTCAACGAGCAGTTACAATCCTTTACCTCAACATTAAGTAGAATAAACGTATCAGAAGTTTCTCACGACGGGATCCATCACCTCATGTGCATCGTCACGTATGTTATTTAAGAGAAGTTTGTCAACCCAGCTACACGAAACTAAACTGAAGCAATAAGATAACTGCATGCGTGAGACTTCTCTTATTGCTCCTGGCTGAACTGATCGTGTCTTATTGAAGCAAAAACAGGAGAAAATCCGCAATTGTCACTTTGTTTGTAATGTCTAATTCAGTTTTCTAGTCGGCTGTTAGGGACCTTTATGTTTTTTTACTTTACCAATGTGTGTTAAAGGAATCATTCACAAAATTATTTGTACATCACTTTGAAATCTTGAAGATAGTTGTTTTTCTTGCATGTCTCCACGATCAACAGGGAAGAATTTAGAAAAACAAGGTTTCAGCAAATTGCATGATTTTTAAAAGTATTGAGAACGAGTACGATGATGAAACTTGAATTAAACTGCAAAGATTTGTAACAGATATTTTGATGTGGTTTAATGTTTTACTTTATTCATCAAGACTTCTCTCTGTGTCTTTTTCTTTGTTCACTGCGATTGTGAGAAAATAAAGTGTTCTTCAATAATGGAAGGCAACACAGGGGAGTAATTGATAAATGCTCATGTTGTGGGTGAAGTAGGCTATTCATTTAAAATGAAACCGGGTGCGGTTTAAGATCTCTTTCTACACTACTCTTCAGCAGCTGATATTCAATAGTACCTCAACAGTCTCTACTCGCAGCTGCCTTTCCATGCACTGATAATACAAAAAGCAAAATAAAGAGAGATTTTTAAACTGTGAGTATCTACTGCTGCACATCTCCAACAAATCTCAAGTCCAGGAACCAACAGCTGGCTTTCATTACAGCCTGGACCACAGAGCCACACTGATGCTGCAGTTTACTGTGACAACAGGTTGTGTTGTCACAGTAAATTGTGAGTCTGTGTGAGCTGGTGAACCTCTGACTCTCTCCTTCCCTCTGAATCCACCATGAGACGTTTCAAAGCTGGCTCCCATCGTCATGTTAATCTTGGATTGACACTCTGCAACGTGATCGCTTGTGGACATATTAGGGAGGATGGCAATGTATAACAAAAAATTAAGAACTGTGTAGTGGCCATTTGTCCAAATACATCTAATAAAACTCTAAATCAAATTGCCCCTGACGCGCCGTGGGGTTTGGAGTTGACGCAGCCAAAAGAATGTTATGTCCATTTCATTATTCTTATAATTTATTTACTAAACAAACAAAATGTTGACACTGCCTCTCATGTGCTGGTAAAAAAACATCGGTCACCCCAGTGCATGCTGGTCCTGAAGCTACCCACACCAACATATAACCACAGGTGGCCAGTGTTACCCAATTAGTGAACCAATCAAAAACTAAATATATTCAAACAACAATCACAATGAATTAAACTAAACTAAACTAAAACTAAACTAAACTAAAACTATTTTAAAAAAGCCCTTCTAAAATATCAAAATATAACCTGAATTGGTAATGATTAAACAATATTACTTTACTTTCCAGGGACAGAGGAGCACGTTCTCCAACCGCTTCGTCTCGCTCCGCTGCCATAAGGAGCGATACAGGAGAACATTCCTGCCCACGGCCATGAGGCTTTACAATAAAGCCCCACCTCCTGCCAGAAACTAGTGTTTCAATAACACACCTGTACTTTGCATTTTGCACATTTTATTTAATTATTATTTGTTATTCTCTTCACATATGTTATGTGTGTATATACATATTGCATATATTTTATTTTATTTTATATTTTATATATTTTATTTCTCGCTTGTTGCACACTTGTTCTTCTTTCTTATATGTATATTGTATTATTGTGTTTTAGTTTAATGTTTATTGGTGCTACTCTGTCCGCAAATTTCAATTTACAATAAAACTAAAGAAAAATGAACCGACTATTTAAGAGACTGAAAGGGAAACAAACACATTAAGTTATTTTGTGTTATTTCTGTAAGCTAATTGTGATGAAAAATAAGATGAATGCAGCTATTTTTATACCAATGTAGTTATTATCTCATGTATCTGGAAAGCCTTAAAAGAACATTTACAACAGGACATCTTAGATGTTTGGACATGTGTTGTGTGAGGTATGGCTTGTGGTCCAACACCTGGGCATTCCTCTTTTTGCTGCACACACACTGTGCTGCACTGTAGATGATGCTTCAAATGTGAAATGTGCAATGCATGTATAAAAGAAAAGCCCTTTGCTCTACACTTTTCTTCCTCTCATCTGTATTCAGGCACAAGCCTGGATTCAGCCAGTGAATTTCTGCAGTCCTTTTCCTTTCCATGAAAAGTGTCGGACAAGCGTTTCCCAGAGATGCTCATCAATTAATTACTTTTGTCAGGTGGAAGCCCGAAGCTTAATTAGAACATTTGCACAAAGAAAACACTGTAACCAAGACCCCCCCCCCCCCTGCCCCACCAACCCCCTCACACACACACACACACACACACACACACACACACACACAACCAAGCTAAATATTGCCCCAGAGGTGCCACTGCAATCAGTGCTCTGCGTCATAAAACTGGAATGAATCACTAATCTCTCTCTCACACTGAGGGCAGCAGGAACATCTTCAACTGAATCTGTCTCACATGTGTCCACTCACCTTTAATTCTGTTTAGTTTATTTCCGAAATGCATTCAAGATCATAGTCTTTCACATTAAAACAAACTTATTTGAAGGCAACACTTAAAACACTCTCATACATCATGTGAAATGTTACTGGTCGATATACAGTACAGTGACTTCTTATTCTGGTTTCAACCATCTGGAGTCCTTATGCACCCAGACCGGAGGACGACGATGTCATCAGGACAAACACTGTCATCTCACACAAAACACACACACACAAACTAATTCACGCACGCACACACACGCACACACACACACACACACACACACACACACACACACACTAACTCACACTCTGAGGTTCTTACCACTTCCTCATCTTTGAAAATAAAAGAGAGTCCCATCCTCCTCCTCTTCTTCCTCCTCCTCCTCCTCCTCCTCCTCCTCCTCCTCCTCCTCCTCCTCCTCCTCCTCCTCCTCCTCCTCGCTCTCTGTTTTTTTTTGTTCAGCAGCCCACACAGTGCAGTATTGATTTAGTGTTTCTAGGAAGAGGCGCTTGTCGTGATCCTCTACCACAAACTCTTAAATGAAGCTTCACGACACACATCCCCCCAGCCCGTCTAGAGGATTCCATATCAATGGTTTTCATGAAGACAATTCATCAACTTCTGACATTAAATAAATTAAGAGGAACTGAAACAGTCTCTGTCTAATTCAGTGCATTGTTAATGCTTCCTAAACGTTTTTGTTACCCTTAGCAGATTTGTTGTATTTCCACAATACTTTAACTACATTTTGCACACGTCTCACATGTGGCTTTGCTTTTGTCCGTCTCTTCTCTGTCGTCAGAGTTTTAAATCTGAAATGCAACCAGACGTTGAGGCTCGGCCCTCAGGGGAGCAGCTGTTATGATTCAGCTGATCTCACATCAGATCTCATCGTGCGAAGAAACAAAGGCTGACCGAAGCTTAAAGCTTCATGTATTCACATAAAACATCCATCTCTGTGTGTTCATAAATCTCACATGTCGATCGACTTGAATCAGAACTTCTTGTTTAACACGCCTACATGTTGTGGCATTACTCAAATCATTCAAGTATTAATACATTTATGTTGTATGAGTAATTTACAAAGAGTCTAAGTCCCTCCGCAAACAATTAAATACTGACTTGACTTCTGAATGAATTTACATATAAATACTATGTAAGAAAGAAAATAGACTTTAATGTAGAATGACCATGGTTATTAGATCTTCATCATCATTTTGATTGGTATGGACATATGTCTTAACAAAACCTCTCAAACGCACTCCTCTTCAAAAAAGACATTCTGGATAACAATATTGACATTTCACTGCACAAGGCCCAATGTTCCTGGAAAGCAGAGGTGCCTTTTAATATTATATTGTTCACAGTTTAGAAGAGGAGGAGGTTTTACTGAAGGTTTTAAAGTTAGATTCAGGTTAAGATCAGGATCCAGTTCAAGGTGTAACCGTTATGGGTCGGGTTTGATGAGACATATTACGTCAATGTTTAAATAAAGGAAACATTGCCTGGGCTCTGACACCAGCTGGACGGACGAAGACGTCTTAAGAGGTGTATGTGTGTGTGTGTGTGTGTGTGTGTATGTGTGTGTGTGTGTGTGTGTGTGTGTGTGTGTGTGTGTGTGTGTGTGTGTGTTGACCTTGTCTGTCTGGAAGAGAGATTTTCCAGCAGGTTTAACCAAAACACACTAAACTGCATTTCTCATGATGAAAATACGAACAACCTGGTGCTCTTTAGTCCTTGATGTTAAATCCGTTTGACTGTTGCTAAAGTGCCATGCTCTTGTATATTGTCTGAGTCATAGCTTTATTACTCTGTGTGAGTTTGCCAAGCATTTACATATTCATGGAGAAATTCCTAGAGGAGGAATATATTTAAATGATGCAAGAAGATCAAGTAGAAAAGGATTTTAGTCCATTTAAAATGCAAAATAAGACATTTATGTGAAGGAGTTTAGTGACATTTATGTAAAATATCTAGTAGAATCCATTCAGGACCCAATCTTCACAGTGCACAAGTAAACATATACTGTATCCAACACCTGACCATCTCTGTTGCAGTCAATTTCAAGTTTAAGTGCAACTTTAACATTTTCGTAACATCCTGAATACCTAATTTTCCTCTTACAATCGCTCTTAACACGTTGAAAAGATGCATTGAGTAATATTTTCAAACAAAGATTGAAATGAAGTGACGTGACTGCACCTCCTTAAAACCTTTGGCCTTCAGATTCAACACGGTGCTGCAAACATTCCTCAAATTCTTGGTCCACATTGACATGACAGCAGCACGCAGTCGCTGCCCATATGTCGGCTGCACATCCGCAACTCAAATCTCCCGTTCCACCAAAACCCAAACTGCTCCATTGGATTAAGAGCTGAGGAGTGTGGCCCATCTGGTTTAGGGGTTCACCCCGTTGTGTGTTCAGAGATGCTCTTCTGATCGAAACGGTCCCTGACATCATCTTTCTTCTAGCTTCTGGATAAAATACAAAATGAACAGCACAAAATGTTCAGACAAATGTTGAATGTAAAAATATGCTTTAAATTGCTAACTATGGATAGTGAATACTTTATGTGGAATAAGGAACGTTAAAAGTTATCTATGGGCTGTACAGGACGATCAAAAGCAGAAGCGGACTGTGTGTCTCCTAGAAACACATGGCTCTCAGATGCCTGTCAAACACTGACATTAAAAAAACGCCCTCAATTTCAGACGCTGTGTCCAATAACATGCCAAACACTTTGTATCCTCTTTAAAGAAATTCTACTTAAAGCGACACTATGTAACTTTTCCCCTGTAGCGCCCCCTTCAGGTATTTAACGTCTGGTCTCGAGCCATATATGGCTCTTCCGGCTCGTCTGCTCCCAGCTGATCGCGACCGGGCTGCCGCTGGACGCGACTCGCTGCCGCTGATCAGCCGCAGCCCGGTGTGCGAGCAAATAAAAAGTCACCTGGACGTGGACTGGCACTATAAGACGTTGCGTAAAGCTGCCAGACAGCAAGTTGAACTACTTCCGCCGGAAGTACCGGGTCGGTCCCAACCATCTTACATTCAGCAGTATTCAGCCCCCAGACCCCCGATGGCAGTGGCGGAGGCGCAAATCAACATATTAAAAGTCATTGTAGCGCCACAATTTTTTCCAAGCTGTTATTTTAAGGTGGAAAAGTTACATAGTGGGGCTTTAAGTACTGCAATGTTCATGTTGTCACAAAGCTGCAGGTACATAGCTGCCAGAACACTGCCAGTGTTCGGAGCACGAACTGTTGGACAACGAGGCGTGAGCAGCCACTCCATCACCAAAGAGTAAAGACACGAGACCAGCTCCACGGCGCTGCAGGAGATGGGCTTTCCCTCAGTGAGATGCTTTTGACTGACAGCTTTAGTTTTCAACCGTTTTTAGAATTTATGTTGCTCTAATTATCATTTATAATACGATTGTTACACTCCCGTCTATCTGCTGATGTATGCATTGGCAGAGTAACAATACCTAAGTGCCTTTTCAGTATGTGGGGCTAACTAAGAATATGCACCTCTGTATGGGTGTGGCTCTGCAATTTGACAAACTGCGATTATATGCCTAAAATAGCGGGAGAAATTTAAATCCAGATTATTTGGGAGTGATTTAGATTTAAGAAAGACAGATGAGGATAATCATACTAACAAGGGAGCTTGGATTTTAAGTTGTTTTAACATTGCATGTTATCGTCCTGGAGAGCAAACCAACCAGGCCGTGTTGGTAAAGCAGAGTGTAAACCGAGGACACAGTGCAGATACAGTGGGGGGGTGCACGAGCGACTATGCACTCCGTCAAGAGGCAGTTTGCATGTCCATAAAAATGTGGCGCTTGCACACGATGCGGTTTCAGATGAGTCAGATGAAACTATTTAGGAACTCGGGAACTTTAGAAATCATCACTTCTTGCATCCAACCACAAAGGGAACAGAGTCTGATGGCGTGATCGTCATCCTTTGATGGACTTGAAAGGCCTTTACACGCTTTTCTTTTGTGCCATTTGCACTTCAACTTGAACTGTTTTACTTTCACACAGAATGAATGCAAACTGTTTCATGGTGAAAACAGTTTATCTTGCACCACCAACCACATTGTGCAGAACTTCATTGAGCTGCACCTCAATTTAAGAAAAATAGTCCATAGTCCGGACGAAGAATTCAAACTGTAAGACTCATTTCAACCTTGACAAAGACCAGGCCGGATCCAATCCTTCCTTTCTTACTTTTTACAATAAAAAAAACATGGCTATTTAATATTTTTTTATACATGCCAGGGGTCAGATTTAAGCCCTGTCCGCTGTGGTTGACCTAGAAAATAAAATGTAGCATCTGTAGCTTAAAAAAATGTTTTTGGTTGTGATATTTAGAACCAACATGCGGATATATTGGACACAACATGTAACAAAGGAAAGGAAAACCTATGATAAGTTTCAAAAAACAAAAAAAATTATCCTCAATATTTCAAACAAGGACATTTTCATCAATTCACAATTTGTTGGTAATAATGTGTCACTGCTGATGTGAGAGACACACACACACACACACACCTCAAGGCAGTCCTTGAGTCTGGTATTCAAAGTGGGTCACAGAGGGGGGGGGGGGGGGCGGCACAGCTCCGTCAAACCTCACCTTCCCGATCTCTGGGGACAATTGAACCAGATTACGTGATTCTAGGAGATATCCTGCTCCTCTTGGTTTTCTTTGTGTTGGTGAAATTTGTGGTGGGACTAAAGTGCACCATTTGTATGGAGATACTTTTGTTCTGGAAAACATCAAAAACATAAAAGGTACACCATTTCCTATCAAAGGAAACATTGAGAGAACATTCACGTTGACATAATTAATTTTAAGCTGGTTCTCTTCTTTAATTCACTCCTCATCCTGGATACGACTCACTGTTTTGGTTTCATGTGTTCCCGTGCACTTGGTGAAATCTTCCTTTTTGAGCAATATTTATTGCTTAAAGATTTTGGTCTTTGAGCATCTACAAAAAGCAACTAATAATGCACGAAATAAGAAGTGACCAACCAAAGAACATAGGCTTCATTCATTCAGAGATACTTCATCTCACTGAATGAATGAAGGGCTTCTTGCCTCTGCCTCGGTTCTCCAGAACCAACGAGTCTTTCATCAGAGACCAGGTTCAGTCCTCCAGCTCCCATAAGACGGCCTGATGACGTTTGTTCAGCCCTACTGAGAAAAGCAACCTTTACTTCCACATCTTAAGAAAGTCGTATGTTTTTAATTAATACTTAAAGAATGATATGATAATTAGTAAAGGATATTTTTAGGAATATTCTGGAGGAATGTATTGTGAAGCATAATAGGAAGACACTGTTTTTATTATTGTATGTGTAACTGTAAGGATATGTACGATGCAGATTGTATTATCTGGAGATGATAGTTGAAGGTGAAATCCGAGATGTTACTTTTATTCTGAAGGCAAGATATGAAACATTTGATCATTCCTGGCAGAAAGAACCTCTGTTAGATCGTAACAAATCTTTGAAGAGACAGCCAACTTCTGGATAACAGGCCATAACCCTCACTTTTAGATGTTCCTCCAGCGTGGGAAGGCCACAAATGATTCAACTGCAGCAACGTCTTACATGTACTGCATGCAAGATGCAACATTATGCTTGTGACTTGATTTGAGTGTAAAACGAGTAAACACAAACAAAACAGGGACCCACATTTAACCAGGTGCTCTGTGGTGTTAAAAGTGATCATTAAGTACCAAATTACACTTTATAACATGTCTGAATGGGCTGTTAATTATCATGTAGTTGAGTTATTTTCTTCACAAACACAAAATATTACCATTTCTATTATATGATTGGGATTTCTTTCTCATGAGAACAAATTTTGTTTGCGATAAGAAAGATATTATCAAACTAGATATGTTATGTCAGTGGCACGCATTGTGTATTTTTAGTTAAAAAAAATGTATGGCATGCTTTTCTCCTTTGGGAGTGTGTGTGTGTGTGTGTGTGTGTGTGTGTGTGTGTGTGTGTGTGTGTGTGTGTGTGTGTGTGTGAGAGAGTGAGAGAGTGAGAGAGTGAGCGAGTGAGAGAGTAACTGTACATGAAATCACAGATGAAGCTCTGTCTCGCCCGGCAGGATCCAGTCCAGTGGGAGTGGGCGAGCACCAGAGCCTGGTGATCAAAAGAAAAGGAGGGGGATGCCTTGGGGAGCAATGAGTTCCAGCCCAGAGACCCGCCTCCATGTTTTCATAGGCAGCTTATTTGGTTCATGCCTCAACCTCACATGCAGACATCAAACACACACCGCTCCACACCGGTCTCCAGTTACCTGAAGTCATTTCTCACGTGTCTGCCCTGCTCTCAGGACATGGTTCAACTCATTCATGTTTCATTTAGTCTGAGAGCTAATGTCAACAAGGTAAACAAGCCATAGTTTAGGTCAAATAGTCTCAATGTTACCCTCTGGGTGTAGATCCAGAAGAGCATGTGCAGTTCTCTGACAATGGAGACGCTTTGAAGTGACGGTGGGAAGCCCACGTTACATTATCTGTGTGTGTTCCCTGATGTTGAGATAATAACTTCAGAAACTTCTCCACATCTGGTCTGCATGTCTGGCCCTCTGTAAATTAATATGTTACAAATTGAGCATTGCTTGCTCCTTTGCTGTCAACGAAGCATTCCCCCCCCCC
The DNA here is from genome assembly GCA_036178185.1 of Liparis tanakae. Classification (NCBI taxonomy): domain Eukaryota; kingdom Metazoa; phylum Chordata; class Actinopteri; order Perciformes; family Liparidae; genus Liparis; species Liparis tanakae. Next base: position 16,672,387 of record CM070107.1, read on the forward strand.
CCCCCCCCCCCCGTCACATTTTTGCCGATTCAAAACCGACTGCATTTCATGTCGAGGCCATTTTGACAGGAATGGATTGTTTTGAATACTGAAAAAAATAAACACGTCCTTCATCCTTGCCAAGCCATTTCTTTCTCGACCCTGATGAAAAATATTTATTCAAGTTTGAGGAAAGCTGTAAGGAATAATTTATGAGGGTTAGGACAAGCAAACCACAGTGCTGAGAGGAGTTGGCACTTGTTGCAAACCTTTTATGTACAGCACATCCAAAATGTAATAGACAAACAAATGCTTGACACATATTTCAAAGAAATCCAAAAGCTCTTCAGACCGTACCTCTATTCTGAACCATCATGACAGTTTTCAAACTGCATGTAGCCTCATTCAATTAAAACCAGCAAGTAGAAGTTTGTTTATATTTTCATTTAAATGTAATTATCTATTTTAACTTTGCTGCATCTAAAGCTGTAAAAATGCAATAATCATTGTGAGACAAACACTTTTAAAATAAATAATGTTATCCTTCAGCTATCAGGTAACACACCTTTTAGGTGTGGTTTTTTAAACAAATCTGATAATAACTAAAGGAAATATTTTTGTATTGTCCTATTGCCATAGACCCTCTCACCACTCTCTTTGTTTCATGCTCATTTTGTTCTTGGATTACTGTTCTAGTACAACTCTCTCTCTCTCTCTCTCTCTCTCTCTCTCTCTCTCTCTCTCTCTCTCTCACACACACACACACAAACACACACACACACACACACACACACACACACACACACAGAATACAATGGAGACCCTGGGGATGGGAAAGAGAGAAGCCAGGTCATACATTGATGGTGAATTTGAACACAGGAAGACATTTGAGCTGCAGTCAGGTCGTCTACTATTTTAAAAACACGTAGTGTCTCTCTCACAAAGGGGGAGTCATCGTTACACTGGACTATTTCTAAAGACACTAAAATAGTTCCAACATGTAAATCAAGCTAAATGCATGAATGTTTCTTGTCTTAAATGAGCTCCTCCTTCTGTATGGGTTCACAAAACAAGAGACAACATCATCAAATAGCTTTGTGTGTGTGTGTGTGCATGTGTGTGTGTGTGTGTGTGTGTGTGTGTGAATGTGTGTGTGTGTGTGTGTGTATTTATTTCCCTGCTCTCTTTTGATAAGTTAAGCTAACAACATTCTCACATGTGACAGATATACCGTAAATTACCCCTATGTTTCCAAAAAGTGTTGACCTGTTTCTCTAACGAGGCAATAACAGATTGTAGATTGCTTTTGAGAACTTTAGTCTACTGTAAATTGGCAGGATTGTTTGCATTAAAACATGTATTTTCAATAGTGGGGAGCCTATCCCAGAATGCACTGTGGGTTCATCAGGACAGTCTGGGGATGAAGCTGCATTTTATTTCACATGCAACCGTCATCGTCAACGTCCAGCCAACCGAAGGAATCCTTCTCTTTGTGCTGATGTGCAACGCAACTGTCAATCCACACTTAATTATGAGTGGGACCGTCTCTTCTTCTCTCCATTGGTGGACTTTGTGTGTCCCTCCCCAAGCAAACCCTTTGAAGCAGTTGCTAGGCAACCTCTGCTTTCTCTCTACCTCTCTCTCTCTCTCTCTCTCTCTCTGCCCTCCTTTCTGTCAGAGCAGTAGCTAGCTGTCTTGTCAGATGGAGTGAATGATGTAATTCATCTGTAAGTGATTTTGAAACATGTGCACGGCTCACCGAGAGAAGCTCAGGGGTCATTCACCACGTTAGCCTGAGTTTTGAATTAATTTAAGTATTTTTGTGTCTGTATGTATTGCAGTAGCATTACCAGACTATAGGTGACTATATGCAAACCATGTGAAAGAAAATGCTGATAACACTGACCTTAAAAAAAGATATTCCAAGCCGGCTGTTATTGCGCCTATATGTTTTCATGTAAAGAAAGGGTATTATTATGGTGCTTTATTTTAGAATAAAAAGTGTGTCTCTTTTTTTCTCAAAGCACAAAAATGTAAATTTCCTGAAAGATAACAGTATTTACGTATAGCTCTGGATGATGAGACCAATTTCTCACCTTGTTGGTATGAAAACACGATGGCAAATACTCTCCAGTTAATTAAGTACACCGATCAATGCAGTCCAGTTTATGATGTTCAGAGTCTATTAAATCTGGTTTAGAGGTACTGAGTGTACTTTTAGGTGTGGAGTCTATACATGAAGAAGGACTTTTGTTTTAGCTGCACATTTTTTCTTAATAAACAATTCAGTGTTCATTTCAATAATGACTTACGGTGTCTGTGGTACTATGTCCTAGAAGCCTATATTGTCATAAATAACATCTACAACCTTTAGAGAGAGATAAAGAGATATAAAGAGAGAGATAGAGACATATATGTATATATACTTATACAAACTATATACAAACTGCACATGTATGTAACTATATACATGTGCTATACTTAATTCCCTTTTTTTACATGCATAAATATTTTTATATGTATACTAACGAAAAAGTATGTGCACAAATAATGTATATATGCAAGTATTTGATTGTTTTTCTATCGTTCTTCTTTATTTCCTTTATAATAGATCAAACGATCAGTATGAGCTTCCTGACATTTTCGTTTCGTGTACTGTTGTAAAATGCTAATCTTAAAAAACACTTGCAGACAGCAGTCTCAGTTTGTTCGCTGTCTCTTGGACTTTGTAAAACACATCACAGTGAACCCCTTACCCACGTGAAGTACACCACAATGAAGCACGCAGGTTCCGGTGATCACCTTCAAAATAAAAGTCTCGAAAAATACTCATAACGTGTATACATATAATTTATTTTGAGAATTTGGAAAACACGATGGTATAATGTGGCGAACACAAACACACTCGCTGCGGTTTTCAATAAATATAAACTATCGCTCCCCACTTCCTTCCACATGCAAACTCTGCACCGCAAATACTCCAACGCTCGTATTTTGAAATAAAATTGAATCTCGGTTTCCGGCGATATTGTGTCAGAGGTCTCCTAGCTTGATGCAGGGGTGCTGTCGACAGCCTGCAGCTTGCAGAAAAATAAATAATCAAGACTAATTCATCCCGAGTATCATTGAATCGTTCCGGAAGATGGTGGCTAAACAGAGGATCCGCATGGCCAACGAGAAACACAGCAAGAACATCACGCAGAGAGGAAACGTGGCCAAGACGCTGGTGAGCCGTTAACTGACAGCGAGATGCCAGCATGACATTAGCCCAGATAGGTGACGTTCACCCCGGTGTGAAGCCCGCCGCATGACGTGATGGTGGTGGATAAGTGTTCCCTGCTTGTCGCACATGTGTGCTCCGTGATGCAGTCAGGGTGCACCATGACCCGCCGAGCCGTTTCTTTACGGGGGATCGACTCTCTCTGCTCGTTACCGCCCTCCGCATTGTGTCACTTGACGTTACTTTGTGGAGACAGTGGGAAGAGGGAGAGATGAGCAGACTGGGGGAATAACGGAAACCAGTGCTGCAGCTGGACGTATGTACGAAATACCAAATCGTAGACGTGAAGCACTTCAAGAGAGAAGTACCCAGGTCAAGTGATTAATCTATCCAAAGAATGAACCAATGCCAATCAATCAATCAATCAAACTGTATTTCATACTTAGGGTCCAGATAATACAGTACATTAAATAGAATAACATATATTAAAATACAAAATTGTGTATCCTTCAATCATTTATTTAAAGCAAAAATGCCCCCAAAAACTGACATATCGGATATAATATATAATATTTGTATTCCCAAAAAATGATATGATAGCAAATTGAGTATCTTGTTGTTGTTGTTATGGTTATAAAAACAACATGAGCTCTGGACAATCATGATAGTGATGTGTTGCTAGTTATCTTTAACATGTAATAGAACTACTCATTAATCAAGTTTATACCTATATCATAACCAGGCGTATACGTGTGGATTGATTACCTGCTGTTTCATGTGTGTAAATGTGATCTCACCGTGTCCAGAGGACTTAAAATATGTCTTAGCTCATGCTGAAACCATAGTAATCACTTGAGATAACATTGATATTCATGAACATTTAAGTGAATCATTAAGTTTGCTAAACATTTACTTTTGAGATTTGCTAGTTCTATATGTTTTACTTGAAAACTGAACATGTTTTGGGAAATGCAATGGACATTTGTCACTATTTTTTTACAGTTGACTAAACAATACCACTTTTGATTGTATCATCATTTGCTAGTTTATGTAATCTGCCGCTCATCTGAGCACTTTGAGGACATTCCATCCACGTTGGCTTCAAGTTTAAAGGTTCATTCTTGACCTTGGAAACAGCCGTTGGCCCAAAAAGCTCAGCACAAGGTTCATTTACTAGCTGCTCTCATAGTTTCCACGGTGATGAAAGGACGGCTCATGGAGGATTGTGGGATATTTCCCATTTATTTCTCCATGGAATATGAGACATATTCTTTCTTCTGTTCTTCATGGATGCACCTCAAATCTCATCATCTTTCTATTCTTAATGACCGTAAAAGAGGGTTCCTGCCAACATCTCTGCTACAATGTTTAAGCATAAGAAGAGAAGACATGTTTATTTTCTGTAGACATTATACTTATTTTTTGTTCTTTACACCACTCAAACACAATTTATTAAATATATGTTTATAAAATAATTTAATAATAAAGGATATTGTATTCAGTTGATTCAGACACTCCTTAACTAACCATGAATAAACAGTTATGTAGTTTTAACTCAAGAGTATTGATTGAGGGAGACTTTAAAAAGCTTGTTATTATTATTTGCAATCCCAATCTGACAATTTGGCAATTTATTCCTCAATTACTAAATATAGTCCAAACAACAGCTTATCGTCACATATTGAGGCTGCTCAGGATCTGTTTTCCACTTCCTGCAGCATCACTGACTTTAACACCGTCCCTCAACGACAGCAGACAAACATGTGTAAGTATCCAAACAGATGATGTCATCTGATGGAAGCTGATATGTTCTCCCTAAATTTAGACTGTCTAGACTGACGACTCATGCTGCTCCACTCATCTTTTCCACATGATCTACAATTTGAAGGAGAAAAAAAAGCTATAGCTCTGCACCTTTCCGTGCATAATAAGATACTTGGGTTAGTTCTGTGTAACCACAGAGTTGTTGTTGTGGACATTTCGGTGAGAAATGGCATAAAGAAGACAATAATCAGCGGTAGCATGTTTAAGGAGAAAGAGTGACCAACCAAAAAGCAACAAAGACACCGGAGCAGTAGATGAGGAAGCTCCTTGTAAATCTATCCACAATCAAGTTGTTGTACTTTTGCTCTGCGGCATCTGTCACATGTCTGTCGTATAGCAGTAATGCTAAGGTGCTAATGGTAGTTTAGGAGAAGTTGGCAACCTGTCCCCTACCGGCCTCTAACAGGAACAGCTAAAAGGGACATCCATTCAGTTTTAGTTTGTTTGCATTAGTGATATTTAAATACTGCTTGTTTGAATCCGTTGTTGTGAAATGGCACAACAATCCTAAAAATACTAAGTTTGAAAAGAAGAGAATGGGCAGCCACTGACTACTGGATACATTTTGAGAGAACAGCTACAAACCGTCTTTGGGCCGGCACGTTAGAGGATAACCCCTCAGACTGACGGCATGTAAAGATAAACAAGATCAAACTAAAAATACTAGTGTATACTGTAATAAAGCTGTTTTATGTTACATTATCAAACTGACATATTGACATGCCTAGTATCGGAAATACTCAAAGTATAAGTTGAATACTTATAATATAGTCAATACCTATAATAAGTCAATGTTAACCCCTGTTATAATGTGTGTTTCCCCCATAGCGGCCACAAGAGGAGAAGTATCCTGTGGGTCCCTGGCTGCTCGCCCTCTTTGTTTTCGTTGTGTGTGGATCAGGTATGCACCGTCTGTTCATTTGACTGATAGTGAGCTAATGTAAATCATATGTGGTTGATTACGCTAATATAGCAGTGAGATAATACGGTAGGAAGCAAGTATCCCAGTAAGCCAACATGAACAATACCAGGACCCTGTCTATATATATATTTTCATTTTTTTTATTTTACATTGATGTATTTAAATATATGTTGTGTGTGTATATATATATATATATATATATATATATATATATATATATATATATATATATATACATATATATTTTATTTTATTTTTATTTCACTTTGTATACTTTATGCACAGTAATCATAAAGACTCGTAAGTAGTCTTTCTTTCTTATATTTATATTTTATTGTGTTTCGTTTATTGGTGCTACTGTGTCAACAAATTTTACACTTTGGTTTCCGTATTTCGGTTTTGCTCTCAGCCATATTTCAGATCATCCAGAGCATCCGTATGGGAATGTGATTTATAAAGAGCATCCGGACTCCCGTACCCCCCCCACACACACACACACACACACACACACACACACACTCCCTCCAACATGCCCCCACCTGCACACCATCCCTCCCCCTCCAGAGGCCCAGAGACGGACACCCAGAGCATTGGATCCAGCAGACCTGGGAGAGAGAAGCCCACCGCCTCCACCCGCTCCTCCTGGGGACATGTCCCTGCCCTCGATCAGCATCTACAGTGTGGCAGTCTGTGGTACTGACAGCTTTTCTATGGACAATTTAAAACCACGGCGGCTGGAGAACATGTGCGTCTCATTCCTCACTTGGCACATATGTGTGTGCGTGTGCGTGTGTGTGTGTGTATGAAGTTTTGACTGTTGATGTGAAAGTGCGTGCGACCAGTGATTCCTGCTGACAATGTGCCATATCTGTCGGTAAGTCTGTTTCTTCGTCTGTTATGTGAGAAGAATCTTTTTTCAAATAAATGTAAAAAATGTAGGGAGCGCCCAGTTTTACTTCTGCTTTTTCTAGACTTGCTGATCACACACACACACACACACACACACACACACACACACACACACACACACACACACACACACACACACACACACACACACACACACACACACACACACACACACACACACACACACACACACACACACACACACACACACACACACACACACACACACACACACACACACACACACACACACACACACACACACACACACACACACACACACACACACACACACACACACACACACACACACACACACACACACACACACACACACACACACACACACACTCCATGGAGGCTGGGGTTTCGTAATAAAGAGATGATGAACAGCCGGTTTTATTCTTCCGTAAGCATGTTTATTGAAAGTTGTGAAGTGCAGCTGTCAAGTGCAATTGTGGTATGTATGTTACAATATCTCATCCGGTCATTGCAGAAACATGCACAGAACACGAGTATACAACCGATACACAGAATGAAAAACAAAAACATTGAGAGTTTGTATTTGCGGTGGTGTTTTTTTAGGTTGAGTTTTATGATATTTTGATCCAAAGGTACGTCACTGTCAAATGAAAAGGGGAAAAAAAAAAAAAAAAAAAATCATAAAGGTGCAATACTCCAGAAACAAAAGTGAAAATTATTTTACAGGTATTGTTGCAGTAAGAGATATGGACAACGTTGTTGGCCGTGTGTTGTCAGTTAAATAACCTAAACTCCTGTCCATCCACAGTCTTGAAAATACAGCATTAAAAATAGACGACACAGACGGGGCAAGACCAGCGTCTTCCTCGCTCGCCCGCTTCGACCTGTGCGACCAAGATAAGCTCTGTTGTTTTTCTCCTTCTCCTCACTATTTTACATGGTACTTACACTATACAGAAATATACATCATCTTCTGCCCATCAAACTTTTAGAAAGAAAAGAAAAAAAGAATGCAGCTTAGCTCAAATCTCAACCCTGTCAAATAAGGTTTAAATTACATGCCGCTGCAGGGTTGCGAAAACAGTAATGATGAGCTTTAGTCGAGGGCAAAATGAGCAGCTTGAAAGAGAAATACTGAAATAGAATATCGTCATCTCGATAGGAAACCCCGTTTTGTTCATCCCACCAACCCACGGGTGTTGTAACGTCATCAATGCTGCCAAGTCTTGTCCAAAATACCCAACCACCCCCCCACCCCCCACCCCCGGCCCACCCCCCAACTCCGCCATTCCAGATGGGGACTGTGTCATAACAATTGCTCACATTCTTCATTTGTCACTCTTGAGAAGGCCTTTTCTCTCTCTCTCAAATCTCTAGTCTGAAACTTTACGATTGCCTTGAGAGAGAGAGACACTTTTATTTACAGCAAAAAAAGGTAACTATTACAATCCCCCACCTCCTACTCTTCCGTCGTCATCATCAGTAAAGCCGACATCACTTAAAATCCAGACACAGGCACAGTGATTTTTTTTATTTATTTATCTATATCTAAGTATATTGTCGCCACTGATAAGCAGTCTTGCTTCTTCGGGAATGACATTCTAGTTGATATGTCCAAGGGTTATTTGGCAAATGTTCGATGATTCAATCCTCTGAAAACAAACCCTCCCACACGGCATCTCTAGATTGTCATCCTGCGCCGCCGCGCCGCTCGCCCCGCTGGATACATCCTTCTGAGAGATAAATATGTGCAAATTCTTGTCTCGACAGCAGAACCTCCTGCTGCAGAAGGCAATATTTAGCTCTGTTGCGTGAGCGGAGCCGGAAAGCTGTCCGTCGGTCGGTCTGTAAAGAGCGGGCTACACCGACGGGCCGGAGTTGTGCGAGATGGGCTGGGCGAGGACGGCGCTGCTCGGGGGTCCCGGCGTGGCAGCGGTTTGAGGGGCGGGTGGGGAGCCGGTCTGAACCTGCGCCTGGAACTGGGCCATCTGCTCGGGGCTGGCCAGGGTCTTCAACAGGGTGTTCTCCTGCTCCAGCTGGGAGTTCCGGTCGATCAGTTCCTTGATCTGCTCCTTTAGGACCTCCACCTCCTCACGCACGGCGTACATCAGGTGACTCTTCACCAGGTCCTGAGACAGACGAGAGATACAGGTTCAACACTAATATGTCGCCAAATGCACAAACAAGGTCAGGCTTGAACCGATGGGCCATTCGGTAGAAATCAAATGTAGCTTTCATATGTAATTCTGACATACGGACATTTTTCAAGTAAATCCAAATGGTTTCTAACCCCCCCCTGTGTATAAGACAATTGTATGAAAACATGTGCGCTGCCAACAAGTTTAAAACTGGAATATGTTACTAAACAAGCACAATGACAAAGGAAAACTCGCCTCAATTCTAAGCGCCAACACAATAACAGACGATTAAGGGAAGCCGTAAATGAGTGCATTCCCAAAGTGAGACGTCATTAACCCGTCCCAGATTTAAGCATGGGCCAATCAGAGGGCGCGGTATTTATAACCAGGCGTGAGAGCCTTCTAGTTTGCCTAGCAACAGTGCTGACAGCAGCAACAACAACAGAGACGGAATGAAACAGAAAATAAAATTCCCATTTCGTTTTCTGGGGAAAAGGTTTAGAGATAATGGAATAATAAAAGAAAGGCAACAAATGTAGTCATATTAAGAAAGGGAGATTAAATAAATAAATGAAAACAACTTTTAACACCGTGGTGACGTCTCGAGTAGGGCACATCAATTAGTTTGAGGCAACGCTAGTAGAGCACTTTAATACTTGTATATGTATGTATAACAGTACAATCTGCATATGTAATGTATTACAACAGTAACATGTATTTATCAAGTGCAGAGTACAGAAAAATACCAATAATTTTACTCCTCAAACGGCTCGTTTTGTTGCTTTATATTTACATTATTAATATTATTATTATTATTATTACACACACACACTAATGCCCCTCTCCTCATATGTATTACTTTATAAGCTAAATTATGCAGAAGAGCGTGTCACGGAATGCAATGAACTATGGTTAGACAGCGATAAGTAATCAGATGAAGTTCGTACCTTCGTTATAAACCTCCCTGAAGTAGTCAACGTTTCCAACAAACAGTAAATACAATAAACAAGTTGAAAACTTACCATTGCTTGTTCAATCTTGTTGTCTATGGCCACGACGCTGGCTCCTGACGAACTGTGGGGGAGAAAACCCGTAAAATTAATACATTTAAAAAAACAATCCGTGCCATTAAAAAAAAAAAAGCGAGATGCCGAGCCGGAAACGAGCGGGGAACCACCGGTCCCTTTGTCTGGGAACAGGTCGTTTACAGGAAGCCTCTGGAAATGTCTATAAAAGCCAACGGCCTGTTTTTGCTGTGTAACAACTCCTCCATCGCTCTGCCCGTCCCGGCTCGCGTCCCTGTTGCCTCCGAGGGCACCGACGGCGGAGCATCCGCACACCGAGCGCCACCTCCATCACACAGCGGGGACAGACCCTCACTGGCGCGGGGGGCAGAGCCTCGAACACCGGGCTGTGGGTGTTAATTTTTTTTTTTTTTTTAAAGGAGCTTTTCTAAACGCGGTGTTTACCTTTTGTCGAGCTTGACGTGCGAGCTCTCTGCCTCCAATAACGACGACAGAAACGATATGGAGAAATTCCTCAGATGGCAGACGCCTAGATCCATAGCCACGGTGTAGCACGGCGGACTCATGCTCGTCATGTTTCAGTCTCCGCTAACAAACCAGCGTCGCGTCCCGACTCGACCTCCGCTCGAGCGGCTCCGCGAGGCGCATCGAGCGCGCGCTATTCTATGTCGTGTCCGGTGAAGCTCGTGCACCGACAGCGGCGGTCCGAGTACAGTCCAAGGTCAGCTCATCTCAGCTCTATGCACTCGCACACAAACGCAGAAAAAAGAAATCTGCAGTTTTGGACAAGCCCGCATGGTTTATGCAGCGACGCGCCGTGAAGCCAGTCTCCGATTGGTCGAGAGAGAGGCTCATTTGAATAATCCACTAAGAAACGCCCCCACCTGCCGCTCAGCTGACCCAGTTTTGCATAAATTATTCCAAGAGCAGAGGATGTGGATGAAACCGGGGAAAACCGGATGGGAAGGGACGAAGAAAGAGCTGTAGTGCTGAGGAAAAAGACCCAGACATGGGGAAAACACATTATTCTGTTTAAATGTCAAATAACCAACTGCTAGTGCCACCGTGGGCATTATGAGCACAGGAATCCCCCCTAACATTAGAGATGCAATCTGTTTTTTATCACCAGAACAAGTAACACTTATGGTGAATGCTGCTAATAATTTGGTTTTATAGTCACTCATATGAAACAATATATGGAGTCAGTTTTTAATTGATTATTTTTTTGTATTTTGGAATACCTTAGCATGTGTAGTAATGTTCAACACCACATGAAAACGACATCAAAAAGCCCTTCTGCAAACAATAGAGTAGTATACAGACTCTCTGGAAATAGATGCCCTAGCAGTGTAGGGACACACGTACTCAACACATACCAGCATTCAACACTGCCCACAACAAAAATGTCACACATCTAATCGTCTACGCATTGCCGAAATCAAGCCACACGGCAGCATTATTCCCAGAGGATAATGATACATAGAAAACACCAAGGGCAGGTGTTCAAACAAAATGCTGTGAACACCCATGCAGAACCATGATGTCCATTCGTATGATGCCCCTATGTGGCCCTGAACTGCACTGCAGGTCTGAGCCACATCAGCAAGAACGCCTCAAGTCTCAGTGAGCGCAAAAGGGCGACAACTAGAAGTTCAGGCTGTTCAGCGTGAAGCTGGAGAGAGGCCCTCCATGCAAAGAGCGACATGTTCAAAAACCTTGTGCCGATGAACATCGTCCCAATGGTGATGGGATATTATCTTGATGGTTACCCTGAATTTCGGTTGGCTTATAAGACATTAGTAATGCCATCTTTCATACACGTAATCCTGCATGTTGTTTTGATTGATATGGACACTTTTTATAGAATAAAAATATCATACTCCAGTTTAGCAGCAACATCCAACTAAAAAGTGTAACAGGCATATTCTCAACTGCCTGGACATGTCCAACGTGGTGTTAAACTCCCCCCAATTTTTTTTTTTGTGCAAGATAAATTATGGCATTTATTTGAATGAGATCTCTTTTAAAACAGTCAAATGTCTTAAAGACACTGGGGGCCATGTTAAATTAATAAGGTCAATCTGACTAACATTTCAAGCAGAAAGATCTCAACCTCCTCCACAAGTAAATTAAGCAGCAACACAGGAAATACTCTAATCCCGTTTGTTTTTTATCTATTAAGACAAGATCTACATCAGGGTTATTACACATTTTGACCAATGGATTTCCAGGACTTTTCCATGACTTTGAACCAAATTTTCATGACCAAACTGAAATCTCGGTATTAACATGAAACATTTAGAAAATGTTGCATATTTAGAGCGTATGCTGGCTTATATTTTGAGCATCTTTCTTTAAAAAAAAAACATTCATTATTTCAAACTCGGTGTAAATGAACATGTGATAACAAATGTCCATGACTATTCCAAAACTTTTATGATTGAAGTTTTTTCCATGACTTTTCCAGGCCTGGAAATGACAATTTTAAAATTCCATGACTTCCAGTATTTCCATGAGCGTACGAACCCTGTACATAGAGTTTTGTATTAAATCTTTGAATAATTGGCAAAACCCCACATCAATCAAGCAAACGTGTGGCGAAACAGGTCACCAATCCTAAGTTTGTTTGTATGCATCTTTTTCTTATAAAACACGTTGGGTTTATACACAGCTCATAATTATGTTGCAGGCTTGCCTGAGCCTCCACGGATAAACAAGAGATTGATCTCCATCATGCCTCTTCCGTCTGTGCTGTAGTAAGTTAGTAACTGTACTGCCTCATAGTTCTGGATGTGGAGCGACTATCAGTTGCCTGAATGGAAGAAAACGTGTTGCGTGTCGTAATAATGAGGAGACATAATTAAATCCTGAAAACACAGCACAGGTCGAGTGCCTTTTAAAGTCATTTCAAATCCAGCGCTCACTTTTTAAAAAGGTGGACTTATTTGGGTATCAAAGCACAGGTCTGGCTAATTAAGCACATGTACCAAGAAGATCAAACACATCCTCGATGCCAGCTGCTGCTCACCGCCGATAACAAACACCTTCACACTTAAGAAGACGCCAAATAGCTTAATAGGAGATTCTTAGCCACGATTATCTCTTCCCGTCTCTTCTTTGATTGGAGGAGGGGTTTAGCTCACTATCCAGACCCAAATAGCCAGTTCAACTACATTTGAGGAATAAAAATGTGGTTAAACAATCTCCCTCGAAACGCACACAGACTCGGTAGGAGCTCCATGGTTCAACTGTCCCACTTTAAAAAAGGTCACGTCATGGACGACCTGCTTTGAAGCACAAATCGAGAGTATAAACACCGATTACGTACGGTTTGTAAATTATGGTTTTCAGTTAGGAAATGTAAACAATCTTATTCCTTTACAACCTGTACACGTGTTCCTATTCTACAGCAAGGTGAACATGTGTAGTTTCCATCAGTGCACATGACCAGTTGTTCACAGGTACATGTATTAATTAGTGGCCTTCCTTCTTTGCAGTTACCTGCTGTGACCCAAACTGCATGCAGACCAGGGCACTTGGCAGTGTTGTACATATGTGGCATCCCTTTTTCACAAAAACAAATGACAAAAAAAAGTTTTCAGATAAGGTTTTGGGGATAAAACTGACAAAGTGTGAAGGGTGCAGCATTTTACCCCTGAAGATCAGCCGCAATACAACAATAATAAAAAGGAGCAAAGATCCTTTTGCAAGCACTTATAATGTGGTACTTATACGCTGTATATTGTTGCAGGAGAGAGGGGGACTTGATGCAAAATGATGGAGCAGATGGAGCAACGTGATGGAAACAGAGTCGTGATAGAGCAGCAGAATATGGCAAGCAATTCTGTAAAAAGAAGAAACATGCTGTGGGTTTGATTACTCACAATCCCACAGAGATATCTCTAGTTGGCACCAATAAAGGTACGTCGGCTTTGTTTCCACACCTTACTATCGGCAACTATATATCACGCACCCTTCCATATTGTCCCTATAGAAGTAAGCACACAGCAGATGTGTGAATCGGCTTCAAGTATCCTCCTCAGAGTTAATGCTGCCCCTGAAGCCGAGGATGTACGAATGAAAGGACGATATAGTCGCGCAGCCCTTTGTGTGCAGCCGCTGCAGTGATTGGCTCCCGCGGCGCCACACTGTACCGACTCCCCGGGGAGTCCGTGTCTTTACGTTACCGTTTGAGATGCTGCTCCAGCTCCCAGAACAAAGGCTTCATTGCCATCTCGTCGTGGCCCTGCGCTCGTGCTCCCTGCACCCTCACGGAGCCGTCCGTCAGCAGGATCATGGCCGCCCCGAAGTAACGGAGCAGTGGCTCCCGAGCGTCTTTTGTTGAGTGCTTTCGGACACCGCTCGCTCCTTCTTAAACTCGGTGCACAGATCTCGGTCCTATGGATGCACGAGTGAGTGCGGCTGCATAGGGACTCGAAGGCAGCGTGCCAGGTTATGATGACCGTGTGTGTGTGTGTTGCTCATTCTTCCCCTGTCGATGACATCCATTTGTGTTTGAATGGCTGACTAGTGAGTGCATTACTGGGCTGTGACGTGTGATCATGTGATACTGGGAGTTACATAAACCATCAACGGAGATTAGCATGTGGCCCAGTGATTTCCCTGCTCCTACACCATAAGCCCTCTGCCCTCTATAGCCTGAGACATGTGCGTACAATACACATGTTGAGCCTCAACTCTTCGGCATCCCTTCAGCGGCACTCTTTTCTTTTTAACCCTCCTATTACCTTTCGGGTCAATTTGACCCCATTCAATCTTTAATGATTGACATTTTTCTTTGCTTCATATTTCACTGGAAAAAAAATAAATAATCAAATTCACATGATGGTAGGTTTTCAATGTCCTGAACACAACTTGTACGCATCGGTGTTCTTTGGGGTCAATTTGACCCCAGGCTGTTTTTCACTGTGTAAAACATAAGAAATATCAACTTTTTTATATATTTAAAGGGCTATTTAGGTAGTCAACAAACAAACAAAAGTACCTGACACCTAAACTTGGGAAACAAATTTAATTAAAATAATCTTCTGGAGGTTTTAATTGCTGCGGTCAAATTGACCCCCAGGGTAAAAGATATTAGTAAATTTGAAGCCAACGGGAGGATTAGGTGAGCCACATACAATCACGCATTTCTTTTTAGAATAATGTTTCAAAACGCACATAAATGAAACCAACTGGAATGTAGTTGTATCAAACATCAACTATCTAACTAAACGTCCACAGCCACGGGTCAAAACGAGATTTCATAGTACAGATTGTCCCAAAAATCAGGAGTGACGGTGATTATCTCCAAGACTACATGTTTTATTTGTCACATAAGGTTGTCAGATTCACTGAGAGGTCAAAAGCTATCTGGGCTTTTGGTCATCTGGTCAAAACTTCAAAAACAGCCCGAACACGAAAAATTCATTGTTATTATTTTTGTACACTCTGTACTTTTCTGCCCTAGCCCTCATTGCGATAGACAAGCAACCGTGTGCCTCCGGGTCTTATCTTGTCATTTCTCATTGAAAGGCCCCCTTTAAGATGGCTTAGTGCCTCACAGACAGAAAACACAATCTGCGCTCGCAGGGCCTCCGCCAGCTTAGAGACAGCCAGCCAAGAAACAACAGGTAAAGCATGAGCATAATGCCCGGGATTTCACTTGTCCCTACAGACTTCATGTGCTGGGCTGAATCAGTATCACATGACTTCAGGCCGGTCATACGGCAGCCTGCTTACTTCAGTCTAGCTTAACAACGGATGAACGGGTTTCAAACACCTTGAATCAAACTGTGACCCTCTGTCACCCTCACCAAACCCCCTCCCCCCAAAAAATGATAAAAGTAATACTTTTCCTTACGAACTAAACAAAGTGGAAAATAGAAAACATTTAAGGGCTTGATATTCCTGATGTTGCATCCTAACATACCTGCAGCGTCATTGCATGGACAGCCAGCACACTTATTGCTGAGCAGTCATCCGTACTGATTGATAAATTACGATAAAACATGAAATTTGACAAATGTCTATTACATTTTTAACCAAAAGTAGCTACTGAGGTGCAAACAGGCCACGCTGTCTCAACGTAATGCTTTGGTTTTGTATCAACAAGGAGACAATTGATAGCAGGCTCCGATGAAAAATGATGCTCAGAGAATGCTTGAGGAACTAAACTCGTAAAATGTATTCTGGGTCTGTTAAGCTAAAAATCACCATTGGTAGTTGCCATTACTACAGATGCAGGTAATACACAAATAAATAGCAACTGAAAACACTAGTTAATGTAGGAGCCATGAGCCGTCTCATGTATTAGGTCAGGCCATCTACTGAACAAAAGCCTACTTTGGACAAATATACAATGAAGAAATCTAATAAAATGGCAATCTAACCAGACAATAGTTTATGGTTTATTTCCATGTTAATGTACAACATCACTGCTGTCCAACACCAACCGCATGACGACATTAACAGAAGAGCTTCACAAAGACATCCGAAGGATTATGACGAGAGAAGTCCTATGCGTGTCGGTTTAGTCTCGTTTAATTCGTGGCTTTTGTTTTGCAATACGGTTGCTTAGAAAAGGAACTGCAGTCACTTCTGATAAAAGAGGCCTGGCACGTCCCAGAGACGGAGGAAAAGAAGAGGCCTATTGAACAGCTGAATTGTAAAGGCTTTTGGCTGAGCTGTAGTTTGATAGTGGAACGCACACACAGACTTTACCAGTAAGCCCTGGCAGTGGTTCTCCATAGTCACACCCTGACTATGGAGAGCGACAGAGCTACCGAGTGACTCAGTCAAAGAGGCAAAGGAGGAATGATGAGTTGCCATTTTGGGCTCCATACGTAAGAGAGGGTTTTGTGGCAGCGTTCGGGCTGACAGCAGCAAGTCCTGAGTGCTCGCTCTCCACTAAACTCAGGCACAGCCACTAGGGAAGAGGCAGAGAAGGAGAGAAGGAGAGAAGGAGGGAAGGAGGGAGTCAGCCAGAGCCACAAGAGCCAGAAAGGCCTCCATCCGCCACCTCAGCATTGTACCTTCTAAAAGAGTCATGACACACAGAACTGATGCAAAGACGAATACATGGTTGTAATGTGTATGTTTTCCTTGTTGTTTTTACTATGCTTGGATAGATATTTAATTTCATTCTCAAACCTGACATTCTGACTGTTCTTTCCACTAAGTATAGCTAATCATCAGGACTGATTTTCAATAGAAATGCAACTTTTAAAATGTAAAACACGTCTTTCTGCATCTTAACTTGTGGATGCAAGATTAAAGGAAACGTATCCCGTTACTTCAGAACTACTGGACTATCTGACTTCTCATCTAGGAAGTTGGCTTAACAAGCAAAAGCAAAAACCCAGTTGGGGTCCTCAAACATCCTTGATCCTTGTAATGATTAAAGAAAAGATAAAATGATGCCAACATTATAGTGCACCTGCTGCTAAATGCCATCGGTAAATGAATTGCCGGTGTCTGCATTGTTTATCGAGTCACTTTAACACCTTGAAAAAGAGCAGCGACTAAAGCCTGCAAGCAGAAGGTTTGAGTGATGTGGAGTGAAACCTGGCATCAGGAGGATTAGCAGCAGAGAACACACAGCGTCGGCGTCCAGACTACAGAGGAAAGATGTAATGCCGACCGCAGCGATGAAGACGAGGAGAGCCGCCCACTGTTGGGTTGGAAAAGCCTGGGGCACCACAGGCACGACTTGTTTCGATTGTCTTCTACTTATACGTATTAGGATATTCCTCTGTGCTTTACAACTTTCAAAATACATTACTGAAATAATATTTAAACATAGCTCTGAGGCGTTATAGTGTAACTTGTTGGGACCCAACATTTTGAGTTGTAGGAGTAATCGGACACATTGTTGCGCAATCAGATGCAACTACAGTCGCAAGAGCAAGACATCTCAATTTAACGGTTTCATTCTATTGTTTGTTCTGTAGTAGAAGCCTTGTTTAGGTCAGCGAGGGTTTCTTTTCAGCGTTGGCCAGTGTGACGTCATGGCAAACATCTCAGGCGCCGTCCGTTCAGGGTCCTCACAAGAGATGAGACCGTTTCCATTCATCTCTTTCAATTGAACACCTCTTTTACCACGAGTAAATCATATCGTTTAGAATCTGATGGAGGAGAATAGATTCCTCACACTGATGTCTGGGGGCCTCTCTCACTCACTCACTCTCACACACTCACTCTCACTCTCACTCTCACTCACACACACAGTAAACAGTGATACAAGTGTGTGTTGTGTTGGCCGGTGGGAGGCTGTTCTCACCACACGCCACAGAAACACAAGACCGAGTGAGTCAACTCGCGCTCTGATTCGCTCGTCTCCCACTCAAATCTCCCTTTAACACGATCTGGAGGCTTCGGGGCTGAATCCGTCCAGCTGGATGCACTCGTAACGTACGCGGATGTTTTGTCTGACAAGATTAACATCGAACTACCGCTGATGAGCTATACATTGACGAATGCTCTCCCTGGTCTATTATCAGGTCAATTATTTTATAAATGTGTACTTACTATAAACCCAAGTGTGTCACCAAGCTCACTTTTCATGAAAAGCTAGTTCAGGTAAGTGTCCGACACCGATGTCAAATTCAGCTACTTCTGTGGTTTTTCAGTGTGATTGCCACATAGATACCAGTCCAACCGATAACATCGTGTTGGACTGTCTGATTCTGAGGCTTTATTGTCTGTGACAAATATCAACATACTGTTCACTCTTTCAGGATGTGATTTATTTTCTCTAATAAGTTATTGTGTGTATGGGAAATGGTCAAATATTTGTTGCCTTTTAAAACATTTGAGTTTTCAATTTTGTTTTCAACTATGTTGCCTACAAACATTTCAAACCACTACACTGTTGAGTAATGTCCAGTTATACACAGTTTAAACCTCAGTTGAGGTTGCAGAAAGTAACATCTGCAGCGCAAGACTTTTGCTCTGTACTGTTTGTTTGTTGTCAGCTCAGTTGCTGTTGCTGATATCTGCTAATACACAAAACAAACTGGTTAAAAGTATCCAGATTCAAAGTTTCCCATTTTCTTTCTGAGAGAATGTCTCCTATACGTTTCTCTTCTCTGTCTGTTAGAGACACACAAACAATAATCATGTTATTATCTATTTAGTTATATACACCTCTAGAAATACACAGTATCTCATGAATTCTACAACCAGAGAAAAAACTCAAATTATTAAATTTGCTCCCGGCAATAATTTGAGGTTATATTTTCCAGTGCTAATTCACCCAACCACACATGGACATAAACATCTCTGAATACCAAGAATGTCCCCTCAAAGAAAACTTATTCCATGAATCATATTTTGGCAACTGCAGGCCAACAGAATACATTTTAACCAAATTCATAGAACAAATAATCATGGTCCTCATTGTTTTTTTATCATCCTCATCATTTAAGAAATCATTAAAAGTTCCTTTAATCCATAACCCTGGCCAAATTAGGCTGCACAGCCGTAACCGATTATCTGCCTCCTCATGTATGTGTATATGCATATGTGTGCATGCTCATGCAAGATCACAAGCAGAGAAGGGAAGAGGGGGCGCAGTAGGTGGATTAACTAACGACGGATCCACCTTCAAGGCCTAAATCTCTGACGACAGCAGAGCTATCAAAAGCACAGCTTAGCTGAAAACACAAACTACTGTTCAGAAACACTGGAGGTCCCAGCCCAACACACCACCTTCAATGACGCGTTTCGTCTCAGGGTATTTCTGCTCTCATATTCAAGATACATGCACGATGAGCAGTATGATATCCAGTCACATTTACAGTCTTCAACCTCAGAAACTGCTTAAGTGAGAATGATCAATTCTTGAACCGGTGACCAAAAACGTGGAAAAGAAGTACGAAGAAGCTACACATAGGAACGGTTTGCAGGTATGGGGGAAGACATGCACAAGTCCTAGATAAGTCTGTCTGTAAAGGAGCGATTTAATGGAGATTTATGATTTCGGCCACAATGGCGATGAACATAGGAGCTCAGAAGAAAGAAACCTCGTAACTACTTAACTCATCTCTCAAAGGCTCTTAAATCAGTTTAGATGTTGTACCCTGTTTGATGTTAGTGAACACAACATTGTTGACATACATAAATGAGACCAGTTGGTTCAGTTGATAGACGGACAACTCAATGAGAGTCAAAGCAAAATAGTTTTACATTCTTACCCGTTTAAGAAAAAAAAGACACATTTTAAATCGGATTTCTTTTTAAAGCACAACATTCGTCCTCAGTAGAACACACTGATACTTAAACAATAGTATTTTGGCTTTCATTTTATTATTCTTTGACATTTAAGAAGCCACAGTATTAGCTCTACTAATAGAACAATTTCCTATTTGCACCCAATTGTTTGTATTATTTGCAGAACATTTTCTTTGACAGTTGAATCCGAGTAAAGCAGTTTTCAACCTTTATTTCTCACTCCGTCCCATGTAAAAAATAGCCCCACATTTAAATGATGGATTACAGATAACCCCAAAATGCTCCATTATTACACTGTACTTTCCAGGTAGGTATACACTGCCACCTAGTGGCCAATACCAGGGCCAATCCATGCCTTGCTGCTAATTAAACTTTCACCAACAAACAGAATAGACCTCCTGTTTTAGAGTTGAATTCCGGATTATTGCTCACTTTCTGCTAGAATGGCCTCAACTAAACCCAAACTCCATGCCCCGTGTTTTCCTTTGTTGTGCAGACTGAAACAAGCAACATGAAGTCTCTGCACGCTTGTATCCCCGTTTGGTATCAGACAGGAGCCGTTTAACTCGTTTTCCTTTGGAGTCACACTGAAGCAAAGTTACTTGATGAGTTAGTGGAATTCACCCTCATGTGGTCATGATGTTATTCAATAGCAGAACAGGTTAGGTTTTGTTTTTTTAAAAGATTTTGTGATACCATTAGTCTGCTCAAATGTTTAGAGAAACTCTTTGTTGGGACACAATGTGATGCTCACAGAGCTTACAGTACTATAATCACAGTATTATGACTGTTTTCAATTGAAGGAAAATCATGAAGTGCATTTTTAGATAATCATTTCTTATTAGCAAAAGAAATGTTTAACAAAGCCAAAAATATAAGCTCTTGGCTGAGCAAAGCTGTAATTCTCTGGTATGTAGTGGTTTTCGTGGCCACTAGAGAGACTTGTATCATGTCTTTAATTCATGGCTCCTAAAATATCCACTGTTTCCAAATGTGGCTGAATTTAAATGCGTCACAGATTTCAATCTCGAGCTTTAACCAATCTGCACCTGATGACCTCAACGGGACCCTTTCCTCAGCGTCAGATCTCTGCACCCGGTAGCTGAACATAAAACAAGCATCATCACACAGAACCCTCCACACCCTCCACAGATCATTCATACCCCCTTGTGTTTACATGGCATACAAGGCAAGAAGGAATGTGCACTTTACAGCCAGCCTTCACTACACAGCTTTATGGACAAACATATGCTGCTTTTATTTTTTGTTTTTTTAACAATATGTATATTTTTGATGTATGCATGTTTTCGTTCTACCTGTGAGAAGTTTAATCTGTAAGTCAAGTATCCAGACCAGTTATCGACAGTCCTCTGCTCATCAAATGTGTCTTATTCAATGAGATCACATCCATATTTCCCCTACTTCGCCCTGTTGGGAGAGGGTGGGCAAAGTATTTGTTAAATGCAAATTGTATGTATGAATCTTAAAGACTATAAAGGCAACCAGCAAATAATGACGTGTCATTGACTAATTCTCAAGAAAGCACCTGTGGGTATTTCCACTTCTTCAATCCTCCCTTTCAGTTTGATTTGAGATTTGTTCTGTGAAAAGCTGTTTTTAAACTAACAATATGCTCCTTGTGAACGGATTGCAACACAGTGCACAAGTTCTTTTTATCCTAAAATCATGAGTCCAGTAGTTTCATAGCAATTTACATTGCTATTTCTGCAACTTTAACGACTCCAGCATCAGATGTGTGACCTCAATAACTCTCACATGGCGTGCTTCTCAAGTCAAGTTGAAGCATACAAAAGCACCAGCGCATGAATCTTTTTTCAACCAGACCTCATTGAAAAGGATTTTACTTAAATTTTTTAAATAGAGATGAACTAGTTCATGCAATCCTCAAATCTAAAAGTTGATTGAAAACACAGATGGGAAAACACAAAAGGAAATAATATGCACGGAAACACTGATAGTAGAATGAATCACTCCAAGTATGATAAAAGGAAATACAGAAGTGGTTCATCAGCACTCTCCCACTGTCATTTAACAAGTCAACGTTAAGACTCATAGGGCTCGACATCGATGACATTTACAAGAACCACATACATACGCAAAAGACGAGCCGATGCGCGTGAATAGCTCACAGCTATTTTCATTCAAAAAACAATTAAAGGTGCCTCTAAGAACATTAACCACTTGACAGATTCTATTGCTTTTTAGTCATCTAATTTTTCTTTTTCTTTGTATGAATTAAGTCGAATTGCATGGAATATATCTGATCCTTCGACTGTACTGTGCATCTGACTGCACTATTCTTCGCTTTGTTGTGCTATTTCTGACCGTTTGTTTCACGATATGTTTTGTATGTTTTGTATTTTGTCCTTTCTGTGGACCCCAGGAAGATTAGCGGTCGCTAAGGCGTCAGCTAATGGGGATCCAATAAATAAACTAAAAAACTAAAACAGCTTGCCAACCAGCAGGGGGCAGCACAGGACTAAAATGCAAGAGCTGAAAATGGTTTGCAAGAAGGCAAGAGATGGCATTGTGCCAACGTGACTGGCAAAGCAAATCGATGACTTCAGAATTGTGGTCACCACAAAAAAGAGAAGAGGGCGGTTAGAGCGACCTGGACATGCAAACAGCACTGACCATGAACAGCCTGCCTCAAAAGAGTGTTGAATTCAGAATTCAAAAGATGAAATGAAAATATGTCAAGCACTCACAATCGAATAAAACACACACGCACGTACGTGTGGGCTACCTGAAAAAATTACGTCATTGGCTAATTCTTAAGCAAGCACCCGTGGGTATTTGCACTTCAATCCTCCCTTTCAGTTTGATTTGAGATTTGTTCTGTGAAAAGCGTTTTTTTAAACTCTAACAATATGCTCTCTGTGAACGGATTGGATTGCAACACAGTTCACGAGTTATTTTTATTCTAAAATCCAGTCCAGTAGTTTCATAACAATTTACATTGCCATTTCTGCGACTCCAGCGACAGATGTGTGACCTAATGATTACAGTACCCAATAAAGTACCAGACCTACACGTGATGAAGAGCCAAGTGTGCTTTACTCATGCAATCAAGAGAAGCAGCGGGCTAGACTTTTAAAAAGGAAGAGCGAAATTGAAAAAAGAAAACGTGGCTGAATGAGGAAGGCTGCAGCAGGGAGGGGGAGAACCCCTCCCTGCTGCAGCCTTCCTCATTCAGCCACTAAGAATAGAGAAAGGGATTAGCTCACACAAAGAGTGAATGAATATCAACCCCTATGGGAAAAGACACTCACTGGATCATAGAGCTCTCATGTCCGAATGGCTGAACTATGAGACTCCCGACTCAAACCACGTAACTCAGCAGCTCGCCCTGAGACGCGGCTCGAGGACGATCATCAGATGGGTTCAAATGTTTCAGCAGGAGAGCCGTGTTGCTGAACGGAGCTCTGCTCACAGCTTCTTTGCTCAACTAATCTTATTACATGTTTGGGAGAAAGTTTCATGGTTACACAAGTTTTGAAAACAACTGCTGCGAGTTGAATTTGAGTAAAACAACATCTGCCTGGGGGTATCTGACCCTCTGCACTTCTCTGCAGTTTCAAGAACCAAAAAGTCCATTAGCGCAACTTGTGCTGCTTTTTTGGGTATGTCGTTTCTGGTCCTGAAATCCATAATCAAATCAATAGAAAATTAATCAGAAAATAAATTGATTATCAATACGTTAGGCAACAGCTAATGCCCGGTTCCCTTGTGATTTGTTCATGCTCTGTTGAGGAAAGATGTGCATGGGCAAAGGTACATTATAAAGTTATGTGTTAAAATATGATCTAGTAAAATCTAGTTTGGGCAAAATCTTGACTAAACACAGTTGTGTAAAGAAGTGTTTTCACCATAATATATAATGGACATCAAAGAGATAATTATGACCCATCTCTTGCTCTACAGCTCATGATCATTAGCATACTAGTGCCAAGACATTTTAAATTATACATCCAAATAATTTGAATTGTGTTATCATGCAAATAACCACTATAGCTGCTGAAGATAAAGATTATAACCGATGTAAATGTCCTTTTTTACTTGAGGCATATGATTTATTGATGTTGGTTTAGATCAGCTGCTATAACAAAACAACATCTTTTTTTATATGGCTCATTATAATAGGCAATGTATATATGTATATGGTATCAGAGACATGCCGGGGAAAAAAAATAATAATCAGGAATGCGTATGCCGATAGCAAAGTCATGCACTGCATTCTTTGCGTGTGTGTGTGTGTGTGTGTGTGTGTGTGTGTGAGATTCCTGGAGCTGACTGGACAGTGTCCTAGCCACAGGAATGCCGGCCATGATTCAGCATATGGGATACATGTTTCGGGGCACTGGCAGCCCACTGAGGCCTAAAAATAAAAGAAACGAGTGGCTGAACATTAAACCTCCAGCACAACTTAAAAGTGTCGTACGTGCTACACAGACCGTAGCGTGGTTGGTTTGGTGATATGACGGATTATAACGTGCAACTGTAGGAATCTATTTCCCCATCTTGGCAGACACGGAGGAGGAGAGAGCGGGAGGAAGCGTCTTAATGAATTCAAGATGAGGAATAACTCTGGTAACACGATTACTGGATATTATAGAGAAATATATACGAGGTCTGTTGTGTCTTTTATGCAACCTCAACATCCTTTTTAAAGTTATTTTAAATGAAAGATAAACAAAGACTGCAGGAAAATTAAAAGGCTTTTGTTAGTCAGTGAAAACAAAGTTGAAATGATTCTATTCAGGAATCTTGAAGCTTCCATTTTTAATTATAGTTTTACCGTTTTGAGTATTTTGTCAAGTGTCGGTTTTGATTGTTCCACATAAAGGAAGAACATAATTAACTGATTAACTACAATATGGTTGTTTTCAACTATTTCTTGCGGATGTAAAAAAAAAAAAAATAATAATAATAATAATAATTCTAGCAAATCTAGCAACAGAAGATTTGGGCCACATCACCCACCCCTAGCTGTGGATAACAGGAAGTCTCACTTGCCACAATATAAATCCTTCCATCCTTCTGGTCAATAAGCTTGCTTCACCAAAATATGCCGAGACTTCTGAATTGTTACTTAGATAAAACTAAGTACAGCATGTTACCACAATACAGTGGCATCTTCAACATGCAGCCAGTTGCCCTTTTCAAACCTCATGTTAAAAACACAGGTTCCATATAAATGAGCATCAGAGAGCTACTGTACTACCTTTGCTTTGCAGTGCAAAGGAGGTACAAACAGGAAACACAGAGAGAGGCAAACATCAACCCTTACAACAAGACGACGCATTTTGTGAGTGATTATGCCGTCACGACCAAAGAGATTCAGCCATCTGATGGCGATGCACTACATGACCCCTCAGTGGAGAAGCAATAAATAAATGAACAAATAATAGTTGAGGCAGCAACCCAACTGCTTCTGCCAGTAATGAACAGCTACAAAAAGAAGCTGAACAAATGACAAGGATGGATTATCGCATGTGTGTGTGTGTGGGAGTGAAAGTGAGAGCGTGTGTGTGTGTGTGTGTGTGTGTGTGTGTGTGTGTGTGTGTGTGTGTGTGTGTGTGTGTGTGTGTGTGTGTGTGTGTGTGTGTGTGTGTGTGTGTTTCAGGGGTGAGAGGGTAATTTTGCCTTGGATGAAAGGCGGGCTAAAAACACAATCCATTATCATCCATTACAGATCATTAGTTTTCCTACTGCACTCTTAAGTGGAACAATCCTGTTTATTGATGGAAAAATAAACCATCTGAAGGAAGGGAGCGGAGGTAAATGAAATCAATGACATACAGAGCATACAGATGGGGCAGAGGACAAAGACCAGGGGCGATTTATACTGAGATACCTAAATGTCCACATCATCTTTTGACCTCTATATTTCATCCCCACAGTAAACTGCTCACAATCTCCTCGTTTCATTCTGCCATTCATACTTTCACTGCCTGGCTTAGAAAGGGGTGTGTAGTGAGACCTCCCTCCCTCCCTCCCTCCCTCCCTCCCTCCCTCCCGTGCTCACACACAGCGTGTTGCTGCTCTACGGTGTTCTGGTGTTCTCTGGCGGGGTCCATGTAGTGGGAATGGGGGAGGTGTCAGCAGCATAACGAATAACAAATGCCGTTTACTTTTAGTGAAACACTTTTAGTGCAACTGTGGACAAGCCAGAGCCCAATATGAAAGAGAGAGAGAGAAAAAAAGTGTTTTTCATGACATTAGTAGCATTAACAACTCTCAGCGCCTGTTTGCATATGCAGTCCATGGCAAATTTTCAGATCAATATTGCAAAATGATCAGGGAAATCTGGCTAAAACAAACAGCATCTCAATATTTTGATTCAATCGTTTTACAAATAGATTTATTAGGAGGAGTAATTTGGATTTGTAGCATTTAATAAATGTATTTACCAGCACAAACATGATCATAAATCATCAAGGGCGGTTGTAATAAATAAATATCAGGAGCACGTTGTGAAAATGACAAAATAAATCATATTTATGTTGTCGTGAAAACATCTTCAAACACCTGGGTTTATTGCAGTTGTTTTACCAACACTACATTTTACGAGATAACGTGAACAAAGCATGTACATTGTATAATTTGCCATCGTTCAATCCTTATTGTCACAGAACAGGGCCTGAAAGCAACACAATGCAAATGAACAGAACCTTGGTTTGTTTGCCGTGAGGTTGCCGCTAACTTTACTCGCCCTGGATGTTGTAACATATTACAAGAAGACCATCAATGACAAAGCACGATACCTACTGATGAGGAACTGTGCTGCCTCTAAATTCATACAGCTGCAGTACTGCTTTTAAAGAAAATGTGGCCTAAAAAGACAAACAAACCAATATGTGGCCGATGACTACAACGTCTGCACATCAGGTGTGTCAAAGTCGACGGTATAACGCTCATACTCAACCATCTACAGAGCCCAGGCTAGTGGAGCAAAAACAATGGCCGGATTTATGAGAGCTGGAGCACTGATGCACGACTGGGCTCAGTCTGGTGCGTCTGGTCCGGTCTGTTGTGTCCTCAGAGTGCGTCAGTAGACCGGACTAAGTTTGCTCGGTTCAGGCCGGGTCATTTCCTCTGTGCGTTGTACATTTTGGGGATCTCGTTGATCTCCGCACAATGAGCGACGGGCCCAGCACACACACGGGGTATCAGCACCGCCAGGGGGAAGATTACATTCAAAATAGCCCCCAGCAGAGATAGCCATCACGCTGCCAGCCAGGGCCACATTCCCCTGAACCGTCACGTATTCAGACACACACACACACACACCGGACCAACAATGGCAACGTGTTGCAGCTTCCTCATTCATTTCAATGAGACCATTGCAGGGTTATTTGGGAGTTTTTCCTGATCCGATGTAAGGTTTTGTGACAGGGATGCCTATGTGTACAGATTGTAAAGCACTCCGAGAGAAATTTGTAATTTGTGAAATTGTGCTGTACAAATGAACTGAATTGAAATTGCAATGATTGTGCTTCAGCATACAGATGAGGGCCAAAAACCAGGCTTAACTTTTGCCACAATCCATCATCATTGGCAGCGCGTTGGTCAGTCAACAAGTCTACAACCACGGTAGCTCAAGGAGCCCGTCCCAAATGCTTTGAACCAGGGGGCAGCAACCTTTTTGAAACCGAGAGCTGCTTCAAGGGTACAAAATACAAAGAGCTACTCGTTTGTTATAAACTTCCCGAATAACACATTTGCATAAATCACCTTTTAATAATAAGGCACCACACGACATGGTGAAGCGATAACCTGAAGCTCTTATAACTTGATATTTCTGACCAAGAGTCGGGAAGATTATGAACATAGATTGTGCTGAAAAGCAGTATAGTAATACTTAACATTTTAAGAACAATCGGTTCTCTGCTCCGACTGTCAGTGTTTGTGCCCTAATATTAATAAGCAGAGTTATGTTTGCACGTGCAGCAATTCTTTTTACGCCCTCGATATCCATTGTTAGAGACAGTTTCAGGGTGGACTCACGTGGTTCCTGCGTGCTTTAAATTAAATTAAATAAAAGGCTTTGCATTCAAGTTGAACCATAACTTCTGTTCTACTGAACTTAGCTGGCCACATTTGCAAACCTACATTAACTCTACAAAATATATGTCTTACATCTGAAGGTGTGAAACAAGACTACAAAAATGTAGATTTTGATAAATTTAAAAAAAAAAAAAAAAAAAAGTGAGCTTTCTAGAGAACTTTCTTCTGAACACAAGAGAACATCTGCAGCCTCAAAATTTCCATAATCAACAAACGAACGTCACAATATATAATATTGCTGATTAGATTGTGTGAAGTATGCTTTTTAAATCATTACGTTATCCACTTTTCTTTGTCCCAAATACTTAATCTAAACAAAACAAGTTATTCTACTATTGTACCTGTATCTCTCTTTCACAATACCATCAATAAAAACTACTCAGAAATCAGGACTTTTAAATCTACAATAAACTTTTAAATTGATACTTAAATAAATGTTAATAATAAACCATACAAACGCTGTCATGAATCAGAAACGGATGCTGGAGCGCTTAACCACAAGCTGACAGCATTGCACATAGCCAAGTGGGTTATAATGTAAGAGTAACAGCGATCAGTGAAGCAGTTCCTAAAAAGATGAAAATCTCAGCTCCGGATGATCTCGTTCACCTGAGTAAAAGGGTTTTCTGACAAATGTAAGCTTCTAGTTTTTAAGTCTCTGAAAGTGATAATAAGCGGCCGTGTGTAGCATGAGCTGAGGAGGCTGTGCCGTCATCTCAGAGTGTGGACAGTTATTTCATCAACAGTGGGGCATCGGTTAAGAATGAGAGAGAAGAAGAGGGTCACAGGTGCAGCAGTCCATAGGACTTCAGCGGACGTCAACTACTGGAAAGCACGTGACGGCAGGTAAACTACTGAGAAATTGACCATGAGCCTAATTCACCAAGACATTCTCCTCATTTGAAACAGGGGATTTGGTTTCCCATAAATGCTACTCATCATCAAAGACAATAATCCACCTGATCCCCCATAGGTTTCACATTCTTCAGTGTTAAACATCATGTGATAACAGCAGCCGTCCTCCAGGAGCATCTAATCATAAAGACGGACTGAAACCTAACCAGCCTCATTACATCCCTGGTACCCTATACACTACAATAAGGGCCAGTACAGGAATCACATCATCTTCAGAATTACAACTACGGTGTGTAAAACATCCTAAAACCTTCAGTAATAAAGACATTTTCAGACGTTGGGAAAATGAGCTTAAGATATAAGAGCGACTGAAATGTGTGCAATTTCCTGCTGCTGCTGCTGGGTAATTAAATTCTTCAGCTACCATCTCCAACTCAATAATGTATGTCTTGTTTCCAGTTTTCTAAAACAACAAATCTGCTGAGAGAGAGCGTGATCAGCGAACTGTGAACCCAGCAGAAAATGTGCCCTGTAAGGCCTACAGTCGGGATTCAAGCAAGGAGTCGGTCTGGTCTCGTCAGGCGAGGTGAAATGCCGAATCACTGCAGCCACGCGAGGCGTCACATCCAGCTGAGCCCTGCGCTGTGTCCCGCTGACAGAGGTCAGGAGCAGCCGGGCGACTGTCTATCGAGGAAAACAATAACACGACTTTCTTCCCCAGCTGCCACTGAAATCCTCAAGCTGAAATCTGAAAGTTGGCATTTCGCAGTCATTTAAATTAGATTCCCGACTCGTGCAAAACGGTGGGTCAATTGGGGCCAAAATGAGGTTACAAACAATCAAATAAATAGAAACTAATTATCTCTTACCCATCCTCCTCTCCATCAACAGTCTTGAGACCAGCTGATGCGTTTAAGGCACTGGCGGTAGTGGCGTTGCCCTCAGCTTCTTGACCCTGGCCCGTGTTGAATCCAGACCCGGGCTCCCCACCGGACAGTTTGGGCAGCCCCAACAAAGCCGACTGGTGCTGGAGGAGCAGCCGCTGGGCATCCTGAAGCTGAGTGGTGGTGAAGGTGGGCAGACTAGCGTAAAGGGCGCTGGCCTGGGCAGCGTGCGCCAGGGCCAGGATGCTGCTGTGGTCCTGGGTCAAGTTGACGCAGGACAGCTGGCTCTGTAAAGCCCCCTGTGGGAGCATCCTCCCACTATTCCCAGTATTGTGGGTTTGAGGAGCGCTCTGAGGGTTGGAAGGAGGCACACTTGGGACAGACACTTGGCTCTGGTGGACCGCTGTGGGCAGATGGGTGCCCACGCCAGGGTTTTGGATTTGTGTTGCGAGTGACTGTTGCTGCTTCTGCTGTTGGCTATCCTGGTGGACTTGGTGGTTCTGAAGCTGTTGGCCTAGACCTTGTAGTCCAACATGAGGAGTCTGAATGGAAGAGGGTTGCTGGGGCTGCGTGTTAACAAGAGCATGTGACTGCTGCGGGCCTCCCATCATCTGACACGCTCCATTAGCTGATCCGGCATGGTGGGCCAGCGGTTGAGACGCTGCAGCTTGGTGCGGGTAGGCGTACTCGGGCGGCCTGACCTGCACCGCGGCCGCTTGGGCGGCAGCAGACGGTTGCTGCGGCAGCGTTGCGTAGCCTACCTGCTGCTGAACGTTGACGAGGCCCTGTGTGGCGCCTGAGGATTGATTAGACACCGCTTGGGCATAAGTGAGCTGCTGATTTGGTAACGCCGCCGTAGGGTGACCACCGGCCTGGAGGCCTGGCTGATGAATGTTAGCGGGAGCCGAGGGGGCCACGGTCGTCTTCACGTGAGAATGGGTAATATCCGTGGGGTGCATGTGAGGTTGGGAAATGGCCATGCTTAAGCCACTGGGGAGGATTCCTTGAAAGCCCTGAGGAGGGGAGGCATAATCGTGGGTGTGCTGCGATACTGGGGGTCCCCCGGCCTCTCCGCTGCACATGCTCTCCGTGTAATGACTTAATGTACTTATAGTGCTACTCACAGAACTACCGCTTGTGCTTTCCCTCTCCGAGGCCCCGGCGAAACTCTCAGAGACAAAGTGACGCATGCCGAGGGACCCGGCTTCAGACGCGGAGGAGCTGGCCGCAGAGGCTTGGGTCTCCTTGTCGTAGAACTCTGCGCACGTCCATCTGCCCTTCTTAAAGGGCTCGGAGCTGGAGTCCAGCTTCACCACCCTGAAGCGAGAACTGGCGGTAGCCACTGCAGGGGCCGGCGCGGGCTGGATCGGCGCCGATAGCACGGGGGCTGGGGCCACAGCAGTCACAGGCTGCGACATAGCAAGTCCGACCCTCCCCTGGATCCCACCGGGAGGTCCGATCCCTCCAGAGGCACTGATGGCTGCAGACGTCGTCGTCATAATGATGCTGGAGTTGGCGTTTTGGTGTTTCTGGATCGTGCCCACATTAGCGGTGGTTATCAGGTTACCCCCTGCTGAAGCAGAACCGACTCCCCCCGCGCTCCCCCCACCGCCGCTCGTGCTCATACTGACCCCCCCTCTTACAGGCACGCTGGCAGAGCTCAATATATTCACATTACTAACAGTGCTCGTCTGGGGATTAACTATGCTAACGGCCGTGCCCATAGCGGAGCCGTGCATTCCAGGGGTCGAGCCTGGGACCACAACCCCCGCAGGCGGAGCGGCGATACTTGCAGGGGCAGCTTGGGACACATTCTCTTGAGGGACCGCCGCGTGTGAAGGCATTTTCTGGTTGACACAAGGTGAAGCTCCAGAATTGAGGGCGGACAACGTGCTCCCAGGCCCAGAGGAGAGAGGGTAAACGTGGGCATGGTTGGGGTAATGAGGATGGTGATGGTGCACCGTGCCGTTCACCATGGCCCCGCCGTGCTGTTGCGCCTTGTTCAGGGCATGGGGGTGCGAAGGCTGGTTCGGGGAGACGGCTCCGGGGGTCTCTGCCTCGTGGAAGTTATTCAGCGTCTCCTCCGAGGAGCTCCTCTCCGCTCCCACGATGTCGTTGGTCCGGGAGAGCGACACGTCCAGGATCTCAGAGGAAGAGAGGTCCTCCGTGTGGGACTCATCCAGGTCATCGTAGCTCTCCGTGTCCTCTGCGATGCTGTTGTTGGTGCTCACGGAAACTTGCGCAGGGGTCACACTTGTGATCTGGAAGCCGCTCTTCTTTTTTATCTGGGCTCCGACCGACTGCGTGGGCTGCGGATGCAGATTCAAGCTGTGGGGTGGAGCATGGTGGGGACCCGGGGATGAGGAGCCAGCGGGAGGTTGGCACTGGATCAACAGGGAGGCTTGATACTCATCGGGTGGGACGTGACTGTTGTTGACCACCGGGTTGGCCGGAGTTGACAGCGCAGAGCCGCTCCCGCTGCCCGCGTTGCTGCCCCTCATGTGAAAGACAGCCGGGTGCGCCATCTTTCTCACACCGCCGGAGTCTCCTGCGGCGTCCGGGTGGTGCATTTCGAGAGAATCTGGAGGGTAGCTGGTCTCCGACGGTACGCAGTAGCGCTGCGATGTAACGGCGCCGTCTTGACGAAACTTCGATCGACAGACAACACGCACACACACAAAAAAAAAGTAAATACGTGAACCGAGTGTCGGCTGTTTTTAATGTGCTGACATTCACAGCATCTCGCGCACACACACGAGCCCCAGACGATCCGGTGACAGTTAGCGAGGCAAAGGGAAGCTAGTGGCCGCTCGCCGAGAAGCTAGCGCCCTCACACGTCAGCTGGTGCCGCCGGCGGTCTCAGGCTGCGCCTTATTTACGAACGAGCTAACATGGTGTGTAGTTTTTGCAAGAAGAAGCTACCTCGGAATGATGCCTCGTGGCTCGTGCTAAACGCGGGGCGTCGCGAGCAGAGCAAGTTGTCCGCGTACCGGATGCTAGCTTGACAGGGGAGTAACGTCAGCTAGCTAGCCGCCAGTCTCCATCACCGGCTAGCTAAACACACACTACGGCTCCTTAGCTGCTGGATTCGCTCAAAGAGAGAAATTGTAACTAGGCAACCTTTCATCCGGTGCGCGGCGACGTGAAAACCGATCACTTCACGGACACGTCCGAGTGTTTAATCCATTTCAGTGAATCCTTGTTTAGTTGTAGTCTTGGTTTTGCTGTATCACTGGTCCTCCCCAGTGGTAGCGTTGTTCGGTATGTAGCCTCCTGCAACGCTGCTGTGGCTCTGCGCGGTGACGGGGCTGGAGGGGAGGGGTGCTCCGGAATATGGCGACCGCGCATGGTCTCTGCTGCCAGACATAAAGCAGTCTGGGAGAGGCGGGGACGAACCCAACGTCAACACGGCGGAAAGAGACGGACATAGCCGAGCAAAGAGCTCTATCTACCCCAGGAACCAGAATGAGGATATTAGGGCTGTTTTTTATTCTTGAACTCTAGAACTCGAAATTTAGATCGATAGATAAAAAAATAAAAAAAAATATGTAATCGTTTTGTAAAATATGGTGTATTTTTTTTACAACTAACAGACAACTATCTAATATAGAAAACGGTAGCTTGTCAATAAATAATAACAATACAATAAAGTGACATGCATAATAATGAACCTCTCTGAAAGGGGCCATCCTAAGTATGACTTATTATATGTTTTTATATTACATTACATGTCAATTTAGCAGACGCTTCTATCCAAAGCGACTTACAATAAATGCATTCTACCTAGTACAAACTAAGAACAACAAGAATACAGAAAGTAACATTTCCTAAACATAGTCGAACTACAAAAGTACCACAATAAGAGCTATTTAAGTGCCACTGAAGTGCAAATCTGTGTTATATATTTTGTTAAAATGATCACTGTACCTAAGATTTTCTTTTAAGTGATTCAATTTGTATATTGTGATCTCAATACATTGTATATATACTCACAGGTTGATGCTAGTTAATAATTGAGAGATTTGAGTTAATCACTGCAGAAAATGTGAAATAGTAAAATGATTACTTGACGAAAATTGTTATAAATATCCTATCAATGATCAACCTACTGGACATTTGTTGTGGATTGTGAAAAACATCAACATCAACAGGGTTTCTGAAACAAAGCTGGACAGAGCTGCTAGATCTCTCTGCAGACACAGGTGTTAACTACTAAAAGAGTATTCTACACACTGTTTGGGGCCTCTCTCTCTCTCTCTCTCTCTCTCTCTCTCTCTCTCTCTCTCTCTCTCTCTCTCTCTCTCTCTCTCTATCTCTCTCTCTCTCTCTCTCTCTCTCTCTCTCTCTCTCTCTCTCTAGTGTGTGTATGAGCTTGTGAGAGGCTTAGAGAAAATGTACACATGTGTTGGTCTGTAATGTTGTCCCTCTAGTCTATAGGTCAATGAACTCTGGTGTTAAACTGATCAAGCGTCTCCATTGACTGTGTTCTGGTCTTTTCATAAATGAACATGCTTTATAGTCTGTGTATCTAAAAGCAAGAGGGCATCAATAAGGCAATTGAACTGAATGGCCTGTCAGAAGCAGGAGGCAGTCAGCAATAAGACACCCCATAACATTTTTCTAACGTCTTACATTTAAAGCCTGGTTTTGGGCTCAATGTAATGCAGTATATATTTAACAATAATATTAATAATCATAGCTTTCTCTGCCCAGGCACCATAGTACACTCCATGAATCTGAATGTATTGATCAACTACGCCGATGCTTTCATTCAAGTGACTTCATTTCCCTGAGACTTGTGTTCTGCAAAAAAGTGTGAAAGTCTGTGAAAGCCTTGAAGAAAGTGAGAATAAAAGAGCAGGAGTAAGAGTGGAAGGACAGCGTCGACCAAAAGTGATTGGTGACGGAGGCGGGGGAGTGAGAAGGGAGAGAAGAGAAGTAGAGATTTACTGACAGGCCAGCAGACAGGCTATATCCATCGATACAAATGATAGAGAACGAGAGACAGCAGGAGCCGAGTGCAGTGTAAGCGTCTGGTGCTGTCAGCAGCTTTAAATCACACTGGCACTCCACAACAACAACAAAAAAACACAGCACTATTGTGCCACCGCCCGACAATAATGAACAATTTATACTCTAGACTCTTTTTTTATTTTGTCATCACGTTTGTGCTCTCTTTGAAATTAGTAATCCACAGTGTATTCATATAAAGAATAACACTTGTATGCTCTCTATATGAGAGATTGAAAGAGATCCAGCGGTTGGATTTCCCTTTAATTAGTTGTTTGTAATTCAATTCAAGAACAACTGGGTAGTTTGGGGCAGCTTTTGCTCAAGCTATTAGCTATTAGTTACTCCCGGCTCCCGGCTGAGTAAGACATTGAACCCCAAGTTGCTTATCAAATGTAAGTTGCTTCCGAAAAAAAAGCATATTTTTAATGAATGAATTAGTTGCAAGTAATTTCCTGGAACTTCAGCGTAAACCATTTTGGGGATTGAAATTTTTTTGTTTGTTACTAAAACACTGCAAATACAATGCTGCCATTTGACATCATCGCTGCTTTAAACTTAAACTCCACTATTGTACATTGTAGAATAAATTGTTGCACTTAATAGTCCACTACATTTATCTGTAAGACTTTATTTACAAAATAAGTGATGAAGTTATAAAATATCATTCCTCAGAGATTAAACAACTCCAATACCAACATACTTTTATTGTTGTTTTTACATTTTGCAGAAACTTCTGAACATTTATTTGAGAAGAATTCTAGTATTAGATAATGTTTACTCTCCAGCACAGGAGAATTTGAAATAATCCAATTATAGTATTAGATAATGTTTACTCTCCAGAATGCACTTCACTACTGTGCATGCAGTGGGAATTTGAACAAAACTATTTTGTGGCCTGTGGCATTATTTCTGCGAGCTGGACGTATGGATGTAGTCAGTCATTGCCTTCTGAAGTACAAGCAGATGCGAGTTTTAAGCATTTAAAGATAAATCTGTTGCAGCAGAGCGGTGATGACGGCGGTGAAACCAACCTAACATTCCTGAAACAACAGAGGCTTGGGTCGTGGAGAGTACAGGGCCAAGCCCAGTGATGCGAGGCAGGGTGTCTGTGTCTGTGTCTCTGTCTGGGACTTGTGTCCACTGAGCCTCCCAGCTCTGAATGGAGACTAGAATAGATGCTGGCTTTATTTTCATTGGACAGCCCTCCCAGTAGAACATCACAGCACGTGTTACTGGACGTCTAACCCAGGACAACCACATTCATTCAAGAGTTTTTCTTCCCACACATACTGTAGTCTCAACCCATCTTGGCACCGCTGTACATCACTGTAACTACCAAAGAAAGAAGAAATATTATGAACGATAAAATCCAGTAGAAAATGTAATGTTTATGAACAGAGCAGGCGTTCCAGTTTAGGATTTTGTATACTTTCACACACTCATATCATGTGGATTACTAATGGACAGAACAAAAGCATAATGCTTCTTATAATAATAATTATTAGATGTTGCACATTATTGCATTGGATCATCAGGCAGATGCAGATTTTCTTTTTTAAACAGTCCAAAAAATATCAATAATAAAGACACAGGCTTTAGTGAGGTAATGTTATACTTTACTTCATAACCCCAGTTTTATGTTCCAGGTAAATGTAACATGGAAAACCCTCACAGTCCGAAATATACAGTCAACCTTTCAGTGTTTGTTTTGTTTTTGGAGCTGAATGAGAGTAATGCCTGAAGACATGTCATTTCCTCTTGTGCAGCAACAACCACAACGTGTTGTGGTATGTACTTAATTATTAAAGTATGATCTCACTGTTAAATAATAATATAGAATAATGATACACATTGAAGCTTTACTTGACATCTTATTTGTGTGAATGTATTGAATTATAAATGTGAGATACACCTCAGTAAGAGCAGATACATTGCCTTAAAGATAATAATGTCTGACAGATTTCTGTGTGAGGACTTTAAAGTAAAAGATCTAAATGATTATAAAATGGGGTTTATTAATTCATTACTGCATTGACAGCCAAGCAGCACAATAAATTAATCAAAGCAGTAACCTTATCTGCATGCCTGACTAATGAGTGAAAGGATAACTTGATAGCAGCTGGTGGAAATACTGTATTTAATAATGAAGGAGAGGATCTAAGAGGGTACAGACTCAATATAATTTACTAAACATACATCTCAATGACTTAGTATAATATTAACGTCCCAAATTTATAATAATTCTATCAATCAGACATTTATTTTTAATCAAATGTCTATATGATAAAAAGCTATTGTATTTCCTTCATACGTTTTTGCTATCTTTCTTTTTTTATAGCACCACCATCAGGTCAATCCATGTATCTGTTAAATTCTGAAAAGAAGATGCATCCTCAGTCAAAGTTTCATTTAGCTCAGGAATGCAATCTCAAAAATGGAATAGAAAACGTTCACTTTATTTGGTTGTTGCCTTTTCACCACAGATACAACACATATATAAATGAAAAACAAGTACAAATATCAACAATACAAATAAAAAATGGGGGTCTGATTTGCTCTGTCCTCTCATTAGCAATATTAAACTTTATTGTTGACGGTTGTTACTGTCTCTAAATGTGAAGTGCAGTGTGTGCTATTAATACTAGATGAGAAATACATCCAGCATCTGTGCACATCATGCAGGCTTTTAGCTCAAACAGCTTTGCCTTAAAGCTGCCAGATGACCTCACACCTCACCTAAACTGTTGACATTATTATTATTATTATTATATTAATCAGTCCTCAATAATTGCAATGTTCCATACCAGCATTATAGCACTGTTCTCCCAATGGAGACGTCCGGCAGGATAATGGACATCATCACAAAGCACCCATCATCTCAGCATGGCTCCAGGAACATGACGTCAGCCCGGTAGAAAACCTTGGAGACCAAGTGAAACAGATCATCTCAGAACGTGTCACCCTTAACAATAACTAATGTAGAAACCAAATGATGTCAATACTTTGTTAACAGTGTGCTGAGACAAAAGAAGAGATTTGAAAAAGAGATTTGAAAAAGTGGTGTGATGATAACAATGACATCTGCATCCCTTTCTCTTCATGGGAGGATCCCCTTCTGTGCACGAAAATCAAAAGACTGGAGAAGCAGATTCATTTGGATTCTCTTTCTGGTACACAACAATAAAACGACTGCATCTGTGTCTTCGAACTAAGAGCTGCCATGGCAACAGTCCTGTGTAATGCACTGTGTGATATACATTATAACAATGGGAATAATGTGTTTGATCAGGCGATCAAAAATGCTATGATGCTTTTGATATATAGAGGTGTTTTAGCATCTGCAGGTTTGGGTTTGTTAGTGGACACAATTGAGTATGAATCACTCTACTGGCATTTAATTGTGTGGTTGATTCATCTCTGTAGTCTGGCCCCTAAATACACTCACTGTTGACAAGAAGTGCCCTCCTCAAATCGAGGATGCCCTTGGAAGGAAAGCCAACACCCTCAGCTGGTGCCAAGCTCATTTTATCCCTGATGAAAAAAGGCATCCTGAATTTTTCAACCAGCACAGGACTGATAGAGGGTTTCTAGAGTTTCAAGCTTTGGGTAATAAGAGGAAGTTCTGGCTTCATTGTCCGATAGACATAAAACCCCTCTTTCAACACTTTCCAATGATGCAGATAAACTGCGGCCAGCAGCTGGGACACCTTGGAGGCTGTGACTCGATGTCTTGATGTGGACCAGCGTTTCCTGTGCGTCAAGCTTTCTGTGAATGTGCTGATGGCTGGTCAGCCGAAAAGAGGATACTCTGAGTTTTCTCTGAGTGAAATCTTTGTGTTGCATAGATATGCCTGGTTTGTTATTGGTCACACTGCTGAGTGATCCATTTGAGGCACAGTGAGGTTATAGTGATCCAAATCAATAGACCAGTGCCTGAGAGTGCAGGTTGAATGCCACTCAAAAACTAAACCAGTTAAACATTGGTTCTTCAGAGTGGTGCTAGAAGTTAATTAGGAATTAAAAGGGTGTATCCGCTTGGGAGCAGGAATTTGTTTAGCACTTTTAATACAGATACATCAGACCGTGAGCGTGAGGTACCTTCTGTGTCTGAGTGATCCAAATGGAAAAAAGATACATATATGGGGAGAATACTCAATAAATTGAATTTCAATGTCCCAATGTTATCCTGATGGTAGTAGATCTACAGAACAAAGGTCATCATGTTCCAAAGAAATTTACGATTCATCTTCTGGGGAAAATAAATGTAGAATGTCTTGTATGTGCTGGCATCTGTTGCACTATAATCATCTTTTTACACATCTTTAAAACAAGCATGATGCCCTTTGTGAAATAAACACATTATATAGAAGAGGAGAACAGTTTTGGCTATAGAGTATAGAAAGCTTCTTACTGCTATTTCATTCCTCCGTTCATACAGTACCATATGCAGTTCTGGTAGTTGTCCACAAGGTGGCAATATATACAAATCAGCTGCAGAGTTAGAGGGAGATGCTAAAGTATTTAATTACTCCCGATGCTGTCCACCACTAAATTAAGATTTTGTGTTTTAGATAATTTGTTATTCTTCACCTCCAAACAGCTTTTCACTCTGACATTTGCATAAATAGTAAAAAGGTTCTTCCAAATATCTCCAGAGTTTATCTTAATTTAGTCAAAACCTTCAAAAATGTCCCAAAAGAAACAACAATGTATTGTTTGCTTGCTCGCAGAACCAGCCAGCAATATTATATTTAGCCAATCAAAGAAAATCATATGTTTCAGATTGCAGTAATGAAGAGAACTGCCCCACTTGATTTCTAAATCCAATTATTATTTTTTTTTAAATATATTCAATATGGTCATAAATGTTTTATTTTCACTCTTTGTATTTTCTGATGCAATTTTCAAGTGCACTAATTACATGTGCGTCACACTCCAATGATTCATTTGAATTATTACTCTGGTCTCAAGCTCTGCATACATAATGTATTGAGCAAAAAATAATGAGTGTAGTGTTAAAGTGCATGGCTCACCTCCTCATATGATACATAACAGTAGTGACGTCAAGTGATGGAGGGCTCTTAAAATTTAATTTATGAAATCTTATATTTAACAAGAAAGCGTCTCATGTTAAAGGAATATATAGAGGAACAATGATATCAATAAAATAAATACATGTGCTCTGTAACTCCCACCCCTTTGTATCAAAGTGAAGAAGTACCAAACGTTTGAGGATGTATGTATTGTTTTGTTTGGCGAAAGCATTACATTTATAGGTCTATGTCTCTTTTTCTATTTGTGATTATATGAGTTTTAAAATTCTAACATATACGTAATCATCAAGTTTTTAATTGTGAAGTTGTTCTTGGAAATGAACCCACTAACTCTTCTCCCAGCAACAATTCAAATCTTTGTATAAGATACGAGATCATCGCCAACATGTGAAGTGGGCAGATGGATGATGCTGCAGGACCAACTGGACAGTGTCATTGTAAAAGAGTGCAAGTTGTCTATTGATCCACATGGTGATGCTACCAGTCTTAGTCAAGAGAAAACTGTTTGAATAGATTTTATTGAAATAAATACACATTCATTAATATTTTAAACAATGACAAATAACAATGTATAGAAATGCAAATAAATGGATTGATTATAGTAAATCAAAACAGTATGTATTTATTAAAAAAACGTAGGCTCCAAGTGCATTACTACATCTAAATGTTTAATTAGTTTAATTAATGCAAATGTACTTGTTGTTTGTTGTTTCAATCCAAACACACTGCCTAGCAAATAATGTTCAAGTGTGTTAGCGCTCTGTTTAATGATGGATGTTTTGCATGGTTGATATTATTATGAAGGCCAAAAACGAACTGCTCTGCCCTTTTTAACCTCCTTATCCTCCATCTCACTTTGCAAGGTGTGTTTCCTCTGTGTGTGTGTTTTATTTAATGCAAACAAATGAATAGCCAACATGTATACCATACGCATGTGTCAGATGAAATGATGATGGTCTTGAAGCTAGATTGATCAAATCACATTGCAATTGATATATTAACACACAGTATGTGATGTCTAACTAGTAGGATGTCATGTAATTTGAATTGGTTGCCTGCAGTTCCCAAAATCACACTCACACCTGAGACAGTCTTTGACTTAATCACGATTTTGTCAGTTGCAATTTATTTAACATGGGTGACTGGATCAGATATTAACAGAATTCACAACATCTTGGCTCTCCTTGAGCCTTTGCAATCATCATCAATTTAAGTAAACACCAGAGAAGGCTAAATACAAGAGTTTCGGTAATTTTCCACACATTTACATGAGTTAAAAAACATGTCATATAAAAGAGGAAGCACATTAAGAAATAATAAATACTTTTATAAACAACTCCCTAGTCTTCCGACGAAGTATTTCCATCACCGTGTTATTTATTGTGAAAGTTCACAGGAAGTTTTATTTTGTAGTTCTTCTACTTAATTGGCCTTTCCTGAAACGTGACCACATTTAGACATTAAAGTCGCACTGTGCTACTTCTTCCTCGTCTTATCAGGACAGTATTTTGAAGCTAGCGACATTTGAAGAATGTCAAACAAAGCGGAGGTTAATCTAACTGGAGTCAAACAAAGCAAAGGCGTGTGGCTTGTTAAGGTTTGTTCACCTTCACATTCAACCAAAGACGCTCAACGTTAAACAATGTCACGTTACTCGCGTCGAAAACAATTAGGTGGAAATTCATCGTCAAAGCTGATATTGAGAAACATGTCATTAGTG
Source organism: Liparis tanakae (assembly GCA_036178185.1). Taxonomy (NCBI): domain Eukaryota; kingdom Metazoa; phylum Chordata; class Actinopteri; order Perciformes; family Liparidae; genus Liparis; species Liparis tanakae. The sequence goes on from CM070107.1 coordinate 16,714,236, forward strand.
CGTATGTGAACATATTCAACCGGGAAACTTAACGTTAATGATACAAGTGACCTTAAATTGCCATTTATCTCTCATCAGGTTCCCAAGTATTTATCTCTGCAATGGGACAAGGCCTCAGAAAAGCGAGAAGTTGGAAAGATTACCATCGGAAAGTATGTTGAAAAAAAGTTTATTACATGTTGCTTAAATCATGTCCTCATGTTTATCACTTGCAGTGATGGTTATTGTTTTCTTCTTGTCTTCCCATTCACCTGACAGGAAACAAGGCAAAACAGACGTGAGACAGCTTCATACTACACAGACAGCCAAGTGCTTTTATAAATCTTTTTTTCACCCATTCATACTTCATGTTATGTGTATTTTCTATCATTAAAGTTACTCACACTTTTTTTTCCAATACCCCCCCCACATACACACACGTACACACCTCCCATTTTCCTCACTGTGATCAATATAGTTGGATCATATCATAGTAGACCATATCTAAATAATCAAAGTGTTGGTTGTTTTATGAGGAGTCAGCAGAGCCCTGACTCAGTGGTATTTCCTCAGGTATGTTTCACTCTGAATGAGGATCTGACTAACCGGGGCGAGGTGGGGGACAAGGATGCATTGCAGCAGGTCCCGAGAGAACACCCCTTCACTATGCACACAGCGGGAGGACAGACCATGGCCATCTTCAGCCAGAGCGACACAGGTCAGTCTTCAATTCAGCTCTTTCAGCCCTCGTCTCTGTGCCGGATGATGACATCTGAACACATGTTTAATCGGGGCTGGAGGGTTCAAACTGAAATAGATTTGACGGTGTATGATTCCTGTGTAGGTCCACAGGGCAGTGTGGTTTGTGAGTTGAACGAAAGTCAATATCCTACACGGATATCATCTAAGAAGTTGAGCAAAAATATGGATTCACACAAATGTCTGAAATTAGGTTTTACGGTTTGCTTGAAAAACTAAATATGCAAGATGTTTCCATTTACCAGAAAAGGGGGGGAAATATACAAGTTTGAATGTATTTTAGACTTAAGGCAGAGGTTAATTTACCCAAATGAGTTATTGATAAAGCTGAAATTGGTAAAAAAGCGATCCTAGATCTTTTTGTTTGACAACTAATCGAAAGAACCAAAGGGCCTGAAGTCAGGATCGTGGCACATTACATCACAGACGTATCTGTCTTGAGTTTTTCTCGTCTCGTAGGTTCTCTTGCTTTTAAAGAAAGCTTGTTGATGGATTCAACATTGATTGGGCTATACAATTCATGAGAATACGCAGAGCTGCTTAAGGTAAATGGAAGACGTGCTGCCAGGCATGATGCGTCATACATATACATGAACCAGAGAGATTGGTAGAACTGGAGCTTAAAAATAGCTGCATCTGTATGGTTCGGTGTCTCTGAGCATGTGACCTGGAAAATTACAGAAGATTAAGGTGTTATATTCGTTTACATCATTTTTCAAACTAATAATGATAGTAAATAATGATACATCAAATGATTCTATGAAGCAAGGCATTTAAAAGGGAAATTACAGAAAACATTTAATTTCTTCTGAAAAGGAATTACATTTTTCTTTTAATTGCCTTTGTAAAGGAATGAAATCCCATAATGCAGTGATCACTTTAATTTAGAGATACTGTAAATAACTAGCAGGGTGCAGGCTGTTCAAATTAGGAAAATGTCAAAAGCAATTCTGTACCCCGCAGGGTGCCAGTGCTCTGAAACAATGAAATGAGTGCCTCTCATTGTATTTTAAGTTTGCTTCTTGACATATATTGAGCATAAGCCAATCGTGACTAAAGTAATGTAATGTTTAATGCTTAAATATTGACTGGATGCCAAGTTGCCAATGCTCTATCCATGATAGGAAGTGTGTGTTCTCAAGTAAAGTTTAGAGGGACAGGATTTAAACCTTTAGGTGAATCATAGTGTTGATGAGGTTGGAAGGTTTTGCAGGAAACCCAGAGTAGTTCAGGGGAGGGGGGTATGAAACATTATTGACAGACACTATTAGTGCAGAACAATAATGGTTCAATAGGCAAATCAATTAGGTTTACAGTTCATGATCTATGGCTGTGCTCCAACTGAAAGAATAAACACTCGCAGTAGAGTCGATCCTATTTGATTTTGTTCTGATTTATGATGATGGCGATGATGGAAGAGTTTTATTTTGCTCAGGATATTGAGTGGCTTTCTTTCCCCGAGTGTTTTGTAAATAGTAACAATGTGTGTGCTGTGTTTGGCTGGACGTGGTGCTGAACCGTGATGGCCTTTACCCGGTTCCATCATGTGTTCAAAGTTCAAACCAATTTCCATATCTGCAGTTAATGTTGATTTGAAGGTATACGTGTTGCTTTAAGCGGCCAAGTTCATCTGTAGTCCTTTTTTTTTTAATTGTATTTTTCAATTTTGTGTTTTGGGTCTACTGTGAGAATATTAGGTGCCGGTTTTCGAAGAGGATCAATAAACCAGCCCACTGTGCAAATAGGTTTTCGCTCAGTAGTGAATTCAATCATACTTCTACATAGAAAAGAGTAAAGACTCATACAATTAAATCCCCGTAAAGTTTCCGAGGTGCCAGTACAAGAAGCAAAGGGAGTTTAACATGAATGATCTCATTGATTTAATTTGTGAGTAACAGGCAAGACAAACAGGAAAACATAAAGATAATGTTCACATTAAGCAGCTGAGCAGACGGTAAAACGAGATGCAGACGGACCTCGGAGAACATGGATTAGATTATTTATGTTTGCAGCTGCGGCCACTGAAAAAGAAATATCGCAACACACTTGGGAGGAGAAGAAGAACACTGGAGCTCTTTAGATTTGGTATATCACGTTTTGTCCAATCATAATATAGACAAGCTAAGTCTGAAATAATTATGCTGTGGATGTAGTGAAAATGAAAAATATGGAAAGGAAAATATAAAAAGGGCACCTTCTGTATAAATAATTCATGCCACAGAAACTAATCAGTTCCTGTAAAATGTGTGCGAGTCCAAACTTGACAACTGTATCCTTCAGCTTTTGGAGCCAGATAATAGTATGCAGTGCTTTTAAATGTTTATATTTAACTCTATTTACTAATGGCACTTCAGGTGAGTACACATAACATTAAAGTCCTGCACTCTATTTATATTGTGAACATAATTGATTTCCGGTCATCTTCAGTGAAAAGCTAATTGCCATCCTTGTTTTTTGTACGTTTTATCACTAAGTCAACATGGTAATGGCACTTTTTCAGTATTTTATCACCCAAATCCTTGTTGATGCTAGTTTGAATCCAGTCCGGGGTCTCATTCCCTCTTTCCGTCGTCAGGTTTCTGATGCATATCGATTGTTTGTTGTCAGTTAGGGCTAAATGTCAACCCTCATTGATATAAATGGAGTGGACACATTTATATCAAATCAGTCAGTATTACTCGATGCAGGACAACAGCGTCACAAACTGCAGCCAGTTTAGTTTCTGCAGCCAGTTCAGTTTCAACAAAAACTGTATTACTTTAATTAAGGTAGGATTTATTGCAGGGCTGGTGTATTGGACTGCATTATTCAATGAACTGTCCAGATGAAAAAGAACCAGAATTTCAGCATGTTGGTGCCGTAACAAAAGATGTTTTCTCATCCGCTACATCTCTAGCCTTTGTCAGAAAACTGAACCTCACAACTTTAATGGAAATTGAAATAAAGCTTTCTTTTTATCAGGGTGCATCTATCAGCCACAAGGTGTATTATTTACCACCCTTGTGCACTTTAGATTCTCACACACACTTCCTTGTGCATTAATACCGCCTACATGTGGTAATGGATTTTTCTTTTTTAGCAGCACTAGTAGAATTATGAAAGCTTTGGGTTTTTATAGAGGATTATCACTATAATATTCCTGTGTTTGAGAATGTGTAAACATGGCATTCAGGGGGTGTAACTCTTGTTTTTATTTTTTTATTTCTCTTAAAAGTGTCGCTGACCCAGATGGCTAGCTTGCCTATGAACATGCACTGGAAACAAGAAGAAGGCTAATGTTCTCTGAGATGTGGTGGCGTGTCGTCTCTATTTACCTGATCGCCACTAGACTACTCGTGCACAAGAAGCTGTGCCGTATGACACGCTCTCCCACTTACTTTTCCACGAACGCCACACACATGCATGCATGCACGCACACGTGGGCACTTTCCAGCCTCACTGTAATGTACTTTTGCCTCACACCTACTCAAAGTTGACTGATTCTTGACACCTCAGACAGAGCAAGGCTTCGGGAAAAAGAATTGAGAAATCGAGTAAAATATATTAGCAACCATCAGCTTCCATTTTATGTGGAAGAGGCATGATGGGATGATAATGAAAAAATCATTTCATGTCAAATTAATCCTGGCCAAAAGAGATTATTATTGAGATTTTTATTATAGGATATGCCTAAATTTAACTTCCATTTATTTATTTATTTATTTTTGCAAAAAGCAATCTTATTTACGGTCAACATAATGCAAACAGTATTTTTAAAACAATGCTCTAGTTATTACTTCTCTACCATAATGGATATCTAAATGATGGCTGTAAAGATACTAACGATTATTCTGATATTGTAAATTGTGTTTTCTTTTTTCATTGCGATCTGCAATTCAAACCTATATGGTCCCATTCTTAGTGTCGGTCTCACCAAATGTACTTCAACGCACACATCCCATAAAATATGATGGCACCAGTATTGTGTTTAGTGATATCAACGATTCAATTCAGTTTTTGTATAGCCCAGTTTCACAAATTACAAATTTGTTTCGGAGTGCTTTACAATCTGTACTCATAGACATACCTGCCCCAAAACCTCACATCGGACCAGGAAAAAACCCCAAATAACCCCAATAACGATACATCACTAATCCATTAACCTCAGAATATCAAGTGTTCGGGCGATGACGCATTAAGTCATTTAAAGTGTCTAAACAAGCGCCGGCATTTGAAATGGGCTAGTTTTAGCCCTGCCTGTGTCCCCTTGTTGGCAAGTATGTAATCCAACCAGCTACATAGTTTCTAATCCCTATAATATAAACATTTCAGACTGTATGGTCCATTCCTCCACCTCCTGTCATTCAAGTACTCAATGAGCCAACAATAGTGAGAGGTTGCCGATGATTGATAGATGCACAAATGGTGGTTGACATGGATTTTGTATTGTAAGGCTGCTAGCTAAATGTTCCTCCATTATTTCCTCCTCTCGTTGTTCCGCTTTGTTCTGGCAAGGACCAGGTATTGATTAAGAGGTTGCTAAGCAACAGGCTTAGTTGCCACAGAAGCGTGCATGTAGAATAGAAAGCCAGATGTAATGTACTGCTGTGTTACAGTATGGCTTTCTGTCAGCTGCCTCTGCGAAGCTTTTCAACATAACGTTGCAATCCTTGAGGCCTTTAGAATTTTCTCAGGGCCGCAGAACCGAGTGTATGCAGAACAGAGAGTATGCAGAACAGAGAGTATGCAGAACAGAGTATGCAGAACAGAGAGTATGCAGAACAGAGAGTATGCAGAATAGAGAGTATGCATTTGAATAAACTGTTGTGTACAAGCCTAAAGAGGGCCGAACAGGAAACCTAACAGGCGAAAAATACTTCCAGAACCAGGGGCTTCTCACTTTATATTTCTGTAACTAAACTTGCAGTATGTGTTTATAATATATCACATCGCTTGAAAGAGTCAACGTTGACCACTAGCACTGACAAAGACTCAGCTGTTCGTTACTCCACTCCTGAAACAGACCTTCACAAGAACCACAGCAGACCTTTACAACCACTGACAAGTCGAGATGTAGTCCAGAATCAGTCAAGAATCTAAAACGTGGAAATGCAATGATGTTTGCGTAGTTTGTGAGAAATTGATGAATATCGATTGTCCTGTTGCGTTGTTTATTAGAATTCCCAGTTGCGTAGGAGCTTCACGCTCGACCGTTGGCACTGTGCACTGCTCCACGGCTGGATCCTGCGCCGACAGTTGTAGGTGTTCTTATTGAATATGTCTGGCTTTGCTTTGTGGTTTAATTCTGAAAGAGTGACTCATGAATCATTGTGGTTTGAAGAGGAATATCTCTTGACTCTTGACTGGATACCTCTTGTAGCTGGATGATGCTAACGCATGCTTTCAGGACTACATTTGACTTAATTCACAGGGATTCAGCAGACCCACAAGATGAGTGGTGGGCATTCATCAGCGTTCAGCCGCTCCTCTCGCTTCGCTGCACGTTGTGCAGTAATTGCTGTGTGGTCGGGCGGTTTCCACGGCTGACGTCCCTGAGAAGTCTTGGTGGTTAGTTGGAGTTAAGGCGGTGGGCTGCCAACTTCATCCAATGGGAGACTTTTAAAATTCCTGCTGTGTGAGAGCTCGAGCCTCTCGGGCATCCTCCCCGTCAGAGCAGTTTGAAGCCGTCGGCTCACTCCTGTTGCACTGCTCTCTCCCTCTCTCTCGCTCACTCACTCACTCACATAACCAGAAATTGCAGGCGAAAAATTCCATTCTCAAAATACGAGTATCGTAGATATAGTGTTTGAAACTCATATCTAGCTTTGAAGATTTATAACAATTTGTGCAATTTTTTTAATGACAATTATTGATGAGAACAAATTAAAGAGTCAATCTTGAAGGCTCTTTATATACAATATTCAGAGCATTACTATAGCAGCAAGCAGCGAATTACTTTGAAGAGTTCTAGTCATCTACCTGAGCAGAGAATGAAGGGGCTCTCCCTGTTACCTGCTGGCTCAGTGGAGGTCATCTATATTGTCTTAATATTCAGTTTATCATCTTTTTTGGATTACACCTCTACTATCCATTACTAACTAAACCTTTTATAAACTCTATTATTGCATTTTAGTGTAAAGCATCTTGGTGTATGACATGTGTTCACACCACAAATGTCACCTGTCTCCTTCATCACTGACGTATAGGAAATATGTTATTGTTTTTTTCAATATCCAGAGAAAATAACAGTCTATTAAAATTGGGCAGTTTATTGTGTTGCTGTGCTCTCACTACAGAAATAATGTGTTATATTTGACCAGAAACCAATGGTCTACATGTGGGGATTCACATTTATTGTTTGCACCCCACAGGTTCCACAAAAAAAGAAAAGCAGATCTCACATTTGCTTTGCCTCGTACTCTCAAAGACGCAGGGGGCTGAACTAGTGACTCAAGGCCTCCTTTTCTTCTCAGAGATGCATCTTTTCTTCGCTGTTGCCCAAGGTGAAAATAGAAAGTGAGCCAGCTATTGTTTTTGCAAGAGAAATGTCATCTTCGTTCTGTTTACTGGTTTGCCTCTTGAAGCGAAGGTCTGTCCATAGTCCCCCTGCTGTGCTCCCACACAAGAGACACATGAAACACAGAATAATGATGGAGGGCTAAAGTGTGATGTTCTGTCGCCAGTCTATGCAGTGTGAGCTCCTGTCAGTAGGTTGGTGAAAGACGGAAAAGGTCGTAGAAGAGAACATTGTAAGAAGATACGGGGGAAGAAGCCATAAAGGGTATTTTCTTTGAGGTTGACACATGCCTCTGTGTCTGCAGAGCACATTGTGTTGAATGTAGTCCGTAAACGAGGCGAGAGCGAAGAAGGCTATGGACCATGGTCAAATGTAGGGCTGCGACGGATCACACCATGCAGAGTTTCGATGCAGAAGATAAGTGAGCAAATCTAAATTGTTCATGTTTTAATTTTTTTTGCCATTAATACAAATTGCTGCTCTCAGAAAAGCCAGATCTGTTGATACAGATCTAGTTTTGTCATAGCAGCTGGTCTAGATTAAGAATATTCTGGTTTATAATCAACTGTTTCACCACTCGGCAAATGTTGTGATTTTAATTCAGCTTGTTATTTTCCTCCCATCGCTATTCCATTTAAAACGAGGAGTCCAATTTACTTTTTAGAGGCAGATCACAGAGTGCCTTTGTAGGGAGTCACGCACACTGACGCGTCAAAATAATTATACTATTGTGCGACCAGGGCATGCGCAGGCTGCATTAAATGCATAATGATGCATAATAATAGCCATAGAGTGTTGTCCACATCTGATATGATGGCAGTTCCTCCACACAGGTCACGCAGTACATATGTTTGTATTGCTTCAATGTGGGCAAAAAAATCATTTTGTGTTGTGTGGGTGGATTTAACCCAACAGTAACACAACTTGCTTCACTCGGCCTTAAAACTAAATAAGCTGCTCGCCCACCGTTGGCCTGTCCGTCAGTGCAGAGTTGCTGCTTCGCATTGTCCAGATGAGACCCGAGCTTAATGTGTTGCGCTCCGATTGTCGAGCCCCAGCACTCCCCCATGGAGCAGCGATGCCTTGAAGGAAGGCACACTGGATGTGTGTGTATATATATATATATATATATATATATATATATATATATATATATATATATATCTCTGAGTTCCAGACTCATGGGTCCATAAAACAACAAACACAAATACAACAACAATATATAAAATACAATACGAGGACACCAGTCCAACCATTGCAGCCAAAAGATCACCACTGTATGTCGGGCTCTGCAGACTTTAGGCGTGAGACCGACGGCAGCCTCCAGTTAGTCATGATTCAGGTTTGACACACTTTTTAAAAAGGGAAAATGCTCAACTTTTTCACAAATGTAAATGAGTCATATATATCCTTTTTTTTAAGACACATATTTAACGTTAGTGTGCAGATAATTACTCACACTTCGTAAATGTTGTCTCGCATCTACGTGTTTCTGTCCAATTACTACTTGGCGTGTGTTTGGTCACATCAACCAGTTGGAGGGCTGTTGGGTAAATGTTTGCTTTATTTATAAACAACCCACCCACTCCCTCACACTACTCCACTTTGCAGGGTGACTGTACCCTGTGGCCCATTAAGTGCAGTGCATACAGCGGGTGACACATGGCGGCTTCATTGTTCGGCCACAGACGCAGTAGCTAACCAGTACTCCTCCACGTACTGTGGCAAAGTACAGCGTGTCCAGGTTCTCTGTGTAGGGCAGGTACAAAGAGACCGCACACCACCACATCTCAGAGGACATTATCCTGTTGGTTTCCAGTACACGTTCATAGTCGAGCCAGCCATCTGGAGCACAGGCACGTTTAAGAGGAATAAAAACAAGAGTTACACCCCCTGGATGCCATGTTTCCACGCATTATAGTGACGATCCTCTCAGACATCTGTATCAGTGACGGAAAGCATTGGTAGAAACCAATACGTCGTTCATATTCTCTGTTCAAATATTGGTATTGGTTTTAATGACTATTTACACAGATGCACACACACCTACACACACACACACACACACACACACACACACACACACACACACACACACACACACACACACCTACACACACACACACACACGGAAACAAGAAGGTAACTGGACTTGGAACAAGGAGATGTACAGTATCTTACTTCACTGGCAGAATGCTTTTAGTCTTTAGAGCTGAATTTAAAACCAAAGATTTGAGTATAAATAGTGTTTTTTACACTGAAGTACAGTTTATAGGGAAACTGTTTGAAAATAAATGAAAGCGATTGGCTTTAAAACATCAGCCGTAATCTAAAGATCTAAAAATGTATCGATGCGTGAGATACGATTCTTTATATTAACCGTTTTGTTGAGCCCACCCCTGCCTCAGCTCTCTTTTTGTAACGGAATAATGGTTTGCTTCTGCCTCTTTTGTCTGTGCTGAGTGGAAGTGAAAGGGGTCGGGCCTTCCCCCCTCCTCCTCTTCATCAGCCTGTCTCTTTCTCCCAATCCTCAACCTCCCATTGCTGCTCTTTATGGATTTGAAAGATGCAAATCTGAGGTATGTTAGTGATTTTTCCGGCAGAGCGGCTTCACACATGTAAGGCGGCGGGGTGTGTGTGTGTGTGTGTGTTCGCCTGGCAACGGGTGAAAGGACTGAGATGAGACGGTTGATAGTAGTGTGGTTTGAGCTTCTCTCACTGCTGGTATCTCCTTTCCTCCTGCCGGCACCTCCTGCCTCCCTCATCATCCCAAGCTTCCCTTTGATCAGGCGTGGATCGCTTTGACCCGGCGGCTAATAAGTAAAGCAGTCATCGTCGTAAAAAATGTATGAAGCTGATCTGCAATTAAAAATAAAAAATAAAAAAAAAGGTTGGATGTTGTTGACATTAAAGTATCAGCGCCGAGGTGACATCTGAGCAGCACAGGTCTGACGGCTTTATCTCCTCTTGCACGGTTATGTGTCCATTGTATGTTTTGTTGTCCGTTTGTGAGGAGTTGGAAGGGGAAGAGATTCGCCTGATGTCAGAGGTTGATGTGGGTGTATGAGTCATAACGGGGGTGGCGGCGGCTGGTCTTACAGTTTGAAGACGGTGCCTGCCGGAGCAGATGGTTTCCGTCTCCATGGAGGGGGGAGCGCAGCGTTCAGGGAGAGATGCTGTTCATTTAAAAACGTCTGATTGTCGGTGTGCTCGGTAATTCTAAGGCGTTCAAGGCAGCGCGGCATCGTTGCAGCTCCAAGCAGAGCTAAGAGGCATTTTAACTGGTTTTGTACAAAAGGCCTTTCCACAAGAATTCACTCTGGAGGTGATGAATGTTTTTCATTGTTTGGAGCTTTTCAATTTAAACATTTCCACTCCCACAAGTTTCCATAAATGGATCATGACGTATCCCCGCTTCACGATGTTTGGACAGAAATCAGCAAGACTGGTTCTGCATTTGCTTTGGCACCGGCAGCGTTGGGCTCTGCCAAGCCAGCCTTTTCTCCCCAAACACGTCCGTAACACACTAGCGTTAGCTTTTTTTTCTGCCCCAGTATAATCGACCTGTTGACTTCTAATGTGTGGTAGAGCAACCTTATTATTCAGTTTTCACTGAAGGCCTTCACTCAAATGTAGCTTACATTCACTCGTTGGCATTATTGTCTCCTCCAGAGAAATACCAGATGTAAATAATTAGATATTAAATTATTTCTCGAGGGGCTGTATTTCACTGGTTATTTAAAGGGACACTCATCATATTCAAGCATGAACTCCAGTTGACCGTGATAATTTCATTCGGGCTGTTTCGGTTTCATAATTGTGCGTTTAAACTGGGGCCCGTTTTTGACAGGTGTTGGCGTTTTCCAGGCTTGGGAAGTCTATTCAAAGATGCAATGGAGTTCCATTATGGGACATGTAGGATACATTTGCGGAGCTTGAGTCATAGATGGAGACTAATATGAAGGATATATTAGTCTCTACTGCATCAATTTTAGAGTTGAAACCAAGTGGAGACCAAGACCAGACCAGTGTGAATCCCACGCTGCATGGCACGCTTCAGATAAAATGGATAAAGAAAACCATAGGCAGTCCTTAAATTGATCTGAAAGATCCACATTCCCATAAAAACACCTTTTTGGCTGCATACTGTATAAGTGTGTACAATAAATGTCTTTATAACTTAATTGAAGGGCGTTGCACAATGCGTGGGAATTTACTTTATTTTAAATGAGCAATCGAGGTAGTTATGTGAACACAATAACACATGTATCATACTATCCATTTGCAATGTATTTAGACTTTAGACCAAGCCAAGATCTTCAAAATGCGTCGGATTCCGAGATGAGTGATCTTTAGACTGATCTCGAGTACAAGCCTGTTATGGTTTTGGCCTGTTATTGTTTTTATTCATGATTACTAGTCTACAATCTTTCCTTTTACTTGATAACATTTAAACGTCAATCATTTTAAGTCGGAGTGGTGTGGAAATACTTGAGAAAGTTAACTTTGCCCCCATTTTGTTCATATTAACTAGTTAATTGAGGTTGTCATAAGCTCAGGGCATCGCTGTATCACCTGAAAGAGGGAGGGACTCCTGAGATTTAACAGATATAATTGTGTTTCTGTTGTGATGTGAATAAGACATCCAACTCATCAGGTTTTTTTAAGCGTATTACGTGGTTTATTTATACAAAAAGACATGAAAACTTCAAAAATACAAATCATATTGTTCCAGTAAGTCGACTCATATTTAGCCGTTAATAACTTTAGGAAATACTTGTGTTAACTATGGAGCTATTGAAGGTGGAAAAGTAAACATTACCTAGAAAAATAGTATATAACTACTAAGCTTGATGATGACTCACATCAGGGTGTGATGTCGAGAGATACGAAGAGGTTCTCCTCGAGGGAGAAGAGCAGGATTCATCTCAGACTGACCTACTTACAAAATACCAAATATCTTTACTGGGAAGGTTTGAAGGGGCTTCTCAGGTTGTCGCCAGCCAGTACAACAACATGTTATTACAGCAGAATGTGAGCGCAGAGCTTTTTTGATTAAACTGCTAACTTACAATGTGTTCATCATTGTATGATGACATTGTGCGTTTCTAGTACTTTTTCAACAAATCCCAAAAAAACTTTACGACAGGTTAAAAAAATAGTTTCACCCATCTCCTCTGGTTACTTGAAGTCTGTTGCACCTCTGATCACATTCTGATGACCCTCAGTATCACCGCTGGGCGCCGTCAGCTCTGTTGACACGGCGATGTCGAGATGCACCGGCCACACCCAGAGGCCACTTCACTGCAGCAAAGTGAGAACTTCAGCTGCTGAGTTTTGAACCACTTGTGTGACTATCTATTTTAATTGTTTCTTGTAGTGCGAAGAGGCAGAATTGCAGAATTATTTGTAACATACACATTTTAAACATGTTATACCAATTATACATCTCATAAACTAAAGGCTACATTAAGTGTGTTGCGTCTACTGAAATATTTGTATTACACTCTCTACATGTTATGAATTTTTGTTGATTCTAAATTGACATGTATATTTTTCAATTTTATAAAAGCCATTGGGAATATCTGTCTCTGCTTTCCATACTACCTCTAGGGGGACACCAGATATCACATTGTATAATCCTTCACATTATGTCCATAATTAGCTATTTTTTAAAGCCTTTTTTAAATGAAAAACATTTCATACTTTGATTTGGGATTTTTTGGAAGTCGTGAAAGTGCTAAAATGTATGAATTTGTTTCTTTTAAGGCTGCTTTATTTATTTGTAGGTTTCTGTCATGGAAAATTCTCCACCAGGCGTTGATCTATTTTAAAGCCACTTTCAGACTGAATTATTTAATGTGGGACATGAGCGGATATCTTCACTCGGGGAGCAGCAACCCGGGAGCATGACATCCTCCACTGCTCTGACAACACGTGTGTACCAACAAAGAATCGGCTGCTCATCGCGTGCATGTTGCTGTCCCTGTGATTATTGGATGTTCTGCACACTTTGTAGATTGTTCCGGACATGTAAAGCAGTTCATCGCATGAAGAGGTGTGTTAAAGGCGTAATTACATGCACAGAAAATGTTCCAGTTTTTTTACAGCTGAAGGTGTGAGCCAGTCGAGGTCGTCTCTCCCAATCGTTTATTTTATTTTATTTTGTTATCATATTCTGGAAATGTATCACAAATAATACTTTTGCCTGCCTCATTGTTGAACAGTAACACAGTGTACAGACTGTAATTTCATCTGAGGATTTAAAGCTCATTATTCTAACCTTGGATGCAATAAAAATCGACCGACATCAGAAAGGTCCTGGGACGATGGCAGAGTGTTCGTCTGATGTTTGATGCCAAGTAACTTTCTAACACTTACTATTATTAGAAGAGGCATTTTACAGGCTTCTGACACCGAGCCATAACTCAAGCAGTAAATGGTACACAGACTTTTGCAGATACACTTACCAACAGTTTCAGTGTCACGTTTATTTGTAAAATAGTCACATTGAAAAGAAATAGGCATGGTCGTGGCACTAACTGCACAGAGGCTCACAGCACTACCAAACACACCGTTTACTGAGTGCACATGCATCATGCGAGAGTCAAAGCCCTTACGGTCGTCACAGTTCTCTGCACTTGAACGCCTCTTGTCCGCATGAGCTGAGAAGCGGTTTGTGTTGCTCCAGTGTCATTTTGGATGCGATGTTTGTTATTCCACCTAAAAACAAACTTGATGCACTGTGGGTTATTTTTCTCCCCAGCTCTGAATAGGCTAAACTAAACACAAGCTATTAAACCAACTAAACACAGCAGCGCACACATTGTATAGCTACACAGACGCGCACAGACTGTAGTAAAAAGCTGAATGGCACAACGGTGCACATCACGGCTGCTTTTGACGAAGCAGCAGAAGCAGTTCTTGACTCCACTGGTGAAGCCGTCGATGTTCAGCCTCTCGGTTCGATTCCTCCGTCTTCTCCGTAGAAAGATTCACTGTTGGCTTATCTTCCCTATCACACAGGTGTACTTCATCATGTCCTGTCAAATGCTGTTTAGATATTATAAATATTAAGTTGATCTGGATCTGAATCCTATGAATACATGCTTCTAAAGCGGTGTCAAGTTTGATAATCCACCCCCTGTTACCCCAAACTTATCCCATCCTGTGTTTGTAAGCCGGCATTGTGCCGTAAAGATATAAACGCTCTCCTGCGAGACTATCCCAATCCACCTGTTCTCCTCCCACCCGATGACACATCACAGCTCGGCACACGTTACAAGACCTTCAAGCCAATACTTTACGTTAGCGAGGCGGGTATGTAATCAGGCGCTGCTCTCTTCCCCTCTCCGCCTCCCTCATCTCTCCTCCGTCGGTTTTCCTTTGTCCTACTTGACAAAGTGCAGAGCCTCGGCCGCCACCACGGAGCCTTTGCTGCTGTCGAGGCTGGTGACCAGCTTGAAGCCCGATTTCAGCGCCAGCATCACGGTCTCTAGCTTCAGGCAGTCGAGCGTGCACAAGAACGTGCTGTCCTCCTTCAGGACGAGCCGCGAGCCCGGCTCCGACTTGATGAAGTGTCGGAACTGGATCACGTTGGACGACACCACGAATTCTTCGGGAAAGCCGTCCAGGCGGCTCTTGGAGATCTGCACCAGCCGCCCTTTGACCTTGTCGATGAAGCTGCCGTCGCTGCAGTACACCTTGAGGCCCTGCGACCTCTCGTGGCTGTCCGTCATCTCCAAGAAGGCGGGCTCCCGCTGGGCCGCCCTCTGACTTTCCCAGTCGACGACGGCTTCCACCAGTTCGCTCAGGCGGTAAAAATCGGCCTCCCGTCGCAGGAGCCCCGCCTCCCGGAAGTCGTCGGGCAGCTGGAGCTCTCCGGTCCGGAGGTAGTTGAGCACATGGCGGAACGATGGGCCGTCTCTATCGATGAACGGGTTGCCCATGGAGTCGCTGTGCTGGACCGGCTTCTTACCGTTGGCCAGCTCTTCCAGAAAAGAGCCCTGTTGCTTGACGAGCGTGGTCCGATGGGCGGTGTACAGGAATCCCCCCACATTGATGGTGATGGTGCCAGAAGAGGGCTTCTTGAAGCTCTTGCTGGGCTGCAGCAGGTCCGGGTTGATGTGCCTCAGTTCACTTTCCATCCTTCTGAGGTTCCATTCCATTCTCCAGTCGCCCTCTCCAGCCTCGACCGCGCCGCCTCGGAGCCGGTGGTCGTCTGCAGCACGAAAACGAGTGTGTGTTTTTTCCGCCCGTCTCTTTTGGATCTGCCTGTGTGAGTCCGTCCTGCTGCTGGGGAAATGAGAAGGTGTTGTCAGCTGTCGTATAGTGGGAGTGGATGTGTGATGGTGGATGGGCGAGTGCGGTCTGGCAGCGGAGCTACAGTGAACTGGGAGCTGAAAACAGACTGTCTCTATGTGCTGCTCGGCGTCCCTCCTCTCTCTCTCTCTCTCTCTCTCTCTCTCGCTCTCGCTCGCTCGCTCGCTGTGCAGGCAGCGTCACATTCAGGGAAGAGAGAGGGCTATGCGCGCGAACAGAGTACGCAATCCAAGGGCTCTTGTTTTTTTACTCGCTTTCCTCGATTATTGTTTATAAAAAGGTGTGGCGCTGTAGCGCACACACACTTCCTTCGCCAGATGGAGGGGGGTTGCTTCCATCATTTGTGTGGTGTGAAATTGTCTTGGCTTGTTTGAGTCTGAATGTGGAACTCCTTTTGCAGCCTAATCCATCCGCGCGCTACGTGTGAACGGGGATCTGTTTGAAAAGAAGTCCTTTTCTAACTCGGGGCTTTGCTGGTGTGCGTTTTCCATTTCCTCTCTGATTATGACGGAGAAGAAGGCTGCGCCTTATGTAAATGAAAGCAACAGGGAATGCATTTATTTATGCGTATCCTGTTTTCTTTCTTGCAAGGTGACGTGTGTGTGTGTGTGTGTATTGCTCTCTCCCTCCCTCTCCTGACTTTGGGGTTCTGTGAAAAAAAATGGACCAATTACAGTCAATGGTGGTCATGGAGGAACGGTTATGAATTGGCTCCTGTTTTAGTCTCCTTTACAATCTGTACACATAGAACATCTCTGTCCCAGGACCAACTCCCCAAAAAATTGAGAAAAACCTTTCCCAGGTAAGAAAAGAGAAGAAACCTTCAGGAGAGAAACCAAGGAGGATCCCTCTCCAGGATGGACAGAAGCAAGAGATGTCATGTGGACAGTTACAACACATTTAATGAGTATGATCCAGATTTCCACAATCTATGAAACGGAAGGAGAAAGAGAGAGAGAGAGAGAGGGCGGGGGGCAGCAGCAGCAGGAGGCTGGATGCAGGAAGCAGGGGAAGGACCCAGGACCAACTTCAGGCCCAGCCAGGTCCAGTGGACCCTGTTGGACGTGAAGTCACGAGGACTCCGTGGAGGAAGTAGTTAGTGATGTAAGTGTGAGTGTTTGGTCATTAGGTTGTATGGTGCGAACAGATCGGTCACAGTCTACATCCAGGACATTGTAAAACCTTACACCCCAGCCTGTTGGCTCAGCTTCGGCCAATCGGCTTGTAGCTCAGTCTCTGCGAGCTGACCGCTCAGTAAAGACACAACCGTCTACTGTCCCGGCTCCTCGGTGGTGGGACAAGCTCCCCGTTGACATCGGCGCCGCAGAAAGTCTCTACAATCTACATCTTCCAACAGAAACTAAAAACACATATTTTCCGACTTATTGTAAGTGTCAGTTAAATGAAATCTATGTAATGAATACATAGCCTGGCTACTTCTGCTCCACTAATACCAAATGTACTATTCTGGCACTATAATACGATACATTAAAAAACTTCGGGAAAGGATTTGAAAATTATATAAAACTAATTTTAAATGCACTCTAATGTTCTGCCTATGCTGGATTCTGACGCCAACAGCAATTCTGTTTAATTCAATTTAAAAATGTAATAAAGAATATTTCAGTCCACATGGTTTTATATTAAAAATGTTTTACATCAGGGTGCACAGGAGTCTAATAATTCCAAAATACGTGACGGCGTCGTGGCTGCGCGGCAGCAGAGCCGGTGGGTTTGAAGGAATGTTTATTGACAAACTTCTCGTTTATTCACATTTGACTGAAGATGACTTTGATGTACTGCACATTGCAGACAACAGTAGTATGACACTGAGATGGTTGATTTGATTACTTTTTCATTACAATTTATTTTTATTAAATCATTTATAAATTGTGTGGTCTACAAACCATTAATACATTGTGACAGTTTTTCTCACTCCAAGGCAGTGTCTTCAAATGTTGTGTTATCTCTTAAAACCCCAAAGATATTCAATGTATTAATGTAAAGACCAAAGAATTAGAAAATACTCACATTCGAGATACTGGAGAGAATCTTTGCTCTTGAAATGATTATCTCAATGCTTCCTAAATAAAGTAGATGTAGAAATTAAGGTTTCTGTTGCATGCCTCTGTTTATTTAGCAACACAAATGAAAAAGACAATTTATATTTCTTGGGGGCCCATATCTGATACTAAAATACAATTCAAGAAAAACGGCAATTATTAATAATGGTACAGTAGGTTTCAACAACCCGTGTGTTAATTATACATATGATCATGTTGTAAAAAATACACTTTGTCTCTGCAATGCACCCAAATAAGGCCACTGCCCTTGATAGGAGTCCACATAAGAGACATCATTGGCAATTAAATTAGCTTACGGTCCAAAGAAATGTGATCGACAGCTAGGATGAGTATCATTTCAATCCAACATTTTATGTGAGCAGTTTGATATGTTTTGACCCAGATCTCTTGGATTCATGTATCTGTGCTTGTCTGTGTGCAAGAGCATGACACAACTTTTTTAAACGTTTTTAATTTGAGGGATCACACGATGGAAATCATTTTGGTTCATTTACCCAACAAACTAATTTAAATTAAAGGGAGGGAACTTTGTTCATTGGAACTTCTCATGAACAGAAACTGTAAACAAAAGGTGTTTTTCATTTATGCAACAGGTTGTTAACTAGCTACACCTCATAATTAGATGGAAATAGAAATGCGTCCCAGAGGAATTGACTGAAGATTCAGTTGAACTGTAACATTTAATTGAAACCCAGCGGTTTGCAGAAATACTGCTGTGTCTATGTTTATCTGGGGGAGGATCCCAGAGTGACGGCTCACTCTCTGCTGCGATATTCTAATCATAAGTGATTAGAGTCATCATCATCGACAACACGCAATTGGAATTGCAAACGAGGCCAAGATGCAGCAGAGAGGATTGTGGGAGGTTTGACCTGCTTTTCTCCCTTCTGTTCACTAAAACTGTCTCATTGAGGACGATCGTCATCTTCAAAGTCAGTGAGAATCTGTTTGCCACAGCTGTTGTGGCTCTCTATTAAAACCGACAGCTCAAGATGTTCAAATTTAAATTCAAAAATGTCTGTGAATAAGGTGTAAGGTGGCGTCACGGACTACTGTGAAGCTGGCATGGCAACCACTTAAAACAGGGTCTTATGTGAGATCAGATCTGTCAAGCGCTTGCTTTATACATTAGAGAAGTCTCGCTATTGTGTGTGTGAGTGTGACATAGGCTTTAATGATGAGCGCTTGATATTAACACATGAAATCTCTAGTGGCCTCCAATCATAAAGGAAATGAAACTAGAAGAGGGGTAAAGGATAAACACTTTATTAAAATGAAACATCAGCGCATGGAACAATCGGTCATTGAAGCGTGACGCCGAGGAAGTCCGACATTTTGCCAGAGGTAAATTACAGTGACAAGTTGTTTTCAAGTATTAAATCCACCCCATCCGCACCCTCCAACACAGATTGTCCAATCGCAGCTTGGCAACCGTAACTAAGCGCAGCAGGTTTTTCAAGCTTTATTTTCTCCATCTGAAAGCAGCATGTGGCTGCAGCCAAAATGATGAATTGCAATCGTCTGATGGTCGCTCCATCATCTGGGTCCTGGCCCAGAGGAAAATCCAGAATAGCTCAGTGACAAATATATATATATATATTAAGGGTTGCACGGTGTTCAGATACTAAAAGGGTACATTCAAAACGATACAGGTTTTGCATATTTTTTTTATCGATTCCTCAGTAAAATAGCGTGCGGTCAGGGCGCACTGACTGCTCCACTGCCTGACGCGTTGACTGCAGGGGGCGGGGCTGCCCAGCGCTCACACACTAATGCTGCGTTCACAGCGAAAGCGTTTGCTGGAAGCAACAGTCATACAGACGGGGAACGTGTGAGCCTACGGGTGATCTTATGTAACACGAGGCCTTAGATGTTCCAACGTTTTGTGGGATTTTTACAACAAGTATTAAGCAGAAATAGTGGTCATTTCTTCCATGGTGGATGGAGGAAATAATAACTGTTTCCACGGAGTAGCCGTTGCTTCGCTCACAGCTCTGATCGCTGGGAAGACGGCATGGCGTCCGACCGTTCTCGGCTTTTTGTAAAAAGAAAAGATGCCAGAAGTGGAATCTGGAAATACTTTGGCTACATTGCAGACAGCGAAGCCAATCACCTTGTAAATGAGTCTTTTGAACCATTCTTTGAGAGATGTTTAATTTAAATGTGTTGACATTATAACTGGGTCTTAATGATGTGTTATAGTTGCATATAATAGTTTTTCTCTGAGTTTATGTATTATTTATGTCAGTGTCTTAAAATGGAGATGATTTTCTCCCTACAGTTTATTCCAGTGAGTGCACTAAAGTTGGAGGTTTGCCTGAAGCCATTTCCGTGTCATGGCTTTCTTGCTACCAGCCAAAAATCTCATACATTATTAAGAAAAAGGCAAATTTGACATACAACCCATGATTATTCAACCACTTTTAAATGCATGGAAAAATAACATATCGTCAATATTTCAGAGAACTAAGACACATCTCCTTTTTAATGGAGCGATCACATCTTGGTACAGGAGACCGCCTGGCAGTTCACTTCCTGTCAGACAGCCACCAAGACTCAGATCTGAGATTGGAGTGTGTTGTTTTCGAGAAGCAAATAAATGGTGCAAACAAGTATTATAGGAGAGTGATCTCGGAGCGGAGAGCGCCAGGGTCACAGGAACAGCCTGAGGCAAAGTAACCAAAGCAGCTTCTGCCATTCGTCAGATCTTGTGTTTGTGTTAGAATATTTATTTTTGTGGACACTGAACAAAGCCTACGGTCAGTCGACCTTCCAGAGAAAAGAAAAGCAAGAACTGTTATGCTGCAACAGTTTCACAGCACTGCAGATCAGATGAAGGTCTCTGACCAACATGCTTGTATGTATTGCTCCAGCCTTGTGTAATATGTCGGTTTGTGTGTTGAAGGTGTTCATCCAGGGAAGGTGATGCTGGAGGGAGGCCTGGTGGGCGGCCGACTGTTTGTTGTGTTTAACATTAGCGAGGTCAGAGCTCTGAGAAAAGGGTCTTAGAGCAGATGGAAGTAAGAGATGAGCATGAGGGGGATGGACGAGTGACCTCCTCACCCTCTCACCGGTCTCTCCTCCTACTGTCTTCGCTCAACCCTTTTTCTCTTCTCAACCTTTCTCAACCTCTTCTTTACTTTAAGAATGAGCGTAGTACAATTTAGTGCCTGGCCCATTTCTTAAATATAGTAAATACTGTAATATTTGTATTATTATTCAGAAATAAGTCACCCTAATCCTGAGCCTGATTTCACTATCATCATGGCATAGTTTAATAAGATTCTTTACATATTCCGTTGGATTTAGTGACTGCTTTCACTGAAACGTTGGAGCTTAACGGAGAGAATATGTCGGTCATCAGTCGGCGTCAGATTAAAGAACAACTTTAATATTTAAAATTAAAATCATTATTTATAACCATGTCAATGTCTTGACTATATTTTCTATTAATTTTGCAATTAATTTGATAAATAAAAGTGAGTTTTCATGGAAAACACAAGATTGTCTTGGTGACCCCAAACTTTTGAACGGTAGTGTAAGTTCATGTCTCGTATGTCTCCACCCGTCTCAAGGGAGCCCTCTGTGCAACACTTTGGGGCCGTTCACCAGATTTGAACTTGGAGGCAGAGGTTTGTTCTGAAAGAGCAACACGTGATGTCCACTGGATGAATGTGGTGAACGTTCAGCTCTGTGGTGGAATCCAGAAACTAGCAACCAATGTGTTGATGTCCTCAAAGGTCTTTTCTCTTTCTGGGTCTCTTTTTGGGTCTCTTTTTGGTTCTTTTTTGGGGTCTCTTTCTGGGTCTCTTGGGTCTCTTTTTGGGTCTCTTTTCGGGTTTCTTCTCGGGTCTCTTTGGGTCCCTTTGGGTCTCTTTGGGTTTCTTCTTGAGTCTCTTTCGGTCTCTTCTCGATCTCTTCTCTCGGGTCTTTGGTCTCTTTTTGCACAAACAGCATCTGCTGTGTAAAATTCACTTGGATGGCCTCGCAGCGCGTGTGATCATTCAACAGAATAAGGTAGTGAAAATGTGAAACCAATAGTTAGGCAGATTTGGGGCAGTATGCTTATTCGCTTTGTTGGTTGGTTTGCTGGTTGCCTGGCAACCTTAGAGTGACAGCAGAACACCCAGCCATTACAGCATTTTGTTCAGAACACTCTGTAAAACCAAAACCTATTGTTTACACTTACACTAAACAAACCAGATGGAGGTCGTGGGAAGTGCATTCTGTTACATGTGGACTCTGTTTCCAGTCTTTGTGCTAAACTGAGCGTCTCCAAAGCACAGACGAGTGTTTTCTCCTCCTGACTTGTGGGTGAAAAGAGTTGAATCACCATGTGGCTTTATTTAAACAGTTGTGATTTTAATGATAAGCTGTCAAATCTCAGCCTCATCTTTTCTTCATCACACAGACAAATACAATCTTCTGCAGCTCTGGATGATGCGTAGGAGAATTAGGATACTGAAGGTGTGGACCAAAGCATTGATCTAGTACTTAAGAGTTTTAGATTGAATCCAGTTTGCAGGAGTCTACTATTTATCTCGAGTGTTCCTCCCACTCGCTGAAGCCTTGAGCTCGTCCACATCCAATGTTTGTCCTTTCTCTCCTTCTATCTATAGTATGTTTGTCTTCCCATGGTTACATGTATTTCCATCAGTGTCCCTCCGGATCCTTGAGAGAAGAAACGGGAAGAGTTGAGGGAAACTGCACATTTCTTCACGGCCTTGATGCAATCAAATGGGCTGTTTGACCATGACTACTGCACAGCAGGGTGCCAGTGGACACATGTTTCTTGTGTGTGTGTGTGGGTGTTTTTCGACGCGTTTCTGGCAAGTGCTCTTGCCAATAATTGCACATAATTGCATCCATTTGTGGAAAAGGCAAAGATGAACATTAGTGAGACATGTGACGCGCACTGCAAAGCATTTGTCACCTCGGGATTCTAGACGGATTCTTGAAGGAATGTTTCGTGACACGTGATGTCAGGTGGCATGTGATGGTTACTATGGTGACCGTGGGACCTGGATTTGTTCAGCTTTAGTTAACACTGAATACATTGAGGCATTTATTAAAGATGAAGCTGGCAATACTCAGTTGCGCGCACAAAACGCACAAAAAACAACAACAACAACGCTGAATCGATCCGTCTGTCACGTATTGCCTCGGCAGCCGACGCCTCATGAATTATTTGTTATTCCTCCGTGCCGCAGAGATCTGCCGTCCAAAAACTCAAAACAGAAAGGAGGCACACTGTTGCACTGCCTTTGATTTTCCTTCATTATGCTCTGTGGTTGTTTTGGTGTCAATACCACATTCCCCATACCGCTGTAAATAAAGCACACCAATTATTTTCCATTCCTATTTTTTTCAAAGGATGCCTAGAATCTACAGTGCTCAGTTGTTTTAGCAATTTATGGAGTCTGAAAAAAAAGAAGATCCACAAAAGGAGATTGAAAGTTCAAATGTTTTGTGAGAAAGGATGGTGGTTTGGCTCGTTGATCGGATGAGTTGACGATCTTTGCTCTTAACAGTTTACCAGTCGGTATGTTATGTATATTTCTAGTGGCGTTTACCATCAATTTAATTAAAATACACAGAGCAATGAACCAGATTGGCCACTCAATCCTTAATTCTGGTAAAAAGAGCGACAAGGCGTCCCAATACATGATCAATAATCTGACTGACTGTATAAGCACAACTTTAATAAATAGAGACATACCTAATGAATTAATAAAAAAACCTCTTTGCTACTAGTCCAGATGGTTGTCGTGCATCCAGTGTCTCAGCAGGGAAGTACCCCAACATGGTGTGACAAACATGGTTTGTCACGTAGGAGGACCTCAACCCTCGCTGCGTTCACACCGTTTACTCGCGTGAGTTTACTCGCTTGACCATTTGTGGCTTTTCGCGTGATGCGCTTCACTCGCGCTTTAGAGGGTGGCTTGTCTCCATAAAAACGCTTATCATTTCCTTCATCCGCCACGGAAGAACTAACCACTAGTTCTGCTTTATACTTCGTGAGGACATCCCACAAACGCCAGAACATCGAACGCCCCGGTGTCTGGGTCCATGACATCACCCGTAGGCTCACACGGCTCGGTGACGCTCACCGACTACGTATGAATGGCGTCCTCTCCCAGCGCCATGAGAGCAGCAGCAGGCAGATTCACCAACGGCGTCATCAGATCCCTGATGTTGCTTCAGATGGCGCTAGAGAGGGAAAGGCGTGTTTTCCGTGTATCATGTATCCATCTCTAATAGTTTAGGAAGCCCCTCACAGCTCACCTGGACCTTTCTTATGTGTTTATTATCAAGGCAACCATTTGCTGAACTCCACCGCTCCCTGTTGATTTTCTGTCTTTGCCCTTCAGGGTTTCTCTCTCTGATGGTTTTATTAACTGGTGGTTTTGAAATGTTTTGTTTCTTAGACCTTTTTATGCATCCAGATAAAAACAATGCCAAAATCATGCAACAATGCACAGTAGACCGAGCTGCTGCCAACGTAACACCAACGCTCACCAACTGGACTCATTACTCTGAATGGAGCGAAGCACACGAGATATCCAATGTCATTGAAAAAGTTTCAGGGTCGGACAGATGAATATTTGAAGAAAGGACCTTATGAAAGAACGCCTTGAAAAATAAATGAAAATGCCTGTTTATGAAAGACTTACTGGCAGTGCTACAATACATATTTAGATGCTTCACTGAAGTAAAAGTACCAATACCACAAAGTCCTGCATTTAAAATTGTACTTGAGTAAAAGTGAATCAATGTTATCGGCTAATAATGTACTTAAAGTTTCAATTCATTATCCTGGAGAATGACGTAAATGAAGATAACCTGAGGGAGATTGTTTGTGAACTGCTAATACCTCGACATTTTAAATGAGACAAAGAGCCTCAACCAGACGGACACCTCTGGTTTCGTCCATAGCAACGTATTGTATTATGTACCATCTATAAACTTCACTACTTTTAATTCAAATAGTTACCCATAACTATCAGGATTTTTTAAATTTCCCCATTGGGAAAAATAAAGGAATATCATTTATCTGTCAAATATATGTAGTCAAGTGGAAGTGCAAAATTAGCATGAAATGTAAATACTCAAGTAGCTCAACAATGTACAGTACTTATAAAGTAAATGTACTTCCAATTACTTTCCACTGACTGGACCAGAATACTTAAAATATCAGTATTCTAATTATTTGTTTAACTCAAAACACTAAATTCATTGACGTGTGGTTCGTGTTTGTACTTTTTAGAGGCAGCAATGACACAAATTACAGCTGCAAGTATTTTTGAGGCTGCTCTTGCCAGCTGTCCACAGCTGTTCCTTGCAGATGTTCTGCTGCGGCAGGTTGGATGGCGACGCGTTGGTGGATTGCACAGATTTGTTTGTCGTCCCAGTCTGAATCTGAATGTGTCGACGGGGTATGAGAAGCTGCTGAGCGTTTGGTGAACGGCCCCAAAGTGTTGCACAGAGGGCTCCCTTGAGACGGGTGGAGACATACGAGACATGAACTTACACTACCGTTCAAAAGTTTGGGGTCACCAAGACAATCTTGTGTTTTCCATGAAAACTCACACTTTTATTTATCAAATTAATTGCAAAATTAATAGAAAATATAGTCAAGACATTGACATGGTTATAAATAATGATTTTTATTGTAAATATTAATGTTGTTCTTCAAACTTGTCGCTCAAAGGAAGGCCAGTTTTATTGCTTCTCTCACCAGCATAACTGTTTTCAGATGCGCTCGCATAAAGTTTTTTTTAAGGGTTTTCTACCCCTCCGTTAGTCTTCTAATAATAATACATAACATTTCTATTGCGCTTTTCATAGTACTCAAAGGCGATTGTAAGGCGATAACACAATGTACCATCAGAACACTGGAGATGGGCCTCTAAACACCTCTGTACAGACTTCATTACACACCAGAGAATAGTCATTTACCACACTAACTATGTAGAGAGAGGATTTATGATTAATTTAATGTTATCTTCATTGAAAAAAAAATGAAAAATAAGGACAACTCTTAGTGACCCCAAACTTTTGAACGGTAGTGTATATTTACTGAGAATCAAGTGAATACAGTCTGACTTGGCATTCAGATGAGTCTGAGAATGTTTAAGACACGTTGGAATTGGCTTGCTTCTCTCACTGCTTACCAATCACTTTGTTCATGCACTCTGGCTCTTCTTCTTCGTTTTGTTTAAGATCAAAGATTTGCCAAAATAATAAATGTTTTAATAGTAAATAATCATCCTCTGGACTTTAGTGCACACGTGTGTCTTTCTTCTGTATCATATTGGATGGATAGATTTCCATGTCCTCACTGTATAACTCAGTGCATGGTATCATACAACCATCCTGTCATGATGAAGGCATGTTGATAACCTTTGTGTTAAATGACCTTAAACCATGTGCTTTGGCTGATGTGAGGCGCTCATTTTTGTTTTGCTTGTCAGGTACTTCTATATTATCATGTGCCAGTTGGGATGTATAGCTACTATATCTTTATGAATATCCTATACATCCTTCCCAAACAGTTGGATTTTGCCAGATGTATTTCCTATGTTGTCTATTATTTGTGCAAAACACCCTAATAATATTTAAAAAATGTTTTTCCCCAACAAACCAAGTGTGAGTGAAGCTGGAGCAGTGAGTCCTATCTGTGTTGCAGACGGACTCAGTCTGGAGGGGATGGTGGTGCACAGAGCTGAGTGCAGGCCGGTCGTCAACGACGACTACATGAGGCTGAAGAAGTGAGTTCACTTTTTCAATTGTTCAGCTTGGAAAGGCTTTATGATTGAGTTAGAATAATGGGATGTAGCAGAGGAAATGATCAATTATTGTGGTGTTATACGGATGATATGGCTGCTAGGGTCTTCAGCCGCTGTTCCCGTGTCACGAGCGCACCACGACGACGTATACGTCGAACGCCGCAGCATTTCCATCGCGTCGTTTCAGCCCCGGACCACACGATCGGTTCAAGTGCGTCAACTAAACTCTTGAGTCCACTCTGCCTGGTGAAATGGTTTCTGTCTCCTCTTCATCAGAATCCGTTATTCCAGCTAGTTGGTGCATGTTATTGCTATAGCAACCACATCACTGGCAGATGCACTCCCACAATACAGCCCAAAGCAAACCCAACACGGCTTCCTTCAGTGTTTGAATGTCTGTGTCCGCCGTGAATTAGTTAGAGAAATTACAGGAACGCTGATGTGAAACGAAGGTTTCCCTTCTGACCGCCGCTCACTTATCTGAGATCTGAGATCAAGAGATGGACGGCTCTGCCGATCACCTGAGGGGGGGGGCAGGGGCAGGGCGGTGCTGCTGCGGCGGTGCTGTGGGGAGTCCAGACTGAACCTGGACGTGTCAAATTGTTTTTCATTTCTGACTCGACAAGGAACATTTTCACTTTTCACTTCAGTTTTTAAATCTCCCGTTTGTGTGGCAGCTGACAAATAATCATGGCAGGGTATGCAGGACATCGGGTTGTCATGGTTGCATGTGAGTGTGCTTATGTGTGTGTGTGTGCGTGTGTGTGTGTGTTTTTTTACATTTAGATATGTTACATTTGTTTTTCTTCCAGATTGTCACTATAATTGATATGTTTTATTCATGTTATCTGTTTTGATTGAGCCTTAAAGGGGAGATAGCCCTCATCTACTTAGCTAAAAGAGAAATTACTAATAGAAGTAAGTGGAGATGAGGAATAGTCCCTAATGCTCCAACATGCTTTACCAACGTCTTCATTAGCACATGGTTGATGATAAGTTCATGAATGGCAGCTGCGGTGTGTATAATATTCGTTCCAAGCTCATAAAGGTGTCAGTTTGTGTGGCCGTCAGTTTAAATGAAATGTGTTTCATGACCAGTGGAGATGAACAAGGACCACATGGAAAGCAGCTGCCATCACGTATTTGTGGAGTTTATCCTCAGGGTGCTGACAGTCGAGACCTCGCCTACAGGCACATCAACGAGATCAAGTTAGAGCACGGAAAACACAAAGCAAACTTTATCTCTTGTCTCTGTCATCTCTCTTGTCTTGTCTCTCCTCTCTCTTGTCCCTGTCATCTCTCTTGTCTTGTCTCTCCTCTCTCTTGTCCCTGTCATCTCTCTTGTCTTGTCTCTCCTCTCTCCTCTCTCTTGTCCCTGTCATCTCTCTTGTCTTGTCTCTCCTCTCTCTTGTCCCTGTCATCTCTCTTGTCTTGTCTCTCCTCTCTCTTGTCCCTGTCATCTCTCTTGTCTTGTCTCTCCTCTCTCTTGTCCCTGTCATCTCTCTTGTCTTGTCTCTCCTCTCTCTTGTCCCTGTCATCTCTCTTGCCTCCTCTCTCTCCTCTCTCTCTCTCTCCTCTCGTCATCTCTCAGGCTGCAGCTGAAAGAGTCCACGAAGCCTCAGCGTTTGTCACAGCAGCTGGAGAAAGCGGTCACGACCATCTTCAAGCCTGTGGCCAACCACGACTTCAATGTGAGAACTAATAACAGCGTGTGCGTGTGTGTGTGTGTGTGTGTGTGTGTGTGTCTCCAAACCGCTTATCCTTCTTTTGAGTCACAGGGCGATTCGGGCAATGTAGAGGTCTATTAACCTGCATGTATTTGAACTGTGAGTGGAAGCCGGAGAACCTGGAGGGAACCCACGCTGCTACGAGGAGAACATGCAAACTCCACACAGAAGGACCGCCCTGACCGGGAATTGAACCCGCGGCCCTCTTGCTGAGGCGACAGTGCTAGCAGCGCAGCTCTGATCCACATGTAGTGATGTTAACTGAAGATGAAAGTAGTCACTAGTTGTCGTCTCTCGTTGCTCTGGAGATGGCCTCTTAAGTCTAAGAGAAGGTAACCGTGGTGATGTCGGGGGGGAGTCCCACAGGAGGCTACTGGATTATGGGAGATGTAGTCTCCAGTGTTTTGGGGGCCTCGACCTTTAGTTGAGGGTAAAAAGTAATATCTCGTTTTCTGCTGCTTCAGTTTTTATTGTTTTTTTCCCTTGTTTCATTCAACCTAATTAAAGTGAATAACATGTATGAACTGGTTGAAATAAGAACGTGTGTGCTCTCAGATGGAGCACGAGAAGAAGAAGAAGACAGACGGGAAGATGGTGAGAGCTGAGCGGCAGATCGTGTTGGACATGCTCTTCTCCGCCTTTGAGAAGCACCAGTACTACAACATTAAGGACCTAGTGGACATCACCAAACAACCTGTTGTGAGCAACACACACACACACACACACACACACACACACACACACACACACACATAGAACACAGCGTGAAAAAAAACAACACTACACCTGCCCACTACCCCCCTTGTTTTGTTAAATTTTAAAAAATCGCCCACAGCATGACATTCATGGTTGTTCACACTATTTTTTGCAGATGAAATTTGGGCCAACGTGTGTATGCGTACACACACACAGAAATAATCAATACAGCTCGCAGAACATGGCAATGTGTAGGTGCCGATGAGACCTCGAGGTCCTCCTCGCCCTCTGATTGCATCTGATTGCATAACCGTCCTCTGAGTAGGAGTCAAACGCCGCAATACACTTCACACCACCCCTTTCGCCTTAAGCACTTGGCTAACACGCAAATTAACTGAACTAAAGAAACCGAAATGCCCATTCTGAAAATCAAGTGCAGTGGCAGGTCCCTCCTAGCTCACCGGGGACACCCAGTGGTCGTTGGGGAGAACAGCATCTCACATGGCGCCACTGAGGCTCCTCCCACTGCTCCTCCTCAGTGGTGGGCATTAGGTCTGTGGTGCTGTCACTACAGA
Organism: Liparis tanakae; assembly: GCA_036178185.1. Taxonomy (NCBI): domain Eukaryota; kingdom Metazoa; phylum Chordata; class Actinopteri; order Perciformes; family Liparidae; genus Liparis; species Liparis tanakae. The sequence goes on from CM070107.1 coordinate 16,743,663, forward strand.
AATAAAAAGTCGAAGTAGATTGAAATGAGCAGCGATGCAGCGCACAAGCAGAGTTGCAGTGAAACCACCATTTAGTCTCAGGAGAGTGTAACTTATTCACGCTAGTCCGAGTTGGCGAGATTTATGGGGAAGTCTTAATTGTGGTGGTTGCATCCTGTTTCCTTCTGAACAGAGAAAAGGAAGAAAGATGGAAACGATTAATGGATTCTCTACTGTAAAAGAAACGATGCCAAAGTGTAGAAATACTCAATAATGCAATGAGTAAAAGTTTATGCAAGTATTAACTTGAAAATATACTGAAAGCTTAACATTATTAATTGTGCCAAATTGCCTATATTTGAATAATGTATAATTATATCATTGTTAAATATAACATTCAGATTTTCTAAATGAGAATTGGTCATACATGCAGTGTTTCTCATGAGCTGGCAGCCGCGATGTGAGCGAGGCAGGAAGTACGGCGTGCGGCTGAAGGCCTCCACGTCACGGCCTGCAGAGCCGACCTGGCCAGGTGCAAGTTGTTTGACCGTCACATCGGTCAACGTTTCCCACCTGGAGCCTCCGCCTCATCCGGATACGAGCCGAGGGGCCAAAGCTCCGTGGCTCTGGCTCATCGTGCCGGCTGCGGTGCCTTTAGTGTGTGAAGTTCTCGACACCGTACGGCAACAGTATTCATGTCTAAGAAAAGTCACAAAAACATTCACATATAGTACGTCAATAAAAATGGCAAGAAAGTCAGATAGTATGTCTTAAAATATTCATATTAAATAAGTATAATATGATCAAATATGTTTACAAAAATCACAGTACAGAACCTCATTAAAATATTCATGCTACAGTAGGTTATTAATAAATCATGACAAAATGCACATTAGTAAGTCATAAAGTCATGCCATTAAAATGTCCCTCAGAAGTAAAAGTATACAATGTCATAAAGTCAGAGTATATTATGTCTTTTCTTTTTTAAGTCAAAGTATAATATAGTCAAAAATCATAAAATGTCAGCATAATACCTCATGACAAACATGTGATATGTTAAATCCAAACTATAAACAAACATGCCACACGCGTCAGTCGCCTCAATGTGAGGTCGGAGCGGCCATCTCCTCCTGTTGCTCCAGACCTACCTGAAGGAGATCGTGAGGGAGATCGGGGTGTACAACAGCAAAGGGGACCACAAGAGCACCTGGGAGCTGAAGCCAGAGTACCGGCACTACAAGTCCCCTGAGGAAGAGGAGATGCAAACCACCTGATCTCAGCCTCTTCCTCCCGGCATGTCACATGGTAAAGAACAAAGGGGACTCTCTGGTTTTGTTTTGTGACTCCCTGTATATAATGTCATAATGTCAAGCAGCTTATATGTATATGATGATTCTTAGTTTACATTGTCATCGGGTGGAAGTATCTGCGACGCACAGAACGTCAACGTCAATAAACATGTTGTTCACGCTGTCGCATTTCAATCATTGTTTTGAGACAAACACATGAAGAATATCTTAAATGCTTCAGAGTGTTTAAAAGACTTCATCTGGGATTTGATGACTAATGTTCGTCTTTAAATAAAGATCAAGATTGAGACGCTTTGCTGTGATTTAAAATGCAAACGCTGCGTCACACACCGACGATGAACTAGAGCAAGAAAGCCCTCTTCATGTTTGACTTCAGATAGTTTTCCCTTTCCTCCTTATGACTCGACCTGTTATGAGATGAAGGCGTCTCCCCCACCAGTACATGTCAACAGCAGTAATTAAACTAAAGTACAAATTAATTGGCAAAATAACTGGGAACTCATTTGACCTTTTCTAGTAACTGTGGACAATATTTAACTATTTACAACAAATTAAACAGGAAAGACTTATTTTTCAATATACATACAAACCTCAAATGCATGTCCTTCACCCTTGTTCCACCTCAATCAGAATAAACAATGTTGGCTTCATAGATGGTAAAACAAAGAAAATAACTTGTACATTAACCCTCGGTGCAAGAACATACTTTTCTTTATAATATATATCCCCCAAATGAAGTTTACGCTGTGGCTCTTAATCTCAAATCAAAATTGACAGATGAGATTTGCTACAAATTGGAACTTAATCAAATGAACAAAACCTTTCAGAGCAGCTGGTTTTCTTACCCCCACAGAACCAGAACATTCTGTAACGACTCAGCAAGGCCAAAAATGGAGTGGACTGACGGAGCGTACAGGAATCTCATGTTAGCGGGCATCATGTGGATGTGAGATCACTTCAGAACCAGTTGGCTCTCATCTACTCAAAGTGGGCAGGTCCATCTGTCACACTGGATTCCTCCAGTCTGTCTAAGGTAGTCATGTCTTTAATACCTTACTAAAAATAAGCAGCCACCTCCTAATTAAAGGGCCTTTTTCTGGCAACTTCAAACCTGTGGTAATATGAAACAGATCAACCAAAATTCAATTATATAACCACAGGCAAGTGCAAAATTATGGCGTACAACATCCCATTAAAAAAAAAAAGCTATTTTTTATTCTGAAAAAAAGCCTTCGACTGAGTTTGCACATTTAGCTTTTTATGTCATTTATGGACGATGCCACTGCATGCATGATATGGAAAATATATATAGGCACAATGTTTGTGCCAAGTCAAGATTTACTTGTAACATTTATAAAAAAAAAAAAGATACCAAGTGCATTGTGGTGGTAGTAGACTTTATTTTCAAATTAAACCAGACATATTTTCATGAAAGATAGAATCGTATTTAATGCAACCATGATCAGATGGTAGGTTTCACGGGGTAGCTTGGCTAAAATAGTACGCAGGCAGACTTTGAAAGAAATGTTTTTTTCACAGGTCCACTCCATCTGCCTTTTAAATCACAAAAACTGGACCAATCCTGGGATGAAAATCAAAACACCTCAAAAGTCAAGAAGAAGTTAAAAACTATTCAGTGACCATTCGTGTTTGAGTCACCCAGGCTGACCACAAGAAATTGTAAAAGTGTTTTTCTCCAGGCATGATGTGAAATGGTGATCCTCCAGTCCATTCTTGGGGCCATTTAAAATGAAGCAGCCAATTGAAAAGCAGATGTCATTCCAGGTATTTACTGCAAGAGAAGAAAACACTTCAATTAACACAAAGCATTTTTTTTAACAGGGCAAAGTAACTTTCTTTGCACAAAAAAAAAAATGCGAAGATCTTTTTGCGAAGATCACTACATATTCTCTGCGTCTCTCTGCAATCAACGCAAGCCGGACAGTTTACCAACTCGCCAACCCCAAAAGAAAACCTTGGATCTACACGATTCACTCGATTTTAAAAAGGCGAATTTCGCTGAAAGGTGACAAGTTTGCAGGTCTGACTACAGTTGCATGTTACAGCCCATCAGCTGTATTAGTATGTAGAAACAAACTGAAGCACATTTGTTGCATTCTCAATAAGATTAGGAACGTGGGTGCAAAACCGTTTCCAGTGTAATTTACATTTTTCTACAGCTGCATATCAATAAAACAAAATAACATTACTTCATGAGACTTGTGTGTACTTACGCATTTCTCGACAATGAGACCATCTTTAAAGAAAAGCATGAATGGTGTAATTCCGTCCTCGCGGTAGTCCAGCAGCGCCATCATGCCTTCTGGGTGCATGTTCTCTCCCATGTAAAACTGCAGGGAGACGAGGACAGACGGGAAGGTAAGTGATCGTGAGCTCTGCAGTCGAGAGACGAGTCATAGTCCGGCTGTTTAACACCGTCACATTACCTGGTAGTTGGTAATGTTATTGACGATCTTCTTTGCTTCCTTTTGGACTTCTTCCATGAAGGTTGCCACTCTCTCTGGATTGGTCTTCTCCAGGTTGTCCCTAACGCTGCACATGCAAACAAAACGACATGTTAAAGAACAGCCCACTTCGGTCCAACAGGTTACGCCAATCCAAGACCCTCTCCTAATCCTGGGCCAGACATCTAACACTCTGGAATAGCAGCAGTAGTGGTGCAGAGTGAAATTGCCGTGACGGACTCAACACCCGGCCTGCACCGTCAAACTATGTTAAACTGTGCCAACCCCAGAAATGTTTTTCACTTTCGCTCTTTGGACACCTTGCCAGTCTTATAGGATTTTTAATTGCATACAATTTCACCAATTCTGCTCCAATCTGAACACGTTAATGGTTCAGCTGTATAAAATAAATTCTGCATACATATACACAGTAAAAACTATACTTATCGGTGCTTCTCTCGCCTTTGCACCATCAGCACAGATACTCACGCTTTAACGTATTTCTTGAAGTAGGGTAGATACAGCTTCTTGGTAAAGCCCGTCTCTCGCAGCGAGTGGTTGAGGACGATGTCGACTCCAGAGACGGAGCTCGCGTCAGCACCCTCGGCCGCTTCTTCAGCAGACGCGTTGGCCCCGATCAGCGAGTCGTCAAAGCCCTCCGACCTGGTGACCAGCTAGACACACGGAGGAGCGGCTGGTTAATCACACGGTAGTTATATATGCATTAGCTGCCCGCTCAGAAGACTAGAAACTTGGCCTATCACCCTAAAGCAAAACACTTGTTTGTAGCTTCAGATTACATTAATGTGTAGCCCAAAGTGTGAACAATAATTTGGACTAGTTTAGCATCCTAAAAAATGGTTTTACATATGCTTAACACACTTCTTTGACCATACGCAGTTATTAAATGCACTTTGTGGCAAGTCACGTTGTTGCATTACCGCAACTTTTCGTGAGAGTTCCCTCACAATATTGCGTGGTGCAACGCTTCCTCTGGACTCATGAGCAGATGTGTAAATGATGGTTCTTGTAGCCGCACCCAGAGAATATATGAATATTTGTGCTGTGAGTCTAGAGAGCAGGAGGGTATAGAAAGAGGAATTTAACTAAAGCTGCTTTATCAGCAAACTGGTGGCCTTTGTTGACTCAATAGGTGTCAATAGCTTTGTAAATAGGTCTTAAAAGTTCAAACAATACTGCTTTTAACAGTGCCAACGGACACGTGTCCAGGTCATCGTGGCCTCGCATGAACCCGGCCATGTGGACCCCCCCTTTAATCGGACCACTGATCACATTAACTCACCTTCCCTTCGACTTCATAGAAGATGCCATTCTCTGACTCCTTCATCTTGAAGCTGTCCGAGAACATCTCGTCGTCTGTGGGAGGAAAACATGCGTCATACTTTTAACACAAAGCACATTTCCGGGGTGAATGCCTCATCATCAGTTACGGGCTCACGGTCCTCTGGGGGGACTAACAGGCGATACGCCTCCATTTTGGGCTTTAACGTCAATTAATGTCACGCGGGCTGTAGCGGCCTCGTGGTGACGCCGGAGGACATTTCAATAGTTGGCCGTAGTAAGGCGGCGAGCCGCCGACAGGCCTCGCCCGTCGTCACTGTATAACGTTACGCTAAAACCCCAAACCACCGAATCACATGTCCACTAAAAGCTGCCCGGTACCGAACTAGAGACACACGGTAGTAACACGTCTTCACTTTTGGCAGAATCACTGGCAATATCTTTGATTCACGGGAAAAAGTAAAAGCTCACAGACAATACCGGTTAGCACGAGTCAACTAGCTCCCGGTGGCTAGCCGGGGCGATTTTCTTTTCGATTAAGTTACGAGACTCACGACACAAATAAATGCCGTAACTGAACAATATAGAAGGAACCCGAAAGGTGTGCTTACTAAACACGACTACTTACTCGAGATAATGCACCGGTAGATGATCATTTTGGGACTTCGGCGGTAGATCTTTCAGACACGAAGCGCAGGCCTGCCGCCCAAACAGCACCGGAGAGGGAAAAGAGCGAGGAGACCGCGAGGCTCGGAATTTACGTCCTGCTGACGTCACCGTGGGTCGGTTTCTTCTACTTTTCGCACTTTACTGCCACTTTGACGTAGTGGCCGAACGTGGTACTGCAGCCACGTATCAATGAATACGTCCCAATTGTTACTGTTTATATATGATTTTATATATATATATATATATATATATATATATATATATATACAAATATATATATATATATATACGTGTGTGTATATATATGTATATATACATGTGTGTATATGTGTATATATATACATACACATATATATACATATATATATGTGTGTGTATATATATATATGTGTGTGTATATATATATATATATATAAACATTTATTATTTCATTGTGGCTTCTTAAGTAACAAAGTGCATCTCTTCTACTTTTTACAAGATGCAAGTCCAAATCCCTGCCAGACATTCAGTGTGTAATTTTGTTTATTTGAATTGAATTTGGGATTTTTCTTCAGATGTCTTTTTCATTTCATTTTCATTATCTATGAAATATATTTCCTAACAAAAAAACCTAAACATTTAATTCTGTTGGTGAAGTAAAGAATCTCATTTCATCCTGTGGTCTACAGATCAAATGTATTGAGGCTCCAAACACTATATACACTATACACTTTATAATCTACCAGTGTATAATTTAAACTCAGGTTTTAAAATGCGTCAAATTTTATTTTATTTTTTATTAACTTTTATTAATTTAAGCAGATAAAGGACCGTTGAAGCAGCCACAGGACATGCTTAAACAAACACAGAAGCCGCAGTTGAGAGCTTGAAATCCAAATCAACAGTGACCATGAATGCATCCCGTGTATTTGGACAAACACGAGTAAATATTTTAAGCAGCCATTCATTACATATAAAGCAACTTTATTTCTCAGCAAATTATTTAAACTTTGTGATTATCTTTAACTATAATAGATTGCCTTTGTAAAAACCAAACCAGCCGTAATATGGTCAGAGCATCATACAGGGCAACGCAGACGACTCAAGTTCATCTGCACATCGTGAAACTTACACAAAAGAAAAATCACTGGGAGAGCCCAACAGTAAAAAGTAGTTACAAACCAGTAGGTGCATTTAATAACAACCTCACCTTTCATTATAGTTAAGACTTCCTCAAAAAGGGAAACATTACCAAAGGAGCTTATGAAGAGGACCAGCACATTTATTGAGCACATGCAACCAAAACATTAAAAAAGTAGCCCATGTACAATTATACACACTAAATAGACAAATGAGAATTTATTGACAGCCTGTGCAGCAGAGTAAAAGAATACCATATTTGCTCCACCCACATCCTACACCTTGTTTCCCCACATGTGATTATGTAATAGGGTAGCAACATTTATTTTTTTCCCAGGCTATCGGAGCCAAGTGTTTAAAATGAAAGGTCTTGAAGGGTCGTCCTGTAATCAGTGTTTAATTCTCAGATGCAGAATGACAATGGATTTCCGGATGCATGATGGTTAGTGCTGCACAGAAAACGTGTCATTGTTCAACTTTTATTTTAACTTCACATTCAAATCAAAGCTGTAAATCTTGAGCGTGACGTTTAAAACGCTACAGCTGTCCACATTGGCTGATGACGAGCTTCTTTGCGGGCTTGCCTCCTTTTGTGCCGAGCTCTCCCATCTGTTGCACAACATCCATGCCGTCCCGAACCCAGCCAAAGACCACATGTTTGAAGTCCAGGTGCTCGGCTTTCTTCAGGGTGATGAAGAATTGGGAGTTGTTGGTGTCGCGCCCACGATTGGCCATAGACAGAATGCCCGGGCCTGTGTGCCGAACATCAAAGTTCTCATCCTCAAACTTGCTGCCGTAGATGGACCTCCCTCCCGTGCCGTCACCGTTGGTGAAGTCACCACCCTAAAAAAAGACCAACAGGGAAGGCGTTAGTAATAGTAATAATAATAATAATAATGCACTGAAATCTGCTTTATACAGAAATCCCTGTGGGGGCTTTGCTGCCCGACCAGCACCACGCTCAACACATATGTGGGGATTCAACCCTGTAGATGGAGCAGTCATAGACATGAAATAATGCAGTTTGTTGACGTACATTATGTTTAAATGAAAACATTTTACAACAGATTTGTTCAACCATTTTTTAGCCCAAGTGCTGAACGCTTGTGCACTCAACTGAAACGCCCACCGAACCAGAACGGTCTCTGCAATCCGGACTGTCAAGTGTCACGAAGCAAACCACGGCAGATTGTATTTCTGACAGGACTAGGATACACACACTAGAGCTGCCTCACTAAATGCGGCGCTACTTGTGGTTCCTAGAGTCTTAAAAAGTCGGATGGGAGCCAGAGCCTTCAGGTATCAAGCTCCTCTTTTATGGAACCAGCTGGAGACACAGTCCCCTCATGGAGAGTAGACTGAAGACGTTCCTCTCTAATAGTGATTACAGTCTTAGGGCTGAATCAGGTCCACCTGGTCCAGCCCCTAGAGATGCTCTTCCAAGGGAAGTTTTTCCTGATCCTGGGACAGGGATGTCGTATCCATCGTACAGATTGTAAAGCCCAATATCACAAATTTGTAATATTGTGCTGCATAAAATAAATTGAAATTATGATTAACAGGTGAAAATCTGAAAATCTCACATCAAATACCATGTTACCTGCAGTTACATGATGGGGCATATTTTAAACAGCGGCCCAAACTAGCAAATCACTAGTCTAAAAATAATTGGTGGAATTTGTGTCTCCAAGTAAAGATTAAGACTATTAAAGGAATATCTAATCTAATCACTGTAGTCCCAAATATTAGTGTTAACAATTACAAAAAAATACAACGAGGCGCAAACTCTTAGACAGCGACACATCAACGCCATCGAGAAATGTAGCACTGCACACGTTTCACGTGATGATTATCAGACGGGCTCCTCACCTGACACATGAAGGCCGGTATGATCCTGTGGAAGATGGAGTCCCGGAGCCCGAAGCCCTTCTCCCCGGTGCAGAGGGCCCTGAAGTTCTCTGCCGTCTTGGGGACGATGTGGGAGAACAGCTCCACGGTGATGGTGCCCAGCGGTTGGCCATCGGCCGTCACCTCCAAGAACACCAGGGGGTTCGTGTCTCTGGAGTGCTCCTGAACTCTGGACATCTGCGGCAAGGAGGCGCACGACTCGTCGCCTTCGGTTTGGCCGGTGCGGCTCTGACACTCGCAGAATGTCTTCTTGAAGGATTCGGTTATTTCAGGCGTTTTGAACTTGGCCGCCAGCTGCTCCACTACACCGTCGCCCTCTTGAAAAACCGAGGGAGAGACAGGAGACCATCAGCAAGAGGACAGCTGCCCAGCATCAACACACATCGGTCCTCTTCCAGCGATGAGCTGGTGTGACACACACACACACACACCAATAGGTTCCTCTGAGTCTGACCGCTGTGACTTTATGAGATGCTCTCGTGTGTGAATCACACGTTGACTTCAGCCACTGAGTGACCCCTTTGACATTATTCAACTGCTGAAAACAAGTTGTCAAGAAAGCAACATTACGGAACCGGCACGTGCAACTACTTAACGTACCTTGGGTTGTGTGTTCACGGGGTCAACATACCATAAACATAAACTTCCATTTGAACATTAATAGGATCCTAAACATAACTTGGCCCTTTCAGTAGCCTATGGTAAGCAGTTGGAGGTGCCTACCAGTTATTTCCTAGCTACAGGAAAATAGGAGACTGTTAAGATATTTTCCTCAACTAAGAGCCGACAATGGCAGCAGACGTCGACTGGCGTGTACCTGAGTAGTCGGTGGCCGTCCAGAGGAGTGCGTTGGCCGAGGCGTTCATGGGTTTGAGCTCCATGGCTTGTGTGATCGTGTGGTTGGCGCAAACCCTCAGCACCTGCTCTCGCCTCATCAGGACTCGGTAGAAGCGTTTGGTCGGGTGGAAGAGGATCTTGAGGTCGCCGACGCCGCGCTCCTTCCACTGGCCGAGGCCCCGGTCCCATCGGTACAGCTTGGCACGCTCCTTGAACAGAATCTCCTCATCCTCTTCTCCAGATTTTGTCTCCACCTGAGACACAGCATTACACAAATATGTACATAACTCACTAAACTTAATAGAAACCCCTCCCCCAGCATTCTGCATTAAAGAGGTACCTCTGGTAGTGACACAATGGGCTCAAAGTGAATGTCCCCACTATTAGACGGGTCCTCTTCGTCACTGCCCTGCTCACCGCCGGCTCTCGGTGCGCCCCCAAACACTATTGCTCCAGCATTAGCCCACGAAAAGCTGGAGTCTTCAAGAAGAGAGAAGAAATAAATATGTGGTGAAATAGAATTTTGTTGACATGTGTATCATCATGCTAAGACAGTCAGTGTCAAAAGAACATCTTAAGAAAATGTCAACGATCAAACAAACCTTGATTTCCAAACGCAAAGGCATCTGTGGTTTGGGCCAAATCAGCAAAAGAGGAGCCGCCGAGCGACTTGAAGCCAAAGTTGGGATCCAAGGAGTCTGTGGAGGAGCAACAAAGCCGTCATGAGATAGTTTCTGGGATTCCTTTGTTGTCTGCAGGATTCCAGCAGAAAGTGTGTTGGACACAAAAATATCAAATAGACACATTCAAAATCTTACTTCAGTAAAAGTATTGGTATATCGGTAATCTTCTTAAATGTATTCAATTAATAAAAAGACATAATGTGTCCATCTGTTCATCTTTGTGTACATATTATTCCAGCGTTCAGACTAAACTACTACGGTTAGCAGTAAATCAATGACTACAAATATGCAACCAGGAGACATAACATCACTAATTATCGTCTTGTGAGGATGGTTGTCACACATTTCTTGCATCAGTGCTCACCCACAAACAGTCTGACGTCTGTAGTAATGAACACCGAGGGCTCTGTACCTTCACCAGCTGTGACTGAAGTCCCAGTGTTGGCCTCTGGTTCTGGGCTCTTCTTGGTCGACAGGTCAATGGGAGCGCTGCTGCCAGGAGCTTCACTCAGAGTCTCGGTCGGCTGGTCTGAGGTCTGATTCTCCGGTGTCGTCGTGGCGTCTGCAGCGTCTGCAGCATCTGCAGCGTCTGTAGCGCCTGCAGCGTCTGCAGCGTCTGCAACATCTGCAGCGTCTGTAGCGCCTGCAGCGTCTGCAGCGTCTGCAGCGTCTGCAGCATCTGCAGCGTCTGTAGCGCCTGCAGCGTCTGCAGCGTCTAAAGCTTCGGCGCCGCCGGCTCCAACGTCTGAAGCGTCTGCAGCATCTGAAGCGTTGGCGCCGCCGGCTGCAGCGTGTGGGCAGCCGTCGGCAGCTTCTGTGCTGCTGGACGGCGGGCCGGCTGCTGGTTCTTCTGGAGCCACAGGCGGGCTGCTGGACGCCTCTTCAGCTTCGTTTAACTGGGCACCCTGAAACAATTTACTAATTAAAACTAAAATCATCCAGATCATGTCTTGATGCTACATCAACAAATAAAACTAACCGGTTATGACAGACACACACGAGGCAACACTGTTTACCATGCAACAATTAAGGCTATTTTCTTTGGTAGCATTGCCAAAAGTTGAAACGAGATAATCTCAGGGTTCTTACACATTTTGACCGATGGATTTCCAGGACTTTTCCATGACTGTAAACCAAATTTCCATGACCAAACTGAAATCTCGGTAAAAACAAGAAAAATGGAGAACATTGTGCGTATTGAGAGCGTACGCCGGCTTATATTTTGAGCGCTTTTCTTAAAAAAAAAACAAAAACATGAATTATTTCAAACTTGGCTTAAATGATGTGAACACATTTCCATGACTTTTCCAAAATTTTTATGATTTAAGTTTTTTTCCATGAGTTTTCCAGGCCTGGAAATGACCATTTTTAAATTCCATGACTTTTCCTGGTTTTCCATGACCGTACAAACCCTGTAATCTTATAATGCATAACTTATTACACTATAACCTATTGTATTTGATGCTTCTTTGATTTGCACCGTTATCCGTGTGAACCCAGTGCCCTTCCTATGGGTTGTGTCCGTTACCAGGTCTTGCTGCGCCTTGAGAACTTCCGTCTCGAAGTCTTCGGGTTTGTCGTGGTCTGGGTCGCTGTCTGTGGTGCTCAGGCCGCAGAAGAAGGTGGGTGGCAGCAGGAGGCTTTTGGCTTTCTGCTCCTCCTCTGGCGTCCCCTTCTTTTCCCACACCACCTGGCAGTCCGGCTCTGCATGCAGGACACACACGTTTAGAGCTCAAGACGAGTGGCGGGCGGGGTTAGCGTTAGCTCTGACTCTTTCCACATACTTTGCCGTGAAGTGAAAAGTGCTTTGAAAAGATTATTTTTCCATCACAGACATGACAATAGCTGTGAAATTAATCGAACCAACGTGATATCTGACAAATATAATGGGATAATTGAGTAATAGGATACAATAGTGTGTGTGTGTGTAACAGGATACAACATACATACCATCGCCACATGCTGCAGCCTTTTTCACAGGAGGATCAAGGTAGAGCTTTCCATTCAGGGCGTTTACTGCCGACTCAAAGTCCTCATCTGAAATAAAAGAAATCCCTTAAAATATATTTTTTGCTATCAAGTAAGATATTGATCCCACAGTTCCCACTTCAATCCCAAAGATACATGGCCAATGCAAATGAGCAAGACTTTAAGACGGGTTTCCGTTTGCTTTGTTGAATTCTCTCATTGAAGCCTTCTTCAGCTTCATGATGCAGATTTACCGACATTTACACATTTAAAAAAATTACACGACAAAACAGAAACAAACTCCAAAGTAGAATATGAAAAATATTGATAATGTTGATACAAATAGTTGCATGTTTAAGTAAAATCTTGAATTTACAAATATGTATCTTATTCATGATGATGATGTGGAATGACGTGGATCAGTAATCCCGAGTTTAACGAAATTAGCTGAAGATAGATTCATAAAAAAAAATAAAAAATCTGATCTATGGAAAATACAAAATAATTAAGCAACAATAAAAAAAAGAATGAGTCCTAAGTTTAATGAAAGTTGTTGTATTCACCATATTCAATCTAACACGCCACCTTTTCTACCCTTGTTTCCTAACTTTTGACCTCACCATCAGTTTGATCGTCGCTGGCGTAGCCCGGTTCATTCTGGTAGCAGAAGAAGGTGAGCGGCAGCAGGAGTTCCTTGGCGAAAGCTGCCTGCTCAGCAGTGGGCTCCATGACGTACACAACCTCCACCTCAGAGTCCTCATCCCCCCCTGCACTGCCTCCTGCTGCCGGAGGCGGCCCTATCACAGACGGATACAAGAGAAGCAGAACAACGTAGTGAGCTGCTTGAAATAAGAGACAAACAGAGATTTTACTGCTTTAGAAATCGGAAGTGTTAGTTCCACACGAAAATCATGCGCAGCAAAGAAACAATGAATAGCATGCGTTTGATTTACAAATGAAAGACAAGTTGTACTCGGAACATTTCTGCGTGTGTCCGTTTATTTTCTTATTGGATTTGAGACTTCCTGTAGGACCCATGGTAGTATGGTTGCATTAAATACCCAAGCTCTAATTAGACAGTGCTGAGCTGCACATGACTGACAGAAACCCAGACTAAACTGGGAGCTGCGTTTCATGTTGTTGCTCGTCATCCTGCACTAAAAATGGCGCGTGTGACATGTGCACCGCTCATTCCCCTCGGAGGAATCTTCTCGGCTCACATTACAAAAGACATTCACTGAGGTCTGCTGTTGCTATGCAATCGTTGGATTTGGCTTATTGTTTCATTAAATGAGAGGCTGGAAATTTGCTCTTTGGAAGTCAGCAGAGATCAACAGCATGCATAACAAAAAAAAAAAAATGTAAGACTACAAACTAATAGGATTTCATGAAAAACAAAACATATGTTCCCATTCATTTCCATGAATGATCTAACTGCACACGACCCTGATGAACGAGCAGGTATGCTCCCTCTTCTGCGAGACAAAACTGCACCTCACTCTGGACATGCAACACGTTAGCATGAATGTTTGTTCCACTCCGTGCATCCAGGTTATTCTGTCTAGTGATGAGGGCCGGCCAGGTGACAGCCGACACGTGTTAACACACACTGCAGTGATTAGAGTACCTGGGGGCTCAAATTGGGTTGTTGATGTGCTGGTCCAAAAAGCCATTGGGTTATCTTTGAAAAGCCTAAAATCCAGCCCTAAAGGGTGATGGGTTGTTGGGCGAAGAGAAACTAATTGTGAGGCTGGTATCAGAACCATAAAACACAGCCAAATGAAGATAGATCATTTTCTGCATAGTTTTACGAAGAAGTACAACATATCTTCATATAATGAAACAACAATAGATTGAAACAAAGTATATTAATTAGCCTTATGGGGAGGTGATGAGAAATCAGGAATACAAATTCTGTTCTCGAAAATTTGGAGAAGGGTCTTGGCTGGGTCAAGATCACGCGGGAGCAACGAGATGCAGATGAAACAAGACAATGGAGTAAAACTCAAATGGACAAAAACAATTGTTATGCTCTCGCAAAAACAAAATCAGACAAACATCACACGGAGAGAGATTTTCTTTTTACCTTGCTCTGTGATCTTGAATGCAGGTGAAGCGTGGCCAGGACGTCCAGGGTCTGTGGCGGATGACGATTCCTCAGTCTCGGAGTGAAACTGAGGTGAGCCAAAGAATTTCTGAAGGCTTTGCGTGCCAAAGACAAACTTAGGGGGGGACACCACTGTCCTCGAGGGGGTGACTGGACTCAGAGAAACAGCTGCACTTGGCTCACCATCAGAGGGAAGCTCCGTACGCTCCTTTGTGGTCTCTTCCAAAACAGCGATGGCCGCCTTCCCGCACACAGGTGTTGCAGCCGGTGCAGATTCTGGAGGTCCACCGTCTTGTGGCGAGGCAACCCTGGATGTCACCTGGGTCATGAGTTCCTGTTGTTCTTGGGCAACCTTGGCCTCTTCAAAGACCTGTTTGAAGACATTTGCCGTGTCCTGCAGCTTAAATCTCACAGCCAACTGCTCAATATTCCCCTCTCCTACTTCAGAAAAGTCCAAGGCACTCCAGACCCAGGCCTTCTCTGCTCCCTTCATAGGTTCCAGCTTCATGGCTGCTGTGATTCTGTGGTTGGCACAGATCTTCAGCACCTGGTCACGCCTCATTAATAACCTCACTTGTTTGGTGTCAAAATGCTGCAAGACCTTGAGTTCTCCAATACCCCTCTCCTTCCACTGACCCAGGTCCTTGTTGTAGCGATACAGTTTGGCCCTGTGACTGAACACCACCTGTTCATTTTCCTCCCCTGTAGAAATCTCCACCAGATCAGGCAAGGGGACCACAGGTTCAAAGTACTGGCCATCCCTCTCCTCCTCCTGGCTTACATCCTGCTCGTCATCGGTACCTACTGAGGCTCTGCTCTGGTTAAGCTTGGCAGGAGACTTGGAGGGGCTGCTGCCGGGTTGGAAGCTGAAGTTAAATCCCCCTGCGGCTTCTCCAAAGCGGAAAAGGTTTTTTCTCAGGGGACTGCTGGCAAGAGGAGAGGCATAGACTGATGAGTCAGCAGTATCATCCAAGGCGTCTTCTCTGAGGTCATAGTTATCCCATTCTAAGGTGGGGCCAGTGGTTTCACCGTGAGGCTTGACTCCAAGGTTTGAAACATTGCTGGATGTTGTAACGTCACCCTGTCTCTCATCTTTGATTTTGGTTCTGTCGTCTGTCAAAAAGGATTTCAGGTCTTTTAAGCCAGACTTCATTTCCTCTGCTTTCTGAATGAGGCGTGCCGTTCTGCCCGAGTCTACAAGCTTGTGAGGCGTTTGTAGGGGAATGTCCAAGAGAAGTTTCTGACACTCTTCAAACTTCTCTTTAAACTCCTCAGCAAGCTCTGGGGTTTTAAACTTGGCAGCCAACTGTTCGAGTTTAGCATCCCCATCAGAGAAGTCATTGGCCAACCAAATCCACGCTTTGTCCGAGCCTGCCAGGGGCTTAAGATTCATGGTGGTGGTGATCCAGTGGTTGGCACACACCTTCAGAATTTGCTCTCTTCTCATCAGCACCCGTAGCCTGCCATTAGATGTGTTTTTCAGGAATTTAAGGATTCCTACACCCCGCTCTTTCCACTGACTGGTGTCCAAGTCGAATCTGAACAGCTTCAGACGCTGAGAATAGAGAACCAGTTCATCCTCCTCCCCCGTCACCAGGTCCACCCTATCAGGCATCTGGACCACTGGTTCAAACTGGATGTCATCATTTTCCTCTGTTTTATACATGTCGTTGTCTTCAAGGTCATTTCTGGCATCAGCCTTGGGGAGGATTGAAAACATCTGCTTAACATCCCCAGACAAACCTTTAACATCGGGGGCGGCCTGGCCAAACTGAAAGTCTCCGTCAGAAGACTCGGACAATTTGGCAAAACTGAACGCGGTGCTTTTCCCAGATATTAATGGATTTGGAGCTTGCTCCGCATGGGCCACCAAGGGAGCAGTTTCTTGCTCTTTGTGTTTCTCAGCGATGCTTTTCAGAAAATTGGAGGCTGACCCCGATAGAGGCATTTGATCATCAGTAGAGGGAGTTTCTTGTGCCGAGTCCTGAATACCAAATGTGAAGCCACTAGCTGCAATGGGCAGTGAGAAAGAGAAGCCTGAAGAATTTGTGGTATTAGATCCGGAAGGAGGAACATCAAACTTAAAAGAAGCAGCTGAGCTTTTCTCTTTTTTTGGACCAAACTGAAAAGTGCTGCCAGTTTCAAAAGGCATTGTAAATCCAGTCCCAGCAGCCGGCCCTGATGAAGCTTTGCTGCCAAATGAAAAGCTGAATGTGGAGGCCGAAGGAGCGGCGCTGGTTGTGCTTTTAGCATTGGGATTTGATGCTTGACAGGCCACACACTTCTCAGCAGAGACATCGTTTCTCACCAAACAACCGTCACACTCCCATTCCCCATTCTTCATGGCAAACAGCTTTGATGCGACTGCAACCCCTTCTGTTAATTTAGAATCGGGGTTGGGGGTATTACAGGCAACACAATTGGAAGCAGCGACTTCATTTCTTACTTCACAAACACTACAGTCCCATTGCCCTAGCTTCTTGCTAAACTGGGCACCAAATCCAGAGCCAAAAGCTGATATTGACGGTGCTTCTGCAGTTGGGGCCATTTGTGCTGTCGAAGTTATTTTAGGTGAAGCTTTAAGAGCCTTAGAAGAATCAGGGTTGGGGGTATTACATGCAACACAATTGGAAGCAGCGACTTCATTCCTTACTTCGCAAACACTACAGTCCCATTGCCCTAGCTTCTTGCCAAACTGGGCACCAAATCCAGAGCCAAAAGGCGATATAGACGGTGCTTCTGCAGTTGGGGCCATTTGTGCTGTTGCAGTTGTTTTAGGTGAAGCTTTAAGAGCTTTGGAAGAATCAGGATTGGGAGTATTACATGCAACACAATTGGAAGCAGCGACTTCATTCCTTACTTCGCAAACACTACAGTCCCATTGCCCTAGCTTCTTGCCAAACTGGGCACCAAAACCAGAGCCAAAAGGCGATATAGACGGTGCTTCTGCAGTTGGGGCCATTTGTGCTGTCAAAGTTATTTTAGGTGAAGCTTTAAGAGCCTTAGAAGAATCAGGATTGGGGGTATTACATGCAACACAATTGGAAGCAGCGACTTCATTCCTTACTTCGCAAACACTACAGTCCCATTGCCCTAGCTTCTTGCCAAACTGGGCACCAAATCCAGAGCCAAAAGGCGATATAGACGGTGCTTCTGCAGTTGGGGCCATTTGTGCTGTTGCAGTTGTTTTAGGTGAAGCTTTAAGAGCTTTGGAAGAATCAGGATTGGGAGTATTACATGCAACACAATTGGAAGCAGCGACTTCATTCCTTACTTCGCAAACACTACAGTCCCATTGCCCTTGCTTCTTGCCAAACTGGGCACCAAATCCAGAGCCAAAAGGCGATATAGACGGTGCTTCTGCAGTTGGGGCCATTTGTGCTGTTGCAGTTGTTTTAGGTGAAGCTTTAAGAGCTTTGGAAGAATCAGGATTGGGAGTATTACATGCAACACAATTGGAAGCAGCGACTTCATTCCTTACTTCGCAAACACTACAGTCCCATTGCCCTTGCTTCTTGCCAAACTGGGCACCAAATCCAGAGCCAAAAGGCGATATAGACGGTGCTTCTGCAGTTGGGGCAATTTTTGCTGTTGCAGTTGTTTTGGGGGAGGCTTTAAGTGCTTTGCAAGAAACACAATTGTCTGCAGAGGCCTCATTTCTTACTTCACACACGTCACAGTTCCATTGACCCTCCTTCTTGCCAAACTGAGACCCAAAACCAGAACCAAATACACTAGTTACCATGTCAGCAGGTTTTAAGGTGCTGGTGCCAAATGTAAAGGAGGAGGGCAAAGCTGCTCCAAAAGCACCAAATCCAGTCAATGTAGAGCCAGAACTAATGGGTTTTGATGCATCTGTCCCAAATTTGAAACTGAAGGGACTGGCTTTGGCTTCACCGCCAGTCTGAATGTCTGGCTTGGATAAAGAATTGGGATTGGCACTTTGACAAGCGGCACACTGCATATCTGTGGGTTTATTTCTTACACAGCACACAGTGCAGTCCCATTCCCCGTCTTTAAGGGCAAAGTGGGCTGCCAGTGATTCAGAACCTTTAGAGTTTTCCTCTCTTTTCTCTTGTGGTTTAGGATTTTTTGCAGATTTGAGAACAATCGTCAGGGCTTCCTCAAACTTCTCTTTGAAAAGTAATGCTTCTTCTGCTGTTTTGAAGCGGATGGCCAGCTGTTCAGGCTTAGGTTCTTCATCGGCATAGTCAATGGCATTCCAGACCCAGGATTTGTCAGAGCCAGCATTTGGTTTCAGTAGCATATCAGCATTAATGTAGTGGTTTGCACAGATCTTAAGGACCTGTTCCCTCCTCATCAAGAGGCGGACTTTCCCTCTGGCGCTGTGTTTTAGGATCTTAACATTACCGATGCCACGCTCCTTCCACTCCTTTGTGTCTGTGTCAAATCTATACAGCTTTGCCCTGTTGCAAAACATTTCTTCCTCCTCCTCTTCACCCGTCTTCACATCTACTTTATCAGGAAGGGGCACAATGGGCTCAAAGTGTGGACCATCTTCATCCTCCTCAACATGAGTGCTGTCATTGTCACTCTCTGCAGCTCTTTCTTCCCCTGCAGCAACCCCAAACGCTGGCTTGGCAACATCCCCAAAGGTAAATGGCTGCTCCACCTTTCCAAACTGACTTCCAGTACATGTGCTCTGTGCAGAATCAGCAAAAGAGAAGGCAGGAGCAATTCTATTTCCAAAGGTAAAGATGCCCGTTTGGCTGGGGAGTTGATCCTGGGCCAAAGGCTTCTCTGGGACAGTATCTATCTTAGAGGGAAAGTCAGATGTGAGAAGACCAAGCAGACTTTCACTGTGCTTGGCCTGGGAAGCTGGGAAGCCGAAATCTCCATCATTGGATTTAAAATTAGAGTTGAACTTGAAAGCTGCTGAAGGTGTTGAGTGGGCAACTGCCCCCGATCCAAAACTGGGCACTTTAGGGACTTCAGAGGGTGCCTGCTGGCTGAAGGAGAGCTTCCCAAAGTCCATAGGCTTCCCCTCAATGCCCTTAGGTGGCTGAACAGGGACTACAGATGGCTTGGTAAAGTAGCCAGGTTCAGGCAGGGGAGGGTTAGTGGTTTGTTGGGGTGCATTCTGTCCATAATAATCATCACTATATGGTGCAAGAAGGCTTGTGGCTGGTGATTCAAACCGAAGAGGGGCTCCAAAGACCGGTTCTTGAGGAGGGTATCCGGAGGCTGGGGCTGTCTGCAATGGAGGAGTTTGAGTGGGCTGCTGGTAGGCATACATATGCTGCTGAGGGGGCATACGGTTCATATTGTACATCGGGCCCTGTGTGAAGAGAATTACATTTAAAAGAAAATCAAAAAAAACAAACGTCATACAATATACAAGTTTATCAAACTGTAAAAACAGTAATAATTACCTTAGTGGGGGTGACATTTGCTGCCGAGCGCAGGTGATATTGAGAGTTATACGATGGAGACTGGTTGTAGTAGGCCGAGGGGGTTGTGGTGGCAACTTGGGGAAAAAAAAGATATAAATATACATGTTTATGTAAAAAACAATTTCTATAAAATATGCACTATAAATGTATTCATGCTTTGGCTCTATAAAGTGTGCTAACCTGTTAGAGGGGCACCATGGTAGGACTGGACTGGGGTAAAGGGCTCCTGTAGGCCCTCTGCCCCGTAGCTCTCTCCACAGATCTTGTGATGAGGGGAACTTGCGTTCCCTGAAGAGTTGTGTCTCAGATCATGAACCTCGTTCTGAAAAACACAGAGCTTAATGAGAACGGACCTCATCCCACTAGAAGTGGTGGGATAATTAGAATATACACATCATATACAAAGATATTTCTATGTTAATTATCGTAGACTGACTACAAATAGTTAGCAGGATGTATATGTACCTTGAGGGCTTCAACTTGCTGACAAAGCATCTGGAGGATACTTTTCTGATCCTCCACCCAATGAGGTGGTGTCTTAGGAGCAATCTGAACAAGGGAGGGAAAGAAATTAAAAATCACTTATTTGTGTTGTAGATTGATATCTGAATACCAGAAAACACTTAATATAAAGATGCTATGAAGAAATATATAAGAATCAGTAACCTGAACCTACCAGGTGTCTTTTGGAAGGAGAGATGGTGCTTTTGTTAGGAGAGGGAGAGGAAAACTTTAAGTGGGATAGTACGGAACACGTTTCTATGGGCCGGGCAGGGCTGGAGTGGGCTGGTCCTCTTCGACCCTCCTTTTCCTCCTCTTCATCCATGGCCTCCACACTGTCACCCAGCTGCTCGTTCACACCACTCAGGAGGTCCACAACTTCCTCCATGGAGACAGGCAGCTAGGACACAGGTGTGATAAGTTAGACAGCTGCAGAGTTGTTCACATTAACAAGTCAAAGTTAATGGGACTAACCTTCTCAATGTCATCTGCATTAGCATTGTAGATCTTGGACAGGTAGGTCCTGAACTTTCTCAGAAAAGTTATACACCTGTCTTGAGTCTCCTCAACTCCGTTGCTGGCCTCCTCTGATAGCCGCTGGTAGATCTGCCAAAGCAACACAGCACATTGTAGAAAACAAATATCAAAAGGCATGTACAGGTGTCAGAAACACTAACATCCCTAGTAGACTTCAGATATTGGCTGGCTTACCAGTGTGAATTTCATTAGTAAAATGTTTTCAATAATTATTGGCAATGCACTATTTCTGCTTTCAAAAGGGAACTGCTGGACAACTAGCTGCCATGAATGAGAGTAGGAAATAAACTGGTTCTTGAATCTGGAAACAAAGATCCTCTTTAATGCACATTTCTAAAAAAAACACATTCAATATAGAATTCAGATGGTGAAAGAGAAACTTAACCCAGTTATGTTGTGTAGAAGCGTATGACTTACCTGTGCCAAATGCCAGGTGGATGACATGTTATTGATGGTTTCCAAAGTCGCAATGGCCTCCTCGGTTCCACCTTCAATGTCAAGGAGAACCGAACTTGCAATCTTGGCTTCCTCTTCATGGCCCTTCACAGAAGAAATCTGAAAAGGAACATGACATGCAGACATACATCTGTAAGCCAACCTGAAATGACCTAGCGATCCAAACACCCATTGGCATCGACGGTGCATATATTTGCTGTAGCGGCCTCAGCGAGAGTCAAACCCCACACGGTAAGATCTACAAAAAAACTCCACCCAATACCACTTGTATCCAAAATGTAATATAATAAAAGAAAAACCTGCCGGTATTTACCTGAATATCTTTGGAGGGAAAGTGTATGAAGAGGGGCTCAAGTGGTTCTGGAATACTCCGTCTGTTTCTGATCCTTTCCAACAGTGGAAGTACAACTTTCCAGTAGTGGACACTACGGCCTATGTACTCCTTCTGTTCATAGTACGAGTTCACTCCATCCGCCTGGGTTGATAAGCACAAAAAGAAGTTGTTGCACATGAAGAAAAGAAGATGCCACATGAGATTGATGCAAGCCGACAACATGCACTTTGACACAGGTAGTTTCTTTAGTCATGACGGATTCTAACATGAAACCAAGGTAAACAGTCACAGCACAAGTGCCTGTCTGGCCATCTTAATCGTGTTCACATTGAACAGCTGCAGGGGAAATGACAGAAAGAAGCAGGTGGAGCAGCATGTGTGTCTGCAGTTATGTGGCATGTTGCCGAGTTATCTAAATGCTCTTTAATTTTTTTTTAAATGCACGACTGCCACTCACAACAGATCTGGCCACCGTTCAATTCGATCACATTAGTAACATTTTAAACGATGATTTGCCTTTATGCTGTTTTATGATGCTTTCATCCTGTTGCACATTTCTCAACCTGAATCATCAAATCATTATGCTAGAGATGTGTGTTTAGTACATTTTCATTTGGCACCTTGTAAAAATAGATAAAAGCAACAACATCAGTATTGGAAATATCCTGCAACTCAATCTGCTTGACAAGGAACCCCCACATGAGGTCCGGACCCAAAGATTGTAAACACATCCTTTCTGTTTTTCTAGCTGGCTACTCACAAGTGTGGAAACAGTGTGTGGAAATGTGACTGAATAAGTACCGTCTGGCTGAGAAACTGTGCCCAGTGGATGACCAGTGCTGGTTGGAGCCCGTGTTTCTCTCCAGCCCTCAGAGTGCTCAGTCCATGTTGCACAATCATCCGCAGTTTGGCCGACATGCCAGGACTACAAGGAGACATGCAGAAAACAGTGAACACTAAGACACACAATATGGAAAATAAAAACAACCACATGCTCCGTTTTGGCCCGATTGTGTCGCGTATTGGAATGATGTGATGCAGGCAGACTGGCACGCTCCGTGAAAATGTCTTGTTTGTGTCTCAACACTGATAATGTCACAAAGGTTGAAGTTTTAATAGAAACTATTGAGTTCATACGGTTTTACTCACGCTGATCGTTTGTGAATGAGGCTGTAGATGGCGTCCCACCACTCCCTCTGTTTGACGGTGGTCAAGAGGCGAAGGAGGGGAAGGGGAAGGCAGCGAGGCTCATAGAGCTGCTGCTGCTGCTGTGGGTTTACCCCGCTGCTTATTTTCGACGTCTCCTGGAGCTGAGAGTGGCTGCAGAACACCACGCCACATAAAAACACCTGGATGGAGTAACCCAGACAAGAGACGTGGAGGTTTACATTCCAGTCAAAATGGTCAAATCAGACACAGTTTAAGAGGCATTATTCATAACATTGATTCATACACTTTCGATAGTCATGCATTTAAAACATTTGTAAGTAAGCTCTCAATGTATAAGATAAAAGACCCCTTTCTTGTCCCCACACCCATTACACACAGCCAAAGAGTAACACAGCTAAGCAAATTCAGCAGTCTAAATATATCTACAAGGAGCAGGTCCAGGGGTCAAGCAAGTGCACCAACCATTCAGGCACACTATCGATTCTCGCCACAAAAGAAGCTCACCTGTGGCTTTAATTAGTTAGGCGCACTCTAAATCATTGAGTGTGGCTGAAAGTTGTCAACCGAATCTCTTGTAAAGTATGCACCGTATACATCGTTGCACATTTCAGTGGAATTAATAAATATCCCCCTCATTACACACTTTCAAACGTGCCGTTACATTTTTTCTGGGGAAGAGCTAAATATTGGATATGAACGCAGGAGTGAAGCAAATCTGTAAACTTCTCCTGCAAAGCTTCATCTTCAGCTCACATGGATTCACCTACCTCCAGGTCAAGCAGGCAGATGGACTCTGGTGCGTTGGTGTCCAGTTTGGAGGTTTCCAGAGTAAGCCTTGGAAACAGCAGGTGAAGCCAGTCCCGAAGGACTGGTCTTTGGGCCAGCAGGGTCCACTGTAGTCCCAACCAGCTCAGATGCTGCAAGTCGCCAGCATGGAGCAGGATGGCGCCTATAGAGGAGGCATCAAAGTTATTACAGCGGAGTACAGAGTGGAGCTGTGTATTGGCAAGAATCTGGTGATGCAATTCATATCATGGTAAAGGTGTTTTGATACTTTTTCCATGTAGCCAGAACAATGGGATGGCCATTTAAATGTTTTT
Organism: Liparis tanakae; assembly: GCA_036178185.1. Lineage (NCBI taxonomy): Eukaryota > Metazoa > Chordata > Actinopteri > Perciformes > Liparidae > Liparis > Liparis tanakae. The sequence continues at coordinate 16,767,522 of CM070107.1, forward strand.
TGGGCATCTTTTTCAGTTCATGTACATCCATCATCATAGCCCTACTTTTGGTGCAATTTGAGCAACTTTCTTCCACAAATCGTTGCATGTAAACAATTAATGAAAGATGTATAGCATTTTTGGAAATCAATACAGTATAGTAGGAGTTGTAGGAGTATTGCGTTATAACAGGGAACACTACTGTGCTGTCATTTTATATGATCTGAACAAAACTGGAGAAATATTTAGTCTATTTAAGTAATCAGTCAGATTATTAGTTTTGTACCAGCATCCCATTTGACGAGTTGAGAGAGCTCTGGAGCCATGGTGGTAATGGAATGAATGTCGTCATTGCCAATAAAGGAAGATCCAGTGGAGACCTGTGGTCCAAACAGGAATTTAAACAGAGACTCCTGTCCACTAGGGTTCCCAAACGCCTCCACCACCTACAGAAAGGAAAATAAAGAAACATCAGTTTATCAGCGCCGTCTGTATGATATGATATGATGTGTTTTGCACTGTTAAGAGAAAGCAATAGTGCATCTGTCATGGTTGTGATTAAATGGTATGCACCTGTAGTGTATAAATCTCTGTTCCACAAGGTTTTTTTTACGCCGTAAGCTTAAATTATTTCAATCAATGTATAGACAACCCTTCCGTAATGTACTGTTCCTTCCCGTTTAAAAAGGCTATAACCTTAAACTAAACTGAACTAGAATACATGGACAGACCTCTCTTATCAAGGTGGATGAATCAGTGCTCAGATTCAGCAGCATGTGACCGGCCTGACTCTGTCGGTCGTTGGCCAACAACTCCAGAAGTTGTGGGGCGGACTGATCTCTTTTGGTGACTTTGGCCTTTGGTCTCGGGACCTAGGGGAAGGACAAACAAAATGAAATGTATTCAAAGGTGCATGGTATTGGCTCAAAAAGAAAAGTCTGTTCAAAGAAAAGACATTTAAAGAACAGAGACCGCATAACTTTTCTTGCAAGGCAGCCGTCAAGCATTTTAAAATTCAGGTCTTATTATTCATCTTTAGGCCACAGCTTCGATAGCTTCTGAGTATATTCGTAGTGATGCAAAGAGTGCAGGACTTTAAAGACGTCAGGCAAAAGTATTTTGTTTAATAAACAACATACTGATTATAAGACAACCCATAATTTTTTTATAACGCCTGCTTTTGGTCGCATCTAAAAGCTGATTTTTGTCCAACAAGGTCTGGAGAACTACCATACTAGTGTCTTTAAAAACATATGGTTAAATATATAGTCTTAGTTTTTAAGAAATAAATAACAGACCATATAAACATGTGTGTAATAGTGTTCTACTTAACTATCTAAAAAAGAATCAACATTAACCAAAACATTGCATTTGTTATCGACTCTGGTAGCAGGCTAGCTTCATTCCTGGCACTGGGCGGGTTGGTGTGTCGGTACCTGGTATGCCAGCAGGTAGCACAGTGCAGCCAGGTCAATGACAGCCCTCCAGGTGTGTTGGTGATCCTGAGCCAGCTTCAACAGGAGTGTGGCAGCATGCAGGTAGAGGTGACCTCTCATTTCCACAAAGATCTCAGAAAGATCGTCTGCGTGGCGGCCAGCAATGCTGCTCAGCTCCTGCATAGCTTGGTCAAAACTACCCACACAAACACACAATAATTAATATCCTCTGCTTGTATGACTTCTTTGCCCCTCCACACAAACATGGAGCAGAGCAGAGGAGCGACAGGTGTAGTAAAGGAAAAGTGGTTGGTGAGTAGTGAATGACATGTCCTCGTGCCGACACATTTTTAGCAGAGTTGGACCAGAAAATATTTGGTTAAACAAATCAGTGATGCTGTTCTATAATCAGTGATTGTATTCTGTGAAGTCCTCAGCAACTAGTCTTATGGTAACTTAAGTGACAAGTATCATCATTATGTTTTAATGAAGGCTTCAACTCCTGTTATTTTTCAATACTGTTGTAGAAGACTGACATGATGGGAGTAACAGAGGACATATGTTCAACAAGTGACACATTTTCTTTTTAAATAGGTGCTATGGATCTAATTTACACTGAACTTCAGAGTGTTATATTGAAAACGGAAGTTGGTGAGGTGTTATCTGCTAGAATGAGTGTTTGGTTGGGACAAAAATGCTAAGATGCATAAAAACAACATGAATACATAATGAAACTTTGGGTTGGGGGAAATTACTCCCTAATCCAGACAGAAGACTGAAGCAGACTTTCGGGTTTGGATTTGATTGTATGTGTACAAACACCCGAGAACCTCAACATGACCTACCCTATAAGCGCATCGCGGCTCGGCTGCATGCTGCTCTCAGACAGGGTGATTCTTAGCAGGCTGCAGTGGGCCAATAGCAGCTCTTGCTGAAGACGCCGGCACGTTTTTTCATTACCAGAGATGCTGGGCTGAGCTAGATACTCCTGCACAAAAGATAATTAAAAAAAAAAAATAATTAAACAGGATAGATTTAAAGAAATTGAATACAAAAGAACACAATAGAAGCTTCCAAATATTTACACTTGTCAAATATAGTGTGCACTACTGTCTTTTCATGCTGACCTGCAGTGTGTGCACCACCACTGTGTACCAGTCCAGGCTGTGGCTCAGCATGCCCCCTTTCTCAGCAGCCAGGCAGTGCTTAATGGCTTCATCTAGCCGCCCGTCCTGACAGAACAGCTGCACCAGCTTCACGTTCACGTGAGCGTCAGCTGGCCTCGCCGTCAGCTCAGCCTGGAGGAGGTCAAACAACCGGTTCCAACCCGGCTGACCCTGACGACTCAACAGACGCTCCTGCATAGAGTGATAGTTAAAGACAAGTTAAAATAAATGGCATAAGAGGACTTCAGCAGTTTATTGATTACGGTCTTATTGGATTAGAAGAAGCTCACCTTCAGGTTAAAGACTGCAGGGTTTCCTGGTAGCAGCTTGGCAGCTTTCTCCACCCAAAACTCTGCTCTGCTGTCACATTCCTGCTTACTGACCAGTAACTCAGCCACCTTCAGCACCAGATCCCGTTGGGCTGGGTTCATGTCCACCGAGCGCTGCGCACACACACACACACACACACACACACACACACACACACACACACACACACACACACACACACACACACACACACACACACACACACACACACACACACACACACACACACACACACACACACACACACACACACACACACACACACACACACACACACACACACACACACACACACACACACACACACACACACACACACACACACACACACACACACACACGGCGGTTATTGAATATACATGATATCTTGACAATCTGAGGCAAGTGGGTGAATTACATTGTGTGATGCACATGTTTTATTTTAGGCTGAATATAAATGAAACGAAACCCTGAAAATCCATTAAGGACAAACCATTAACTCATCAACTGGAAACCAACTTCATTACAGTAAGCATTACCTAGGACATTGTTTTCCTTCTTGAAAGCATGCATACAGTAGACTTTATAAAGTCAGTCAAATTATTATAACACCATGCAAATGCAGGTGCGGCTAGGACTCTAAAAAGGTTTAACCGTTGGTGAATTCAGGGGCATTAATGGGATAGTTTGGATGTTTTGAAGACATACTTGTCTAAAGTCAATGTACTATCTGTAGATTATTGCTGTGGCACAAGCCCAGTTTGGAGAAACAGACAAAAGTGTCTGCGCAAGAGCAAAGCAATGTACTGATGAGGACAGGGGTTGCGTCATGATATATTTTTGACACTTAAAAAAAAAAATCCCTTTTTTCTTTTAAAAAGAAAGGAGTATCCTATATTTAGAATATGTTCAGAGCTTCCTCTTGTTGACAAACAGTGAACTGTGAATTGAAAGTGAAACTTATGTTTTCCTCGAAGCCACCATACTCCATACCCAACAACACAAAACACAAGTTGTACTTTCAGTTCAGTTCTCATTTGGAAAATAGACTATAGCAAAGTATGCAGACTGATCCTGATTTTTCTTGAGCTGGACCTTTCTTTTAGGTGGCTAAATATGTTTAGCTTTGGCCCCCCATCTACAACATTACATTGTATTTGAACCACCAACCCTGCCATGAAAAACATCAAATGCAGAGCATTTAATAACACCGGTGACATGTTCTTCCTACCTTGTAGCATCCCACTGCCTTGTTGACGTCTCCCTCTCTCTCGAAGAGCTGTCCAAGGAACTTGTGTGCTTTCGGATCCCTCTCCTGGACTTTGAGGTACTCCGATACATGTCTAGAAGGAGCATAACAAATGCACGATTTCCATCAATAAAATGGAAACCTCTTGAGAAGCAATTAGACATTCAGTCAACAACAGAGAAGCTTGTGTCCTTACCTTTTGGCCAGATCATATTCCTTTGCTTCAAAGTATAATTTGGCAAATAAAAACCCCTTGACTGGCTTCTACGGAAAGAAAACATTCAAGGTGATTATCAATGAACCAACAATGTTTTGAGTAATTGTATTCATATTTATATAGCTTGCTATTTTAGCCAACAGACACAATGATGGCATTATTAGGTGTCTTATTGGGAGGTATTGCAATTGATACAAATGACCGCTCAGTCCTGATATGGTAAAAAGTGAACATCATATCAGCTATCGTGGTTATAAGCTAATCTCCACTTTTTGATTTACTGCTGGCACTCCTTCTAGACGAGCTAAAGTTGCTCGTTTAATATTGACATAGGTGCTTGCTCCTTCGGTTGCTGTGGCTAGGAACGTAAAAGTTATTTGCAAAGTTCATAAGCATGAACCCCGACTAACAATAGAGTAGTTGTATCGTGGCTATTGTTTATGACCTGATTTCAACAATGTCAGATAACCTAACTAATCTATGGGGGAATTGTCTTCGTTCAGTCAAGTAGCTGCTGACAACCGGCGTTAGCTAACCTAATCGCTAACCGGCAGCCCATTACGTCAACTTGGCAACGTTAATGTCTTAGTACGGCGTTAGCTAACCACACACAGAAGGCGGGGGGTTGAAGCCACATTGTTCCAGACGATAACGTATAAGTAACATTACCAGATTTACGTACAACGTAATCAAGGTGAGCTGTGGGAGTGATAGCTAACTAGCCGGCGCTGCCCTGTGCCGCGCGATTTTTGTTTAAATGGGTGGGAGGACCGGTCTCCGCCGGCGGTTAACCGGGCTCGCGTTGCTGTTCGCAGCCAACAGTTAACGGCCACACCGACCACAGAAGTTTGATTAAACATCATCTTAGTTAAAAGCAGAGCTGTGGGTTATCTCCTTGCACCGGCTGGGTGACCCACGCTGGGCAGACATGATGGCAGCCGCGTGCTAGCGTTAGTTAGCTCAACTTACCTCTTTGAGTGAGGGAGAGGAGCTCTGCACTGAGGAGACGTAACGGTCCACTTCAGCTTTACTTCGCCGCATGGCTACCCCAAAAAGAGACTTCCAAGAAAACCCGTTTGACTATGGTTCACAAAGTATCGTGAATTCACAACAAATTAAGACCGACATTAATATCGGTTTCACTATCACTCCGTAACAGTAGCGAACTCCTCATTGCGCAGTCTCGTTACAGTCCAATGACAGAAGGTCACGTGGGTAAATGCGCTCGCTTGAATCAGGATGCGTCACCAATGAAAACCGAGTATTCGGTCTGACGCACGGTGACGCACATTATTTTGAAGAAGAGGTGGGCTGACTGGGCTGAACCATCTATTCTACTGTAAACCATGCATGTTGCTTTATCAGGGACAGGTTAAGTAGTATATGTCTTTTACAAACACTCAAAGTGTGTGTTGAGTGTCATAAAGCCTCTAAATCCATGTTTTTGCACTTGTAAACTTGTCCCAGAACACCTTCTCAAGATGTTATTTATCCAAGAAATGACGTCATAGCTCAAGTAAGTCCAACACTTTTACTTTCTATGCAGAACAATCAAGCAATCCCTGCTTCAACATTTAGCATAAAAAACTAATCAGAGCAATAAGAAATTGTAAATCAAAACATTACTACACACACACTGGTATCAATGACGCACAATTTTTATTCAGATGAGCTGACAGAATTATCTTAGATACATTGAAAATAGCTTTCAATTGAAATCTAGTACATGCACTTGTGTGTGTTGACCTGAATAAATATCACAAGCAAAGATAAAATACATTATAAGAGCAGTGTCTGTCAAATAAAACAAGCCAGCGGACCAATTTTAGTGGAGCTGAAGTTCAGAAGAGAACTCTACTTTTACATGACAAATTATGTGGCACAAGCAGTGAAACAGTAAGAATATACTATAAAATAGTGGAATGTGTTTTCCTATTAAACTACTATGTAAAAGATAAGCATTCTATGATTAAAATACTGTTCAAGTGAAACTATTCTTTCCCCAATTGCAACATTTGGCTTTCTTTCTAAGAGGATCCAAGCCCTGAGGAAGTCGGTGTACCCCTCTAAGGAGGGTCATTTTCTTTGGATTACAAACAGTAGAGACAAATGTTTTCTAACATCCAACACTACCATATTCAGTCTCTGCACATGCCACCTGCCCTCATGTGTCGCAAGACACACGCCTATCAGTTGCCCTGCAATAAATCCTGTTACTGTGAACCTTATTGTGTTTAGTCTTTGATGACTGTGTGTCAGAGGGTCTTTTTACAGTATAAACTTAGGGTTTATTTTGGCTGTTGTATTAGATAATACAAGTGAACCTAATGCACTGGTAACTCGGTGTTAATACCACTTTATATAGAGATAGTTTCACACATAAAATGCATTACAGTTTAGGCAATCCAACATACTGCATTAAGGAGGCTACAGTATGATGTCAAATTGTAAATCCCCCCAATTTTTTAAAACTTTATAGAACACACACACATAAAAAAACACAATAATCCATGTTAGTGGAAAATAGAAAATATGAGAGGCCCTATATATATCAATATTTATTAAAACTGTATTTTGCTCAACGTTCTTTGGGTTTAATGCATTATTATACAAGAGTAACAGCAACATAAACAAACAGAGGACAAGTGGCTAGTCATCATTAGACAAGTTTAAAGCTCATTTTGAAATACAGGACCATAATGATCTATGTTTACATTTAATGCATATAAGGCAAGCGTGTGAAAAACATTCAGTGCAGCGTTTGACCCGAAAGGCACTGAACAGGTTCATTTCAAACCAGCTGACTCACTGACCAACAATCTGCCTGTTGGCCCATCCGTCAGTTTCAAGATCATGAAAACACCCTCTGTAACTGAACATACAAAAAGTCACTTTTCCACCTAAATTACATTTAACATACCAATTATGTAAAACACACAAATGCTTTCTTTAAATGGTTCTCATCTCTGGAAATGTGACTTGTATGTCACCTGGGGGGGGGGTTGTTCTCTGTTCTCATCTACCCTCTTTTCCTGTTTACTTCCGGGCAACAGTTTCAGACAACTTCTTCAGTCTCTTCTTCAGCTCCAGGGGGAATTTCTCGTAGCACTTCTTACACACCGGCTTCATGTCGAACTCCACAAACTTGTTCCTGTGTGAAAGGAAGTTAAAGCCACCGTTACAGTTTCAGTTCATTTCTCCCAGTATGCCTATCTCAATGTCAATATGTCTACCAGTATTCCACATGGTTTCGTAGCTTGCTGGTTTCTAGATACAGTGTTGAACACTGGCAATCATACATTTCATATCTAAACTAAAGACTTCTGCAACAGGACACACAACACACATTTAAAAAAGGAAAACCCTGCAGCCAAAGGTTAATATTGTGGATGGGAAGTTTAGATAATTTATTATTTTCATCAGTAAATTATCCGAATATTTTTTTTTTTTAAGTTGTCCTTGTCTTTCTCCTTGCCATATGTATACACTGTGGGGGAAACATCTCTAAATAACATTTGGTTTTGTTCTATGTATAGTTGATGAGAATTGGATTTTTCTTTTTTAGATTATAATTTCTTTTCTCAATTCATTAGCAATTATTCACAGCAGCCGACAGTAGAGAGAAAGAGGGAGAGAGAGAGAGAGAAAGAGAGAGAGAGAAGAGAGAGAGAGAGAGAGAGAAATTGTAAGAGAGAGGGATGGCATATATCTATCCTATCCTACCCATATATCTATCCTATCCTACCCCCCCCCCACCCCCACCCCCAGCTGTCCTGGACAACATTTGTTCCTAAAGCAAATAATGGCTGCCAGGACCAGGGCACCTGTTAAACCCGGGGGACCTCAGCACGTCCACAGCTGAGGCCAGAAAGCTGCCGGAACCGATTAGAACATTCCCCTTAATAACCAGACAGACCGAAGGAACAACGCCTTCCCTTCACCATGTGACTCATCTGATTTGCCTGTTGACATCGCAGTGGTTACCGGAGTGCGAGCCTTAATCCTGACTAGTGCTTCTGGCCGAGAGGTGCTCATGTACCGACACGTTTCCAGTGTGAGGTCACTCAATGCATATTCCGCCTCTGCTTATTCACCCACTAAATGTCTGCTTTCATTATTTGGCTTGATAGCCAGATGAAAAAAGTAAAGCATTGGGCATGTTTGAAATATGATGACAATGAAATGTAAAATACAGATACAAATGGGAAGAAAGATGGAAACTGACCAAAGGAAGAACAGTCGAAGCGAGGAGAGAGCAGAAAGAGCGGCTCACAGACATATGGGCATCATTAATTTCTTCTTCTTCTCTTTTGAGTCGCGTTCACGCTTGGCCAGCCGACGTTTCATGTCGTCCGGCAGGCGTTCGTAGCAGTGCTTACATACCGGCTTCAGATCCACCTCCACAAACTTATCTCTGACGGAGCAGCGAGGAGGGAGAGATGGCGCAGAAGGGGAAGAGCAGAGGAAGGGCAGTTGGAGAAGAGGAAGAGAAAGACATTGAGAAGGCATGAATAAAGGGGAGGAAGAGGAAAAAAAAGGTAGGAAGAAATTCGGAGTAGTTAATAAGCACACAAGAGGACAAAGAAGAGGGATGATGAAAAGGGAGGAGAGGTGGAGAAACAAATCCACAGACGCAGGATTATAAGAGAAAGTGAAGAAAAAAAATCAGGAATGAACAGGATGGAAATGCAGACAGTTAACAGCAGTAAATCGTCCCAGATGCCGGGAAGTGAGAGAGAAAAAGGACAAGCAAAGAGCGAGCCTGGCCTATCAGGGAGCCTAACTTATACCAAATAGGTACATCATCCTTCTTAATCCCACTCCTCTGTGACATCATCAGTGCTACACCACCCACACTTGTGCATCACTTACTTGAGGGTGAGCTTGGTGTTGCAGGTAGAGCAGGCAAAACAGTTGACACACCACGCCTTGTTGAGGGCAGACACCACTGACAAAAATAGAAACAAAATCACTGTCACACGACCAGCCAGGTAAGAGGTGTAAACGAACACTGATGTCAGCCGGGCAGCACGATGAGTCATCGCTCTTCCCATAAAACAATGTGTATTTCAGTTTGGTACAAGCGTTCTTACCGTCTCCTTCAATAACTCGGTTGCAGTGGTAGCAAACATCTCCAAACAGCTGAGTGTGACGAAGGGAGAGAAGCAGAGAGTGAGCAACACAGTGACTCAAATCGTATATGAGTTATAATATTCTGTAACACAAATGCAGCCCTGGTAGTCTCTATACATCACGGCTCACATACCACGCTGTATTCAGTCAATATGCAAACAAACAGGCTACATGGGCATTTTGTCGTATTGTGTTGGGACAGAAAATGAACACTAGGTGGAGTCGTTACGTTGAAAAAATGGGGGACTTTCTTATCTTGTAGTTCAGATCTGTTCAAAACTATTTCTATAGTTACATAAATCAAGAAAGCGGTATCAACTGTAACCCGTTCAAAGAGTAGATTGATTTTGTTTAATTATCTCCCAGGTAATGCAATTCAAAGGGAAGATTAACTGTGCAGTATATTATAAAATGGCTTCTCTAATTGGAAGTTGAATTGGAAAACATAGCTGCAACTCAAATATTAGTTATGTATAAATGTTCCGAATGATCACTCCATACTGAGCCGGTTTTGATGACTTGCAAATAAAGGGAGACATTAGACAGGCACAAAGTAGCAGAGCATGTTTCCACTTCTTTTGTGTGTTCAACATAAGCGTTCCCACGGTTACCTGGTTGTAGTGCGTCTCGCAGTAGGCCAGGCCCTTGCGTTCGTAGTGACGGTGTCCCAGGAACGGTTTCTCGCACTTAGCACACACAAAATGCTGCAAACAAACCAAAACCAAGGGCACAGTGTTAGCACGGCTGTCAGTCAGGACATTAGACCGCAGCAGTCTGGCCCAGACACAGTAGTTCAGTCCAGATGTTCTGCGAGTCGGCCCGGCCCGAATACAGATGGTAAAACAGCTGTGTGAGGAATTAATGGATGGATATGACAGAATTAAAGGGGGATGTTTACTATTACTGAATGGGAACTCCTCATGTATGAAGCCACCTTGGATGAGTATGGCAGAGTAGCATTACACCGGTATGGATTTTCTATATATAAATATACATGTGTGTGTGTGTGTGTGTGTGTGTGTATCTGTCAATATTCAATGTTTTAAAATGTGATGATTTTAATACATCTGAAATAAAGAACAGATTTCCACCATAATTGTATTCTTCTAGTGTATGAAAGGCCTCTGACAGAACATTAGATAACTATTAAACTCTCCAGAGACCCTCATCAACCAAATATTTCACTGATTTAAGTACACAACATATAATTATATTTTATTTAACAATATAAATAAATGTTGATTTTGAAACTCATTTGAGGAGGAATACAGAGCTTGGGCGCAATGAACCTAACTGTGGAGATAAAGTTGGGAAAAGTATGAGTCACACATATGGCACATATTAAAGTAAACTCATTTGAAATAAATACAAATTAAAAATTACGAGAGAAAACAGAACTGAATGGAAAGGTATTCTCCGTTTCTAAGTAAGTAAAATGCATTTAGCAGGAAATCCATAAAATAATGATTGGAAACATTTGACCCTCAGAGACATCCATTTGGTTCTGTGTATATAGAAACAGGGTAATAATAATTTCAAATAGAACATCGACACTATATCGTTCAACATGTACCTACATCTGGCACCAATCTGGTGGACACGACCAAACAAATCAATTCAAAATGTGTCTCCTAAACCTCAGGTAACCATGGTTGTTTTAAAAGGTTCATACCTCCACATGCCACTGTTTGCCCATGGCATTAACCACACGGCCCTCAATGGGTCTTCTGCAGGCCCCGCAGATGGGGACACCCATCTTGTCATGGCAGGGCAGGCAGTAGAGCTCCCCCTTCAGCTCCCTGGCATCAGCTGTCAGCTCCTTGCTGCAGAGAAAGAGGTAAACAACACCACATGATCTCCGAGGGTTGCAATTATAGGTTGTAATTATAATGTGATTAAAGACCATTTCACATATGTCATGTCGAGTGACTTGGACTGAGTCTGATCACAGCTGGACACACACTGTGTGTGTGTGTGTGTGTGTGTATTGGATTGCAACTACAACGGTTGTCCAGAGGAGAGCTAGATGTGTTTAAATGGGGTTTTCTAATCTGTGTAAACAATGCACTTCTGGGAAATTTTGTTGGATCTCTTAAGTTTTCATGATCATAATATTTAATTCACAAATTAGAATTGCAGAAAATGTGTACATCTCATCTGAATATAATAAACAAACTGGTTCCGAGCATCGAAGTGTGCATCAGCCTGGCAGCATCATAACAAATGAAGTGTGACGCTGTCGTGGGATTAAACGACCTCTCTCTGTAAATCTGAGGCGTTTACAGGACTACTCCCAACCCGAGTCAGCGTGCATCCACCCTCCAAGCCCTCCCGCTGCCTCCATGCTCTGAATGATTTGTGGGACTGACACAGTTGGAAACGGTTTGTGTGTGCGCGTGTTTACCCGCAGTTGTTGCAGTTGAAGTGATCCGGGTGGTACGGGTCGTTCTTGAACAGAAGGGGCTGCTCCTCAATAATGGCGTGGCACTTCTGACAGATGTACTTTCCGAGGCCTCGAGCCTTCTCCCTGTTGTGACATGGACGACACAGGTGCCTGATGGGAGGGAGAGGAGCAGATGAGAGGAGAAGTTGACAGAAAGAAACAGATGGAGTTACTTGATAAGGTACATAACTGATCTTCTAACATAGATTATTAAAGTTAAGCCGGCACTAAATAGTTCGAAGCTGATGACAACATTCTAAAAGGAACATCAGAAACTGTTTTTATTTTTTGTTTTGCATTTATTCCGTTTAAACTCAGTATTTCTGCACAGTTGCAAAAACAAATTAGGCACCACTGATATCATTAGTATTATGCCATTTATAGAATTACATCCCAGTGGTGGAGGGGTAGGATAGTTTCCAACCCGTCCAAATATTTCCTCCAACTCGAGACCATCAGATTAAATAAAAAAAAAGATAAATGTGATAAAAAAAACGTTTGCTCTCCCGCTTGTCGCTTTCAAAAGGAGGCAGGCACCTGTAATGACGGGTAGGTCTAACAACACCATAAACTACATACATAGAACTATGATAACACAAAAACATTTCTAGGATGAAAATATGACAACAGACATTCAAAGCTTCACATACAATCTTTTCACGTCAGCTGACGGCTTTTAAAAGAACAATTACAAGGAGGTCAACGAGGACACGGTCCTTAGAATTCATGACATAGCTGAGAAGATAAAACGGCAGCAGAGAACATCCTGCCTTGCAGTAGACATAATCTGATAGGATTAAACAATTTATCATCGGTGGAATGATTACAACTGGTTGTAGAGCAACTGACCTTCCAGCATTCTTAACAAATCCCACATCAGCGAGGACAGCCTGGCAGATATCACAGCAGAAACAGTCGGGGTGCCAGCTGTTGTTCATCGCCTTGATCACACGGCCAATGATGAACTCACCTGAGGGGGGGGAATAAGATTATGGCTAGCTTGTTCACGGATGTTGTTCGAAAAGCATGAAGTCAAGGTTCCCTCTGCGTGTGACCCTGAACATGTAGGATGGTGTTTATTCGGTGTTGCTGCAGTTCCTGTACTCACCACACTGGTGGCAGCAGGGAGCAAACAGCATCTGGAAGTCATGTTCGCAGTACTTCCTGCCTTCAAACTGTCAACAGGTTTCAAACCATTTGTAGAATGTTAATTTAAGCAACACAACATAATGGCAATAACATTAACAGTGTAATCCTTAACAACATATTTCCAAATTGCTATACAGATAAATATGTTGAAACATTCTTACAAATAGAGTGCTGCAGGCATGTTAGTATCACCCCGCTTCACTTGGCACGAAGCAAATGAGATTTTTCTATTAGATTTTTTATCATTGCGCAAAATAATCTCTTTGGCAAATAAACATTTATAATGCTTGCACATTTCTTTTCAGCCAGATAATCTTTACAAATGGACTCCACTTTTATGTTTTATTGACACAAGGTTTAGTTATCTCATTTAGCCACTGGTACGAGGTGTAACGGCTTCATAATTCACAAAGGGGATATTTAGTGACATATTTTATGGTGTGGAACAAGATGTGAAAATCATGTACACATATTTCAGGCATACAACCCAAAACCCTTTTTAATTTTTTTTTTTAATCTACTGACTTGAAGAGAGCCAGCAGTGCAAACATGCTAACTCATACTGAGCTTTTAGGACTCTGTGTTATGTTGATTATACAAAAATATGTATTTCTTATCCAGCAAAAAAGCACAAAAATTGGATTTTTCGTGTTGGTTCTTGAGAGATACTTTTAACTGCAGCTTGGAGAGCATCCTGGAGTAGCACGCTTACATCTAACAAAAGAGTACAACTTGAAACGATGAAGCTGGATGATGAGCTGGTGGCATTACTGTTCCTCATTTCATCTGTCGGTCTGTGTGAATGTGCAGATGGGGGCTTAAATATCTAAATCACATGGCCCGAGTCACAAGTTGTGCACGTGATACTACTCGGTGCACGCTTGGCTATATACTGTACTGGAAAAACACTGTAGTATTCCAAATAGCTGTCGGTACCCACCAGAGCACGTCAGCTGTACCACAGCAGTACTTAATAATGTACTGAGGAGACCAGAAATATTTTAAGAATGTTTACATAATTAAAATCTATGTCAATACTTCTTTGTGTGGCTTTTATGTTCTTTCCACTTTAAATATACAATGTTAAAATCTGTATGGTCCTACTTAAATCCTTTCCTCAAACATTGGCAGGCTACTGCTGCTCACCACAGAGAGAGAGAGGGACGAATGATGCAAAATATACGGCAGCGGGTTAAATTATTTACAGGGACCCCGAGGTTAATGTGAATCCTTTAGCTTTGATGTTCTTATTGATCGGTGCATTAGTGACATAAAACCACAGAACAGAGAAGCATCGGGTTCTCTGGGGCCCGCCAGAGAGCCCTCGGGCCTCGTGTCAAGGCTGGTAAACAAACATCTTCCTGGAATGGGCTCCACATAATTCAATGCCGCATTTGGGTTGTGCTCACCCGTCTTTATTTACCTCACCAGGATCGTGTGTTTAAATTCTTTGTCTAAGGAATGTGCGCCAACAACAGCCGTGCAATAAACAGAGATCTAGCTGCCTGGAAAAGAGAAAACCAGTACACACTCAAAATGTATTTTAAGCTTCTAAAAAAGTGGAACCGGGATTAGATTTATCTTTTCACGGCGTGTGCAGGCAATAGATCCAAACATCTCCCAAACCGTGATCTGTGTACACATGCTTTAATGTGAATTGTTAATTTCTAGGTATGTCTAGACCAATCAGAATTGTTTTAGCATTGATTCAGATTGGCTCCAAAAAGTTCTTACACATTTTGACCAATGGATTTCCAGGACTTTTCCATGACTTTAAACCAAATGTCCATGACCAAACTGAAATCTCGGTATAAACATGAACAATTTAGAAAATTGTGCGTATTGAGAGCGTACGCCGGCTTATATTCTGAGCGTCTTTCTTTAAAAAACATATTAATTATTTCAAATTCGGTATAAATTTACATGTGATTATAACACATTTCCATGACTTTTCCCAAACTTTTATGATTTAAGTTTTTTTCCATGACTTTTCCAGGCCTAGAAATGACCATTTCAAAATTCCATGACTTTTCCAGATTTCCATGACCGTACGAACCCTGTTTATTGTACTGCGTTGCCCACAAGGTGGAGTTGAAGCTGTCAGTTACTGCATTCAGCATCATTTACTTTTTATGATGAACGTCAAACTGAAAAGAGCTTTAGCCAGAACAAAGTGTTACCTCGTAGAAGAGTCCCTCGGGGAACTGTTGGAAGCACTGGGCGCACACAAAGCACTGCTCGTGGTACAGCTCCCCGTTGCTGTTCACGATCTTCTCGGCCGGGGCGAAGCCACTCTTGCAGCGCTCACACATGGCGTTGGCCAGAGCGTTGGCCATGTTGCTGGGAAGAACAGAAACGCCATCGTCAGGATCAGAATACACGTACATAGTCCAAACACTCAAAGGCATCACAAATAGTAGACAACATCATAGAGCAGGGAATGCAATAACGAGGATGCAGAGCAAAATGTATCACAAATACAATCGAGCAAAAAACTGATTGGAAGCAGGTTTAAAAGAGTAATTATATATGACTGCTGATATATGATAACACAGCTTATTGTTACATTAATTACATTTCTATTTAGTTTTCCTGATGATAGAAGTGATTTCTCTTTTACAGCAACTTGGGAAACATCAAACGTAAATGTCTCAAACAAATAAACATACACAAAAAGTATTAATATGATGGTATTGTTACATTTCTGTAATGTACTTTGTTTTGTCTGACATGTACACATTTAAATATGTTGAACCTAATTTATAACACAATGTAAAAATATTTTATTTAATTAGTTTAACTGTAAATCATAGGCCAGGGTCATGCCAGGACACGTCAAATAACAATATTTTTTCATCTTTCACAGGTTTCTTCTCATGAACAGCTGGAAGATTTACTAAACACAAGGAGAAGAGAGAAGGGAAAATGTGATGCAAGATGTTATCAGTACATTCTTGGTTCTAGGTTTATTTTGGCTCTGCTTATCAGGGTGTGGGGATCATTGAGGTGGGAAACCACCATGTTGTCTTTTGAGAGTCGAGCTACAGTTACAGTTATACGATCGCACAGTGCACAGTGCATGATGCTTTAACACTACTAGCAACGCAACAAGAGGCTACTCATCATGTTCGATGGGAGCCGGTGACACGAAGCAACACAGAGGCCGGCACTAACGTCGAACAAATCAAAGTTGAGCAAAGATATAACAATTGAATATTTTGTTTTCAACCTGTTACAGTACATACAAATAAAACCAAAAGCCTGTTAGCCAGTTCATAGTAGTTATTTAACTACATAAATATGTCAAAGAGCACTTGAGCAACATGAAGCCAATCATCAAACAAGAAGAATTGTTTTACTACTTCTCTGCATAACATGACAGCGGGGGCCCCAGGCTGAGAATGTTTTCCATTGGAGGTACTGGAGCCAGAACCTGACACACAACTGTGGTCACACCCCAAAACCTGCCACATGGCCTCATAACACATTTATATATATATATATATATATATATATATTTCTGTATATTGGTCCAGTGTGTATCTGAATGACCTGAAGTAATCTTACAATTGGATAATTCTCTATTATCACATCGACCAACCCCTTCATTTATTCAGAATGATGCTCAGGCTGAACCGGGCACCGACTCCATGATGATCTGATCACAAGTTAAAAACAATGTGATTAATCTGCAAAATACTAATTAATCTACAGCAAAGACACACAATGACAACACCGCTTTATAACCTCAATCCAACTGGAGGTAGATTGGGACATGTTGCAGAAAGAGGTGCTAAAAGAGGAAGAGGAAAAGGGAAGAGGATGGTTGGACCATCCTGGTGTCTCTGCTTTGTTTGAAAGGTTAGAGTAAATACCAAAGTGTATCCAGGCAACACACACAAACACACACACAGACACACTCACTCACACACACACACAGACACACCACAGTTCATCACTCTACACGGCTGCAAGATGGAGGACGGAGCACATCTTCCGCCTGGTTCCACACGTTCAACTTGTCAAACACATGTTGTTCTATGTTCCCCGCCTGGCCTGATATCACACATGCAGACAGCCCTGCCCTATCCAAAGGATCCTTGGGAGGAAGTGACACACCCCTTTGGTCTTTCCCACCCTCCTATCTGCCGGTAGCACCCTGCAGCAGTGAGAAACAAACCTTATAAAGTAGGAAAGAAGTCCAACAGTTTTTTCTTCATTAAACTCAATACAATTGCCAATTCTCAAGCTTATTGTAGTAACTCAACCCTCCTATTACCTTTGGGGTCAATTTTGACCCCATTCAATATTTAACGGCTCTAAAAAATCATTGACATAATGTTTTTTGCTTCATATTTCAAGACTTTTCCTAATTTATTGGAGAGAACTGGAAAAACCTAAAATTCACATGATATGTTTTCACTGTCCTGAACACAACTTGAACGCATCGGTGTTCTTTGGAGTCAATTTGACCCCAGGCTGTTTTTCACTGTGTAAAATATATAAGAAAAAATAAACTTTTTTATTTATTTAAAGGACTATTTAGGTAGTCAACAAACAAACAAAATACATGACACCGTAACTTGTGAAACAATATTAATTGTAATAATTTTCTGGAGTTTTTAATTGCTGGGGTCAAATTGACCCCAAGGGTAAAAGATGTTATACATTTGAAGGTAACAGGAGGGTTAAGGTTGTTGCTAGGGTTGCCAGACGGACACAATCCCTCTAAAAGCTTTCTACCAACTGCCAACAGTGTCCCGTGTGGTCGGGCCAAAACACGGCGGAGCACTGACCCTGGAACAGCAGTGACAAGGCGCTTCGTTCCCCTGCCCCATCAGGCTCTCCATCCAGAGTGCTGCCTTTACTGACAGTAGTAACTGTAGTGCTGTATTACATATATGTTGTGTATATATACATATATATTTTATTTTATTTTATATTTCACTTTGCACACTTTACTTTATGCACAGTCACTTTCTTTCTTTCTTATACTTATATTTTATTGTGTTTAGTTTTATCGGTGCTGCTACTGTTGTCAACAAATTTCCCCTTGGGGATTAATAAAGTATATTTCTATTCTATTCTTCTATTCTATTCTAACGGTCCATTGGGAGTAAAACATTTTTTTTTGTACAAAAGTTTTATGGTTGATAAAAGGGTTTAGGTGCATATATAACAAATGTACACCTGACCGTAAAACCTTCAATGTTCAGGGATTATATGATGCCTCATAGACACGTTAAAACATATAATTGTTGATTGATTCAACATAAGTTTATTGCGAAGAGTTTACAAGCATGTTTGTTAGATTTTGCATTTAAATACCACAAGTATGGACTTTAATGTAATTTTGTGTTTCTTCAAATGAGGCCAGATCTGTCAGAAATAAACTACATATAATTAGCCTTACTGCCCCTCACAGACACATAGTTGGAACGCCAGTTTGCAAATTCTACTTCGCATAACAACTTGGCACAAAAATAGCCCATCCTGTGTGCTCACTGGTATCGCGCTCAGAGCTATTCCTGCACAAACATGGCACCATCTTAACTAAATCAAACTGTCTCGTCGCCCCGGCGACTAGAATATCAGAATTCTTCACATTCTGTAACACGACAGTAAGCTCAGTACACACACACGTAAAACCATGTCTCTTAAATTAACCGGCATGTCAGTGCCCAAAATATATAATTCTTAATCTGTATCAGTAATTTAGTGATGCGGTAAAAACATCCCCCAATCAGAAGTCAGGGAATCAAGCAAGAACTCCTGTCCTGATGCGACCGTTACGGCATTAAATAATAACCTTCGAGAGTCGGAGTGTGTCCTTGAGAAGGAAAACGCCTGACATCTGTCATGTTAACCTCAGTTCTGTTGAGACCTATCACACTGTGTATAAAGGTAGTCATAATAAAACAAGGTCTAATATTCTCTTCACCTCCGCATTTGGGGGAATTATTATTCTAGTTGACGACTAACTCCTAACTAACTCCTGTCGTCTAGACTGTGTACTTACAAGCGAGCATAAAAATCACAAAACTCCTTATAGACTTTGACATCACTCTTTCGCCTCTGGGACTTGGAGACCGGGAGCTCCGCCTCCCCCCCGTCGCCGCCCTGCAGCCTCTGGTGGTGACCGTTCCTCTCCCCCTGAGGATCGTGGTCCGGGGCTTCTCCATCCTCCGGTATGGACGGCGGCAGGACGCGGCCGTTCATCTCCATGCTCGTCCGCAGCGGCCCAAAATGAACTGCAGAAGTCCCCCTCACACCTGTGGCGAAGTCACTGCCGTCCAACAATAAAGCCCTCTAGTCGTAATCCTCTGGGGTTGTTCAATCTGAGTTTACACTTCCAGTAACGGGGAACGCCTTCCAGTGAGCAGAGGGAGCTGCATCCACATCGCCAGGAGAACGAAACACTGATCAGACTGCGCTGGGTGTACTCCCCCTCTCCCTCTCCCTCTCACACACACACCCTCTTTCTCTCATTCCCAAATCAACTCTCTCTTTTTTTCTCTCCCACAGTCAGTCACCCCTCCTGTCCCACTCGCCGTCTATTCTTGGTCAGGTTACTGAAACTGAAGAGCCCACCCTGACGCCTGTCCAGACAGAGGTCACTGTGCCGACGCCGACACACACACACACACGCGCGCACACACACACACACACACACACACACACACACACACTATGTTGATATTACACCAATCTGTGAGTATTTGTGTAACAGCTGGAACTCTCATTTTATGCAAGATCCAACAACGTAGCTCCAACTCCAAGTATTGCGTAAAGTAGGATTGCTGCACAAGAAAGTGGAGAGGATGAGCGGATGTCCAAGTAGTTTGATATTAATACGACAGAAACAGAACAGATTAGCGTTTGTTTTAGTCATTGTGCAAACACACTAGAGCGAGAAATGAAGCGGCAGTGCACAGCATACAGGGCCTGAAGTGGATCCAGATGTTGTCTAACCAGGGTCACCATCCTGATATGATGCAATATAGTTTGTAGGATTAAATATTTATATTGTAACAGAATGAGCTGGAAAGTGTTGCGGGTGAGAGGGAAGTCTGGGGCTGCCGACCCCGGATTAAGCAGATGAGATGGATGGATGGATGGATCAACGCTACTCTGATTTGGGCTGGAATCTGAAATAATTCTGATTGTGATGATGATTTAGTATTTGCATCGCCCCCTCACACTGGTTCGCCATGTCTACGGGACTGCTCATTTAAAAAATGTGTGTTTTCCAAGTGAGTCGAAAAAAATGTTTGAACAATTATCTAAAGCCATCTAGAGCTACAGTTATGCATTATGTTAATCGTCCTCTGTGTGTGTGTGTGTGTGTGTGTGTGTGTCCAACTTCCGAGTACTCTTCTACATGACTCCATAATTCTACAAATAGACACCAAGTAGAACCTCAACTCCAAACTAGGTGTTGGCAGCTGCTGTGTAGTGTCTGTGTTGTATACCTTGTGTACCTCAGAGGGGTCAACTGCCCCTCCTCTGGGAGCGGCTGACACACGGCATACATTCAAAGTCATCCACTCAAAGTCATCCACTCCCTTCTTTATTTAGTTATTTGAATGCAGTTTTGTTTTGTCTTGTCTTTAATTTGGGGTGATTTAATGCGTCTTCAATACACCATCTTTACTAAATGCATCATGTTCACATATTTTGTATTCTTTTAAACTCAAACACAAGTAGTGGTGTATTGTTGTGTAGCATATGAAGTATTGATTAACAATGTGAATGGCTCCTGCCATTAAACAAAAACTAATTTGTTAAGCTCTACTCTTCAGTCTCTATCAATGGTCTTGGTTCTGAAATTGATGAATTAAAGAATGACATAATGAGCGTTAGCTGGGGATCAATAAAGGATAAAGGATACATTATTGGGAATCTCATCCACTGGGAACCAGTGTGGAGTGACTTGGGTTCAATGGACACAGGGTGGAGGCTTAACCGGAAACACACGTCAGCTTTCCTCCAGATTACAGTCACTGCCGTGTCGCAAGGTGATCCACCTTAAAATGAGAGCCTGAGAATGATTCAGCTCTCTGGGGTCCAGAGTGACAGAGCATTATTCTCATTTAATTTGGGCAAAATTAAACTTTCGCATTGAACATCATTAATATATTAATATATAAATGATAGAATAACATATTGAAAGTCAAAATCATAAGATCGAGGCTAAAAATGGCACCGCAACACCCTGTTCTTTGTGGCCAACTTCAAACTGCTATGAAGTGATGAGACACACGTGTTTCAATTACTGACACACACATACAAATAAATGTTCGTACCGCCCAGTAGTTCCTCACGTGGCACTTCGGAAACAATTACTTGATCTGATATCCCCAGAATCCAGCTGTCCAACCAGGTAAGGCCTCTCTCTCGTGTGCTAAATCCACCAGACGTTGTCACACTCGATTAGAAAACGGCAACACAAACATTTGATGCAAACAATGTATTGTGACAGTATTATGTCCAGTGTTAGAAAGAGAGAGAGAAAGAGAGATAATGTGAGTGCTGAATGTCAAACTGAACTGAAAATGTCGACAGCAACTGTCAGCAGTTGACAACGTGTCTCCATGTGTTCCCCATGCAGGCTAGGATGTAGACTTCCTCATAGGGTCATTAGAGGTCACAGGTCAGGTCACGGGGAAAATATAGTGTTCTAATGAACTGAGTATTATATAATGGTAAAGCCTTTAACAGGGGTTTGGGGGGGGGTCTGCTGCAGCGATCCTCCACAGCCTATGTGGGTGTTGATCTTGGATTTGTTTGGTTAACTTGTCGTTGAATTCTTGTTTCCTGCTTAAACCTCAATTTGTGATATGTTTACCTCATATTGATTTTGACTGTCTATCTAGTAAGGAAGTATTAGTACTCACACACCCCGACCCCCCGACCGACCAACCCCCCCCCCCCCACCCACCCCCCCCCCCCCCCCCACACACACACACACACACAGACTGTGTCAACAGCAACTATGGCAACAGAGATGAGGGCTGCTTTGCAAAACCATTTTCCTTTGGCAGGGCATGGAGAATTTGCACACACACACACACACACACACACACACACACACACACACACACACACACACACACACACACACACACACACACACACACACACACACACACACACACACACACACACACACACACACACACACACACACACACACACACACACACACACACACACACACACACACACACACACACACACACACACACACACACGTAACACTGATTGAGTGACTGTGCAAACATAATTCATGACTACAATTTCCTTTGTGTTGTACTTTTTGTTCCCGACGCCCAACCTGACCTGAGCCTTCAAGGTTCATTTCCACTTACATCGACCGGAACAAATACAATCAAGAGATGAACAATAACACGTCAAATGTACTTCCTCAATCATGCAAAGCACAGAACTATTTGTTTTTCAGTACTTATACTTACTTTACTTGTTTGGTTCACCCATGCAGTGGTTTAGATGGCGATACATTTGTTTTGCAAGAAATACATATTTAGGACTGCCATCATGTTTAAACAGTTGGGGATTATTGTTTTGCTCCAAGCCCATTTTGATTTAAACAAATAAGAATCTACTTGGCATGTACAGGAATAACAGGTACTTTCTACCCATCACCACTGACAGGGTTTCCCCTGTCTGACTCCTGCAGATCATTTACTGTCGCTCGCCTCCCTCACACGCTCAGTATCCGCTTAAACTCATCTAACGATGCAGTTAGACATTCTGCATTGAATACATAAAAGCTGTGCTTTTCAAATAATACCCGACTCACAATACATTTCATAAACTTGCTTTGCTTGCTCAACACTGACCCAGGGAATGAATTCCTCTCCAAACGTTTCATTTTCATTAAATGATACATCGTGCAAATATTTAGCTTGAGATAGACTTTGCACTGTGAAAACAATCTAAAAAGAACGCGGAAAACACCAAATTAGTTTGCCGTTGCATGAGAAGGAGGAAGGCTGTAAGGCAAGAAATGGGTGTCTGTGGTTTGACTGCAGGGGACACCTCTGAAGAGAGAGAGCTCCCTCTTTGTCCACATTCCTCACATTACAACATTCCTCTAAATCACTTCAGGATCTCACACACACACACACACACACACACACACACACACACACACACAGAAAGTGACGAGAGACGATGAGAGAGACAGAGAGGTGGTTGTGAAAGACCATCCAAAATAGTTACTATTGCATTGTGAAATTAATATTGCAAAAGACTGCACATGTTGTACTCGGTCTATCGCTGCTGGTCACACAACTCGGAGGAATTCCCCCATCGGCTGCAGTGTTCACTGATCAAATACTCAACCTCACCCCCCTTATCTATCCTTGTCAATACACGACACACAGAAAAGGAGTTTTCTTGTAAGATTCTTCGGTAACGATACTGTTTCTGTAGCAACACAAACAAACCCGCTCTGATTCATTACAATGTGCGAGGCAGTGTCACTCAACACTCACTAACAACACAACCAATCTAAAAGATCCCAGGGGGAAATACCACGTTAAAAAGTCACTAAAACTCAAAAAGAAAAAACCTAATACGGTAAAAGAAATGCCTCATCTGTAAAAAAGAAGGACGTTGGAAATTAAGTATGATATAAAATATTAGCTACAAACAAATTCACTTTAAGTTGTACAAGCCTGGTATGTTACTAATAATTTCATCATTTCCAAGTAGTTCCTGAATGCACCATATCATTATTACCGCGAGCCATTCAAACCATGTGCTGATTGTGTGCAACACTTGTGTGTGTTGGATCATGGAACACTTTTAGCTCAAAAGGTGTACACTATCTAGTACATATAGAGGAGTCACGACCCAGAATTAGGCAGAATATCCGCTAATCAACACACAATGCTATGCACGCAAGACATCAGCACGAATAGCCGTCGTCACAGAGTTGAATCAACACGGCTTGAATGCAGCCTAATCAATCAGGTGTCTTCAGAGAGGTGGACTCACCTGAGGCTGTCCCCGACCACGCTTCCATAGCTGTCCGGTCTCTCCTGTCTTCGCCTGTACAAGTCTGAGTTTGACAACTCTTTGAGCTTCAAAGAGTTCATCTCCCCTTGGCCTCTCTCCCACACTTCCTTCCTTCCTTCCTTCCTTCCTACCACTCGTTTTGCTGAGAACACTCGGCCCCAGTAAGACTCTAACGGAAGAATGTGATCCAGACAAAAAGATGAAGTCTTGTGTCGTGCTTGTTCTCTCTCCCTCTAAAAAACACACCTCCGATCTCACACCCTTGAGGAAGGACACACATGCAGGAGGTGTGGCTTCGCAGCCTGCACACCTAACAAATACTACCGGCTCCTCCCCCCCTTCCTGCAGCAGGTAGAGAGAAAAGGAGAAGGGGGCATTGCCTTCGCTGGCCTTTACCCTCTCCGTCCCCGATCACCTCCCACGTCTCCCTGGCTCGTTCCTTTGTTAAAAAGAAAGCCGGGATCGACAAGAGAGAGAGGAAGACAAAAAGAAAGGCTATTTCCCACACAAGTACAATGGCAAGCAGCAGTAATTAGCATTACAGAAACAATAAATATGTACAAGATCATCATAAATAATGATACCAGTCAAATTCAATGAAAATTAAATTAACATGATAAACTGTAAATATATGTGTGAAGAAAGATGTCAAATTCAGATTTCATGTAAACTGTAAGTACTGCAGTTTCCTTTTTACAAATACATTGACATGATAAGCCAATATTGGGATCATTTCAGTTCATGAAAAGGGTATAAGATAAAAAAAAATCAACTGACATGGGAGGCACACAACAACTTAATGTGCTAATGTTTGGATGAACACGATGAACTGTGAAGGCCAGGCGTGTCTTTCACACAGGAAGTACGAAGGATAAAGACATTTTAAAAACCTGCATGGTCAGCATTTCAATCTAAACAGCAGCTTGTTGAGAAGAGTGGGAAGTGGAGTAAAGCTGCACTACGAGGAACAATACCGCCTACAATGGAGTCGCATGTTCCAGTTTCAAGCCACCGCTGCTCTTCATCTAAACTGTGAGATTACGTCCCACCAGAAGCAGCACACTATTGTAAATGGGGGAAATGTCAATTTATGAATTATTCATCATAATGTTGTGTGGGAACAAGAGATCCTCCCAAACAGACACAAAACACAGCAGACACACATCTTCAGACGCCTCAGAGACGTGTTGAATGTTTGTTGCTTACGGACAAGAAGCTAGGACAGACTTAGTCAGAAGACGTAAAGAAGCGATGTAAAAAAGCAACTAAATAAGAGAATAGGAGTATTGACTACAGCTCTGTAAAAAAAAAAAAAACATGCTACCTTATTAGCAATGACATTCTGAAAACCCTTCAGTCTCCTATTGGCTGTGGATGGACTGGTGGCTCTTTAATACAGACGGGTATAACATGTAGGGCCCTATGCGCAGCTCCTTCAGCAGCTTGCCATGACCTGTTCAGCATTCCACATGGGCCTGACGAACACACCGAGGCGAAGCACACAATGTGTGAACTTGACTTTAAAGTCAGCCTCGCGTCCTGCAGCTGCAGCAACCGGCTCACAGGCCGACAGGGAGCCTTCATACTCTTTATCCGTGAACAATTCACTCATTCAATGTATTTGTGATGCAACTTCCCCCCAAAAAAATGTAAATCTGACAACTGTCCAACAACTTTAATCTGAATTGTATAGTCTTATAAAAGTGACAACACGTTACATGCCCTGCTTTTAGAAGAAGAGAATAGAAATATTCTTTATTAATCCCCAAGGGGAAATTTGTTGACATAGTAGCACCGATAAACTAAACATAATAAAATATAGATATAAGAAAGAAAGTGAGTGTGCATAAAGTATAGTATGCAAAGTGAAATATAAAATACAAAATAAAATAAAATATATATGTATATATACAACATATATGTAAAAACAGCAATGTCAAATAAAATAAAAAATATATATATATATATATATATATATATATATATATATATATATATATATATATATATATATATATATATATATAGACAAACAGTATACGTGTCATGTGTCAGGAATGTCAGCACTATGATCACTTCTGCCTTTCAAAGCTCAACCGGTGTCTTGGGTTGCCGTTGTGTGCCGGTATAAATGTGCCGAGACGGTCTTGTTCGAGCCGTCCTGCTGACTCATCACAGAGCTTTCCCATGCAGCCAGAGATGCTCCAGAACCAACCTCTCTCGCCACCACGTGGACAACTCTCGTACGACAGCTGTTCCATCTACGTTCAGACCTCATCACTGTGATGATTACCAATATATTCCATACACATGCAAATAACTGTGGGATCACAATGTGTTCCGCTGCTGAAATTGGCAAAGTACTAAGCCTTTTCAAAACAGACACCACCAACTGAAACATATGTCTAGCTTATATTCTTTTTCCATATGACCTATTTATCACTAATTTAAAGTAATAGGAATCATGGCATCACTCACACGTGTAAGAGTACGCTTATAAACAAGAGTACGCTTATATCCCAATAGTTTACACGCTGAGTAGCATTGCAGAGATGTATGCAACGAATAGCCTAATAGCCTAATAGCAAAATACACATTCTGTTATTTAAGCTTCATTTATCTGTGATGGAAATTGATATTTAGGGAGCCCTGGCCAAGACGGCCCACCAGTTACAGTTTTAAAATGAATAAAAACACAACATACAGGAAATACAGTCGCCAAACCCACAAGAAAGAGACCGACTCTAGCTCAGTAGTTCCAACTGTAACATGAATTAATCTTACCAACGTTTCGTCTCAAAGTGCAGTGAGATATTTGAGTTGTTGCTGAAGTCGCTCTGCTGTCACTGCAAACACTCCTACTGACGTTATCGAAGTCGGCACGGCCACGCCACTTCCTGTTTGCTGTGGCGCGTGTGGATGTGTGTGTGTGTGTGTATGGTTTAGGCCTCCCAGACTGTCCGACAGGGTGGAGGTGGGGTGTGAGGGTGAGGAGGAGGAGGAGGAGGAGGAGGAGCAGGAGGAGGAGATACTAGGTAGTGTTGAGAAGAGGAGGAACAACTAGTGAGAGGAGGTGCAAGGGGCCTTGAAAGTTTCGCATTTTCTCCGCGTTTTTTCTGCTACGATAAATAGCACAACATAACAATTTCATGGTTGAGACAGAGACACACCCCCTTCTAAAAAGGTCAGGCAATTATAAGTTACTGCTATTTAATAGATCCTCCATATCTCAAAGGCATCGGTCGTGATATCAGTCATCATACAGGTCTCTTTAGTATCTAGTCTAGTTTTAATAAAATCAGCCAAAATCACTCACACGTCACTCAAAAATCTTTATTCTACTCCAAGATAATGTTGAAGCTAAACTCTACTATTCAAACAAATACAAGATTGCATGTGGTTTGCCTCACAATAAATGTATTTTATTATGAAGACAGTGGGAGGCCTTTAATCCGCTTCTAGGGTATTACAGTTTCCAAAGAACTACCAAAGAACTACTACATCACAATCAATAACTCAAGTAATGTATCGTAATAAAAAAAGATGCGGAGTGATTTCAATAAATATGTCACACTTCTTCCCACCACGTGCATCAAGTTAGTAATCACACACACACAGTCCAAATCCGACATCATACAAGTTTACCGCTCTTCCAAACAAGGACAAGTTCACACTGGAGCCCGGGACATTCTTCTCAGCTCCGGTTGTATCAACACAGAGTTGATCAGATGAACATGTAATGCGTTGGGAATGCAGCAGTCCTCGGGCCTTTCAAAGACTGGCCCTCTTACAGCTGTGAGCCTCCAGAGGGCTTTATAAAAGCCAGATTCATCCATGGCCATAATGAACTCAGCAGTCCACACAGCAGCATTCACACTTGTGGAAGGAATACGGCTCTGAACAGCAGTCCCCAGGGAGTGGACGGTCAGGAAGTGGTCAGAAGGCCATAACTACTGTCCAGTGAGCTTGAGAGGACATTCCTGTCCGGGGAGGAGGATGATGAACAGAAGAAAGAGGAACATCCTTTTTCCTTCTTTTAAAGTGTCTTTCTGTGAATCTATCACTCATATATAATGTGTGAGTGTCAGTTTCCTTTAAAATTAATTGGCTTTTTTTGGTATGATTAAAAGGTTCTAAAACCTTGCACACACACTAGTTAGAAATGCAACAATTATATGAGGTGAAACTAAAATGGTCTAATTCAAATGTACCATGATTATCATCCAATGAGAAATAGTGTTGGATGTATATTGATTTATTAACAATCTGTTAATAAAAGAAACATTACCCATACCAGCTTACAACATTAAACTAATAAATTATTTTTTAGACAGTTTGCACATCCGCAACTACTGTATCAACACACAAGTTCAATGAGAAAGATGAATGAATGAAGCGGAGAGAAGAAGGGATTGGGTCTGATTGTCAAGCTGAAGGAGAGTTCTCCCCTCATATCAGGAGCACATCTAATAAGAGCCCACACACACACACACACACACACACACACACACACACACACACACACACACACACACACACACGCACACACACGCACACACACACGCACACGCTCAAGAAAGGGAGTAGCAATAAGCTAGACATAGTTTAGATTCCACTCGTCTAGTGTCTCATTATGTTAAAGCGTTTGAAAAGGGGATGGCCTTTTTATAAAGGAATTACACAATAGAGTAACTGTTGCTTCTTGTACATCCTCCTTGCCCATAACATTATGACTATAGTTGAGTTTTGGAAATAGCATGATTTATGTACACTTAAAAAAAAACTTTCTAAAAAAGGTGTAAAGATTTCTTTAGGGGAGTATTTTGCCAAGATCATAAAACTGCTTTTTAAAAGTGTCAGAGCACTGACAGAGTAATTAAATCCAACTGTTGAAATAAACAAAGCTGCAATGATCTCCCTCTAAAGCTGCAAGGGAGCAGCTGTGAGCCAACAGTGCGTTATAAGCTGAACAGCACACTCTTCATTTAAACGTAGCGCACAGACTGGTCCGCCAGATGAACGCGTCCCTCTTTCAGCCGGCAGGGGGCGCTCGCGAACAGTTTAAGTGACCGAGTTGAGATTGTATACATCCTTAAAATAACTCAGCTACGTCAGCTAGCTCCACATAGTTAGTGTGTAGCGAATACAACTCTCACGTGTCGCCATAGAAGCTATGTTCTTGTTAGTTCTAGTCAACGAAAAGCAACACTAACAGATGTTGACATGGGTTTATCAGGAGTAAATTATAGTTGTCCTCGCCCGTGAGAGAATGGAACAACCCGTTGGCTACCTCCGGGTTTTTTTCTCCATCAAGCGAGAAACTGTCAACTTCCCAATTTATCAAGAACGCGTCTCTTTTTCGGTAAACACTTTATAAACACCTCACTTACCCATTTGTCATTTCGGTAATGCCGAGCATCCTTCCACTTTCTCCCGGAGCAGACTCGTACTGTCTGGCTTCGGTTGCTGATGTCCAGATGTTGTACAGTCAGAGGATGTAACGTTAGCGAGTATTGGTTTTCGCAGAATGGCGAAGAAGAGCGGGGCCTCGCCTCAGCTCAACACACGTCAAAGCGGATTCACAAGAACGTCCCACTTCCGCTTGGGACTTTCAATGTAAAACCATTCTGCTGTTGAAATGGTCTCAGAGAAGTCCCACTATCCATTTTAAATAATAGAAACTTCCATCGTTTTATTATTGGTCTTAACATATGATCCATTATATGTTTTTGTTCCATTGAATTTGTTTTATATAATTTTTACAATTTTCAAATATATGTGAAAGTACAAAGAATAAAAAAAGTTTATATTAAAGACATTAAACATATATAAAAAAGAATAAAGTAATCACGAAAAGCGGTGCTTATAATTAACACAATATGTTTACTTTTTTTTAAATTGAGATAATTCAATAAAGATTTTGGTTTGGGTTTAATTTCTGTTCAGAAAACTTTTTTATACGCGGATTTGCACACAATAGCTTTACTCTAATCTGCAATGTGATCTAAGTAAATATAAAACTATGATAACATATGCAACAATATGCTTCTGTTGTCACCAAATTTCCCCTTGGGGATTAATAAAGTATATTTCATTCATTCATTCATTTATGTGATTGTACCAATGGACGTGTTACGGTAGGTAAAGCACAATAACTCATTCTTTAAACAAATCGGTGCCTTTACTTTGAAGGCCACATCACTCGTTGACTGTTTATCTGTGTATCTGCGGTAGCTTCACATTAAGTCTGCGAGCTGCTGCTGGAGAATTACAATTACAGTTAGAAAGCGGCAACACCCGCCCTGCGAGCTCAGTCCAGTCCAGAGTTTGTTTGTGTCATAACATATTAGACAGCCTTCTTGTTATTAGATTGCTGCCGACTACCCCTCCAGCAAACTGTATTCAAAAAAGTATGATTTCGTCTACACATGAAGAATCAACTCAGCATATATGGAAAGTTTGACTTAATGTGTCTGGCCACCGGAAACTACAGAAGTTCAACATGACGAGTGGGTGCTGTGAAGAAGTCTCACATCAATAACCTTATATTTAAAAGAGATTGATGGAAATAACTAGCATCCAAGGTTCTGCAAACTATAGGAACCTAGGAAAAGAAAAGAAAATGAATAGCAATCATTAAATGCATCACATTCACGAGTTTTTAATGATCGTGCTGCTCTTTCGGGAGGTAGGAGCAGATAAAGCATGGTTTCTTCCCCCTCCCAGTGGCATTCAGTAGCTACTATTTATTGTCTCCTCCTCTGACTGCGTCATGACCCCAGAAACCACATATATTTCCTTAAAAGGGAAGCCCACGAGTGATGAGGACTTTCATAGCAGGAAAATCAATTCAGGACAGCTTAGAACCAGTGTCCCACTGAAAGCAGAAGAAGACAGAAGTTGAGGAACTCTCCCTGAGAGGTCCTGTAGGCTAATACAAACAAGAATTTTGAAGTCTGAAAACGGAAAGTAAAAATCTGAACACTGCTGTGCTTCAATGGTAATCTGTATTGCAGATTTGCTCATCCTGATATAATGAACTGCAGATGCAATGTTTCATATCAAAATGCATTCTAATGAAAGTAATTGGAAACCTTCTCATCCATTGTGTCTTTATTTTAATTTACAGCTGGAAATAACAAGAACCCCAAAATAAGAGTTGTTACCATCTTTTAAATGCTCATTCATTTTTATACATATCCAATTCTATAGATACATTAATGACTCATAGCTCCTTCTGATGTTAACCTTCATAGACATACACAAGCCTCAGATAAAAGTACATTCACTTGTGCTGAAGGAATCACACACACAAAAGCTGCCACTGGAATGAAAGAACTAACAGGCCAGTTATCTGTTATTCTTTATTGGTTACTGCAGACTTTTCAACACCTGCACAGGGAGGTCAGAAGTCCTGGTTAGATGGCGTAAGATAAAATTGCAACAAATATTTCATGTCCAGTGATTACAGGAACACAATGAGCAACACAACCACAATGTATTTCAAGAATAGATTGAACCATTGAAATAATAAATGTACATTAAATAACAACCACCACAACAAAATAATAACTGCTGACACAGTAACCAGAACAAAGTCAGAAATCAACCATCTCGACAGGATGTGATGAGTTTAAAACTCAACTCAGGGGGGAAATGATAACTGCTCCTAGTTTCAGAATGCAAGGAATTGAGGAAACACTGCAAAAAGCAGTCAGAAAACGTATAAATATGCTTTTTACTCATTTGTACTCAAAATGACAGACATACTAGAATCATACATAATTTCGTCCATTTAATAATTCACACATACTTAACTTCACTACTGATTGTTTTCCAGAGCATGTTGCATTAATGCCTAATTGTAATGTCTTAGTTACCTTCCAGGCAAAAACTAGTAACAAAATGTGTACTTACTGGGATGTATTGAGCAAGTGTCAATTTTCATACTGAAGAAATAAAAAAGCTGCCTCTATGACACACCACAAAAAAACATTTAAAGATAACCTTTAAAATTGTTGAAAGCAATGTGAAGCAAACCAAATGTGCTAAAACTTCAGTATTGTGTTCTGTGCTAGACAAATCTCGGAAAGTAATCAAAGATTATTTCATGCTATTAGTTATCCCCTTGATTAATTTCTCTTTTCACAATGTGTGCACATCATGTAGGTTCTACAATGTGTTGCACCGTACTAATGATGCCTTATGGGCTTTACTTCAAGAAATGTCCAGTAATGTTAAATAACATGTATAAAATGAAGAGTAAGGATAACATATGTGACACACTAAAATTAACTGCTAAGAGACAAATGTAATTATTGCACTGCAAATTCAAATCAATATTCACGTCATGTCTACTGCCCACTATTTTCTGACTCATTCCTTGGTCCCTTCTATAGTTTATCCCAAATTGAGTAAATGCCTCAGTTAACCTTCAATTTGTGTCACTACTTTGAATGTGTTGCATCACTGCTTAGTGCGGTTTTCACAGAAAATGTCCCAGTAACTGCTAAGCACTGTGCTCTTATTGTTTTTGTTGGGTTTGTTGATCAAGTCTATCTGATCCCAGACCAGCTATGAAGATAGGAGCTCCAGCCTGAACCCCGAGAACCGGACCCCTCTTCCTGACCTGCACAAAGAAGATCACAGACACCCGATTAGAGATGACGTCGACATTAATGACAATATATCCTGCAGCTCTTCAATAACCTGGAGAAAAACGTAAATATATGATTTTGTGTCAGAATAGCTCAAGAGGTGTATTTAAAATTACGATTAACAGACCATTTGTGTGTGCATTTACAAAAACCTGTTCAACCATACCATGTGCAATAGCACCCAGTCTGCTCTTCTCCTCTGGACTGAGCTGCAGCATTGTGTGAATGACGGGCAGAAGTGCCTGCCTCTCGCTGCCAGATTGCAGGAAGATGAACTGCAACAAGACGTTCTTCAGATACTCCAGGTTGGCCACACTCTTCTCCCTCTCCTGGTTTCGTTCTAGACGACGCACTTCACTCTTCAGCAACTACAGAAGCAAGTAGAACTTATCAGCAATGTTACATAATAACATGGGAAAGCAAACAACAGATTAACTAGCAGATATCTTTAAAGAGAATGGTTTGGGGGCTTTTGATGAAATACCTATGCCATACTTATACGCCTGGAATATTATCAGCTTTCCAAAATCTGTATACCAACCTACATACTAGATCTCCCAATAGTGTAGAGTAATTATTTGGCAAAAATAAATATTTCTGAAAAACTGAACAAATACAGATAAATTATAGACCAACAGTGGCATATGCACATCCAATACAGCAGGTGGCAGAATGCCCTTTTGAAGTTAGTTTGTGATCCCAACAAGCACAGTGAGCTGACTAGAGCACCAAACATGGCATTGACAATGTGGATGTCTTTCACCATTTCAGAGGTAAACGGCACGATTGCAATTTTAAATACAAGGTTTTGTATGTATGTTACTCAAAATAATAATTACACAACATTTGAAATGTCAGAACTCTTCTTTGTCTTTGTTAACAATAGTGATGTCAGTAATATGTGGTTCAGTTAATTAATTGACTGAACCAAATCTTAATGACATTGCAATATTAAATCATCCACCTAGCTCACTAGATACCTGCCTTTTCAAATCAACTACTATTTAAAATACTAAAATGTCAAAGTATCGGTTATCTCATCGGTATTGGCTAGGATAAGCAGGTAAGTATCAGTTATATGCACCTGCTGAAAAAATCCGTTATGTGCTCAACCAAAAACATGCTTATTGTATTTAACATTTGATAACAAGTTCACTTTTCTGGTTATACAAAGTTACCTATTTTTCTTTAAATTAGTTCACAAAATATGCTTGTATTCATAAAAGTAGAGCCAATGTACAAATGTGTTGTGTTGGTTTGCCAATCTCGATTATAACGCGAATATTACGCATTTACGTACGACATTAATTTTGATCAGCGCTACTTCCCGTAGCCTACGTCACACATAACAAGTATGGCGGCGCCCTCTGAGCTGCTGCTGTCTGGAGCCTCGGAAGAGTCGCGTTGAAATGCGATTTCTGAACATCTATTATCAAGATTTTCTGGTCGAACAAATGAGGAAGAATTAAAACTACTCGTCCTCCAGAAAGATGGGTTTAGCGCGGTTGCTCTGCGGGGCACTGGAGTGTTACTCCAAACGACTTCGACTCGTCAATATTCATCAAAAAATCTTTCAAAACGTGTGCATGTCCAACATGGTTGCCCGTGCAGCGGGTCACGGCGGCAGGATGCTCTTCCCTAAAAGCCGCCGCGGTGTCGCTCACAGTCTGCCGGCGGCCCGCCTCTGCACCTCCGCCCAGCCCTCCAGAGACGTGGTCCTGTTCGAGCACGACCGGACTCGCTTCTTCCGGCTCCTCGCGGTCTTCTGCGGCGGCCAGTTCCTCTTCTGGACATCCCTGGGCCACTTCGCGTACACGGGGCTCAGAGACACCGGTAAAGGGAAGGCGGAGACGTCCACCACCACCACCACCACCACCGGACTCGCGGGGATGTGGAGCTTTGAGATGAACCTGGGCTCCAACGCCTGGAGGTACGGCTTCACGCTGGGCTGCCTGGCCATAGGAGCGTGCATGCCGGGGCTCGGCGTCCTGTTCTGCAGCCGCTCGGTCAGCCAGGTGGTGTTACACCAGGGCGGGAGGATGGTGACGGTGTCCACGCAGTCCCCTCTGGGACCAGGTCGAGGCCGGAGAATAACGGTGCCTCTGTCACAGGTGGCTTGTCACGCTCACAGACACGAGTCCCCCTCGTTCATCCCCCTCAGGGTCAAAGGACACAAGTTCTACTTCCTCCTGGACAAAGACGGGACTGTGAACAACGCCAAGCTGTTTGATAACACTGTTGGGGCTTACCGGCCTATTTAAGTTGTTGTTCATGACACTGTTGCTAAAACTATTCAACACCAAGGCAACGCCGATTGTGTTTTTACATGGCTGCCACAAACAAACAAACAAATCAGTTTCATTGTCTCTCTACAATTAAATTAAATCTATGAGATCAACTGTGGACTCTTTGGGGTTAATTTAGACATGTGTGAGATGCATTTCAAAGTATTAGTAGCCTGTCCCCTTTCCAGGTCCTTTAGTGTCGCTTAACGCTCCATCTATTTGGCAACACCTGGGAGGTGTGTAACATTGTTCCAGATCCATCTTTTTTATATGTTCACATAAGTTAAGTTTCTTTCATATGTATTGTCTACATTATTATTCTGTACACACATCTGGGAGCGTGATTCCACCTTCCTGAAGTTTCTTCAATTTCCTTACCACCGTTGAAAGTTTGAGAGTTTCTTCCCTTATTTGCTGTGGACACAGGGTGCGGTGCGTATGCTGTACAGATCCTAAAGCCTCATGAGGCCAATGTATGACTTATATAAATACCAATTACATGACTATTTCATACAGAAAATCACTAATTGGACATTGTGTCACTGCTGTGAAATCTAAATGATAAACGTCTGCTTGTCTATAGGTGTGGATATACGTACGGTGATCTGCTCCATGAGAACAGCGTTGGTGGCCTCGGTCTCATGCAGCAGGCTGTTCATATGATCCATGCCGCGCGTGGCGGTGCTCAGCTTGACACTGAGCTCTTCTTTGGTGGGCTCCACCGTCCACACGAAGGGCTCTAGAGGCCAAACCAGAGACACGCGGTTAAGAAGGTTACGTGCAGAGAAGCGGATTTGACTCGAGTCACAAGTTATCACGTCGTATTTACCACGGAGCGTAATTGATCACATTTAAGTAAAAAACTAAACGAATGAAAACTTAAATTGTTTTTAATCTTCAAACAGGGTTCTTACACATTTTGACCAATGTATTTCCATGAATTTTAACCAAATTTCCATGACCAAGCTGAAATCTCGGTATAAACATGAAAAAGCGTGCGCCTGCTTATATTTTGAGCGTCTTTCTTTAAAAAGTATATTCATTATTTCAAACTCGGTGTAAATTAACATGTGATTCAAACAAATTTCCATGTCTTTTCCAAAACTTTTATGATTACATTTTTTTCCAGGACTTCTCCAGGTTTTCCATGAACACACGCACCCTGTTCAAAGACTAGTTACAAAAATAGATAATAAACAGAATAAGTGAATAACAATTCCTCCAGTCTACTCCTTTACAATTTACCATTCCATGACCCATACAGAGATGGAGACAGGGTGAGTGTTTAGCTATTTTAATATGCAACTTGTAAAACAAGTGAAGTTCTGTCCACCCTGTGCTTACAAACCCAATAACTGTTCCCCGGTGCGGTTCCTTTTTTATACGCACCTTGTTTGGGGTCCGGGGCCGCGAGAAGCTGCTCCAGAGAGGGCAGCGGCGAAAGAGCAGGGGACGGGCTCTCGGTCTCAGTGGTCTCCATGCCCTCGCCCTCCTCTCTGGCCATAGAGCGGGGGTCACTGAGGATCATCATTCCCAGACCCGCCTGGTTCTGATCCATGTTCCTACGCTGGGGGTCGGAGGTCAGGGACTTCCGGCCGGACTGGATCGCCACTGAACCTGAAAGTGTGTAACGGTTGCTAGTAAGTTATTTATTGATAAGCAGGTCAATACAAGCATATTAAAAAACAGGGAATGAAGTAAAACAAAAACAAATATGTTTCAAAACTAATATCTAACAATAAACATAATTTGTTTAAGACGTGGTTACAAAAAATAGAATAGAATTTAGCACTGGATAAAATCATAGGTTATTTTAAATTTAAGTTTCAACTTTGCCAAACCCAGTTCCCCATTGTTCTGGATTTATGACAACATACATTTTTTTGCATCCTGATATTTCTCTATGTGAACAGTGCAAAGCTCAATAAATAAGGGTGGAAAATACACAAATAAATCATTTGTGGATGTGTATTGTCAAAGAGAACCTCTGGACTGTGCTGCAACAGTAGGATCAATCTTAACCACAATAAACACAATCGCCACTTAATTTAACACCAAATTGTGAGTAAGTGTCCTACTTCATTGCGACATGAGGGGGCACCAGACACTTTGGCGTCAACCACATCATCAGTTGCCAGACATAAAAGAAGATTATGATTAATGGATCTAAAACTGAACCAAAAGACGAGACGCTAAGCCAATCCCCTCGCCTCCTCACCTGCAGTCTGCTGCTCTCCTCCTCTCCACACGCAGCGGAGGGAGAGGAGGGCGAGCCTCCCTCAATTCACCCACACTACTTTTTGTTTGTGTAAATGCATTAGAGTTTGACCAGATTGTATAATCTAGTCAGGGTTCATAAAAACTGCAGAAACATTTGTATCCTTTAAAACTGCATCTGCTTACCGTTGCCACTTCTGATCCTTGTCAAAATACTCATTGTTATAGAATGTGCACCGATGTAAATATTTAAACCAGTTAGAGGCTCAACACTCGGGAGGAAAGACTCGTGATAAATCAACCGTAGTTTAAAAAATAAAAAGCTATGAATGTGAAAAAGGACGGCAATTACGAGGCACATCTATTTTTAGGACCAAATATTGAGCACAGTCTCTGCAGAGCCATGACAACCGCCAGCAACAAAGCAAGGCCTCACCCAGTTTCTGGAATTAGTATTTGTGATTCGTCATTATGTTCCGATTTATTGGATGGATTGAGCAGTAAATGAAACAAAAAATGAATGTATATATCCATTTTACTGTTATTTATTTCATGAAAAAATAAATAAATACGAGGCCAGTAAAAACAGTCCAAGGGCCAGCAGTTTAATAGCCCACCTGCCCAGTAAACACACTGGTTTTGAACCCCTTCTGCATTTTAATTGCCATTAAATCCAAATACAGTGACATGGGCCTTTTCCTGGTGTGCATGTGTGAGGCGCTAATGATGAGTCTCTCCAGATGCCACAGTGAGAGGCGGGAAGAGAGCCGAGGAGGTCCACCAACACCTGGCACACACACACACACACACACACACACACACACACACACACACACATATATATATATTTGCTGTTTGACTGCAGAGGGCAGCTGTGTGGGAGGTGATGAATGAATTCCAATGCTGCTCCACTGATAAACACACCAACATGTCCTTTCCTCCCCTCTCTCTCTGTCCCATCTCTTTAAGAGAAGCACAGCAAACAAGACGGCGACTTGATTGCTCCTAACACCTTCAGATGCTTTGATGGATCTCTTCATATGATGCCGTTCATGCACCCGTTGAGCTGACTGCAGTCTGTTTGAGCAGCGTTCACTTATTGGATCTTTCTGCCTCAGAACACATTAGGTACATTTGTTACCTCCCCCCGTTTCCAATGCTACTTCACGCACAGCATCAGGTACTTATTGCCTGAGGAAATTAAACGGATCAAGTTTTTGTTAGTCTTACTGTTCTGGCTCTGCAGGTGGAAGAGTTGCTCCTCGACGCGGGCCAGCTGGCCCTGCAGGGTCTCCACGGTGGCCCGGTGGTCATCCTGCAGCTTCCTGAGCTGCTCCCTGTAGGTGTGGCGCTGGGCCTCCACCTGGGAAGACAGGTCCGCCTGAGCCTGGGACACGTCCGACCTCAGAGCCACGTTCTCCGACTGCATTGACAGCAGTCTGGGGGGGGGGGGGGGGGGGGGGGTACAGAGTGAAAGGAAATTTAAAAAAGGAGAAAGAAATGTTAGGAGGCATATCGGGAGTGTGAGAGAACATAGACTACATATCAACTTGGTGGTATGGTAAACGAGGGAGAAGCCGGCTCACCTCTCACGGAGCTCGGCCTCCTTGCTGACGGCTTCCTGGAGGATCTTGTTGTGTCTCTCCATCAGCGTGTCGTGTTCCGCCTGGAGCTGCTGCAGCTCTGCGGTGCTGCTCTGGAGGCTCTGCTGACTCTCTGCCAGCCTGGACCTCAGCTGCTCTACTCGCGAGGACAACTGCTCCCTGCCAGACACGCCACACATTCATTATATTCACACCACTCACACATCCAGTGTTGACTGACGCATAGTAAATATTATCCATTGAGTAGCTTCCGTCGCACCTGCAACATAATAACATCTACATTCTCTCATGCGATATGCTCTGTGTTATCAGACCTGATCCCAGGATTGATTCTGCAAATGGCTTTTGCTTGTGTTACACAAAATGCAATAGTAAGAGAGGCATTTTTACCTTTGCATTGAAAATGCGGAAGGTTATGTTTTGATCGCCATTTATTTATTTGTATGCGTGTTACTTGCATAACTCAATATTAAACCGGATCGCATGACATTTGGTGGGAAGATTGGTTATTATCAGGGACCAATTGATTAGATTTTGGGATCGATCGGGTCACGGTTATGAAAAGGTCAAAATCTTCTTTTTACCATAGCGCGTTCAATTTCTAACCAATTGGCATGCAACTAATGCCAAAATGTTCATAACTCAATGCTCAATCTTGTGATATGCGAAGGTATGCGCTCTACCGAGTACCCGTTCTAGGTTCTAGTTTTAGTTTATTATGGTTGGAAAACAGAGATATTTGGGTTATATTTATTATCAATTAACTATTACGTCAACCTGCATTTAGGTAATGTCCCGGTTTATCTCTCTGCTTGTTTGATGTTTTTTCTGTGACGGATGGGATCCACCATTACCTGCATCTTCATGCGTCATCGTCATTCAGGTCTTACCTCTCTAATTTGCCAGAGTCTTCTTCACTCTGGGCAGCGGTTTTACTCTTCTGCTGTTTGAGCACATTGTGGACTCGCACCTTATAACCGTCAAACTCGCCAGTTGTCGACATGAGCTCCGTCTGGAATCAGGAAAAACATCAAGCACAGATGCACGGTGAGTAATACAGCTCGCATTTAGTGGAGATTCTATAAACACTTGCACAATTCAATTAGACATGTTTTCAACCCCATTCTCGACAGCAGCAGTAGTCACATCTTGGTGGTAATAAAACAAGAAGCTGAATAATCAATTAGGCATTTGACTGGAAATCAATAAACAAAAAAATGTTGTTGCACATTTCATGTTTTTTTAAAATGTTGGTCAAAGCAAACAAGCTTATTAAAAAAGTTATTACCATGGGCACTTGAAACTTGAGCAAGTATTTGTTCTACATTTCTTTTGACATTCTAAAGATTCAATTATTAAATCTAAACTAATTAAGACGTCTTTTAATGAAAACAGTTCCTCTAACTCCTGAACGTGAGCTGGTGCAACATTCAATTGAATTCATCCAAGTGTCTCCCACAGCATCTCAAACACTAATGCTGATGTTCTCTTGAGCAATGCTCTTTATCCTGGTGGAGCTTTTCATTGATCAGGGAATGTACACAGAATACACTCTGCAGCCGAACCCTGTGTGTGTGTGTGTGTGTGTGTGTGTGTGTGTGTGTGTGTGTGTGTGTGTACCTTAGCAGCATCTCTCTCCTGCTGCAGAATGTTGACGCGGAGCTGCAAGGAGCTGTTGGTTCTCTGTTGCTGCTCCAACGCAGACCTCTGCTGCTCCTGCAGACGGTGTCGCTCGCCCGTGAGCTCGCACATCTCGATCTAAACGCACAAGAACACACAGACTTTAATGTTTGACGTGTGAATGTTGATGTAAGAAACAGACTTGCATCTTGGCAAATCCTTCTTGAAATGTTGATGTATAAAGCTATATAGTGTATCAAAAGGTATATCTGACAGAAGTTTTTCTAGGAATGGAAGCTGTGGTACCTTGGTTTTTTCCAGCTGCTGTTGATTAGCCTCCAGTTCTCCTTTCAGAGAGGCCTGCAGCATCATGAGGGAGCTTTCCTGCATACACACACACAATGATTAAGTATTCCCAACACCTTCAAGGCCTCCCCAACAATCATAATAATAATAATAATAATAATACATTGCATTTATATTGCACTTCATATTTGAGCAATCTCAAAGTGCTACAGAGCAGAATAAAACAACAATAAAAAGCTAAAATTTTAAGATATATTTAAAAGCAAAGCCCATAAAAGATATTTGTGTTGTTGGTTGAAGAACGGAGGTTAAATGAGGAGGTCTGGGGATATATTGTAATCTCTGGATGTTCTTGTTTGAGATTCGAACTGTTTAGCTGA
Organism: Liparis tanakae; assembly: GCA_036178185.1. Taxonomy (NCBI): domain Eukaryota; kingdom Metazoa; phylum Chordata; class Actinopteri; order Perciformes; family Liparidae; genus Liparis; species Liparis tanakae. The sequence goes on from CM070107.1 coordinate 16,808,718, forward strand.
AGAAAATTGAGTTTCATCCATGAGTTATGTATTTTATCAGAGAGTCCAATAGTGTATTTCAGATGGTGAAGGAGGATGTTATGGTCAATTGTATCAAAGGACAGAAATGGAAGATTTGAAAGTAGTGGTCTGATGACAGCAGTTTTCTCTATATGCCTGTTTGTGAACAGTCAGTCACATGCCCACACATGGTTGCATAACACTATTTACGTTCATCAGGCAGCAATGTTACACAGTAACGACACATCCTGTGGGACACACACACACACACACACACACACACAGAGAGAGAGAGAGAGAGAGAGAGAGAGAGAGAGAGAGAGAGAGAGAGAGAGAGAGAGAGAGAGAGAGAGAGAGAGAGAGAGAGAGAGAGAGAGAGAGAGAGAGAGAGAGAGAGAGAGAGAGAGAGAGAGAGAGAGAGAGAGAGAGAGAGAGAGAGAGAGAGAGAGAGAGAGAGAGAGAGAGAGAGAGAGAGAGAGAGAGAGAGAGAGAGAGAGAGAGAGAGAGAGAGAGAGAGAGAGAGAGAGAGAGAGAGAGAGAGAGAGAGAGAGAGAGAGAGAGAGAGAGAGAGAGAGAGAGAGAGAGAGAGAGAGAGAGAGAGAGAGAGAGAGAGAGAGAGAGAGAGAGAGAGAGAGAGAGAGAGAGAGAGAGAGAGAGAGAGAGAGAGAGAGAGAGAGAGAGAGAGAGAGAGAGAGAGAGAGAGAGAGAGAGAGAGAGAGAGAGAGAGAGAGAGAGAGAGAGAGAGAGAGAGAGAGAGAGAGAGAGAGAGAGAGAGAGAGAGAGAGAGAGAGAGAGAGAGAGAGAGAGAGAGAGAGAGAGAGACCTGCATCTTGGCATCAGCCAAGTCCTTCTTGGTCTTCACCAGCAGCTGTTTCATCTGGAAGGTGTTCTCCTCCCCCTGGTCCAGCTGGGACTTCAAAGCCTCTGGAGACACAAACACACACACACACACACGCACACACACACACACACGCGCACACACGCACACACGCACACACGCACACACGCACACACACACACGCACACACGCACACACGCACACAGACAGACAGACAGACAGGATAACATTTTTGATGAAATACATCGTGTCCTGTGATTTCTTTTTGTAATTTCCTTTACTACACAGTTTGACAGGGTAGAGCAACAGGAGACACGGAGCGAGGGCCCTGCAGTTACACATAGACAGTAAATCAATACAGCTCTGCTGGAATGATACATGCTTACCATCAGAGAACCGGGACTGCAGTTCTTACAAATATACACTGACATTGTGTATTACTTTGTCAATATAAAAAGGACTTAGAGTACATTGTGCATTCTACATGTGCAGGTGAGTGTCAGCCATCTCTGAGATGCTCTGATGCAGTTAGTTTAATTGCATATTTAATGAAGGATTGGTGACTACCATACATGTCTGTGGAATCGTGGTGTGAACCAACACCAGTGTGAGCACAGCTGGTTTTATTATCATGACATTTAAAAAATAAATTATACATCTATCCTTAACCGGCCAGCTTGGAGTCAATCCCAGCTCCCAGTTGTAGAAGTATTATTCTATGCATGACATAGTGAGAGTAAATGTAAATGCCTCATACACACCGATGTCCTGTTGGAGTGAGTCCTCCTTCTGGGTCAGGGTGTTTATCTGGGCCTTTAACTTCTCAGCACACTCATCTCTCTCTAAGAGTTTGGCGTTGAGTTCTTTCACCAGGCGTTCATAGTCGGCCATCTCCATGTCCAGCAGAGAGCTCTGCTGCGCCCCCTAGAGGCAGAGACCATATAATCTCTCAGTCAGGTCATTAACTCAAACCGTAAGGGATTCAAAAGTACTCCTATTGGACAACTGAGTCTATCTTTATCCATCATGTTATTGACCATTTGATGTGAATACACTAAAACAATTTACAAAATAAATCAAATCAGGTTTATAATCAGCAGTTGTCCTATTGAAAGAAAGTATATAAGTTATAAGCCAATAAAGAATTATTCATCTGTGATTGTGTGTTTGACCTTTAAGAACCTTAAGGAGGCTGAATAAGTTCTCACATTCTTCTTCCAAAAAACACACACACACACGGACCAACACACACACATGGACACACAAACACACACACACACACACGCAACTTCTCATTTCATTCTAATGTGGTTTACCAATTACTATAATAATGTATATTTAGGGTTATTATTATCTTTAATAACATTACTCATCTGAAACACACTTCCTCAGTTGAGTACATACATATTATCACGACTAATAAAAACAATAGACAGCGCCCAGTTTATTACTGTTTTTTGATTATCCGTATCAATCTAAAAGAATACAGTGTTTGTTGGGTTGTACTAACAATGTGGACACATGACACAAAGTCAGCCTCCTGGCAGCCTCCAGGTATACTGCTGAACTTTGTGGCTCTCCACTAATGGAAAAACAAACAGCAGCGTCTGTGCTGTGGGCTAGAATGGCTCTCTTTCTCTATGAGAGGTGCTGCTGTAACCGCAAGCCGGCCATCACCAGTCCAGTCGCTTGACTGGACTGGCCCTCAGAGACATTAGTGTCTAAGAAGCTCTATGTGTATGTGTGTGTGTGTGTGTGTGTGTGTGTGTGTGTGTGTGTGTGTGTGTGTGTACCTTGCGTAGCTGCCCCAGCTCCTGGGCAGTCTGCTGAGACTGTTGCTGCTGCTTGCGGAGCTGTGCTGTCAGCTCTTCAACCTCCTTCGTTGCAGATGACAAGTCCTGGAGAAGCAAGCGAACACACGGGCATACACACATAAAGAGGTTTTCAGTATGTAGATTAGAATTGGGATTTTTTTCTAATCCCCAGTGGGGAAACTCATTTGTCAAAACAAGGCATACAGACAAGAAACACAAACGACAAGGAACAAACAAAACAGAAAATGCCCCAGAAAACGTGACCAACAGAAAGATGCTAAGTCTAAAAAAATCAAAAGCTGTTCATTAAAAAACTGAACCGCTGCTGGAACGAAAGACCTTCTCAGTCGCTCAGAGGAACACCGAGGCATCCTTAGTCGCTTCGGAGTTCATTAAAAACATGGTGTAATGGATGACCTTTAAAATAAATGATTGTTTTAGCGTGGCCCTTCTCCTCTTTTGTAGAGTGACCTCTAGTGAGTCCGGGGGAAAGCCAATCACCGAACCAGCCTGTACCACGATTTGATATAATTATATCAACATTAACGCGCTTACAGCGGTGTAGGTCATGTGTTTTTCTGTTGGTTAGTTAGTCTATTACAAGATCAGCTAAAATACTAAATGGAATGTCCATCTATAAGCTCATAACATTAACAGAGTATCCATCCCTCCTTATTTCTACCTTCATCTTCTGTTCCTTCATTGCTCGCTCAGTCAGCAGGTCCCGGTCCAGACTGGTTGTCTGTCTTTGCAGCTCCTGGTTTTGAGCTTCCAGCTGCCTCACTGTGCTCCTTGTGGTCTCCATACAGGCCAGCAGGTTCTCCTTCTCACTGCTGAGTGTCTCCGTCTGTAAAAGCATGTTCAGGCTATTTCCTCTCACAGTTGAAACACTTACATTGTCAAGATGGCAACTTTAAAGTGTAAGAAAATAGAGAAAAGGTGATTTGATGATACATTTTTTTGTTGAAACAAGGGGTCACAGTTTTGACTGATGAGTTAAGAATATTCTATTATCCTTTAAAATGTCACTGAAGAGAGAGAATGCCATTTTACTGACTTCAAGGCGGTCACCTTTAAATGCGCATGTGGGCAAATGCATCACATCTGCGTGAACACACGTGACACATTCTAAAGTCATTCATGCAAATCTGACAGCGCCGGGCTCTGAGGGATTCCTCTGCAAGGAACACTGAACCAGCAGCAGCTACCTCCCCTCACCTGTCAGCCGAACACTGAAACTATGATTGGTAAACAGAGATGTCCAGACGTACTCCTATGTAGCTCCCCGACTAGCTTCCAGTCTGCCTGCCTGCCCCCCCCCCTCCCTAAGACCCATGAGTATAAACAAGTATAAACCTGTGTCTCAGAAAACGGTGTTGCACTAGCGCAGAGCAGATGGAAGCTATACTCCGCTCCATTTACCTGCCTGTTGTGCTCTCATTGGAAAGTGACAGTTATGAGCTTGGGGAGAGAAGAAAATATATATATATATATATGAACAAAATTCCACCCTAGCTCCCCCCGTCACATCTGACGGGCTATGTGTGGATGCTGGCCTGTCAAGCGGAGCTGGGGAAAGTGTCGCCAGCTAAAACGACTCGCTGTAAATCAGATGGAAACTGAGTTATGCGAGAAGTATTGGAGATATCTATTGGTGGGCAAAGTGACACTGCTTTGATTTACTGGAGGGTGAGAGCAGTTTATGTATTTGATGGTAGTAATGTCTGGCTGTGTGTGTGATTGAGTGTGTGTTTGTGTTACCTGTGTGACAGCACTGCTGAGTCGTTTGGTCAGCTCAGCCATCCGCCTCTCCGCCTCCTCCACCTTTTCCCTCTCCTTATCCAGTTGCTCCGTCTGCCTGTCGTAATCTATCTGCAGATGCTACAAAAAACAAACGTGTACTCATTCATTACTAGAAGCCGGTAAAACAGTGAAGGTAAACACTGCATCCCAGAGACCAGCTGCATTTACGCTGGAGTATAGGGCAAAACTCTCATTAGAGACGGCAGACTGCTTCCCTCTCTAATGGAGACACAGTCGTAAAGCACAGTGCCGTCTGGGGGCTTCTCACGGAGGGATCTGGGAGTGGAATCGGGCAAAAATATCATTTTCACAGCAAGAATGCTTCCACTTGCCAACACGCATATATTAGGAACGCATACAATTAATCAAATGTTTGACAATCATGTGAGACGGTTTCATTTCGGGTCAGCTCATGTTGAAAAAATAATCAAATCGTCCATCAGATGGAGAGACATCTGGACACCAACCACTCTGTCATGTTCAATCAGTCACAGAGGAAGAAAAGAACAAGGCTCAGTGTGAATATTGTCTTGTGTTGTCAATACCCGTACATATAAAACGCTAGGAATATAGGCTACATTACATATTTACCCATGCTCTATTTTGGAATCTAGCAGAAGATTATACTTTTCTTTTAAAGTTCATCATTTTGTACATCAATTGAAATAATGACGTACAGTAAAATATGCATCAAACACCACATTATGTGAAATACCAAGGCTTTAAAATGCATTTTTGGATATACTGTTTGACATAAAAGTTCCTAACATGTATTGACGATCACAAGTCCGTCGCCATAGAGCTGCCAATCCAAACCCAGTGGCCATCAACCTAAAGAAAAATCATTTTTTATACCGTGACTGACTAGTTCCCCTTTCTCAGGTCTGCACTTTTAGTGTCTGTTCCTATTACAGAATAGAAGCAGGATGTTCTGGTAGTTCTTCTGTCCACCATAGTAACTTACCTTGTAGCCTTCAGCACCATGGATGATATCCTTCATAGAGCTGCTCACTTTCTCCCTCTCTGCCTTCAGGGATTCTACTCCCTTCTTGAGGAGCGCAACCTGGAAGAAAGATAGAATAAATCAGAGATTCATCCACGTAAGCACAGAGTGGATAAAGAATATTCTGCAGGAAACACTGTAACATGTAACTCATGTGTATTTACGTTACGTTCAAACGGCATGTTCACGTTGTTAAATATAGAATTCACGGTTTAGAAAGGGCGTGCTTCACTCTACCTCCTTCTTACTGGTTTCCAGCTCCTTCTTTGCTTTAATGGCAACTGCCTTGATTTTGTTCATCTTCCCATCTTTTTCTTTGTGTTCTTTCTCCAGGAGAGCTGCGAGGAGCAGCAGTCACAAGGTCTGAGCAACATTCACAACCTAGAATCTATAATGTATGCACACTAAATTGGTTCTTGAAAGACCATACATTTAGTTAAAGAACAATGCATTACCTATTTTCTTTGTGATCTCACTGGCTGCATTTTGCTCAGCGGAAGCAGCCTGAGCAGCCGACTCCTGAGGGAGAAATAGCACCAATTACACCTCCTGGTTAATTGTTTTAAAGTATTGCTATTTCTGGTTTGAAGCTGGCGATGTGTCATTTTTTTGGTAATATTCAAACATGATCATTATTATCATTTTCATGAATAAATTTGTCATGAATTGTTTTGTTTTTTTCTCCAGAATTGGATTTCAGATAGAGCGGATGAGCCCAAACCCTTCTCCAGGTTACGGGAAAATAACAACTAAAATAGTTCTAGAGCTTAAAAGAGACATGCATCTATTATTTAGAACCAACAGATACATGTATCAATAAATGCAGACATCCTTTGAGACTTCTACAAGGTAACTGTCCAGTTGTTGTACTTTATAACTTTGAGGCACCATGATCAAGTTTGGAAGAATTTCAGATTTGGGGAATTTCCAATGGTGCTGCCAGAAAAGGCTCCTTTACAGACAGTAGTAATGACCATTAATATGACTTATTGATCATGTCTGATGGGGCAGTTAAAGCAAAAGATGGTTACTCACAATTCATTATTTTATATATTTATGATCTCTTGTGATCCAAGACGTATTGACTACTCTTAAGCTCCCTCACTCACCTGGAGAGCAGCAATTTCACTCCTCAACTGGGACACGAGTGCATCTTTCTCCGTCAGCTGATCTTTGAGCTCTTTACTCTCTTTCTCCATCCCTCTCTCCAGTTCCTCTTCCTCCTTTTCTTCCCTCTCTTGAGTCAGCTCAGAAATGTGAGCCTGCAGCCTCTGGTTCTCCTCGTTAAACTTCTCGTTGAACGACTTCATTTCCTCCAGATCTTTTTGCAGCCCTTCCGTATCCTTCACCACCTCCTCCAGGTTGTTCCTCAACATGCTCCTCTCCTGTTCCAGGTCTGCGATACGAGCCTGGAGCTCCTTCACCACCTCCTCTAATCCCATTGCGCCTTGAGCCTCCTCAAGACTACTCCTCAACAGCCCCCCTTCCCTTTGCAGCTCGTCCACGCGTGCTCGGAGCTCCTCAACTTCCTCTGTGGAGATTTGGAGCACTTCAGAAGGATTTTCCTCCAGGGCTGTGCTGGGGGGGCGGGCCTGATCGGCCTCCTGTGCCAGTGAACTCAACTTGGCCTCCAGGCGATTCCTTTCAGACGTCTCCTGCTCTAGCTGAGCCTCCAGGGATGCCAGCTTGGAGCCCAAAAGCTCCCTCGTTTCCCGTGCTTCGGAAAGCCCGGAAGATGCTTCTTCCAATTCTCGTTGGAGGTCGGCCTTCTCTGTGGAGAGCTCCTTGATAGTCAGCTCGAAAGCAGAAACTGTCTCCTGTCGTCTTTCCGCCTCCTCTTTCAGGCTCTCCTCCATCTTTTCTCTCTCCCTTTCCAGGCTTTTCAAATCCTTCTCTTTCTCCTCTCTATGCAAAAGTGCCTGGTTCTCTTTCTCCTGAAGCATCCCTTCGATTTCTTCTGTTCTATCGTTGTTCTGCTTTTGCATTTCCTCTTCCCGGTGCTGAAGCTGGGCCTGTATTTCATCTCGCTCTGCAGTCAGCGCGTTGACCATCTCTCTCAGTTCTTGAGTCGTGTTTTGCTTCAGTTGCAGTTGGGAGAGGATGTCCACATTCTGCCTGGTCAGTTCCTCCACAGATTGCTTCAGCTCACAGGCTAAACGTGTTTGTTCCTCCACAGACGACTGGAGTGTCTGGTCCTCGTCGGCGAAACCTTCAAGCTTCAGCCTGAGGTCTTGTATGTTCTCCATCAGAGTGTTTTTCTCCTCTGTACCGTCTGCCACCCTCACCAACAGTTCATCCCTCTCCCGACTGAGTTGTTCCATCTGTTCTTGGAGTTCCCGTACAGTATTTACCCCTTGCTCCTTCATGGCTTTGTACTGACAGAGAAAATCTGTCGTCTTCTCACCCAGTTCGGTCTCCACGCCTTGCAGTATGTCTCTCATGTGTTGACACTCGTTCACAGCAGAGTCTCTTTCTCTGGTCAAGGCGTCACATTGGGCCCTCAACCCCTCTGGATTCAAGGGGTTTTGGTCCACAGGACTGATTGCTGATTCACTTCCATCTTTGTGTGCTTCACTCTGAGATTCTCCTGAGGCTTCCTGTTGGTCAGGGTCCCGGGTTACTGATGGGTCACTTGGAGCACTCTCCCGGTTCATCTGCAATTCATTGATTTTGAACTCCAGCTCTTCTTTCTCCATCTGAAACTCATCCTTTGCCTTTTCCAGTTCTGCCTCCAGTTCACTCTTTACATTACTGAGCAGGGTGAGCTCGTCCTGTAACATGGTGCTCTGGGATTGAAGTTCATCCAAGGCTGCTCTCAGTCTTCCGGTCTCTGTCTCTTCCCCATCGCTATGGCTGGAGTCACCCTGGCTGCAAGCAGACAGCTCCAGCATTTTGGCAATCCCTGAACCACGGGCCGGGTCCTCGTCTTCCTCCTGCACATCCTGCAGGTAGCTGTCTGGAAATATAAGGGTAGCGTTAGCTGAAAAGGTATTTTCTAATCTGATCAGTGATGTGAACACATGCAAAATGTTGTAACAGCCTGCAGTAAGTCAGGTGCCCTCTTGGGGATAAGGTTTCACGTTGACTGTAAATATATACACATTTTACAATTCATTAAAACATTATTTACTTGATGAACCTATAATAAAATAAATCTTAGCTGCAGCCCCAAATTATGCTTGGACCACAACGAGGCTCTCTGCTGATAAAAGGGGTTCAAAAGAGAAACGAAGGTTGTGCACGCACAGTATTGTTTCTTTAAGAAGTGACATCTCCTCAAGTAAATAGTGCGTATCCTTCACTGTGACCGGTTGGGCTTCTGTCCCGGCCTCTTTGTTTAAATGCAGCGCTGCCGTACCTTTGAGAGCGAGCTGCTCCGTCAGCTCCTCGTGAAGCAGCAGGAGACGCTCCCTCTCGATTTCACAGTCCTCCTCCAGAGCCCTCATCTCGTCTTCGTGCTGCTGAGTCTTCTGAGCCAGCTCCTCCTTCAGGTTCTCCACCTCCTGCTGGGTCTCCGTCAACTCCCTTTGGTGGCTCTCCTGCAGCTCACCGATCCCCTGGGCCTTTAGCTTGTAGGACGCGTCTAATTCAGCTCGAAGAGTTTCCAGCTGAGATTCTAAGCAAAGGCGGACCTCTTCAGTGTTCACTTTGGCCCTCTCTCTTTCTCTTTCACTTTCCCTGTCATCTTCTTCCCGCTCTTTCAGTATTTTCTGGAAACAAGCTACTTCCTCTTGGTGTCTGCTGTTGGATTCCTCCATTCTGCTCTCTAGGCTCTTGAACTCTCTTTGGTGATCTTCTCTTACACGATCAAGCTCTCCTTGCAGCATCAACAGATCACCCTGTGCAAAATAACAGTGACGTAGGTGTGTTACAGCAATCTGTATTATAAATGGTATGCATCAATAAATGGATTTAACAATTTACAGAACTAATCTCTAAGGTCAGACAGTGTTCAGAGAAACCCTGTAGAATACAGTAAAACCGGCAAATGAATGTGTGACACACGTCATTTAGTATGTGTGGTATTTTACCTTGGCTTGCTGCTTAGCCTTCTCCAGATCTTTACGAGATAGAAAAAGACTTTGCTGAGTTTCCGCCTTCTCCAGTAGTAAGGCATCCATCCTCTCAGTTAGCTCCTATTGAAAACACACGGCCACATCATTTGCATTACGCGGCCGTAAAAACACAACTATACATGTAGGAATATGTAGAGCAGACACGTGATTAAATCCGGCCTCCAAACAAACCTGTATCAGAGTAGAGTCCTCTGAACTATTGTTATTGTTTTTATATTGCTCTTTGACGGATTCAACTTCTCTTTCCAAATCTGAAAAAAGAAAGGCAAACATACTTAAATACATACACTATTTGTCCACAGAGACAAACAAGCCGTTACATCATTTAGACTCGAGCTACCTGCACATCTACCCTTCATCTTTTGCATGACAGCCATCTGCTTCTTTGCAAACTTGATAAGGTCATCTTTAGACAGCGTGTCCAGCTGAGAATAAAATATAAGAAAAGATAAGAGAGAAGCGTGAATCTTCATCATGTCCCTACAAATCTAGACACTAATCTGTGTTTGTATATGTGCAGTACCTTTGACTTGGATGCACCTGCTGGCGATGGAGCCCCAGACTCTGCTGCAGTCCCACCAGGGTCCTGTTTCAGTCAATTGAAAAACAAGAAATGACAAACGCCATAGGTACAGATTGCGACAACAACATGTACAAGCTCTGCAGGTTTACCGTATAGTTCTTATTTTGACAGATTGACGATACAAAAACACAACCGGCACGGTATTTGCTTTAAAAAAAACTAAATTGAATGTCGCCCCGCTTGTCAGCTAAATGTACTTTGTTGATCAAGCATGTTTATAAGCTTTTATGCTTTATTGGGAGTCGGTTTTCAATTCGGCATATGTTTAAACGAGTATGGACACTTTAACTTATATGTGGGCTCTATAAAGGTTCGTCTCGGTGTCAACATGAACACGAACACACTTCACTACTGGCGGAGGCAGTCGGTGCCGCCGCCGCCACACGGTTCGGGGAAAAGCTTCACATAATAAGATGCTTGTACTACAGTCATGGTGGCACTGCGTCAGAGTAACGCATGGTCCACTAAGTAACGGACTTATCGATACGCAGCGTATTTAGATAAATCAATATCAATGTTTAGAATGAAGTGATATTCGCTTAGTAAACCCGGATATTGGACAACTTAACCTGCTCATTGGTGTTTACAGCCCTGTTCAAAGTCACAAGCGCCAGTATTACAAACGGCAGAGCATTAGGTTATCGTAGGAACTAAATTAAAGATGATATAACGTTACGCGCATTACTAAATAAAGCCAGACTGGCTAAAGCTAACTCCCGACACTGATCGTTTACCTCCATCTTAGTCGAAGTTCTGGCAGCCACAGAGTTCACCAGAAAGTCTACTGGACGGAGTCGAAGCGATATCTGGAAAAAAACGTCCGATTTATTGTGGGTTTAACACTAAAACAACCCCTGTGTTTTGGTTTCTTGGTTACTAAGCTAAAGCAACGACGCTCTTCCGCATTCGTCACCAACGTGACGTCAGCACAGGTACACGTCACACATTAAACAGGATCTTTGCCACGGTCTCAGATCAGCAGCCGCGTATTTGTTCCGTTTCTTTGACTTTTGCAGACTTTACCCGTATGAATTGTTCAACAACAATGTAGTCTACAGTATTCAAAAGTTAGATACAGATATATCATAATATATTACATTTTGTATGAGGAAATTAAAAATACTCGTAGGCTAATCAAGTTGACACCTGTCAGATACAAATATATCATCTATTTTTTTTTATTTATGAGGAAATTAACAATTCTAGTAGTCTAATAAAGTACAACTGACAGCATTTGGACATTGTGTGGTTCAGGAACCAACAAACAAATCTTCACTGCATATCAGTCCATCATTGCATAACCCCACATCTGATGTCTCGTGGCCTCCAGCGTGGGATGAAAAGGGTGAAATTAAGACCTTTAACCTGTTTTGCGAGAGCTGGTTTGAACAAGGTGTCAAAACAAGATTATATAAAAGAGGCAGGGGTTCAAAAGAAGTGTGCCCTTTAACCCCAAGAACCTCAGCTGGCAACATACGTTAAGTTTGTTAAATGGGCTATTACAGAGATGAGTAACCTTCCACTTATGAACGTAAGTTACAGGTGTGACTTATAATGGGTGTATTACATCACAGGCAGCAGAGAGTTGTTTAAAAAAAAAAGACTGTGTAAGTTTATGAAAAGAAGCATATCCCAATTGTTCCCCCCCCCCCCACAACTAGCCAACAATGAGCATGTTGTAAAGTACACATTAGTGTTTTAACTCACTTTTTTTAAACAATACATTTTTATGACGAACTGAATTTAAAACCAAATTATACGTATGAATGTACTTCACAATTCACACTTTCTTCATGTGTTCTGACTTCCGATCCATCCTCAGTTCTTCTTGGTTAATGCACCTGTGCTGCCAGACATGTGGGTGGCATGTTCACAACCTTTGCTTACATCCTAATTCAATATAAGATCTAAGTAATATCATATATTGTATTTTGATTAAAAAAATATGTTTCCTTATATTAAATTCCGTAACAAAAAAACGTAATGACAGTTAAACACATGTCTTGATGAACATATTGAAAAAGTCCCATAAAGTAACCGAACACAGACGCCTTGCTTGGAAAGATATGGAAGCCGTTTGGAGACAGCACACATTTTGACAAAGTTGACAAAGCTAACTGCTTTGATTTTTTTGTTTTTACTGTGTATGTACTGTATGTGAGGCCATGTGGGGCATTTCATTAAATCATCCTAAAGCTGTTTGATAATGTGTTTTTTGGGAGACTTATACAGAAGGGGGAGGGGGGGGATCTGCCCTCATGCTGACACCAAGCCTGTCATAAAATCTGTGGTTTGTCTCGCTGTGCTTCGGTATTCCCATCACGTGAGGTCCAGTTGTATCTGTTGAATATGGAGAGCATCTGTTTTGACACAAGTGATAGAAGCACTGACAGAAGCAGCTTAGCGAGATGCCTCTCATCCTGACAAGGCTTGGGTGCTCCGGGCAGAAGGGCAGGCGCTCTGCCGTCTCCCTGTCTCATTGGGAAGAGACCCATTTCTGCCTTCCACTCAGCCTGGGTCAAACACAGCCATCCATCACAGCCCCTCCCTTGTTTTCTCCCAGGGCATCAAGCAGTATTTTGCAGTAATTTTTCTCCCCCCCACTCCTGGCCGTCAGTCAGGAACGGCTTTGCAGTAATATAACTGACACTGGCTGGCGTTCAGGGAGTAATGCATAGCCTAGCTGGGTCTATCAGGACACACTTTCATGCTTCTCCCTCTCTCTCTCTCTATGTCTTTCTCTCTCTCTCTCTTAACTTCTCCTGCTAGTTTTATCTAAACATAACCAGATTTTAAACACAAACTGCGTAACATCTTCCTCTTCACTGCCTTTCCCTCCTCATCTCTTCTAAGGTGTCCTCCTACAGTATTAATACAGATGTGTTTTGTACATTTGACTGTGCAAATGTATATTTTTGAGAAAATGTTGGAAAATAAAAATTACAGTTGGTAATCATAGTAAAGTAAATGGGAAAAAGCTATTTGTTTGAAAGAATATAGTTTCACCCCAAAAATTCTGTTTCATGTCGATTAATTCAACTTTGTATTGGTCATTTAACAACAGGGTTGCACAACAAAAGAGGCATACTCTGAGTTTATGCAGAGTCAACCTCAGCTGCAAAGCCGAGTAAACATATTTCTTGAGGTAATTGATATCTAAAACTGTTGATCTCGGTCCAAAAAATGCACGTGTTACAGTGACTAACTTTTCCTATGAAAAATAGTCTTTGCTATATTGTTTTTATGAGTTAAAATGGGATACGGGGTGTGAAACAACTTTTAAGTTAAGAAAGCGACAGGAAGTGTAAACTGAAGTAATCGTCCTCTTCACACTTCATTTTACTTTTCCTCCTCTTTTCACTCCTCCAGTCCACTGCACTCGACCTCCCAGACAATCAGTGAAAGGTGACTTTGGGGGTAGCGGTTGGAGTGGTTATGTCCCTGACCCCTACAGCGTGATTGAAGCCTCTCAGTTGGGCCTCTTCCGAGATCTAGAAAGATGGACTCGTTGATTACACCTTCATCAAAACATTGATATTTGCATTTGGTTGAATGAATCCTTCAGATAGGATTGTTGCCTTTTCTCAGCATTTACACTGGTCCCCCTCTTTATTTGTTTATTGCATAGTGCATTTGTTTTCTCCATGACATTTTACCTCCGCAGATTGGCAGTCCCATTAATAGGTTTGACATTTTAACATATAGCTTTGACATTTTAATATATTAATGAGGGAATTGAAACGCTCAGAATGTTCTTTTCACTACAGAGCCTGAGAGAGCCGAGCGAATATACAAAGATGACAGAATATTGCATTATGTTCTGTACTGCTGGTAATAGTGTTGGCTTTTTACATAATAGGTTAACAGTAAATAAAGTCTGAGTGCCATACTTGCAAAAGAAGGTAATCTGTCAGAGGTTGTATATCAAACATGTAGCTGTAAATAAGAGAGACTAGTGAGTATCTGATGAATCCAAATAGTTGACCTTTGATCTCAGCGATGATCTGACTCACAGGTTGTTTGGACGAAGAAGTCGGAGACATCAGACCAGGGTCAGTAGTCAGTCATCAGATGTTTCTTAAGGGTAATTATCAGTCAGAGGACGAGGAGTGAGGAAGTGATGAGGAAGGAAGAGCAGTAAGTTTAGCAGTTTTCTCTTCCCGGCCCGTAGGCAGTCAGCGTCTTGAATATAAATAGTTTGGTGGCTCAGCAGGAGAACAGCACTTCATCAAGGACCACGGGCACAACCTGCCTCTGTCTGCACTTACACTAGAGCTCAGCCTTGATTACAGCAGTTTTCTTCTCTTCCCTGCCCCCCACTCTGTTCCCTCTGTTGTCCTCCGTCCTCCTCCTCTTGTGCTTACGGCACATTCTGCACATCCTGTACAGATATTGTATATTCACTGATTTGTTTCCTCTAAACAAGGTCACCTTTCTCCAAGAAAGCACAACAACTTGTCAGACAATTAAGCTCCGACCCAAGAACTTTTCTTAATTTGTTTTCTGATGTTTAAAGGCTTTTGTTCTTACAATATGTGTTTGTCTCGCTCCGCTGCAACAAGGAATGCTACAGGAGAACATTCCTGCCCACGGCTATGAGGCTTTACAACAAAGCACCTCCTGCCAGAAACTTGCAATAACTCACTGTACATATTCACATTCATACTTCCAATGTGTTGATCTGCACTGCACACATTTCATTTTGCACACTATCTATATATATATATATATATATATATATATATATATATTATTTTATTTTACAGTGCTGTATTTACATATATGTTGTGTATATATACATATATATTTTATTTTATTTTATTTTGTATTTTATATTTCACATTGTACACTTTACTTTATGCACAGTCACTTTCTTTCTTTCTTATACTTATATTTTATTGTGTTTAGTTTTATCGGTGCTGCTACTGTTGTCAACAAATTTCCCCTTGGGGATGAATAAAGTATATTTCTATTATTTCTATTCTAAAATGTCTCACATATTTCACTTCAACGTTTGAACTTTGCACTGACAGAAATGTAGGAAATCAGTAAATAAGCATAAAGTGCAGAGGTCACAGTTTGGGGCCTAATATTCACACAATTACACAACATTGCCTCTTTGTTTCAGGAGATTCATTCAGTTGCCCGCTGAATGGCCACTCTAGCGAGTTGGGCTGAAACTAAATGCAACCGCTGAACCCAATGGTAGAATTCATGTTACATTCAGGTTGAGTGACTTAAAGGTTTGTTGTCGTGGGAATGTTTATCCACAATTTTTCCATTTTCCCATGGTGTTGAGTCCAAAATGCTTCCTCACTTCATTCTAGACTTTGAGATGTACTTCAAAAAGCTAATAGTGGGGCCTTTAATCCAAGATTATTTTTCACAAATATGTCATTTTGAATTCATCATAGATAAATATAACAAATAATGTCTTATCATGTTTGAATGGTAATAAGCATTTAGTATAAAAAGGGACATTTTTCATCACGATCAAAAAAATATGATGATTTAACTGATAATTTTGTTCTAGCACCTATGGAGATAAGAAGCTATGCAAAAGATAGATAGATAGATATATACTTTATTAATCCCCAAGGGGAAATTTGTTAAAAAGATGATGCCAAAACTCCAACTGGGAGAAATAGTGGTGAGTGACTGCAGCAAAACCTATTGGAGTGACTGACCACATTGGGAGATGAGGGCAATTTGTCAGAGGCTTGGAACCAGCAGCTTTTAATGCTAGATCATTTTTGAGCACTAATAGAGGTTTGCACTCGACTAGGCCGGTTCTAAGACCATCAGTGAGCATGTTATTTTTCATTGTCACTGTGTTGTACATTACTCTGTTGGGCAGTGACCATGGAAGCGTATGTACACATTCACTCAGACTTGTGAGGCAGCCCTGAAATGACATCCCTATTTAATGCATGGTCCTTTAATAAAGCAACCCAACACACATACATGCACATACAAAATACACAAATACACACACACACATGCATGCATGCAGCGGGCCAGTGTTGATTTCACTAGCAGCATTGGAGAAACAGCAGCTAATGGCTTAGAGAGTGATGAGGCGACTTCCTTCACCAATGACAGCCATTTGCTAAGTGTAACAGAAAAAAATTGCCTTCTCCCTAGTTCAGTCTCTCTCTCTCTCTCTCCCTCTCTCTTTCTCTCTCTCGTGCTTCTTTTCTCTCTATCTTTTCCTCTTCTTCGGTTCCTTCTCATTCATTGTCAATCTGGTGGTGCTGTGTCCTGTAGCTATTGGCCTTTAACAGTGAGTAAGTGCGTGTGTGTGTCTATGTGTGTGTATGTATGTATGTGTGTGTGTGTGTGCGTGTGTGTGTGTGTGTGTGTGAGTGTGTGTGTGTGTGTGTATGTGTGTGCATCTGCACTGGCTCAATTTCAATCTAAGCTAATGGAAGTGCTGGCCAACGCTCAGATCAGCCCTGGTTCTCAGCACACACACAACCGAAGCACTGCATGCACACTGTGTGTAATATAGTCCATTCAGCATTCACAATAAACCGTAAACTTCACCTTAGATTAGAACAAAATGCTACTCAGTCCAAATTGTAGGATCTTTTTCGTCCTATCATTTAACTAACCTCTGAAATGTTGTGCATTGCCTCTTGTTCTTGTTCTTTGATATATTTGGACTCTTATTTTTAAGCATTTACCTGCTTTAGTACTTCCATCTTTAGTTCCTCCCCAGCACTCCTCCCTTTATTGTTTTGCTCGAGACGGACCGAAGTAATCGTGGACGCGAGCGTATTTTCTTGAATGATTTGATCATCGCGATAATTTAATAATCATATTGACTTATTAAGATATACGAGCAAAATAGGTGTGTTATGTATGAAAACAGATGCCTGCTGCGGCCAATAGTGACGCTATGAGAGCAGTGAGAGTGAACCATAACAGTAGAGTTGTGGGCTGGATGGATAAATAATGAACTGGTATTGGGTGATGATTCATTGACCCCTCTCACATTGTCCCATTGTTTTTCCTTATCTGTTGATACATCACTATATTGATTATAGCTGTTGTTTAAGCAACAACACATTTGCATTGTGGATTTTAGTACATTCATGGATACTCTCTCATTTGTAGTCTATAACGTTACACACTTATATCCATCCATCCATTTTCCACCGCTTTATCCGGGGTCGGGTCGCGGGGGCAGCAAGCCCAGCAGGTTGACCCAGACTCCCCTCTCGCCCGCAACAATTTCCAGCTCATTCTGGGGGATCCCGAGGCGTTCCCAGGCCAGCCGAGAAATATAATCCCTCCAGCGTGTCCTGGGTCTTCCCCGGGGTCTCCTCCCAGTTGGACGTGCCTGGAAAACCTCCAATGGGAGGCGTCCAGGAGGCATCCGAATTAGATGCCCGAACCACCTCAGCTGACTCCTCTCGATGCGAAGGAGTAGCGGCTCGACTCCGAGCTCCCTCCTGATGTCCGAGCTCCTGACCCTATCTCTAAGGCTGAGCCCGGCCACCCTACGGAGGAAACTCATTTCGGCCGCTTGTATTCGCGACCTCGTTCTTTCGGTCACTACCCAAAGTTCGTGACCATAGGTGAGGATTGGAACGTATATATGTTATCATATTATATAATTTTTGTCCCCATTTATGTCATGTTATATTCACCGGTACACTATTTGCATTCAGTGTTTAATTATGTTACTGCCCACATTCACACACATTCCCTTTTTGTGTGCATAGCTCTGCAAAATAATGGCTTTTCATTTTGTTCACGAGAATTAGAAAGTCCTGATTCAGCACTAATGTGCAGACTTATCATTTAATATTGCTCCCTTGTGAAGCCCACTGCTCTTTCGCTACAGTTATGCTGTATTTGAGCAAACCGAATGGAACCACCCTCTATTTATTAAGCAATTAAGCAACACCAGTCACTGTCAAATAACTGGCCCTGAATGTTAAGCAGTCCATTAGTGGAATTACAGCAGCTTCAGAGACCGTTGCAGAAAGAGACGGGGAAACGAGGGAAGTTCGTTAATTCCGATTGGTAATCCATCAGTTGTGATTTGTCTTTTGCAGGAATCACTCCCTGTGTGGGCAGAAGCTGAATCTAAAAATGACTCATCCACTATGTATACCTACAGTATGGTCTATAATAAGGTGTACATAACAAACTGTTTGCATTTCCAGGTGGAAAATAGCAGAAACGGCAATTACAGTGTGACTTTTTTGAGGAACTCCAGATGGGCTGAATGGAGAACTGTGTCTGATGCCTCCCTGGCTGAATACATAACAACATACTAATTGAGTTAGAAAAAAGGTACCGACTACACAACGGCATGGTGCCTGTTTCATTTAGGTAATAGATAATACATTTAAACTACAGCCTATTAATAGATTTGTTAACTATGGAATAAAAAGTCGCATTGCGATGTATATACATTTGAATTTTTTTTAATTTAAACCTTTATTTAACCAGGAAGTCCCATTGAGATTAAAAATCTCTTTTTCGAGGGAGACCTGGCCAAGACAGGCAGCAGCATAAAAAACACATGGTTACAGACAGAAAACACAAAACACAAAATAAGACAGGTTAAAAGAAACTAAAAGCTAAGAGCTAAGAAACAGTGACGTAGAGTTAATTTAAGAAACATATACATTTTTGGGAACCTGTCTCTATTTCTTTCATTCGAGATTTAAAAGCAGTTAGTGATATTAGTTCCCTGAGCTTTACAACATTCTGCAACATATTCCATGATGAGGGGGCAGAGTACTCAAAAGCCCTCTTTCCCATTTCCGTTCTGGCATTTGGAACAGTGAGCATAAAAAAGTCCAGAGATCGCAAAGAATACTGTCCGACACTTCTCTGGTTGATGCAAACACACAGCTAGTTTGGGAGCAGACCAAGGATTGCCTTATAAATAAGGGTGTACCAATGAGAGAGCCTACGGGTGGCCAAAGCAGGCCATCCTACCCGAGAGTATAACTCACAGTGGTGAGTCAGAGCCTTATGCATCTGTTTTGACTTTAAGGATAAGAATAAGGATAAGGATGTCTATTGTCATTGTCAAAACATACAACGAAATTAAGTTGGCGACTCATCAGTCAGTACAGCAGCAACAGGTACAAATATGTATAAAAACATTAAGAAACAATATTTCTAATTTAAAACAAGATATTTAAAACTAAATAAAACTAAATTAGAATGACTAAAACATAAAAAACAAACATCAATGACTTGAAAGTGAACAAGTGTCACATAAATGAGTATTTAGGTCCCCTGCCGCAGCAATACAGGTGTGAGCTGGGTGGGGCGCTGGCTGTTGCGGGGAAAAAGATGTTCCTCAGCGGGTTTCAATAGTCCTGAATCTTCTTCTTGATGGCAGTGGAACCATCAGAGTGTGAATACATCAACAATAAGCCTTGGCTTTTTTACCAAAGGAAAAAGAGACTATTTTGATATCCTAAGTTGTACCAACTTTTAGCATTGGCATTTTTTAACCATGATATAAATATTTTTGTAACAGTTTAGCTCCACACCTTCCTTTTTGTATTAGTTGTTTTCATCCTGTCTCACCAACTCTCATGTCATTCCAGATCCTGCTTCCCATCTCGTCAGTCCAACTCCCTTCACCTGCCTCTGATCACCTCGTTAGTCCCTCATTACCTTCACCTGGTCTTCATGTCCATCTCACCTGTTGCCCATTCCCTAATTAGTCCCTTTCTACTTAGCTTAGGTCCCCTCACTTGCTCTCTTCCAGATTGTCTTGTGTTTTTCTGACCAAGTCCCCGAGTGGTCCACAGTGTGTTTGATTATTCTGTCTGTTCCGTTTTCTCAGTAAAGGATCTTTATTTGCATTATCTGTCTCCTGAGTTGTGCATTTGGGTCCACCCGATTCCCCCTGTGACAATTTTGCTACCATTATCTCTGACCCCAATCTCCCCAGAAGAAGTACTTTTGTGCCAATAATATGAAGTCATTGTAACAGTGACAAAATAGTGTGTTGGTTCATTTTCTACCAGCACAACCAGCAAGGCCGTCAAAACACGTTGGTCTCACAAAAATACGTTCAACGGCCACCGCATGTTGACAGCACATTATGTGTTGGTGGCACATATTTGTATGAAAGAATGTTGATGGAAAGTCAATTTGGAGGTGGATGGGTCAAACAAACACTTTCAACCTTGAGACGGGTGTTGGAGACAGGTGTTTGTGTCCTCAACCGTTGTGACGTTTGTGTCGTTCATAATGGCACGTTTTCATTTTGTTAGCCTGAACCTAAATACTCTTGATACACTTTATTTAAGTTCGACCATGCTATTTTTCCTGAAAAGGATTTAATGGAGGTATTGGAGGGTTAAAATGTCGGGGTCTTTTAAACTTACTTCTGTAAGGTTAAGTTGGCCAAAAATAACAATACAAATGTGGTTGAGACGAGGCAACTAAGGTTAGTTGATTAAGGTCAAAAAGAGATTCTGTATAAAGCAATGTTACAATGTTTCTAGTGGCAAAGTTTAAAGCTTTCAACTCTCAACCATCCACCTGACCTCCTGGATGAGGTAACGCGTTACATCAGCTGAAGGACAGTTGTTGTTCACATGAACACAGGATTGCTTGTTAGGAAACGGTTCCCACGTGGTTTTAATGAACAAGTGACCAATGAATCTGATTGTCAGTTTTTAACACATTTATTTTTGTTATTCAACTGTCCAAATCATCCATCATGATGGACTTGTGTTCATAACACAGTGATTGCTGACAGCCAGAGAGCATCTGAGAAAATCCCTTATATGTAGTTTGTCTAAGGTCAAAGGTTAAGTGACTGGTAAGTGATAAGTGGCCCAGCTCACCCTAAGGCTCTGGATAACCATTCTTGTTCTCAACTCAACAGTCTCCAATTTCAAATCAAACAAAGCTAAATGAAACTAAAGGCTGTGGTTCTCTGTAACCTCCTTTATTACTCACCCTGAGAGTTCATTTAACACCTTATACCGCTCCGTCTTTTGGTGCTTTATGGACATCATACACACACTTACAGGGGAATTCTTGTATTCCTGTCGGTGCAGCTCCTCTCTGTGTTCGCTGATCAAGATGAACTGCTGTGTGCAGCCCAAATTCAATCCAGCACCCAGACATCAATAATGTATTAGGGGAGCAGTTAGATGCCTAAAGATATCAATATTGATCTTCTACTTAGATTCAGTTTGTTTGGACTAGGAGACAAATAGCTTCTCTCGAGGAACCCATTTAATTCAAAGGAAAGAGTAACTCCACAATGTTTCCGCATCTCTGCTGCCGATGTCATTCTCCTGCATGCAGAAATGACAATAACAAAGGTTGGATATGGGATGAGAACGTTTATTGTATTATTATCTCCAGTCATGCTATAAATGCTGTATTCATTCATAATTGTATCATATGGACTGATTTTACCGGCCAAAGGAAAGACTTGGAAGAAGACATGTTCACACTTATTTATAAGTGTCAAAAAGTCATGATTGGAATTTTCCTTCAGATAGATGGAAGGGGCTTTCTCCAGATCTGAGAGTATGGCTTCCCTCCTATTTCTAGAGCTGACCAATCAGTTCCCTCTCTCTCTTCCACTGTTGTTTTCTTGTATCGCTGCTCTTTGTTTAGTTAATCCATGCAAAGGTAACATTTTAGTGGACTGAAAGGGCAGAGGCCCTGCAAACCTTCCCTGATCAAGGTTGCATGCTAATTGTGACATTTATTACACGTTGTATTTGTGCATCATGCCATCTCTTTGAGCAGGCAATTTTTTTACTTCTATTTTCCTATCACACTAAATATCAAACAATATGATTTGCAATGCAATATATCTCTTCACAATAATAGGATTTTTATGTGGCATGTACAATTCATGTCCCACATAAAAAAAAAACACAAACACTTTTACATAGAAGGTAGCACTGCAAAATAAATACATTTGGATTTAAGACTTTTTATCTATTGCTTACACAATGTAGACTTTACACTATGCACTATGTCTCACTCAGCATCTATTCTGGCTATTGTATCTCAAGCAGGCAGTCCTTTTGAAACTACTGGCTTGATGTGCCTCTGTCACACGCGCACACACACACACACACACACACACACACACACACACACACACACACACAAACACTTACACGCACACGTTGTTTTCTGAGCTTTATCCGTTTAACATCGACAATCAAGACGTATACGACGAACAGGAGATAACAAGAATGTGCACAATCATTTAAAATGGAACAACAGACAGAAGAGGGGTTCTCCCTCCATGAGATCCCACGATGGAACTAATATTATATAATATAAACATGCATGTAAACCCAGTCTTTCCCCTACACTTATAGTAAGGGGAAAATCTAAATCGTAAACAATACAATTTCCATTTTTATTCATCTTAATTTGAGTACCATTCCTCGGCATTTGGAAAGGGTGTCCCGATCCATAACAGGGGCAATACATTGGTAAACGGATTAGCTCATGTTATATTTCATTATCTTTCCCATTCAGAACAGGTAATCTCATTATCCTCCACTTCCTGTATGGAGGAGTAGTAGACGTGAATTGGAATTGGAACAGAAGTACGAAAGGTACAAAAACTGCTTATTGTTGTCATTGTGACCCAAGCTTTATCCTTTTCTTCTACTCCAGCACAATATCAAGTGAATAAGACCAAACAGATCAACATTATTTACTGCTAATTTAATTATTTCATGACAACCGTCCACGATTAGTGCAGCTGAAGTCGTACATGGGCTTGTTTTCTCCACATAAACAAACTATCTTTTCCTGACAGCTATTTAGAGCAATTACATTACGGGAGGCATCATTTAAAGAACACATAAATACTCCCTCGTTGATTACGATATCTAAGACTGAGCTGGCAGTGAATCAATAGACCTTTTGTTACTAATGGAAAACATGTCATGGAAGAATGGAAGCCTTGCAGAACCTTTTAATATGCACATTCAGATGCAGAGTGAAATGGAGAGTGGAGGCAGTCATTAATTGACCAAAGGCAGTGTGATGGCTGAGCAGTGTTGGAGATAATTTATTGTAATGCTAACCATGACATATTTTTAATCTTTAAAGTTTATTGTCAACTCTCAGTAGCCAGTGATCTCCGCCGTTTACCTTTGTTTCTCATAAATCACATAATGTTCATGGCCTCAAATTGAATTAAACACGACAGCTGTTGAGAACTAAACACTAAAGGGAGCATGGTGTTAATTAATTATCAGAACTATTAAGTAGTTCGGAGGTCTGAAGTGAACATGACATTGACCAAGACTGAAGTATCTAACAAAAATATGTTATTGATTGCATGATTGAAAATCAATCCATCCATCCATCTATCCATCTATCTATCTATCTATCTATCTATCTATCTATCTATCTATCTATCTATCTATCTATCTATCTATCTATCTATCTGAATAGTATGCTCTGCCTCTGCTATATACTATAATTAGGTTTTGTTGTGGCACTGGAATTTGTAATTAATTGCTACATTATTAATTGATTAGTAAATAAGTAATGAGTCAGTTCAATTAGTGATTACTTATGAGACCGTGGGAATCACCGAGCGCAACATACTGTGTTCTGTTGGGCTCGTTATAGTCACTGTGTTTCTGGTTTAGCACACGCACGCACGCACACACACACGCACACACACACACACACACACACACACACACACGCACGCACGCACGCACGCACACACACACTTAACCGAGAAGACGGCCAATATCCAGAGTAACAGAACCTTTCCTCTTGATTCATGACCAATGTAAAACAGCAAGATATAATCAAATAAATAACCAAGACACTGGCCAACACACACACACACACACACACACACACACACACACACACACACACACACACACACACACACACACACACACACAAGCAGCTGCTCATGCATCCCCCTTTCTGTCTGCCTCTCTGGGTCGCTTCCTCAGCAGGTGTGTGTGTGTGTGTGTGTGTGTGTGAGTGTGTGTGTGTTTGTGAGACGACCGGGGATATTGGCAAGTTAAACTCGGTCCTATCATATGTCATCTTTAGATGACAGTGTCGTAAAGCATTACGGTGAGCGGAGTGCAGGAGAAGGGCCCTGCCCGGCTTTGTTTGCCAGATGAATGTTGCTGCCCTGCTCGCCTGTTGGCCAGCAGCTGGGATCACTTCTAATCACAAACACAGCCTGCCTGCTGCAACAGGTGTCCTTCAGCTGGGGACAATACAAGAACACAGATCCTGTTTAACGGATCCCCAAACTGATCATATTGTCTTCTATTCTTTTCTGTTTTCTTTATTTTATGAACTATTCACTTACGTCTAAGCGCAGAGCTACGTTTAAGAGGAAATAAGTCTAGCTTAGAATAAAGACGGAAACAGATAACCTCGGTCCTAAGTGGAGTCTCTGCTGGTTGCCTATAGCAACCACAGCGACGACAAGACTCCAGGAATTGAGTGTGCCCCGCCAAGATTTATTACGAAACTCCAAGTAGATATACCATCTTGATTAGTGAGCGAGGTGCTGATGGCTTCACCTGTTGTGCTAAGCTAACTGGCTGCTGTCTCCAGCTCCATACATACAGACATGTATATCTCCTTTTCTATCTATGTAACCGCATGCTCCAAAATGCTGATTTTTTAAACGTAACAGGCATAAGTAAAACACATATTTACACCATCTGCAATAATCCCATGAGTAACCACTAGGGGCATCAGAAACAAGTTGTGAACACACCACTAACCATCGTCATCCTCTTTTCACAGGTTCTAGCTGTCCGTCAGCTGTTTCTGGATAAGGGACTATACATGACATCTATTGCACTGTCCATCCTGGAGAGGGATCCTCCTCTGTTGTTCTCCTGAAGATGTCTTCCCTTTTTTCCCTTGAAGGGTTATTTGGGAGTTTTTCCCTGATCCGATGTGAGGTCCTGGGACAGGGATGTCCATGTGTACAGATTGTAAAGCATTCTGAGACACATTTTTAATTTGTGAAATTGGGCTATACAAATAAACTGAATTGAACTGAATTGAATTGAATTTTTTCGAGCTGGACAGGTAGCATACATTTAGTTTGTAGAGCTTTTCTTTTTTACAAAGCTGGAAACAACTCTATGAACCAATTAGTAAAAATAAACTAGAGCTGTAAGATTCAAGTGATGCTTGACATGAAAGAAATGCTTGTGAAATGGTTGTGAGATTATTTTGTTTTCGGTTTATGTTTTTTTCTGATGAACTTACATACAATGTCTCTTTCTTACAGGGGAAATACTCAGTGTAAGAGATGTCGAGTAGATTCAGAACCTTCCTTTTCTTTCTTAAATTTCACAGCCAGGCATTTTTATGTATTTATAAAGTCTAATTTCAAACGGGATAAATTAATAATTTGTGTCTATTCATCATCAAAGTGGAGAATGAATAAAGAATAATGTTGTCTGTGCCAAGTGAATGTGTTATTGAATGAGAATCGACAACTTCCGTATGAAATATAATATGTCTTTGATTTCTTCCAGATTAATGTATGAGCATCATGTCGCCTGCCAGCACGCATCTTTTTATCTCAGCCTCGAATGGCAAACGTCTGAACTCGTTAGGTACCTCCTGCTGAAGGAGGCCAGATGTGCAGCAGCAGTGAAGTAAGACTAAAGACACACACACACACACACACACACACACACACACACACACACACACACACACGTAGATGTGCTTTTACTGTATATCTCTAATGTGGCTTCACGGCTGCACCTCCTTCCCTCAATCCTCATTCATTGTGAGTCCAGACATTAACTAAATTACTCTGAGGGATTCCCCCCCCCCTCCCCCCCTCTAGGTAATATCATTTGTGCAAAGAAGGTTGTGTGGGTTCGGCTGATCATGTTAGCATCGCTGTGACGAGAGTCAGCTCCTGTCAGCTCTTCAACAAGGAGGAAAAGCAAGCTTAATACATTCAGGTTTTAGGAGATGGAGGTGCAGTGACGAGGAGAAGGAGTTGGTATAATTGATGATGTGTTGTGATCAGCTTTACATATGAATAATAAGATAAATAGTCTGTTTTCCTGAGAGGTAATTTATTTCTTACCTTAAACGTTAAGGTTTGGTTGTAAGAATAGAGCGGTTGTTTTCTGTCCCAAACCAACTTGCACATTACACCGATTTATTGTTAAACATTTAACATGTTGCACGTAAAATGGGAAAATTAACTTAATGTTCTTTTTTTACAGGGAACCCTTTGCTTCACCTTTCACACAGTTTGTTAAATTCACCATGTCTCCTCTCCTCTCCTCTCGTCTCTTCTCCTCTCGTCTCCTGTCCCTTTGGGCCTATTAAGGCCTAATTGGAGCAGAGCTACTTACCACTGATGGGATCAATGGGACAACCAGCAGTGGACACACATCATTTTCATTACTCACTGTAGCACATAAGCAGCAGCGGTGATAAGAAAGGCTGCAGAATCTGTCAAACAAAGAGGTGCAGAAGAATTATATTCCATAATGTGGATGGTAATTATCTACAAGTGAACCGAATACAGTTGGATGACTTAAAAACGAGTTTACTTAAAGTGCAGTGCAATACATTAAAACAATTGATGGTATGCTGTGAATCCAGATGAGAGTGGTGGCACATTTGAAATAAAGGTTAAACAAGAGAATTCATGGTGGATTTTTTTCATTTGTGAAACACACACGCACACGCACGCACACACACACACACACACACACACACACACACACACACACACACACACAGACACACACAGGTGGTCTTTCCTTTCAATGCTGCAGTGATAGTAAATCAATATACGCAGTGTATCAGTCAAATGTGCACGAGAGCGCTGTCAATCACTCTGAATCATGACCCTGCTGTTCTGTAAAACTCTGCCTCACTGCAGCAGGAACAAAAGAAGCAGCTTGAGAAGCTTTTTCTTTGTTGCAATCAGCGGGTAAAAAAATCCACTTTGCAAACAGATTATGGAGAACAATTAATTTGGCATCACAAATTAAATCACCTGTGGTTTGTCTCAAAACCTGTTTGATTGCCTTGCTGGAAGGATGAGAGATTGAAGGTTGTTATATTTGAGGTCAACATTACTGTAAAGTGAGCCTGCCAAAAAATGTTCATCACTTCCAAATCATTTGATCACCTTCAACCATGTTTTTGACTAACTCAAGTCTGACTGCAACACCTTGGAAGGTGCTTTTATCAAGGCTTCAAAGGGGATGTCAATAACTACAAGACCAGAAACACTCAGCATATAATAATTATAACTTTATTTATATAGCACCTTTAAAAACAATATTTACAAAGTGCTCTACAGAGAAAGTCAAGGCAAAACAAATGGAGTAGTAAGAAACAAATATAACATTTAAAAAAAAAATATATATATATATATTTATATATGTCTATATATAAACATGTAACCCTAATACTAACACTCACATACCCCCTTAAAATACTCAACAGTTCTAAATAATTAAGCCATTATTGTATTGTGTTCTTTGAGCTTTATACTACATTTCAACGTATCAGACAAATATTCTGTCATTTTGTACTTGAGGCACACTTACGTTCAACTTTATTAACGTGCCTCTGCAGTTGCCTCCATGAGTAAGTGAACCAACTATCATATTAATCTTATTATCAGTTTGGTCTGATGAATGTGATTAAACTAATTTGTTATCTGACAAAATAATATATATATATATATATATATATATATATATATATATATATATATATATATATATATATATATATATACAGGACTGTCTCAGAAAATTAGAATATTGTGATAAAGTTCTTATTTTCTGTAATGCAATTAAAAAAACAAAAATGTCAAGCATTCTGGATTCATTACAAATCAACTGAAATATTGCAAGCCTTTTATTCTTTTAATATTGCTGATTATGGCTTACAGCTTAAGAAAACTAAAATATCCTATCTCTAAATATTAGAATATTTCCTCAGACCAAGTAAAAAAAAGATTTATAACAGCAAAACTAAATCAAACATTCTCTGAGACAGTCCTGTATGCTGATAAAGTGCTTTAAAGTGACTACTTCTACTTTTCCAATTTCCACAAGAAACATGGCATGGAAAGCAAATAGTAATTAGATAATGTTCTGTCAGTATGACTGGAGCCACTTCCACGGCTCATCTCCATCCTGACGCTGCACGTCCTGAAGCTATTGTCCATCCAGAGGCAGAACTTCATTACACTCTCGGGAAAAACAATGCTTTTAGACATAATCATCTGTGATAAGTCGAATAAAGCCAATTAATTGAATAGATAGTTCTCCGAATACTTTTATAAGTGTCAAGGGGAAACATTTGAACATCTGAACTGTTTGTTACTTTTTTAAAGCTGGCAGTTGGGACCACAAGGGACAGAGTTTACCTGATAGAAAGAGCTCTGCTGGCTGGTCTGTGTGTTTTTGTTGTGTCTAACTGTCTCTTATGAAACCCACGTGAGACTGAAGGCAGGCGGCTAATGACACAGCTGAGCTGGAAATACAAAGAATGAATAGAATGTTCCCAACAGCAGTCTGCCAGGAGGATCCTTATTCAGTTGATTCATTTATTAGTCCGGAGCATCGTCGTTCACAGCTCAGATCCAGCTGTCATACAAAGCAGGATTACATAATAATGAAGATAACTTCCCTCGATAAACTTTTAATATGATCATTAATGGTATTGAAGCGTATAGCTTAGCATAAAGAGTGGAACTGCAGTGAATGCTTAGCTCTGTCCGAAGAAGAAGAAAAATAAACCCACCCACCAGGTCATGTCGAGTATTGCTCCGTTCATGTTGTTTTATTTAGATTGTACTTCATGTCATCTTTCCTCATGTGATGACAACATTTCACAGGTCACTGCAAATGATATACCTGGCACATAAAGTGCAATTAATTGTTTTATATACTGATATTTTTTTATTTATTAACCCCATGAACAAATGTTGCATGTTCATAATGTAAGGGTTATTCATGTGTTTGTACTAGGAAGTTTATTTCTCTTACAGTAAAAAATGTAAAAATATGTACAGAATGTAAGGGCATCAAATTACAGGCCTTTAAGAATTACAATTCCACGGTTTGGCTACTATTTAACGTTTACTTCAAAGCCCAGCGCGCTTCCTGGGGGCATGAAGATAACTGATAACACACCGAAAAAAAAAGAAAGAAAAGAGTAATTTGCCCAAATTCTGAAATGATTCCTATATGTAAACAACATCAGGACATAAAATAAACAAAACAGCAGCTCAAGACTCGGCTCAGTATTCCTGCAAAGAGTCTGTCTCCTTCTTTGGAGGAATATTGTAATATGACATTATTTATAAAAATGAAATGTACGACCACAAGGAACAGTTGAAGTTAGTATTTAAAACAATGTTCCACTTAGTATTTAGAATATTGTTCTAAATACTAAGTGGTACATGTCTTGTGGCCCAGTTCAGTTTTTATGGCGCTATAATATTCTTGCCACAGTTCCATAATAAATGTTACAATAATTCATGTTCATGTCTTCAGTATTGCCAGTATTAATACAATGTACCCTGGGCATCGAGGGCTGTGTGTGTGTGTGTGTATTTGTGTGTGTGTGTGTGTGTGTGTGTGTGTGTGTGTGCGTGCGTGCATGTTTGTGTATGCAATTCCTGAATCTGACTTTATCTGAGTGAGATGGATTAATGTATTGTGCGTCTGGTTTCTCATGGCACATTGTATGTTATGGAAAATTATAGATTAATTCCAGCGCTGTCTGGAAACATCTTGTTGTAATACAATTTTAAAAAAGGGTAGATATGTATCTAACAATGATTCATATTCAATTCCACGCTGCTCCAAGTTGTTTGACGAGGCAAATTCAAGAAAAGGTTGCAACAACATTTATCAGACGGCTACTTTCATAAGCACAATTCTCGCCAAGACACTATCAATCAGGAACAGAAAACTAATGGCAATAAAGTAATTGATAAATTGTTCAATGCCAAGTGATTTCAGGGATGTGCACTGCAATAATTACTAGATAGATACATAAAAAGACAATAAACTGAAGACAAACTATGTGCATTACAGCTCCAACAGGCTTTACAGGTTGCCACTGGTTTTCCCATGAGATCAGCGGTGGGGGGAGACTCTCAGTCCAGCCCGGGCCTCGTATGAGCACAGGCTGCGATACTATATGTCTGGCCGGCCGTTAATTTCTCCCTCCTTCCTTCCTTCCCCCCTCCCCCTGACCTGAGAAGTGGAGCACTTAGTCTAATGTGAATAATGTCGACGACTGTGTTCCAGGCCGGCCGTTATCCACTGCCCGTATTGAAAAACTGTAAATGAGCCAAGATTTATTGCTATGAATGACATCATCCCACCCTCTCTTCTTTAGCTAGATCTTTGTTCTTTTTTGTTTTATGTCTTTTTCCCAAAATGTTCTTAGCTCATGTTTCCAGGTTTGGTTTATGCTGCATTTAGTAATCGCCATTCTGTCTGTTTGAAATAATTCAGTCCAGATAACATAGTCAGCAACCCAAAATAATATTTTAAAAAGCAATTGAAGGAAAAGAGATACAGTATGCTCCACTTGTGCTACCGCAGTGGATTGGCACTGGAGTTGTTCTCAACGATGCTTTTAATTTAATAAGACAACTTCTTTCCTTCTCCGCCCTTTCTCTCTTTCAGCTACGCCTCTTGGCCCCGAGCCATTCGGAGCTTTTACCACCTCTTCCTATTATCCTATCAGTTTAAAATTTATGAGGCTACTTTCTCTTGGCTCACAAATCCCCATAAAGAAGTATGGATAGCTTCTTTTTTTTATATGGCGCTCTCTCTTTCCCACTTTAAAGACAATTGATTAAGTTTATTAACCCAAGCAGCTGCATCTGTAGATTGATATCGGCCTAGAATTAAACATTAAATTAACACCTTCCTAGACCAGCCAGTCGGTTTTTCCAAACATGGATAACGGTATAACGCAAAAGCCAAGAAAAGCTTTTAATTAAACTGACTGGAGGGCATACCGTATGTATTATTAGACAATAAATCATTGCTGTTATTAAAAGCTCAAAGCAATTAAAATGTAGAATAATATGTAATTGATAAATAAAAGATTAGGGGTGTCAAAGAGTGTAATGAGTCGTCTCTTCATCAGCACTTCCAACAGCCTTCCTGACTTTTTTTTGTGTCATTTTAGAGAGAATAAGTCATGAGCTGGGCTGCAGGGCTGCATGCATGTGTGTGTTTGTCTCTCTCTAAGTGTAATACACATGACACTGACGACACAGGAGGCGCCAATGAGGACACAGCTTCAGTCGTGAAGCCCGCGGCGAGGCTGTAGGGTGAGGTGGCACAGGATAACATAAGGATGGGAGTGACGAACATAGCTCATCAGAGTTTATATCTTTCTATCTTCGAGGGATTATGAAAAGGCCGAGGATACATCAAACATAAAATGCTTTGCTGAGGAAGAATCAGAGCTATGGAGTTTAAGATTCAGGATGCTGACTGCAGTTCACTTAACGGCCACCGGTGTCTCTATAATGACAAGGATTATTGGAAACGGAATCTTTTCATAATAAAATGAAAATTAAATTACTATTACATTCATCTTCTTGCATGAGACCTTTTCATAATTTGATTTATGATTGACTTGAATATTTATAAAAAAATGTTTTTGAGAAGATAACATGTTCCAAAAATTCTTCATAATTTCAGTGATATCAGACCAATCTCATGTCTGTCATCTGCCACTGTGGCAGGTTTGTCATCAACGCTTATATGTATTAAAGCTGCCCACCTGCTTCAACCTTCGTCCTACAGACAGAAGAGTAGCGAGCTGTTCGGCGATGGTCTGGAGGCGCGGTGCATGTACAAGATGAAGCAGTGGCAGGGAGAAGTGCTGCATAAACACATAAATCAACTGCCTCACATCTGATTTAGAGATTGAAACATGACTGTCTCAATTAATATGAGCAAGACTGAAAAGCACATTAGGGATTGTGATAGAAGTGCATGGCTCAATGGCACCATAATGACTCTACCAACCATATCATTAGTGACAAAATACTAATGCAGATTTTCTTTTTTAGACACATGGAGCTCTTTCATAGATTTTTAGATGACTCTTTATACTAAAATAACTGTCTATGTAGAAGCACTTGACGACTTGTCAAATATAGAAATCCTAGACAGGCAGAGAGCGAGAGAAAGTGAAAAGAACCGAATGTACTCAGATAAGAGCTCAGCCATGCTTTCATTTCATGTAATAACTTCACATTACATAAAAGTAGACCAGTTAGTTGAACGAAGTTTTGCTATTATTAATCCTGTAATGCAAGTTGATCAATTAATTATTCAACCAGATGGTTTATCAGTGTTATTTATGTTTTTTGTATGATTTTGTCTGAGAAAATAACATGGGTTTGTCTGTAATTACATTAGCTCAATACTAAAAGAGTTTGACACATTTACTTTGCCTTTAAATCTTAGTTGCATCTGATCCAGATACAGCTCTGTTATTTTTCCATCACTTTAACTCACAAATATGTTTCAATCATGAGTGATTATTCCACAACATAATTAAATTAAGTTATAGTTTAGACCTTGTAATGTACTGCCACTTCAGGTAAATCAGTAAACATAATATATTGTCTTCTACTTTGAGAAATAACACCATTTTAATATTTCTTCCATCAGAGGGATCATGCCGGGATCTGAGAAGCGTGTGTGTGTGTGTTTGTTTGTGTGTGTTTGTTTGTGTGTGGAAGTGTGAATGAGAAAGATTGACAGCATTGTGCTTCTGCATATTTAACAATTCTGAGGTCGGCGTTATGATTGATGCGCGGCAACCTCGAGATGAAACCCTCCACCAAACAGTCCACACTCTACACACACACACACACACACACACCACACACACACACACACACACACACACACGCACACACACACACACACACGCACACACACACGCACATACACACACACACACACACACGTACATACATTTGTTCATACTTCATCATAGTTGAATAAAATACTAATTGAAAGTTGACACATGCTAATTGTGTAGACATGTTAAATGCTATAATGCCAGTATGTACATGTAGAGAGAAAAAAAACAAATGCGCTAAATAATATAATTTATTCAACTGAGTTTACACATGTTTACAACTATACTCTTATAGACACTGCATGAATAAATAAATAGCTGTAAGTTCACTGTCAACAAACACCATTTTTAATGCTGAATTTAAAAGTAGACTAATTTGTTTCTATGCTTTTTTTGGTATATACATTTATCACACAAAAATACAGCATCGTTGCAATTTACGACATATAGACACACACGTGCCAGTTCAACGTCTGGCGAGGACTCTTTTCCGCGCGCGCTCGGCTTTGGGAATGAACCGGAGCCGCGGCACACCTTACGAAAAGCTTATCCGATGAGGGGGAGGTTTACATTCACAGTAGAGTCCAATGAGATGTCCTGGCACTTTGCATAACATCAGACGAGCAGTCACCCCATTCAGATTCAAGCTGACGTCACCGTGGGGGCAAATCATAAATCACATGTTATTTATGTTTTAGAGGCGTGCTAGGATCAGGCTGGGATTGGGTGTGTCTTATTGTACCTCAGCAGATATATAGCTGCATTCAGGGATCAAGTCCTCTTCTCTCTAAAGAGTAACTATTAGACCGTCTTGCAGCCATAAGTCTGATGATGTAGTGATTTTTCTTTTTGGCACTAAATACCTAAGACCAAAATCAACCATTAATTAATCCTATATCACATTAATTGTCTGAGCAGCCACAGCCGGATCTAGCTGGTTACTCAATGCCACAATGCCATTGTTGTCCAAGAAACTATTGAAAACACATCAGTGAACCACACTTTCCACTGGATGCTATAATCCTTCATTAAGATCAACACAGCCACTGTAGTTTAAATTGAGTCAGTTCCATGTCCTTTATCTTGCTGCTCTAAATACCCAATATGATGCCTAATATATAAATAGTCCCCGAACACTTTGACACCATTTTCTCCTGTTTTCTGGAAACTGCAGTGTTGTGTTAACAAATTGTTTCACCTTTTAATTCAACTTTATATTTATGACCACTTTCTTAAGATTTGATGTCTTAAGTCGTAATGAATGGGCTCGCGGTTGAGGTCAGACACATCTTTTGTTTTGCTCTTAATTGTTGATAAAAAATAATAAAAATAAAATATAGAACATCTACAGCTGAAAAAGTGATTTCTATAAAAGTGATCTTTTTTTCCAGCTTTTCAAACCAAGGAATTTTCCATAATTGACAATTGAATTAAGGTGAGTCCATAGATTAAAAAAGACACGAACCAACGACAGCAATTCTAAGAGGAGATAAATACGGAGAAGTCTACTGGACAGTAACACTTAACATTGCCAAAAATCATGGTGTGCAGTGAAATCTCCTTTTTCCTCTGGTCATACAGAGCAGCAGTGTGACACAGACCTGGGAAATGTGAGTACTGAGGTTGGGGAATTGATAAATGATGGTTCTCAATCAGTACAAAACTTTCAAATGTCCTCGCTGTAAATGACACACTGTCAAACAAACTCTTACAAACCGCAGTCTCAAACACTTCTGCAGCATTAATCAAATGTCCTGAGGGCTAATCGACTGGGGATTGGATCAATAAAGACCGGTGCTACTGACACCATCTTGGGAAGAACAATAATTTCTTGTCTCCGCTTACCTGCTGTGGCTGGTAAGTCAATACAGGTTGAGGATGAGCAAACAAATCATGATAGGCACTCACTCACACACAAACACACACACACACACACACACACACACACACACACACACACACACACACACACACACATATGTGACCCTTTCTTATCAATGAAGTACACCATCTGTTAATGGAAATAGTTTTTTCAAGCTTAGTGTTTTAGATTTCTGAATTCTTATCCAGATTGCCATTTGGTTTTATATATATATATATATATATATATATATATATATATATATATATATATATATATATATATATATATATATATATATGAACTTGCAAAAACATCATTGGCCTATGTGCTTTAATCGCTGTCAATGTTGTTGTTAATGCAGTTTTAAATTAATTCATAAATGCAAAACACAATCGTATATTAAGTTTGTTTTTTAAAACGCACACAGAAATGAATGGAAGTTCACGGCTGCTTGAAGGTACATGGGAACAATCTTAAACAGAAAAGGAAACACAATAACTAGCACGTTTAGTACATTGTATCTATCTACACAACATAGGTCCTACAAATATTATTGCTATTAACAAATATTCTACGTAAACTTTAAACCTCACAGTCTGAAAGGTTTCTCGAATATTGACTGCTTTGTTGTCACATACGCACACACACTCACACACTCACACACACACACACACACACACACACACACACACACACACACACACACACACACACACACACACACACATACACACACACACTGCTATTTAGACGTGGACACAATTCCTTGGTTAGATATTGCACTCCTCTCATTACCCTTGTAGACGTCGTTGTCCACAGCAGCCACTATGTGTTCCCCTGAAAGTCCCTCCGATCACTGTTGCAGCACTTAAATTAAAATGGTTGTCGTGGTTTTAGCTTCACAGAGTCATGAAAAAGAATGAGTATGCTAAAAAAGAAGGAGGCACCATGTAATCAGCATAAAACAAACGTGTGGAGTCACTGGGAAGCCACAGCAGATCTCTCTTGATTTGGCTTCTAGTGCGGCAGTAGCAAGTGTCCTGAAGAATGTGGACGCCTCTCAGATTATTCCTTCATCTTTAAATCCCTCTGCTCTAGTACTATTTGTGCCTTGGCTGCCTAGTGTTCATTGTGAAAAGCCTCTGGGCTGGAGTCCCCATCATCACTGAGCGCCTCAGAGTTGATGAATGTCCCAGCGAGTGACGCAGCCAGCACCTGATTGACGGGCGCCAGCTCTGAAAGAATGATGTTCTCTTGGCTGCTCACCAGCGTGTCTTTGTCCATGATCTCCTTGCTATGCTTGGACACCACGGCGTCCAGGAAGTCATACTTGTGTGAGAAAGTACCGCTTTCAAACAGATACTTCGTCAGGTAAGAAAAGGCCACATTTGCCAAGAAGGATGCCAGCATCGACATCGTCTTGAACGGAAACCTCTGCTGGATGAAGTGCTCCACGTCCCCGGTGACGTGGTGGATCCTCTCCTGGGTCACCCAGCCCGGGTAGTAGATGAAGGGGGGGAGTTTGAGGTAGGGCTCCCCTCCGCCGATGCGCAGCAAAAGACCAAAGATGTAGCCGGCCACAGAGCCGTAGGTGTTGGTGCCCTTGACGAATAACACACTGAGGAGCTGGGGGAAGATGATGATGTAGACCAAGTCGGAGCTCATGTACCACAGGCCATACACGGATCCTGTTAACAACGCCATCGCAGTGGCAAGACCTCCGAACACAAAGATGGTGAGGCGCATCACCCACACGATCTCCCTGTCTGAAGCCTGGCGGAGAGAAGAAACAGATGACAGAGGGAAGAGGAACAGATACGATGGAGAGCTTAGATACGCCAGTGACAAGCAGGGGATTCATACATTATCCACAATTATGGTCTGTTATTTTGAAATAAATTAAATTTTCTGAGCTTGACTGTTTGAATGTCGTCTCAAGGTTCGGATTCTGGTTTTGTATGTTCAGCAAATAAATAGATATATACTTTATTAATCCCCAAGGGGAAATTTGTCGTCACAGTAGCAGCACCAATAAACTAAACACACAAGAATAAAATATAAAATAAAAATATTAAATACAAAATATTAAATATAAAAATATAAAATATAAAAATATTAAATATTAAATATAAAAGTATTAAATATAAAAATATTAAATATTAAATATAAATATAAAAAATATTAAATATAAAAGTAAAATCATATTATATATTATATACATATTTTTAAGAAACTAGAATTGATTCATAGATTATTTGACTGACTTTTTTAACCACTGTGCAGATGCGTGTCAGTATTATCGTTGTTCATCTTCATTGTTACTCTTACCGACTGCCGAAAAGCGAGCTGATAGATGTTCCTCGCAAACATGGAGCTGGCTGAGAGGATGGATGAGTCTGCCGAGGACATAACCGCAGCTGACACGGCGCCCAGACCGAAGAAGGAGACGTAAGACGGGCAGAGGTGCTGGAGCACGATGGGAAGGATCATGTCTGACTGATCCCGATCCTTCGGGGCGAGCGACCCGTACGAAGTCTGGTTCCAGTCTGGAGGAAGAAATGGTAAAAGATGCAAATTGAAGTAGAAGTATAAAGGCATATTTGTGGACTTCTGATCAGTACTATTCTCTGAATATCAGAATCATCTATGTGTAACCAACATATTTGCCATAATTATTATTAAACACAAAAACAATGCAGGTGCTTGTGTGAGGCAACATCACAACATAACTAAAGTGAAGCAGACCATACTCAACCCATGTTCCCACGTTAAGATTAATACAATAATGTTTCTGGTCAGTTTGTTAAATTTGAAACAGGCTAAATACTTAATTCCAATTTTACTAATCTCTTGGCTTTCTGGACAAAAGGCTTGACTTTGAGACTTTATTAGGATGCTCCCTGTGGATACACCTGTTTTAGTTGCTGTGAAACCAAAGGGCTTCACGTATCTGAAATACAGCAGGGATTATCAATGTACGGCTGTGCTGTTAGTCCAAAAACAGAGAAAAAGCAACAGTAATAAGAAATATGACATACATGCAATAATAACTGTGGGTAGTATAAAGGTTTATGCCCAACGGATCATTGGTCCTAATATGAAACACAAGCCAGTATTATGGAATACATCAATTAAATTGTATTTTACTTGAAAAATGTGATTAATAACAATAACATGAATCATTATTCATGTGTGCAGGAAGTCATTTATTCTAACGAGACATTTTGAGCTGGTTAACTAAAGTTTGCAAAGATATACTTTCTCATGTTTCTCATGTGTACACCATCATAGTTTATCAGGATGATGAAGGTGCCAGTAGTTTCTCAGGTATTTAGTCATTCATTTTAGGATAGCAATTTATAAGCATTTTTTGCTTCTACCAAAACTTTTTAGTCTTTTTCTTTTGTATATTATATAGGATAATATTGTATTGTATTTGATTTGATTGACTGAATAAAATACACAAACAAACAAACAAACAATTCACCAAAGTATTTGAAAAATGTCAATGTTGGCCAATGATCGCCAAAGCTGTTCCAGTTAAACCTGATGGGAACATGAATGTGCGTCTCAATTTCATCCAATAGTTATTTAAGAGTTATTTGAGTCAAAACTGAAAATGTGGACACATGGTGGCGTTACCGGAAAAGTGAGGGGGATCATTAAATTCATTAGGATTCACTGCTGGGGACAAAGAATGTCTCTCTGAAACTACCAGGTCTAATAATGAAGGAGCACGTCGCTCCTGCTCTTCATATACATCCACCCAGTCTCCACTGGTGCCCCACTACTCCCATTCAGTGGGGAAACCGTAGTTCTCCTTTCTCCCTTTTCCCCTGAAACCGTCTTTTTGCCACTTTATTTTTTGTATCCTTCTCTTCATCCTCCAGAGGTATACAATCAGTGTATTTCTCTCCTTCCCCTGGATATTCCCAAGCAGTAGTTGTTTAGAGCTGGTAATACATGAAACAGCTTCAGACGAATCAGATTAATTAGCTCCTCTTCAGATGTAATATTCACTGAAGTCTGCCTGGTCTGATGACTCTCTCCTCTGCCCGTTGTGACACGATCCATCGGATGTTGTTTACCCTCCAAATACTCATACTCAAATGCATCTGCATTTATGCATCTGAAAATAAAGCTCCTGGGATACAAACAACCCAGGAAGGCATCATTTTTCCTTTGATCACGGTTTCCTGTTTGAGTAAAGCATCATATTCCTGAATGTTTTAATTGTCTTGTGATCTTTCATTACTGCATAATCAATGTGTGTGTGTGTGTGTGTGTGTGTGTGTGTGTGTGTGTACGTATACACATCATTCATAGATGTGTATGTAGAATATAAATATTGTGTGTTTTTGCAGTTTAGTCATTTCGAGGCATTTAGACCAGATGTAAACAACATGCAGTCGAAGCTATTTGATCAGAATCAGTACTTGGCGTGTGTCTATTTCCAACCAAAGTACAAAAATCTTGTTTACATGAACAGTATTTTACACAATGAAGCTAAAGCAAACTACGTAACGAATCAAAGCAGATCAAAGTACAGTATACAAAAACTAAGTTTAATTAATATAATTTAATCAAATGCTATTACAGCTTTTTCAAGACAAATATAAATAAGTGGCCGGATTTAAGCAATTTCTTTTCAAAGCCACTTTCTATTTCCACTTTATTATTATTATTACTATTTTCTATGTGTTGTATCTGCTAAACAAAACATGATCATCCCAACTTGTCACCTACTGACTAAATTATTTTAAAAGCATCCACAAAACGTTTCTAACAGCAATTGTGTTCTGAGGTGACCAATATCGCTTTACGTCTAGGGTGTGTATGTGTGTGTGTGTGTGTGTGTGTGTGTGTGTGTGTGTTT
Source organism: Liparis tanakae (assembly GCA_036178185.1). Lineage (NCBI taxonomy): Eukaryota > Metazoa > Chordata > Actinopteri > Perciformes > Liparidae > Liparis > Liparis tanakae. Next base: position 16,848,474 of record CM070107.1, read on the forward strand.
ACCAGTGGAGGCCCCTATAGCTCCTATGAGGACAGAGGGGATGGCCATTATCAAGCAGCCGAAGGCAGCGACAAAGGAAAGGACCTGGGCATAGGTAGCTGAAGAGGCAGAAAGAACCCGTTGAAAATAGACCTGCCAGGGAATCCCCCCCAACATCTAGAAACAGAAACACCAGAGTAAATACAGACAGCAAAGCAGAACAGTCCGCCAGACTTACACAGCTCTCAAACTTACTCTTGGCGCAACACACGGGACTTCAATGTCCCTTCCAGTTACTCTAAATGATACTCACCAGCAAAAAGAAGTTGTCCGCCCAGAGCCATTTGTCTTCGGGGTCAATCTTGCCCAGCCAGGGTGACTGGTAGATCACTTCTTTGGCTGTGACACTGATATCCGACACGGCAGGATTGGACAGAGCAAAAGGCACGCTGATCCACTGAGGGAGAGGATGCAAATGGTATTGATGTTACACATATATATATATATATATATATATATATATATATATATATATATATATATATATATTATGTGATGTTGTAAAGTTTCCACTGTCAAACTTCTCTGACATTGGATTAAAGTTGTACTTATTGTTCCTCGAAGTCTGATAGCATTGTTTTATGCTAGGTACATAGTAGACTAGCGTCCGTCGGTGTAAGTACGTACGTGCCACTTTCTCAAAGTTCACGTATATATGATGATGAATGTTTAATATTTTTTAGAATGTTTTAGCCAGACAGAACATTACAAACACCTTAGAAATTATTCAATAGTATTAGCTAATGACAGCTTTATGTTTTGAGCATAATAAGGAAGTACAGGTAATTGTTTTGAACTTCATGTACATAGATAATGTATGTTATCATACAGAAGTTTATACTATGCTGGAAGTCATTGCCATCTTTAGAACGCCTAGCTTGGTAGATGTGGACAGTGAAACTCACCAAGCCCACAAAGATGCAGAAGAGCTGGACCACGTCTGTGTATGCAACAGAGTAGAGTCCTCCAACAAGTGTGTAAAAGATGGCTATCATGGCTGAGATCACCACCGACATGTTGATGTTTATGTCCACGATCACACTCAGAGTGGCACCTGCAGGACAATACAGTCAGCTCACGAGTTTAGTCATATACGTGTACTCATTAACATGAAGGTGGTTATATGTAAGAGTTCCTGTTCAATAATCACCCACCCAGGGCAGATAAAATGGCTGCAGACCAGAAGATTTCCCCCATGAGTGCGGGGATGAAGAGCAGGCCGCCCATCCTTTTCCCATACATCTGCTGGAAGGGGTCCAGCATGGTGACGTATCCACGTGAACGCATGGGCTTGGCAAAGAAAAGGCCACCTGAATAATTTCAAGCAACAAGATAAGGCACACAAATAGGATAAGAGACAACTGATGTGTAGTTAACGATCCCTGAAATAATTAAATTATATCATATCTTATATATCACAACTTGACAGACAATTCATATCCGTTGCATTATTTGCATATAGTTACCCTGGAGCTTCCTGTTTATGTGTGGTTGAAGCACTATTCTTGTTTATGATTTTGATGATGTTCATCAAGAGAACTTATTGTCAAAGTTGTGTTATTATTGTGTGGGAGGCTTTTGCAGTTTTATGTGCAGATTCATTTTAAAAGTCGCCATACAACAATGTTGCAGAGTGACAAAAATAAAGAAGATACATTATCAAAAAAACCTTGCTACCATAATACTGTAAAATAAACGATTGGAATAAATTAGCTACCTTAAAAGTAGGAATAAAACATTCAACTAGAGGCAATTTGTAGTAAATGGCCTTAATTAAAATACTCAAAACTACTATTGTTTTTTAAACAGTACCTCAATGCCTTCTCATTAGGCAAGGTTATTTTATACACTTGCCTTTTACAGTTTAAATAAAGAAAGGGCTTAAACAAAGACTCTCTTACCTACTACCAGGCTGAGAGCGTATCCAAAGGGCGCCTGTGCCCAAGCAAGGCCGTAGTCTGGCAGGTAGACATACTCTGCTGTCCCATTTATGTAGCCCCCACCCACCCAAGTGGCTGAAACCAAGAAAGAAGATGTTGTAAAAAACATTGGTCTGGTTCATGTCATGTTGCACAAATCAATTATAATAACAATAACCCTACACTTCGTGGTTGGATGGGAAGGGATTCACTAAACCAGCGTGGTGTGATTATGATTTGGTAAAGATCCAGCTGAATACATTTGGTATTGGGAAAACAGAATGTAAGTCATTCAACAATTCCACTGGACCTCACGGCACACATTTAAACTTACAGTGTTAATATAAAACCCTTCAGCAATAGGTTGCTGCGTCTTTAAACGTTCACAACTAATCATTTATATTTGCCACCGCAATGCTGTGTGTTCGTAAACGACGGAGTTGGTGGAATTTAAGGTTTTTTTCTGACTTCATACGTTCAACACCTACAAACAAAAAAAGGTCGAAGACTCCCGTATTTGACCAACTCACCGGTCATCGTGAATGCACCCACAAACAATCCGATGTCCCTTCCCCCGACCATGATGCGCTCGCTCTGGTCTCCACCCTCGGCGGAACCGGAGTTCTTGTTCTTCCACGCAGCCCATATCCCCACAAACAGAATCAGGACGTAGAAGATCACGATAGCCACGATACCCTCGACGTGGATGGCCATCTTCCTTTCGTCTGCTTCCTCCCGCCGAGATCAAGTACTATTGCGCGCGGGGAACTGGAATGTCATGAACTTTAGAGAAATAAAAGGAAAGAAACACATTTCTATGGCGTTTGAATCACACATAAATATTTAACAGAAGACTAACTTTGTGCCACACCAATGTAAGGTTAACACCACAGGCTGACAGACTGCAATAAAGCCCACGCGTTGTATAGGCTACCTGCATGGAGATGAGAATGAATTAAAAAGAACTAATAACCTGATCACCAACTTTAAAACACGAATATCCAAACATTCATGGAAGACATATATATTCTTAAAAATGACAAGATTAAATCTGCATCCTGTTTAGCTATGAAGAAGGGATACTTTACCGTGTCCAACTGACGCGTGAAGGGGAACGAACGGCACAAATAATGTGTCATCAAATCAAAACATATGAATCAGAAAAAAATCCCAAATCAGAAATAATGCTATTATTAGTGTTTCACTTTAGCTTTTAAGGCAGTTGAAGATGTTTTACGCGCGCCTTTCTGCTTGCTTTACAGACATGGCTTACTACAATTATTCCGCCAGTTTACTCACGCGATGTCTTTTACGATTTAATATATTCATAAAAAGTGTTCAGGCTGCTCTGTTGCATAAATGCTGAATAAAATGGACTTCCGTGGTTTTATTTCGTGCGTAAAAGTCGAGTTATGCTTTCTAAACGTGACGCGCCGTCAACAAACTACCAGAGGAGACCAAAGACAGATACAAAAAGGATTTGTCTCCGATGTGCTGCATCACTATAAAACCAAACCTTTCGGTTTCAGCTCCCCGTTGCGCTGACACCATGGTTCCAGGAGGCCGGAATTGCATTATTGATCTCCCTATCAACATATGTCACGATAGTCAAATGCAGTGAATCAACACATAAAAGAAGAGAATGTTAGAAACTGACATTAACATACCTTTCGTGTGGAGGAAATAGAGGAGCAGGTCCTCCAAATAAAGATTTACAAAGTGTCAAAGACAATTCTGTTGGAAAACTATTAAGGAACTACAACAAACATAATCCTCTTGGCCGAACATACACAATTCTCCTATGTTGTTTTTAAGTCACCAATGCTCGACGGAAAGGAGAAAGAGGGAGAGGGGGAGGAAGAGGGAGAGGGAGAGGGAGAGAGAGAGAGAGAGAGCGATGGGCGAGGAAAAAGGGTGGAGGTGGGTGGAGATGAATGGGAGTGGTGGGTTTATTGGGGCTGTCAGGGTGAGTAGATGGTGGATGAATGTCTTCCAGGGCAGGACGAAAATAGCACCTAATAGAGAGTGGCATGACGCACAACCTGTCCGGGAAAGCTTTCCAATATCATAACATCATATTGGAATTGGAGGAAACCGTTGCTCTGCCAAGTTATATTTCAGGCCTGATCTACGTTCTTATTCTGCAGACTCGGGCAGTAAGGTGGTGACGTTGGCAATGTACACCCAGCATAGGAATATATATTGTTTTTATTGTATCATCCACTTTACGCATGCACGCACGTTTCTTTCGTCAAAGAACGTATCTACTCCCGCACGCTTTTGCATTTTTATGTCAACATCGAAGCATCTCGTATGACCTGCTTTCAAACCACAACTGGAATAAAGTATTAAAGATCTAACATCTTGACCATAACAGTTATTATTCCACAAGGTTGTATTCCTGGAGCTGTCCATGGTGCTGAACATATGCCCTCAACTTAAAAAATCACAATGATGTGATATTTCCGGTGCAGTTTTCCAAACACGTTTTAAATAATTTTCATACATTTCCACAAGCAATCGGTACAACACATATTTCCCTTAACTAAACTGAATTCAATGTTTGGGCTTTACCGTGAATGTAAATGAGCTCCTTGCTGTACATATGCTGACTCCTGCCAATAAAAGCAGTGACTCGCTTTTATTGTGACAGGTCCTCTAATTGAGTGTCTCTGTGGCTGCCAGACGGAGGGCAGCTCTAATTGGAGGGGTTTCTCACAAACACGTCCACCGTGTTACAGGTAAACACGCATTCTGGAAAGCCTCAGAGGAGTCACATTCAGCATTCACAAATGCTACAAAATCCTCTTCCCCACATTTGACTTCAGTACTTAGACTTTGTGTTGGATCCATTAATTAAAAGATGCTTATATCTTGACAATATCAGAGTATAGTAATACTATAATAATAAAAACTAATGGATTAAAAATAAGTTCGAACTGAGGGCTGCCTTTTCAAAAGACTGATGTCGCCATCCAGTGGCCTTCTTCAGCTTTACATTCACATTGTTAGTACGCATATAAAGTTGGACAGAGATCTGCCTTTCCTCAGAGATAAAAGTGAATAGGGCCTACTGAGGGTCTTAGTTAAAGCAGACAAGTGGAGGTGCCAGAGGAGGAACTGCACAGGTGGAACTCATATTGTTAACGAGGGCCTTTCACAGGCCCATGTAGCCCAGTAACCCAGGCCAATCAATGCAATTAGTTACAGCTGTGTTTTTCTTACTTTTACATGACAGCATATCTGCTTTAAAAACAATTTAAAAGTAATATGTAAAGACTTCTATGTTTAGTTCATCAGAAATGGCCATTATTATTTTATTTTATTTGGCATGAAAATATTGAATAGTGACATAATACATCATCCATTTACTGTAAGATAATGATAATATTTGAACAGACTTTCAGAAAAAGTTAATCCCAACAAGAAAGTAAGATATAAAACGGAAGTGACACAACAATAGCTGAACTATTAACGTGTGTTACAGCATACAATGTAGAATGTGTGTGTTTATGTAGTTTCTCCTGTGGCTATTTGCAGTAACATATTGTCACCTTCTGGTTCTTGAGAGTCAGGGCAGGAGGTCAACAGGTTGGAGCTCTCAGTTTTCTCTCACACACACTGTGAGTTATGAACAGGTCATGTTAAAGTTAGAGGAAAGTCTAGGCAGATTTTGATGTCCTTTCCAAATCAGATTTTTGGTCCAACACAGTGGTGTAATTTACTTTATTTTCCATTTTTTAAAGTCTTTCTTGGGTAGGATCAAATACTTATATATAGATATTCAATTTGAGAAGTCTTCAGCTGTTTTGGTCTGTGGCATATCTTTTTTCAGACATAACAGTCTTTATAGTTTTGCAGACGGTAGTCTCAGACATAGTTGTTGAGCCTATAGCCACTGCTGGCTAGGGAGCAAAGTGAGGGAGCGCGGTTATCCTTCAGGGCCTCGGGGGGCTTGTAGGGCGGAGCAGCAGGGTATACGTGGTGGAAGGCAGGGGGAGGTGATAATGGGGGATTCCTCCGCACGTGGACGGGCGGCCTCCGTGGCCTGTCACTGCTGCTGCTCCAGCATAGCACCAGTCCTCCGGCCAGACTGAGGCCGGCTGAGGCGTAACCGAGGTACACGGCCAGGCCGATCTCATACTTCATCCCACTGGGAAGGAAGGGGTCGTAGAAATCCACGATGACATCGTTGGTTGTCCAGGACACGGTGATCAGGCAAAGCAGGCCAGCACAGATTAAACATATCCCCCCACTTAGCACCAGCGGAGACTTGATTGTGGAGTTACGAGCGAAGCGGGTACACTTCATCCCCATGACTGAAGCCAGAGATGCCAGGACTGAGGTGACGCAGGAGAGCACCATGAGCGCACGGGCAGCCTAACGAGGAAGAGAAAAACAAGAGCTTCAGGATTGGGATTAAAACCAATTTTGATTGTAGCCTTTAGGGTTAGAAAAGTGCAACTACTTGTTGATACCGCACCAGCCATATAAACATCTGGGCAATGCAAACAGTAGGGCAGCAACTAACTAACAAACACACAAACCAAGAAACAATGTTTATTATCCAATAGTCTACTGAATATTTCTCCCAATTAATCAATTAATTGTTTGGGTCCAAGGCAGCATCTTAAATTCCCTGTTTTTTCTAACCAATGATTAAAAGCCTAAAAATATTTAGTTTACAATGCTGAGAAACAAAGAAAAGCGGCACATTTTCACATTCGTTGAGTATTTTTGCTTGACAAACTACTAAAAAGATTAGCGATGATCTAAATAGCAATTGTTTTTTTGCGGTTTCCCATGATGTGGTACGTTGGAAAAAGGCTTTGACTCAATGGTGAATGTGCAGTTACCTGCAGGTCGCGTGGCAGTGCCAGTAGAGATCTGTACAGCTCACACTGGTAAATGCCGGTGCTGTGCCATACACACTCCATCCACAGGCCTTTCATATAGGCGGTGGTTGTGATGATGTTGGAGCCCACATAGGCCGTGCTGCGCCAGTGGGGGAGCAGGGTTGCAACAACAGTTCCTACAAACCCCATAAGCCCCAAGAAGAAGCCAAGGAGTTGAACTGCCGTGCTGGCCATGATTCACTCGCTGGGAGAGACGGTCAAACTGCAAAGTACAAAGTTACACTTTTGATTCACTGTTGATGGGCGCGTAGGAGACATTTAAGAGCAATTGGATGTCTTAAAATGCATATGTCGCCGAGAAAGACTCATAAATATCGACTGGATCCACAGATAACATCAATAAAAAGGGACAATGAACACATTGAAACATTATGTTGCCACATAAAAAAGAAAGACTTTCAGAATAAAACTTCAGTTCCGCAGGCTGAAGAGGAGGCTCATGTTATTCCTCCTGTTATCGGCGGGTCCACAGCAGTACAGTAAATTCCACTGAGCTTACATCCAGTCACGGCGTCTGTGCCATTCCTCCAGTGTCTCCGAAGTGTGGGCAGAAATAGCTGTGGAAACTCTCTGGCATCGGTCTCTGGTGAGTGGCAGGTGACTGCATCTGTAACTAATGAGAGCAGTGTTCAGCTCCACCTGTTTAATGCTCTCCTCCGGAGGGCAAACCACGGCAGTCTATTTGTTAAGCACCACCCCTCAGGAAGGAAGAGAGCGAGAGAGGAAATTAAACATTTACAGGAACCACCCAAGCTGAGAGAACTGTTATAAACCACTAACTTTGAACATTTATCAAAGCTCTGCAGGGTATTTGAGGGACTGAATGACTTGACGACAGAGTACTGAGCCCCAAACTGTGACAGTAAGGAATAGTAGTGACTTCTGTTGTAATGACTGACCGATTCATATTATGTCATATGATCTCTGACCTGGTTTTACATTCATAAATTCACACGTGACAATTCAAATCCCACAACTGCCCAGGAGACTCTGGTTAGGAAACCGTTTTGGTAGTAAAGCATTTACTTCTTAGCGCTTTGAACAAAATGTTCTGGGCCGTTTCTTTTTTTTTTACAGTGCGAAGGAAATAAAGTCGGAATAATGTGGGGACATATTTTTGACCAACGAATAACCAAGTCATTGAAACATACGTCAATTATTTAAAATATAATTTAATCAACTAAAGAATGATGAAATGCTTAATTTCCTGTTGCCCCAACAAGAATGAAGCAGAGTGACTTTGAATCTCAAAACAAAGAAACCAAACGACGCTCTTCGATTGTTGAACTTCCTCAGAGAACAATGGCTGTTTACAAAAGCCTGACTGTTGTTCAGTGTTAGACCTGCATGGCACTGTTGGGGCCTCGTTAAATATCGCACACAAGCCTCATTGTGTTGACTTAATGATTGACTACACTGAAAGCCTAACGAGTGAGCAATAGGAACAAAGGCAGAGCTGTGACAAACATTTTGTTTTGATTGTTGGTTTACCCACAATTCAGCCCACCCAGGAGCAACGCCAATGTAAAATGCATATAACTTTTCACATTTCACTGTTTAGTAAAGGAGCTCCACACTTGGATACTCACCAACAAGATATCCAGAGGACTACAGATCCATGGTTACAGGTGTCCAGATGGTGCACGTCCAAATAAATAGGCCATTGGCACTGGTTCCACACTGCCCAGCTCCTTCTGTCTCTATGCTGCCTCACAAGTCATGGAATGTGTGTCTATGCAGCAGGACTGTCAGATATGTGACTGGTCAGTGTTAGATATTGCCGTCATCGTCATCATTATCCCCTGTCAGCATCAGGAGCGTTGCGTTAGAGATGACATGAGAGACAGTTCCAGTGATGGCTCGTTGCTGCCGACAGATAAACCCGTGGACCCGGAGGCAGAGCAGTGTTTCCAAGCGGAGACACACAGAAGAGATATTGTTCTCACTGGTTGTGCAGTTTTTTTGCCTCAATAATTAAGCTCTCTGGAGCTCCACATCTGTTGAATGATAACAGACACAATTAAAAGAAAGAAGAAGCAAAACCATAATTACTTCAATTCCTAAGCAACTACAATCAGGGTTCAATCAGCAGGCATTTAAGTAATAAAAGCCACATTGCAAAGTTGATAAACTGTACTTTATAGTTATTTACACTATGTCTGTGTGTACATACTGTTCTGCAAGCCAGGTGAGGTCATTCAAAACGGCAGTTTTATCTCCAGATTCCTCTGAGGTCCATCTTCTTCTGTTGCAGTTCTTCTTCTCTCTCTCCCCCTCTGTGCTCCGGGTGTAACCTACTGTGTCATCCTGTTGGTATACAAGGGCAATTTCCCAGCCCTTCCCCTGGTTTCCCGTGTGTAGTATTCGGTTCTCTGAGAGAGCTCTATAGAGGAGGGATGATCCTCTCCAAGGTCTGCCTGTGGGAGACGCCATTTGAATCTGGAAGACTTAATGGTCTTAGTTAAGCAGAATAATCCTGTGATTAGCAGCTGAGCATTGCTGGTCTGCTGTGCACGGTGCACAGGGATAACACAAACATAGTAGTGTAGTATGGGCCTTCATTTTTTGATTTGTTTTTATTTTTGTCTTGTTGGACTCTTTTTACATACTGCACATACCTTTTCAACAACATGTATGTCCGGCTGTACACAACATCCTTAAAATATACGCACAAGCATATCTTTAGAGGCCTTGCACTCCCACTCAGGTGTTGGTCATTGTGGCTGATTTGTTCATGAATTAAGTAAAGACACATTAATAGCAGAGGCGATAAAAGCAACAACAACGAAGGTTCAGGAGAAATTAGTTACTGCTAGATTATTACCTGATATTTGAATAAAAAACTTTGTTGGAACAAGACCATGTATCTGACACAACACTTTTATCTGACAGCTAAGGGGCTTAACTGTACACACTTTGTGTATCCAGTAGAATGGTTATATTAATCAGCTAATTAAATATGTATATACCTGCCTAACTATTACTGTATACAGCTATTGTCTAATTAAGTAGAGGCCTTAATTACAGTTGCAATTTGTACCTGAGAAACTTCTCCATATCTATTTTAAATACTTTACTTTGCCTTGATGGTGGTTAATAAAGTACTTCATGTAAACTTTACGCGAAACTCAAGGGGGAGACACTCCCTCGTGAGGACGAGAGGCTCCAGCTGTCCGTGAAGCGCTTCGTTTCGCGCGGTTGTCCGACAGCGAGTCACCAGGCAGCTCGTTACCCTGAGGTTAGGCGAATCGCCCACAGCTCACATTTACTGCCCTTTTGACGCCTCTAAGTTAATAATACTGGTAAGGTAACTGTATTAACTATTAACTCATATTTACATTAATTATATGTCTCCGTCATTGTGCGTGGACATGAACGTTAATGAAACTATATCCTGGTGTGTGAGGAGTTCACGTCATCAGTTTAGCTAGGCTAGCTTAGCTCGTAACACTGACTTGGCTAGTTTGGCTTAGCTAACAAGTAAGTTTATTTTTTATTTTATTTGTCCATTATGTTTAATACAGTGCGAGTCATGGTGAGGAAAGACACCAGGCATGTTCTGAAGTACACGCTGACACACAAATCCGACAAGAGGACTCGTAGTCGGCCGCGTCCAGCCAGGACCATCGTGACCCGCAGCCAGTGTTCCGGTCGCACCGGATTCTTCCACCGGCTCCCGGCGGAGGTGTTCGCCATGATCCTGGATAAACTGTCCGGTAGGTGGAACATCATGTTCACCTCACGTCGGTCAGTAGTAGTTCATGCATTTCTTTGACTCAAGTCCCTTTAAACTAAATATCTTGAGGATAAGAAGAAGAAAGAAATACCACATACTTTGCTCTGGTGCTTTGTTTAGTGCTTGTAATCGCTACAAATATATTTTAAATGTCAGGCTTCTACTTGTAGCTAGTAATTGTGAATCATAGGATTAATATTACTGCATTTTGCTTAGCAAAGCTAACTGTATGTGTGTACCACAACCCCATTTATTCTGATTTCCCCTACTTTTAAGTTAGTGAAAGAAATATTTTCAGTCTGCATATTTTCAATTATTTTTTAAAATTCAATATTTGCAAATGTGTGAGATAAAAACATGTGTGTGTGTGTGTGTTTGTGTTTTTGTCAGTGCTGGAGGTCAGTGTGCTCAGCATGGTGTCCAAGGAAATCACACAATACACTTTGGGCTACATCTCCACCCTGGCCTGGAAGAATAAAACAATCCTTCAAAGCTTTCATCACGGCAGCCGTCTTGAGCAGAGATCCACTATCGCACACTACCGAGACCTGGGTACGTGGCTTTGCATATTTAGCTGAATGCTTCATGTTGTATAGCTCTTCTCCTTCCCTTATATATGGCAATATTTATAATAAACAACCTGTTGATCTGTGGCAGGCATTTTGCCAATAGCTTCTCTCAGGAATTAACATACACTTGAATGGCCACCATACGGCACTATGGACAAGTTCAGGGATAGTAAAGAACAACATCTGCAATTATTTTATTTTTTTATATTGTGCTTTTGTGTTCAATGTCTTAGGTTTGTTGTTCAAGAGATGTACCCTGTTGCTTCCAACAAAGGAGAGGTTAAAGTTTATCTTTAGCAAGTTTTCACAGGTAAGAAAAGGAGAGGACAAGCCAGAAAGATTAGATCATTTAATGATGATAATGTGTTAACACCAGGCTAAACTTTATGATTCATCTAATGGATTAAACTGTAAGAGTAGTCCTGAAAAGCTACATGGTTTACATAGTGTAATAGTGAATAGTAGCCAGTCGTAATCTCTATTGATCTTAACTTACTAATAATAAGGCAACATAAATAAACTTGTCCCACTGATCGGTTTAAGATCCCCTGCTTGCTGTTGGAGCAGTGTTTAGCACCAGACTGCATCGGCTTCACCAGCTACGGAGTCTTCCTCCAGGTGATGGCCTCTAAAAAGATGAACAATTGTGTAATATACTGAAGCTTGTGTTGAAACAAATACATTTATGAGTGAATAAACGCAGAATGTATGTAAGGTGTAAGGCTCCTTATGAATCACGTCTCACCTTTCGGTCACGTCCAAGGGCCTGAAAACAATTTGTCAAGGAAATGTTAATCTTTTCTGTTGTTTAAATTGTTACTGTGTGTTCTGTTGAATACTTCAGACGCTGATTGCAGGGTGGGATGAGGTGGAGTGCCACAGAGTGTTCAACTTCCTGAGTGACCACACACATCTGCTGCAGAAAATAGAGGCTGTCATCACTGGAAAACCAGGTGTGTGTGTGTGTGTGAGTGTGTGTGTGAGTGTGTGTGTCTCCGGGCCTGGAAAGTGAATATATTGCCAAATATTGAAAAGGACAGAGAACAAATATAATTTGAAGAGTAGTCCCATTAGAGAGGATCAATCTTTCTACTCCAGTTACTGTGTGAACATATCAGTTTCCTTGTGTCATATTGAGCAGTAGGTGTTGTAAAGTGGGAGTGACTCACCGTATACTTTTTTTTACTGACTCTGGGCCTTTTCCTTTTGAGCCTTGTGACAATCTTAAAAGACATGATCCACAAAAACATGATCCTTTATTCATTTGTCCTTCCTCAGGGGTGAGGTGGTACCAAAAGATGCAGCTCCGTCTATTCTGCCGCCAGGTTCTGTTGGACCCGTGGCCCAACCAGCCAGAGTGTCAATTCTGGCTGACGCAACTCCTGAAGCCGTGGCCTTTGGTCAGCCAAGCACACTTGCTGTTCGTTCTCTATGGACCTCTGATGTCTGAGGGTAATGGCATATGTTTGTACGAGAACACGTTTAGCGTGCTGATTTTAGTTTAGTGGAGAATTTATTGGTTTACAGTGGCACTCTGAAAACACGATCACACTGTAATCCTCGCCGACAGTGAGCGCTGTACAATGCAGTTAATAAATGCAACAAAAAACAACATAGCATAGTAGTGAATTTAGTGCGGAAAGGATTTGCTTTCTGCACCAGACTTTTTACCAGTGGAAAACAATTGATCAAACAATAGTTTGATAATGTGTTATACTTTGATTGAAATACAATATTTGGTAATCAGTTTGCACAACCTAAAGTGCTCAGTAGTTCAAAGCAAAGTCTAGTAGTATAATGAGAGCCAAATGAATCCCCTATTGCCCCATATAGATGCGTTAGAGCACGACACAGTTATTACAATGTTCTCCTGCATGCAGGCACCTTCGGTTGGCAGGATCTGGTGGAGAGGGGGCTGCCTCACAGCGCTCTGTGGGACCTGGCCAGAGCCATCCTCCTGCTCTTCGGCAAACTAGAAGCCAAATGCCAGACCGCAAATTCCCCGCTTGCAATCCTGGAGGAGGTCATCGGTACCTAATGTCCTCAAATGTTTTCACGTCACAGAAAAACACACATTAGTCTTACAGATCCCCCACATGTGAGAACGAAATATAACTGATGGTAGCTATTGTCCTCCTTATCATCTCCAGTCATTCCTCAGCCATGGCATGTGGAGAACGTGGCTCGTCTGTTGGTGCTGTGTGGCAGCAGCCTCTGCTACAACGTTCTAGCCAGCAAGGCCGTCAATGGACGACTTCTTGAAATCTCCAGACTGATGGTGTACATCATACTGGTGAGAATACAAGTGATTTCTTTCAATGCTCAAGTGTTTTTGTTATTAGTACTATGTTGGACCATCAATGGCTTTTAATTGAGAAACAGGTGCAGCCCAGCATTGTCAGTTATCTCTAATTTGATACAATGCAGTTTGACTGCACATTCATATTACAGTTGATTAATATCAGATGAAACAGATTCAGAACAAGTGTGCATCTAGGAACAGCTTGAGGCCGACAGCAAAATGAGTCATCTTAAATTCATCACCTATTGCTTTGCCCTGGTGGGACTCATTTAGCCATGTCTGCATATTCCTGCTTAGGGTCAGGGTGCTGGAGCCTGACCCAGCATGCTCTAAGTAGAAGGCAGGGACCGACTCCGACAGATCTCTCTTTTATTGAAACGGTCTCCAGTCACCTCACGGTCATCTGGGCTTTTAGAGTCACTTGGGCCGTCCATGGTGCTGCATTTAATGAGTTATTCTGTTCCCCCCTCAATGGGCCGCCATAACAATTTATTTAAACACGTCAGTCTTAGCCTTCAGAAACAAAGTGGTTGATATCATGGGTTGTTCTCGCTGTTAACTGTGGGAGCAAATGTTTCTCCAGAATATATTTTATTATATGCTTGAGTTGCCAAGTCTAGTTATTCATTTTGACTCTTGCCTGGAAACACAGTGCCAGGTAACCGTTGAGCAATACCACATCCTTGGAACTGACACACCCTATTGAAATTATGATTAGCTTACTGTTGTTCATTTCATGAATTAAATCTACGACATCATTTGTGCTGCAACAAGTCATTTCTGTTCTCTTGAGTATGGCCTGATCCCCAGGTGTGTGAGAAAGATGGCTATCACATGACGTGGGCGGTGAAAATGGTGCAGCAGATCTGCAAGGTCTTCAGCACGGCTCCTGAAAGGTTCTGCTTCATCCAACAACTGGAGAACATGTTTTCTGAGGTCACCAGGGAGTTTTTCGAGTTTTCTGTAACAGGTGAGGTGGAACAGCTTCCTGGAGTTCAAATTAGATTCAAACCTTTCAAAATGAATCTTGAAGAAACTGGAGTAAATCGTTACTTTTATTGGGAAATGTAACACCACATACCATACTATGCTATTGTTATATTGCCATCATAAAAGCATGTAGAAAAATATAGTAGGGAAATCTTCCGTAGTAAAATATTGACAAATAACAAAACATAAAGGGAATTGCATTATCAGAAGTGATCGTGCACACCATGTTGAGGAGCAGGCAGATTTGATTAGTTACCAAGAACAAATTTACAGATTAAGAGATGTACAACCATAAATACAATAAGTGTGTGTTTTTTTTGTTTACATTTTTGCCAAAAGCAAATCCTTATAATTTCCCTTTGATTACATCCCACCTTGTATTAATGCACCAATTATATCGGCACCCATGCCAATGGGCGATAATGCAGCTAGTGTCGTGTAGGGTGACAGTGGATAGTATTTCTGTATTTCAATCAGGGGGTTGGAGGTTCAATCCCCGCCCTAGTCGATGTGTCCTTGAGCAAGACACTTATCCCTGTAGCTGCGTCTATGGCGCGTGAATTTTCAATGATTTTAAGTCGCTTAGAATTAAAGCGTCAACTAAAATGACATGTCGTGTAGTAAGTACTGTATTCATGATATTGTGTAACTGCTAATGTGAACATATGGAAAAGGCAATCTTCCTCATCATATTTGTAATGGGTTACTTTCAGATTGTTTTTTATTTATTGGCTTTTAAACTGAGGTAGATTTGGGAAAAAACTAGAAAATACAAACATCATTTTAGGTAATGTTTCTTGTTATTCGGATTGTGACCACCTCAATTTATCTGGCAACTCCTATAGGTGGAGTTTGAATACCTCCACTGTGCCTTTGATTCACATTAAAAGCAATATCAAAAGTAAGTAATGCCATTATGTGTTTTCAGGAAACCATCTGGAGGACAGGGAGACTTTCCAGACCCTGTGTTTCCTCCTGGACTCCAGTGCTCGCTTCCACACTAAATTTCTCCACATGTTCCTCAAATAGGAAAGATGCAAAGAAATTGACACGAGGAAAAAGAGTTGGGGAGAAAACAAACGTCAATAATGAAAGCGTTGACTAAAGATCTGAACGAAAGAGAGGGACCTTAATAACAATAGTACAGTATTGTTATTGTTCGTACAGTAAGACTTGTTATGTTATTTCTGAAAGTTTGAGGGGGTTTACAGTTCATTATATACTATACACAATTATACAATTTTAGTGAGGGCTGTTTTCAATAATTAACAAACAGCATGGTTATTTATAAAGATTTTATATTTATACAAACATTTTTAGATCTTGCTCTTCCTAAACATCTTACATGTTAATGTTTATAAACTGTATTTAATATTTTTGTATTTAATATTTTGTATTAACAGCAATATTTATTGATATTTATTCACATTGAACCTTTCTGTAAATAAAGTTTTTCATTTATTAAAATGGTATTTTCAATTATATTTTGTTTTTTTTAAGGCAGAATCTTCTGGTTGCCTTTTTACAAAATATAAACACAGCACCAACTCAGCAACAAGCTTTGTATTGCTCTCCAGGTCGAGCAAAATACAGCACTGACAGCAATTAAAAAAACATTCAGTTGATGAAATTTGTGTCATATATCATATAATACATTTTTCTTTAATGTTGCTTTATACAGAAACAACAGTCAAAATTGATGTGCAACATAGGTCACTTTCTATTTGTGGCTGCTTTAAATATTCACATGAGAGAGTAGTCATACCAATTACAATATTAGAAGAATTGTGTTTAAACAATTCATGGTGTCAGTCGTAGCGTGTACAGAAAAGACTCGACTATTTGACATGTAAGGCCTATGACATCAAGTGTGACGAATACGTCCAGTTACCACATCCACATCGTGTCAACGCTCACAGGATCTTCAGTCGTTCACGTGTTCATTGTTTTGATGTGATCTGATAGGAGAAAAAGAAGAAAATAAATGATTTCTGATTGTGCTTCTTTGTATGTGATTTAGATGCTAACAGAAAACCATGGAACCGAAACGCACATTTAATTTTAAAGAAACTAAATTTGATCTTATTTGTGGCATTTCTTTGCAAAAATACAACAAACTCGGAGTGTGTTTATTGTCTAGTAACTTCAGGAAATGTACACAGCACATAGACGATTTACATTCAAACAAGAGGATCACAGATAACTGAACGAAGAAGGCTCGACAGTACAGACCATATCATCAGATGGGATTTATTTCTCGATGTTGTCATTTCGGTTTACAGTCACAATACCTATTGTTTGGCCTACCATGAATTAAATCCCATCCAGAGAGATGCTGAGCTACAGTCTACCACCACAATGACTCCACGTGATGATACTTACTGTGCAATTTGTTCTATGGGTATGAAGAAAGACATGTCTTAATACGGACAGCACGTCACCCATTGACATTCAAATATTTGCATGATTTAAAACATTTTGTATTTTTTCCGGTCCAGTTTGACATCTTCCTTCACGTCCCTGAACCGACATTACCTTGTAGCCAGTCCAGCCCTTCCTGGAGGCCCTCTCCTTTGATAGCATCGCTGGCGCTGAAAATACACAAGGAGGCGTCCAGAAGTTAATCTCCTCCTGGCACACGCTCACTTTCTGGTGACTTTTCTCGGATTCCGGCTGTTGAAAGCTGTCCTCCTCTTAATCCATCTGCCTTCCATCTGTCTAATGAGTGAACAGGACGCTTAACACATGTATATAAACTAACCAGGCTTTTAAATAACTGCAGGTCACTGTGCCTCCTGATAATATTGACCCCGAGCCACGGAAATGGAAAAAAAAGAAGCAGATATTGGGAACAGGCCCAGAGAGGCGTGAGGAGGAATGCATGGGCACTTTATTGTCTCTGTTTAAGACTTCAAGCTGCCACTCTGGAGGAAGATGGGGAAGGGGCGGGGCTCGGCTCAGTCCAGCATATTTAATCCAAGTGCACATCCCTCAAGACCAGCGAACACTGCATATGCGTGAAGCGAGGACCGTAAGTGAGAATCAGAAGAGATAATAAACTTAATATTTGGTTGGACTGACAGTGCGCAGCCTGTTTGGGGGAGGAGGACAGATATTTTACCAGATGTGCCAGGGTTTTTCTTTGATGTTCTCTAAAGACAACATCTGGGACACCTTGACAGAAGACACAGCATCCCGCAGATCCATCTTGTTAGCAAAGAACAATACAGGCATCTTCTTGCTGCGGATATCTGGATTAGAAATCAGACAAGAAGGCCAGTGAGTTATCGGAGAAGAGAACGCTACAAATGAAAATTGTTTTTCTACAATAATGAATTCAGGAGTATGACCTGCTCTTTGACCTTGTGCCACAATGGAAGAATAAAACAAGCAGATTTTCACTCAACCAAAAACAACCACCGGTGACTTCAATGACTTCTCCATATGGTTGTTTTATTTTAAAGTAGGCTGGACTGAAAACACAAGTGGTTTTAAGATGCCAGATTCAGGCAACGTGGACACTACAAACTGACAGTTAGTAGTAGTAATACTAATAGAAATTAAAACCTTCACTAAAACTTAATCTTCCTAATATTTCTCATATTTTACAACATGAACCCTTGACTGTGCCTGATGACATAGTTCACAGAAGGCCGAACATATGAGACGTATAGTATAGGCCAATCACACTTGTAACAGGAAGTCGTATCCCTGATGTTAGACAGGAGGAGTTCAAACCCTGCTGCAGGTGTTTCGTACCTTCGTGGTTGAGAAGAGTATCTAGTTCCTCTTTGGCAACAACCATTCTCAGTTTGTCTCCGCTGTCAATGACAAATATGATGGCATGACTTTCTCTGAGGGGGACAGAAGAACAAGTTAGAATGGAGACGGAGTCGTGGGACTGCAACACGTGTTAACATCTGACAAGTGACAGGCCCGCTGTGTGTCTCATACTTGTAGTAATGCTCCCACAGGTTTCTGTATTTGCTCTGCCCAGACATATCAAACACGGTAAAAGACAGGCTGCATTCAGAGAGAGAGAGAGAGAGAGAGAGAGAGAGAACAGGACAGCTTAGAGTGATACTTTGTGGTGTTTTAGTCATTTCTTTTGATTCCATGTCTGTGAATTAGTTAAAAAATAATAAATATGCATAATTGTCGTTAAAATTATACCTTGAACTCTTGAACTTTTCAATGTTGAAGCCAATCGTTGGGACTACTTCTTGTGCCTGTGCCTGCATTCACACACATGCAGACACAGACACAGACACACACACACACACACACACACACAAACACACACACACACACACACACAAACAAACAGACAAGTATCGGCAAAAGTATGTCAACAACAAATAGTAGAATGTTAGTATGATACGGGCTTTACCTGACTAACATGTTTCCAGTCGGGGGAAAAGGGGCCTAAATGATTCGAATGCTGAAAACAATCAGTCTGTGAATGATTCCAGTTCAATAAAGGACATTTTGACACAATAATGTGTCACAATAATGATCCTCAATGATAATGGCAACATATCTTTCTCATTAAACTACATACATACAGGACACAACCGTCTCCTATAACAACGCTGCTGCTTCCTGTACTTACATTACACGGTTTGAGTTGGTTGATGATGGTCGTTTTGCCGCTGTTGTCCAGCCCCAAACACAAAACGTTGACCTCCTTCTTCCTCAGGCCGAGCCAGCCCGTTAGCTTATCCAGCAGCCCCATTACACTCGACCGACACGATATCACTTACATGTTTAACGCATCACCACATCCACAGCCTGATGACGACTAAGTTAAATAGGCTGCATTAGAGAATGGCCATGGAATCAAACAATACAGACGAACAAGGCCGTGGATAGCGTGCTCCCAGGACTCGCTGTGAAGTGTCCCAGGCTGAGACGCCGCCTGGGCTTCCCCGCTTGGCACAGGTAATCCTATTAAGGTGAATTAAGCTCTTTAACCCACCCGGCGAACTCATCGCGGAGTATATGGAGCTTTTCAGGCGCGCCATCCTGATGAATTTGATTTACTAGTTTAACATCTAACCTTACATTATCTTAACTGGAGCCACGATCTGACGTGTCCGACTGTTTACTTCACACTTATTCAAACACTCTGGGATAAAGTGCTGATGTAAATCGACAAGGAGTTAGAAATAACAGAATCAGATGGCACAGTGAGATAGAAGGTCGTACATATCTTACGATGAGGTCACTGTAAACTATATCAGGACACGTTAAAGCATATGCAACCACAATAGGGAGAGTCTTTTTTAAAGAAAGGATGAGATAAACTCTCAACAGAAAATGTGGGCATCTCCCGTGTCAGCTAGTCAGCGGTCCAACAGCTCCATCTTTTGGTTGTCATCCGTGCACGACATCAGGGAAGAAACCAGGTTAACATTTATTTATTACAGTAACCTGATATATAACTTTGATATATTTGAGAATAAATGACACAAAAGCTGTATACATAGATGGGGCTAGCTGAGATGTTCCGTCCACAACCTCTGGTTGCATCTCTTGTGGTGAATTAAAGCTGTTTAGACCTTCAGTGAAAGAAAGGCAACACAATTAAATGAGCAGTCAACCACCAGAACTGTTCATCTTTATTTGCAAATAAATATCCGCTGTAACAGCGTGCAAGATCTACAACATCTCTTTGGAAATTATAAAAAAATAAAATACAAGAATTATAAGTATACTTGTACTTTGTACAAAAGAACGTTCTAACATTGCTCAGCAGTAGAACATGCTAAACAAACAGCATCTGATATTCTCCTTATTCTGTCGGGGGGTGGTGGAGGTGAGCGTGTGTGTGCTAATCTGTGTGTGTTTGGGTGTGTGCGGAGAGACCTTTTCCCATTCCTGCCGGCCTGCATGCACAACTACTGCGGCCGAAAGGCACCGACCTCCGGACCCCGCTCGCCTTCGATCAACTCAAACTCGTGGCTGGGTCTTGTAACGGCACTGAAACGTACGAACCACTCTTCAGTGTTTCTGTCCTGCGTGGTTAACAGACTGTAAGGCATTCTGTGTGTGTACGCGTGTGTGCATGTGCGTGTGTGTGTGTGTGTGTGTGTGTGTGTGTGTGTGTGTGTGTGTTTGTTACTGCTGATGCTAGAATAACACATGATGAGTTATGATGCTGCTGTTCATGTTCATCGTCTCCCGTATTGCCCCTGCTGGACAGCTCCGTCCTGACCACACTAACCAAACACTACCGCCTGTTCTCACCGGGTTTCCGTCCGCCGGCTCGGAGCTACTTCTGCTCTCCGTGTCGCTACTAGCTAATTATATTCCGCAGCACGGCCTATTCACCACTGACGAAGCAAAGTGAAGAAAAATGTTGACTTTAATGGCAAACGTCTCACAACTTGACATCACGTACTGCAGCTCCAACAGCTCTGCCCTCAGACTACGTCTACGTACACCGGTTCGCCAAACCGCCACAAATGCCACAACCTTTACAACAATGTAATAACCGACTGGAGGAGAATACCTTTGTGAAATCCATCAAGTAGCTTTGCCACCTTCAACAAATGATTCTGCTCCGACATCTCTGACCCAGAAGTGCAATGCATTAGTGTGTGTGTGTGTGCAGGAAAAAAGAAACATGAATGTATATAGCATTTTCGCTCATTCTGAAGAACCATATAAGTCCACTTTACATTTCCAGGCCATTTCAAACATCTCCTATCTAAGCTGTGTGAACATTCATATGTTAAGACGGTGGAGATTGTGTACTTTCAGGCAACGTATAACAGTCACAATCCAAAATGATTCAGGCTCATCAGACAACTGTGAACACGATGGTTGCTAAAAAGCGACGGAATGGACTTGTATGGTTGTTCATCTGAAGGCAACAGATTGGGACCTGCAAGTTCAGCATGTGTCAACAAAAACAGGTGGATGGGGTGAAGGAGCTTAATGTTTACATGTCAACATGAATTCTCTCATTGCACGATTCGTCATTTATCTCTGAGATGCTGAGGTGGCTGCATAATACTGTATTGCTGATTTGGATAAAAATCTTAGATAAATAAAACATCTTGAATAAGATCCAGATTTACGAGGGCTTTCACATACAGGACTGCACATATATAGATATTAGGTTATGATAATAATTATTGATTAATTGTCTATACACTTTTAAACATTCAAGAAATCTCCGTCCCTTGCTTCTCACTTCTTTCTTCAAGTATTTGCATCCCAGATTATCTCTGGAGAGAGGTTAACCTAAAGCAATGCAAATTATACTATTATGATATATAAATGATCAAACTCCAAAATAAAAGATACTCAGGACACTTTTCCAAATACTTGTCGATTGCACACCCAATAGCAGCTAAATGAGCACTTAACTCAGAGCAGAGTAAGAATAACAACCATAAAAGAAAAAAAAGAGTCAAACGTTTCAGTAGATTATGTTTGCAAATCTACATCTCTAGATATTGTTGCTCCACACACAAATTACTGCTGCGGCAACAAGGCAATACATTCCCCTAAGAGAGGGCCTGGGCCAGTCTTTAAAGTCTATCAGGCGGCATTAGTCTGGCAGAGCCAGGTATACTGGGTACGGGGTGGATAGTTGGGTACTTAAAGTCTGTTACTACTGGACGTGAGGGAGACCAGGGGGCAGTCTGCTGCGGCCGTCTGTCCGGTGACCTCCTGCATGAGGGATTGGACTCAGGCGCAGGCTGTAGACTGTCTGTCCAAAGCTCTAGACTTCACTTCCCTCTGATCCATCGGTCTGTCCATCCCAGGCTGCGTAACAGGCTGTCCTCAGACATGGAAACCCTTCTCCTGTTCGTGCAGCAGCTGCAGGCCGAGGGTCTGTACGCAGCTGGAGATCCGCCTCTGGTGGCCGATCAGCTCCACCCCTATACGCCTGACATCTCTAGGCCGAGAGGGGAGACACACACACACACACACACACACACACACACACACACACACACACACACACACACACACACACACACACACACACACACACACACACACACAGCTTTAAGTCTTACTTGCAGCGTAAACTTTACACTAGCTGGTGTGCTATGAGCTTCATTGAGTCATCATTTTATTTTCATTTTATTTTTTTCATTTTTAATATATAATTTTAAATGTAATATTGGTTTCTTACTATTCCACTTGTTTTGCTTTGTCTCTCTGTGGAGCACTTTGTAAACATTGTTTTTAAAGGTGCTATATAAATAAAGTTATTATTATTATTATTATTATTATTATTATTATTATTATCATTGGGCTGGGTGAGGTAATAAGATCATTATTTTCTTATTTTTTATTAATTAAAATAAAATTGAATTATTCAAGTAATCAAAGCGGTATAATTGTAATATCTTCACACACCCAGTTTGAACCCAAATCGTTCTGGTAAAGGTTTAATACTCAAGCTGAGATTGAGATAACCCTCCTAACGCCTCTATGACATCATCAGGGTTATTTTTATCAGACTTTTAAAAGCTCTTTCCCAGAACCACAAAAGTTTGAATAGTATTCCTCGTAAAAAGTGAACTGCACTTCATGACTAAAATGTATCCCTTTGAATCCCTACATCTGCTACAAAGATAGTGCTATTTGCTTTCAGGCAATTTAATAGTGATATTGTGGCTCTGCTACTCACTCAATACTCATCCTCGCAACAGAGTCCAATGTGTTGTAGCCAGCTGCTATAAAATTGCTCTTGTACTGACTCATCTTGATGGCGTCCAGCCAGTCGCCGATGGAGATGAACATTGGGTAGTCCATATCCTCCTCTGGAGATTCTGGAAGGCTGATAAAAAATGATAATGTTAGATCCTGCAGGATTTCAAAAGCATCTCAGAGTTGGAAACGTGACCATACTGGTTTACAGTTCTCAGAATGACACACACTTTGATTTTTTAGACGTAGGAGATTCACTGTCTTTACCAGGAAGGTCACCCGACCTTTGCCTGGATTCAGAAGAGATGTTCGATCACAGCTCACTCAAATAAGTCGCTCTGTTCTGAGTCCAGAGATGTTAAACAAAGTGGTTTCCTGTCTGTCTGCCCACATGCATTCTCACTGAAAGGAAGTCTTCACTGCTGTACCTCTGAATGTCCTCTACCAGTGGCAGCAGGCTGCTGGGGTTACGGATCAATTTATCCAGGAAGGAAACAACATCGGTGAATTTGGGCCGATGACTCCTCTCCTTCTGCCAGCAGTGCAGCATCAGCTGGTGCAGGGCCACGGGGCAGCCCATCGGTGCAGGCAGCCGGTAGCCCTCCTCAATCGAGAGAATCACCTGGAGAGACAGTCGCAGGCGATGAAGGATGCAGTCTAAATGTGGAAGGAGGCTGCTGTATCACAATTTAATTAACTTCAAGATTGATCTATTCGGTTGGAAGGTTTTGCTTAGAAACTTCAAATTGAAATTGGAATTTATATTTGAGCTACCAGACTGTAGCAGAGCAGACAAAGACGATACACCTACTGAACTAAACGTAGCATTGTGTGGCATTAAATAGATCTGTCAAAGGATGAGGGGTTTCATTTACAAAGCTTTAAAGTGCTACAAAGTCAACCGTCTCAAACTATCTGACAATTGTTATTTAAATATTTTATTTTTCAGCATCCAGATATTGTTAATGGTGAACTTGAACATGGTGTTTCGCAAAATTAAAATGTAGAATATTTGCCTTTATTTCCTATTTTTCCTCCTGTCGATTCTATGTTTGTGGGCCATTTCTTTCCTTTTCACGCATTATTTTCATATTGGCTAGTTGCAGATGTAACACTGAGGAATAGTGTAACAACGCATCTACATCCAGGCTGTACAAATGTGATATAAATAATAATGCTAACATATGGATCACCAAGGATTCATCCTCTGGGGGCGATGCGAGTTTGTAAATTCTCTGAAGCATCCAAAATCTTTTCTGGCCACTTGGGGGCAAATAAACTATTTGATCCTTGAGGTCAAAGCAGCAAGCATCTTTGTATTTCATATTTGAGTAAGCTTCTATTATTTCCCAAAACATCCTCCTCTTTAATTTCCAAACAAATAAGTTTGAAATTGGACTTTCTATCCATGTGCCCACCCCTAATCTCTCCTGACAATCAACTCCCCCCTGTATCTCATAGTAATCCCCTTTTTATCTGACCTGATAGTGTGTGTTTCCGCCGCCTCCATAGATCTCCATGTCATATCTGTGAGTCTATGGGGAAGTAGAGGCACGTGCATCTTTGCAGGGAGCAGTGGTAAGTGGTGACCAGGAAGAGATAGCGTGTATGGCCGGTTTTTCGGCTTGGCTGGCCTTTTGCTTTGGAAAGCACTTCTAAGCAATTCCCGAACATCAAAAATATTCCCCAAGAATGAGTGTGTCTTTGTGCGTGTATGTGTGTGCGTGCGTAGATGTGTACGAGTCTGCGTGTAAGGAGTTGAAGGGATTACGGTGGAGCTTTCACACTCTGCAGCGAGAGGGATGAATCTGCTTCCTCCCTGGCCCCTCCAATCCCTGACCACGACCCAGGGATCAGCGGGTTGCTCCGCCACGCTGAATCCACAGCTTTAAACTCCCCCTCCATCGGCATGAAGTCCTCTGAACCTCTGACCTTCAATACTCTTTTTTATCCTTTTCATCCAGCATATCTGTTCCTCCCCTCCTCTCCCTCAGAGGTAGGCTTTTCATGTGAGAAAACAGTCAGGGAGCAGGTTAAGGGGAAGACATTTTAAAATATATCGGAAAATAAACTGTGAATTTACTTTAGGGCTTGAATTGAGAAGTCAATATTGAGGTTCGCTGTAGTGCTTGAGGTTAGAGAGTCAGGCTTGTGAGGCGAGTATTTGGAGAGACAGCATGAACTAGTCTATTCCATTTACATGAATGAATGCTCAGAGGCCTCAGAAAAATTCACTTTGAAACTTGCATGTTCAAAATGCACTCTGCGAGTTAACATTGTACTAATACACAAATGTATATTACACTTATATGGGTTGATTTTGATATTACCAAAAGAATTACGAAAAAAAATTCAACCTGTAAAGTCAGCGGTCAAATATTTTTTTTTCTCGGGGCATTTGTAGCCAAAATAATAATCTTAAATAATTATTTAGGCTTCAATTTAGCTCGTAGCTTCCAACTGCAGTCCCTGGGCAGGTAAACATCTGCTCACGCATCCTGATTGTAGCATCCTGTCACCCACAGGATGAAAAGGGTAACTATTATCATTGCTTAATCATTTAAATTAACTGACTGATATGTGTTTACCATTAGTTATATACAGTTCTATTTATTCTCTTGGGACACATTGGCATCAATTAATATTGGGTTTCATTGCAAAAAAAAAAAATGTAACTGATCAAAACCAATTAAAAAAAATAAAAAGTCAATAAACAAGAAATCAGTAGAGCTCGAACACTTCACCCCTCTTTGTGCCAGGGTCTGTTTCTGTCAAATCTGACTCAGAGTGTCTTGAATATGCAGAACACTGTCTTTAGGACATAGACACTTGGGGTCAGAACCTTGTTGGATTAAGTCAATGAGACTTAAGAGATTTTTGATTGAGGAGAGATAATGAGGTTTTCCACGCAATTGTTACTTTTGTGTTCTTGAAAATAGCATTTCACACTTTCCCATGGGACACAAACACATGTAAACAAATAAACAAATGACTAGAGTACTCACATCCTGATTGGACATTTCCCAGTAAGGCCGCTCCCCATATGACATCACTTCCCACATGACGATGCCATAACTCCAGGCGTCGCTGGCCGAGGAGAACTTCCTGTATGAGATGGCCTCGGGAGACGTCCATCGGATGGGGATCTTACCACCCTGTTCACACACAAAGAAAGTAAACACCCATGGATAGACTCAGAGTGGACACATGTTTACTGAGTACAACATCTGGTAAATCATTAAAATTACCGCAACCTGCAAACATTACTTTCCAGCAGAGCTGTGACTGAAGAAATGAGTTGTTAAAGCGTGCAGAGCCATTTAAAACACAATTTGAATATTAGATTTCTCCTACTCTCCTGAATTCTGACACTTTATCACTATTTCTTTTTTTTTTAACACTGTCAGAACCCACCTCACATTTCTTCACATTCCTTCCCCTCTTCTCACCTCCCCTCTCCTCTTCTCACCTCCCCTCTCCTCTTCTTACCTCCCCTCTCCTCTTCTTACCTCCCCTCTCCTCTTCTTACCTCCCCTCTCCTCTTCTTACCTCACCTCCCCTCTTCTTACCTCACCTCCCCTCTTCTTACCTCCACCTTTTTTTATTTTAATTTAATTTACACTGCTGTATTTGCATATATGTTGTGTGTGTATACATATATATTTTATTTTGTATTTTATATTTCACTTTCTATAGTTTATGCACAGTCACTTTTTCTTTCTTTCTTATATTTATATTTTATTCTTGTGTGTTTAGTTTATTGGTGCTACTGTGTCCACAAATTTCCCCTTGGGGATTAATAAAGTATATTTCTATTCTATTCTCTTCTATTATATTCTCACCTCCCCTCTTCTTACCTCACCTCCCCTCTTCTTACCTCCCCTGTCCTCTTCTCCCTCCCCTCTCCTCTTCTTACCTCACCCCGCCCACAGTGTGCAGCAGAAAGTTAACGGTGAACCAGAAACACAGCGTTTCCTTCCCACAGTAACCTCAATAAGGACCAGGGGATGGAGGTTAACCAGGGCTCAGACAGATTTACAGTACAGCGTCATTTCAGTTTTAGAAGCTTAGCTTTTTGCTATCCAAGGCAACTCCATCCGTCGCTGGTCTCAGGGGAGAAGTGGAAGTAGAGAAGTAGAGCGCAGGGCGTCAGAGTATCAGCTTACTGATGTCTCCAGCTGACAGACCGTCTGTAAACTCAATCTTTAAAGGTCTTACTTCCAACTAAGTTAAATCTACAATAACAAGACTTATATTTGGAGGAAAAGCTGAACATACGTTTGAGAATAACAGTGATAAGATACAACAGCAGGGGACAACGCGTTGGTACAGAGAGGGCCGGCCACAGAACAGCAGGTACGGAGCGTCTAATAACTCTCGTACATCCCTGTACATTGATTTGTTGTTGGTTTTGTCTCTTCTCCTGTGACTTTCATAGTTCAAGACTGGCAACTCTTAATTTATACATATGTATATATTAGTTTGTATAGTGGTGTAGGAGGAGATCATCTAACAGTTATTTAGACCACACCATTATGTTTTCTTTTTACTTCTATTTTTCTTACAAAAACTTAACCAAGCTATTTAGTTCCGTACACCTAATAAGTATTTTTTATTTTTTTTTTTCAAACGGTTTCAAACCACTGAAAACTGTAGCCGTTATCCGGGAGAAAACACGTTTCCCTCAACAAATAATTGAGTGCAATTTAGCTCTTTAGTTGTATGGAAACGTAATGAAGGAGTCAGAGCTACTATTTCTTGTGCATCTCCAACAGTATTCGAGTATGAGCGTTGTGTCTGTACATTTGTAGAGCTAAACACATGCAACACTCGCTATTGAGAAAAGGAGGACAACAGTTATTTTTGGTAGACTACATATATATATATAATTATTATTTTATTTTTATTATTATTATCTTAGGCTTTTTAATACAAATACGAAACAAATTCGAGCAAATATTGTATTTGGGATTTGGGATCATCAACATACCTGCCTTACACCTCCTTGAATCTCCAATCAATTGCTTCAGAAAAGATTTAGGCAACAAAATTGGACTTGAACCAAAATGTCATGTTGTGTGAACTGCAGATGTATAATCCCACGTAATATCTGACCATTTCATTACCTACAACACAACATGCCAACTCAGAGCTATGTAATGAAAATGAAATGTCTCCATCTATCCAGGTCGATGGCTTCCTATTGAGGTAATGTATTATAAAGAACTAATGCTATTATTACATCTGACTTAAAATGTCACTAAATTTACACCAACTTATTGAATCTGTGCTATAGGTTATATTTCTTGGAACAGAATTACCTCAGCGTTGTTAAAACATGCAATGAATTAGTAGCCGCTGCTTGGCTGGAGAGGGTTGTGTCAGGTGTGTACCGTGGTGGTGTACGCCGCCTCCGGGTCGTCCTCCAGGACTCGGGACAGGCCGAAGTCGGACACTTTACACACCAGGTTGCTGTTGACCAGGATGTTCCGAGCTGCCAGGTCTCGGTGGACGTAGCCCATGTCCGACAGGTACTTCATGCCCGAGGCGATGCCACGCAGCATGCCCACCAGCTGGATGACGGTGAAGTGACCGTCATGTTGCTGAGATACAAAGAACAATATGGAGCCATTATAAAAGAAAATCATATTCAGCTCAGACAACGAGGGCAGGACACCAACAAAAAACCTAATGATACGTATGGAGAAACAGCATTTTCTGTATTTAAATACTTCAGTGATGCTCTAAAGGAGAACACATATTTTCTTCAACATTATGGTGGCACTTAATTGATAGGGATGGGTGTCGCTTTTTTTTTCTTCTTCCGATACTGGTGCTAAACTGGTACATTTTAAAACGATACTGGTTGTGCCATATTGGCACTGGTTTTCGGTGACCAACCCTATTTATCAGCAGGGCAATATTCTTCCATTCAGATACAAAACAGAGAAAATTAAAATGTTTTTCTTTACAATTCTCCAAAATATTGTACTATGCTTGGACCGCAGATGTGATCAGTATCCTTAACCAAAGAAGGGTCATCTTACTATCCCGCCAGCAGCAGACACACACACGGTAGTTTTACTTGAATGGACTGAGACAAAGACCTTCAGTAGATATGTAATGGCTTTGTCTTTTTTTCAAAGCTATTTTGTTGTTGTCATCTGTGTCTTTCCTACAGAAAACTCCACCTGAGGCTGAAAGCAGACATTATCAGTCCCAACACTCACCCTCAGAAACGAGTCCAGCGATCCGTTCTCCATGTACTCCACCACGATCATCACAGGCCTGCCTGCAAACACACAAACACAACACACAACACACTGCTTATTTCTCCAACAGGGTTTTATTTGTTACTTTGGATTTAATTAGCTAAAACAAGTGGAGGGGGGAGGGCGGAAGACAAGCCAGAAGGAAGGTGACAGAGGAATGGAATGACACCGGAGCCACTTCCAATGGCTACATATATGTTAATGATTGACTACCTATAGGCTGTACTTTGTATTTTTTTAAGGAAATATGAAGGTAAATAATATTTGATGAAAGATGATTTTATGCTGTGTTAAAAATCTATTTGACCATGCAATATCCATCACATCAGCTGTGCATAATGCTGAATGTTGGCACCTGATACCCCCCCCCCCCCCACACACACAATTTTCAAATGTCTTTGCCTATATTATCATCTCTTATGTATGCATCTAAACTTTTGTGTAGACAGATATCACATGACAACATGGAGAAGAGACTAGTCAGCATGATAGATTATTGAATGAGGGTCATAAAACTATATTGGTCAAGGGACACTGGTCCCAAATGATCCCCCAATGAAGCATAAGATAATATTCATAGGTGACATATTGGGATTTGGTAAACACTGTCCCATTGTGTGTGTGTGTGTGTGTTCGTAACTGTCAGTCTGAGAGAGGGTTGGGGAAACACTCAGGCCATCAGCAGTGGATTGATGCATCGATTCACAACTCTCTTCCAACCCTTTAAATGGGACCCGTTCAGTATTCAGTTCCTGCATGACATGAAACATTAGTTGAGAAACAGGTGTAAGTGCAGTTTCTCTTTCCCAATGTTATTGTTCCCCCACAGAGCATCCCTCCGGTGTTAAAGATTGACTGGTTTACAGCTGGGAGGCAGTTGTCCAGGCCTGTGTGCCGCCGGTGAGCTGTAAAACATTCTGAACTGCTCCGAAGAGAAATAAAAGTGGTGTCGTGAAGTAACACCGTAGATTCAAGACATCTTTTTTCCTCACATTGGAATGTGAAAAGTCACACGGTAGAAGGTATGACTCAAATCTATGCAAAGATGTGTAAGAGGATTACTTGAATACATGTGAATAGCTTTTAGGATACAGGGAATGTTCTGTTCCATGAAGAGCACAAAGCACACGATAGCAGAGCAAGTATAGTTTCACTTTAAAGATCAGAAATTCAGAGTGGATACAACAGGATGTTACACAGCCTGTGATATGTTACAAGTGGTCTAAATGACATCTGTCACACCACTTCACTCCGTCAGAACCACGTCTGGTGATTGCTCTGACAGACAGGCAATAACAACCACAATGTTAGTGCTGTTAGAGGCAAGAAAAACGTCATTACTGCAATACTTCCTTTGGTGAACTCCACAAATTCTCAAACTAGCTTAAAATATGGATAAAGATGGACTTTGATGCGCATGGACCGGTATGAGAACACAAGAGGAGGTGTTACAAGACAGCAAGGCAGCTCATCTGCTTTCAGGCTATTGATCGACACCGAGATCTACCAATCGGTTCACGGTCAACCCTCACTTCAAGAGTGGACGGAGCTTCTCAGGGACCGATCGGGTCGGGGACTCAACAACTCACCGGTGAGACAGGAGACAGCAGGTGAGCCTGCCGCCAGCATCCAGACCATTCTGCTCGCTCTCGTAAACAAACAACATCCCACACAAAGTCAGATTGATGTGGTATTTTAACAAGAGGGAGGCTTTGAGGATGAGCGGTGGGTGGGGGCTTGGCAAACAGAAGACATGTTGGTTTTGTACGTTTTTTCTGCGAACTAAAGATATATTCTTTCTTTTACTCTTTATTATATCCAACAAGTAGACTAGAATAAGATTTACTCTGTAACCTGATCACCCCGAATGTAAAAAAGTCCACATTCAACATATCAACGGTTTGCAGTAGCAAAATGTCAAAAAATTGTCACCAACTCCGACATAAGATAGGAAAGCCATTGTCATGTCCATAGACTGCTCTCCTACTGCACTTTCCACTGACCTTTAATCAGATGTCGAGAAGAATTGTTCCTTGAGAAAATCTACATGCTTTGGGTTGTGCATCTTCAAACATGTTGGTTGCATGTCACATCATTAGTGTTATCAATGTTATTGAGTGTTTGAACATTTAAACGCTAATTTAAGTGAAACATTAACAAGGGAACGTTGATGCTAACCCCACCCTGCTGTCACCAGAGACTATAGGGCCTGGTGGGCATATGGAGGGATGGATGAGAAGACTTACTTAAGACCAATTAGGCACATGATGTTGTTTATTGGAATCTACAAAATGGTATCATCATCCAAGTAAATGTGTGGATACTCCCCCCCCCCAATCCAGGAGGGACAGGCAGGAAATGATCTGATCAAGCTTGTCTTTCCTGAGCCAATTAGCAAGGCCTGGTAACAATCTATACGTATGCAGTGCAGCGCATGAACAAAACAAACACACCTGTTTAAAAGAGTCAAATGTGTCACCTGTTATTTCGGAGAAAGTATAGCGGCCAGTCACAGCACAATACACTCCATAATGAGTCTCCAATGAACATCAACAGATGTGGGGAGTGAAAGATGGAGAAAGTGAGAGAAAGACAAAGGGAGATGCAGACAGACTAATTTGTCTCTCTATATGATATCAGAATGCTAAGCACAAATGGCTTCTGATTGCATGATTTGGTGTGTATTGTATTGTGCACGTGTGTGTGTGTGTGCCATTGAAAAATGTTTGCTCTGATAAGATCTTCCCTTATACATGCAGACGACTTGCAATCCGTTGAACCGATTTTACTAAATATATTTCAAGCTTTTAACCCTCATGTGATATCAAAAGGCTCAAATTGGAATATTTGTATAATAAAATATGATTCTTCCTTAACAACAATAGAGCAGCACTGCATCTTATGCCACTTCACATTGATATGGTGTAAATAACTTCTTCATAGAGTCACGTTTAGGTGTAATTGGAACAAACACAAATTGACAAGAATGATCACATCTGAATGTCCAGGGCTTTTATGTCTTTTTTCATGTCAAAGTATTGTTTATATAAAAAAATAAAAATACTTGAGAGAAATGTTCTACATGGCTGAAACTGAAAGTGGACATTCCGACAAGCCGACAATTCTACGGGTTTTCAATGTTGTTAAAAAGCCCCACAACATATAAAGGGATGGCCAGATACAATATTTGACTCTGAGGTTATATCAACAGCTGTGGAAATGCTGTTATTGAGAAATAAAAGACCTTCAAAAGTCTATTCCGTGCGGCCGGTCGGTGATGTTGACCTCTGACCTCTGATGCGACGAAAACTCCCTCCCGAGCACAGCGACTCAAATTGGTTTTATTCTTTTATCATCAGACGTCTAACCAGAGAAATCATCTCACTGTCGCGTGGGAGGATTTCTTTTTCACTCAACAGCTTCGGTGACCACAGTTAAATCTATCCGTGCAAAACATCAGTAATCAGCAGCTTTAATGTGGTAATGGCAGAATCGGCCTTTCAAGACCCTTATCAGCTGCATCCTTGTCAGCAGGGTCAGAGCTGAGATGTGTCCTCTATCTACATGGGGGGGGGGGCAGCACATTGATATTCACAGCAATGTCTCAGTTTATACAACCTCTATAAAAACAACCATATGTTGCGCAGGGTGAGGCCCGTAAAACAGAGCTCGTTAACAAGTCCACACTCGAGACACACACTCCTTTTGTGGGTAACGCATATACCTGCACCAAGGTATATGAACACACACGCACTCACACACAATGAAACGCACACACGCATGAGCACTATGAGCATGTCGAGGATAATTCATACTCCACACAACAACACAACACAATACTGTGCGTATGGACAACACAACAGCTCACTTATGGTGTAAATACCAAGGAAATCACTGAGCGACTTGTTATTCTAGACCCAAAAATGCCACATAGAATTTTTTTTTTCCTGCAATTTACTATTCAGACGACCAAAGATATGCATGTGTCCATCACACTGTTGTTAACACTGTGACGGATGAAGAGATAGCAATTTAAAATGCTGTTGTTACATTTGTTCTGCTTTTAAAGCAAAGCGCTCAGTGCGACTGCAGCATCTGGGTCATCCCCAGACATCAACACAGGAGGGAGTGGCTTCTGTGGAAAGTGCAACTATTTATACGACAAATTCTTCATAACTTGGTCTCTGTGAATCTACATGGCAACACGCACCACACAGATGTAGAGGTGCTTTGGATGGGCACCAGCGGAGTCAAACTAATTCATGCGTACGCTTCGCTGCGACTAGATGAACATGTGAGTGGTTGTCTTTCATGTTTTGAACCACATTGCGACCGATCATATTACACTCTGGGAGGAGTTGCTAACTTTCAGTACGTCAGTGGTTATACGTGCCGAATATATCTGAATTTGTCAGATGACATCTTTGGGAATCCTACTTACTTTTGGTGACGACACCCTCCAGCCTGATGATGTTGGGGTGGTCAAACTGGCCCATGATCGACGCCTCGCGCAGGAAGTCCCGCCTCTGACGCTCTACATAGCCGCCCTTCAGTGTCTTTATTGCCACGGCGATCTCCTTCTTCCCCGGCGTTCTCAGGCGGCCGCTGCACACCTCGCCAAACTCACCTGAAGGACACACACGTCGTATCACTCTCACATAGCGGAGGCAGCGCACTCCGCCACCTGAGGGCAGTGTTGCAGTTCCCATCTAAACTCCAGCATCATTGCCTCTTCTCTGATTACTTCAACTGGATGAAATTCTCTCTTTCACCTTCTAAAAAAATGCTTTGAATCTATTGTTACATTTATTTTTATTCTTTAACCCGGTTCAGCTGTAACATCCCCACAGGCTGTGCTGAGAAAATGACAGTGAGACACTTGGAAATGGGAAAAGGTATCACGATGAACAATGGAGCAGGTTTCACCATAATTATGTGTCTGTGGAATGAAAATAGATCTTCTCCTTTGGCATATTTACAGCCATTGTTATTCTCATCAACCTGAAACCTCTCCCGTCCACATGCTGCCCGGTAGAGACACTAGTGTATAGCTGTGTGTGCATACCTGCTCCAATCACCCTCTCGATGCGGATCCTGGAGGGGTCGATCTCTTTGGTGAACTCGTGGACAGCTTGTGTCGGGTCTTCATAAGTATCAGGGTCCACATAGGTCTTTATTCCAGGGAAAGGGACTGTGGGGACAGAGGGACCGACACAATGAGTGAGAGTGTGTGAAGGAAGGCTTTTTAATATCTTTCACCAGGCTGAAAGGTAACGCTTGCTAAAAGTAGACCATTTAAAAAAACTAAAATTAAATAATGTATGAAAACAGTCCTGCTTCTGCTTTTACCACCACTATTACTATTTGTACTACAACTGCTGCTGCTGTGGCTTTAAATACACTTAACAAGAGGACACGGGTACATCTGCAGTTGTCATCTGTGTGTGGAGAGATTGAAAATAAATTATGATTTGATTACACAATATATAATTATATATATTTTATATATATATATATATATATATTAATATAAATATATATATGTTAATATAAATAAAAGAATATATATATATATAAATAAATATATATATATATATATATATATATATATATAAATATATATATATATATATAAATATATATATATATATATATATATATATATATATATATATATAATATTATAAATATATATTTTGGGGAGAATAACCACACAATTTAGAGAAATGTATTTGAGAGCTTGAGTAAAATTTCCTTACTATTTTTGGATTAGGATGTTAAATATTTGCTCTCCGGGAAAGCCAGAGAACAAAGGTGTTACCTCACTACTACCCCCCCACACACACACACCCCTGTGTTCCTCTCAAAGGTTTCCTCAACACCCCAGCCAAGAACAGGCACACTCAAGTATACGGTGTGTGTTTTAATCTGGCAGCTTGTTAGCCACCTTCAGGAAACAAAACATATGGATATTTGTTCTCTTGCCTTTGGCTATCTTTTTCTGCCTTTTAGCCCTCACGAAAAGTGTCCTCTTAAAACGGCCTCATTTATCTTTGTCCTCTTCTGTCTTCCTCTACCTTTCAACCTATTCTCCAATTTGTGTTTCTCTCACCTCTCGGTTGCTCCTCTAGCAATCTTACCATGTCTCGCCCCAATCGGTGTCTGTCTGCTCACTTTCAAACATCTTTTTTATCACTCAACAGCTCTCATTACAATTTTAGTTTTTCACGTCGGAAATGAAAAGTTATGTATTAAAAGACAAAAGAGAGGCAACACAGGCAGAAAGGTGCAGGAGTGCCGAAGCAGACGTACAGCTCAGGGATGCAGCTACGTCACCAGATGAGTCAAAATAAAATAAAATAAATGTCTAATCCAAATAAAATCCAATATTAGGTGATAGAGAGGAAACAGACAGATGAAGGAGCCTGGTGGTTGAACTCGTTTTACTGTGTTTACTATTATATAAAAGCCACATTTCATAGTATTTATCTTAGTTGTTTAAAAAAATAGCAAGTCAATATTTTTGCATCATGTTAAAATCAAATTAAAATCAACATAAAATCTACAATTACCCCTGCTAGCTGTGACTCCCAGACCATTTCTTCTCTGTTTATTGGCAACAACACAACAGAAAATTAAACTTTTTCTCACTGGATAAACTCATTTTGTAACATTATGTAGTGTGCCAAACACATTTTACATTACATTTTTAAATATCACATATATCTTCCAGACTTCCTCCTACCGTCATCACCAGGCATAAACAAATGCATTATCGCCTCAAACTTTTCGCGATGAGAAATTGGTGAAAGATTTGATCGAGAGAAAAAGAAGAAAAAGAAGAGAGTTGTTAACATTGATTTACCTTGTCCATTCTGATAATCGGTCCTCCTTTTCTCCTCTGGAGACATCTTGGCCTTAAAGTACCACTGACACCTGGAAAACACATTGATGCACAGAGTTAAAGTCACAATGTGGAAAATGTGTTTTGTTCTCTTTGGCTGCACCAATGGTGATCAGCGGTAATGGCAAGTGGGTTTTTAAGATCTCTCTTCCCTGAGATTTGAACACATTTCATCGAATGTTGGCGTTTTCTCTGTTTGTTCAGACATAATAACACAGAGGCCAAAACAAACACGGTTCTAGGAGTTTAAGTGAATTAAGAAAAATAAAACGTGTTAGATACTGTAGTGTAGATAACTTGAGTAACAGTAAATGAGTAGTCATTAGTATTACAACAACTGTTATTACATGTTTACGTTTACACATTTCTTGAAATCCTGGAATCCTCACTGAAAACCAATTGGCTGTAGAAAGAGACTCTTGTCAGGTCATGAGATGTCAAAACAACAGCGATCCATTTATGCAGCACGCTTGCTGGCCTACATTTCAGCATCCTGTGCAAATAAATGCAATAATACAGGTCACAAATTTCTGTGTGCAAAGTTTCGACAGGAGAGGCAGATTTGAACCCTTTTGGTCAACTGATATAGATTTTTCAATAGAAAATGCTGATATTTAGAGGGAAGGGCAGCTGAAAGTCGGTATGTAGTGCAGATATCATGCTGAGCGCTCACTTGTAAAAGTTAGTGAGCTGAAATTGGGTTAATACATAATCAAAACTTCCTTTATTGTATTTGATTTATCAAACGATTTCACAAGAATCTTCAAGGCATATTATTGCGAGCTTCATAAGAATAGTTACAATCAGGATGAAAAGGATTGATTTAAAAATAAACCCGATTATATCAGAGTTCACTGCTGTTTGTTATTGTTTTACATTTAGTTAATGTAAAGCACATTGTAATCTTGTCACATGTTCTACAGCTAAAGACATAGAAACTGTGGTGAAAAGAGGAATGTTGCTGGTGTGACGTCAATATGTGAACATGTGTGTTTTAGCTTCTGCAGTCAACACAAACATGTGATTATTTAGGAGAACATTTAGCAGCACTTTTCACACTTTTATGTCATCTACAGATAAACAGGAACTGCTGGAACGTGACAACAGATAAACAGTTCATATGGGAGGATGCTATGAACTGTTAGATGGATAAATGCTTCGATAAAACATGTGAGGGGTAAACAGATCAAACCAGAAAGTAAAGCTAGAGAACAAGTTAGCCTATCTCAGAGGCCAATTAGTCCAGTACAGTAACAACACATTACATCTTCATTGGAACACAGATGAATATAATCAACTCATGAAAGCTTCTGAAACCTTTCAGGCAATAATCCAAAACTCAACAGGATCACACAGCAGAGGAATGGCTCAAAGCGACTGTGAGAATGTGTAACAGTTCAGCTCCATACTTTCCTTTTTTATTAGTTGTTTTTATCCGGTCTAACTATCATGTCATTCCAGATCCTGCTTCCCATCTCGTCAGTCCAGCTCCCTTCACCTGCCTCTGATCACCTCGTTAGTCCCTCATTCCCTTCACCTGGTCCTCACGTCCTTCTCACCTGCCTCTGATCACCTCGTTAGTCCCTCATTACCTTCACCTGGTCCTCACGCCCTTCTCACCTGCAGCCCATCCCCTCATTAGTCCCTCACTATTTAGCTCCCTCACTTCCACTTGTCCTCTGCCAGATTGTTTTGTGTTCTCCGTGACCAAGCTCTCCCGCGTTACCCTGTGTTCTTTGTTTCAATCCTGATAAGATTTCTAGTAAACATCTTGATCAGCATTTTATGTCTCCTGAGTCGTGCATTTGGGTCCACCCTAAATCCAGCCGTGACAGGATGACCCAGAATGAAACAGAATTCAACGAGACAACATTGCAAGGTTGTTTTATTATTAGAGCTCCTTATTTGAGGAAGATAATGTGATGCCAATGGTCGAGGAAATATACACATTAACACACACATGCAAAAGTCTAGAGAAAATAAAGCAAATGGAACTTAAAGGAACAGAAACGCTTTCACGGAGAGAACTAAATGCATCCACAACAACTATGTTTTCCTCCTGTGTGTGTGTGCGTGTATGTGTGTGTGTGTGTTTATCTGGGCACTGAGACACAGTCTATGGTTGATAAGAAGCTGCTGCCAAAAAATTTTGAAAAGCTGAAAGATTAGATGACAGCATCTGCAAAATACCAGAGGAAAATTATTTTTTTTTTAAATCAAAAGAGAAGAAAACACGGTGTACCGCATCAGAATCACACATAAAACCAAAAAGAGCGCTCATAGCAAAGTACATTGGGGCAGACAGGAATTTGACTCCCAGCTCACATTAACACCAAATATTCAGAAAGAACGGCAACTGTTGAGTGTTGAATACATAAATAATAACTAGCACAAATAAAAGAAGATGAAACTTGGAAAGCAAGGCACATTTATTTAAGGTTTGGTTAAGGTTTAGTTTATATGCGTGAATTGTATGGCCAGGAACTTTTAATTCACACACACTGTATTGAGGAAGTTACATCTTTAGCCTGACATTCTGTTTGTGAT
Source organism: Liparis tanakae (assembly GCA_036178185.1). Taxonomy (NCBI): domain Eukaryota; kingdom Metazoa; phylum Chordata; class Actinopteri; order Perciformes; family Liparidae; genus Liparis; species Liparis tanakae. The sequence continues at coordinate 16,887,344 of CM070107.1, forward strand.
TAATATACAATTATATAGTTATTGTAATTTTTAAAAAGTCAGACTAACATTCTGTTTTACTCCTCAGTAATGTAAGTGGGTCGCCCTGTGATCTGTTACCATCACTGACCATCACTGACTGATACATTTCCTCCGCTCAGCGTGGAAAGCAAGGTCAAACCCCCAAAAACAACATCCACAAAACAAGTCGTGAATATTAATGTCTTGCCTCATAAAGTGGCAAAGTTGCTCGATAATGCACGGTGATATTGCATAAAGCAGGAATGCCCACAATGCACACGGGGCGAAAGTGTGCGTAAGCGCTCGCTTGTATGCATGTGTAGTTGTGGGTTCATGTGATCATAGTTGGGCCTCCTTCTCTTTGAAGACTTAACATAATCCGGGTCGCCACATTAGAGCAGGTGTCAGGGGGCGACGAGCTGCAGGTTGCCAGATTGGGCTTCGGCTAAGTGAAGTCTGTGGGATCCTGGACACTGATAGACAGAGCAGATAACACGGCGGCTAACACTGGCTGGGAGGAAAAGAAGGGGATTTGAAAAGCTACTGTTGACCTCTGGTGATGGGGTCAAGCTGTTCATTAATGAAATGGTGGCATGTGCCTTTATCAGTCTTTTACAGTCCTATCCTCTGATCCCCTTTATCCGCCTATCCCTCTGTCTCACTGGCTTTCATGCTGAGAAGAGGCCGCACATCCAGACACAGACACACACAAAGACAGTTATCACACACAAAGACCTTGGCTTCTGTCACCGCTCTCTGGGCTGGTGAGCATTGTTACATTACATATTCACGAGCACTTTACACGCCCACACATACACAGGCACCTCCGTAAAGCCACCTTGCCAAGAGCCCTAATCAAAGCACCAGTGTAATTCAAACCACTCCTCTCTTGCCCCAACATCCCTCACAGTCACTGCAGAGGGCACAGGGAGGGAGGAAGAAAGAAAGTATGAAGAACGTGAAGAACACGATTTAAAAATAAAAAGTAGCAGTCGACTGACAGGCAGCTCGAGGATGAAGAGCACACATTCAGCGAAACCCTTCAGCTAGGTGTGCAGTCGTGACAGCTCGGCTCGAGTAGAAGTGTTCACTCTGCAAATTGTCCGCGAACAGACGCAAACATGGATGGAAATCAAGGATGCTTTTAGGGCAACCAGGTGTGAAAACTCCACGTACAAAGGGTCCTCTTTTATCCTCACTTGTGTTGTAGGACCGTACATCTATGAGAGCGTTCTCATCTTTCCCTGGCAGCTCAAATGGATTTGGAGTTTTTTTTTTATTGGAAGAGAGTGAAAGTCCATCCCACTCAGGGCAAGAGGACCACAGATATGACGAATTGGGATGAAGTCAGAAAACACTCCGGCTGTTGCAGCGACTGCTTTTAGTTGGATTTAAGTAAAAAAGGTCCTTCTTGTTTTAGCACCTGGTGTGTGTGTGTGTGTGCGCGTGTGTGTGTGTCTGTAGATGTGTTTGTGTGTGTGTGTGCGTGCATGAGAGCTTTTCAAAAACAATCCAGTAAAAAAAGACACTTATTGTGATCACATCATACAAATAAGTAGATTTAAAATCTTTTTCATGACTATTTTGTTTTCAGTTGAGGGGATGGCCTTAAACGCCTTTCCACATTCACCTCATGCCGACGCTTAAGGACTTTCCTGTGAGGCGGTGCACCTTGTTTGATGAAAATATTGATCTCATATCTGTTAAGTCTGCTGCTGACTTGTGGACATTCTCCGGCAGCCAGCACAGTTCAACCCTAAAACCAATATGTGGGTCTTTTACGGACGACCAACGAATGTACAAAACGTTTTGCAGGGTTCTCAAAATGTATGCCTTATGCAATCAGCACCGGGATAGGATCCTTTTCCTGGACTATTGACACAAATATATATAGAGGACAAAAAATATAGGTATACATAACAATAACAGGCAAAAGCATAGCTCTCTCTCTCTCTTTCTTTCTCTCTCTGCAGATGTATAATCAACCAGAATAAGCGAAAGCACCAAATCAACTTTAATTACACTTAAGGGTTATTTAAAGTAAAAACTAAGTTGTTATTTAAGTTATTTGTTGTGTAATGTTTTGCCATTTTCTGGAGGAAATACTGAACAACTAAGGAAAGTAATCTGAGGCAAGTTGCTTCAAACCAAATCTGCCGTTTTTCAAAAGAAATATTTTCATCACTCTTAAATATATTGAAAAAGAAATGTATATATCCAGGGCAGACAGCAGTGACTGGTTGGTTTCAAAAAGTAAAAAATGCAGGTAACATACATCAAGGTAGTGAAGCGCTCTTACCTTCCAGTGATCAGGAGGAAAAGGGAGAGGATGACGAGGAGAGTGAAGCCTCCCACCGCTGCTGTGACGATGACCAACACCTGGCCCTGGTCAGAGGCAATGTCTGATGCTGGAGGCATCGTTGGGCAGAGACAAGAAGAAGACGAAGAAGAAGAAGAAGAAGAAGAAGAAGAAGAAGAAGAAGAAGAAGAAGAAGAAGAAGAAGAAGAAGAAGAAGAAGAAGAAGAAGAAGAAGAAGAAGAAGAAGAAGAAGAAGAAGAAGAAGAAGAAGAAGAAGAAGGATGGTGGGGGAAAGGAGGACAGATAAACAATGTGGAGCGTTTATGAAAAGTTGAATATAAAGAGAAGGTTCGGATGATAAAAGCAGTGAGGAGAGAAAAGAAGGAAATTAGATGGGCGGCAGTATAACACGAGGAGAAAGAGCACATATTCATTCACATCATCTTCAATATTCCTCTTCACCAATGCACCGAGCATAGAAGATGTACGCTCTCTTGACGGCCAAATATAACGGAGAGATGTTTGATCAGCTCTTTGTGATGCAAAACCCCTCCGTCAGCTTCCGTACTGGAGTGATTCATATGCTGCTGCTCTTTAATTAATATTATTCATTCATGAAATTGTGATTTAGTCCATGATCATTTGGTTAAATTGGTCCCATTTGATATTCATAATTTTCCCTTTTCTATGTCTTGTCACAAAGCTAACGAATCCGAGATAATTGAAAGATGATTGCTATTACCAAACTTATTTCTATAATAATTCACGCGTAATGAATATGAATTGGAGATGGTGGTGTGTCGTAGCTGGCCAAAAGAGTGAAGCTTGTGTTGGTTTATACAGTATGTGGGTTTAGTCAAGAGCATGTACGTGTGCACAGGCAGGGTGTCACCAATGTGTGTGTGTGTGTGTTGGATAAAGGTAATTACAGACCACTCAGAGGGAGGAAGAATACAATAGGCGGTGGCTAGATCACACAAGGCCAATCACCCAGACGTCAACTTCACACACTCTTCACATCACTAACTAAGCAGATGTGTTACTGATGCTGCTATAATGAGGTGTGTGTGTGTGTGTGTGTGTGTGTATGTGTATATCGAGAGAGAGAGAGAAAGAGAGAGAGATAAGGGTCGCAGAGGACAGGATGAAGAATGGACGATTCTGAGTGATGACGAAAAAATGGATGACAGAAGAGAAGGGAAGACGAACGCCAGAGGAAGAGACAGACGAACACGAAGACGGACGGAAAGAAGAAGGCATGAGGCGACAGTGACTGACGTGTGCACAGACAGACTGACAGGGAGGGAGAGAGCGACCGGCCAACACAGCTTTCTCTTCTAGATAAAACGCTTTTGCAGCTTTGGAAGGGAGAGGAGAGAGGAGAGAGGAGAGAGGAGAGAGGAGAGAGGAGAGAGGAGAGAGGAGAGAGGAGAGGGCCTCAGAGCCAAATCAGCCCTCAACAATACCTGACCCAACATGAAAGGGCAGCTGGACCTTTTGTATTTGGCAAGTAGACTTGCAATAAAGCTACACCAAAAATGTATCGATTCAAAATACACCGAACATCAAGGCTGTGTTGTCGGAGTCCCTTGGTAATTGTGTTCCATTCTTCAATTGCCATAGCAACTGATATTTGTACCTTTCATGGGTTTGGGTTTTGTGGATGTATAGAACATTATACGAAGGACCTATAGGCTGCAATCATCGTTCAATATCATCTAACACGCGTTATTATTCAATGAAATCAGTTGTTTCAAAACGTTGTTGAATTCATTAACTCCTAGAAATTCAGCATTTTTACACTTTAACCCGTTAAAATAACTGAAATATAATGACATCAAATAATATTTTAATAATATTCATATTTTATAATATTTACACAAATTGAATCATTTTCTTTTCACTTTTACAACAGTTTCCAATCATAGCGTCATTTTTTTAATTTTATTTTCACACTGAATGTCTTTAAACACTTTGAGGCGCTGTTTGTTTCGTCCACTTAATTTACACATTAATATATGTTCTAAAACTTGATTTTGGTCATCACAGTCTCCAAAGATTTAACACTGTATACCATTTTACCATTTTGCATGATTTTACAATACAAACTAAATCTTCTCTTCATGTAGGGTTCAACTTCTCTATGGTCCAACACTAACATCGGCATAAAATACATTTATAAGTTGATACATATTGTTAAATGTACTTATATCCACAGAAATGAACTTGCTTTTGTAGAAAGCATGCTGCAATAGGCACTCACATTTCCTGTATGTGATATTTATACGTAATAGATTAATGTGGGAGTTCTGTTCACTTTAAGGAATGTAAATACTGGAGATACCAGGATCATGTTACTGTGTTTGTGATATCCTGACTCTACAGCTTTATTTCACCCCTGAGTTGAAGTTGCTACACTAGTCTGAACCCTACGCTGGCTGCTATTGTGGGGGGGCTCACATCCAGGCTTATTATCTGCTCTTGTGCTGCAGGCTGCCCTGAGCGCCGCTTCAGGCTACAGGACATGAACTTCACCTGACCATGAACTGCTGCTTGCAGCCTCCTCCTGCAGGAATTCAGCCTACGTTGGCATTTGTTAGCACAATCAAAGGTCTCGACTGGTCTTAATCGAGCCAATAAATACGTGGATTTTGAGACGGCTAATGTTTTGTTCATACAGCCACTGCTATTGTCTGTCCTGGACTATGTGGACTAATAACGGAGGGCCGACCCTCCTCAGAAGCTTCCTCTTACACTAAGAGGGAGATGTTTTGTTTGCAGCTATTCTTTCAGAATGCTTTACTTTGTACAGTTTACTGCGGTAAATAACATCACACACACCTAATGCCAATGATGATCTACCCCCAGACTCTCCCTAATGTAAAAGTTGTTTTCAGGGGGGAGGTGCAGCCACAGGTTTTGGAGTACTTTCCATATCTTGTCATCTTGCACACGTTCATACAAAGACAGGTGTCTGGGGTGTATCCCTCCCCAGTAACACGTGCTGTAGATGGTCGCAGGTACTCACAGTCTCCTGTTGTTTTGTATTCATATTTAGGGGTGTAGGAGCTGTATCCTGCTGTCGTGCGGCTCCGTACACAGAAGACGTACCAGGTGGCTGGTTTTAAACCTGAGATAATCACACTGGGAGCCTTGGTGCGCGTCGACGAGTAGCTTAACTGCTCATGTTCCTGCAGGAGAGAGTGGAAGATGTTTATAATAATCTTAGCAATTTAGGGCACTATCACCAGCCAATGCCTGCTTGGCTCCTCCAAATCAGAGTGGAATTGATCCATATATTTAGTTTTCAATTTAGTCTGGTTTGGTTTCACAGTGCTCTGATCAAAGCGGACCCTAAAAAATAGAGCAAAAACAAAAATGTTTACTTTTTTTATACCATATTCTTTCTGTATGTCTCTTTGGCTCAGATGTCAAACAAAAAACACGTATCTGTAGGAGTGCTTGTCACGCCTCTCCCACTCTCAATGTCTCAATCGAACAACACATTAGTGTTGTTGTACTGGTATCATTGTCTTTTAAAATAAAGTTGTGCACACAATCATGCAGAGAGAGTATAATGTCTAGTCAGCTTAAAAAGGGTTACTATTCATCCTTGGAAGCATATTTGGATTGCTTTATAATGAAAATTATAGATTGTATTTGTCTCTTGAGACCCTTAAATTGCAGTAAAGAAACTTACTGTACTCCTATTCCTAACTATAAAAATAACTAACTACCAGATATCGCTGTGAGGCAGCACTGTGCTTACATCTCAACATTGGAAAACACTTTTCTGGTCTAATAAAAATGGAGCCTCTGGCATTTCAGGAAGAAAACAATTAAACTTAAGATGCCACTTTTTAATTGACGACCGGTATTGAAACCATATATCTACAACGGAATACCTCTGTCCAACAAGACCTCCACAACTTGATCTCTTATTGAGCTTCTTTGGATTCATGGACGGTCTTGGCTGATGCTGTGTTGCAGAGCTTAACTTTTCATGCACTACTTCCCTTTATTTGGACAACATCATGGATAAGCCATTCCCGAGCGATAAAATCCTGGTCAACTGTGTTTTATGTGACACTTTAATCAATGGACTACATTGCTGTGAGAGGATGCTTAGAGAGTAAGCGCCATAACATATCGGTTGATTGTTTTATAAATAACCAAACAATTGTACACACTTCATGGCCCTTATTTTTCCTTTTTAGAAAATCCTCAGAAATATGTCTGAATAAATTGTTACAAATAAGCCTGTGGACATAAGCAGAGGTCTCTGTACCTTCTCATAATATTTGATCTCGTAGTCGAGGATGAGCAGTGTTGTTTGTTCCGGTTGCTGCCAGGAGAGAGCGATGCTGTTGGGAGAAGCCCAGTCCTTCTTCAGAGTCCCAACCAGAGAAGGACCTGACGAGCACACAGAGCACACAGAGCACACAGAGCACACAGCGTCAGCCACATCGTCTTCACTGAAGTCTCACGAGTTCAATAAGCCTGGTCAACTTTGCTGAGCACCTTGAAGAATAAAGTGAATATGGTTAATGTTTTTTACAACAGAGGTTGGCACAGTACATACTTATTGTTTTACACGCTTGGCCTTATGTGCAAATAACTCCAGCACTGAGCTGCACAATACATTTGAATTGAAGCTGATTTGAATACATCAAGCTGATTAGAAGGCACCACTCCCCTCCAATTATTCAGCTTGTCTGATCGCTTTCCCACAAAGACTAAGGAAGAAACTATAACTACGAAAATACTACACAGCAAATATGTTTCGGCATGCTGCTCATTTCTATATGAGAAAGTCTAAGGACCTCCATACAGCTTGATACAATTAGATTGATTAAGTGTGTGGTGGATGCAGCTCTGCAGCTTCAAGGTGACGGTGCACTTATGTGGCATCATGCGCTCTAACCACTCGGCTGCCGATGCGCCCCGATTGATCCAATTATAAAGAGAAGTTGAAACAATTGAGGGTTAAAATCATGTTGTTCATTCACTTTGACTTGAGGTCTGAGGACCTGTTGTGCTCTGTGTTGTTTATTATGTGGCAGGTCACTGGCATGGTCCATAGATGATGGATTACATTGTGCATTAAGTTAATGTGCGTTAATGAAGCGTGTTGCTCCTTTCTAATGCAAAATACCTGTAAAACTTAGTACATTGTAGTTTGTGCAAATTAGGAGGGATTAGCCTGCTCTCATGCTACAATACAGTAAAGGCATGCCATTGTTTATCATTAGCAGTTAAATATCAGCGTGCTATTGTTATTGTACGCATGTTCCCCATACAGCCTCACAGAGCTGCTGGCGTGGCTGCAGACTCTTAGTCTTGTTGATCTAAGGAGAACCAGTTGACCTCAGCAAGCTGTCAGTTTGATAATAATGTGCATTGAATACAGAGTGAGATGATTTCTCTGATGCAGCCAGTTTACAATGAGACTCGAAAACACAACGAATCCAGTGGTTGACAACGTGTGTGCGTGTGCACACACACACACACACCTACACATACACTAACACACACACACACACACACACACACACACACACACACACACACACACACAGTACATTAACACCTGTCCACCTCGTCAGCTATAATTATCACACATCCATGCTGACACTCCATTATTGTATTTCCAAATAGAGTACTTTCAAGTCACAGGGCAAATAAAACCATCCACACAGCTATTCCCTTCTCCCATAAGATCATCTTGTTCTAATTGAAAATAAGTTGAGGAAGTTGACATCTTCTTTTCTTAAACAGAATTGCGTTAGCTTTTCTCATTGCATTAGCTGGGGGAATAATTGCACTGACTCCCAGGAGAGGTCAGGTGATGTAACTGCCTTGAGAGCCATTATTGTATATCATCTAATGTTACAGAGCTGACTCGCTATGTGGGTTTAAAATATAGGCCTGTTTTTCTCGGGTGTATTCGAAGAAGAACTATGCCACGGATGCTATTTAAAAAAAGACTCCAGTAGTACGCCTGAGGAATGCTGTCCTCCCTTTGTCCGGTGCTGGGTGAGGGAGAAAACATAGGGGATCAGAGATGGGCGGAGAGGCTTTGGGGTTTGTGGTGGAGCATCTTGGGGATAGGGGTCGTGGCGAGATGACATGAGAGCTGTGGGCTGGAAGGGTTTAAGCTTGTTAGCCAGAGACCTACTGCTACCAACCTGAGAGAAAGTGAACATTTACTCTTGGTATAATGGAAAGCAGGAACTCAAAAAGGTGAAGTGTGTGAAGTCGGTCGGTAGGAAGAAGAGCAGAAATGCTCAAATTCTGCGGGTACAAGTTCAGCTGTATGAGCACACAGGCATGAGAGACACATTAAAAACTAGAATGGGCACTCGGTAGAGCGCATACCTTCGCAATTTACGTTTTTCACCTTTTCGTGACCTTGACCTTGACCTTTGACCCAATCACGCCCAAAAACTAATCGATTGTTCCTTGGGTCATGACCAATCATCCCACCAAGTTTCATAAGAATCGGCTCAGTTTTTACGTTTTTCACCTTTTCGTGACCTTGACCTTGACCTTTGACCCAATCACTCCCAAAAACTAATCGATTGTTCCTTGGGTCATGACCAATCATCCCACCAAGTTTCATAAGAATCGGCTCAGTTTTGTCTGAGTTAGACGAATAACTGACGGACGGACATATTCACAAATAAATAAATACACGCCGGCGAAATCATTACCTTCTGCATTTTCAATGCGAAGGTAATGATTCCAATATGATAAGAAAACTATTTGAATTATCTTAACTGGCATTGTGATTGTATAGTATTGCATTCTAAAATGTGACAATGTGTGTGTAAGCAACACAAGTATGTTTTTCCAAGACGGACAAAACAAATAATTTACAAACATTTAGAACATTTTTCACACACTATGCTCATGATGATTGTCTGAAATGTTAGTAAAACAAGAACATAATGTCATGCATGAGTGAAAATTGATAATAATGTTTGCTTAATCAGCAAGCTTGGAGAGTGTGTGTGTATGTGTCTGTGTGTGTGTTTGTGTGTGTGCTGTATGTTGCGGTTTACTTTATGGTAGTTTTTATTTAGTATGGAGCAGCCGCAGAAGAAAATAAAACCATATTTCTTACAAGCAACACAATAAGAAAACTTTTCTGACATCTTATTATGTGTTATTATTACATATAACTTCTCATATGCCAATTTCACTCAGAGCGTGCTCGTATCCTCGGCTCCGTCCCTCCTCAGTGGCAGAGGAAATTCATCTCGGGGGATTTTTATCTGACCTAACTCGATCTAATGAAGCACTCTGCTGAAGCTGCGGCTTTGTGAGGGTTTCCTGTGCAACATTGGCCGCGGGGTGGTGTGGTTTGAGGCTGAAGTCCTCCAGTGGACGCATCAAACAAACACCCAGCACGATGGTCGCCACATGCTGTTAGCATATTGGCTCCTGATAGGGAACAATAAATAAATAAAGAGAATCTCCCCCTGACTCACAGATTCAAATCAGCCTGCTACCACAAATTGCAGGAAGTAAATGCCCATGAGACGTGTGAACACACACCAACAGTCCAGAGATGTCGAGTGTAAAAACCACATGTTTGTTAGAGAAGCAGGAACACTGTCGGGTTGGCAGAAAATAATAGCCAGCTGAAATGTGGCAACTGTGCATGTATGCCAAGAGATAACTCACAATGACCCGGCGCTAGAACAATACAATCACTCACAAGCCACAGTTACTGTAATGGTTTTTTTAATTGTTTTTTCACAAACCGTAAGAGAAAATACATGTAATCTATGGTTACTTACCTCCCAAGCTTACATTGTGGATGAACTCTTATGTGATCTAGATGCATTCGTGCTTATTTTACACAATGAAATGGAGCATTGAATCGGCTTTTGGACGACTATTAGTGTTAAATACATTGTACATTAAAGCTCCTACAACAAACTTTCATTTTGTGTTGATTATGGTTGTCCCTGTGGACATATTTGACCTTGCTTTCCGGAACCGAACTCTCCACCTCCCGCCTCAAGCTCCGACTACAGGTTGAGGGCAGAAGCAAAGCAGAACCGGGGTCTGACCGGGTGGGCTGGTCGCTGCCTGAGGCCCCGCTGGACTCTAAACTGAATGAGTTTCTGGTGAACTTGCATGATTTTGTCTCATTTTGGCAGAATAGGACCCCCTGGGTACCAATAAAAGCATTAGGACTAACTAGATACATAGTTATTTTCCTGCTGATTGTATCATGTACTTATATATATATATATATATATATATATATATATATATATATATATATATATATATATATTACTGTATTCAATTAAGACAGTTTTAGAAACAGTTAACACTTCCTAATAGCAACATTACTAGTGTTGCTCTTTGTAAAATGTGTGAGTTAGTAATTGTCTAGATGTATAACAGAAATGTATGTAATAGAGAAACAAATACATCAGTAAAGTGGAAACTCATCCACATGCATGAGTGAATACTCCACTTTCTATTGTGGATATATTTATCCAAGAAATCATTTAAGATGTGGCATTGAGGCACAGACAGCATGTCACAATGATTTTACTTCCACAAGACAGAGATGAAACAATATGATGATAATGGTTGATTCTGTGAGCAGTGTGGTCACATTGTTCCAAAGGCTGGGGTGAGAAGCACATCACTGTCTCCAGGCATCAGCAGCATACTTTGAGGATACGGGGCACACAGCAAACGTCTTTAATGATTCTGTGTGTGGATTATTAGAGATGCAGCATGAAATCTGCCAGAGGAACTCAGGAGCATTGGAAAGACATTAGAAACACCAGTCAATTACGATGCCCAATGGATGGATTTTCCAGTCAGGCGTAGTTAAGCTAAACATAAACTAATGGGGAGTCTTTAAATGAGCTTGACCTGCATATGATTTTAATTAGCTTTCCTGCCCTAAAGGCTTCCATTAACTGTTTGAAAAAATCAATAGAGCCAGTATTGATGCTGTGCGAGAGCTTAAACGATGTCCTAACACTCCACTGATTCACTGCTGATAGCGAGAGAGAGCGAGAGAGAGAGAGAGAGAGAGAGAGATACACATAAAGGTGCTATTGTTTACAACCGTCATATTAATATGTCTCTTTTCTGGCTGTCTGCTGGTGTTTGGCTTGCGGCAGCCTCAAATTGTTCTCTCAGCATCGCATCGTCATGGGTGAGTGGTATTAAAAATGTTTACTGGAACAAACTCATGCATGCACACCTTTGCTGTATATTTATTCAATTTACCTGAATTGGATTCAAAGTAATTAAATTCAATACAATTCAGATTGATTTTGAGTGCCGCCTTTCATTGACAAGTATTTGGCGTGTTTTAGAATAACTTCTTAGTTGCCTCAGGGAACTAAGGGAATTAATTCATTAATTGAAGTTGTCGCCAATGTGACCACTCGGACGTCATATTTGTAATTTTTCCGTGACTGAACGTCTGTGAGTGTGTGCGTGTGTGCGTGTGTGTGTGTGTGTGTGTGTGTGTGTTTAACCGTAGTCATGAGTGTGCTGCTTTTACAAACCACAAGACAAAACTGAAATGACATGGGGTCTGCTTTGGGGACCATCGTCGTTACCCTTCATTAATGCTGCAGGTCCTTCCCATTGCGCTGTGGGTCATCTGTCATGAACTCCAGGTATAAACACAGAGACCGTACCACAGAGACCTGGCTGTCAAGTACACTGTTGGGCCCAAGTCTAATAATATATATACTTGACTGATCTGCTCTACTAAATCGGGCGCAGTTTAATTGGAATTGTTGCCTCATCAGCACTGACCTCTGTGGTATCCAGCTGAAAAGCAGTTCTCCCTCCATGTGCGTGTTAGTTGGGCTACCAATAAATGTATTTTGAATTGCTCAGCTTTCTGGCTGAGAGTTAGATGAGAAAATGTCCGAAGATCAAAATCTGCCTACCAGCACCCCCAACATTCACATTTATTATGTGGTATTTTATCTGTTTAATCCATACAAAAGTTGTGGAAATGACTGTTCCTGGTTTTAAAAATAAAGAGTATTTTGGACAAGATTGCCACCCCAGCCAAACTTATACAAGGGCGAGGAATGTGATCCGTGATAATCCTAATTCATATGAAAGCAGCGCGGTGACGATGCAGATATTTCATACACCAGACGTAAGCATCTGTCAACCTAACACTGCACATTCAACCTGCGTCGGCCCAGTTTACTGGTCAGTGGTCACTGTTAGAAGAGGATCCCACACCCTCTCTTTTTCTCTCCCTCGTCCACATAACATCTTTCTCTCTGTCTTTCTGACAGAAAATACTTACTTAGTTAGATTCAGTGCAACAGAAGCCTTCACTTCCTCTTAAAAACTAAATTGTATGTGTGTGTGATAGTCTTAGCATCTTCATTGTCCCCTTTAACAATTACTCTTAAGATGTGTTCATGTTTATTGTCCCCCACCAAACAGTGAGATGAAACATCCGCCTTTGGACACCGCCTTTGTTAATAGAATCTTTCACATTAGCGACTGGCCATTTCCCGAGGACGGTTTCAACCAATTTCAACAAGAGATTTGTGCTTTGCTTGCACTTATGCGGCAAGTTTTCTCAGAGAACTTTTGAGAGCTTCGGATCCAGTCCTAAAAGATAATACTGGTCATTGCATCGCACATGTGCATGTCACAAAATGCCTGCTTCTAAATCCATTTCACTGTGTACCGAAAGTAGCTACACGTTCCTTCCTCCCTCACCTTCTCTACAATCTCCATATAAAGTGCTGCAATTTGCAGCCCAATCGTCGACAGCAATCTCTCTGCCCACTGGCTTCTTTTTACAGAGGCATACTGTTGCCGCCTGCAGTCTCAGGAAAAATGGATGTGACCCCTATGACACTAAATAGCTGTCAACTGGATCTAAACTGGGACAGTCTCTTGTTCTCCCTCGGTACACCTGCATCCCCCCCTGCTGTGGAGGCTGTCTCTAGTATGACAGTGGAGAGGAGCTCCAAAGACTCCTTTGCACCATCCAGATGGTGGCTAAAACAGTCCCCCGGACCATTTATCACGTGTATCTGCTGAGTACGGGGAGTTAACAGGTAATTAAAATCATCAGTCACGCAACAAAAGCTTGGATCGGAGAGGTGGAGGGGGAAGGAGAAAAGGAAGGAGACCTTTCTGCAAGTTAAGAACTATTTCCATCCTGTTTCTGTGGCTGAGAGTTGTGGTAGGAGAGTGGAGACTAAGACAATAGGAGTAGGGAAAGCAACTAAATAAAGAAGAAGAAAAGAGAGGCAAATCAAAGAAACCTTGAGAGACTCAATCTGACTTTGGATGGCCTTTGACTTGCAAACAGACTGTAACATTTAAACCTTTTTCCTGAAGACAATCTGCACTAAAGCAGTGTGAAAAGGATCAAAAGAGACAGACAGACGGACCGATAGATAGACAGATACAATGCAAAGGTGCTAAAATCCTAATCAGAGCAGTCTTAACACAAAGCAGAAAGGAGTGTTGTCCCCTGTCTCGTGGAGGACGTTTGTGTGCTAGCGAGCGTGTCTGACACTCGGAGGTCCCGTCTTTAATAGGGTCCCAACTCGCCACTGATCCCTCTTGTTCCCACTTAATGGGTACGTGGAGAAGCAATGACGTGTGGAAAAGGCCGGTGAAATCGGCCCTATACTGGCCCACCACAATCAATACTCATTTGATTTCTCCACCTCTCTTCCCCCAAAAGTAATTAATGAGAAGAACGGAACTATCTGGGCCCTGACAGCTGATTTCCCTGCCGGTCGCTGTCCTTAACACCCTGTCCGCTTGTCATGCTGCTACTTAAAAGCTTAATTATGGCTGAAACCAAGCATTCCTTATCGGAAAGTGACACAGATATGGGACGACACGGATGTTAATGCACATAGCGTTCTTTTAGATTCAAAAGTCTAAAAGATGAGGTGTCATTCTCACCCGTAGTCAGTTTAAATACACATGCATTTGCACTTGTATTTTCATTATAGATCAATGACATTTACGACCATCTGTGAGGTAATCCATGGAAACATTTTGGACCATTTAAAAAGACACTAAGTCACATCCCGAAAACGGAAACAAACATTTCCCGAACCTTTGATTATTGATTCTACCAAAACATTTAATTCAGATTTTACTATGATGGTGAACTTGATGTTTATGCGGATGGCAGCGGTGGTTTTGATGGTTAGGAATTGATTTAGGAAGAGGAACCAAAATTGTGGAAAAAAAGAAAAGATAAAGTACAGTTAGCAATGAACACCAGAACCAAACAAACATGTTCCAAATGCTTGGGGAGAGGAGAGGAGAGGAGTGCCACTGCAGTGGAGGTACAGTATAAATAGCTGTCGACCCTCCGATAGCACCCAGAGCAGACTTACTGCAGCAGAACACACAGCAGGCGGAGGGGCAATACACTCTTTCATACAGAGCTCATTTCAAGCCTCCCGTACACAACCCTGCTGTCAAAGTCTACCATCCTAGAGTTAGAATAGCCCGGACCATTGAGAGGATGCCATGTGGACGGGTCAGAAGGTTTCCTTAATACATCATACAGCGTGTTCCTTAAAAGCCATCTATAATGCACCAGGTGACAGTAAACGATCTGGAAGAATAATGAAGTTCCTGTTTGGACCAATCACTCGCAACTCCTGCAAACGTGTAAAAGGTCACAGTTTCGTGTTTTCTGTGGAACAAAGAAAATGTCATGTTGCAGGGATGTTCGTAGTACCTGTTCATCTTTTTCTTTTTTAGTCGGTGAGGCACCTCACATTGGTTGATTTCAGTTTTTTTTTTTACTCGTTGGCACTTTCATGTGCCAGCCAGCAAATGTGGGAAAAAACTGCTACTTAAGAAAATGCCTGACTCATCAATATTAACACACCATGGCTCAAGGTGGCACATTAAGGATAATATTACACTTATAGTGCTTACATATTCACAGTTAAAAAACGTTTAACATAAGAAGAACTTAGGAGCAAATGAGATGTAGTGTACATGATATGTGTCACAAAAGCTTGATGAAAAAAAGCTTGTCAATTGTTTCACTTGTATTTGATGTCTCACTCTTAATATATTTCAACTCCCTATGGAAATGGAGTATAAACTGTAAGACTTTAAGCTGAGCCTGGGTTAATGGTTGTTAGAATATGAAAACGTCTACAGAGATTGAAGTTAGAACTGCTTTATGGAGTGAGGCTAATGCAAATTCATTTAAATGAACTGAAGCGACAAAAGGCATCGGCAACTGATTTATCTGACTTTCAGAAGACAATGGGGCTGCATTCTTGGGAGGAAATTCAACCCGAAGATTGAAGAGAGGATTGAGGTGGGAGTTGAGAGAGAGAAAACTTCAGAGAACATCCATCAGGATTGCAGAACAATGAATCCAATCACTCTGTATTAATGAGTCAATGCTTAAAATAGTTCCCGTTGTGAGGTGAAGTCAGGGGAAATGATCTTTGCAGACCGGGTTCCTGATAAAAGTCTGTGTATAAATCATTTTGTAGAGTAGAAATAGCGAATCTCTTTTCCTCAAACTCTCCACCTGCTCTTAAAACTACTGAATAGCGACGCTAGGGAATAGCAATTCTTAACACTGACTGGTGAGTATGTGACTTACTGTTTGTGTGCAGAGCTCCTCGGAGGTGGCTGAAGATATACTGTACATGGCTGCACACGACCCTGCACCTGTGGGCAGCTCAATGGCGGCAAGCAAATCCTACAGTGTAACCAAACCATCCTGATATGGTGGGAGGGGAGACTCTGGGTTTTTAGGTTAATTAAATTAAATTGCCTACTTAATATACAATTCAGTTTATGAACTTACACTTTTGTTTTATTAAATATTTATTAAATAACTATTTTTAAAGGATTTTTTAATGGATGCTACGGCCGCTCTCTTATTCATCGGTCTCCCCATCGCGCCCAGCCTGACGCTGTTGTGCTCCGCACGGGTTCACCTAGTCACACACAGCGCATGCCTCCGCTGTCAAAGTTAAATATGATTGGCTATCGTAACCTGCTGACAGGGCGGAGTCACCAGAGACGTTCAAAACAATATTTTTTTTCAATTTCAATCGGCTCAGGCACCGGAAAGAAGCACCGGAATGTGCGTTGCGTTTCGATCCGGGTAATACCGGATGTGTTGGAACCGGTGCTACATTAACACAGGTTTCCGGTACCCAACCCTAACCGGGATGGATCAGGTTGATCCGTGGCTGAGGAAAGGGGGATTTGGTTATCCGGATCATTCTGATCTGGATTACAAGTTTTGAAATACCGGCCCCTGGTCTCCTCTACCAGCGCTAGCCTCTCATCCTGCTGCTGTCTATACTACATATAATTATCTCTCTGCCACCAGTACACTCATGCTGCTGTTACGCCCCCCTCCACCCCCCCCCCCCCTTCTCCGCCCAGTCCATACAGATTCATCAGCTTCATCAACTCATCATTACACCAGCCTCCACCATTACCTGGTTTTATCTCGCTGCGGCTCAGGACCGACGCCCCTCCATTACAAATCTCCCTGTGGAGTCCAAGCGCCAAAAACTCTGTCAAGACTTCATCATCACACATCATCTGTTAATAATAAACAAGTATCTTTACTTCATCTGACTTGTCTCTCCTGATTGAAATGTTAGCTGTCTACCATGCACTATAGCGTTCATCGTGGACAGGTGAATGCAGCCTTCCTGCACCTTCAACACACAAAGAAACAATTATTCCTGTGAAGTATCAACAGATCAGCTTAATAATTTATAACTAATAATATATATATCCTGTATAGCAAACTTCTTTAACAAATGAAGCTCTGGCCCAGAGCGAATCCTTTCTCGACTTATTCTTGACGTGTCAGACCGTGCAACGCTATGACACAAGACAAGCCTTGGGGCATTTCTACATTGCACATGAACCTCTTAATTACTTGGGACTTTACACTTATCTCACAAGAAATTCACACCAATCCTGTATGTGTGTCCTGGAAGTTTGTGTTGACTCTATGACTTTGTCTGTAGCCCACCCTGTCTGATGGTACCCATGCTAAGCAGGCACGTATTTGTGTGAGTACAAATAAGCAGATACAGCCAACATGGGCTCACATCTCCCTCCTGGGCCCAGCTGTGCTAGAATGGCCCCTCTCACCTCACGCTCACCTCTTCTAGCCCTATCACCTCGGTCTTTCTCAATGTCCTCCACAAAAAGTATACCCAAACTAAACTACATCCAATGTATAACAGACGGAATATAATAAAACAAATTAAAATATATCAAAGTGCAGACATTCACTTATTGTATTGTAATTGTGTGACTCTGCTGCTGTTGTTTTTCTCCACGCATGAAACGACTCCGATCTTATGTTTGTATGCTTGTATATTTGTGTGTGTGTGTGTGTGTGTGTGTGTGTGTGTGTGTGTGTGTGTTGTGTGGTAGCACTAGGTCATGGGCAAAGATAAAAGAGGGCGCTGAAGGGCAGAAAATGGGCAGGGGGCAACAGATGCCCGGGTCACATCGAGCCCCATGGGGAGCCAGCGAAACAAACCTGCCAACAAACACAGCGAGCAAACACCTGCTGACTTCACGCCGCAGATGCACACCTTCATTATGTGTGCACAAGCCCATTATGTACGGTGCCTTTCAGTTAAAACATACCCAAGCCCTCCTGTACATGTTAGTTGTACTCTTGTAGGAATAATATATGTAGCAAATTGAACGGTAACTTCTTTAATGATGTAGTTTATTTAATAGAAACATGTATTTAAATCACGGTGCATCACGTTCTTTTTTTGAAAGGCACCTTAATTGATTTCTAAGAAAAAGAAGATTTTTTTTAATATATATAATTATTATAACATACAAGCTCACATATTGAAAACCTGTGAATAAACACTGCATGTTGGAATCGAGCCAGTGGCATTTCACAGTCCAGAAATAGCATCGTCTGGGACTTATCTTGATGAAGTGTTGATGACGGGCAACAAGTGTGCAAAGGTATAGCACTAAAGCTAAAACTGAGGAAAACATTCCAGGAAACGTCCAAATGCGTATTGAACGAGGAGGTAGCCGTTAAACTTCATTAACGCTGCTGCTTCGCACCAGAAGTGTTGCAGTGGTTTGGCTTCGCAGAGCTTTCAATGTGATGAATGTGAAATAAATAATTAACAGGAATGTTGGAAGGACACAAATGCCAAACAACTTTTATGTTTTGTTGAACTTTCCCCAGTTACCTGTATCACGAGGTAGCTTGAGTCAATTAATTTAATGATGTTGTTTTTCTCTCGTGTGAAGGAGCACGACATCCCATAATAACATGGCTGAGGAGTTACTGGTACGGTTGATGAAAGAGGTCTATTCCAAATCAAATTAATAATGTAGTTTCAACAGTTTTCTTTTGCACTTTGCACTTTCCTTGAAGCCTATGGGTGGCCAAGACTTTAGAGCTACTAATTTATTATCACTGTGCTGAAGCGTATCCCAGCATGCACCAGGAGAAGGGCAGGGAAGTAACTAGCAGCGGTCTTCCACAGGACTAACATAGAAAATAGAATTAAAAAAAAACACTATTTCATCACTTGAAGGGGCCGTGTGTAATATTTTGTGGCATCATGCAGTGTGGTTGCAGATTACAACTAACCAAATACACCTCCGCTAATTTCTCCCTTTCTAGGACTGCAGTACCGAGAGATGATGAGCGCGCCATCGAGGTAACACTGGACGCCATTCATAATTCAGCATAAGTACATAACACTAGGAAGTTGGCTGCCATGGCCGCTGGCACAATGCCAAATTCTGTTTTTTACATGCTTGTTAAATGTTAATATTGTTGCTCTGTTGTCTTTAATGTATTTTATATTTATCTTGTTATTTGTATATTGCATGTTTGTACAGCGAGAGCGTACGTGTAACCAGAGTAAAATACGTACACGGCCAATAAAGCTGCTTGTGATTCTGAAAGGCTCATTCTAAGCTTACCAACACACAGCCATTATTAGTTTCAGGTGATTATACACTAATGAAAACATAATTAAGAAAATTATATAAAATTGTTGCTAATAGAACCCCCAGATTATTTCACATTGGCCTTTTAATTAAACGTGACTCCAAACAGCTGTCAGACCGTGCAGCTTTTTCTGTGCCACTTATTTTCTTCCGGTGTGTTTTTATATTTACCATGTTCGGAAAATAATATGTGCAAAGTGTCCAATTTCATATATGTGATGATTGCAATTAAAGTTGATACAACATGCTGTGGAAACTCTGCACTAGTAATATGGTATGTATAGCAGAAGGAATGTTTTTTAACCTTTTTCTGAGTGGGAAGGAAAGCAAGGAGATTGAAAGTGGTCCATACAACACAGGAGTTAACCAACAGAGGGAACCCACATAGTACATTGTGTGAGCTGGGAGTAACACATATGACTTGGAAAGCAAAGGCTGATGGGAAACACAGAGGATTCTGATCTTATGTCCTCCCGCTATCACATCATCTCTTTTTTCTCTTCCATCCACCACAAGCCTCCCTCTGACGACTGTCTTTATTTATCACTTCTCTATACCCTTTTTCTTTCTCTGCGTTTCAGTCTTCTCTCCTCGCACTCTTTCTCTTTGCAGCGCTGATGGCGGAGGCCGGGTTGTGATCCAATCACAGGCTGGGTGAGGCAATCACTGTCTGCTGATTGGTTTTATAATCCTCACTCAGGATCTCAGATGGGAGCGAATCAGCTGGCCAAGAGGTGCCGCTCTGAAAGCTGTCATACTGATGCACACACTCATGCACCCGTATACACATCATACACATACACACACACACACACACACACACACACACACACACATGTTTACACACACATTTTCTCCCTGCATCTATATCAAACTTCTTGACTTCACATCATTGCTTTCATTCTCTGTAAAGTTTTCGATGAATGTGTGTGTGTGTGTGTGTGTGTGTGTGTGTAAGTGTGTGTGGTGGGATGGCAATGATTGAACAACAAAGAGGAAAACAGAGCATTCACTCAGCTTAACTTCTGTATCTGAAATAAACTGTTATATATCGTGCAGTGTGTACACTTTTTGCTTCGCATGTACAGTAATAACATGGGCATCAATACATCTTAGAATATGATGCAAGACTGCATCTTGGCCCTGCAATGCCCCACTAGTGCACACAAGCGCAGGCTAAAGTACAATATAAGGGAAAGCGGCAAAGCTACACACACTGCAGACCGAACTCCCAGATCAATATGCCGAGCGTTAGCTCTCATATTTAAACATCCAGAGAAGAAAAGCTAATCTTCAATGCACAATATCACAGCTGAATCCCCAAATACTCAGAGGTAACCACATGAAAAGGGAAAATGTAATCAGGCAATACACACAGGTGCTGTTCATGAAAAATACAATAACTCATACATAAACCCACACACGAGTGGCTATAGAAAAGAATGAATCCGAATATTGTGGTCCTTTACGTCTACCTTTTACTCATGAACGTATATTGTGCCGAGGACAGTGAACACACGATGCAAGCCCTTGACAATATTGTGTGTTACATCTAATATCCAATGTTATACATTGTGCATTTTAAACCTTTACATTCTGCATTGTTGAGCAAGTTATATCAGCTTCTAACACACGCCATATGCATGCCATATTTACTGTTTTCTTGTCCTGCAATTGTTTCAGAATTAATACAACTTCCAGCAGCTATCGAGTGTCCTCCTAGGTGTCTTTGAAATGAACTGCACAGGTGGGGAAATGTTTGTTGTAAAGATTTTTTACTGTACTTTGAATTAAATGACATGTCATTCTACAAGAGTATTTAAAACCAATGGCCAACGCCTTTCTTTGGCGCCAGAGGTCTCTAACGATGTCAGGTATGTGTAGGAGGATGCATCATCCTACAGGTAGTTAAACATGTGTAGATTGTTTAAAATGAATACATGTATAGAAAACAAATCTGCAAAAAAATTGCTTTTAGATGGAAATGGATAAAAATAAATGAAAAAAAACACTGCAGGGTGGTAGTAATTCAGAGGTGCAACCACTGAGTTAATTCCCCACAGTCTTCTGGGAAAGTGATTGAAAATCACATAATGATTAAGAAAATAGGCCCACACTGGGCTTCAAGTGCCCACTGCTCTCTGACTGATAGCAGCCATCCCTGATGGAGAAGGAGAAGCAACAATGGCATTCATAAATCACAGTCATTGCTATTATTGCCTCATGAAAATATGGCCATTGCTTTTCTCTTCATAATCCAGAAGTTCCACCACTTACTGTACGGTCACCAACTCTGCTCCTCTCTACCAGTGCAAGCGTGTGTTTATTTCAGCTCACAGGAATTAATTATTACTGCCACTAGGAGGTAACACTTCGGCGGTGTGAAAACCCCCAAACACCCTGCATCATGTGATCCGCATCAGCACCTCCACATCCGAGCTGTGAGGCTGTGTTCTCTGTCGTATCCAACAGTACACAGATCGTGCTACTCTTAGGTTTTAGGTCTTTTTTCTCCCTATTGCTTGAGTGAAATGCCGTTCTTCCAGTTGTAAAGATCATCGCGATAAAACAAGTATATTGACATAAAAAAGACCCTAAACGGTTTAGTTTATTTAAACATATCTGTTTTTGTAAATGCATCCAGGCTGTAAACTTGACGCGATACTTTTTTGCAGTGTATTTGAAAATGTCCTGAATATCTTCCAGAATAACAGAGACATTTTTTTTTCTTTAATAAAATATCTTATCTTGTCCAGTCAGTTCCTGCTGTCTTTGAAACAATGGGTATGGTTCAGTTTATTTTAATTACATTTTATTATGTAACTGATCCAGATTATATTGTTGTCTAACCTCGTTAGAAAAATTCGTCCAGCTCTTATGTGTGGGTTGGATCTTTTTAATTACAATAATTGTAATAATGAGGAATGTTTATGAGTAATATTAAAATGAACCCCGGGACGAAACATTTACTGTGTATTCTGTAAATAACAGTAGCTATTTTAGTAACTTGTGACAGCACATGGATCCCAAACGTTTATCTTTATGATTCACGGCATACCGGCACAAAACAGACATTTGCCATTGACAGTTGCATCAAAAAGGCAAAATATTAGCCAAGCCCTAATGTATATTTTTAATTTTTCAAACATGAACATACAGAACCACATGTGAGAAGTTGATTTAGTCTGCCCCAACTTTTGAGTGCTGCACATAGACACACATCGGGTCCCACAGCTTCACCATTAGCTCAGTGTGTGTTCACTGGGGTGAAACCAAGCCACTGGGAGCATCATTCATCCCAGGCCTGGAACGCGAGGCCAGGGTCTCCCTGAAATAATGCATACACACAATGTCCCCATGAGGTGAGCCTGATTAGCTGCTTTTGGGAAGACATACCCTTCACTTCCTGTCAATGACAACATGGGCTGGTAGCCGTTCCGCACCACCGAGCCTAAATCACTGTCTCTCTCCCTCTCTCTCTCTTTCTCCTCCTGTTTTTGTCTGTATCTCTCTACCTGACATCTTCCTCGGGTATCTTCACTCCCCAGTCTTTGCAGCCCCACAGCATCCAAAATCCCAAACCCTAAAATCTTCCACTTGCGAGATGAAACTTTAATGATTCCCTCAGGGGAATTGGCTCATTGCAGTGGAACATGTGTAGAGACATAGAGACTGCAATTATAGGACGCAAGAAAGGGAACATGATTGTGTCTGTGTGTTTGTATTTAGGGAAGGAAGCACTTTGTTCCGCTTACTCATTCTAGCGTTGTGCAAGGGTTAGACTCATTTCCTTGTATGACATAGAACCTCTGTTTTCTTATTTTCTATTCAGACTGCACCTCTCTGGGCTTCACACTTCTTATTGTCTCACAATGTTACGTGTGACATACATAAGCACATTCTGAAATATACAAGATGTGTTAAATGGTATTCAACCGTGTGTCAGTTAGGTTAGTTAGTGAGCTTTTGGGTGACTGTGTGGTTAGAAGTGGTTAGACGGTCCGTCTTTCAATCAGAGGACTGCCGGTTCTGTTTTGTACAACCGTCCCACCTCTGTCTCCATCCCTTCACGTCTCTCTGGGCTCTCATCACACAGGGGACCGTCATCCTCACTCTGTCTTTTAATCCTTCAGTCTCCCTTTTCTCAAACTACTTTTCTTTTTTTTCTATCCGTCATCCCCCTCAACACATTCCTTTGTCCCTTGGCTATCGGTTAATGAATCCCTAAAGATTTTCTGAGACAGCTTGGTTGGACAAACTTCACTCAGAGTCGTGCGGCGCTTCCTTTAAGTGCATTTAATGCAATCCCATCAAATAAGAGAACAAATAACAATAACAAAATCACTTGAAAGACTTGGTGTGTGTTTATTATTGTCACTTTATATGATGGATTGTTAAACTATCTGCACCATCAGTCAGCACCATCAAAGTTGACATTATTGTGATTCATAAAATGTCCTTTGACAATATAAATGTCAACGTAGGAATGTTTTAAGTTCCATGAAAACGGAGAATGTTCATCAGTAATAAAAGTCAGAGTATTATCAATATACAGTTAAACTGATGTGATAACTAATTACTGTTGCAGCATTTTTTTATTTTCAATGCTTGATCGAGAAAAGTTCGACTGAGGTGAAAACAATGATGAAGAAAATAGCTTGATCCTATTATGACAGTGACGACATTCTGACACAACTTCATTCTCCGTGCTTCATAAGAATATTTACAGCATATTTTACAAATCACGAAGAGTGACCAGGCCGGGGTTGACTGTCTTACTCAAGGACACGTTGACAAGAAAACCTTCTGGTAACAGAACTGTGTCGTCTGTGGGGAGTTACTGCCAGCCAAGCATATGTGTGTCAGTTATGTGTGCCATCCATCTGTGGGTGTGTTGCACGCACGAGCACCGAGGAATCTCACACACAAAGTGGTGAATAGCCTAATTGATGGGCATTTAATGC
Source organism: Liparis tanakae (assembly GCA_036178185.1). NCBI lineage: Eukaryota > Metazoa > Chordata > Actinopteri > Perciformes > Liparidae > Liparis > Liparis tanakae. The sequence continues at coordinate 16,911,623 of CM070107.1, forward strand.
CCACACACACACATACAAGATCTAATAGATGTGGTTTATCCGTGACTTGGACAAAAGCAGATACCTGACAGGCAGGCTCTAATGAGTTAAGAGTGTGAGAATTAACAATGCGTGAAGTGACTAAATGGAAATAAATGCTAAAAGAAAAGAAAAAAAGAGATTTCTCCGTAAACCTAACCGATGTGCAGACTGGAGATTGGTGTGCAGGACTTTGGATTTCTGGCCCTTTTTTCTGTTATTTCTAGTGCACCACTCACAGGCTAACAGGATGAATATTAACACTTTTATTCTGCAAGTTGGATGCCCTTATACTGAAAGTATTTTGTTCAAATTGTATCTTAAACTGACTGCTTACCTCTCCCAAGATACAGAACATTTCCTATAAGAACATTTCCTAGAAGGTACAGCAGAAGCAAGTCTTTGATGATTTGTGTTAACATATAATTAAAATGATATGTAGAAACAAACAACCTGCATAGTCATGCCAACACATTCCAACTTGAATTGATCTGTCAACTAACCAACAGGGGTCCAGTAAATAAATAGAAATATGCAGTGCATAGACAACAGACACATTGACAACTAACTTAAGCCACTATAGTTGTAGTTCTTGCTATACATTACATTGCTTTTACTTTAAGAATTGATGAAATGTGTTAGTGTGCCCAATGTAAAGGGATGTCTCTGGATGATAGATCTCCAGTATTTGCCTCATACTGAAGAGCTGCAGTGTTTGTTCCCCTATAGACTGTTTATAGGAGCTATACATCAGAAGGCTTCCAATGGTAATCACCAATGATGCTGCAATCCCAATCCATTTAGGTCACTATTCCACAGCCCACGCCAGTTTGATGGAGCTATAGTCATTATGTCTTTTGTGTGTGTGTGTGTGTGTGTGTGTGTACGGAAACGTGTGTGTGTGTGTGTGTGTGTGTCTTACTCAGCATTATCACTCTATTACAGGTGCAGGCTTTTTCACAGAGCCCTCTTTCTGTTGCGAGTTTGTAATGCGTGTGTCTGCATGTGTGTGTGTGTGTGTGTGTTTGTGTGTACAGTGCCATTTGCACAATAGCAAACGCAGCACTCCACTCTCCTAATACATACCGTGGTCTCTCCTGACAAGTGCACTCAATCATGCTAATTTCTACGAATACAGCATTATTGAACTGCCATGGACAAAACTGCGAGCTTACCTCCATAAACTTTTGTTAAAGGTTGATGAGTTACCGGGACACTTGTATTTGGCCTTCAGGTTAATTTATACTAACTTTTGAAAAAGATTCAACATATAAGCTATTTAATCTGATTATTAGTTTTGAATCAGGTGTGTAGCAACACAATGATGCCCTGAGCGGCCGCTGCAACACAACATCTACAAACAATGAGATTCAAACTTGATGTGTTAAGAACAAATTATAATTTGTGCCATGCTGCTTTATTACAACGTATTTCAGACCTGATTAATTATCACCATTAAAGTGATAATTAATCAGGTCTGAGCTTTCTGGCACTCAGCTCAGCCGACTGCTTTTATTCCTATGATTTTCAGGATAGTACAGTATAATATATGCTGCTTATAGAGGGGGACTTGGACATGATGTCTTACCATCATAAACAGAGTCAACCACACACAGTATATTATACATATTAACAGCAATGCAAAAGTAAAGGCCAAAAGACCAGAATGAATTTATAGAAACTCATTTGTGTCTGAGATGGCCGGTGAATATCACAATGAGTTGTTAGGGCGTCTGTCTTTGCTTCTTTAGGACCAACTGTTATTTACCTAAAACAACCAAATAAAACCAACATAAGTGAAGGAGCTTGTTGGAGTGTTACATTGACGGGTTAATAGGTAGACTGATTTCTATGAGGTAATAATATGTTTTGAAAAGAGGGAAGAAAGTGTGTGTGTGTGTGTGTGTGTGTCTCCTTGTTCTTCTTGAGGACGTAGGAATGAATCTATTAAAAGTCAGGAGAGCCAGAGAACAAACAGCATTATGCACACACTCAAAGAACGTACTGTGGCACACACGCCAACCCTCAAGCACCCACCTTTTCCCCCTAAGCACTCAAAGTGATAGGTGAGCTTGGAGGTTTGTCCGCTTTATAAAGTGTGTATAACGAAACTCACATTTACCGCTGAGACCTTCTCATCTGCTCAATAAAGATCAGAGGAGCTGCATAGCACAGAGTCACTAGAAAGACATTGACGTTATACGAGCGTTTCAGTCTTCCTGTGGACACCAAGCACTTGCATGCAACAACAAATTCCAGTATTGGACATTTCTTTGGTGAATTATGTGCAGTGCTGTATAGTATTGTGTTAGAAAAGCTCCCCGAGTTCAGTGGTACTGTACTTGCCATGCCCACATGTTGTGGAAGAAGTAATTAAAAAACAACAACTCTGCAATAGCAATAAATAAAAAAAGTTGAAGATAATCTGGGTTTTGCAGATGGTCCTATATCAATACCCTGTCTGATGATAGGATAGGGATATGAGTACGGTTGGAAGATGAAATGATGATTTCACACCAATCAACAGAGAAGATTATATCTGCAAAAGTGTCATGTAGAAAGAACCAAGACACATTCAGAAAATGCATCTGCTAAAAGTGTTACATTTCCCACAAAGGACCAACTCATATTTTAAAATACACCAACATGATTCATATGACAAATGATCTGTTATCCAGCAGCAGAGAGAGGATACAGTGTCATCTCACCGACACTATCTTCGCCTTTTCGGTAGACGGTTTTTCCTATTTTCTTTCATCTGTTTGTGTCCTACTTCAAAGGTTGCTGTCATGATTACGGACTGCGGAGCAGAGAGAGATACTGTGGCCATGCAGTGGATGGACCGGAGAAGAAGAGGAAAAGAGGTCGAGTCAGAGGGCAGGGGTACACTCAGGACGAACACCTTCAAAGCACTGCATGTTTCTACTCAAAGCACAGGAGCTCCTTTGGTTTGCTGGCAGCTGGTAAGTGACAGCGAGTCACATTTGGTCCCAGTTTAATTGTCCTGTTCCATGTTAGTGTGATAACATAAAGCTAAATAAATGCTGCACACTATTTGGTACGGCAGTTCTTGTACAGAACAAATCGATTTCCCCCTTCATGACAGATTGTCCACATAGAAAAGAAGCTGATTATAATAAATCACAGTTATAACAAACTAATGCAAAGCTGCTGTTTTTTTATTTATAAATAGTTAATATAATGTCAAAGAGGAGCAGGACAATATGTTATCATATCCAGGGTCCAGCCCCTGGATATGCTGGTATAGGCTTATAGCTGCTGGGGATGTTTAGGATGCACTGAGCACGAATCTTCATCTCCATCTGCTGATGGACCTTCGATGGCCAGCTGTGCCACTTGGGAGGTCTCCAAACTTATTGATAAACTCTGTCAGATTCGAATGTATTTTAACTCTAAATATGTCCTTCTGTACACATTACATCTATTGCATCTGTCCATCCTGGAGAGGATCCTCCTCTGTTGCTCTCCTGAAGGTTTAGTTTTTCCTGGTCAGGGATGTCTATGTGTACAGATTGTACAAATAAACTGAATTGAATTGAAAATTACATCCATCTGCTGCCCTGATGAGACGTCTGAGGAAGAATTGTCACGTCATTACCGTGCCATGTCGTTGGTGTATAAGTCAGAGACATGATATACCGCAAGGTTTGAATCGCCTCAGATGTGATAGTTTCTCATATACTGTATCATAAGCGATGCGTTTGGATTGGCTCTCACATGCACATCGATGCATTCTGATAAGGTACATCAATGAGCCACCGAGGTGCACGGTATGCACACACATGCATGAAGACGTTCTACGTCCACGTACTGATTGTACGTGTCATGAGAGTGACACGTATGTGCATGAGCACATGCACGTCCTGGAGGCACGGTGTCCTGAGATGGCATGCAGCGGGGATGTGTGTGTGTGTGTGTGTGGGGGGCTTTAGTGAACATCTGATTGAACAATGTTCACCGTTAGCAAGCTGCCTTCACTGTGGTGACGTCTGAGGCGTTCACACAAGAGAAGCCAACATGGAGGAAGCCATCTGTCCGGCTTATTCAGTTTCAGACTGGTCTGTTGTCACAGTTAAGGCCGCATAAATCCTTTGTCAAGTCACCACTGGGACTGAAGGACGAGTTTATGAAAGGAATTGTCGAGTAAACATCAGACAGTTGATGATACAACCTCCAAATGCCACGGATACAACGTCATAGATAACAATTAAAAGAATAGAACAGGACTTTAAGGACTTATTGTGTTTGCAGGCTTAAAAGTTTTTATTATTACATTTACAATATTAATTTTACAGTATGCGTAGAGATGCTTGCAATAAAGAGCCCATAACAATCCTTCAACTCTGCAGCAGCGTTTTGTGTTTTTAAGCTCACCTCTTTAGTTTTAATCTGTATGTGTTTCTGGTGATTGCAGGTCTAAGAAATCATAGCAGCCACTGAGATGGCATGTCAACAGAGCCATCATGCCAGTTATGGATCCACCATAACTCTGCAAAACCTATCCATGGACTAAGATTTTGTTGTATATTTGAAATCTCCATAAAAAGATAATAAATGTAACTTGAGTTGTGCATGTGTGGTTTAAAGTACACCACCAGCTATACTGTCGTGCTAACAGTGAACAACAAATAGCCAATTGATTTCATGCACTTTAATAGTACAGTATCTACAACAAGCGTGAATACATTAGAGGTACAAATACCCACAAGTTACGTCCATCTCTCTTTCATCTCATACCACTGCTCTCTGTTCTAGCATCATATGTTTTTCAATCATGACTTTAAAAAGTAGGAAATGCTGCAGCACAGGCTAAATGTACAAGATTCACTCCAGTGGGAGGAAATCCATCCTCTGATGTGCTTTGCATCCATCACCAGTGTAACACAGACTGTAGTGACATGATGGCAGTTCAATCAGGGAGAGACCAGTTATATAAAGAAAGAATAATGTTAATTGTTCACAGATGATATGAAATGATGAAGTCTCAGAGTCTTTGGCACTTGGACTCTACGGGGATTTTTTTAAATTGAGGGCCGACTGCCCCGATCAGCAACGAGATAGACCCCCCCGTGGAGTCCAGACCTGGTGGTGCTGATGAGCTGAAGGAATGATGAGTTGATGAAGCTGATGGATCCCTGGAGACTGGGCGGAGATGGGGAGGTGGAGGGGTGCGTAACAGCAACATGAACAAACTGAAAGTAGAGAGTCATATTTAAATGAGACAGCAGCGAGACGATAGGCTAACCATGTCATTGTTTCCTTGTTCTTATTGGATAGCGTGGACCAGATGTTCTGCACAGCTGGTGTCATGATTGATGGCGCCGAAAGATGACAGCGAGTAAACAATGAGTGATCATGTGTGAGAAATGATTGGCATGAGGAGTAAATTGCGGGCTTGAAGGGTCTTCCTGACTAAACTTGCGCTATAGCTTCACTGGGGAGAATGCGATGGGATTGGTCACCCCTGGGCACCGTAGTCACTCAGAAAGGGTTGGATGGGGAAAGACCACAAAAAATAACATAACACTGGTGTTAGAAGAACGTAACTCTGAAACCCACCAGAGTAAAACTTACAGAGCAGGTAAGTCGTGGAGCTTATAGCGTTCTGTTGCATTCACAGCGACACCAAAGGGTTCATTATGCTGCTTATCGGGCCACATATTTGTTATTGTTATCAAAAGTGAGAGCCCTCAAGTGGCAAAATACATCAGTTATTGCAAGTTTAAGTTTTCTTATTTATAATTTGATACTGCCTGGTCCAACTAGTCATGTGGTCAGTAGCACTCATTCCACCATACAGGGAATCATATGAACCAGCTAATTAAACTTGAAGAAGATTATTTGCTAAATGTTTCTCTTGCTAATGCAAACACATGAGCATTGACTGAGGGAACAGAGAGAGATGACGATAGCGCTGCAACGTTGAATCATGATATGTTAGAGCTGCCTACTGTCCAGCGGGACCAGTCCGGCTCATTAGTGACGCTGAGAGCTGATGAAATTCCAATCTCCATCATTTACCAAGGTATCGTAACCTCATAACTAATAAGACACACGGATGAACACAATGAGATGCTGAGAAAAGAGAGAATTATTCTAAATATTCCAATTAAACTTGCAACTGGTTGTTTTTGTTTTGGAATAACAACATTTGCTAACACTGAAGCCCCTTAATTGAGTTGAAGGAGGGAAATTAATTCAAATGAACTGAACGTCATTTGTTTGAGTTTAAATGAATTGCAAAATAAAGATGGTGCGGTAGGAATGAGGGCGACTGAGTGGGAGTAGCTGTCGAGTTGACTTGGGCAGGGTACACATGATAATTACTGAGGAGCAACGGGAGCACAGAATTCTCTCAGATTGTGCCGACCATTATCTGCATTAATTGGGATCACATTATTTCAGGTTCTAGGAGCAAAAAATACTTTAACGAGACTTTTTCAAACACCTTCACATGAACACAGTACAATGTTTCATTTATTTGGGGAAAACCTGTGAAAATGACACATTTGTGTTGCTGCTATAGTGACCGAAAACATATTTCAAGCTGCAAAGTGTTGACACACTCATTTCCCCGCAGGTAACACTTCCATGGAGTATAGCGAGTCTTTTATCTTCCACGTCACTGATGAGCGTAAGCGCTGTATTGCAGAGCCAGTATGGAGATGGGGGACAACAAGAAGATGTGATCAAACTGAAATAAAATGTGATTCTCATGAGCTGTTTATTGGCTGAACGTTCAACTGAACTGCCTCATGAAAACCAAACATAGCGTTCAAATACAACTAATCAATAAGTGGATTGGAGAGGGAATATTTTTTATGACAATTAATATGATCAAGTAATAGGTTGTGTAAAAGAGGGAATAACTTCAAAGCTTTTAGGAAAAATTCTGATTATTTGTTTTTTATCCTCCAATGATTTCTGTACATTTAATTACAGAAATTGTACTGTTTTTATGTTGAACATATACTATACCTGCAGGAAGGGATACACCAGACCAACTCTAGAACATTATACAAACTGCGTTAAGGTTTTTTAAAATTGAACATTGCTGTCAAAACAAAAATTGTAAAACCGTATAATTGTAAACCAATTTGAAATATTAGATACGAATTAGAATAAAATACAAAGTGCAACATGAACATAGGGTTTCAGGAACTCATTTTCTTCATACTTTACTGCACTAAATCATAATCAAACTACATTGGCATTCTAATGATAAAAAAAGATGCAAACAAAGTGCAAACAAGCAATCATAAATATTGATTTTGACAAAATAATCAGAAGGCGAAGGTGGATTTTTTTTTTTTTTTACAAATTACAAAAACACAACTTTAAAAAGCCTAAGGGAAGAACACTAAACATTGTGAATAAAATGAAGCCAACCTAAACGCCGTAAATCAATGCAATAGATTTGTCTTAACACAGTAGAGTATAATGGTGAGTAGTGACTTGGTGCTTATTATGATGAACTCGGACAGATCTAACATGCGCATGGCCTTTATGTAAAAGTAAAAGTGTGGGAGAGGAAGATAGACGAGAGGGAGGCGGAGAGAGAAGATAAAATAAAAAAAGATAAAAGGCCCATCAGCAGGATAAAAGCTTTGATAAATCACTGTAGCGGCAGGAAGCTGTCGAATAAATGTATCCCATGTATACCCCCCCCCCCCCCCATGTATCTCTCCCTACAGTTGGTATCAGAAGCGGGTATATGTGCGTAGGAGAGTGATGATGAAGATGACCCTGGTACTGAATAGTTGCACTGATGTATACAGCAGTATAAGACATGGGCACACGCATACAACACACACAACATCCACCACACTGTGACGCCAACATATTCCCGTGACACATCTTCACACGCACACACACATGGCACTGGGTAATTGTGACCCATTGGGGCCAAACTCTGGGCTTGGGGGCCAAGGGCGAGAATCCCTCACAGAGAGGCAGATAAATCAACAGTTAATAAGCCAGCAAGCATGGAGGCTGTATTTACGACCGCTCTCTCCACAAGGCCAGTGCCACCAGCCCAGCTGTGGTCTCACACACAGACACGCACACGCACACACTTAATCTTTATCAGACAGGAGACCCCCAAGATACACGTGCCCATATAAACCCTGGTATGTCAAAGGAGAAGAGAAAAACCTATAATATGATATATTCAGTATTTTCCATCAATGGCTTCTTTTTCCTATTAACCTGTAATGGAGAAAGGATCGCAGCTAAAACTAGCTCACACACACACACACACACACACACACACACACACACACACACACACACACACACTGGATTTCAGCCATCTCAGGCAGATCTACAATGGTAGCAGCGGGAGCTCAGCACAGCAGAGTAGAGAACGGTATCGATTCATCCACAGAAAGTCACCTTCCCCTTCACCCCAACCCGGCGGCGCCTCAGGAACCCCGGTCATTCCACTCAGACGATTTGTATGGCTATTGTTATTATTAGTGTTTCTCCGGCACAGGGCTTTGGTTTTGGGCCACGGACACACCGTTTTATGATGCCGAGCCTAATAAACATCATTGTGATTTTCCCAAGCTAGTAATTAAGCGTGGGGATAATTTGTCATAGTTAGTTAGAGCGTGGCGCGATGCCGGGAGAGGGCTGCCTGGGAGGGGCAGCGTGGCTGAGGAGGGCAGGAGTTTATCACACACCACTCATTCATAGCCGGGGCTGCATAATTACATTGGTGCTGGCTGTGGGCATGGCAGAGGGCCATCGCAGATCAAGGTGGGCCAGAGGTTTTCCTATATAGAATCTGACTGAGGCAACGTTGTGCACATAATGCTATCAATAGTTGACACTTATGGGTGTTGGACAACCAATAGCAACTTTTATTCAATCGAAAACCAATATTCTCGTGTCTCAGGTAAATGAAACTGACCTGGAGGGATTTGTGATATTTGGCTATAGATGAAATGACTTTATTATCAGTAAGTGCAATGTGATGAATCCGAACAAATTCATAACAAAATATAAGCATTTTCGGAGTTTCTGAAGTTCAGTTTAATAGTCATCCCATTCCTGACACCGACAACATCCGTATTTAGAGTATAGAGCTTGGCTCACGTTGCTTTATTACCTTCGCATTGAAAATGCAGAAGGTAATGTTTTCGCCGGCGTGTATTTATTTATTTGTGAATATGTCCGTCCGTCAGTTATTCGTCTAACTCAGACAAAACTGAGCCGATTCTTATGAAACTTGGTGGGATGATTGGTCATGACCCAAGGAACAATCGATTAGTTTTTGGGAGTGATTGGGTCAAAGGTCAAGGTCAAGGTCACGAAAAGGTGAAAAACGTAAATTGCGAAGGTATGCGCTCTACCGAGTGCCCATTCTAGTTCACAGTATTATTGTCATTAGGTGGAACATGTCTGTCGGAGTAGTTTTGCTCGGACGTGGTTCTTATTGCCTCTATAAGGCAACGCAGTCTTCTAATTGGACAGGGGAAATAAATAAGCTCCACCTTCTCAAGGTAGAAGTACTACACAAGTTCTAGCTCAACTAAAACACGAGGTGGTGGGTAACTTCCTCAGACGACACTTATCCAAAGACCTGAGCGCCAGGAGTCGACTCCTTTAGGCAATGTCTTGATAAGGTTTTGAGAGTCCCCAAGACCCTTATTTTTTGGATTTTGGATTCAGATCACCTCCTTAACCAGAAGAGTTGGACCAAGATCCCCTTTTGCCATTATTGTATTGCCATCACTGGAGTACAACAGTGTGGTAGGCCTGATAGAGCCCACATTTTACTACTTGCATGTTTGTCAAACCTCAGGGCCTCTTGTAAGTTACACTGAATTGACAGACTATGTGACACTTTACGTGTTAAGTATCCAAGGAATTGATAACATATGTGTTCAAATGCAGAGCGCACAATCGTTTTCGCACTGAATGCATTACGCACAGTAGTGTTTGGTTAACAATACTGTGAAAGGGCCAATTTAGAGAGGAACTCTTCTTGTTTTAATGCAGAAGTCTTCAATACGCCTTTTACATTTAAAGTACCCATTGGCTCCAGTTTCTTATTCTGTCTGACATTCTCTCTTTAACTCCTTCATATATATTATTCCTGAATATATTTGAGTGTGTGAACTCTGTTGCTTACATTTACTTTTCCTAAAACCTATTAAATGTGCTGCCATACCCGTGTTTAATCTGTGACCTGTCTTTTAAACTGAGAACACTTAGAAATCCTCTCGTCTGTGTTTTCAATTGTGTTAGACGGCCTGTGGCCTTTATAGATGTCAACCCATCTTGGAAACTGTGTGCCAATATGTCAAAGTAACGTGGGGCTCATTTACATTTTACAGACTTTAAAATAAAACAGCAATACGCTTGAAAAGGGGACTATGAGTCATAGAAATGACAAGTTAATCATTTCTCTGAGCTATTGTGGGTCCAGAAAAAAGAGGCTATAATGTGGACACATTTTTAGTGCCAGTGGTGATGCAAGTTTTGTAGTGTCGGGTGTTGTCAGATGCTAAAACATTTCATACACATGCTCTAAAGAATAATTGCCATATTTATGGTTAACTGAACAAAATGCCAAAATAATAACATTGACATTCGCACAAAGGTAATACCTATTATTTCCAACAGAAATAAAGAGTTTGGCATGTAAAATAAATAAAACTCAACATAAAACTGCAGAGAGGAATGTCAATATTCTGTAATGTGCAAGACCATTATTTGACTCAGATGTTTTTTGAAATTAGCAAACTAAATTAAAACCACGTATCATTTATAAAAAGGAATCTTAAACATTTTAATGAACAAGAGTTTTATCATGATTTGTGTAACGCCCTCTTCTGTGTCTCCTATGTGTCTTGATTGTTTCATTCCCTTCACCTGCCCTCAGTCACTTCTCTGTCTCCCTGATTGTCTCATGCTGTACACCTGTTTCCCCCCGCCCTATATATTGTGCCAGTATTTCCCATGTCGCACATTGTTGTCTTTATTACTGTCTTTTGTTGCGTCTCTGTTGATTAATGATAAATTCCCAGTCTTTGTTAGCGTAGTTGATACCTAGTGTTAGTTTGTATGTTGAATCTTTTAAAGTAAAGTGTTTTTTTTCGCTTTAAGCCTGGAGTATTTCCTGTTTATCTGCACCTGAGCCTCTCCCTGTGACAACCAGGGATAATTTTAATTGGAGGAGCGTAGAGCTAATCCCTAAGGTGGAAAAAGCCTGGTATTTTTTTAATGATGGTTTTACACAAATCAATACACATGTCCCTTTCAGGAGATGCTGATGACGTGTGAAACCTGGCTTGGATAAAGGTAAGAACAACCGTTTCTTTCACTGACTGGCTTGTTTTTATGTTGCCATGCCACTCTATATTATCTTTATATACTTCTGAATACAACACTGTGTGGATAAGGTTTTTGTAATGGACAGCATCCCAGAGCATTCAGCACCAACATGTTCAGGTTTGCCGAAGAAACATGATTTCTTTTAATCTTTCATCGCTACACCCCATTATGCACACCATTAACTCCACACTCATGGTGTGCATGGTGTAGCTTGCGTGCCAGGTTAGCACATTTTCAAATCAATTTAGATTTAGATGAAGTCTCAGATCATGGACGGTGTTGGCATATCCGTTTGGTTTGCACCGTTTACCAGAGAAAGTATAGACGACGGCTGAGGATGATAAAGATACTGCTGGATATAGCAAGAGCCTGACATTACACCAATCACACACAGGTCTGATTGCATACTCTGTTCTGTTTTGCTATGATTATAACAATCACATGACATCACCGTTAACCCTGAAACCATGCACGGGCGAGCGTTTACATGCAGACATGCACACTTTCATGTCCACTCTGATTGTGTGGATAGCGGGATAGTATCTTAGCACAATTTCTACATCAGCCTTCAGGTGATTGAAACGAATGAAAATGATCTGGACACTTGCAGTCAATGCCAAGTCAATGAGCAGCACTTCCCGCGCCAGCTCCTCCCACGTTATTCCATATCATCATACAGATTCCAGATTGTTAGTTTTACCCACCAGCATTTCATCTACAAAAGACCGTCTGATTAGGTAGAGTCTCTCACGTTGCTGCAAGAACATGAGAGAATATTCGGCACTGAGAAGCCGATCTGTCTCTGATTGCTTTCAGTAACAGACACAATTATCTAGCTGCTTCCTGTGATTAAAGAAACTCTCTTGTTTCTAGGCCATTGCCACCTTTTTCTTCTCCTCCTCCTCTTCCTCCTTTGCCTCTTTCAACAAGCATCCACCTGCCCACTCCTCCTCACCACTTATTTTCATGATTATGACATACAGCTACATACGAGAAAACATTTGCACATACACACATATTAGACATATTAGACATGAGAAGACATGTCTAGATTTTGATTGTGAAAGTCACAGAACACAACTTTTCATCTATTCAACCAAACAATGAAAAGTGTGACAGATTTTTTTTTTAATAGTTTATGTCTAAAACTAAATATATTTTGTATTCTTACTAAAGCATAAAGATGTTCTGTCAACTTGACCCGTATCACTAAACCAAGTCTGTGACACACAGACAATTATATGTTCCCTGTAAAGTTGTGAGATGATGGAAAAGGAGTTAAAAAACTTAATTCAACTGAGTTTAAGCAACTCATAAGGAAGTGAGATCAGTTAAGACCTCTTAAGATGTATTGACGTGGCTTTGTGCCTAATCAATACAGGTTGAATGATTGTATGGCTGGCAGTCACACGATCAATGATGAATCATAAATTAGAAAGCTGTCCCAAAAGGGGCCTAACAAAGGTTTGAGAGTGCGAGTGGTTGAGTGGATATGTGTCTTTGCAATGGTTGGTATTGTTGTTTATTCACCACATAAACAAATATTTGAGTCATAACAATCTTGAGTTATGAAACTTTCTTAAAATCTAAAGATGTTTCAATAAGTGCATGATGTTTAACATAACAATAAACTAAAATAATTAATATACAACTTAAAGTGCCAGTGGAACTTTGGAAATCTATTGTCAGAAATGGAATTTAAAGTTCTTATCTATGTTTTCATTCATGTATCATCACATGAAACTAAGAATGGTTGTGTTTTTATTAGCTTATAAGGAACCTTTCATATCTATGTTCATATTCTGTCCTCTTTAACCCATTTCCACTGTATTGCACCACCATGTTTCTGCATTCTGTTTTACATACCTGAAGGCCACCGTAAAGAATGTGCAACCTCATGCTAGATACCACTTCATCCACACACTAGTCTTTGGAAAAGTAGAGACTTCTCCAGGACAACAATCACCTAAACTTCTTCAGAAAAGCAAACCCCTCTGCAAGACCCCGTTGTAACTAAGATGACATGAGCATGGTCCAAGTCGTGAGCTAAACCTCAGCTGGAGTCTACCTGATGTATTTATGTTGCTGTGAACAAGTTTTTTAGCTCTATCAATAAATTCAATTAGGCGAACAATTTTAAAGTTTGAGTTTTCCCACTGCGAAGATGTCTCTGTGTCTGCATCTCTTACCCCGCACTCTCTTCATCCTTCACCCACATTTCTTGTTTACCCTTTTTTTCTTTCATTCTGCCAACTCTTCTTTGCTCTTTTGATCATCTCCTCACTCAAACATCCTCTCATTCTCTGCATCTTTTTCTATATTCTACCCTTTTCTTTTCCTCCATCATTTCATCTGTCTCTTGTTCCAGCTCTTCCTCTTATCTCATAACAGCTCTCTTCCTCTTTATTTATCTCTCAGACTTTCTCCCTCATTTGACTTTTCCTCTGACTTGGCCTTTCCTTCCTGACCCAGTCACCTACTTTGGGAAGGCACCCGGGATCCCTTAAGCAAGGCAGCACGTGGCAATTACACTTCCTGCCGGATGTGGGAAGATACCCAGTCTATTTTAGAGCTATGTGCAAATTAAACGTCAATGCTGGAGAGGATCTCTAGTTCCAAGGTGCAATTTACCGGAGGTTAAGTTTCCGGCTGCAGATGATGACCGTCAGAGTTTCTACTAGCTGGTAAGAAAAGTTGGCAGATGGATTATGTCAGATTTGAACCTCCCAGAGGGGTAAACTTCTAAGTCTGTCTGATCACGGCAGTGCCACGTTCCTGGTGCCGACTTCGAGAACTGTAAATGCGCACATGATTTCCCCAGACTCTTTATCTCTTTCTCCAAATATGAGGAGATTTACTGCAGGACAAGACACTCCCCTGCTGTGAATCCTTATGCTTTATAATTCTCCACACAGTCTCAGTGCATGTGTGTGTTATACAGAATGATGCTTGTGCATACATCTGATGTGCTTCATTGTATAAATCACAAAATATTGAAAAGGTTACATCTGACATGAAATTATCACAGGCCTTAACATGCCACTCATGAACATGGACAGTACAAAGCATAGCCACGTCAAATCATATACTAACCCCACTGACACAAAGCATTTAGCAAAAGGACCATCTGCATTTTAATAACTAAGTCTAATTTATCTTTGGCCAAAGTGCATTATTAAAAGACTCTTGATTTTTCACAACACCGAGATATTTGCACAGCTGTCTCATTTCTGCTGATGGCAGCACTATGCTAATAGTGTTGGAATTTTCTGTACACCTTTCCAAACAATCACAGCGGTTTAGGTGGATGTATCTCGGAAAGCATGTGTGCAAAAGTATTTGTTTATATACATATCACTGCAGTTTACATAATCAATCACGGCAGCACCCACGTTTTCCTTTTCTTAATACATTTGGCATGGTTCTCAAGAACTCAATCTGAGTTGAGTTATGTTGACCACACTTGACACGTTCATGAACCACTGCAGGTTTTCATCTTTCCAACAATGTGATTCTTTATCAAAACATTGTGCTCGGTTAATGGACCGGATCCCACTTCCAGTATCATGTTGCAGCTGCTGTTCATCAGTGTTTGCATGAATGTTACGTACTCTAGAAAGAAAAAAAACATGTTCAGATTGGACAAATATAACCCTGGGTTCCACCTTGCTGTGTGTAAGCACCACTTCAACAGCCCCGTACTACAACTACAGGACAATCTGTTTTAAAGAGTAAGCACTTTAGGTCTTGGACTGGAACGGTGGTCTCTATTCGTCTTGTAATGACAGGAAGAGAACTTATCACTGCACCAGAGTTAGTTTGTTCTGCAGGTGTTGTGTGTGTGTGTGTGTGTGTGTGTGTGCATGGATACATCACATGGGTTTGTCCAGTTCTGGGTCATTTTCAAGTAGCGCCTTAGATACATTACATTTCACTTTCAAAAAAACAGTAGCTTGTCTTTAAAAGACTGATACAGTGTGTAAAATGCACTGGTCTAATCCATAAATCATTATATGTTAAACTCTGTGGAAAGAAATTCACAATATTATAATTTGAAAACGGAGTAGTATTTGCCCCTGTGTGACTGTGTGGGCTGCTTGTGGGCATGAATCATCCTCCATGAGACAGCAGCTCTTATAGACATCGTGATATTCACCTCAGTAACAAATTCTTTGACGTTATGTTGAGGTGTGAAAACAAGAAGTTCGACTGTATGCTGTGTGAAGTATAGCTCGAGGTTGGTTAGACTTCCCAGAATTCTACTTGACACGCTTGTGCAAGTTGTATCATGAGATGAGCAGAATACCATTTTAATGGCGACGTTCACATATTTTAAAATAAAAAAAAACAGTCGTAGTAGTCGGGTACAGTCATTTTACTTTGACGTTGACCATTGGCTCTCGGGCTGAACGCTCATTCTGCAAAGGTGAAAGTAGTAAAATACATCTTGAGTCTACTTATCAGTGGCTCATGGCCAGGAATCTGCCTCTTCCCTGGAGCATTTTAAACAGCTGCAGCTGGGTATATTAGTGCTGGAATGGGTCTTGTGTACAGCTTGGGGAACTGCCAGGACCATGTGCTAAGCTGGGTTTTCCTAATGACATAAACAGGCTGCATGTAACAGTGTTACCTGTTAAGGCCAGAGCTGTCCCCTGTGACACAGAATAATGCATTTAAATGTATTTTGTCTGTAAGAGAAAATGTATTGCTCCCAGACTCCCACAACAACAGAAGGATGGAGGGAAGGAGAAAACGAGGGGGGAGGAAAGAAGAGAAACTAAACAAAGAAAATTTAAAAAACAAGTGAGAGAATACTCAAGGAGGGAGAAAACTGAACATATAGTGTTTGCAAATCACAAATTAAAAGCATACGTTTTTTCAGTCTTATTTTGAAAGAGTAGGCCGGTAGAGACAACCTCTCCTGTCATCTTTCACAGCCGCGGTTAAGGATGCACAACTAGAAATACCAGAGGAGCATCAACTGTAATGTCAAGCTGACTTTCTCTACTAAAGGTTGTGTTGGTATTACCAATTCATACAACATTGAGATTTGATCCACAAGCCTACATATGGTTGTTTTATTTAAAAGCTACTCTCTATCTAGAGAATTGATTGCATATCTATTGCTTCCACGCGTTTCACGACTCGCTTGCAGCTAACGGTCCGACAGCGCTAGTGCACACAGTGCAAACAACGGCAACAGTGCTGACAGAGCTATAAGTGACTTCCTTTATGTTCAGAAAGACATTACTCTGTAATATGTATACACAGCAAATAATTGCTTGTTTCTATATTAGTGCTGTTAATATCAAATGTAGCACCTTTACATATTTAGAACCCTTTATCATCCAAAATGTACAGTGCTCACTGGAATATGGCCGTACATTTAAGACGATAGAGAACTTGGTTCACCTTAATCATGTGAAATCATTCAGGAAGTTGTATCGTCTCATATAGACGTTGCATTGGAAGGATATGAGATCAATGATTGTACTACGTAAAGATCCAAGAGGAAACCATTTTTCTCCAGGGTTCATAAACCATGCCATTTCTGCAGAAATGACTTTTTAAAGATCACAGTGTTGTATTTAAAGTGACCCATTATGTACTCACCAGCCTGATCCGTGCTGACGGTGACGATGGCTACCTGTCGGGGGAAGGAGCTCATGTCGGAAACACCATTGAGGGACTCGATCTCAAAGGTGTAGTTGGCGTGCGCTGAGAAGTCCATGACGGTCACAGTGCCGTTGGTCAGGCCTGAAGGTCGCGGTAGGAAACGGAGCTCCTCCTCACAGAAATGGCACTGGTCGGGCCGGGGGCCACAGCGTTTGCACTGGACGTTGTAAGTGAGATCCCGGCGGCCCCCGTTGTCCCCGGGAGGCGACCACTCCAGCATCAGGCAGGTGTCGTTCAGGTTAAACAACAAGTTGCGGGGTGGAGACGGAGGGCCTGCAGTCGTAGAAAGTAAAGGTCACAAATAGATATATCAGATATACAGTATAAGTGTTTAGGCTGAAAATACACAATTAGCTGCGTGATGTTTATAAAGTGCATCATTGTATGGCTCATCAGCCCTGGTGGCAATGCCATCTTCCTACAGGACCATTTATAAGCTGTATGAGGATGATCTTTTCTTTCTTCCTCTGCTTTTATTCATCAAAGGGTGAATTTTCTGCTTTTTCTTCATCTTTTATTATATGTATTTAAGACCTTCCAATGCACAATCCACTACTTCCCCATAACTACGATTACTTACAGTGCGTCCATAACTGAATTTTTTTTTTTTTTTTTTTTTTATCTGCCACCAGCTGTCCAGACTCCAGGGACTCTTCATAAGGGCCCACACATATGCTTCAAATCTGTTGATTCTAATCACTAAAGTGTTTTTCTGTTGCTAAACTCAATAAATAGTTTCATACATTTCCAATTGATCTCTCCTTATTGATCAGTGGGTTGGACACTTTCAACACAGCAGTCCCCTAGAGTAACAAAGCTGCCAGTATTGGTCATACTGAAGAAAAGCAAAAGAGACTAAATTGACCCCTGAGATCCAAGACATCATCCTGAATACTTTGCAATAACATAAATCTAAATACATTGCAGTATAATAATATTAAATATCACACATGACTTTGTTTCCACGTGACTCTTTGTATACATTCTTATTATTTCACCTCACCTCTCCTCACATTTCCCTTGCTGAGGGATTGTTGTGCTCTCCATGTGTGTGTGTGTGTGTGTGTGTGTGTGTGTCCAGGTCAGTATTGTGCCATCGCACGCAGCCAGCTGTCAACAGGGTGGAGTTACAAAGCCTGAGGTATTTGAAAAGTCCCGTCCTGTCAGGCTCACTGTCTGCCTCGACAATGGGATGCTTCCCTCTCCTTCTCCATCCCTTTGCTCAAAATCTCAGTAGACAGGAAAGCTCCCCCTACACCTCCTCCACTTCTGTCAGTGAATGTCCATTCTCTCTCTCTTTATCGGGTCCTGCGTCTATCGTGCATTATCTCACCTCTTCTATTCTCTCCATCGAGGAGAATCCACCCACCTCCCCTCTTGCAGCGCAACCCCGCTGCCATCAATCAGCTCCCTTTCTCCTCTAGGGGGAGATTGGTATCAGCACCCTCCTTCCTTTCTCTCTTCACTGTCTACTCAATCCAGCCTATACACTTTCTCTCCACCGTTATCTCTTATCCTTTCTTTCTTGCTCCCTACCTTTGTCTTCCTCTCAGGTCCTGTCTTCAATCTCTGTTTCTTTAATTTCTACTTAGACTTCAAGCAAATAGTTCATGCTCTTGTCAACAAGCTGCTGTTTAAAATGCATTATGAGTCACGAGTATAGTAGATGTGGAAGTCTACACCTCTTAGCTCGCCAGGTTGTAACACATTTATACGCAGGGTTTGTAGTCGGAGCCAACGTGGTGTTGCAGATGGGCTTTTGCCTCCAAGATTTAGTAATTTCGAAAACAACCCACCATATTCAAAGTAGACTTGTGGCACTATGCTGCTGTTACGTTTGTATATTCATTGTTAATATTGTTAACTGGTTGTTGGTCTAATGGCTCCACATATCAGGAGCACAACTAGAAATACCACATTATTCGGTAACAATTTACGATAACTGCACACTTTGAAACATTAGTTAAGGATAAGTAAATACTTAATACATCATTTAAAAAGCATTGTTTCCCACTTTATAAATAATGGATTCACCATTTGTAAAGGGCGTGCAGTTACTACCTACATTCTGTTCTGTGTCTCCTGTGTTCCGCATCTCCTCACTCTCCTCAGTGTCTCCTATGTGTCTTAATTGTTTAATTCCCTGCACTTGCCCTCAGCCACTCTTGTCTCGTTAGTGCCTGATGTCGTACACCTGTGTTTTCCCCCCTATACAGTATATTGTGTCAGTCTTTCCCTTTTCTCCTGTTTGGTTGTCGTCTATAGTTCGTGTCCGTTTTCCGTCGTCCTGTCCGTATTCCTGGTTCTGCCTGTTTTACCCTTCCTGCCCTGAACCTGAATCCTCTGCCCGCCCCTTTTTGGACCTTTTTGTTTTTTGTAAAGTGTTTTGCCTCATTAAAGAGCGCCTTTTTTGTTATTCATATTGCGTCCAGCCTGTCTCTCTGCGCCTGAGCCTCACCCCGTGACAAGACAAGAACCTAACAAACGGGATCATATTGTTTTTGTGATGTTATATATATATATATATATATATAGTCGTGTGGGATTTAGTACATAATAGCAATGCAACAGTGAAGCACTTGATTTGGAACTGTAAACTCATAGCTTCTCCACAACAACTTGGCTCTGTCTCTCGGTTAAAGATAAATATACGCGTCTACCCTGTGGAGCTCTCAGACGTGGTCCCCGTCTATCTCAGTGACAGCTAAATAGCTTTTTAATTAAAGGAGAATTAGTCCGGTTAAACTGTAATTTAATGCAAATATGAAGCTATGATGACAGTCGGTAAATCATCAATGAAGACGAGGCGGCTGAACAAAAGCCGTGTAATTCATCCAGAGGCTCTCTAATGCACAACTTCACACCAGATAAGTCCTGCAGATGAGACACAGCTATTTCTGAGAGACCGTAACAAATAACTTACCCGGACTGTCAGGCACACACACGAGTACAGAGATCTTTTAATATGTATTCATAATTTAGAAGACTAAAAGCCTTGAACATCTCTGTGGTCGTGTGTCTAATGACTAATAAGTAAGGATCAAGCCCCGGCCGCAGGTCTACTCACGTGTGCAGGCCATTGTTGGAGGGTCTCTCTCCGCCCTGAAGAAGCCCGTCTCACAGCGGCAGATAGCGGCGCCTTCTCCGTAGCTGATGCTGTGCGGAGGGCACTTGGAACACTTGGTGTTTCCAGCATACGCTTTGTAGAAGCCTGGGCGGCATGCTGGGATTGACAGGACACAAAGAAATGACATATTATGATAACGATGAGAGCAAAGCCAGACCATGATACAATGTACAGGATACAATGTCACATCACAAGAAACGCATATCCGTATGATGTTTACCAACGTAAAAGGACTCAAGCGGACAGATATTATTTGCTGACAATAAAACCAGCAATGACGTCATGTTTTAAAAAATAATATTAGCGAAGAATTATTTAAAGCTGCCATATCTAATCAAGAGGGATTGAAGTGGCCTTGTGTCTGTCAATATTGAATCAGGAATTCAGCATTTTCAGCAATGATATCCCCGTCTGGTATTCATCGGACTTTTAACGGATTCATGAAAATCAGGTTTTCTTTTCAAATATGGAAATTGACACAAAACGATTCACTTGGAATAAAGTGACCATCTGCTCTGGTTTGGGAACTTTTATTAAAAGTTGATGAAGTAGTATCTTTCTTTTACATGAAAACAAAGGAAGCTCAACGTACACATGAGAAATATATTTATTATATGTACTATGTCTTCATTTGAATGAATAAACTTTTCTCAAATGAAAACACTTGCAATTCAGATATCTCTTCCCCGTTCCTGAATGTCACAATAATGTTAACAGCTCTGAGATGTTAACACCAAAGCTTTTATGATCACAAGAGAAAAAAATATCATGAATACTCACTACATACTCTATGATTTGAGTAGGCGAATAATATCAGCCACATGTTGAAGCTGAGTAAATAACAATAACAAAAATCGCATTGCCTTGTCTCCACCATTTCAATCAGCCTAGAATGCTGCATAAAATTTCACTTTTGAGAAAATATGTTGTAACTCCCTGTACTCTTTCCCCACAAACGGGGTCTGAAACTCCTCAGTTTTAAAACATTTTCTCAGTGTGAGTGTTTGTTTAATGCAGAGCTCACCGCTAAAAGGGTGCCTGTATGAAATTGTGTATTGAAGAGGCTCTGTTGGTTACATATTCACACAACCACATGTATAACTACCGAACACAGATGTGTTGTATTAAAAAAAAAAAAAAAACGAATAGAAAAAGTGCCAAGAATTCCAAAAATGTGCATGCCTTTTGAGAGTTGTCCCGTCATGGCTTGACATGTCTCGTTTCCAGGTTAAAGGAGATAGAAAAGTAAAAACTAAAACTAACTCACTGCTCCAGTGTGGGTTTGGGAAAATAAACTAAAACATGCTGTTACAAAAGTAATTAAAAACTGCAACACAATGGCTTTTAATAGCATTTCCCAACTTCCATATAGCACTTGTATGTCACAAAGACGTGTAAAAGTCTCCTGCCTGGTGAGATTTCCAATGTGGTCGGTTGTCACCAAGCAGATCGATTTAACAAGGTAACACAAGCTGAGCCATTTGAAAATTCACCTTGAAGCACAGAGTGGCTCCATTGCTGTGATAAATGGAGCTGTAGGGAGGGCAAGGAAGCTGGAACCCACGGCTGCTTTCATCGAATGGGATCAATTAGGACAGACACACGCACACGCACACACAGACCACGCATGTTTTTAGTGGTCATCTGTTCAAGGATTGTTTGTTTGAACCTATGAAGCCTAATCGTAATCTATCGATCGATAGAATTCTGAAAAAAAACAGTCTTTTTACTTGGCGTGTACATTTACAGGTGAATTGCCTCAATTTTGTAATTGCTTTGTTTGTTTATTGTTGGTTTGATGGAGGCGTTGAACAACGTGACATACACCTGTACATTCAGCTCACACAGGCACACACTGTGCATCAGCATGATAAGTGACATCCCCTATGGCTTACCAAGGCTGCCTGCGTCATTAACCTCCATCCTTGAGTCAAAAAGCCTCCGTCCACTCCCCCACCTCTCTAGACCCTGTTTTAGACTCTGACAACCTAATGACGCCCCTGCCTGACCTTCGCTGAACTGACGGGATGTTTCTTTTCTAACCGTGCGGCGTCCTGCTGCAATCTGTGTGGCCGGGCTCTGCTCCAAGGCCGAGGCGGTGCTGTACTATGACTGACCATGCATCAACCGGATGGACACACACGGGGTGGCAAGGAGGTTAGCACACACATGCCATGCTGGTATGCACATACACACACGTACACACGTACACACACACACACACACACACACACACACACACACACACACACACACACACACACACACACACACACACACACACACACACACACACACACACACACACACACACACACACACACACACACACACACACACACACACACACACACACACACACACACACACCCACCAGTGCACATGGCAGCAGCAATTACTAACAGAACATTGAACTAGTCAAACGTCTTGAACTTGTGAAATGAAGGAAGCCTGGGGATGTTGAGTATTAAGTAGTTATATGGTGGACGGCTGGTAAGTGGACTAATATTTATATTCTTATATACTCAAATATACGGCACATCAGATCCATAGGGATGAAAAATAAACTCTGTATTGGACAGAGTTTGAGTAGGAAAGCCCAAACTAAAAATTAATAGCACAGTGGAAGGATGTAAGAGGATGAATGAGTGTGATATGTGTGTGTGTTACTAAAACAAATCCCTTTTTATAACACTTTTATCAAGGTCATAGAAATTTCACAAGACATGTTAACAAATGAATAAAGTGAGAGAACTACTTTCTGGGAAACCGATATTTAAACTGAATATGCATAAGAACACAGACAGTTATGAACCTTCATAATGCACTCAGATGTCTTATACGATCAGCTCTGTATTCACAAACATGTTTTTCACTTTTTATTGGTACAGTTGATTGATAAGTACAATTACAATCCACATAGTTGATCACAGTCAGCCAACTCTTTTAGAAAATAAAGATTACAGTGTCACGACGTGACGCCTCATATAACAACCGTACATACAGAGCTCATGTCTGCATCAAATGTTCTTAGTTGGACTCAGCAGACATCACATACATCAATGTGTCATCAATAGCATTATGAAACTCATCAAGCATGAGGGACACTGAATTACAAAACGGCCTACGTATATTAGATGTACACACAATGTTTCATGTAATATTTATCTTACATAATGCATTAATCCATGTAGTCCATTATAGATGTGCACTTTATGGAAAATGTTATTAGATAGATGGATAGATACTTTATTAATCCCCGAGGGGAAATTTGTCATCACAGTAGCAGCACCAATAAACTAAACACACAAGAATAAAATAAAATATAAAAAAACAGGGATGAAAGATATACAAGTAAAATATAAAATACAAAATGAAGCATATATGTATGTAAAATGAAACGTATGAATATATATATATATATATACACACACACACACACACAAACAAACAAACAAACAAACAAACAAACAAACAAACAAACAAACACAAACAAATATAATACAATGACTGTGCAAAGTATACAACATTATTATTAAATATAATATATTATTAAAGATAGAATTAAAAAGAAACGTGACGCATGCTGTGTGGATTCCTTCTATAAGACATAAAGCAACGTGTGTGTGTGTGTTTGGATAACTACCGTACACACCGCTGACACTAGCAGAGGTGAGCAGGCGATGACAGAATAGTACCCTGACTTCCTGGTGTTTGAGGCTCTGATCTAACTCTCGGCCCTCCACCCAAGGTTAATGAGATCTGGAAGTCAACCAGAACATCTACATCTCAGAGCCCCGAGCCGGGCCCCGAGACCCAAAGGCAGCAGATTGGCTGACGAGGCTCGCCACTTCATACTCATTGGACCTGAACCACAGCAGAGCAACTGGCAGGCACCTTGTGTACAGGGAGCAGAGCTGTCTGTCTCCCTCTGCTTGTCTGTTTGTCACTCGCTGTTCTTTGTTGGTTTAATAAACATAATGGTTCGCTAAGCGGTGGCCCCTTTGTTGAACGTGGTTGGACAATTCGGTGGTTCCACGTATGTTTTTATTGTTTTTCAGAACTGAAATAGATTGTGAGAGGGGTTTCCTGCATTAATTATAATTATGAAACGTATGCGTCACCCTGGCCCAAAACAGGTGCTGACCACAATGGGTTGTTCAACTACCTTTGTAGTTTCCATGCCATATTGCAGAAATAAAAAAAATGTTCAAACACTTGTTGCCATTGAAGCTGAGGTGTTGCAGAATCTTCAAATTCTGAACTTCTTGTCTGGCAATAAAATTCATATGATGAAAAGCCACAGTCTTCAATAATCTATATACACTTAGCTAAGATTAATATTGAGTTTTACATGAAACAAAGCACTTCTCACTCAGGTCATTATCATTATTACCCTTAATCCTTACTACATTGGACATATCAATGTGCACATTATGGTCTTTAAATCAAATTTAAGTGGAATCCTTAGTAACCTAGGGGTTAAGGTGACAGCCATGGACCATTTATAGTCATTCCTCATCTCTCTCTACCCTTACTTCCTTTCATCTATTTACTAGAGCAACATAATGAGGTCATACACATATCTCAAAATATTGATGTGCAAACACTAACAACATTTTACAGCTTGTTTGAATACTTTATGCAGTCTGGCGGATCAATTCTAAGTGACGGGATGTTTCCCTCATTTAGATCTGAGCTCACTTTACGTAGTTGCATTTTAGTGTCCCATTAGATGTTGTTAAAGACTTTCAAACGGATTATTCTTTACTGGTAACTGTGTGTGTGTGTGTGTGTGTGTGTGTGTGTGTGTGTGTGTGTGTGTGTGTGTGTGTGTAGACCGATGTATGCGGCTGTAAATTACATTCTTTGCCGTGCATAGCCGATGATGGAGGGAGCCTCTCCCGGTGGTCAGCGAAGAAGAACGATTCCAAGAGGAGCACAATTCTGCAGCATTTACTTGCAGAACCACATCAACAAATGTTGCAGAATAGTTCAGCTCTTGAAATCAAAGACGGCGGGGTGAGGAGGCGATGCAAAAGATGAGAGACCATTGCAGAGATGATGGCGTTATAGACGAGATGCAGCCTGAAACTTATTGCATATGGAAAAAAAAGGCAGACTATTTTCAGTTTCATTCCACACAAACATTCCACATTAAACTATAAAACAACACAAATAAAAGTAAAAACCTTTATCTGTTTTACTGTACTGACACAGTACACATCTTGTCGATGCATATCTTATCAGAATAGTGCCTATTTTCTTTGACCTTTTTCCATAAATACGAGCATTCATCATACTCCATCAGGGGCAAATTACAACCTATATTCTCCTAGCTCATACAGGATGTTCAGATGTACTTGCCTGCCAATATAAGTGAGATATGATACAGCTCCGTGATACAGGTTAGATAAACAGTACAGAGTTCTCTTATGTCCACGAGCCTATCAGAAACAACACTCAGATTGAAAACCCTTACTCTCTCTTCCTCCCCCTGTCTTCTTTAGCTGAAAGGATTCTCTCCGGTTCTTCGTGGTTCTCTCCAACACATCTCCCCCGAAGTTTTGAGAAGAGGGCTTTTCTTAATCCGTGACACAAGGTGTGTGAGAGCCAGTTAAATAACCATAAACTGTATTATATATTGTAATCGTCGACGTCATAATCATCAATCAGTATTGCCACTTTCAAAACTTATGTCAAAGGTTTGCGGAGCTTCTTCCTTCCATCCGTTGCTCTCTTTCTCTACTTTTCTTACATGTAGAGTATAATTGTACGGTGTATTTACATTATATATAGTATTCCGTTTTGTGATGCATTGAATATATGGGTTTTGTATAGAGACTTCTTCTGTATTGGATTATATCAAACAACTTGCGCAACAAGACTAGGGTTTCCCCAAAATGAAAATAAATAAATAATAATCTGACCACTCACTTTGCCTTCCACAACACATGCATATGTTTTCATGAGCTCAGAAGTGTTTAAGAGAATCTGTCTTTAAACCCATTAGATGTTAACCTCTTTTATTCACTCACTGTGCCTCCTGATTATAATCTCTACCACGGCATTTACAGATCTCGGCCTGTGGTGGCTTTACAAAGCGCTGACGTTTACCAGCTACGTAGTCAAGGCTGTGTAATTTCATCCCTTATCTACTCTCTTCTGCCAATTATTTGAACTTCTTCTTTTGCATTGTTTTTTTCTCTTTTTTTCTTCCTCGCCTCAGCTCAAATAGGCTGATATTTTGTAGCATTTGGGTTTATTGTGTTGAATCAGCCCTTGATAATAAGATACAATGATTGGTGATCACATGTAATAGAGGTAGTAAGCTCTTTTAACGCAGGCCATTTTTGT
Organism: Liparis tanakae; assembly: GCA_036178185.1. Taxonomy (NCBI): domain Eukaryota; kingdom Metazoa; phylum Chordata; class Actinopteri; order Perciformes; family Liparidae; genus Liparis; species Liparis tanakae. The sequence goes on from CM070107.1 coordinate 16,938,165, forward strand.
TGGTAGAAAAACAAACAATACTATTAATGAGGATATATTATAGCTAATTATCTCCATTGACACCATGCATAATAGGGGATGTTTAGGACTTTGCATTTGAATCACTTCCACTTAAAGCTCTCCAGTACCATTACAATCACTGCTTCATGCAATGCCTACTTCAGACCCTTTTCCTTTCTCCAAGCCCTGTTATGGTTCCTGCACATGTTCCTCTCTGCACACCTGTTCCTGATTTCCACACCCTTGTTTTCTCAGCACAGGTTCCCCGAGGAGTCTCGTCGTCGATGTTTACATTCAAAGCATCGCGCGTATCCTCCAGGTCTATTGCTTGTTTGGTGGGACAGCATTGGTGGAAAAGGTATTCAGATCTTTTACTAAAGTAAAACTAGCAATAATACAAATATTCTGTCTTAAGTCCTCAATCTACATATATTTTAGGCAACAAAAGTAAAAGTATTAATTATGCAATTATTTTAATTATCGATGCATAAATGTGAAAACGTCACTGATCTTGAAGCTGGTAAAGGTGGAAATTATTGTATATACTTCCAGATAGGTTCAAATTAATAATGCATCTGCATGTATTGTTTAATCGTTGCTGAATATTAATATTTTGTAGTTATATGAATCCATAAAAGCTAACCATTAACTAACTGTAATTAGTACACAATAACTTGTACAATATGCCATAGAAGTAGAAAGTAACACACTATTTACATATTGCAGAAAATAACAAATAAATAGCACTTACATATAAAAAGTCAAAAGGTACCTGACCCGTTCACACCTACAGGTGACAGCAGAGAACCTGTTACACGATATTCACTGACAATCAACACCTTTGAAATATTGTCTGTACTGTGCACTGTAACAAAGTCCAGTTGAAGTGATTGTTCTTTTGGGACATGCGGCCCATCATCAATCCGCATGCGTCCTCTCGACTCATCGTTACAAGCAGGTCCTTGCATGCTAACACTTAACACAGTCTGTTCCTTTTGTTGTGTTCTATGAATGGACTTGTAGATTTCTACATTTCTGGAAGATTAATTGCAGCAGCATCAGAGACATCTGGCGTCAATATAAATGTGTGTTTCTCCTGTTTGATTTTTATTCAACAAACATTAAAGTTTGAATTTTGGCATCCAAGTTAGTAAAATGTATTAGCGCTCTAGATTTGGCTTTTTAAAGGGAGATAAAGGTGAGAGTTGAACAAAGACAAACCCATAAAAAACAAAGTGGTAATTAAGAGCGAGACAATGCGATGAGGATGACAATGGTGCCGGATGGGCTCATTCAGGGGCAGCCATTGTTTATATATCAGGGACATTATCAGAGACACAGATCTTTTTATGGACTTTACAGAGGTCAGCCTTACTGATCCCTTTATGGCAATGTCTATTGCAACATAGAGTCTTGTGCCAAATGAAATAACAGACTAGTAAACTTTACCAAAGACATCCGATAACTCAGAGAGAGCAGACACTTGCTCTAAATCTCACTTTGAAGACACAATGGTGGCTTCGGGATGGACAATAAAGCAGTGTTTTTATGGTCTGAGCTTGACGGATGAGATAATGTCCTCACTGGCTGCTAGAAAGCACTGACCTGTATTTGGATATCTCTAATGCGTGATCAACAGTAAATCTGTTATAGTGCTTATCGTCAGCTCGTGGCATGAACCACTTCAACTACTCGTGGAATGTGACACTTGTTGCCCTGCAAGCGGTGGCGTTTAAGGATGGGGATGTCAGTTGGTAGCTTCGTCCATCTCTTCAACGGTTTGGTCCAGATCAAGAATTCTTAAAGCAATAGTCTGATATTTTTAAATATGAGATGTTTTTGCCGAAATGTCATTCATATTGTCTGTATTGTATATGAGTAACAGCCAGGAGGCATTTAGTGTCTAGCTTAGAATAAAAACTGGAAATCTGCCACTTTATCAAACTTAAACTTAATTCAAACTATTTGTTCAACAACCACATGTCACATTAATGTGTATATTGATGCACCCCGTATGAAGATTTCTGTTCATTTTGGTGACGTAAAACTTTTTTATAGTGCCGGGTCGGATTTTCAGAGGCAAGATGTCTAGAAAACCAATAGCTAAAGGTTTATGATAGATGTGCTGGGAACTTTCATTATCCCCGAGTACGCATGACACAACTCTTCATTGTAATGTATTTCTCGCATCTCAATCCTTTTCTGTTATTATTATCTATTTGTTTGGCTTCTTTGTCTTTTGCTTTACCAGATGCATCTGCAGTATGCTTTTATCCCTCTGTGAATGTCAGTTTAGAGAGAGCAGATTAGTTGTGAAGAAAGACACCAGATGCAAATGTAGTGTCATTGGCAGAAAGGCTGTGAATATGCTTTATGAGATCAATATAAGAGGTGTATGAAAATATAGTCATGTGTAAATTGCAACACTTTCAGGAAGGCAGCTCCTTTATAGTAAAACCTTCATTCACTGCCTCTGAACAGCCTTTCGTTTACATTTATTTCTGTTTCCCCTATGAATAAGTTTCATTATGATACTAACAAGGCTATATGTCTGAGGCCCTAATGCATTTATTACAAGATGTTAGGAATATTGGCATGACTTAGCCCCAAACTTTCCCCTCATTCGCTGCTTCCCATCTGCATGATTGATGGTGATTGTGATTTTAACACGCTTTTAAATGGGCAGCAAATGGTCTTTAGCAGAGGTTGCATTAGCACAAAGGCCTTCTTGTGGAAAATAAACAACAGCAATGTTTTCTAAAACCGCACAAACAAAGGAGGGAGATAATGACATGGCAGCCCTTTAGTAACATCAACAACAATATAATGGTGCTGCAGAGAAATTAAAATGGAGCAGTCGATTTAAATGCCTCTCTCTTTCTCTCTCTCACACTCTCTCTCCTTTAAATCTTACTATCACGGATGTATGCAAACTGGCTTGAATCCAATCAGTTGTATGCATAAGGGAAAGATATCTATAGATGCAAAGAAGCTTGCCCTAAAGCCCAAGCATCACGATTTGTTACTGAGACTTTCAAGCCAAGCTTGCTCGTACGGTGTCTGTCAGGGACAAAAAGCACAAAGAGAGAAGTTGTTGCTGTGGAGAAAAAGGGAGGAGGCAACAAATCTCAGGAGGTGCCTGACAGTTATTGAAGTGCTCCCTCACACGTAGACTCCCTAGAAAAGTCGTTAGATTGCAAACAGATCATTCTTGGAATTAGTAAAGTATAAAAGTAAAATAAACTAGAATGGGCACTCGGTAGAGCGCATACCTTCGCATATCACAAGATTGAATTATGAACAATTTGCCACTAGTTTCACGCAAATCGGATGCCAATTAACCGAGATATCGCAAATTTATGTTTTTCTCCTTATCGTGACCTTGACCTTTGACCCAATCACTCCCAAAAACTAATCGATTGTTCCTTGGGTCATGACCAATCATCCCACCAAGTTTCATAAGAATCGGCTGAGTTTTGTCTGATTTAGACGAATAACTGACGGACGGACGGACATATTCACAAATAAATACACGCCGGCCAAAACATTACCTTCTGCATTTTCAATGCGAAGGTAATAAAGAAAGCCGATGATGATAATATTGTAACAGAAAAGAAAGTGCCAATTATCTTTGTGAGAAGCTGCTGTGGGATGTCAACAAATGCAGTATGGTGCGAGTGAAGTGAGACAATCTTGCTCTCTCGTTTTGAGTGCGAAAGCGTTGTTTGGATCTCGGAACAACAGGAGGAAGGCAATATGAGAAAGTATGCTCACGTGTCTGATAGTTAACAGATAGCATGCTTTACCGAATGTAGACTGTAGGTATAAACTTGCCATCAGCTGCCTATTTTGAAAGTTAACCCACAAGTTGCAAAAACTTTCAAAAACTCTTCACAACAAACTATCCTAACCGTAATTATTTCAGGTTAATACCTGACCTTAAACCTTCAAGGTAATACTTTACCATCAACCATCTTGTGAGAGTTTCACGACTTATGGGTTACCTTCTGGACGTGACCGAGGGCACCGCCACTGCGTCCGGCAATGAGCGCCTGCCAACACAACTGTCATTGGGTGAAAGAGAATCAAATCTTTGTACCAGCATGATAATGTGTGCAGCCAGACTTTTCTTCTTCTACGTCTAGCTATGAGAGATTAGATAATATGCGAAAAACACAAACTGTAGTTAATTTAACCACATTTTGGACACAAAACAGTGTGATAAATACACTGAACATGCAAATCTACAGCAATTAAGCTTTTTTTTTTTTACAGTTTTGCCGATTGTGTTCATTATATAAACCCATTTTAACCAACGTGAATTAAAGCTGACTACAGCTGTTTTCCTCCATTAAGAACAAAGACCAGCCTTTCATTTTTTACAGCCATTACTTAGATCTGCAGTGGTTGAGAGTTTGTTACCTCGAGGAACAATTAATACAATTTATCAGCCACTGTACATACACGTGCAGTTGAAATTGGATTTACAGTATTAAGATGTAATAAAATACTCTTGAAGAATATGTCATTATATAATTAAAACTGCAACAACACTATATTATTATTAATATAAATACAATTGCTAGTAGTTTTAGAAGTATCGTTGTTTTGTCTTTGTTGTTGTACTTTAGGCCAGTGGAAGTGTTTTGCACTTGCTTTTCTTCATGATTGGTGTGCTACTGTGCACGTCCGGCCCAGGTGCAGTTTTCGGACTTAGTTACCTTGCTTAGCGAAACACAGAAAGCACTCCAAGTGCAGTCATCTCGGATGATGGAGTGCACCTTCATGGGACTAGCGGGAAGCATTTGCCAGTAATTAGGGGAGAATGAGCACGATTGGAGCACAAGCTCCTCTTGTTAATGATCTGAGGAACAGGCTCGGCCTGCATTCTGACTTCAATCTCAAACACACATTTACAAACTCATTCGTATAACCAAGGTTGTTTGACGTCGTTACAGTTGTTGTATGAAAAGCAGCTTCGTCAAGTAACGCCTGAGAAGTCAAGCTGAATGAATCGTGTTTCCTTTGAGCGCTGCAGCGACGTGCCAATCGATGGACCTGCGCATGGACGAAGATACGCTGAGGCAGAAGCATTTACACAGCATCAGCTTCCCCACACTCAACCTAAATAACACATGTACTCTATCACAGATCATAGAAGCCAGGCTCAGTTTGGAGGAAATATTGCTCATGGTTGTGAACCATGTTAAATATGCATCCCACTTGTGTCTTCATTTTCCTCCCCACGGGGCAACACTTAAGGATTTATTCTGCTTTCATCTAATAAGAGAAAGGTCCAATCACAGCAAAGGGGGGTCCTTCCCTCAGTATCTACGCTCTACTTTAGCACTCGTGACGTTTCTACACAGACCGTATGGACCTGAAGGATCAGCTGTGTTGCTTTGTACAACATGTTGATACAGAACTGTGTGCACAAGTGTGAGTATATGTTATGCTATTGCTATTACATATCTATTTTATTTTATTTGTATGTTTATATTTAAATGTTTTATACTTGATTTTTTTATTTAGGTATTTCTTTTACAGAAATACAACCTTCAAAAGTAAGAATGCATAATAATAATTAAACCTAAAAATGAATACAAATAAAGTACAAATTAACCATGCATCTGGCCAAGAAAGGCCATAACACAACAATAGAAATGTTAAAGCAGGAAAATAATTATAAATAAGGAAGCGGCAAAAATCAATACAACCATTTAACACTTGACTTGTTAGTCGATCATAAATTCGATCCAACAAACAGATCTCTAGTACAAGATATATTCAAAGACTTCTATTCACAGGGTATCTTTAACTTAGTTTTATATATGGGTTGCATCTTGGTGAATCATAGTGCTTTTCTTTTGAAGAGATACTGAGCCTCCGGCGCTAACACAGTCCCAAATCCTGTGAGGCATTTCACTTGCCAACTTCTTTTCGTTTACATATATTTTGTCCATTTTGTCCATCTCGTTGTGTATATGTCTATTCTAAGTCTCAAAAGGAAGGTCATTCTTTCCATCTAGTGGATTTCTTTAATTATTTCATTCCAGTTTTCTGCTATTACATATCTAATTCTATCTAGCTGTTCAGTGTGTGTATTTCTGCTGCTTTAGGAGCCACATATTTAACGTTGAACTAGCTTGAGCCTCAGCTGTTTGGCCCGTGATGTAACTTTGGCTGTTGGTGTTGCGCTCACCTCTCCTGATTCCCCAACAGCAGCTCAATCTCCACCCGAACAATACGAAGCATGGTGAAACATCTTCTTGTGCTCATGCTGAGCTTCATGGGACGGCGCACCAGCCTGCGATTATTGTTTTAAAAACAGTCATGAATAAACTGCTTGTTAATCGTATGCTAATATAAGTCAGATGTTCTCCAGCAGTTGCAAGTTTATTTTTCAGTGCTTTAATTTGTCATTTTTCTGATAAACAGCCACTATCAACCCTGCACCAGATACAGAATAGCAGCTGGTCGCTAGCTTTAAAACTTTGATCTGACAGCATGATGGCAACACAGTTTTTACAGCAAAGCTAATTTCCATACATAAAATTACAAAATCAATGTGACTCTCTTATAGCCCAGCATGTGGGCCCTTACAGCCAGCCTGTGTGGTTCATCAATCAATTTGCTTAGAAAGATAGAATAAATGTATGCATTGTTGAAATAGCTGAAGTTAACATAAGAACAATGTGCAATACTCCTGAAAATAATACCAATTCAACTAATAACACTACCACTCCTGGTATAGGAATATAATAATGGCTTCGCTCATTATAATGCATCCTCATACATATTGCTTTGCATCAAAGGTGGATCACATTCACTGGATTATAACTGACGCTTATTAAAAACTCTAATTCATGGACATATAATCCTAATTTACATACACTTGCACACACGTATGAGCTGGCAGTATATCCTTTTCTGATCTATAGAGTGTAATAGTGTTTAATAAGGCAGCCATTACGCTGGGATAATCTCGCTCTCTCATGCACCGACACACAACCAATTCCATTTCTACCGCCTCAGCTGTTTTCTCTGCGCTCCAAAAGCTCATTTCGGGAAAAGGAGGCCGGGGCGCAAAACGAGGCCTCAAATATCAATTACCAATGATGGGAGAGAGGAGAAAAAGCTGATGGATGCTACATTTCCTCAAATACTTTGCTATTCTTTTCAATTTGGTTTAATATGTTTTTTATTATTAGAGCGATAACAGCATATGATGAGGAAGAAATTATACTGATTGGCCTAATATGAGATCAAGGGGTGGCAAAGTTGCAGAGCCTTCAAAATGTGTCTGCCTTGCACAGGGAATGTGTGTGTGGACATAAATGCACACTTGCATTGCATTTGCATGAAGGAAGGATCAGGGACAATTCTGCAAGTCTATGTATTGTTTAAATTGTTTTTTATCAATTATATCACTTTGTTATGAAACATTAAAAGAAATGTCACAACTTAACCATGGTTGAGATGAAGCTTTTCTATTTGAAGGTTAAGCGGGGCAAGATATAATCATATTACATTTCGAACACTGGAGAAAATAATTTACGATTATTTTACATCCTTTGCTCACAACAAGCACACAAACTATTCTGTATCAGAGAGGAAATTATTCTAAGGAGGCAACAGAGAACATATGTGAGCGATCGAGCACATTTTAAGTCCTCTGGACGGCTGCCTTAGCGACGGAGAGGCTGAATACCAAAAGCAGCCTCAGTGGTATTCACCAAAATGAACAATTGGGACAACAAGAAGACCAGTGCCAAATGACCTGAGAGATGTGTTGCTCATGACTTTTCAGCATGTCTAACATTGTGGAACACGGCCATTCAGTGCTTTATAGACGACCTAAAGCATCTTAAAGCCAATTCCAGTACGTACTTGAAGCCAATGTAGTGTTTATCGGACAGATGTAATATGCTCTCATTTTAAAGTCCCTCTGGCTGCAACCTCCCGACAGACATCATGAGAGAGACCATTATAGGAGACAATTGTACAGGTTGCAAAAGCCTGCCGTTATGGCGTCGGTAAACATTCTCTTATTTCTGCAATGTTTCTATAGTGACGGACCACTGGTCTTGAACAATGAAGTCACACAAGGCCTAGTGTCGATTTTTCCAACTTCGTTTTGAGAAACAAGAGATTCTCTTTTGGTAACTGTGGAGTTTCACCCATTTTTGTCCCTTTGTCAAGAGATAACGGCATCCTGAAGTCCACGACTAGATATACCTGACTGGGGACTCTGGTGCCTTCAAGTTACCGTCACGCACGGTGCACAGTGGAGACGGTGGCTTCATTGAGACAACAGACACCATACTCCAGTATCGGAATAGGCCAAGGTCTTCTGTACGTCAGTTAGTTTGTGGATGAAACATTATTTTATTTAGGAACAAGAAACGCCATGTGTTTATTAACTAAAATAATAAAGTTGTTCGAACTAAATTTAGTCCCATGGCTTATCCAAAAAGATGACGCACATTTGTATAATAAAGACCTATAGTGGATATTGTACTTTAGTAGTGTACATTGTTGTTCACTTTGCCCAGGTTAGTAATCCAGGGTTGAGAGGCATATAGCGGTGTATATGCATCTTAAATCTTGTGTTTCTGTATTTTTCTGAGTTGCAGCATGTAGAAATTAGATTAAAGGGGGCAAGGGTGCAAAATAAATCCGATAAGTCAATGAGAAAATGACCCTACTTCTCACTTGATTCCCGGGCGCATCACAGCAGCCCACTGTTCCTTAATAACTAAGGATGGGTTAAATGCAGAGAACACATTTCGTTGCACTCGTGCAATGACAATAGATTGAATCCAATCCAAATCCAATTTATGACCTCAGTAAACATTATAAACACAAGTTTATTGTCTCAAGTGTTAGTCTTCCCCAAGGCAGCATTATGTCCAATAGGTACGTTGTGGTCCCAGTCTAGAGGACATTAGACCTTAAGGCAGGTACCATGCTGTTGTTTTGAAACATAAACTCATTCACTGTGTATTTTAACTGTATTAATGTTAATCGTAACATTTTGATAACCCACTAGTTTATTATTCAGTATTCAACTCCACCCTCTCGTCACTTCTGGATGCAAAAATCCAAGATGACTAAACCGGAGGCTTCAAAACCGCAGTAGACTAAGCCCACTTCTCATAGTCTATGTCGGAAATACTAAGTCTATTATCAAATATCTAATTTCTTAATATGATGCCCTGGAATTATAACCTGGCTTAACAGTCACTGCCCTATGTCTCTCCTTCCATAGAAGTCAGTGAATGGAGAGAGATACGATGTGTATGAATTAATCAAATATCTGTGTATTACTTCCAATATTCTCGCTCAGTCGACACACAGCTTGTGCTATTACAAATCACACCGTTGTCCCCAGTTTGCGTAATTAGTTTAGTGTTATTGCGTTCGCATGGAGCAGAGGGTGTAAAATGTGTTATTGCTTTTTAACTGAACACAGTGGGTAAACTAATGTGCTCAACATGATCAATAAATCATATCTGAACACGTCAACTCCCTGCCAACTGGAAAATGAAGCGGAGACTGGGCCTCTGCTTGCATATGAAATATCTTTCAACGAGTAATATGTGAAAACACTGTGCGTCACACGCTTTTCATGCATGTTGTCGACTGTAATGAGCACATGGTGTGTGCGGTAGGTAAAAAAATAAAAAAAACGGCGGTGGCTTAAAATAATACCAGTTAAAAAACAACCCTCGCATGATCTTCACAGTCTGTGTGTATCTGCCTTAACGATCTGCTCATTGCTCGCCCGGTCCTCCTGTCCTCCCACACAGTGGGTGGCTGAGGCAGTTGGTCCTCTTTGTAAAAAGCCTCCTGCAGTTCGCTAATCATGTTGACCGCCAGCTACCAAATGAATGTGCCACCGGCGCTCGCCGGACGCCACTCGGTCTGAGCAATGTGGCGTCCACCGGCTAAATGGACGCACCGCGAGGGGCCGGTCCTATCGGAGTCCGTCACGCAGACGCCGCTCTCATGTGAAGGCCCGGTGAATTCAATTGGAGCCGTTCTCTCTAAATCAAGGGTTGACGTCATATTTTCTCCAGGTGGCGTGTTGGAGTCGGACTTGTGTGGCTTCGGTGTTGTGGACGACACACTGATGTATTAGAACCGCAATACAGCCGAGCAGTGAAGCATCTTTGAATGAAACGCATTCCCCTGCCTACCCACAAGCCCTTGCATGAAACGAGGCCCCGACAGATTAAAATGTCTACTTTAACCAGAAAGAAAGAAGACCTGAGGTTTACTTTGATGGATTGTCTAAACATAGCGAGGTTTACGTGTCCTAAAGTTTATTTTCCCTTTTTTCCTGAAATGAATGAAAACCAAAGTCTGCCTGGAGGGTACAGAGAGAGAATAATATAAAACATATTCAGACTGAACATGTTTGTCTACAGTAATGGTTGGCACAACAAATGGATGTTCAACATGCTTTTATTTGTGTTTACCTGTTCTGGAAAACCTGAAGTAGACAAACAAGAAAACGTACTCACTGAAATAATCGGCATGTTGCAGTGTTCACATTATGTCAGATCGACTATTTTTTTGCAGATTTTTCACGAGATTGGTTGAGAGCAGTGTGACATGTGGGGAGAACAATATGTCAATACAGCAGGAGTGCAGAACCCGGGTCATTGTGGGCAAATGACGCTGTGTGAATGCAGTTGTTGAACTGAGGGATGCAGACTAAAGACCAAAGACATGAAAAGCAATGCACAAATGAAGTGATTCAACAGCCAAATATGAGGTTTTCCCATTTTTATAACCGTTTATTACCTTGATATTTGAGCTTCAAACTGCAGAGCACCGCATTCTTTTCTTTTTGAATTTTGTGTATTTGCCAATATGCAGATTAAAAGTCTGCATAGTAAAGTTTAATATAGTTACAAAGGCTCCAGGGCTAGGTACTCCCTCTGACAGACAGACAGTATTTAAAAAATATCACATTGAAATCATTGAAAGGTTGTTGAATGGGCAGCTCTCCAACAAGTTCACTGACACAAAGAGCTCCCGTGAGCCAGAGGGCATCTCTGCTCCAAGAGAAACTGATACTCCATCCTAAAGAACCGACGAGCTCTTCTGTAAATCAAAACATAGCTCCACCTCAAAATAAAATACAAATATCAGACAACTCGGCTTGGTAAAGGGATTTAATTATGTACGTATCTGTGCACTTCCCTTGCAATTAAACCCCAGTGGAGTCCTCCAGCAGTTCAAACATATTAGAAAAATGTCTCGTGTCAGAGGATGATGCCGCAGCCCATTAGCCTATCCACAGGCACACAGAGGCTGTGGAGAAGAATGAATATTGGGTTATACTTTATTTCTGTTTTGTGTTTGTGTTTTCCAAAGCACCCCCTTAGGTCCAATATAATCGAAAAAACACCAAATATAGGGCATGACATGCAAACACTGAACAGATACCTATACGCAGACATACAGTCATTCAGTCCTGGACTGATCCAGCACACACACACCAGGCCATGCAGGAAAGTTTCAAGTTGAAAACTCCCAGGCTATTTTCTTTTCCCGTCTTCCAGTTAAAACATTGCCTAATGGCAGAGCGGGGGAGAGGAAGATTTTAATTAGCCAGCAGAGGAAGCTTCATTAAATCTTTCCTTTTCTGTCCTGCCAGGCGCTGTCTGTCCCGACACAAAACTCTCACAGCCATGATGTAGGACTACATCGTGGCAGGGGGAAATCCGATAAATCTTCCACTCAGCTTGACTGCTGCTGGTAGCGCGGCAATTCTCCTGCTCCATGTGGATGGAAATCTTTGGACTTTCAATGTTGAAAATGTTGTCACATGGAACTATAGCGATATCCAAAATATGGACATTTTTATTAGAATGATCAGCACAAAAAAAGGTATTCGGTCTTTAAAAAAAAATGTTTGGAAATTACACAACAAATACTGTGCAACAAATAATGTAAAAAAAGAACATAAGAGTGTCTCTCTTTATACTAAATGACACCCTGTTCCAAAGCTGCAGGTAGTTTAACTTTCCTTGTTCTGGCTCAAATATAAATCTTCTCTTCTTAATGTATTCTGCATCTTTAGTTGTTTGTTTAAGCGGATGAACACACCAGTATGAGCAACGCTTTAATTTGCTTCCATCTCGCTCTAAGGAATTACCTGCAACAATAAATAAAGGAAATTACCCTGACATTTAAAAGTAGATTTTAAAATAATTGTACTTTTTATTAAGATTTCTTCATTTCCAACTGGGACTTCGGGAGAGTGCACAATTCAACACCAGACACCGTATGATGCAACTGACCGTGCGGCAACACTTAATGCATTCAGCGTTCGTATTTCAACTGAAAGGTTGCGTAACGTTGTGTTGCAACTTGATATTCTATCACTACCGAGGAAGCACGGCACTGTCAGGTTGCCCGATTGCCAACAACATGAATGAATGTGCTTTGAAGAAGGCTTTCATTTCTGTAAAATGATGCACACATTAACAAATCACACACACAAAATGCATGTGATGTAAAGCAGAAAAAACAGGCCCATTTCCAAACTGTATTTAAATATGTAATTATTCATTTATGTTTCAGTGATGCCAGTTGAAAGCCAAGTGTAAGTGAACCACCGGCACCGCTCATACACTTGTTACACTTTTAGGCCAATTGGTGAGAGATTCCTAAATAATGAAAAAGAGATAGAAGATCACACACAGACTGGCTGAATATGATCCCATACACCTTTAATTTCTTTACGTGCTTCTACTGATAGCATACACTCCTCCCACATCTCTTCTCATTATCCTGCCTCTTTTCCATTTGTCTGCTAGCCATCACAGTATATCACTTTATCTCTCCTTTAAAGCTCCAGAGACGACTAACAGAGAGAAAAGTGAAATGAGAAATTCTCATTGCCACCTAATTGCATGGCCACATCGATCCTGTAATAGATTCCTTCTCTCTGACATCTAGACTCACTGACAGCACTATCAGACGGACAAATCAGAACACTGAGTGTGTGTGTGTGTGTGTGCGTGTGTGTGCTGTTCAGCCCTCAACATGGTGGGTCCAGGATGTTCAGACATCTTTGTGATTGCTTAGAAGCGAGAGAAAGGCAGCTTGAGGCTCGGCAACACTCACTTCCTACCGTTTAGTCGGGGACGGGCTCAAACGTGGGCGATCCAATACTGGACCCAAAACATAAATCCAAAAATTGAGATGCGAGATTGGAAAATGTGACTGTGTGTGCTGGATGGATACATTATGTGGAATGCAATACAAAGCGCATCTATACAGTAGCATCTTCAATTGCAGTATTTAATGTGTTTGACTGATTTTTGAACAAAGCATTACCGTTACAATCAGCACTTGATTAATCTACATATCCTCCCCGCCTTTAATCTTTAACCTGCACATAAAGGGTCAAAAGAGGTCAAAATATATGTGAATCTGGGGGGAAAAAAATTGTCCAGAGAACTATCATTTTCTTTTGTAAACTGTTTTCCAGCAGTTGATCACGCCGAGTGCCCAAGCAGCTGCAAACTATTTCAAACAGAAGTCTAAAAAGCCTCCAACTGAATCCGCCACAGCCATTGTTCTTTTCCCCTCCCTGTCTTATCTGCTCTTGCCTGCTGGGTTTCCAGAAGAGGCTGAGGTTTTCCTCCTCCTACACTGAGGGGCGACCCCCCTTAAGCGGAGAGGCTGGAGCCCTGTGCTCCCTCCTCTCTCTTTAGGACTGCGACAAAACAACTCTCTTTCTTCCTTTCAGAGCTAAACCCTCAGATGTGAGGACATGTTCTGCATTAAAAAACACCAAAGTAATGCAAAGGAGAGCACACACTGTCTGTCTTTCTGTTTTGCTGTAAGAAACACAGCGGAACTCTCGTTTCCTAGCTGGAAAACAAGAGTGGAAACCGCACACCAAAGGTCTCTGGGTAACGCTGTAACAAGCGAGCGCACAGAAACAGCATCTCTGCAGCGTTAATCCAAATCCTCCCACGTCTCTTTGTGCGTGTGTCGAACCCGGAACAAAGGACACGCCATACGGTACAGTACCTGGCTGTGATCCCAAATTCAATTCAATTCAATTCAGTTTATTTGTATAGCCCAGTTTCACAAATTACAAATTTGTCTCAGAGTGCTTTACAATCTGTACACATAGACATCCCTGACCCAAAACCTCACATCGGACCAGGAAAAACTCCCAAATAACCCTTCAGGGGGAAAAAAAGGGAAGAAACCTTCAGGAGAGCAACAGAGGAGGATCCCCCTCCAGGATGGACAGATGCAATAGATGTAATGTGTACAGAAGGACATATTTAGAGTTAAAATACATTCAAGGAATCTGACAGAGTTTATCAATAGTTCATATTTAGGCATATTCCACGATGGAGAGTTTGAAGACCTCCCAAGTGGAGGAGTGGCGGAGTCCCAGCAGGGCAGTGGCACAGCTGGCGACAGGAACTCACGATCCAACCATCGAAGGTCCATCAGCAGATGGAATCTATGCCGTCTCATAGGGTCCGATGACCCCATGAGACGTGAAGTCAGAAGGACGCCGGGGGGAAAGCAGAGTTAGTCATGTGTGATGGAGAGATGAAGATTCATCCATAGGAGAAAGAAAAGAGGAGAGAGGTGCTCAGTGCATCCTAAACATCCCCAGCAGCTATAAGCCTATACCAGCATATCCAGGGGCTGGACCAGAGCAAACCTGATTCAGCCCTGACTATAAGCTCTGTCAAAGAGGAAAGTCTTAAGTCTACTCTTGAATGTGGTGACTGTGTCAGCCTCCCGGACTGAAGGTGGAAGCTGGTTCCATAAAAGAGGAGCTTGATAACTAAAGGCTCTGGCTCCCCTTTTACAGTTTTACACTCTCGAACTACAAGTAGCCCGCATTTAGTGAGCGCAGCTCTCTGGTGGGCGATACGGTACTACAAGCTCTTTAAGATATGATGGTGCATCACCAATTAAGGCTTTGTAAGTTAAGAGAAGAATTTTAAAAGTGATTCTTGATTTTACAGGGAGCCAGTGCAGAGCAGCTAGTGCAGGAGTAATGTGATCTCTTTTCTTAGTTTTAGTGAGAATACGAGCTGCAGCATTCTGGATCAACTGGAGGGACCTAAGAGATTTATTAGTGCAGCCTGATAATAAGGAGTTGCAGTAATCCAGTCTCGTAACGCGTGAACCAATTTCTCTGCATCTTTTGAGACAAGATGTGCCTGATTTTTGAAATATTACGTAGATGGAAGAATGCAGTCCTTGAGATTTGCTTTATGTGGGAGTTAAAGGACAAGTCCCGATCAAAGATAACGTAGATTCTTTACAGTGGTGTTGGATGCTAGAGTAATGCCATCTACAGAAATCACATCACCAGATAATTGATCTCTGAGGTGCTCAGGGCCGAGTAGAATTACTTCGGTTTTGTCTGAGTTTAACATCAAGAAGTTGCCGTCATCCATGTTTTTATGTCACTAAGACATGCTTGAATTTTAGTGAGTTGGTTAGTCTCCTCTGGTTTTATCGATAGATATAGTTGAGTATCATCTGCATAACAATGAAAGTTTATAGAGCGTTCCTGATAATATTGCCCAAAGGAAGCATGTATAAGGTAAATAGAATTGGTCCAAGCACAGAACCTTGTGGAACTCCATGACTAACGTTGGTGGTCATTGAGGCTTCATCGTTACAAATACAAACTGAGATCGATCTGATAAATAGGATTTAAACCAACTTAGGCGGTGCCTGAAATACCAATCGACTGCTCCAGTCTCTGTAATAGGATGTTATGGTCAATGGTGTCGAATGCAGCACTAAGGTCTAACAAGACCAGTACAGAGAGAAGTCCTTTATCTGCTGCCATTAAGAGGTCATTCGTAATCTTCACCAGTGCTGTCTCTGTGCTGTGGTGTTTTCTAAATCCTGACTGAAACTCTTCAAATAAACTATTCTGATGTAGAAAGTCACACAACTGATTTGCGACCACTTTCAAGGATCTTAGAGAGGAAGGGGTGGTTAGAGATCGGTCTGTAGTTAGCCAAAACCTCTGGATCCAGAGTGGGCTTCTTCAGGAGAGGTTTAATTACAGCTACTTTGAAGGAATGTGGTACGTGGCCTGTTAACAAAGACACATTAATAATATCCAAAAGAGAGCTGCCAATTAAAGGCAAAACGTCTTTAAGCAGCCTAGTCGGGATAGGGTCCAAGAGACAGGTAGACGTGTTAGAAGTAGAAACCATTAAAGATAATTGGTCACGGTTGATGGGAGAAAAGCCATCTAAATATATACCAGGACATACAGGGGTTTCCAAAGCCATTCCACTTGAGGACAGATTGGCACTGGTTAAGGGCAAGAGATTATTAATCTTGTCCCTAATAGTTAAAATCTTCTCATTGAAGAAGTTCATAAAGTCATTACTCCTGAGGTCTATAGGAATACTGGGCTCCACAGAGCTGTGACTCTCTGTCAGCCTGGCTACAGTGCTAAAGAGAAACCTAGGGTTGTTCTTATTCTTCTCTATTACTGATGAGTAATATTCTGCTCTGGCATTGCGGAGGGCCTTCTTATAAGTTTTAAGACTATCTCGCCAAACTAAGCGGGATTCTTCCGATTAGTTGAACGCCAAATGCTTTCAAGCTTGACGTTTGCTTTAATGTGCGGGTCTGAGGGTTATACCAGGAGCAAACCTTCTTCCTCACTGTCTTCTTCTTCAGAGGGGCTATCGAGTCCAGTGTCATTCTCAGTGAGCCTGTGGCACTATCAACAAGATGATCAATCTGGGACGGACTAAAGTTAGACCAGGAGTCCTCTGTTATATTGAGACATGGTATTGAATCAAGTGCAGAATGAATCGCTTCTTTAAATTTAGCTACAGCACTGTCAGTTAGACATCTGGTGTAGAAACTTTTGACTAGCGGTGTACACTCCGGTAGTATAAACTCAAAAGTTATAAGGCTGTGGTCTGACAGAAGAGGATTCTGTCAGACAAATAAAGACAGACACAAGCAAACACACTTCAAAATATAGTTATAACCTTTACTATTAAGGGATTTAAAGTGATACACAATTGTATTGTTTATTTCCATACAGGTGTTTTTCTTCTTTTCCAGTTTTTTTGAAAGCTTGATCCTGCTTTTGACTTGGATTCTGGATTATTAAAAAGTCAAATAATCTAAACATACCTCAAATATTATATCATCCAAAATTCATGCTGCGTTTGAATACATTTTAGCATGTTACAGTTCTTACTGTTATTATACTCTCACTGACTCCATCAACCTAGTGAACTGCCTCTAAGATAACACACTGTATACAGTCCCATTCAACATTAAAACCATGTTGAGCTGACCTTTGGCCCCTTGCTCATGAGCACTAATTCCACATGGAGCCTTCCCAGCTGGCCTGTTCTTGCAATTTTACTGAATCATTTCCAGGTTTGAACGAGCATGTCAGTAAGAAGATTAACAACTTCCCCTTGTAGACTCGCATGTGAAGATAATGAACTCCTCAGCGGTAGGTTTATTAAAAATGTTTTGTTCAGAGACATCGATAGTGCTGACACCGTGCAGGAGTCCACTACTTTGTTTAGGAAGGACGTACCTCCCTTACGCACGCGTCCACCTGGTGCACATTAGACAGTATTCCATGGGGCTGTAGGCACTGCATCATTTGTTGAGTGAAACATGACTGAGGTCGCTGTTGTTTACTTACAAAAGAGCAAAAAGCATGGTGTTTGAAACTCTAGAGATTTGAGAAAAGCATTACACTTTCACTTTAGTCTACAGTCATTTCAAATGACTAGTCACACCTTTAGTACCATCTGCTGCCCGGTCTGGGTGGGAATGGGCTACTGGACTGAGAAAAATGGGCTTCACTATGTGACAACCAAAACAGCAGGAGGACGGAGGTATTTTGAGGCAATTTTTATCTTAAAATATTTTTTTTAAATGCATTACAAAATGGAGACAGAAGAAATATACATACACTTCCACCTACATATACTTGAGGATGTCAACCAGCTGTCAATCGTCTCGTCTTTTGAAGGAAGCTCATCGCTTTCATTCATTCAGCTATTTTTTTCACGCTGACCACGGACAGAAAAGTCACGGATGAATGGATCTGAATTGCTCTGTAACTACGTGGAATGTACCTTCATTGTTTTATGAAACCGTTTGTCAAATAATAGACGCCATAATTAAACGGTTTTATAATAGCAATAACATGAGGTTGATGTTTTATTATACAGATCATTGTAAGAGCTTTATGATACACTTTTAATTAAATGCCCGAGCATCGTCAGCCTAAATAAGTAGGATGTGGAAATGAAGATCAGATTCTTATGAAGAGGCAATTGATAAATTACTGCCCGGTGCTACTGCACATCCTGGTCTCAACTGGATTAGTGCAGACACACACACACACACACATGCACACACACCCACACGCACGCACGCATGCACGCACGCACACACATCATGAAACAAAATAATCCCTTTCATATCTTCACACTTGAACCGGACCGCAGTTACTTCTGCACCAGTGCAAGTTGATACTGAGATTGTGTGTGTGTGTGTGTGTGTGTGTGTGTGTGTGTGTGTTTGTGTTTCTTCTGTTATCTGGAGCTTTGAACGCAGCTGCAGGTATTTTTCACTTACAGCACCATTTATTTTTAACTTGCGTTGATTGAAAGGAGAAGAAGAAAAAGAAACAGTGAGAGAGACCCAAATGGCCAATAAGTGGCCTCTTCATTGAGTGTGTGTGTGTGTGTGTGTGTGTGTGTGTGTGTGTGTGTGTGTGTGTGTGTGTGTGTGTGTGTGTGTGTGTGTGTGTGTGTGTGTGTGTGTGTGTGTGTGTGTGTGTGTGTGTGTGTGTGTGTGTGTGTGTGTGTGTGTGTGTGTGTGTGTGTGTGTGTGTGTGTGTGTGTGTGTGTGTGTGTGTGTGTGTGTGTGTGTGTCAAACAGCAAACAGACTGTAGTCATGTTTTGAGGTTTAGGTCTGACACCCTGGGGTCTTCTGATGCCCTGACACCCACCTACTGTTAATCAGTCTCTGATCCGGTCCTGCTGCTGTTCACACTCAGTAGGAAGGGACTCACTTAAAGTTACAGTTATTCTGAGCTAGACAAGAGTATGGGGCCACACGAAAACATTATATATCATACAAAAAATAGAAAGACATTTCCGTCTATCACAAAAAAGAAAGGCATTTCCATCCATCCAAAACTGTTGTTTTTACACTATGTTATGAGACACCTCGAGTGTGGTTCAAACACGGTGATCATCAAATTAAAATGTACAGCACTGCTTTTCTTGCCAGGCAATTAACACATCTTAAATTATTCTCGTATGACACTGGTAGTACTGTCACACCTCCTCTTCCCACTCTCATTTAGAGGTCTGCTTCAGGCTTTTTCTTTCTTATAAGGGTTTAATATTTGATTAATGCCACACACGTCTATGCAGCCGTGTGTGTCCTAAAGGGTCAGTCTCTTTGCATCGACCTTCGTCTTGTTTTCAAGGTCGATAATAAACTGTCAATGTCAGCCAACATGGATGGCTTGAAAGTAAACAATTCAATGACAATGGGGGACAATTCCATCTGCTGAGGAAGATCATGTCTGAAGATCAAAAGCTCCAGAAAAGCTGCTTAATGTGAGATGAGACTGCTTCTCAGTTCAAAGCCTGTAATAACGTGTTCAAGTAAGTTAAAGTAAAGCAATACAGAGAGAAGTTATGGCTTTTTATGCTGTTTTTTTTAATGATTTCATGATGGCCAGTATTTGATTGTAACCTGTATGTTTATTGCTTTTTATTATGATTTTTTTTTAATGATTTTATGATGGCCAGTATTTGATTGTAACTTGTATGTTTATTGCTTTTTATGATGTTTCTGTGATAACCTTTTTCTCCATTAGTGAAGGCCACATCTGGCCACTGGGACTACGGTTGAAATGAAGCCTTAGCTAAGACTGACACGTTTACCCCTAGGTCGATGTGTATGGTCCCTGTACACTTTGTTCTATTATCTTATTTCTTCGTATTTTTGTATTTCTTACATATATCATGTATCAAAGATGACTCTACTTACAATGAATCACATATCACATGTATTGTTATCAAGGAAAATGTATTAGTGTTTTATATTGAATTAATCAAAACTCCTAGTGTGATTTTAGTAGGTCCTTGACATTAGTTGTGTCTTAATAAATAATATGAAAGAGTGTATGTCTCCAGTGTGTGCCCTGCCGTGTTTTCCTGGTCCAAAAAAGTACCAACAACCTGTTTTGACACATCTGGAATGCAACATATTATACTGCATGAATGTCAGAAGCGGTGATGGCAATAGGCTGTGTAATTGTAGACACTTTCATAATTTTCTCTCACCTCCATACCTTTATTACCTGCTGTCACTCTGAATAAAGACAAGGAGAATATTTCAATGATGGCGACACAGGCAGATCAATCCCCCATAAAACAAGCTGTATTGGTTTATAAATCAGGTCTCCAGTCTCTGCCTCCGGCTGCCCAATAAGCATACATCAGCTTGAGTGGGATGAGCTGCCTACCAGCTGCAGCTGGTGATAGATAATAAGGACGAATAACCAAGTGCACACACACGCACACACACGCACACACACAGCAAAGAATATAAGAGAATAATGTAAACATGCACATACAAACATGAGGAGAGAAGACAAAAAAAAGACACAGGCTTCCACACAATATGCTTTCAAAAAAAATCCTCATCAATCAGTTATCCCTCAGTGGAAGAGTGTACGCGTAAAAAACCCTATACTCATACACATCTAATTTAGATACGCACACGCACACGCACACGCACACGCACACACACACACTGCAAATATAACATCACACAGTGCTCCTTTGTCTCCGTAACTATTGGCCTTTACTGTGTTATAAAAAGCCACTTGGAGGTTATGGGGATTTCAGATGAACCATCCGTTTGACTCGTTGCTGAAACCTAATGGTGGAGAGTGTTACCATTACAAAGAGGAACGACGGTTTGAAATGGCTCCACTAAGGGCAATATGCTAACGTTCAGCTGATTTGTGGCCAAGTACTACCACTTAAAATGTAACTTAAAATTGAACATGGATGGAACCACGTGAAAACTCAAACAAAGTGTGGGTACAGAGAAATGAATATACATGACGTACATGTAAGCGTGCACACTTTTATTCAGTATCATAGTTTCCCTTCATCACTACTATTCGTGCTCAGTGACTGAACATTACGATACCTACATTATTTAGCGTACATTGCCTCGCAAGATGAATAAACACATAATAAATATTCCATTATCGCTGCAAACAACCAAACAATGTTCCTAACACCTGCACTGTGAAAGACATGATGAGATCATGTGTCATGACTCATGAATATGTCAAAGTGTTGATAAGCAAGACGCTGAACCGCCTTCACCGCAACATTTAGCTATATATGACATGCACGAGAAAATAATCGTCCTTCCCTAAACATTTCCTTTTCATTTGAACCCTCTTTACCTTTTAACTAGTTTTAGAAATCCTCCGAAAGAATGTCACCACTCAACTGTTACAAGAACGGCGATTTAAAACCACCCTTGATATTCCGATCAAGGAGTTTAATTCCTACGATGTCTATGTGAAGTACAAACGACGAGGAGCGAGTCGCCACATTCCCAGCTCTTCAGCTTTAAACTTCCTCCCCTCTAGTTAATCTCTCCATGAAGGAAACCCAATTACAGCTACTCTATTTTATCTACTTCCAAAATACTCTTCCCACGACTTAAACTACGTTTTAGCCTGATCAGTGAAGTTGTCAGCATGAATTCAAACAGATTCTATCTGGAAAAATCCGAGGGTTCGTTGTACGCCTGTACTTGTCGGGGGGGTCAGCCAAAGTTCAGACCTCAATCCACCCCGAGGGGAGCGGTTTCACACCACGGCCTTCTCTAGAACTGACCCACTTCTGCTGTCGCTGCTTGCAGCATTCAACGGCTGGATTAAGTCCATCCACAGTGCATGTGTTGGGGTGTGTGTGTGTGTGTGTGTGTGTGCGCATGTACAATTACACCAGTGTGACTAACAAGCTTGGCTGTTGCAGTCGGGCAGATTTAGAGACACCTACTGCTAGTTAAAGCCTTCCATGCCCTGGGCTCATCCGCCTCTGATGGGGTGAGGAAGAGTATCAATGAGGGAAAGGGACTAACATTTTTGTAAAAGTTGGAATAAATACACGTTCACATATTGGGTCAAATGGCAACAAACTGAATGAAGCAAAGCTTTTCATCAGTTTTTTTTTTTTTTTTAAACAAAGCAAGTGACCGTGTTATTAGATGGACTTGGTTGGTACATGCAGAATTCGAGGAATTGTATTATTCTAAAGCTGTACGAAACAGCACCATTTGATATAACATCCTGAATTTGTTTACGTTCACTTGAAGTGGTTTATACCCTTGTTAAAGTAAAAGTTAGGCTCTAATTGACAATTTACCTACGTTATAATCCTGTATGTTTGTAGATTTAAATTGCACACATGAATGGTGTTTTCTGGTTGTTTGTTTTTTTAAACCAAGCTTAAAAAGCTATGAGTTATAGTTACATCTCTAATTAGAGATGGTTTTGAGCAGCTGGAAATCCTTCAAAAGTACATTTTCCTGCCAACATGACCAAATCAAAATAGCACTGAGCCGTCTGTTCTGTGACAACAAAACCTCATCTGTGCCACTCCACCCACTTTGGCGCCAGTAAGTGCGCTTTGAGCCAGAAAAACAGGTGCCGCTGCAAAGAAATCAACACGCGGCCAATGGAAGTGCCGTTCCTTATGCGATTACTCTACTGTCAGATATGTGCCAGCATGAAAACAAAAGCCGTAAATGAGTTTGGGGAAGAGAAAACGGTCACTTCTGAGACTTTAACAAACGTGTCAATCTTTCAACAACAAACTGGAAGATTAATTGTAGTCCCACATTTTGTCATAAAATGGTATCACAAACAAGAACATTTAAAAAAAAAAAATCACTTGGATTTAGCATAAAACACAGTAACGCCAACGTGGTAATCGTCAGCTAAATCTATGCACTAAAATAACAATTAGCCTTAAAGAAGGGAAAGTGATGGAGCAAATGCATGCACAGATTGCCACTGAGATTGACCAAGGACATTGATATTTGTATATAGCTAAGGAGCTAGCCTGTGCATTAGATGGGTCATTATGTTGATGGGGCACTAAGTCAACAAATTCAGACTTATGCATCAGTATGCATGAAACAACTCTGCACAGTGATATTTTCATTACCACAAGTGTCAAAACCTGGCTCCAGCCCTCTAGCTAATGGGGGCTGCTTATAAATCATTCATTTTAACAAGGCTGATGAAACATGTACATTTGAATTATTGGACACAAAAGTAATATCTATTTAACTTTATGTCTGTAGGATAAAAAAACTGCCACTGACACAAAACGTACTCATCACTGATGATGAACCCCCAATAACCCTTTTTGTTTTGCTAGGGAGGAGCTGTCTCCAGCTTTTAAAATGTTCTTTTATCTATGACAAGTCTGCTCTTCAATCCAGCCCTATGATGTCTTATCTGGGCCATGTCGCGCTACACATACCCTTTAATGACTAATTCAGTCTCTAGGTCTGTTATGTACCAAAATAGAACACACACATATGAGAAAAAGGGAAACCAATTGAAATGTTGCAACGTCTGACAGGACTGTGCTCGAGGAGAAAAAAAAAAGGGAGGGAAAAAACATCACACGGTGTCGATTGCTTTTGTTTCCTGAGTGAGAGTATGCAGTGTCGAGACAGGCAGGAGCTGTATTTATGTACGCAGGGTGCCCCTACGTTGGGGATTTTATTTTTTTCAACTGTCTTTGATCACTTCCCGACTTTGAAGTACGTCTCAGTGGAGAGGGGAAAAAAGCCGAGCAGAAGTCACAGAAAGTTCACATCGTAACTAGGACTTGCAAAAACTGCAATCTGCATAATTTATTCCATAAACTGTTAAAACACAAAGAGATGAGGAGATCTCTAGGTGCCCAACAAACCCGCCCCCCTGCTTGACAACCTCAATTAAACAGTCTCCCTCTCCACATTTGTTCTCAATTACAGCTTGAAGAGCGACAACACGAGAGCCTCCTAATGCTCATCAAGTGACAGATTTAAAGAGAGACAGTGGAAGGTAAAGCACCACGAGAAATGTAATTGATACACAATGTAAATGAGCAAGCGCAGTTAGCCGTGTAGGACACGCAGAAGGGAACATGCTCATGAACACACACTCACCCGTCAGCATGCTGGTCCTCTTCCGTTCCATCGATGCAACACATTTATGACAAGATACAGCGTTCTACTTACTGGACCGATTTGTGTGTCTTAGCTTGCCACGAGTGTTTGAGAAGACATTTTGAGAAGTTCTGCTTGTTGATGGGTGCTCCTCAGCACCCTGATGTCAACACATCGAGTCAAATGCCAAAGACTCAAAGCGGACGTAGTTGTTTCAAAATAAAACTCTATCTCTACTCCAAAACCCTGAAATGAAACGTTGCCATGTTGACAGCTATTGAGGGTAGTTAAATATTCTCCAATTCCCTTATATTAGTCCTTTTAAAATGGACCCAAACCCATTTTAATTCTACTGTTAATTAGCTCTCGCCATTAAGTTAAGCTCAAACTAAACATCTTCTTCCAGTGAAAAGCTGTCCTAATGTCCTCATGAGAACAATGAACTGTCAGAAGTTGGTCCTCCCGAGGACAGATGAGTTTGGAATCGGGGCACACGACCTCTTCAACTCGACTATGCAATAGATTGAAGGTCATTGCATCTCACGAGTCAGTCTTGCACATTTTACATGAAAAATAACAATTATTTGATTTTATTCCTTGCAGAGAGAATTTAAAGGAACAACGTAGCTCAAATGTGGGGCTCAAAACCTGGTCAGGTTGGCAATAATAAAACACATTTTAAAATAATGATGTTACATTAGCTCATAAACACTGCAGTTAAGATAAGACGGTCAAGTCAGACTGCAGAATAGAGGTCAGCCGCTATTGCAGTGATTTATCGTGGAGTCAGAGCGCCAGTGTGACGGTCTAACCCTCGACTTCATACGTACTCTGCTGTCTAACGCACTGTGGTTCAAAGCCTTTTCAGCGATGTTCGGTTTCACACTTGGTTTCTCTCTGTCTGCAGCTGTGAGTGAGTCAGTGGCCGGATCCCGCTGTGGCCATAAATGCGAAGATGGCCACTGAGTTCATGAGGAAGACCTTGCCGCTCTTCACTCACTGCCACCCACACAACGACCTCTATGGCCCGCTACAAATGGCACCCATTTCTCACTGTGCCAAGAAGCCGTTGATCCCAACGGCACGGTCAACCGCCTTCAGCCGGACAAAAGAGAGTTCCGCATGGCGTGAATAAACCCCGGGGGTCTGTGGGATTTGAGAACCACATCCGCTTGCAAACACGAGTCAATTTAAACATAACTTTAAACGACGTGTGAACCAGCTACACACATTGCAAACAGACTATAACAAAGTTATAACCTTTTCGTCATGTCAACATCTAGACTTTTTTTATTTATCTCCTTATATATACTTCAGTGATCTCAGATGCAGCCACTCTATGATTATTCATGTCATATTAAATGTTTTGATTTGGAATCATTCCAGCAACTACTGACAAAGAAGGCGATTCGCCCGAGGCGTCATCCAAGCCACATCGTGCTATTAGCAGGGAAGCGTTCCAGTGGTACACTGAGCCGAAAGTGGAAGGGGGAATTAAGCATTAGCAAAGCGTTAGTGTTCAAAGAGCTTTCAATTATATCACTCTTGATGGCTGACGAGGACAACGCTAACACAATGGCCGTGTCGACAACAAACAAACGTCTATACAGTCGCACTGTACGATTAGCATTCCCGTACAAAGTATAAAGTACACAGGATTGCATATACCAAAGCCATATGTTTGATGAGAAATGTCTTGAGAAACGATGGATATGTGAGGAGAGAGGAGGAGGAAAAGAGCAAGAGAGTTGTCTTCATGCTGTGTGAGGAGAAACTCGAGACCCTGCCGATGATGTACCTCAGCTTTGCCCTTAGGAAGAGACTCGTCCTTCAGAACTCTCTGTGTGTGTGTGTGTGTGTGGATGCGTGTGTGTGTGTGTTGGTATTGAATGAAACAGGGTTACATTTATCTAACAATCTACGATCTGCATCTCTCTCTCGCTCTCGCTCTCGCTCGCTCTCGCTCGCTCTCGCTCGCTCTCTCTCTCGCTCTCTCTCTCGCTCTCAGACACTCCCAATTAAGCCTGAAGGGTCATGCTTGTTAAACTAAAACTATCCTTTTCTGAAATGTCACAGTGTGTCCCTGCAGTGTGGCCGTCTGTAAACAGCTCTGTTGCTGGTGCCAGCCGGAGCCCCCCGGTGCGTCTCCTTGTGTGTGTGTTTGTAAGAGCATATTTTGCGAGGGCAAAATGTCGTCTCTTGCATTAACACCAACTGCTCGAGTGCATTTGGGGATTTTGTGGTTGACCAAGATGCCAGTTGGTTTGCTGTGTGTCAAGGGGTCTGCTGTATCTTTGCCTTGGCGTGTGTGTTTCATGGGATTCATGAAGTGTTTTTTGCTTGAGCAGCCCCCCCCTTATTTTCTGTGTGTGTGTGTGTGTGTGTGTGTGTGTGTGTGTGTGTGTGTGTGTGTGTTGTGGCAGACCAGGGGGAAAAGCCGAGCAAACAGCGCATCGGAGGCGGATCCCAAAGCTCAGGTTGGGGGAAGTGATCCACGGGACGTACTTCCCAGTACAGGTGCTACAGCCAATTGGCACCTGGGAGTGGTCACACCTGCAGCCCGTCAGCTAACGAGGGAACGGAGAGTATATCTTCCCTCCACTGGAAGCCATCGGGGGAGAGCTGCCTGAATAGGAAAGGAGAAGGAGCGTGGAACCTCAGGAGAGGAGTCGCGACAGACCAGAGGTAACTGGACCCTCTCACCTCTCTCCTCTGCTCTGCCCATCCAGGAGATACCAACCGTCTCACAGAAGGTGTGAGACTGAAGACCAAAGACCCCGACCGGGAAGAATCCTTTGTTTCCATTAGATGCCCATTCCCCCTTTTTCCTACACGTTTTATTAAAAGACCCTTTATTTTTGCACTGTGTCTCTGAGTCTCCTGATTTTATTCCGAATCTCACCTCCACATCCCCCGGGTTGCCACATTTGGTGGAGAATGCGGGCACGGCGATCTATCGCTAGAGATTCTGAATAAAATAGGTACTCAGAGTCCCGCAGTGCTATGGAGGACGCCCTAGCACAGCTCGTGCAGATGCAAACCCAGCAGGCACAGAGCCTAAGAGCATTTCAGGATGCTATGACAACTCTGGGTCAGCACCTGATGAGACCGGAGAGGCCGACGGAACCCAGTAAAGTGCAGAGTGGGCCGGGCTACTAGCCCCGTTTTTAACAGGTGATGCACAAAAGGCCTGTCGGGACCTCGGCCCCTCCGAAGTAAATAATTATGATGTGTTAAAAGCCACCATCTTAGCCCATTATGGACACAACCTCCAGACCAGGGCCCAACAGTTCCACTCCTGGACATATGACGCTACTGCCCCCGTACGGCCGCAGGTTGCAACCCTGATGCGACTGACACGCAGTTGGTTAACCACGGGAGCCGGACCTTCAGCCCTGGACCGAGTTGTGATGGACCATTGTGTTAGAGCACTACCCAGGGATGCCAAACTACATGCCTCCCAAAGCAGCCCAAAGACGGTGGATGATCTAGTAGATGTATTGGAAAACCACCAGGTCACCGTGGAGCTGATGCGGAGCAGTCGACACGAGGGAAACAATCCCAGGTGGACTAAGGACCCCGTGACACCCCCGCCGCTACTCCGCCAGATTCCAAAGGTGGGACAGGTTCGACCGCCGCCCCAGCGTCGACCCCTCGTGAATCCGGACCGCCGAAAGTGCTTCAACTGTGGTCAAGAGGGCCACTTGGCTTTGAATTGTCCGGTGAATGACGTCTTGATGCCGACGGCAGGCTCATCTGATCCACAACAGAAGGCCGGCAGCTACCTAACCACTTGCTGGGCCCATGAGGGTGCAAGGGCCCCAAAACTTCCCGTCAGAATAGGCGACGAGGATGCAGAAGCCCTACTGGACTCGGGGAGTGCTGTCACGCTCTTACGACCCGGGCTGACAACTGGCCCCCGGGGGCCCCCTATCCCAGTCTCCTGTGTCCATGGGGATTCGAGGAATTATCCCACCACCCACATTAAGGTTCAGACCACAAGGGGAACTTTTGAAGTCATGGCGGGAGTGGTAGAAAATTTGCCAGTACCAATGCTGATTGGTCGAGACTGCCCCATATTCTGGCGGCTGTGGGCCAATAGGATGACCAGCAACAGGAGAAAACCTAAAAACAGACCTCGGAGCCCCCAGAATACCAAGTTGCTACATGCTTGTGCAGCACCATCTAGCCCGACTGGTTCATCAGCAGAGCAGATGGACGAGGAAGCCCCGGCCCCAGCAGAGGCCCCAGCAAGGGAAGACCCACCACCCGAAGTGTTTTCTGAGTTCCCCCTGGCCGAAGAGGAAAATGCCGTCAGCCCAGGACAGTTTGGGACTGCACAGTTGGAAGACCCCAACCTTGAACAAGCCAGACAGAACCTGACTGTGATCGAGGGGAATCCTGCAGAAGGGGTGAGTGTTATCCCCTTCCCCCATTTTTCAGTGAAGAATGGACTCCTGTATAGGGTAGCTAAGCTAGGGGAACTCGTTGTTGAACAGTTGTTGGTCCCTAAACGCTATGTGCCAAAAGTGTTGTACTTGGCCCATTCACACCTGTTGGGAGCTCATCTGGGAGTAGAGAAACCTATGACAGAATCCTGGGCGCTTCTACTGGCCAGGCGTGAAGAGGGCTGTCCAGGATTACTGCAGAAGCTGCCGGGAGTGCCAGAAGACCGCGCCAAAGGTACAATATCACAATCCCTTGATCCGTTACCTTTAATTGATGTTCCTTCCAGAGAGTGGCCATGGATATTGTAGGACCCCTGCGAAGTCCAGTAGGGGACATCGTTACATCCTGGTCATCATGGACTATGCCACCCGCTACCCAGAGGCAGTCCGTTACGCACCGAAGTGCTAAGGCGGTCGCCAAAGAACTATTCCTTCTGTGTAGTCGAGTAGGCATAGTAAAAGAGGTCCTTACGGACCAGGGAACCTGCTTCATGTCCCGGGTAATGACGGAGATGTGCAAGTTGTTGAAGGTGAGCCAAATAAGAACCTCAGTGTACCACCCGCAGACGGATGGCCTGGTAGAACGCTTCAATAAGACCCTAAAACAAATGTTGCGAAAGACTATTGATGCCGATGGAAAAAACTGGGACCAATTAATCCCCTTTGTCTTGTTTTCAATCCGAGAAGTTCCCCAAGCTTCCACAGGGTTTTCGCCGTTTGAGCTGCTGTACGGACGGAAACCCAGAGGCCTGCTGGATCTGGCTAAAGAAGCTTGGGAACAACAGCCATCACCCCACCGCTCTATGATTGAGTACGTGGACCAGATGCAAGACAGGATGGGTAAAATATGGCCTATAGTGGGAGCATATGCAGCAAGCAACGGGCTCAAGCCGAATCTATAACCGAAAGCTCAAGTCGGGAGTTCCAGCCGGAGAGTTTGTACTGGTCCTGGTGCTAACGGCCGAATGCAAGTTCCTTGCCAAGTGGCATGGGCCCTATGAAGTGGTCGAAAAGGTGAGCGAGGTCAACTACAAGGTGAGACAACCTGGGAGAAGGAAACCCTGCCAACTTTATCACATTAATCTGCTGAAGAAATGGCACACCCCTGACTGTGTTCCGCTAACAACATTCACTGTCGAAGTCCCCGATCCTGTTGCTTCACAGGTACCTCTAGGCCCCCAGTTGGGGCCGGCCCACCGGCAAGACATGTTCGAGCTAACCAGTCAATTCCAAGATGTGTTCTCCGACCTTCGGACGCACCCATGTCATCCAACATGACATAATCACCGAGCCAGGAAAGAAGGTGAGGCTGCGCCCTATCGCATCCCAGAGGCAAAGAGGAAGACCATCCAAGAAGAGGTGAGAAAGATGTTGGAAATGGGAATTATTGAGGAATCTCATAGTGCCTGGTCAAGCCCGATTGTGCTAATCCCCAAACCGGACGGCACTGAGAGATTCTGCAACGATTTTAGGAAAGTAAATGAAATCTCAAAATTTGATGCCTACCCTATGCCGAGAGTGGATGAGTTGATTGAGCAACTAGGCCCAGCCTGCTTTGTGTCCACTCTTGACCTCACCAAGGGTTACTGGCAGGTTCCCCTCACAGAAAGAGCCAAGGAAAGACAGCATTTTCTACCCCGGAGGGCCTGTACCACTATAAAGTCCTGCCCTTCGGAGTCCATGGAGCACCAGCCACCTTCCAGAGGATGATGGATCAGGTACTCCGACCTCATCGTGAGTATGCAGCGGCCTACTTGGACGATGTAGTAATTCACAGTCCCGACTGGACCTCCCATGTAAGCCAGTTGAGAGCTGTCTTGGGAAGTCTACGGCAAGCTGGCCTGACTGCCAATCCCAAAAAGTGCCACCTGGGTCTAGAAGAGGCACAGTACCTTGGCTACACAATTGGGAGGCGTCGTGAGACCCCAACTCAGGAAGGTGGAAGCCATTACCACCTGGCCGAAGCCAGCAACGAAACGGCAAGTTAGAACGTTCCTGGGACTGGTGGGATATTATCAGTGTTTTATCCCTCACTTTGCTACCATTGCAGCCCCCCTACACAAAATGACAAAAAAGAGCCACCCGCACCATGTACTCTGGAGTGCTGAAGCAGACAAAGCGTTTGAAACCCTTCAGAAAGCCTTGTGCACCGAGCCGGTCCTAAGTACACCAAGCTTTGGGGATACTTTCGTTGTCCATGCAGATGCCTCGGGATCAGGGGTTGGAGCTGTGCTGTCCCAGGTGAAGGGAGGGGAGGAACACCCAGTGACGTACATTAGCAGTAAGTTTCTAAAACATGAAAGGAACTATTCGACTGTGGAGAAAGAATGTCTAGCAATTAAATGGGCGCTAACCAAGCTACGATATTACCTCCTCGGCAGAAAGTTCACCTTGATAACGGATCATGCACCATTAAGGTGGATGTCAACGGCCAAGGACACTAATGCCCGGGTTACACGCTGGTTTTTGGAGTTGCAAAACTTTAATTCTGTTGAGCACAGGTCCGGAAAAGCCCATGGAAATGCAGATGCCCTGTCAAGGAGAAATGAATGCTGTTTGGTTGACGCTCCCGGCCGCCACCTGGAGCTAGTGGAGGAGGTGTGTGGCAGACCAGGGGGAAAAGCCGAGCAAACAGCGCATCGGAGGCGGATCCCAAAGCTCAGGTTGGGGGAAGTGATCCACGGGACGTACTTCCCAGTACAGGTGCTACAGCCAATTGGCACCTGGGAGTGGTCACACCTGCAGCCCGTCAGCTAACGAGGGAACGGAGAGTATATCTTCTCTCCACTGGAAGTCATCGGGGGAGAGCTGCCTGAATAGGAAAGGAGAAGGAGCGTGGAACCTCAGGAGAGGAGTCGCGACAGACCAGAGGTAACTGGACCCTCTCACCTCTCTCCTCTGCTCTGCCCATCCAGGAGATACCAACCGTCTCACAGAAGGTGTGAGACTGACGACCAAAGACCCCGACCGGGAAGAATCCTTTGTTTCCATTAGATGCCCATTCCGCCTTTTTTCCTACACGTTTTATTAAAAGACCCTTTATTTTTGCACTGCGTCTCTGAGTCTCCTGATTTTATTCCGAATCTCACCTCCACATCCCCCGGGTTGCCACAGTGTGTGTGTGACATCTCATTCGGCGGGCTGACAGGTTGAAAGATACTTTCCTCTTTGACAGAGCTTATAGTCAGGGCTGAATCAGGTTTGCCCTGGTCCAGCCCCTGGATATGCTGGTATAGGCTTATAGCTGCTGGGGATGTTTAGGATGCACTGAGCACCTCTCTCCTCTTTTCTTTCTCCTATGGATGAATCTTCATCTCTCCATCACACATGACTAACTCTGCTTTCTCCCCGGAGTCCTTCTGACTTCACGTCTCATGGGGTCATCGGACCCTATGAGACGGCATAGATTCCATCTGCTGATGGACCTTCGATGGTTGGATCGTGAGTTCCTGTCGCCAGCTGTGCCACTGCCCTGCTGGGACTCCGCCCACCTCCACTTGGGAGGTCTCCAAACTCTCCATCGTGGAATATGCCTAAATATGAACTATTGATAAACTGTCAGATTCCTTGAATGTATTTTAACTCTAAATATGTCCTTCTGTACACATTACATCTATTGCATCTGTCCATCCTGGAGAGGGATCCTCCTCTGTTGCTCTCCTGAAGGTTTCTTCCCTTTTTTTCCCCCTGAAGGGTTATTTGGGAGTTTTTCCTGGTCCGATGTGAGGTTTTGGGTCAGGGATGTCTATGTGTACAGATTGTAAAGCACTCTGAGACAAATTTGTAATTTGTGAAACTGGGCTATACAAATAAACTGAATTGAATTGAATATGTGCTGTAATTGTTGTCTGACTGTCTTCATGCTGTAATTGAAAATGTCTCATGCGAAAGTTTCTTCAGGATGTGTAAACCAGGATGCCAATTAAGACTAATACAGCTGCTCCTGTTAGTTGCCCAATTACCTAGGTGAAGCCCACCTTCGACACCAATCGGCATTTACTGTCATTCC
The DNA here is from genome assembly GCA_036178185.1 of Liparis tanakae. Classification (NCBI taxonomy): domain Eukaryota; kingdom Metazoa; phylum Chordata; class Actinopteri; order Perciformes; family Liparidae; genus Liparis; species Liparis tanakae. The sequence continues at coordinate 16,970,920 of CM070107.1, forward strand.
CGGGAGCGTGAAATGTTTGCTACAAATTGAAGTCTGAAAGAAATGTCAATCTTATTTGTGATTTAAACATCCAGAGATGAAATGGGATCTCAGATTAATGCGATATCTGACGTCACGATAACAGGCCCAAAAGATCCCGGAACATATGCCAAGCGTTGCTTCCACATGTGAACCATTCAGTCCAGCTTTATTCTTTTTCTTTTTTTTAAAGTTTGTATTTTGTTTAGAACATTGACTATAAAATAGATTTTTTTTTAATTCAAAATAACACATTGTCGCAGCAAGTTGTGTTATTTTTCCTCCTTGGGGGTATTCATCATTCTTTAAAATGAGCGGTGCACAGTAATTCTCAATGTGTGTGGTGCGGCATTAGTTTAAAATGCAAATAGATTGCTTTATTGCTCCAGCCCAACACTGGGGAGAACCCCTTTTGTTCAGCACACAACAAATAGCACCCATCTCCAAATACACCGGTGCACACACGCACATATAAACAAACAGAGACACAAACACACAAACACACACACACAAGCACACTGTGATTACATTATTCATATCGCTGCAGAGAGCTCTCCCAGCAAACACACACAAGCTGCTGTAAAACACTGAGTGGTAACAGCAACAGCGAGATTGTCTTACAATAAGAGGGATGGAGGGATGGAGGCACGGGGAAGGACGAAGCGAGAGAGACTGAATGAATGTGTGTGTCAATCATTTAGGTGAAGCGAGGCGTATTCTTACATTAACACCAAAGATTGCTCTTATTGATGTTTTCCTCTGTTTGCGTGTGTCTCTGTGTGTGTAGCTCTATATTTAGCCACCGGCACGCTAGCCGGTTGCCTGCCGGCGTGCTGGAGGAGTGCCAAGGAAGTGGCTGCGGTACATATTATACTTTTAATAATTAACAGTTTTAATATGTAATAAATAAATAAATAAATAAATATGTAAGTGTATATATATATATATATATATATATATATATATATATACACACACAAACATATATACATATAAAAATACACACAAGAGCGAGAGCGAGAGGGGGGCACGCACACACACTTGTTAATTGTGCTTACTGTAAAAAAAAAGAATAATTAACAACAGGATGTTTTAGTCGACCCCACACATATATTTGTATCAAAGAAGAACGCTCACCTCCACCTGTGTGTGTTAATTATTTTTAAAACAATGAATAAATGACTTCATAAACAGTTTTATTTTCCTTCCATCTGATCCTGCAATCTTCTCACAAAGCTGCGTCTTAAATAATTTAACAGGGCAGATCGATCCACTAAAGATTTAACGTGCTCCTATTAGTGAAATAGTGCTGAACCGTTAGCAGGACTGTGTATTGGGTCACCTGTCCTTGAGCAATCACGACGCCGGCAAATAACTCATAAAAACATATCCTTCGTGCCACTAGTTGTCACTTGTGTACACAAAGCCAGCTGCTCTCTGTTGTTTTCACAGCACGGCGTTTAATGATTTAGTCTCATAAACAAACCGGTAATTGTTGGTTATAGAGTATTTATGAAATCTGAAATTCTGCCAAATATCATAACAAGTAAATGTGTGCTAAAATAAAGAGGTCACCAGTCTTTATACGTGGAGGAGGAGGAGGAGGAGGAGCATGGCAGTTGGACCATGGCTTCTATAGGTTACTGTTGTACTGGGTGTTGTTGATAGAGATGATTCACTTCAGCCTCACTGCAGCACACTGACACCCTCTGGAACTTAATAGGGATTAGAGTGCTTTTGTGACGAGAAGCACTCGGTTTAATTTAGAGGAAAAGATTATTTGGATTTAGCTGAATGGAGAGCATGTCCTTTTTTCCTACCTTAGTGCAGACTTTATTTACACTAATCTTTTCTCTCGGACGAATAAAGGTTTTCCATTCAGAACTGGAGTGTTTTGTTTGTGTGCGGTTGATGTTTTGGGTTATTTCAAATAATATACACACAGTACGGTAGCTCTATGGGGATCTTTGGTCCACACTTCAGCTCATACCACAGCAAAGGATGGAATCACCACATATATTTTTTTCTCTAATTAAAAAGCCTTTAATAGTTAAATGTTAGGCGTTGACTATTGGTGCCTGATTCCATGTGAAGGAAGTATCCCTGTAAAGCGAGCAACATCAGAATCAGCTTTAGTGGACATGTATTCCTGTTCATCAACGAGGGTATTTTACTGAAATCACAGATCATTGTATGCCTGTCATTAATTTCCAGCCAAGTCAGGCAGCCGTATCACTTAAGGGACCGGTTGGTTGTAAACTGGGAATTGAAGCATTAGCTTAGCCAGCCACCTCAGTCATTCTCCTTCGATGCCCAAGGCGTTCCAGTGGCACCTTGTGCGGAGGCTTTTAATAAAGACGCTTGTTTAAAACCTGGAACAATGAGCAGGGGCTGCATTTCAGGTCTGACATTGCAGTAAAATGCCATCACATTGCCCAAAGGGACAATCTTAACCCAACTGTGAAATCTGATTCTTAGAGAGCGAGGGGTGAAGGTTAGAAAGGAGGGAAGGCACATTATTGTGGCCTGTAGGGCCTAAAGGGATGCCGATTGGTGAACATGTTGTCCTGACGTATTGTTATTAATGGAAAAGAGCAGAAATGACAGTTTAGGAGAGACGTGACGTGAAGCAAACACATCCAAGAGAGATTGACGGTACGCTTCACATTTACATTTGGATATGCACCGCATCAAACAATCACCTCGATAACACAAACAAGCCTACAAATATGTTTCAAGCTGCAAGCACCAAGCAATATGATTTCCCCTCCAAGTCCTTAAGCGTGAGTTTATTCATCGTCATAACTTGTTCCGTCTCAAAACAACTAAATATAGAATAGGGAAAATTAATAAAAGGGACAGACATAAATTAAGTAACCAGTTCGGCGACAGTCCGGCTGTAATCACAGCTGCAGTTTAACCCCTGGCCCGCTGATTGCGATGCAGCTGCCAGTGCAGCTGAGAAATGCTGCCGGTTCGCGTCACAAGATGGACCGCAATCAACTGTACAGGGACATCTGGTTCTGGATGGTGGGAGAAGAGCAAGGAAATAGTCTAGAAATCATTTTCGGAAAGAGCACAAAGCAAGGCCGTGGTTTGCCGTGATGCGCGATATGTGAAGGGGAACAAAATTGCACTTATGTCATCCAATTTGTGGCAATACTTCCATCTGTTGTGCTCCAAGTTTATTCTGGGAAAAGGAAAGTGACGGTGCATTGTCTTTATTTCAATCACACAAATGACAGGCCAATACAGATGAAAGATGGAGTTTGTGTCCAACTGGCAGCTTTCTTTAAGAGCCAGCATCTTTCTTTATCTTAAACTGTTTTCAGGTGTTAGTATTCAATAAGTAACTCCATAACATCTATTGTTACTTATTTTGTTGCAGCAGTTTGTGTATCCAGTTTTTCTGATCGCCAATTGGACAGCTTGTATATTTGCAAATGTATCTATAGATCATAAACACGTGTTTTAGTTGACCTGCATGACATCAGGCCTTCACATGGCTTGAAAAGAAGTTGCATTGGACCTTTAAGAAGGTATTTATTTGTTGTTGTGCTATTGCATTCACAGTGAGTCGTACTACCCACGATAACCCAAAGCTCATATCAGAGAGTTGAGGATCAAACTGCTACCAAGTGAGCCGAGGTAATCTGTCACACCGAGGTAGCCCCTGGCACAGCAGGTGGTAGCCCACTGATATGCACAACGACGTTCCTAGATGCCTGCACGATCACGACACACACACACACACACACACACACACTACATATATATATACATAAAATCACACAGACACAGTACAAATCCACTGAAAGAGTTCCAATCCTATAGGATTTTCAGCTTCAACACAAGAGCCAGCACTCTGTGCACCGACACACTCCCCCCTCAACCCCCTCAACCCCCTCAACGCCCTCAACCCCCTCAACCTCCTCAACCTCCTCAACCCTCTCAACCCCCTCAACCTCCTCAACACCCTCAACCTCCTCAACCCTCTCAACCCCCTCAACCTCCTCAACCCCCTCAACCTCCTCAACACCCTCAACCTCCTCAACCCTCTCAACCCCCTCAACCTCCTCAACCCCCTCAACCTCCTCAACCCTCTCAACCTCCTCAACCTCCTCAACCTCCTCAACCTCCTCAACACCCTCAACCTCCTCAACACCCTCAACCTCCTCAACCCTCTCAACCCCTCAACCTCCTCAACCCCCTCAACCCTCTCCACCCCCTCAACCCCCTCAACCCCTCAACCTCCTCAACCTCCTCAACCTCCTCAACCCCCTCAACCCCTCAACCTCCTCAACCCCCTCAGCCTCCTCACCCTCCTCAACACCCTCCACCTCCTCAACCCCTCAACCTCCTCAACCCCCTCAACCTCCTCAACCCCCTCAACACCCTCAACCTCCTCAACCCTCTCAACCCCCTCAACCTCCTCAACCTCCTCAACCTCCTCAACCTCCTCAACCTCCTCAACCCTCTCAACCCCCCTACCCTGTCAAGCATCGGACTTTCTCCATTGTCGCCCCATCCCTCAGGAACTCTCTGAGGACCACACCAGAGTTGGTGATTGTTTGAACAGTTGAAAGACGAACAAAGACGGTTTTGGTGGGTGAACTATTTTCAATGAGTTAACAAAACAATCGGGCCGAGAGAGAGGTGCTCAGAGGGTGTGTGTTTTTTAATGAGGAATATTAACTTTCTTGACATTTTCATTTTGTTTATTTATCAGACTAAAAAAAGCAAAGTGAGCTTGAAGAATGTGACAAACTTGAAGTTCAATCACATCTTCTAACTGACACTATGGGTGTTTATGTGGGCGGAGGGGTTGTACCAAAAATCTCTATCTGATAGAAATCTGCTTCTGTTTAGGCAACACTATTTGGTTAGGTTAAGGAACGGATCACGGTTTGGGCCAAAATAAACCCCTTCTGCCAATCTTGTCCCGTGTGTGAATACATCAGTAATTTCCGGTTGCTTCACTGTCATTGGGCGGTTGGAGCGTTTTAACATAACACCCTCCCCTAGCACACACACTAATACAGCCTTAGACATAATCAGGGAAGCTCTCTGCCACTAACAGCCCTAAACACTCCAATCCCCCCACATTAGATCTGATCTTATTCTCCAGACTTAGCAGAAAGCAATAACCAGGGGAGCAGGGGGAAATTAAGGAGGGGTGATGAGGAGCAGAAAGGAATGAAGAGGGGAGGTGAAAGATAGACTTGCTTTTGTAAATCGTTTGCGTTTGACGGCACCTCAGGACTCACAGAAAGACGGACAATCACTTACACATTATGTACAATTTGTAATCCTTGCATGCATTGGTATAACACTTGAAGTAAATAGAAACAAAGCCCCACAGAGTTCCTATTGGACCCTATCTGTCTGGCTGATATGTACAGTATATCAATGAGAGGAAACCGACGGTTACGATACCACACTGTTGGTCATACCGTGTTGATGAAAAAATCGGAATAAAGAGGGAATATACAGAACGTGTGCAAGTAAAGGGAGCATTTTAGTATAAAAAGCACAATACTGAATTCATATTGAATAGACTGGACAGAAGATAGCAGCGTCCTAGTTGACTGCGATTCACGGCAAATAGTGGTAAACATACTGCACCCCTCAGTTGGAAGCTGTACATTCTTAAAGAATACCTTCAGTTTTCAACACTGAAGGATAATACCATTTATCCTAAAAAGATCCTGACCACATAAACACTTGTGTACACTTCTGTGTCGGAGATGATTAATTCAAGGCCATGGCAGAGTACAACTATCAGCTTGACGGTTTGGTTTGCTCAGACGAAACATGTTTCAAGAGGGGGAAAAAGCTGATTAGGGGCTACTCATGCTGACAAAAACCATGAGGTTGGTATTCTGCGATAGTTACACGAATTAGCTGGAGCATATAACTGACAAGGTTCACACTCCAAACCTAGAGCCAGTTTTACTAAGGTGATCTTTTTCTTCTTCTCTGTATTGCAAGACTCACTAAAGTCTCGACATACGCTACAGGGATGAATGTAAAGCAACATTAATGACGGAACGGATTAAAAACTCACCAGCACATGAGCCATCGATCTCCTCATGCGCAAAGCTGCAGACGCATCTCCCCAACGGGACCAACCAGTCTCCATCAGCTCCACAGAACAGTTTGGGTGTGTCTCTTTCTTCGGCGTGGTCAACACAAGCCCCCCTCACCTCCACCAGTGAAGAAGAGTCCACACGAGGCACTGTGTCTGGAAATGAGGCCAGGTTCCTGAGCGTGAACGGACATTTCTTATAGTAAATCCTAACTGAAACCAAGGCAATGCAGGCACCGATGTCCTGGAACGCCAGGTAGAAGCCCTTTCTGGTCATGGGTCCCACCTCACGCACCTCCGTGTTGAGCTTGAGGATGCGATCGCCGAGATCCATCTGAGTGAAGCTTTCATCGGCGGCGATGGTGTCTATCTTGGTGTACTGCGGGGGCTTGAATTTGATACCGTGAGCATCGTCGGTCTCATGGTAGAAGAGATTGAAAGTCTCCTTGCAGGTACCAGACACCCAAGGGATGGAGTTGCAGTCACGCAGCGTGAAGCGAAGCTCCACGTAGATCTTCTGGGCCGCCTGCCGAGAGATCCAGTTGGAGCGAAGCCAGTTGTTCTGGTTGGGCTCCATCACATTGCAAACCTGGAAAGTATGGATAGGCCGGTTCTGCTCGTCCATCTCCGTGATGGCGTCCCACTAAATTAGAGGGGGGGGGGGGGGGGGTAGAAGATGAAAGAAGAGGGAAAGAGGGAAAAGCAAAGAATAATAATGAATGAATCAATAGTAATTAAATGATAAGACCAAAATTATTAAGTCCCTAGGGTGGTCTCAGCAGGCAAGCCTATTCAATATGATAATAATAATATATGGCTAGGATGAAGAAAACTGTTGTTTTTACGAGTTAGGTTTTACATGTAAGTTTTGTCCTGACTGTGGCACTTAAAGACATGTCATGGGGTCATTGATGTCCAAAAGGTTTATCTCTTTTAAAGTATGGCAATTTAATTTCAATCTGCCCCATCATCACAGGAGACTGCTGTTCGTTTCCAGCTTTCAACTGTAACCATGATTAAAAAGCTACTTTAATGTTGGCTGATACATTTTAAACCAACCAAACTACGAAACTCCCCCAACCATATTTACATATTTCTGAAACCAAACTCTTTCACTAAAATGTTTTTTGGTGTGTAATCCAACCAACCAACATTCTAGTTTCTGCTGTTCTAATATTTAATCCAGAGTATTGATAACGTGAGTAGTTCGTGGCTGGGGACAGGATGCTAAACCATGCTGATTCCTGGTCATTTCCGTATACATACTGCCATCATTCTTGAAATAACTAATTTCTGAATTGATTCCATTCCATTCACATTCATGTATCGGTTATATACAACTTGAATCAACAACTTGTTTGCTGAATGAGCTCATTTAAAAAAAGAAAATTACTTTTGAAATACAGTGGCATGTTGGTCCAGTGAAACTCAGTTTGAAAGTTTGAATCTTATCACGTCAGACAGTTAGTTGTCGAGACATTTGGACCAAAATGATGAACTGAATATATTATCCTCAACACCGACAAAAAAGTGAAGAAGCCATTAATGTGTTTTGCTCCTCTTCCGTCAGGTATTTTAAGGTGTGTTTCCTCTTGCTGTCTGACTCCAGCTGCCAGTCATCAGCTCTGCACCTCCCAGGTCACAGCTGGGCAGGGTCATGAGGCCACCTGTCCCCATGTTGACGGGAGAGGAGTTAATGGGGGCTTTTAGCCCCCTGGTCTCGCAAGGCTCTCTGGTTTTATTAGAGTGGGGACTGGCTACATGGGTGACCCCAAAACCATCCAACCCCGACCTCTAAGAATCAAATTACTTGCCTGGGGAAAAAGGGGCTTTCAAATCACTTTGCTTACAATGCAGCACTGGAGCCTCCACAAGCTGCTGCGTCTGCCTTTGTGTGTCTGGCATTATTTTTAGACTGATATCCAAAACAATTAATGTAATTTTTATAGGATGACAGTATCATTTAAAACTAATACTACTCCCACTATTACTTCAGCCACATTTGTAGACCGACGACTGTCTCCTGGCAAGCAACACTATAATCAACACGTTTTCACGAGACACGCATGAGATGCAAGTGGGAGGTTAGGTGAGGAAGTCCAACAATGAAGCTATTAATTACCAACCAACCAACACACTCACTGAACAATCATTTAGTGTTTAAAGTAAACAGACGACAACAAACACACAAGTTATGTCCCCATTCTCCGGCTTACGAGAGGAGATCGCCGTTCTAATTAATGACTGGAAAACCACTTCTTTATAGGCAAACACAGTCCAGAGAGTTGCAATAGAGCTGCTGGCTAATTTACCAGGACTTTTTGCCTGATAAGTTTGTGCATTTAATAAGCTATTTAGCGCTTAGCTAAATATTACCTGTAGATGAGTGTCGTAATTAAAGCCACATGTTTGCTTTCACATACTCATTATCTTTCTTAATAACATGTTCTAATTCAATCATCCAAGGACAACGGACTTTAATCTGCTCTTCCCTCAAGGTGTAATTGTAGAGTTACTGTCAATCAAATAGATTTTGATTAGATGTGATATTGCCCATTACACGTGAGGCTATGCTCAATGGATTCTGTTGGGCATACAAAAGAACTCCAGTAAATGAAGGTAAAGTGAGTTTATTCTGTAATTAAAAGCCAAAAATCATTTTCTAAAGATCCACCTCTTAACTTTGCAGCAAAGAAGGAAAAGTATCGCAGACTCTCCATCCATTGTGTCCAGCTTTCCACATTAATAGCAATTAAACAGTGAGTGATTAATATTTAAATTATATTAAAGAAATTGTTAAATGTATTCATATTCAGATGCAATTTATTCAACCCTAAATACATACCTTCCTTCATAATTGCCTTGTTGCACTGTAAGTACTATATGTCTGACTTCAGGAATAGTTCAGCATTATGGGAGCTGTATGTAATCATTTTTACAGACAGTTTAGTGATTTAATTAAAACTTTTTCTTTTAAATATGAAGCTACGGCAAGCCATGCTTGGACCAATATTTCGGAGTTGTACCAGGGTCTAAAGAAATCCAGGAAAAAGAGATCCTGACGGAAGCATTTTCAATAGCGCGGCTCTTCTATTATACTGTTTTGAGTCCATCCACCAGAGGACGGCCTCTAAGGTGTACCAGGTGTTTGTTTTTTACCCCAAACTGATTTTTTGGGGGGTTTCTGTTATTGTATTTCACAGATGCTCTGCTTGTTCTGGCCCTGGAACTAGCACACATGTTTAAACATGCAAATTCAATCCACCCTTCATGGCTTTCCAATCAGATTTGACCACTTAGTCCGCTGTTAACCTGCAGAGTATCTCTTCTAAAGTTCCGAGTCTGCTGTTGTTGAAGGGAAGCTTAGCTGCTGCATCTTTCCTCCCACTGACAACTGAACAAGTTGAGATAATACAGAACGATACCGAGTCTTGGAGATGTTTGACATTTCAACATCGGAGACATAACTTGGGAATCAAGTCATTATTAAAATGTAAGAAAACGAGTATAAGCTTGTCTGTTGAACAGACAAACAAGAGATTGGTGATAAAGATATTTCTACAAGACGTATTGTGCAACTGTATCAATGGCTTCAAGCTTGAAGAGATGAACGGACAACACTTTGCATTTGATAAGCCAGAAGATCAATCTATTGCAAATGATGTATTTCATGTGTTGCCATAGAGAGAGAGAGAGGACCCAAATGCCGACATAACTTCCAAACCACAAAACAAGACAGAAACTCCAGGTCACCAGGACAGTAATACACAGGCAAGGTGAAGACACTCTCACGACCCGGGTCATGACAGTGTCTTGTTTTGTGTCTTATTTTGAAGTCCTTGTGCCGTCTGTGTCCCTGTGGTTGTCTGCCCTGGTCCTGATTGGTTCCTTCTGTGTGATTGCTGGCCCCATCCTCATTGTGTCCACCTGTGTCTCGTTCGCCGTTGTCCAATCACCTCCGTCTGCCTGTGTATGTAAACCCCGTTAGTATCATTCTCCAGTGTGGCGTCGTACCGTTTGGATCGTGTTTCTCGTCCTTTGTGTCTAGTTGGAATTCAGAATTAAATATTGGTTTGGAAGTTAAGTCGGCATTTGGGTCCTCTCTCTCTCTCTCTCTCTACGGCAACACATGACAGTGTATTTGTCAGAATTTAAACAATATTTTTATTATACACCAAATATAATACATGTTTTCAGTTCCTGCCAATTATATACAATTTGGTTTATGATGCGTGACAGACATAAAAGTGCAGAGTGGTGTCAAGTGTCTGAATTAAACGTTATGTTCTTTTAATGGTTGCTTAAGGGCAACTGGGCAATCTGCGGAGCCCCGGTCCATCATCTCTCAGAAGTGACCTCTAAAGAACTGAACAAGACTTTCCTAGGACGGTGTGTGTGGACACGGAGCAACGTCACACAGCTTTGAGCCTTCCCAGGATAATTTATAATGCATCGAGGCTGCTTTCTGTACTTAAGGAATCATCATTCTAATATCTTGATTACGACTAAAAACATTCCTCTTAATGGAGCACATTTAGTAACGGAGTAGTGTGAGAAAGTTGTGTGAAACAGAGAGAGAGAAAATAGAAAGCGGGAGATAAAGAAAACGATGGAAATAAAACGAGTTAAGCGTGCATGGAGGGATGCTACAGAGTGTTTCATCAGGAGATACAAGAGAATTACTAAAGTTAGGAGGCAATTAAATGAGCTCAAACGACACTGGAGATAGACTCTGGCCAGAGACGGAGAGGTAGAAGCAGCGATATTGTTGTGGTTGCTCCCTAAGGGTGAAAACAATCCACGGTGATAGGAACATATTGCTCCTGGAATCCCCAAATAAACACCATTCAAACATGATCTAAAAGCCTTGAAGACTTCCTCCTCCTGTCAGCTAGCTGATAATGTCAAGCAGCTATGTGGTGTCAGCACTTTAAAAGAGTCACTCTGCTGCTTCACGTTTACAAGAGCAGGACATTGAGTTTGTCGTACAAGCAATGAAATGGATTTCCTCTTAATTGACTTCAAAATATGATGCGACATCATCACACCTCTGGGCCAACGCCTGAAGTCCCTTTGAAATCACCAACCTGACGGGACCACAGACACTTTATTGTGTGTCACGCTGCTGATGTGTTATCTGAATAAGAACTTATTTTTCAAAGAAGAAAACTTAAAGTGAACCCCTCTCAATAACCTGCCATCGAGCCTGCACATGTATAATTGAAAAACGGTCAAATGTGTCTGATTGATTGCAGCCTGAGACCAAAGCCCTGAGAGCCCATCACTCCCGCACATGAGAGAGAGCCAGACGTTTTACTGGCCGCTCGCCCGGAGACGAGCACTTTTTATTTAAACCGTAAAACTTGGAGCCCTACGGAGAACAGCACTTTTTAATGGAAATTCAACATTTAGTGCATTCCATGTGTTATGACCTACTAATACATCATTACTTAATAAGTAGGCCTATTAGTAAAATAAACTAGTGGGACGGACACACGCACACAAACACACACACAGACAACACACACACACACACACACACACACACACGCACACACAGTACTGTGTCAGGGAGCAAGTATCCATCGGACATTCAAATGTTTATTGATAACATGATTAGGAACTTAAATCACTTCACTAATACACATTAAACCATGCACAATTGTGTTGTAATATGTATGTCAATGAATGGCAATAAAAAGGTATTGACAGTCAAAAGTATGTAAATGGTTCAACATAAAAATATACGAGCTATCTACGTGCCCGAATAATAATATAAAAATATAGTAGAAATAATATACAGTAGACCTACACCTTTTTGTCTAGAGGCTGTAATTTAGCAGGAGTAGTTTTGGGGAGGAATTACAAATGTCCTATGGGGAAACAAGGACACTGCATATTGTATAGTGTTGGTGTGAAAGACGAATACAATCAAATCACAGGTGTTCATTTGGGCCACAGGAGACTTGATCTGTATAAATATTTATAATAAAATGTTTCTTTTGTCATCACCGGGGATTGCAGGATGCTGCAGAGCGTCCTGCAGCCTCACCGCTCTTCTTAGAACAACACATGCTCTTTCCTGCTGCGGCCACACACACACACACACACACACACACACACACACACACACACACACACACACACACACACACACACACACACACACACACACACACACACACACACACTGTGTCAGTGGACTTGGGAGCAGGTGTGTTCTGGTCTCTGGAGGCTTCCTCTCTAAATTAAAGCAAAGATAGACATTTTCTTTCTTCAGATCATTGTCCGTCTTTATTGCTTCTCTTTTTGTGTTTCTTCCCCTCCATCGGACAACATTTCTACACAAAACATCGGAGAGCAATTACTTTTTCCATCTTTGTCACAGTTTGACACTGAGTGGGCGTAAAATATAAAAACCTGCTGTTCATCAATGTGAGGACAAACTAATTAACTTTAAAACAATGAGAATTACTCCCTCTGCTGGACTTACCCCTGTTGGGTCATTTATCTCTCATGTCCATTTTTCCATTAACTTCCCAGCCGGCTGATTACATTATAACTATATATCACATTAAAGTTTGGCTGGGAAAAGATACCAATTAGTCTCATTTGGCACCACCATCGTGCCACCACGCCTTGTCAAAGTCTAAACACACATTTAATCCCATTGATGGTATGTCAATGCTTCTGTTTCTAAACACAACTAAGACATGATGCACTTAATAATACTCTGGCAGTAAAGAATAATTGAATCTGAATTAACATTTGTTCTTATTTCAACAGGAAGTATTGCATGATGATTTGAGGTGCCTTGTTATTTCTCCATACCTGGGGTGCATCCTTCACCACCAGTAATTAAAAGCATTTCTACCAAAGTGAAACAAACAAACATGTTTTCTCTCTTTTCTCTGTTGCATCATTCTTTATTATTATTTCCCTATGATTCTTTCTTTTTCTCTAAACTATTTCTCCATTATTCCTCCATCTTCATCTATTTTGTCCCTTTCTATCCCCATGTCTTTCTGTTTGTCTAATAGTCGATGCCCTCTCTATCTTGTCTTTCCCTCTACACTTTGTCACAAGCATGCATCTTGCTGAACTGTGTGTGTGTGTGTGTGTGTGTGTGTGTGTGTGTGTTTGTGCATTTGAGATGCCACTGACACTGGGATTGAGAGATTTTTATTTAATCCCAGAGCCTCCTTCAGTGATGGATGAAATACCTCTGCCTCCACCTCACACATACACATGCAATAGCAATAGAAATGAGGGAGATGGATGAAGAGTCCTTGCTCACTTGGGAACTTGGTGTCAGCTCTTTGACTTTATGAGAAAAGAACAAACAATACAAAGAAAGTACAACAACTAAAACAAAGTGGGAAAAAGTAAGAAAAAAAGGTGAAAATGCTCAATTAGATCCGTTCTTACAGAATTGCTCTGACTTGTGAATATTAAGGATCACTGCTAACTCTGATTGTTAGAGAGAGCGAATAAAATCCCCGGGCACCCAAACCACCCCTTCACCACCCATTTCATGTGGTTTAGTCTCAGAGACTATCAGGAACATTTCTACATTTAAAACCACTTCATGACCTCCAGACTAACACACGCACCATATCAAATATAATACATGTATTTTACAATAAAACATACTCTCAAGTATATCAAGTTGAAAATTACAAATATGATATATGTACAAGCTTAATTTAAATCATTCCATTTTACCCAAACATCTATGCTCTTGTGTGTGCATTTTATAATATTTTATGTCTAAAGAGGGCTCGTCACGGACCAGTAGGGCTTAACTCATTGTGTCTAACAGTCGCGACAACACGATCAATACTTTGATTGGAGAATTATGGAAATAGATTTCCACTGTGTACTTTCAGACTTCCAATTCAATAAGTAAAGGCGTGCCACTGAATAATATTAATATCATTTGACACTGGAAACTGCGTAACAATATTGAACATGTCAGGAAATCCTTTACATTTGCACCATAACAAAAGGAATGACCACCATGCTGCAGCCTGTTGGTGGACACCCTAATTGTGTAGTGGACAGTGTGGTAGGTTTATGTAAAATGATTAAGAACAATATATTGTCAACTTTGAAACACTTTCCTTTGACGTTGGATCAACCCATTGAGTTGGCTTTATATTCATATTCTAAGGTATGGATGATCAAGTACACTTGCTGTTTTCTATTTAATAAATATATAAGGATAATTACTAATGACTGCATTCTATAATTCTGAAGCTTTGCAGGTGGGATGCTAACATATAAATGTCAAATTCTGAAAGGAGCTGGTTGCAAATATTAGACGTCTGATATTTCAGTGAAGTATGGCTATAATCGTTATCATTCAGACCCAGACCTGTACGCCAGATGGAGCACCGTGTTACTTCAGACGGCACACTGAAGTTGCACTTGCTAGAGCTGACTGGTATCATCTGTTTCATGCATGCATCACAATCACTGGTTCTTTCCCAGCTGTGTATGCGATCAGCTGATCGGTAATGTTCATATTCACGGATATACTCTGTTGTCATTATGCAACGCAGGGTTGCACAATGTGAAGCCCATTTGCTACACAAGTAAAAACAGGGTTCTTACACATTTCGATAAATGGATTTCCATGACTTTTTCATGACTTTTCCATGACTTTAAACCAAATTTCCATGACCAAACTGAAATCTCGGTAAAAAAAAAACTGACAATTTTTGAAAATTGTGCGTATCGAGAGCGTATGCCGCTCAGCGTCTTTCTTTAAAAAACACATTAATTATTTCAAACTCTGCGCAAATAAACACGTGATTATAACACATTTCCATGACTTTTCCAAAACTTTTATGATTTAAGGTTTTTCCATGACTTTTCCAGGCCTGGAAATGCCCATTTTAAAATTCCATGACTTTTCCAGGTTTTCCATGACCGTACGAACCCTGTAAAAAACAACAAAACAAAACAAACAATAATAGTAGGGGCATATAATATGGCTTGCATCTTAACTTATTAAAACTGGATATCAGGGAAAACATGAGGTACAAAGCCTCACCGATTGAGACAAAGTGCACCTCCTCTTGTTTGCACCCTTCAAATGCAGGAGCAACAGTCAAAAGGTTGCAAAGTCCATGCGAGCTATTGGCCCGGCATGGTCTAGGTGCCGCCCGCTGCCATATTAATTCAGAAATCTAACTTTAGGACCATTTGCTACAAATGGTCAATTCAATGATGCATTTTTATTAAGTCCTCATCAGATATGTTTGTTTGTCACAGCTCTTAAGGGACTGCTTCTTCAATTTAAAACAAGTTCAGTAAGATGTAAACCACATCACTCTTTACACACACACACACACACACACACACACACACACACACACACACACACACACACACACACACACACACACACACGCACACAATCCCACTGCCTGTCGCCAGCACATTCCCAAATCAATAGGAGAAGTGAACAGTGGTGAGCAAATGAAATCCAAAAGCCCTGTGCTTCACTCATTCCTGCATCCATCACAGTGGATGGGTGGCCAGCAGGGTGGAGCCAGAGCACCCGCATCCATTTGTCATCCCGCTGGTGTGCTCACAAAGTGACACCCTATTGGTGATGGCCTCAGTCATCATCCTAAGAGAGCCGAGGGCACTGAAGATAGTGTTCGACCTGAGTTGACATTTTAAAGACTGATTATGTTGGACTGATAACCACCATCTTTGTGCGTGGATCATCTTTTAGAGTGATTAGACACCCAACGATACAGATTAAGTGCTTCCTCTAGAGTTGTATTCTGGCCATAGTGTAAACACCTCGGATAATTTATGACAAACCAGTGAGCAAAACTCTTAAAATGAAAGTGTTCCCTTGAGGCATTTGATTACAGGTTTAACTGACGAGTAAATTTCTCCCACTGGAATCATTTCTTTGGTCAGACGTCGACCCCATAATAATTTACCCATACACCTCTATCATTAACAGCAATGAGCACAGCCTGTTCCATCTATTGCCAATACAAGGGCCAACCTTGGCTTTGGATATGTTTTTGAAACTCGATTTACACACAGAGCAAACATCACGGGGCGCTGATCTGACACACAATAGACCAACGCAAATAACAACAACAACAAAGCAAACAGCTCCCGTCTGAAAGCATGAAGCAGGTAATGCCACATTGTGCCTTCTTTGCTGAGTTATTACATTACATCACATGTCATTTAGCGGACGCTTTTATCCAAAGCGACTTACAATAAGTGCATTTCAACCTAGAGTACAAACTAAGAATACAGAAAGTAACATTTCCTCAACATAGTCCAACTACAAAAGTACCACAATAAGAGATATTTAAGAGCCACTGAAGTGCAAATCTGTGTTTTAATCCAGATACAGTCGGAAAAGGTGCGTTTTCAGTTTCCGGCGGAAAGTTGCTTTTTCTCAATACATTGTAAAAACGTTGTTGATGTATTGGCTTCGACTTGTAGCACCAACAGCAGGTTGACATTATAGTTTTAAGTGAAATGTCTATTCCATGTATTACCAAGACTTTTTTGGGAGACGCATTCATGTCTCCTTCAGGATGACCTTTGCATAACGCGTTCACTTTTCATCTAGCGCCGTCATCGGCTCACAGTGATCTGTGTCTGACACGTTGTTTAATGACCACAGAGCTGCAATGAATGAATGGCATTCCTACCAGCTTCAGATGTATTGTTTGTGTCATGTTTGTGTCTTATTCAAGATATTTGAATGTCATGTGCACATATAACAAGTTATTTGTACAATGAAAAGCTTATATTGCTGGGTACTCCAAACTAAACAAAATTACAAGGTAAGAAAGAAAGAAATACAAATAAGTCACAGTTTACAAATAAGTCACAAAAACTGGTATTGCACACGAGTAAGGCACACAAATTACAATATTGCACAGATAGTGTATAAATAGTGTATAAAGTGCACTATGCATTGCTGCGAATGTACAGAGTGTTTGTTATCAGCATGGAATACATTTTACAAGTAGATATATGGTTTTAGTTATAGGAATTTGTATTTTTAACAGGAGTATAATGCTCGACTTAGAGTCAGGTAAGAGTGCTGTTCTGCACTCTGAGCTGTAATGTTTCAATTAAAATGTCTTTGAGGGACAGTTTTCTTAGTGAATTCAACCATCTGGCTAACAAAAGCACTGAATCCCTTGAAGTTGGCACATGAAACCGGTCAGATCTCAAATCACAATTAGAATACAGTATCTTCACTCATGGCAAAACTATAATTCATCAGCAGCGTCCGAACCCACATGCCTGTACGCGCCTATCCACCAGCAGGATTAACACTGGATAAGGCCATGAACCTTTTCTCTTTTCAACCTCTTCTCCTCTATCTCAATTTGCCTAAACGGTGATATGTCACTCCCCTCCAGACACGTTGACTCGGTCTCATCTGAGCTGACACGGACCGGAGACCTTTTTCTTTTTGTATCCCTCCACCGGCTCAGGCAAACTGTGCGTGGGAAAAACGAGGGGGAAAAGGGCTTGTCGTTTTACATATCTATTTTTGACAAAGAAGCGGGCGGGCAGTCTGGAATGTCAATGTTTGGCTCAGCGGCGTCTGACTGATGTGAGATCACAGTGGCGGCTGCACGCAGCGGTACACTACACACAGACACACAGACACACACACACACACACACACAGACACACACACACACACACAGACTAAAGCCAGTGGGGGAGGAAGCCGGGTGCAAGCAGAGACAGTTTAGATAAGACCAGGTAGAGGGGAGCATGCTGCACAGACACACACAAACATACCCACAACATGGATTCAGTGTCCAGTTATATTTGTTTTATAGTCTAAACCAGGGGTCGGCAACCCAAAATGTTGAAAGAGCCATATTGGACCTAAAAAAACAAAAAACAAATATGTCTGGAGCCGCAAAAAAATAAAAGCCTTATATAAGCCTTATAATGAAGACAACACATGCGGTATTTATATATATTAGCTTTATTAGCTAACTATTGGTTTAGAGTCTTAGCCAATAGTTAGCTCTCAAACCGAGTTCTTTGTTATGCTTTGTATTGTGAGTCTTTAATTCATGAGAATACTCTCTGATGATCTCAATTCTCTCTACACTTTAACCTAGTCTGGAAAGCTAAGAATTGTTCTGATCTGCGGTCACGATTCAAAAGCTGGGGTCTAACTGGTATCAACTTTACCCAAAAACTGGAGTCAATGATAAGAATACAACTGACATTTTAAACTGTAGGTCAGCCCTATCTCATTCGTTTTTCCCTGCGGTCCAATTCACTTTAATTAAAATCTGCTTTTTTGTTCTGACATAGGTGAAACTAAGTGTTCGAGGCAGCAGCAGTATGATGAGGAGACAAGTTATGCTTCACCAGAATAAAGGAAATAACTGCTCAATAAAGAGTAACACTATAAACATCAGTTGTATTCTAACGTTTAATTTAGTTAATTAAACTGCCGTCTCTCTGCAGACATACGGGATGCAACACACAAACACATCGGCAACACATTGGCTCTTAAGAGAGGGTTGAGACAGAGAGGTGAGAAAGAAAACGGCAGAAAGATATCAAGAGGATGAGGGAAGAGGAAGATGAAGAGTACTGGAGGCACAAGACAGTAAGACAGAGTGGACACGAGGTAAAGAGAACCTGGTGCATGCAGAGCTATTTGTAACAATGTGAGAGGTGTGTGTGTGTGTGTGTGTGTGTTGAAACACTTCTGTAAGCTTGAGGGCCAAAGCTTCTCTCGTAACAATAGAAAAGATAAGGGCAACCAAAATTGGAGGACAGTTTTCAAGGGATGCTTTAGGATAGAGATGTAAGGTTAAGATGAGATTCACGATGACTGTAGACTGGTTGGTGGGATGAAGCGCATGATGATGCACAGCCTGCGGAACCTGACATTGAATTGAATGCAAAACTACACAAAATGGGGAGGAAAAACACAACAAATAACTCTAGTCTTGCAAAGCCATTCACTGTCCAAAGAAAGGTGCAACATATATAATGGATTACTCTTACTCTGAGTCCGCTGCTCTTTCATCAACGATAACGCCGTCCATTAATCGTCTTGTCTTTTTGAAAGTTGCAGACGGATAGACGAGAAAAGGTTCATTGAATATATTTTCCTGACAAGTGACCTTTCCCTGCTGTGAAAATAATGATTATCCCCTTCTGAAAAAAAGCTAGAGATGGAGATCGGTTGCCGACCCCACCGATAAATGTGTTGAACAACGAAACAGAACCACGTGTCAACACAAAACCGTTAATCAGCACCACCGTCTGCAGAATAAAAATGATCATACAGTAGAATAAAAATGAACGTTCTTTAGGATATATTGCAGGCCTGCACAAGTTTCAGCTAGGTGTACCTAATACACTGGCAACAGTACATAATACAGGGTTCATACACATTTTGACCAATGGATTTCCATGACTTATCCATGACTTTTCCATGTCTTTTCACCAAATTTCCATGACCCAACTGAAAATCTTGGGCGTCTTTCTTTAAAAAAAAAAAAAAAAAATT
Organism: Liparis tanakae; assembly: GCA_036178185.1. Classification (NCBI taxonomy): domain Eukaryota; kingdom Metazoa; phylum Chordata; class Actinopteri; order Perciformes; family Liparidae; genus Liparis; species Liparis tanakae. The sequence continues at coordinate 16,990,584 of CM070107.1, forward strand.
CAAACTCGGTGTAAATAACACATTTCCATGACTTTTCCTAAACTTTTATGATTTAAGTTTTTTTCCATGACTTTTCCAGGCCTGCAAATGACCATTTTGAAATTCCATGACTTTTCCAGGTTTTCCATGACCGTAAGAACCCTGGTAATACATGTTGGGAAGAGATTTGAAATGAAACACCGACATTGCGAAGTAAAAGGAGAAGTTGTATTGACGTCTCAAAGAGTGCATGTAAAGGTTAGCCCAGATGTCCACGAGGACTCTTTGCTACTTCCAGGATTATGAATTTCTCTGGGTCTTGAGTTAGTGTGTTGCTGTCTCTCCACCCACATCTGCCTGTCTGTCTGGTGACAGCAGGAGACATCTCGCCTTAGCAAAGCCATCTGACTCCGGTCTGTAACACTTAAACAAGCTTGACTGGAAACGAGTGCAGACAAAACGGGATTGTCTGGCCTGCTCGATCAATTAGGATGGAGGGAGCAGCACGGAGAAAGGTAGAGAGAGCATGCGGTGGGGCGCGGCTTTCAGCATCCTCAGAATTTGGATAAAATGTTAAGTGCATCTAAGAGAGCATGCCAGACAAAACATTAATCTCAGATGAAACCAAATCCCACTTAGGGGAACCATCATCTGACCCCAAACGGCCCCACACACCTTCCCAAGTCGGAGCCAAGCTCGAGACGGAATTTTGACTTGAGAGCTGAGAAGAAAAATAAGATATTTCACTTTAAATTCTTCTCTACTTGTGAAAGAGACAAAGTCGATACACTGTGGAGCTCCAGGGAAGGAATCTTAGCCAAGCGACCGCGTCTCTCTTTTCTTCTTCTTCTCTCTCTCTTTTCTTCTTTTCTCCCCAGATATGTTGTTTACAAGTGTGTTTGGGAAGCCTTAGAGACAAATGATATTGGATGCGGGGACTTTGCCATCATTGAGGGTTTAGTAAATTGAAACCAATGCTGGAAGGGAGAGTAAAGGAGGGAGAAGAGGAGAGGAGGGAGAAAGGTAGCAGTTTTGTCCTGCGGTGCTGTGATCAATCTTCTACCCCAGCATTTTGTTACAGCTAGCAGCAAAGCTCCCATCCATACGTTCCCTCCACTGTTGTTAATTGGGATTGAGGGAATTTGGGAGGCGAGTGATCTTGATTCGGATTGATCTGAAATGAAAGGTTTTCCGTTACCTCCAAAAAAAGCAGTTTGACACTGAAATATGTAAACTCTACTCAGCTACCAAGCTAAATAAGCTCACATATCAGTTGTGGCTCATTTCTCACCGTCTCTCTCTGTTCACGGGATCAGAGTAATCTATTAATGTGGAGGCATGCTGTTTGAACCCATTGGAAACCATTTGACTTTTTGAATATCAAATTGGAGGCATTTTAATTTTCCTCATGACAGGATACCTGACCTTCAGCAGCTGCAGCAGCTGACTGATGCAGCAGCATCCGCGACGGTAAAGGGTGTCGTCCACGTGTAACACACATAGTCTGTATATGAGAAGTGGAGATAGTTTATTGGGGCATCAGCCATCGGTTTGTAATCTGCCACGGGTTTGGCCATTTGGCCGTCGCCATCTTGATTTATGGCCGTCGCCATCTTGGTTCATGGCCGTCGCTATCTTAACTTTTTCGTACAGGTGAACGTACGTCACCATATTTGGAATGCGGAGGAGTGGCGTAGAGACGCCGTGTGCGGCTCTGATAGTGGCAGCAACCGGTCAATCACAGTGAGCCTACCCTAAAGCAAACTTTATGGTCGTTTTACTCTAACTGGGACCTTAATTTAGTAAATGAACATCATGCTGTATTGAAGAAACGTTGGCAAATAAATAGCGATTGAGATCAAAAACTCATGTTAATAATATTTACTGAGGTGATAAAGTACGGTATATTTCTCAGACTATAGAATCTGAGGTTGTAAATATATGGAAATCAACAGCTCCCTCTTGTTCAGAAAGGTTGTTTTCCTCTTATCTCTCTATTGACTACTATTTAATAAAAGCATACACTGCCCCCCCCCCAAATAAAATAAAAAATAAATATGAGCTTTAAAAAACTACATTTGCTATAAGTTGACGAATAGAGTTTTCATTCCAAGATAACCAAAGGTCTGTGTTTTGACTTGGTTAAAAAGTGGGAGCAATCGTGTCCCTTAATTTTACAATGAGTATGAATATTATTTTGCGGTCCACGGTATTGTGTAAAGTGTTGTCCCGTTCATCATACTTTACTCTCCTTTGTTTCATGGATTGTTTTTATATGTGAATGGCTTTGGTATTATCCAGTTTTTCTCGGCTCTTATATGGCTAAAAATATTAAAGGACATATAAAATGTGTCGAATGATAAAAAAAGGAAGCATTTAAATAAAGTGACATGTCCCTAACATTTACAAATGGCCTAATCAAAAGTACTTTCTTGTAGTTCTGCGACTAATAATGCATTTTCTCTTCTAGCGTGTCAATCCCCTGACACTATTGATCAGACAGGGAGTATAAAATGTCAGCTTTGTGTTGATTAATCTCTCTTTGGAACCTTTTTGTTTTCCATTTCAAAGTGTCAGGTTGGATTTTCTCCGATGGCTCTTTCCGAGCTTACTGACATGCTCAAAACAGATGACGATGTATTTTGTTCTATTTTGACAAGAGAATACAATACACCATATGTACTGTAGACTGGGAGTTACGCAGCAGTCTCTGTGTGAACGGTGTGTTTGTGTGTGTGTGTGTGTGTGTGTGTGTGTGTGTGTGTGCACAACTTCCCTTGGTTTTCTATCAGACCACAGAGAGTGTGACAAATGGATGTGTCAGATCTTGATGGAGCACTGTGAAGCTATTACAAGACGATAGACAGCCCCGAAGAAAAAAGTCCTGTTTCAATCAACCGCACATAATCTGGGAGACAAAGAACAATGTTCACCCGTTGATAGAACGACTTGGCCTTTCATCCTGAAGGAAGAGCACTATCTAATTCAGAATTTTAATCTGGAAGTAATTCAGAAAGCTGAAATCAGATGTGTGTACGATTTTTCACAGAAATTCACCTGGAAATGATATCTTGGTGATAGTAACGTTTAGTACTGCTGAGGACACTGAAAAGTAGACTGACTTCTGAGACTTGTTCGTGGTTCACAACTCACCATGATTAAAGATATTTGTAAAAACTGGGTTATTAACTGGGTTTAGATTACTATTACAAAATAGAGCCTGCAATACATTTAATTTATGGTACTTTTAGAAATTATGACTATGTTATTATAATAACAATTTCCTTTAAAAAATTATGTCATTCAGCGCTGTCTTCAGAATCTTACTTAACACAATTATATAAAACCATAATGCCTGACATAATTCTTTACCCCAAGAGTTCAACAAATCCAATTCTTAAGGCAATAAGTTCCAGAGCAGATGTCTAGACCCTTGATTATTAAAAAGGACTAACTCTTTCTACACCACACTGAAACGATTTCTCAAATGCCAGAGATGATATAAAGATCGCGTGTCTTATCGTGGGATTAAATACACGGAGCCTGTTAGGGCTTGACGGCTGTGGAATAATTTGAAACAAAATACGGATTTTAAAGGATTTTATTACAAGGTTGAAAAAACAGAGCTGAAAGCCTCTGCTGAGCTACATCATCAGAATCAGTGACATGATCATGTGTGACTATAGCAATATGGCCATCTGCACCACAAACAATTACACATGTGCTATAATTCCTGGTTGAACTATTTTTTAAGTGTCCGAAAGAAATTATAACCAATGTCCTAAATACTTCCACTTATACTTCCATGTTCCTTGCTTACAGGTTCGTCAAGCAACATACACGGTCTTATTTAGGGTCTGTGATCATCCCGCCGGCACTGCAGTTAAATCATAGTTAGTAAATTGTAGAGTTGAGGTTTAGCTATGGAATACAGTAGAAATGCCACCGTAATGTTTATTCTGATACAAGTCAAGCAGAACAGACAGGAACAAACGCCTAGTGGAGGAGAAACACTTTGACCTTGAGCCGGTTTCCTCTATCTGAGCAACCTTGTTCTTCTTTTAGAGTGAATGTACACATGAGAATGTGAGCAATAGCGTGTGTGTGTGTGTGTGTGTGTGTGTGTGTGTGTGTGTGTGTGTGTGTGTGTGTGTGTGTGTGTGTGTGTGTGTGTGTGTGTGTGTGACGCAAGGACACTGGTGACGTTTGAGAAGAAAACTCGAGTAAGAAACATATAATAACATAATGTATCATCCTGTTTCTCTGAGTGAGTATATGAGCAGAATGTACCCGTAGTACAGTTTAAAAATGAAAAGTTTACCAAACAATTTCATTATTTTGTATAGTAGTCTGCCATGACAATTAAAAATCCTTATTAAACAATTATAACGCTGAATGATCATAATAACAGAGTCTGAAGTTTCTTCAGGAGTTCCAATTGTTCTAACATGTTTCCATATCGCAGTATTAAAAGTAATTTTCATCTTTCTGAATGAATATACGTAATGAATAATAACTATGAGCGTCTTATTGGCTGCCCTGCTGTCTGAATATATAACTTCTGATTATCTGCTTGTCTGTGCTAATGCATGATTGACTGCTTGAGAACAGGAATAACTTTGTAACTGCTTGTCTAATTACCAATAAAAAATGAATTGTTTTCTGGCTTTAACCTCTCCCTGTCCCACTTTCTTCCTTTCTCTTTGTTCGTCTCCTTTTGGCTGAGTTTCGAGTTTTCGGCCCGGATGCGTCAGCTCATCTTAAACCAGACGCACACATACACCTAGATGTTTCCCTCCCAGCGCAAACCTCAAGATGCAGCAGAGGTAGGACGAGGGGAGAAGGAGAGGGAAGAAGGAGAGGGGAGAAGGAGAGGGGAGAAGGATGGTCAAACTTGGGGAGGGTGGCGGGAATCAGAAGACACAGAGAGACAAGGACAACAGAATGGCGAGAACAAGACGCCAGTGTAAGAGAGAGAAAATTCCCAAAACCAATGTGCGGGCGCCATGATTAACTGCTCACATTGCCAGAGAAGACAACAAATCTCGTTAAAATGCAAGAAAAAAACCCACAAGAAGAAGAGATGCTACAGAATACTTCTCTTTCAACAAACTGTTGTAAGACTAAATTACCCTAATTTTGCCCTCTGGGTCACTTCAGACTATATTTTCCATTATCTGCGAGCGGCTCCATTTATCATTTCAGCCAGCGAAACTGATATTCGGCTCCAGAAAACCAGCTATACTTGTATGTTTTGTAAAGGATAATTTCAGGGTATTTTATTCTCTAAAACAAATATAATACGCAATCACTTGTCAGAAGCCAACATTACACGATACTAAGTGTATCCGGTACGTAATAACGTTTAAAAGATATGAATGCATTCTTAGAGTGAACTTGAGACCGAAGCTAGAGACTCTTTTTGCATAAAATTCCTTTCCTGTGTTTCCGGGCTCAAATCCCGCCCCACTCTGCCTTTGATTGGCTGGTACTAATTGGTTAGGTCTAGGCATGAACGGTGAGCATGATTCAAATAAGAATATAAGGTAAAGTCAGTTAGAGGCCGAGTAGGTTTGTATTGTATTAAGAGAGTATTTTAAAAATAGTATTGAAATGAGCCCGTATCTAGAAACATCTTTATTTAGACTGAACTATTGACCTGTTTGTATTTGAAACATCTTGTTCAACATTTCCAGAGCTTTTCACTCTTCAAAAGAAACGCAAGCCTGTCTGTGAAAACTCTGCCTCTCTTACAGCTACAACATATTATTTTTTTCCCGCTACTTCCCATATTCAAGTATTCAGCTCCTGCATTCAGCAAGGCGCTTATAACCTCCTCACTCTTCCCTCCCTTATCCTCTCCTCTAGTTCCGATTTGCATCCATCTGGTGCCTCGGTCCCCCCTCGCTTCCGCCGTCTTCCTCTAACTCAGCCCCACTGTATTCCTCCCATGCTGAGGGTAAGCCCAAAAAGCTGTCAGAATATGTTCTGCTGTCAGCGAGATGCCGAGTGGGAGCGCATTAGATATTGGCCTCGGTGTGTCCCTGACAAGAAACAAGCCAATTAAGGAATCCCCCGACACTGCTTAAGCCCGGTTATGGCAGAGGTCCCTGAGACGAACACTGGTGTGCTAAATCATCATACCTTTTTTTATATTAGAGCCTCCATGGGGAGAAGTGGAGTGATTCTGGATTATTCCCCTCTTTTTTTTCTTCTCCATTTCGCAGCGTGGCTGGCCATCACTCAGCAGCGCGCTTTATAGAAGTTTATCTGAGCTATGAAGGACACTGAAATACAGATTTCTCTCTCCCTCCTCCCTCCCTCCCTATTGTCCAGGGCTCACTCTCAAGGCTTATAGTATTAGGGATGCAGGAAGTACTTTGAGATAAGCCTCAGGTCGTGTAGTTGCAATCAATTACTGTGGTTAAATATTGCAATAAAAAGATTACGGATTAGTATTGGGGTGAAGTGAAGAGGCTTGAGAGAGCGTGCAAATGCTTTCTTCATCGTGTAAGCAGTTGAATGCGTATTTGATGCGTTACTCATCTTCCTTACTTTCTCTCCTTATATCCAATCACTCCCCGGCATTGGCGTCCAATCTCCCTCTATCTCTTTCTCTTCTCTCTCTCTTTTCAGCCCCCCTCCCAACTCAAAGCCTGAATCTGATGACAATCCTCTGAGAATCGTTCCCTAACTGATAGACCTATTTGTTCAGAGGACTTCATGTCAACTAGCGGCTGCCTGAGCTTGCTCATCTCATGTTGTATTGGGAGAATGATAAAGAGAGCTGGGCGTTATTATGGTGCATCATCACTCAATAGCACAGTGGGAGGCTGATGGCAAAAGCTACATTAGCAAAATCCTAAATGTCTTGGAATCCCAAACGGTATGGATACGATGCTTTGCGTCCCCAGCCTGTCAAGCACATGTCCATTTGTTTTTGCTCCAGCGTCCTACTTCAGACAATGTGAATTACATGGTGTAGTTGTTGTACAACAGTCAACCTCGATGACATAGAAGAGGACGACATATGACATGTGTGGTATGTACAAACACAAAATAGCATCCATTCCAAGTATGATTGTAATATGTTTTAATACATTGCCATGCAGATTTCTTAAAATATATATTTAGAATGTTTTTAATGGGATTAATCTATTCTCAATGATTTATCTTACGAGACACAATTGCAATCAATAACAGGTTTCATTGGTAGCTCCCTGTCCTACATGTTGGGGCTTTGAGGCAACCACACTGTCATGAGGGTAAGACACAAGTACCTCTAACGGGCAGTCCAAGCAAGTTTAGCAAAGAGGACGGTTTTCAGCAGCAGCTGACAAAAAGAAGATGCATGTACATATTTAAATGCATCATATCCACATCACAGGTGACTGTGATGACAAAGTATCTTGCTGTTAAAGAAAGACTTCCCGCTTACATAATGTCTTGTTTGTATGCCTCCAGTAGATTTGACTTATTAGCTGCCTGGGATCTCTGACAATAGATAAAGAAAGGACTATTCCCTCCCTTAAGGATGGACAACCGTCCCTCTCTGTGGTCCAACCTGCCTCTGCTCAGAAGCCATTATGATGTCAATGACTGGAAATAAAAGGCAACATTAGGCATTTTTAATCCCTAAAAGCTGTTTCATGTAATTTAATAAATAAACTGCTCGTCTCCCTGCTCCCCACTCGCACTCCCCACCCGCCACTGGGAAATGACTCATGCATATTTCAGCAGTGTGTCTGCACATTCTGAGTGGAGCTTATTGTGGCTGCATGCAGACGCCAAATCAGCCCTCTTTTCCTTCTCCTCTCTCCTGTCTCTCTCTCATTCACCCCTGCGACGCCCTGTTCTTCATCCCCTTTCATCCTTTCAGAACATGGAGAGAAAGACTGAGAATAGAGAGACATGTCTTTGTCTCATGAAAACTACCTCCCCACATCTTTTCCACTGAAGAATCAGCCTGCCGTTGGGGTTCTCATGCGGACGCAATTATGAACTTTTACTGGAGGAAGAGTCAAAGTCCTTGAACGACAGGATGTAGATCAATTGCTGCTCAATATGCATACATCTAATGAGTAAAAGCTTTGGGGGTGAATGTGAGGATATTACCACATTGAGTAAAATTATCAAACATAACACAGTGCATTGCTTCCCCTTGTGGGCCAATTAAAACGGGCTATTTACCTTACGAGCAGAGCAGGTAAAAATAACCAAAGGGCACCTTCCAGTGACCAAGACGTACGATGATGTTTACATTGTTTAAACTTTTTTTACTTTTCTGTTTTTTGAGCTGGAGACGGCGTGGGTGTGGAACTACAGGGAAATACAATTGTGATGAGGGACACCAAGTGCAACACTTAATTGATTAAAACGTCTGTCTTTTCCTTTAATTTTCACTTTAATGAAATGTATTCCCAGGCCACTGAAATAATGATACGTAATGATGCTCATAGAGAGGAATTCATAGTCAGTCACACTTTCATCTTCAGTATCTCTCCATTATAAAAGCATTTGTGAACATTACAATGAAAAGTTGGATGCAAATATAAACGTAGCAAAGTACTATAGCCCTACTTAAAGTTACCCATATTAAAGAATTAAGAAAAAGTAGACTAAAAGTACACAAGGAAACAACTTTTCAGAGTGATACAAGTAAATGCAATGTGTTACTCTACACCCCTGGGCTAGAATACCATTTCTTTTAATTTTCCATCCATTTTCCATTTTGGCTCTTTCCCACAGTATTTGACAGAGAGCTTCAGGGCTTCTGTGTCTTCCTCAAGGACACTTTAAAAAATGTTGGGATTATGCAGAAAGTATGAGACGGGCATTGCACACCGGCATTGGAGACGGGCTGACTGCAGTGTAAAGAATGCCACTGTGTCCTGTGTCTTAATGCTGGCAGGCCACCACTGTCTGGGCTATTTGTGGTTAACCTTCCTCTTCTAGAAAACCACTCACCGTACTCTCTTTACAAGGGTTGTTTACTGGCTATTGATAAAAACTCATCCATAAATATACACCCCAATTTCCACTTCACCTTCACATTTATATCATACGACCAACTATATTCCTGGCAAACTCATCATCAGGTAATCATGTTGGAGCAGTTGAAATTATTTAAGATGTGCATTGGGCAGGACCGACTGACAGCAGCTTATATCCAGAACTCCAACCAGCGGGCGCCTCTGATAGGCAGCTACATGGTGTGCTGCTGTATCGGACTGATACCAGGCTGTGTCTAATATGGTGGGGATTGACTTCCTCTTGCTGGCTCCCTGGTAGTGAGGGGGATTTAAACTATTTTACCTCCCCAGATCTTCACACCTTCCCTCAGGCCCTCTCACCTCGATGCCTTAAATATTAATGGTAAATCGGAGGATAGCGGATGAGTGAGGATGGGAGAGGGCTGACAGCTTAATCATGGCAGCGGCAGCCTCGCTCTCTCGTCTTCCTTAATGCTGTGGGCGGCTGTCACCACGACCTACATGATGTAATCACCTCCATAACCCTGATATGGGCCACCAAGGGCCTTGCAGGGAGAGATAGAGAGCCAGAGAAGGGCTTGGGGGCCCTTAAGGATCTTCCCGCGGAGGATCATGTAAAGTCAAAATCCATGGAGACTTTCTCTGTGGTGAGTGTGGAGTTGTAAGGAGAGTGGAGGATGGAGGAAACACGACTTTGCAAAAAGAAGAATGAAAACATGAGTCATGCTTACTGCCAGGCCTCTCCATCACTTCAACACAACCTGCACAAGAGGAGGATCTGTTAGAACCACCGCTGCTGCTTATTTTTGTTGATTGAGTCTGATTGCAGTCGTTCATCTCGTTTTTATTTCCTCTTTTACGGTCATGATAACCCTTTTGATTATCGCATTCCTGTGAGATAGATGGAACAGTGATTTCAAGATGAAACCCTATTTTTCAGCGAGCGAATATGTTATCTTTGCACGACGTTATGTTGGCGCTACTGCTAGTAAACACTTAGAGCCATTGGCTTTTACGAACACAGGTTTATGGCACGCTCATTGGATCTTAGCAGGGATATTGAACATAACGGAGGGAAACTTTTGTATTTGTTTTGGCACTACTTAACCCATAATGTTTTGGGTGGCACACTAGCACTTGCTACTCAAACTATTTCTGCTCACATTGTTAACACCTACATCTAAACATATTTTTCTCAACAGACGCATTTTTACATCTTTATTAAGTTATAGGAGTTCACAGCTGATATGACACAGATTGAAATTGCACCCACAAGCAGTAAGCTTATTGAGTAATGCACTTGACATTTTGAAAGACTCTACATAAAGGACGGTATTATCCTGAAAATAAACTATGGATGTATTACACTTATACCCAGGGAAAACAGGGGGAGTTAAACATGGTTAAATAAGAACTGCTTATAGTCAGAGTTGCATGGACACAGTTGGAGAGCCACTATCCTGTAATTATTCTCTGGTCGTTTATCAATTCCAAGTACGCTGAGTACAGACTTTTGGGTCAAACAAAATAGGACAACCCTGCTTTTTTCATTATCCTTTAAATATAATTATTTTATTAGGAATTGTGTGTGTGTGGGTATAAATATATATATTGTTTGTAAATATATAATTTGTATATGTATATAAAAATGTGTATATATATATATACATACAACACATATATGTTATAAACATACATATTTGTAAATATATATAGATTAATATATATATATATATATATATATATATATATATATATATATATATATATATATAGTTATATAATACAATTGCAAACAATTCAGTCAAAAGTAAAAAAAGACACAGTCAAACTCTGTGTGATTGTTAGATCCTCCAAACTGAATTATATCTAATTTTTTATATTTTTATTATGCTAAATCATAACAAACTGACCACAGATTAGAATTTTTAACTATTAACTTCTTGCCTGAAAACATCATAAAAGTACATTTGTGACTCAACAACAGTAGTATTTAGAAGAAGTCAACTGTCAGTTATTTATTTTCTCCTCCGGCATTGTTTCCTGTTGCTGGTTCGAAATGCATTCTGGGATATCAGCTGGCCAGAGCATGCACAAGTCTCCTCTGATACATCCTGGGTAAAGTGGGAGGATGAAGTCACATCCGAGTATTTTGACTGTGCTTTGCGAGAAGCGAACTTTGAATTGGAACATGTACTCGGGCTGCGACTGATGACGTTTCACGAGTCCACGAGAACACAAATACAGAGAAGTACGCACAAGAACGCTGATTGATAAACGCTCTCTAGCTTGAGTTGGACTGTGGCGTAGTTAATAGGTATGGAGACAAAAGCAGGACAATGAAGGTGAAGAAAGAGGTGGAAGTACAGCAATTCTGCATTTGTTGTTCACTATCCAACATCAGGACAATTTCTATTAATGCCTCAGGGATTCTGACACAACAAAAAAAGAGAGCTTTTGATGCAACAGGAAGGTTTTGATCTGAGGATACTACAGTTTGTTGTCAGCACATGTTTATTTCATTATTATGATACCTTCAGTTTGGTACTCACTGCAGTTTTAAAAAAAAAAAGTTTGGATTTTCAGTTTGACAAGATACTTTTGTAGAGCTGGAGGCATTTACTGACAAAACAAAGTGGGATACTCTTTTGGGAAATTGACTGACCAAAATACAGAATAAGGTACCGGCCATGCAGTTAGTTTCTCTAGTAACTGAGAGACAAATAGAGGTGAAAGGGAGACTTCAACACAAAGTTTTTGCAACACCCATTTAGCTTCATTAGCATCGTCTTTCCTTTGCCTAACATTCAAGAGTCAGTTTAATATTTCTGAGGCCCTAAAGGGACACAAACAATACATATGGAAAGATTGAACAGCATAAGGGAAGCCTCCTTAGAGACCTTGGTTCATTATCTTTCTCAAAGTTACAGTATTTCTCATGAGGACAAAGGGGTCTAAAAATACCAGAATGTTAATATCAAACTGATCACTGCTACCCATTCTGACCTGTCCAATTCAACGTAATTGATGCCATCGGTGCAAATATGGTCATGCATGTTGAATGAGGCGCATGTAAAAATAAGATACGGCAAGAGTTGCTCTTCTTACCCCGTTTATGGGATACGTCTTCCATCCAAGCTCTCCAAGCACTGACGTTGTATCCAGCAGCACAACTGAAATGGGAAAAAAGAGGCAAGGGGAGAATACAACCATTAGCAATCTGTCAAGACACAAAAAAGGTTGTATTTTCACACGGAAATTGAAATATCAGTCATAAGCGTGATCATTTAGACATTTTTTTATATGAACAGAAATGAGTTTCATGGATGAACATTTATAAGCATGGCTCAGTCGACAAATTGTTTTGCAAGTGGCAAAAATGTTGTTCCGACTGTCAGAGCAACATTTTTGCCACTTGCAAAACAATTTGGGGATTGATGGATTACAGTCAGATTGCTGTCAACAGTCCATTCCCTCTCCTGCCATCTCTTTCACAGCTTTAGCCTGATCTCATTAACAACAATACACATTTCCTCTGCCTATTTCTGAACTTGTTCCTGAGGTATAATCAGGGTATATATAGATATCCTCTATTCATCTTAGTTGTGTTAAATGTGTTTCACTGTGGAAATTATTAATCAATATCCTGGTATGGAATATATTAATATAGAGTGACATTAATATTGGTACAGCATGATATTATTGTCAGTTGAACGTAACCTTGCAGGTAGTGTTAAATACGGAAAGCAATTTTGTACGGGAACTATTACCATCCTCGACAATATTTTGTCTGGTCCTCAAGGACAGAATATTTAATAATTCAGGAGGAACGGGGTTCTCACAAAGACAAACGATTCACAGTGAAAAGGAGCAGGCACAGCTTCCTAGATTTACCTTCATTGTGACGCCGATATAACTCCACTAAATATAAAAAATGTGTTTACCTACACCTGTGACAACTTTAGGGAATAGACAGTAGAAGCAAATATGGCAGCATTTTTAAAACCCATACATATTACATGCAGCCAATCCAGTCACCTTGTCGCATGTGCCATATGTACAGTATATGTGAACATACTGTTATATCCTAATTGTGTGTGGCTGCAGTGCATCATGAAAGAGGTATAGAGAATTAACTTGCAATTAGGGCCAGACTCATAGCTGGCCAACAAACTACAACACTAGACTCAAGAGGCTTGAGTCCAGGCCAATCATTTCTCTCACATGCTACGAGTCATCACAAATTAATCAACGAAAATCTCATCTTTAAATTTGTCTTTGAATTTGAATTAAATTTGATCTAAACGTCAAGCTGTGAATTCCAAATGCTTCATACGGACACTGATTTCTGACAGATCATAGTGCATTCTTCTACTTGGGTAACGATTGAGTTTTATGTATCGGTCAGTGAAGACTGTCCACTTACGTATTCCTTCAGGGGGTAATAATTATGCCATTACAAATCATCTATCAGTGACAATACTTTCTGACTAAATCTCCATTGACATAACTGTTAGTTATACCAACTGAATGTACATCAAAGGAATTGATATTGATATTTTCAAATTAAGTAATATCTGTGAATGTACTGTGACGAGATCAAGGCGAGCGTAAAGGAAGAAGGCACCGTTTTGATTCTTTCTGTTCCCGAGTTACGAGCCAGTACCCCTTTGATGGAGCGTGGTTGACAGATTGTGTCCAAGCATCTGCTCACTGAGCATTGTGTGAGCGTGTTATACACAACTAAATGCTCATCCACCTCCACCCATCTCCCACAGTGCTAGTATACGACACAATGCAGCAACATAGTGAAACACCTGTTTTGGATGGAGTCAAACGGGTGTATCGCAACATCCAAGACTTAGAAAAAAACCACCAGGATATGAGCACCCCGAGAGTCAGGGTGGCACATGCAGCAGGCACATGTATAAAAACTACGGTAGAAAATCCTGATTTTTTTTCTGTGAATTTGTGACTATTTTCAAGGTGCTCAGTAACAAATATAGTATCGTCAAATATATCTGCTGCTAACTGATTTACAAAATATTTGAATATAATATAATATAATATTATAAATATATAATATTTCAAATAAACTTGTCAACAATGCAATATGAGCTGTTTCTTTCTGAACGTCTACCGTAGACTCTCCTATAATTTGAATAAAAAAAGGTGTTTTTCACAGTGGGACTCATATGACTCTTTCCTGGAGTTTCACTTTTCCAACAGGATAATGAGGAAATGGTAAAACTCAGTAATTATTGTATTCATAAAAAAATATCCAAATTAAGTAATCCCTAAAAATAGAATAAATCTATCTTGTGGCCACCTGAGGCAGCATCAAAAGCTGTAAACGATGGCATAGCATCACCTTTAAAATTAATGTTTGGCAAACTTGTGAGCAAAGATGTGCCTATTCACACAGGCAGTATAGTAAATATGAACTCACATTAGCATTCATTGGTAATTGTGATTCTGGACACCTACTGAATGGGTTTACACTAAGTCTTGAGGGAAATATCTAGAAGTTTACCTCATATATTCTCCTCTATGTTCAGCATCAACTTGCTAATTGTGTCTGTCGGCTATTTGTTGCTGAGTAGGTCGTCTACAACGAGTTCATTAGAGTTCTGTTGCTGAAAACCGCCGCATGCTGGAAGGTGAACCAAAACAGTACAGTTGTCACAAAAAAAAAACAGTATGCTTAAAACATTTTAGCCTCTGTTAATATAGAATATTGATTGTTCTTTATTATTCTAAATAATACTGGTTTATGATTGAATTGATATTATTATTTAAGAAAAAAGGAAAAAAATATAGGTAATATAAATGTTAAATCCTTATTTTATTGCTTAAGCACACACTTTTTGGCCTCTGTCTAATTTCCTCACCAACCAAACATCCATTGACATATGCAAGGAGAGGTAAACGCAATGAGCTGCTGTGGTCAGGTTAATGGAGCGGGAACACATATTGTGCCTGGGAATGTAGTCTAAAACATTATGGTTATGTGTGCTTCCTGTAACCTGGGCTATAAGTGAGATTTTTAAGGAGAGAGAAATGTGTGTTCCCCTTAAATTTAAAGGCAGCGCTATAGAAATGTTATCCGTATGAATCCACATGCTGTGTGTATGACTGACAGCCGGTGATTGGAAAAGTCACATTCACTAAGCAAAAGGGTGGACTCAAGGAAAGAGACAGACAAAGGGCACGATCACACCATATGCACCAAAAACGCCTTGGCAAAATATGGCCGGGCAACTCGTCGAGGTGCGCCTGTGGAGCGGGCCTGCATGCGCAACCAACCGTTGATTTCAGGGTCTACAATATTTTTTTAAAAGAAAGGAAAGAGTGCGGCGAAAACATTTTATCTTGATGACGAGCTCTTTCCGTTGCACTTAAAACTGAGCAGGAGTCAGTTGGAGTAGTGTTTCCATTTAGAATTATAAAGCTATTCGTAATTAAACATCGCTGATATGAGGTTCTCGTCGGGAAAACAGGAAGGAAAGTCTGCCTCTTGTTTGATCCGATTGGCTGCCTTGGCCGAGTGTGACATTGATGAGCATTTGGCCTCCGCGCCTCACGCCTAAAGTTGAAAGGCGCGCGCCGTACCATAGGGAATCAATGTTTGTACTAGCGTCGAGTTTTTGAAAGTCGCGAATGGTGTGACTGTGCCCATACTGTGCAACGAGAGTAGGAGAGTTGGCGGTTTAAGGCTTGACAAATTTGAATTTGGAATATTTTTTCTTCTTTTTGGTATGGTTTGTTTGTCTGTTTGTCAGCCGGATCACAGACATGTCATCACACTTGGTAGAAGGGTGTAGCACAGCCCAAAGGAACAAATCCACTTCACAGGGACAAATACGCACATTTTTTATAACCCAGTTATTCTTCTCCAGACAACTTAAAGACATACAGTTAATTATGTTATTATTATGTATACAGTTATCATGTAGACTTTACAAAAGCAAACATCACATTTAATGAAACCTGTTCTGAGCCTAAACTGTCGGAAATGGACTTTGATTTATATGAAAATGTAGCAGAAGAGGACTCAAGATGATTCTAGCGGTTGACGATTCTGTCCTACACAGCAAAGAGAAGCCGACATGCAGATATTCTCATAGCTTTCTCACAATCGTGCCAAGCTTTGCCAGTTTAGTGTATTATGTGTCTCTCCGTCTGTGCCAGGGCCGTCGTTAGGCCTCTTGTAAAGGGGCTGCGTGCGCAGATATATCCTGAATTGCCGCTCCCTTTGGGGCTTAGCCCCCCCTTCTTTGAATCCTACAAACGCCCCTGCTCTGTGCCATGTCAGTGCTATGCTGGACGATTTGCTGGCATTGCAACGGTGTTAATGGACACCAGTAGACTTCTGTGGGCAGGTAAGCACTAAGCAGCACAGTCCCTGGAGGGAGGCCTAATTACTGAGAATTGGCCGTGTTACTCAGTGCAGTGAGCGGCTTCACACTTCACTCTGCTATAAATAAAGAACAGCAGATGTACATTATGAGGCGGTGTGGGGAAGGCAACACATTGAGTGGCGGAGATGGGGTATGTCCGATAAAAAAGAATGGGCAAAACGACAGGTCGAAGAAAACAATGAAATGAGCAGGGCCGACGAGACAAATCCAACACAGGTGAATCAAAGACAAAGGAGGGAAAACAACAACGACAGGAAGTCAAACACACGGAAACTTCAAAATAAAACAGGAAACAAAATAGTGAGGTACTGTATATTGATGCCATAGTACAGATGTGCACGTACAAAAGAATAGTTACAGAGTTTCCAGATAACAGAAATGTCTGTGTGTGTTCATGTCCACGTGTTAGTACACCTTTTGTTACATTGTAAATGTAATGTTTAAATTCTTGCAGTATGTTGGCTGTTGATTGTTGTTGTTTTGTTCATCTGTCCAATGTACACACCAGTGTGTCTAACACACGTAGCACATACATGTTTCTGATTCTGATTTGTGTTTGTGTGTGCCCTTTATTGTTCACGCTGGCTTTGTAAACGTCTTCTGAGCACTGCCTCACGTACATTGCCTCTCTCTCTCTCTCTCTCTCTCTCTCTCTCTCTCTCTCTCTCTCTCTCTCTTTCTCCATAGAGTTATCTTTCAGCGAGGCACCCACAGACCCTGCCTGGAGCTGAGGGTCCTTTGGGACTTCCACTGGTTGGATATAAATAGAAAATGAGCTGGCCAACTCATAAATATCTGGAGCTACAGTAGAATGATGACATCTCGTGTCTACAGCCTTCTCAGGCCACACAAACACCTCAAAATAACTACAGCCTGCACAAAGGATCCAAAGCCAACCAGTGTTACATCATGTAAATTAGAAGTAGTCACAATTTGAGTGTTCAGACAAAAGTGATACCGGCTGTCTACAGGTGTATAGGCTAAATCTCGTTCAAGAAATCCTAGAAAAACGGTGCTTCTTGGCGGGTGAGGGCAAATTGGCAATGTAGTCCACTGGACTACCTGAATAAAAAATAACGATTAGTTAAAATGCATACATTTAGTGTGGCTCTTAACATCTCTTAACATCTATTATTGTGGCTGATTAGGTACGTTTGCTTCTGGCAACACATTGGTTTCTTTTGTGAAGAAAGATTGCCGAAGACATTTTCTTTCTCCCTAATTGGACTGTGATTCAGAAAGCAAAGCTAACAAAACCATTTAATCTGTAGGCTCCCTACTACCCATTCCGGTGAACAGCGAGTCCAAAGACAAACAACAGCATTTGATGAACACGGCCTCGTGGAAATTGATTTTGGTGAGTATTTAAGTGAGGATTGCACCATGTCATTTAGTGGTGTAAACAAAGCGCTGGGCTCTCACCAGAGGGGATGATATGCTGTATAATGGAAGACTATCCATGGCAAAGGGAACCTGACAAGCATGACCACATTTTCAACACTCTCACACCTCCCCAGTAGGATCAAACAACCGGCCCGCTGTCAGCGCTCCGTCTCACAGCTTGATCAGCGGCCCTCGGGGCCTGATACACAGCATCTGGAGCGACGCGCTGCTCTTTCAAATAACTTAAAGCCCCATTATATAGTTTTTCCCTTGTAGCGCCCCCTTCAGGTATTTAACGTTTACTTCAGTGTCGTAAATACCCAGTTACGATAGATCAGGGGTCGGGAACCTCTGGCTCTCGAGTCATATATGGCTCTTCCGGTGACGCATATGGCTCTTTTGAGTTTGAGTAAAAAAAAAAGAAGATCACGGCCCGTAACTCTGTAACTTTCTCTCTCCTCCAGATTCCAGCAGAAGAAGTAATGTCAGGTCCCTTTCTTAAAGACGTCTTTGTTCTTTTATTAAACTAAACGTCTGTTGTTGATGGTCTCCACAGCAGCATGTCATTCTGTCTCTACGCGTCGCGTAGCGGAGCAAATAAAAAGTCACCTGTGAGGTGGACTGGCACTATGTGACGTTGGGTAATCACTGCCAGAAAGCAGGTCGACGCGACCGGGCGGCTACAAAATCTTACATAGTCGGGTTTTTAGCCCACAGACCCCCGATGGCAGTGGCGGAGGCGCAAATCGCCATATTAAAAGTCATTGTAGCGGCACCATTTTTTTCAAGCTGTTATTTTAAGGTAGGAATTGTTACATAGTGTCGCTTTAAGCCACCTGCATCATTATCAGATGGTCAGTAAAACAGACTTAATATTTGAGAGCGAGAAGTCTGTCAAGGACGTGTGGAATGATCGGCGAATGGGACAAACAAACAGGACTTTCACAAAGGTGTCCTCTGTTTCTGTCCCGTGTGAAACAGCTTTGCCATAGAATGTGACGTCAGTCGCGAGTCACATGACTCTTTTGACCTCCGCTAGTCACGTGATTCACGAGAGTCCCTCGCGATTCGTGAACTGAGGCTAAATGGGTACCTAGGGTGTCATCTGCTGTGTGTAACTGAGAGATTAGTACCGAGATTAATGATGATAACATGTGAATCATCCATTCAGCACTCAAGTGCTGCTACGATAAAGCGCATGAGTATGTTGCAGTTATGCCCACACATCGGCAATGAAAAACAGGTGTTTTTAATCTGCTTTTAAAAGCATAACACCTGCAGTGATATCATTGATTAGGTGCAGCTAGAAGGGCTCCCAGAGTGCAACAGCACAGCAGTCTTCAATGCGATAAGCTTTAAATCACTGTTCTTATACAGTCGTGTATATGTATGTTACTCACGAGGAGGAGAACCTTTTGTTGTTGCTTTTCAAGATTTACTTCAAGCAACAGAGAGCTTTCTCATTATTAATTCATATAAATGACAAAATGAAATAGCATTCACTGAATCATATTTGTTTGACTATTCATGATTGATCGGAGTTATTTTCCTCAAGTGTAATGTACGAAGTGGATGTTGCTCACCAAGCAGCCATAAAGCTCACATACAGCACAACTCAACAATCATTATCTTAATGCAGGAATGCCGTTGAGGAAGCCGAGCGCTCACATGACGGTCTCCCGTGTAAAATCATTTTAATTCCTCTTTGTAAACACATTTTATTATATGTAGCAGCATGTGCTTCAATTAATGTAGGGTAGAACCGGAGGGAACTCCAACTTGCGTAAGACATTTTACGGCGAGAAAATAAATATCCATTTTATATATATATATATATATATATATATATATATATATATAAATAAACTTTGGCTTGCAAGTCAAAGGTGCGGAGTGAACACTTTTGCGGCTCCAGTGAATTGACTGATTGATTGATTTTCCTTGACAGCACACTTCTGGTGACATCTTGTTAATCTCCAACAGCGACGCTGATCTTTCTGCTCTGCGGATGGTCTCGATGAATCAATGCACAAAGCTATTATTTTGATGATGATTTCATAGATCCTTTTGCAATGTCCGTATATTTGTAAGCCGCCCAATAGCCAGTTTCCTCTTCATGTTACTCGCTGTCTTTACACTTGGAATCATCCAGCAGTGTGTCATTAGGATGCAGTTGACCAACAAAGAAAATAACATATTGGTGCTTTGAGTTTACTCTCCCATTTTCCATGGATTTGTGTTTTCTTTTTTCTTGTTTTTTTATTTCCTAATCTCTCTCTCAGTAGAAAAGAAAACACTTCCAGAAAAAAACACATCTTCTCTTCAATTACTGGGTTCAAGAAATCAGGTTATGAAAGGAGATTTGTGAATGTTAATTATATTAAATATAATGGCTGATGACTTCACAAGGGAGGAAAATGGCTAATAAAAGTAAAGATTATGGGAATATATCTATTGATGGGAAAACAGCCTTGTTCAAACTTGATAGTGAGTGAGGAGAGCTTTGTTAATAACTATCTGTGACCCCAGTGGGGTTGATATGAGGGATTATCTGATGTGTTGCTGTGAGCGGAGGCACAGAGGCAAGTAACAAAAGATGATTGTTTTTTTTTTATTGTTCTCCTCTAATAGCTGACATCTTGCCCAATTGTGTCTGTGAAATCTCCATTCCTTTGAATTCTGTTTGTTTGTGTTCATACGTATCACTATAATAAAACACTCCCCTGTAATGTCACCCAGCAGGAAAAACAATATGTTTACTTGTTTACCTTTTTATGATCATGAGGTTGCATAAGTTGGAGAAAGACACTCGCATTCATGCCCGTTTCCAATTTAGTCTCCTCAATAACACCGCAAGCCTGACATTAAATTGCCCTCAACAAGCCACACAGCTGGAACCTGAAATGATTTGGGCAATCGCAATACATAGAGAATCAAGCGTGATCTGGCAAGCTGAGGAACATAAATCCTTCAGCCTCTAATGAGCCACTTTCCTTTGTCATCTGAATTATCATCAGTTTTTTCTTCTATTCTGAGCTGCACCACGGTCGACAGGGAGCTGGTCCACCATTCAATATGAAAGACTAAAGTACAACAGAAAGCAGACATCACTTCAATCATTCAATCTGTGGTAGAGAAAAACACAGAGCGAGGCTGTTATGTAGCAGCTGTCTTGGCAAACATGGAGTAGCATCGCTCTTATTGAACTGAGAGAACAATAAAATATAACCTGGGGTCAGATCCCACTGTGTCCCGCACAATCAATAAGACTATTTTAAACCTCACTGATGCTGCGGGTGTGTGTGTGTGTGCGCTCACATGGAACCACGGAGGAACACTCAAAGACAGACACACACATACATACAACAAAAGCGTGGGACCATACCCACTCACACAAACACTCACGCATCAAGTGTAATTAAAGCTTTTGCAAAATAAGTGCACATGCAGGAGCGATGACCTGTGTGTTCAATGACTCTTTGCCACTGAACTCACACCGCATGAAGACATAATGTGCATTTAGGAGCAAAATGCACGCACACACAAGGATATGTAAACGTGCACATGCATACACTCTCGCAAATAAGTGCATCTTTGGCAGCTCAGAACCTTTTACTGTGTGTGCACAAAACATACACTCGAGTCTGTACTCAAACAGACGCACACACATTCTCCCTCTGTCACCCACTTAATGAATCAATCTGTGGCTGATGTCTTATTGTCTCCTGTGCCTGTGTGTGTGTGTGTGTGTGTGTTTGTTTGTTTGTGTTTGTAATGCAGAGTGAGTAATTATAGCAGCCTCAGGTGTGTCACTTCAGCAGCTGATTTCCATAGAAATTGTATTTTATTTTATTATCGGTTTAACTGTTGGGATGAAAACTGAGCTAAAGCAATCCATTGAACTCTGCTGGGAAATACCACACGTTTTATCTGAATCTGGATACTGTCATGGTGCGGTTATGTGGTAATATATATTTTATTTCACAAACAAAACATTGCTATAGGCAAAGTTGTCAATGTCGTTGCGCACTCCTCGCATGGATATCAATAGTGCAGGACTCTCTCAGTGACAGCCTGCAGCTTATTGGTTTAACCACTTACTTTTGAGGACTCTGTTACTGTGGTGGCTCTTGCAGTGGCGACAGTGGTGTGTGTCCCCCAACCAATTTCCATATTAACACGTTTGAAATGACGGGAACATAAGTTAAGGTGAGAGGGAACCATTAACTCACCTTGGTTGCTGTAGCTGAGGCGAGTGAGGGAAAATCCAAGAAAGAGTGAAACGAGGAAGAATCTGTTTCCAAAACTCATGTCTGCTGCAACATTGATCACCGGCCTAATACGAGGTACTTCAACCGAGCCGGTCACAGAACAACGTGGCGGGATTCTCCTCAAGCACTGATCCACTGGTCCTTACATTCGGTTCCGTGGGCGAGACCTGCCGGGGGACGGAGCACGAGGAGATCCATACCAGCAGGCGGCAACGGCGATGGCGCGGAACGGGGCAGATTGGGGGATAAAGTGGCAAAAAATGTCAAAAAGTGAAATTAAAAAATATTCAGACGCACCTAGAGCTCGTAATAACTTTGCAGATCTCCCGTGGACTTCAGTCGCGGATGTTGCATTGGGTCAAAAACGTCCTCATCAATCTTAGTGCGTCTCCGGAGCGCACGGAGTCGTGACAGAGTTGAGAAATCCTGTTGGCACAGCGATGTGGCGCGCTGTCTCCAGCCCGGTCCGCTGCAGCAGCGCGATGGGGCCGGGGAGCAGCGCGATGGTCGGGATGCAGCGCAGGAACAGCGGAAGCGGCGACTACCGTGGGAGGCTGTGCGCATCTGTGCGGGATGCTCCGCACTAGAGGAGGTTAGCTGACAAGGCAGTGGCGTGCGTGTGTGCGTGGGTTTGTGTGCGCGTGTGTGTGTGTGCGTGTGTGAGAGAGAGTGTTATCTCATTGGTTCAAGTGCAGGGCTTCAATATGGTACAATAGACTTGTGAAATTATTTTTTTCCTCACCTGAGAGAACAGCACTGAGAGTACCTGTTAATATGGAATGTCACATTTTCTCGAGGTTGTAAAATATTCGGTTATGTTGGGATCGTTTTATGTAGCCCACTGTGTTTGGTGAATTAAATAACAGCGATGTTTAAACTGAACCGTTTGAGATAAAAGTCCAATACAAAAAAAGAAAAAGAATAGATGCATTCAATTTAAATTCCATTTATTTGGTATAGCCCAAAATCACAAATTACAATTTGGCCTCAGAGGGTTTTACAATCGGTACACATGTAACCCCTTTGAAAGATGTCTCCTCGTCAAATGATCTCCTTGGAGCTGGGCAGGATGGTTGTAATGGTTTTATTCTGCATTCACGAAGGGACAGAGTATACCGTCAGTGTCTGTGGGTAACGGCGCGTGCTCCGGTCTTGATAGGGATCCCGAGTCGCTCTAGTTACCCATTCCAATACAGAACCACTACATAATATACAAAACAGTAAACTAAAGAACAAGTGATCACATAGTGGATTTTCATAACAATAAAATAAATGAAAAGGAACAGAAACTATCTTCTTTAACTAATTAATTATTCATATTTACAACAATTCAATAACATAGTAACAACAACAACTCACACATCAATAACACTCATAACATACCTGCATTCACGAAGGGACAGAGTATACCGTCAGTGTCTGTGGGTAGCGGCGTGCTCGGTCTAGAAAAGCGAGCCACGTTGGTGTTAGCTAGGTTAGCTAGAATGAACATTTATGACCGGCATTAGAAACATATAAAACTAATACATAACATAATGAAAACATGACGAATACAATATAAGACCATTACTAGACAAACAAACAAAGCCAGTTCATTTTAAATTCCCCATCCCCTATCTATTACCCCGATATAACCCAGACCCGTTCCGACACACGTTACCTTGATAGGGATCCCGAGTCTCTGGGGATCCCCCACAATCCCTTGCCTCTAGTAGTGCAGGTAGTGTAGTACACATCAACCACAGCAGGTGGCGTTAACTCCAATTTAACAGGATTTATTCTCGACCTGCTTGACTATGTTACATACACCCCTCTTAAATTCTGCTAAATTGGGGCACATTAAATAAGAAAAAAAAAACACAAAATATACTAATTACAAAAGAAAACAATTTACAGTTGTTTAGCCACAAGAGCAAAACCAGTTCAAGTCAGTTCAAAACTTTTCACTTAGAAATAAGTCAGCAAAGGATCGGCCAATCCCCTTACCAACAGAGACCCAAAAGATGCCGTATACACCTCTCAATTTGTAAACATTGCTCTATGATAGACAACTGTAAGATACCTCAGTTAAGTTTGAAACTTCTCAAGCTAGTCTGAATTTTACCCAGAAAACATATTCCTCACAAAAGAAAACAAAGAATCAACTGATGACATTGAGTCATCTACAATCTGTTGTTCATTTCACAAATGAGCCGAACTGGGGGTTTTACCGATCTACCTGCCCTAGTGCAAAGTGGAGGCGGCTGTGCACAAACTACCTGGTCCTGTGTGAGTGCACCTATCTGTGTCTCATTTGCCTGTTTAGGGGAGATCTGTAGAGCTTCCTCTGCTGAAGGCTGGGAGGTGCATCCTGGGACACCTCACAGTCAGCAAGGGGCTCAGGGGAAGGCAACTGTGCAGCTTGTACTGACGAACCTGAGGTATTCAACACCTCATCCATAGCATGTGGGACGACAGTCACTTCAGTCTCTGAGGGTGGAGTACTCACAGCAACAACAGAAGAGCAATCGGTTTGGCTGGCTGTGGCGTCTTTAGCACTTGCATCATCCATTTGTCGGAGCCAGTCGATCGTCTTTGTCATACTGTCCTGTACGTCAACAGGAACCACTGGTTCACTCTGTTCACTGCCAGCTACTGAAGAGCAGCTTGACTCCAAGTCGTCATCACCTCCCATAGGGAGAAAACTCACAGGTAGTAGGAGGTTTCTATGAACAACCTTTTCTTTGGATGTCACAGGATCTCTGATGCTGTACACATTGATTCCAGGCCTCACGGATGTCACTTCATAGACTGTGGATTCCCATTTGTCTGCAATTTTCCTCTTGCCTCTCTCCCCATGATTTGCAAGCAAGACTCTGTCACCAACAGTGAGGGGTGACCCTTTGCTTTTGCGGTTGTAGTTCTTTGCCTGACGAGTCTGTTCTGTCCGACTGTTCAGTCGGGCAATGCGTGCAGCTTCAGACAGGTCACGTTTCAAGCGAGAGACAAACTCATGGTGGTCAACTACAGCACCATTTGGGAGGGCATGCTGGAACATAACATCAACAGGCAGACGGAATCCTCCCAAACATCAGGAAGAAAGGCGCAAAACCTGTTGTCTCGTGTTCAGTGCAGTTGTAGCAGAACGTCAGCGTCTCAAGCATTTGTGGCCACCTGGCTTTGGACTGGGGCGGTAAAGCTCTTATCATGTTACCAAGAGTCCTGTTGTATCGCTCGACAACTCCATTCCCCATTGGATGGTATGGAGTGGTGTGTGACTTTTGAATGCCAGCCATCTCCAGGAGCTCTTTGATGAGATGACTCTCAAAATTGGCTCCTTGATCTGAATGGATGCGTTTAGGGAAACCATATATGCAGAAAAAGTCATTCCATAGACGACGGGCAACCTGCTTCGCTGACTGATTTTTACATGGGAACGCGTGTGCCATTTTGGAAAAGTGATCTGTGACAACTAAAACATCAACACTCTTCTTGTCGGTCTGCTCAGCAGTCCAGAAGTCAATACACACTAGTTCCATTGGTTCAGAGGTGCAAATGCTTTCAAGAGGAGCACGTCCATTAGGCTCTGGTGTCTTTCCAACCACACAGCGAAAGCAGTTTCTCACGTGATCAGTGATGTCACGTTCCATCCCTATCCAAAAGAACCTCTGCCTGGCGAGAGAAAGTGTGCGTGCTTGCCCTTGATGACCAGATGCGTCGTGGAGACCATGGAGGACTTGGGCCTTCAGAGAGTCTGGAACAACAACCTGGTGAATTGTCATGTTCATTTGTCGGTCTTTCTTCACCTTGTACAAGATGCCATCCTTTATGGAGAGCTTTGGCCATTGTCTCAGCAGTCTCATCACCGCACGAGACTCACCAGCACGCTCACGCCTGGAGGGCCTCCTGCGACGCTGGACGTAAAAGAAAGCTCTGCTTAAGACATCATCCTGCTCTTGCAGATTAACCAGTTCACTTTTTGGTATCGAATCAATTTGGTTGACATCAGCAAGCTGGAGACTCGCGGTCCTGTGCCTCTCACTTGACTGACACCTCCGAGTCGTGTGCATCCAACACAGCGAAACATCTTGTGAAGACAGGGATCCCTGAGGAGGGGATAGAGTGACAGTAGCTCCCTCCTCGGACTGATCCACAACCAATTGGCAGTTAGTGGTACATCTGAATGCATCTTGTACTGTCCTATCCACCATTCCATTTACATTATTGAGTAAGAAGGCATACGGCTCAGTTACCAGACGATGGCCTATGCATGACTGGACAAATGGCTCCCTACTCAGTGCATCGGCAACCACATTCTTTGGGCCAGGGACATAGTTCAGGTCAAAACTGTATGCTGCAAGCTTTGCAACCCATCTTTGTTCACATGCATCTAGCCTAGGCTTAGTCAAGATGTATGTCAATGGATTGTTATCTGTCCAGACTGAGAAGCATCGCCTTTTAGCCAGTGGCTAAATTTGTCACAGACTGCCCATTTGAGAGCGAGAAATTCCAGCCGATGTGCTGGATAATTCAGCTGAGAGTGTGACAGTGTCTTGCTGGCAAACGCCACCGGTCTGGCAATCTTTCCATCAGGAGGCAACTGTGAGAGAACAGCTCCAAGACCATCAAAAGACGCGTCAATAGCGAGGATGAATGGTGCATCAAAATCTGGATGGGCCAATGTGACACTCTGCACAAGCTCATGTTTCAAAGATCTAAAAGCTTCCCTGCACTCATCAGTCCAGTCGGTCGTGGAAAGTTTAACATGGCCTTTTTGAATTTTGGTTTCTGGCCTCTTCCTCTTTTGTTTGGTGTGGCAGGCTCAGCCACAAGGCTGAATAGTGGCTGCTTTAGCTGAACATCCCTCAATAAAATGATGGTAGTATAGAACCATTCCCAAGAAAGATCTGATTTTCTTAGCACAAGGTGTTTTTCCATCAGAATCCATCAGGTCAGCTTCCTGCACATCATTTATAGCCTGCACTTTACTTGGATCAGTTTGAACACCATCTCCACATATGATGTGTCCCAGAAACTTGACTGATCTACGAAGAAAGTGACACTTCTTAGGCGAGAGCTTCAAGTTGTTAGCAGCAAGGCGGTTGAACACCATCTGCAGACGTTCAAGAGCAACCTGTTCTGATGGAGCAAAAACCATAAGGTCATCAAGATAGCACAACAGGCTAGTGAAGTTCTGATCGCCAAAGATGGACATCATCATTCGCATGAAAGTGGCAGGGCTGTTTGTCAGGCCCTGGGGCATCCTGTTGTACTCATGGAGACCAAACGGGGAAAAGCGGTGTATTTCTTGTCGTCCTCGTGCATTCTGACATTGTAGAACCCTGATGTGAGGTCCATTGTTGAGAAGAACACATTGCCACCAAGTGCAGCAAGGGAGTCTGTCTGATGAGGCAATGGATGTGCGTCTTTCACTGTTCTTGCATTCAACCACCTGAAGTCGTTGCAGATGCGAAGATCACCAGTCAGCTTGACAACGAGGACGAGAGGAGATGAATACTCGCTCTGAGATTTCCGAATTATTCCTAATTCCTCCATCTCATTCAGAGCTGTACGAAGCTTGTCATAATGGCAGGGTGGGACCCGTCTGTATGGAAATCTGAAGGGCTTGTCATCTACTAAGCGGATTCTGTGGACAAAATCCGCCGCCTCACCACAGTCCATTTTATGTCGTGAAAACGTTGACTCATACTGCTCAATGAGTTGCAGAAGCTTATCCTTCCACTCAAGGGAAACTTCACAAGATGAGAGGTCCACATCCTGAAGGCCCATGTCACTAAGGATGCTAAAATCTCCTCTTCCGATCTTGGTGCAGGTGGTGATTTCTGAGTGTATTGCGCACTGGATTGAATACGCTCTGGTTCAGGTAAGTCCTGCACAGAAAGACAGGGGGAAACATCTGCGACCTTTGCATTTCTTTTAATGGTGAGGGGCTTCTCAGTAGGATTTACAATTTTAACTGGAACCCAGCCGTCTCCCCACAAAGAAGTAACAACTCTCCCCACCAAAATGTGCGCAGGTCTGGCTTTGGACTGAGTGGGTTCGATGAGGACTGTACTCCCCACTGCAGAGATGTCAGATGCAGGCAGTTTAGCCCACACTAAATGTTCAGACATCGGCTGTAAAGTGACACATCTTTTGAGTTTGGCCGTACCGATTCTGTTTGGCATTGCATCGCCTTTCCATTCATCCGAGTGGGACAGCAGGGATGCTAAATGAGACAGCTCAACATTTGGAGCACTGTTTGCTGGAGACGTGATCTTTTGGCCACTAACAGTCTGTTTTATCTGTGGAATGAGCCACTTGATGGCGTTGCTGCCCAGAATCATCTCATCAGTTTGGCGGGCACAACTAGAACAGGAATGATCACCGTATAGCCATAAACTGATGCAGTGAGGTCATACATGGCAGAAGGTGTGACAAGGTGACCACAACCAACAATGACAAAGTCCTCAGCCGATTTCTTTTCAATGTTGGACTGTGAAAGTTTTGTGGCAGAAGTCTCACTTATAGTGCATGCCATAGATCCACTGTCTACTAATGCTCTGAGGACATGCCCCCCATCAGTAGTCACATCTGTGTAGAATAGACTGTCAGTCTTTGAGAGTCTCTGCAAGCGTTGCACAATCAGTGTTTTTTGTGACGGCACTATGCTGCTGTAGGTGTGACACAATGATTCATAATCATCAATATCTGTGAAATCCAAAGTGGGAGGCTTACTCTCTTGATCTGCACTGTCCTCCCTGCGCACAGATCATTCAGTTTCCCTGCTGAGTGTAGGCAGAAGGACGTCTTCCTCTGGACAGTCGCGTCTTGAATGGCCAGGGAGTGACACAGGAAGCAGAGCCTGTTCTCTCGACAGTGAGTGAAGGCAGTGTGAGAGACTCTTACATATGAAACATGGCATGTCATTTAATCCCTCAACTCTTGGAAACCTGTTGTTGAAATGTGGCTTTTTGTGGGCTTGGGCATGACCTGGCCCCTGAAGCAACACTTTTTCCAGCATTCCAATTAACCTCTCCAGAGTAGAGCTCTCCTGACTTGCAGCGTTTTTCTGTTCGGGAACGTCTGAAACTACATTAGCATTAGCACTAACCTCCACTTTATTCGCGTCGATTCTGCTACACTGCTTCACTGTAAAAGACCTGAATCCCTTCTCCAGATGGTATTCATCCAACACTTCCTGAACTTCACGAGCTGACCATTTATCCATTGTCTTGGACCTAAAGGTAAGAGCTAGATCTTTACTGGGGCAGTGTCTGATAAACATACGTGTGATTTCAACACTGGGGTTGTCAAATTTTTTACCTTGCTCTCCAAGACAACTTGCAGCAACATCAGCAGCTCGGTTCAGTCTGAGCCAATACTCATATGGATCCTCCTGTTCTTTTGGCACAGTCGAATAAAAGTCAGCCAAAGGCACAGTGGAACAGTGGCTTGCACTGAAATGTCTTCGCAGGAGTCCATAGATGGCCTGTGGGTTATGCTGGACATCAACTTCACCATTTCTTATTCCAAATCTCACAACGTCCTTTGCTCGGCCTCTCAGGTGGATGAGAATTTCCTCAGCGTGGTTCTCGAGCTGAATAGCACTCTTTTTGATGTAGTTTCTCATTGTTTCCTCCCATTCCAAAGCCAGCGTATCTGAACTCTCCTCGGAATACAGGTGGGTCTTTCACTCTCTGAGTTACCAGCTGGACTTGGAGAGATCCAGTGTGGCTGCAGTCTTTCTTTGGGCATGTTTCTTCATGAGTTGTAGGGACAGAAGCTGTAGGGCTTGATGTGTTTAGGCGTAACATAATGCTATCAGCTATCTGCTGCCCTATCTGCTGCACAATAGTGCTCATTTGGTCAGCTAATCTGACCTCATCAGGGGGAGTGTCTGGAACTGATGTACTAGCGCACTGTGGTGGATCTAACTCAACTATTGGCTGACTCTGAGGTGTCACTACTTCCCTACTTCTGAAAGGACTGTGAACCAAATCCACACCAAAAGCTGTTTTATCTGCCACCTGGTGGTCACCTAGTGAAAATGGAACAGGTGTAACACGCAGTCCCTTCCCCTTCCAAAACCGATAGGAGTCATTTCAGCAGTACCAAATGTGTTATGATTCATCTTTGATAGCAGAATACACACTCAAGAAACATTCACATACAATCTCAAGGGAATATGACTGTTCGCTAAATAAACCTGGATGTCAGATACGCAGAAGGAATCACAGCTCCAGATCGACGCAGTGGTGAGAAAACATCTGCCCGGTCCGGTGTAGTCATGGACAGGTCACGGCACCAATGTAACCCTTTTTTTAAAGATGTCTCCTCGTCAAATGATCTCCTTGGAGCTGGGCAGGATGGTTGTAATGGTTTTATTCTGCATTCACGAAGGGACAGAGTATACCGTCAGTGTCTGTGGGTAACGGCGCGTGCTCCGGTCTTGATAGGGATCGAGTCGCTCTAGTTACCCATTCCAATACAGAACCACTACATAATATACAAAACAGTAAACTAAAGAACAAGTGATCACATAGTGGATTTTCATAACAATAAAATAAATGAAAAGGAACAGAAACTATCTTCTTTAACTAATTAATTATTCATATTTACAACAATT
The DNA here is from genome assembly GCA_036178185.1 of Liparis tanakae. NCBI lineage: Eukaryota > Metazoa > Chordata > Actinopteri > Perciformes > Liparidae > Liparis > Liparis tanakae. The sequence goes on from CM070107.1 coordinate 17,021,239, forward strand.
CAATAACATAGTAACAACAACAACTCACACATCAATAACACTCATAACATACCTGCATTCACGAAGGGACAGAGTATACCGTCAGTGTCTGTGGGTAACGGCGCGTGCTCCGGTCTAGAAAGACGGAGCCACGTTGGTGTTAGCTAGGTTAGCTAGAATGAACATTTATGACCGGTGACGAAACATATAAAACTAATACATAACATAATGAAAACATGACGAATACAATATAAGACCATTACTAGACAAACAAACAAAGCCAGTTCATTTTAAATTCCCATCCCTATCTATTACCCCGATATAACCCAGACCCGTTCCGACACACGTTACCTTGATAGGGATCCCGAGTCGCTCTGGGGATCCCCCACAATCCCTTGCCTCTAGTAGTGCAGGTAGTGTAGTACACATCAACCACAGCAGGTGGCGTTAACTCCAATTTAACAGGATTTATTCTCGACCTGCTTGACTATGTTACACACACAACATCCTCTGACCTGGGACCTCAGATCGGTTACAGAAATAATTCCATCATAAAAAAAGAGAAAAAGAAAGAAACATTTGTGAGAGCAACAGAGAAGGATCCCTCTCCAAGGACAGAAGTAGAGCAAATGTCATGTATACAGAAAGAACAACATACCAGAGGTATTACACATTAAATGCATACAACAGAAATCATCCAAATAATAAGACTAGTAAGTAAAGAAAACATTACAAATAACAAATTACTAACAGCATTCAGCGGCAGCATTCAGTCAAATCGACAGTGAACGCCTCTTTACCTGCTGTTAAGGGGAAGGTTCACCATCAATATTATGGGGCCCCCATTGACAGTGAATTATGGAAATTCCCATCGGCAGCACAGAGATTTATTTGGATGTGCACACAGGTTTAATTTTTTGATGAATCCATGAATAGATATAAACAATACATGGTGAGTCAATTACTAAGTCAGAACACATTTTCCAATTCAAAATGTGTGGTCTAAAGAATCGTTCACTTAAAGTTATAATGCAATTATTTATTGCTAAGGGGCACTGTTTGGCTCAGTCCTAAGCCTTTGTTATAGTTTCCACTAGGTTGGCTGCACAGACATAAGCTGATATGAAATTACGATGAGCAGAATTTTGATCTTTTATACTGCCTACGGCAAACCGACACTGTCAAAGCTCCAAAAGTTCTTAATTTTCTTTGCATGGTTGGAAAATATAGGATGCGCATGGACAAGTGAAACCCCGCCACTCTGAACCCCCGCAAAGGGCCATGTCTGATGGTGTGATGTCACTTTGGCCATGTGGACACTTGCGACCTTTGCAGATGCAGCAAGCAAACAAATCATGCTTTACTTTGTATTCATTGAGATAACCTAATACATTTGTTTGGGGTGGATTGTGTATTATCTAGAAGCCCATCAAGTATAATGCTATTGACACATGAATACTCGAAAACATTTTGAGAACACTAGAGTGTATCTCCTTAAAACCTATGCATGTCTTTTTACGACAAACGCTGTCTCGGGGTAAGTGCATACACCTCCACACATTTGCAGTGCATCCGTGAACAGCTCCGCTTGCCAAGGGGCCAATGTCAGCCAAGATTAGGGAAGGTCTTCTTCTCATCTTCATGGACGTCTCATCGAGTGAGTAAGCAAACCCTCCCCAACCTGACCGGCTTAAACAAAGCAATGCTGGCATCTGTGATGAAACTCAGTCAATCAGGACATAGGAACCGCTTCCTGTCAGCAGAGAGGAGGTAAATACATCAACATCGCTATCTGTCACCACCACTTAGCTCCCAGCCAATCACCAAACAATGCAGAGAAGCTGCCAAACGACGACTGACTTTGTGCTGCGCAATGTGCAAACACATTGGAGGACGGAGGGTTGTAGAGTAGAATACATTGACCACAGTGGCCTGCTTGTGTCTAGTGTAGCTGGATGGAGGATGCACATGCTACAGAAATGGATAAAGCTATCAATGTCACCGGGAAGATGTATGGCAGCTTTTAAGAGATGGCTAAATGTTGTAGACATTTAAGACTGGTGGCAAAAGTGTATTCTAAGCCCTTTTATACTTAGCTTTATACCTCAACAGCAACATATGACACTTCCTGCATGCAATTGCTTATTTTCCTCAATACTATAGTTTGCCTGTGGTTATGTATGAATCAACTTCTTCCTTTATTGATCCCTTGGCCAATAGGATTATCATTACCTTCGCATTGAAAATGCGGAAGGTAATGTTTTGATCGCCGTGTATTTGTATGCGTGTGTGCGTGTTATTCGCATGTGTCAAAAGGTATTAAACCGAATCGCATGAAATTTGGTGGGATGATTGGTTATTATCCGGGGACCATTTGATTAGATTTTGGGATCGATTGGGTCAACGGTCAAGGTCATGAAAAGTTCAAAATCTTCTTTTTACCACAGCACGGACGATTTTTAATCAAATTGGCATGCAACTAATGCCAACATTTTCATAATTCAATGCCCAATCTTGTGATATGCGAAGGTATGCGCTCTACCGAGTGCCCGTTCTAGTTTCCATATGTATACATGATGTACTACTACTGTATTTCTACTCACACTACAGCAACAAAGAACAAACTGCTAATGAGTTAAGTCATCACTCGTGCCTGGAGAGGATGATCATGGAGCGAAAAGAGCAGACTGTTGAGAGGAAGTCCTCAACAGCCCCCCCCCATGCAACGGTTTGGTTTCCTTTGCTGTAATCTTGGTGAATGAGGTGTGACTGTAGTGTACAGGGGCCTAACTATGACCTATGAGCGCCCGCCGTGTCCACAGAGAACAAGCTCAGTCCATCTGTACTCATCACAAGCAAAGAACTGGAACGAGACGACATCAGCACAACTGACAGAGACAATGAGACTTTATAACGCTGATAGCTTCACTAATGTTCTGTTCCCAATGTGGTGCCAACCCATACAGAACTGCCCCGGACGTGGATTGAATCCAAACTGTTCAATTTACCCCAAAATGTTTCTTAGGATGAAAGAGAGGAGTAACACGCACTGCAGTGCTGCTGCACAGTGAACATAAAAATAGTTGCACAATCCTTGCCAGAAAGCGAAAAAGGTGTTTAATAATGTACAAATGTTTTGACATTTTCCTTGTCCTCTTAAGGGTGTTGAGGGACAAAAACAGCTCCATAGGCATTAGATACAAGATAAGACACAGGTGGGCACAATCATGGGGAGGGAGGAGTGTCCTTCATCACATAATGTCGGAGGAGCGCAGGTACCTGAATCATTAGGCAGTTAAAAATAATCAATTAGAAAATGGTTTGATCCAAAAACTTTAAAGAAAAGTCAACATAAAAAAAGAAAGAAATGTTCTAACTGCAAGCCTTAGAAAGTCATACAACATCAGAAGAGACATAACACTGTTAAAGAAAAACACCGAACAGCCTGGCTCAGACTGGCCTCTTATAAAAAAGACACTCAACATTAGGGGAGACATACTATTATTTAGGAACAAGACACCCGGGGTCCGAATGTGGTCTTAAGGAGGAGACCTAAAGGGATGGACTTAATGTGTTAGAACATATTCAAATGTTTGAACAACATTTTATAGAACAATAAAAAAGGTTAAGGACAGACACAAGACATCTAGCTCTCAACCTCAGGCATGACCCACTAGATGATCAACTCTGTTTAAGGTCAGGGTTTTAAATGAACATTAAGGGAATTACAGATATGACCCCTGTGAGTGATTCAACAGTAATCTTAAATCTAATGATTCTAAACACAAGCTTAATATCTATCACTCAAATAAACATTTTTATTCTACATGTATTGAGGATATTATGTTTAACCTTGAGGTTTCCTCTTTAAGTCTGCATGCAAGATACAATATTGATATTGATATGTGTGACATCTGTGCCACAACGTTGGCGAAGTCTCAACAAACTAAATCGTCCACAAAAAAACTCCACTTAATTGCTTGAACAGACCCAAAGGAAGTGACATGACAAGTCTGCAGGAAAGTGGCCTATCAATAACCTTACATTCATATTTCCTCTCCACCTCAACACATAAGTTCAGACATGATGCCTGGGGCTAATTATAGTGGATGAAAATTTTAAAAATACATTTGAGGTACACTGTATATAAAGGCATACGTAATTAGATAACAACATATTAATACTTATAATATCATGCCATAACAGTTTCTTTAATTTGGCATTTATTTAATCTAAAATATTTATGTTCAACCTGAATCTCAAATAAAGTTGTTATAAAACAGCTGATTCAAAGATGTGAACTAAAACTCTAATGGAAGAAGCAATGATACAATAATGTGATTGCGGTGAGGAAATAAAATACCTCTTAATTATGCAATGTAACCTGCATCAAATTGAATAGAACTGCTCGCACACTTGTATTTTTAATTAGTATCGGGTTTAATCAAGAGTTTTATCTTTTTATCATGATGTTTGGGCCTTAAACGTAATCCTCTTTAAACCAGTGGTTCTCAAACAAGTGGGGCGCTGTGGTATTACAGGTGGAGCGCGGGGGTGGGGCAGTGCGGATAACTTCACATATTACAAAAGTGTAAATGTTTACGTTGCCGTTAGGCCGTTAACAGGTCATGCTCTCGCATGCGACGTCCGAGCTCCGATGCGACTGAGGTGTGTAGCTTAGTAGCGTGCACACAGGAAAGACATTTGGCAAAAGGGAAAAGAACATCAACCGTCGGCGAATCAGATCAGGAGGGACCAGTCTGTGTTTCATGTCTGTAAACTGTGGCAGTGGACAGCATGAAGCCCAAAAAGTTAAAAAGACACTTGGCGACATTACACCTCGTTCACGTCAATGAGCCACGTGAGTTCTTCCAGAGGAAACTTGGTGAATACCGCATGCAGGTCAATCACTTAGTAAAAGTGACATCAGCTGATGAGCTGTTTAGGCTTCTGGACATGTCAGTTACCTGACAGGACCCGGGCTGACAGGGGAGAGTTGTGTGTGTTTGTGCACAAATGGTGGCAGACGCTGATCAAGAGTGTCTCTCCAAATGTGCAATGGACACACACCGTGTCATACACAGAGAAGCGCTAGCAGCAAGACAGATGTGCCGTGAACGACACACGGTTTTGATGCTATCAGCGTGCTCTGTTTCCTAAAAACAAGGTCCCTGAAAGCACCGTTGTGTTCACTCCTTGAGGAGACGGGAGCCTTCATCTGTTTCACAGCGAAGCTCGGTGGCTTTCACGAGGAAACGTGTTATAAATCGTTTTTGAGCACAGAAATCGATCATATGCATGACATATGTCATACAGGACAGTACCATTGAAACTGTACACATATTACCCATACACATATTAGTCTGCAAAGAGAAGAAGGACTCTGTTTATCATTTATTTTATCTTTAACATACATTTTGGAGTCAAATGTATTAATTATATTATAGTTATTAATTTGCAGGCACGTTTGCCGATTAGATAGATAGGAAATCGGCCTATCTTAGTGACATATTTGGAAAGCTGAATTAATTCAATCGTCGTCTTCAAGGCAGACAAGCAGCTCCGCTGCAGACCAGATCAGCGGTTTCACTCAGAAGCTGAGATGTGGGACAGGAAACTCGATAAAGGGAATATTGATTCCTTTGAGAATTTGAGTGAATTTGAACTAATACTGATACAACTTGATGGCAGGTTATGGTTTTGAAAATATATTTAGGGTCAAACTCAGTAAAACTAAATTGTGTTGTGGGGGACAAACATTTTTCATCCTCCGAAGTAGAAAGCTTGAGAACTACTGCCTTAAACAATAAGGGAATACCGACAAGGATACAATTTTAGGGTAATCCATGAACATCAACAACAACAAAAAAGAATATTTTCAAAATAGCAAATATCTCAGCTGGATAACAATACTGGTATTCTGCCTCAAAAGCCCAATTAAGTCCAACTCTCCAATTCAAGCTTACTAAAGATAGTGGATGTCGAAGGAGTTAACAGTGTTGTTCTAGTTTGGCAATCTCAGTGTTAATTACACTGTTCTAGTATACATGGACAACGTTGAGTCAGTTATGTGGATTTTGCTGATATAATTATGTACAATTTAAAGACATTGACGCAGTGGGTTTTAGCACTTGTGTTTCCATGGCAGGAGACACATAACACCTCATCCTGCTTACACTTTTGAGCCTCAAAGGATTTGAACTGCACCAGTAAACCCATTTTCCTATTCTTGATCATAACATTTGGCCCTGAGGAAACATTCAGTGATCTATGTGGAGACTCATTCTTTTGCCCAAGACGAAGATGACAATTCATATTTTCCATCAGCGGTAACACTAAAAGGCGACAGTGGAAAAAAAACTTTCTCATAAACAAACCATGATTACAGAGCTTCCATATTGCCCGCAGCAGTTTACAGTCTGCCTCGTCTTCCAATTTGCTTTTTAAAATCAAGCTCAGCTTTTGATTTACATGACTCGTTGGTACGGAGTTGTCTGGTCTGTAAACACAGGGCCCTGAGGGCGGAGCATCAACTTTCACATGTACAGGGATTGTAATGGTGACAGGTACTGGAACCCAAAAACACAACAAACACAGGAATGCAGGAGGAGGCAGTTTACTCAATGTTTCAGGCAGGGTCAAAGCCGGGTGGTCAGTCAAACAGGGCAACAAATCCAAAAAGGGGCAGGCAAGAATCTCAAGTCGGGTTCATAGGCAAACAGGGTCGTAACAGGCAGATCAGAACTAAGACTAGGAATTCGCTGGAAAGTTTGCCGGTGACACACAAGACAATCTGGCAGAGGACAAGTGGAAGTGAGGGAACTAAATAGTGAGGGACTAACGAAGGGATGGGCTGCAGGTGAGAAGGGCGTGACGACCAGGTGAAGGGAATGAGGGACTAACGAGGTGAGGATGACAGGATCTGGAATAACAGGAGAGTTAATTAAACATGTAAGCAGGATGAATTTAACTATGAAGGTGGGGAATTTGTGACAGGGATGGGTGGATGCATTGCTGCACACTGACTCCAGTAATGACTCCTTGCATGCTTATCGTGTTCAAACACCTCCGTTGCCATTAGGGTCAAATCAAGCTTATCCCATCTGCAGAAACTTCTACTCATTAACCTCAGACAACTGATATTTTTGGGCACTTGGCAACGGAAACCAGCTGTTAACACAACGTTTCAATTACGTTGATCAGGCCAACTCATTTGCAAACAGTTGTTAATCAACACTTCCAGATCCGATGTTACAGAGCAACATCGTGGTTCATCATGGTCACGTCTGTGGTCACCTGTTTGTGAGTCACATGGTCAGTCTCACTTTAGCTCTATTTTGATCTCTTCCAACTATGAGGAATATATCTGGCTCTTGCTGCTAATTGGGCCTTTTTGTTCCCCAGATAATCGTCGACGATGTCAGTTTGCTCCTTGATGCTGAAGAGAAGTGTGAATTTGAAAAAACATTTTTTAATGAAAACAGCTACCTGCTGTGGACTTCTCGTTAGGTTCTTCACTACAAGTGAGATTGTCAATTATTTCAAACTGTCATTTAATACATTTTTATAATACAAATTTTGATTCGAGCCATTTAAAAATACAACTTTAACAGTGACGCTTGCATAATAGTGTGCACATTTCAGAAGGGACTGTGAAAGGACTCCTTTGCATGTTTTAGGAGAAATAAATGGGCATTACACATGGGATAGCCAGGAGGCCGATGTTCATGTATATAAAACTAAAATCCAACGATGCATTATTTTAATAAGCCTTTGTTACATTACTTACATTCTCAATCTAACCCAAACCACAATATTTTCCGAAACCATACCAAATAGTTTTGTTGGCTATGTATTCACATATTTTGGTTTAAAAGTCTGTTAAACCTCAGAAAGACTAAACATGAAGTCAAGTTTCCAGTAATAAATTCCTGGCAGTATTAAAATAATTTATGAAATAGAATCGTACACGCTACACACTGGATTTGTTCTGCACACATCTCAAACTGCATATATATTTTATTTAAATTTAAATTTATATTTGATAACATGTCTATATTCTACACACAACATGTTTTAAACTTGCAATAGAGTGATTTGGTTTCACAGGGAAGTCTGTGTAAAAGAAGAGCGAGATAGTTAGTATGAAATGTGGTGAAAAAAGGGCCCTACTTACGGAAACTCCAATTTAATTCATAGACATTCTGTGTAATGTCACGGTTTACGAACCAATTGAAGAGTGACTTTCTTGAATCCCGTGTCCCGACTTTGACATTTTTATCCAACATTCTTCTTAAAGTAGTGTGATCACAGTAATAAATAAGCACGCAGCCTAATCTCGAAACCGTAATACCTGTCATACTCCTTCTGAATTTCAAACTGTAAAGAGAAGTATATTTCCCTGAGGTTTCAGTCCCTGTTGGAGCTGGTAGTCCCCGTAAGGAAAATAGAATACAGAGCACAAACTCTCCTATACAGACCAATTTTCCATCTTTTTTTTTGTTACCCATAATGACTTAGTGTCTCTATATCTTACTGCACACAGATATGCACACTCTCATATAGCACACTATTGTGCTACACCTCTGAGGTGGCCCACCTCCCTGGCTGCCTAATGTGCCATGGGCTCTAATCTGGATGGCCGCGGCGCTCAGGAGGACGAGCAGAGCAAATAGACAGAGCAGCTCATCAGGCCTGCGAGCCGCTGTGTCGCTAACCCCAGCTGTTAAAGAGACATCCGCCCATCCAGATGAGGGAAGGAACGGGATGCCTTCGCAGGCACGGGTCATTTCCAGGGACTGACAGCAGATAGCTTCTCGTGATTTTTTTTTTTTTTTCAAAACTCCATAATGTCCCTTCAGCTTTTTAAGAGGCTTTGTCCTCTTTTCTCCTGGCTATGATGAACATAACATTTTTAAGACTATTTATATTTATATTTTTAGTTCTATATGTATTCAAATCCTTACAGTACCACCTTTTAGCTGTGTAGAGATACAATACAATATAGAGATACGATACATACACTACCATTCAAAAGTTTGGGGTCACATAGAAATGTCCATATTTTTCAAAGAAAAACACTTTTTGTTTATGAAGATAACATTCAATTAATGAGAAATAAACTCTATACATAGTTAATGTGGTAAATTACTATTCTAGGTAGAAACATCTGTTTTTTAATGAAGTCTCTACAGAGGTGTGTAGAGGCCCATCTCCAGTGTTCTCATGGTACATTGTGTTATCGCCTAAGGGGCCGATCACACCAGACGCGCCTCTCTAAAACGCGTCGCCCGCAAAACCATTGATTCCCTATGGTTTCAGACGAACCTTTTAAACGCCACGCGGCGCGTTTTTCAGGCGCGCTTAAAAGTTGAAATATTCTCAACTTTAAGCGCGAGGTGCGGATGTGCGCCGCTCATTAATGTCACACCCGGACAAGGCCGCCAATCGGATCAAGCAGGAGGCTTTTCTTTCTGTTTTCTTCTCTGTTTTGTCCGGTGTATTTTTGCCTATAGGCGTTTTTGGTGAGTCTGGTGTGATCGGCCCCTTAGAAGACTAACGGAGGGGTAGAAAACCCTTGAAAACATTTTTATGTTAGCGCAGCTGAAAACAGATATGCTGGTGAGAGAAGATATAAAACTGGCCTTCCTTTGAGCCACAAGTTTGAAGAACAACATGTAAATTTTAAATTAAAATGATTATGTCTAACCTTGTCAATGTCTTGAATATATTTTATATTCATTTTGCATTTCATTTGATAAATAAATGTGTGAGTTTTCATGGAAAACACCACATTGTCTGGGTGGGTGACCCCAAACTTTTGAACGGTAGTGTATATGTAGACTGTGTATATACTACATAACGATTAAGAAAGATAGTACAGAGTGATATACACCATTCAAAATGTGAGTAATTCAACAAATGAAAATGTTTACTCCCTAGACTTCAGATAAGAGGGACGGAACAACATAACAAACCCTTGAGTACAACAATGCACACTTATTTGCGTAATCTACTATAATTCCTACACATTTTCATTCATTAAAGGAGTTCTGAAAGGTGTACGGGAACAAATACATCCCTGTTTTCCATTGTTTATAAATGCAATGTTCTCTCGTAGAAATACAATATAATTTTCTCAGCGGAGTGCCATCAGTGAACCACTTGTCTTGCAAAGGGTGATTATACAACCAACACAACAATGAATAATACTCCGCCAATCACGTTTCAGTACAAATGCAAAATGAATCCCACTGGAAATGATGTTGTTGATAATAATAATGAAGCACAGCGGTATTATCGGGGGCTGCACGGTGGTGCTGTGGCTAACACTGTCACCTCACAGCAAGAGGGGCCGGTGTTCGGTCCCCGATGCTAGGTGGTTCTTCACGTTCTCCCTTGTGGCAGCCCGGGTTCCCTCTGGGTTCTCCGGCTTCCTCCCACAGTCCAAAGACATGCAGCCTGGGATAATTGGAGGCTCTTTAATTGCCCATAGGTGTGAATGTGTGCATGAACGGTTGTCTGTTTTTTCCCAGGAACCAATGTCAAATGTCAGCTCGGCTCCAGTACCCCTGCGACCCTAAATAGGATTTTGATAATGTCATGGAATGGGAGACATGTCATTATCACCCGTTGCAACCTTATTCTATCATTAGTGTTTGTGTTACTTTCAGACAGGTTATGTAATTACAGTGAGCAACTTGACAGTTGCTGCAACCTGCCAACACATCCTCAACCCCAAAATGTCCATTAGTAATTGACAAATGGATGGATTAATGGAGTATAAAATGATCCATCCATCACAAGGGCTAAATGGGGTGAGAGAACACCACTCTGTCAGACATGCCTTTTGACAGCCTGGTTCTCATGACCTCTGAGAAACTGGAGGCAGCAGCGATTGTCTCTCTTTTTCCAGCACTAAAAATACTCTTTCAGAAAAAAAAGACCGCCGTTATAAACTTTATAGGTTAATTGAATTTGTGCTAAAACCAATATTGAGTATTGATGCAACTGATATTAATTGAACTGACATTTGCATTTGCAAGTCGGCCTCAAGGTAGCATTGGCCTTCATTTCATTCAGAGAAAAGAATGACAACTTGTTTCAAATCAATGCACAGAATAGAAACATCCAATTTATAAAGAAAAAAGTGCCACTAATATATATCTAACTTTATAGTTAACTGTAAGTGGTAATCATGCTGATTCTGTTATTGATTTCTAGTGAGTGTTGTTGATTGATTTTTAGTTTACACTGACAAACATAGCGGTTCAAACGAGCTTACAGAAGTCCATTGGTCCACAGAAGAGAACCTGGGATAGGCTCATGGCTCTGAAGTAAACTAATCTTTGGTAATGTAAAGTTGTAAAGTTTGACAAATACATATTGGTGATTCTTAATCATTATGTCTTATGTCATACTGTGTGTGTTTGACAAAATCATCCCGACAAGGGGATGGCATCAATACCTCTACATCAGCACTGTGACACTGTGATTTGAAGGATTCTGGGAGGAATTCTCTGCCCTTTTTAAGATGCCTGTCCATAGGCATTTTTTTCTTCTTTTTTTAAACTAAATTCTAATAACCCGAGGGATTAAAGGGACCTGTCCAACTCAGGTAAATCAATGGTGGTGGGGGGTTAAGCAATGACAAGGCAACAATCCTCTGACACTCATGGACAGGTGCAGGTTTATGTGTGTGTACAAGCACGTGTGCATACACTTCTAGTGCCAACATGCATGTGTGTGACGTAAAATACCCCACTAATAGTTAAGTGCTACTGCCTGATAAATAATGTAAGAGCAAAGTGTCTGTCCTGCTGCCTGCCAAGCCATAGAAAATACATTGCCATCATACAGTGGGCACAATGTCATCTGTAAAGTGAAATGACTGTTGCTAAATGTCATAACGGTAGGTTTGTGCTATTTCTAAGTGCATTGCATTTCTTTCTTACATAGATTAAAAAGAACAATTCAAAGGATTTTTTTTATTAATCTATAAAGGTAATTTAAAATATGTAAAGGGAATTTAAAATATATAGTGTCACTGTTGTTCTGAATGGAATATTAAAAGTACATATTTGTTCTGAATAAAGGAATCAACCATCACATTGTGCAAACCAGACACATTCAATATGCAATATAAGTTGTAAAATAACATGGAAGCTCCATAAGCCGAACCAAGAGGGGAAACTTTAATGTTCTTTTCAACCTTATTAAAGCCAGCACATTTCAAATCCCCTACCTTTGTGTTTACCTTTCACAATAAAAGCCCTAGACTTGTGCTGTGCATCATTGTTTACCAGAGGGAACTCAAATTCACTCAGCATTCCACTAAAAGGATCTTCAAAAAAAATCTGCCATACCACAATTGACCTCAGACAGACTGCCAGACACTGCTTTTGGTCAATAGTGTCCCAAGAGACCCCCCCCCCCCACACACACACACACATACCGACATTAGCAAATCTATTCAAACCTTTTCAAACCTTTGCAACTATCGCAAATTTGCAATGCTGCTCGGTATGAAACGTTTTTGTGACATTTGTTTTTAACACCCTCAGTTTATAAGGGCCTTTAGAACCTTAATAAAGGCTTTTAAAACTGATACATTTGAATTCATAATATGGAATCATAATGTTACATGAGGATAGGGTTATTTCAGAGGATGGATAGACATCGTCAGACTTTAGGCTGATCGTCTTATTAGTACTTGTAAGTAACTTTACTAAGAAGAAAGATACACATCAGACACACTATAATCTTTTAAGCCACTTAAATACACTTGTCACCAGGGGCCCACTAAATTGTGAGCAGTAGCAGAATTTCTGAATGACCTTTGAGTTTGAGTGATTTTGAAGAGAGGACTTTACTTCTTGTTAAAGTATCTACACTTGATAATAAGTCACTTCACAGCAGAGACATAATGAACAAATAAATGTATAGACAGTTAAACAACTTACAGTTCATTAGCAGGATATATATATATATAGTTTCATCTACGTAATATTTCAAAAATCAAACGCATCTTTTCTCAAAGCGATGCAGAAAAACTGGTTCAAACGTTTGTTACTTCTAGACTAGATCACTGCAACTCCTTATTATCAGGCTGCTCCAATAAGTCTTCAATCCCTCCATATGATCCAGAATACTGCAGGTTGTGTACTCACAAAGACAAGAGATCACATGACTTCTGCATTAGCTGCTCTGCACTGGCTCCCTGTAAAATCTAGATTCACATTTAGAATTCGGCCTATATTAGGTTTATAGGTTGCTGGGGGACGTTTTAAAATACGCTGAGTACCTATCTCCTCTTCTCTCTCTCCTTATGGATGAATTTCCGTCTCTTCAGTGCACATTACTAACTCTGCATCTTCCCCGGAGTCCGTCTGCCTTTGGATCTGTCCATCTTCCCAATAGCCCTGCCTCCTTCCTGGTGCCTCCTGCCTCAAGGGCCTGGCCTCATTGGGCCGGCCTCTTTCGCGACGCATCCCGCCTGATGGACCGGCCTCCTGTCTCCATGGCCCTGCTGATGCCCTCTGAGGCAAATTTATAATTTATGATTTTGGGCTATGGAAAATAAACAGAATTTTATTTAATGTCTTTGACTTACCAGTGCCAATGTATTTAGAAAACCATGTGTTTATTCTTTAAGCGAAGAGAAGATGAGTTTACATTTAAGTTTGGGTTGGCCAGGTGAATCACAGTCTGGAAGTTATCAAAATGTAAATGTGAAAATGTCATTTTAACATTGGAGGCCTGAGCCCTCCTAGTGGTGAGGCACCCTAAGAAGTCGAGGTGTCTTTTAAAAAAAAGTTTTTAACTGTAATCCAGCAATATCTCCCTTTCTTAGAGGGCACATGAGAGTATTATACTATAATAGTATCTTCACAAAGCTGGCAGATCATTCACATCTAATGATAAATATATTACATAATGAAATTATATTTACGCGTCATTAGTTGGAATTATTATCATGCTTTTGTCCACTTCACAATTTCTTTGTTTCCCAGTCCTCTCGCTTTCTACGGACTGAACAAGAGACTGAATCATTTGCTCGAGTTCTCTTCTTCGTGTTCGCAGTACAGCAGATGACATGGTAATTGCAGACTTTCAGAGAGGGGGAAAGTCTACGGAGAAGAGTGTAACTACTCTGAAAGCTACTGCCTTATTTAACACCTCTTCACTTGCCTCGAGTCGGACTTTCCGTCAACAGCTGTCGAACCGCATTCATCCTCGCACAGCTGCGCACACCAACAGGAACATACTAATAATAACAGCAATTCAACTTTCATTTAAATTCTAAGCTAATTTGTGTTATTGTCAGAAGATAATGCCATTAGATGATACGGCATCGCCTACATCCACAGTTCACTCTATTTCATCCCATTTCTAACCTCGTGGAGTACTTTCAAGTTTTGGAATAGTAGATTACAGTTAGTGTAGAGCCGGGGACCGTTGCTAAGTCCAAGGCATATTCCTATAATTGTAACAGTCTGTACTCTTCATTTCTCCTCGCCCTCCGGTTACAGTGATGAAGCTCCTACCCCTTCAATTAGATCAGTAATGACAAACTGCAGTCTTTTCCTACAGTCTGGCTCCCTGTTTATCGTTTATCGTGGACATTTTGGCTTTTGCCGTGAATTTCCTGAGGATCAATACATATTTTGTCACAGCTCAGAGATCATTGTTTTCCTTGGTGAAGTTAATGCTGTGAAAAAGAGGATATGTGATAACATTGACTTTGGTTTCGCTCTGCTATTTGTGAGGCACTCTACCTCGGACTCATCGCTAAACAATCTGACACGGTTGCTCTTTGTGATCCCTGCAGTCATCAGAAGAGCAGCACTCTCACGTGAGGGGTTTGATTGGTTCCAGAGCAGCAGGTATCCCTCGCTATACTCTTTGAAATAAAATGGTAATGATGGCATCTTGAACAGCAAATATGCAAACTTGACCTTTTCTCCTGACAAAATTGATTAATTGGAGGTCTGCATGGATGGGTTTGATGAGGGCAGACAAGAAGAATCTGAGATTTGTGAAGGCTGGCAAAGAACGGCTAGACGCTCAATATAAATATGCATATCGTCTATTTCCTGTGAGCAAGTGTTTTGTGAAAACACTGAAAAAACGCATAATGCATATAGTGCACATTTTCATATCCAACATTGGACAAAGTCAGACGGTAACTAATATGATACAAATTAACAACCAACACATTTGTATATTGTCATTCAGTGATTCAGTTTTACCAAATATTTTAAATATTTTACTGAAAATAAAGTACATTTATCATACATTTTAATTTTCTACAAGCTAACCAATACCTCACAATGAGCTACATTTATAAATCCTAAATATGGAATATAAACCATTTTGAATATTTTGTACTGCAGAATTATTTTTAAAATTATAAATAAAAATGACCTTGACCTTTGGCCCGATCAATCCCAAAATCGAATCAAATGGTTCCCGGATAATAACGAATCATCCCACCAAATTTCATACGATTCGGTTTAATACTTTTTGTATTATGCGAATAACACGCACGCACGCACGCACACTCACACGCATGCACGCACGCACACACACAAATACACAGTGATCAAAACATTACCTTCCACATTTTGAATGCAACGGTAATAATATTGAATACAGTCCTGAAGATGACCATTAAAAGGACTGTGCTCTAGTCAGATACAAGCTGACATTTAACACAAATGAGCCGGATTATATTTTGTCAAAGTTTCTCAAATAATTGCGCAGCTCTTTAGTCCAAAACGGTTATTCTCAATATGACTGAGCCACAAATCATTGAATTTATTAAAAAGGGATTATCATCAAAGGACAACTCTAATCATATGGTCACATTCAAGAATACACCACATTTATCAGAAGCTAAAAGGTTCCCTTTATGGATGTAAACATAATGAAGCTCTACCATGCATCATTGTATGCTGTTATTAGAAATGTAAGATGGTGTCACTAAAGTCTGAATGGAGCTAAGGAAAGCAATTACCCTGGCACTGAAAAAGGGAAGTCCTTCTACCTGTATTCAACCCAGACCAGTGTGTGCGTGTGTGTGTGCGTGTGTGTGCGTGTGTGTGTGTGTGTGTCTTCATGTGTGTACATTCCTCTCTGCTGTCATTCAGTGTGCGTTGGTAGGCCCTGGCCAATAAAATCGTTTCAATGGGTCACACATAAAGAGGTCCCTGTTTAGAAAGTCAGGATTTAAGTCTGTAAAAGCTCAGAGCCAATACTCCCACTCTGTGTGTGTATGAGCATGTATGTGTGTGTGTTTGAATACCCGTTAGTGTGAATCAAAAGAGCAAACCGAGAATGTTGGACTATCATCTGGTGCAGTGGACCAGAGGCTTGTGTTGAGAATGACCTTGACCGTCCTCGTATGGAACAAACTCCCAGAGAATATCAAAGAAAACTTTCCACCGCTGAATATTAAAAACGTCTTTCACCTTAAACACCGTGGGTCATTCAAAAGGCTCATTAGGGCAACGACTACGATTTAAAAAATGGTTTATTATTAAATTAGCTCTGAATCTGATCACAAATGTTACAAGACTAAATCATGTAATAATATGATAAAAATATCCTGACATATATATATATATATATATATATATATATATATATATATATATATATATATATATATATATATATATACAGAAACCTGTGCAGGAATTTTTACGTATCATCCAATTTTATGTGATTAATAAACAATCTGTGTTTTGTATTCTAAACTAATGTATTCATCAAACCAGTGACATGGTACATGATTTGTATTGTTGTGAACAGAAAGATTATTTTAATAAGTCCATGATAAATGTTTAATTATATATGATACAC
Organism: Liparis tanakae; assembly: GCA_036178185.1. Classification (NCBI taxonomy): domain Eukaryota; kingdom Metazoa; phylum Chordata; class Actinopteri; order Perciformes; family Liparidae; genus Liparis; species Liparis tanakae. The sequence goes on from CM070107.1 coordinate 17,038,084, forward strand.
TGCATCCCTATTTCGAGTGTTGTCATGCCATTTAGCCATTGCAAGATGTTTAAAACATGTCACGTTCTGCTTCTTGACCACAGAAGAATATATATATATATATATATATATATATATATATATATATATATATATATATATAAATATATATGTCATTTTTACGGAGCATACAATGATCACACAGCACATCGCTGTTAACTTACCTTAACGCGGTCTGTGTTTGTGTGTGGTGGCGTGACTAATTTTGCCATTAGAAGCCCCTAATGATCATTTTACGCTCATTATACCATAACTGTCTGCGGCACCACTGTTATCCTCAAATACTTCATTATGCATCACCCCTTTTTCATCCCCTCATTCCCACTCCCTCCGGCAAGGACTCAAGCGTACAATTTTAACAAACGCTTAGTCCTTGATATCCAGCACAGCTTAGTTGTAATGTCCTCTTTAATGTTCTAGAGAAGAGTTTCCCAAACTTTTTTCCTGGTGAAACAATCGCAACTCAAGTCATGATCGGACTTTTCAACGTTATGAGAGGAGCAGATTTTAAAATAGATGACCAATTTTACCGCCATTTCTGTATCAATTTATAGTATCTTGATTAGGTCAAGCCATTTTCAAGAGATATAGGTTCGATAAATCAACACTGTGTTATGAAAAACATATACATACTGTATATGTAATAAAATGGAATAAATTAGACCAAAATATACATTTAGATGGTGTTAAAGGCGATCTCTTTCTATTTTTTGTATGTATTATTTTGGTAACCTATCTACTGTAAGACTGATTAGTGGTGCACTGATTACGATGACAATACACTTTAAACTGACAGTATTGTTACTTTTTTACATGTTTACATACAAGTATTGGTGATTGTTGAATATAACTAGGATCATGCAGGTTTTTGGTTTTCTTAATAACGATGTATTGTTTTATTATTTCACTCTTTAAAAACTATTTCAGAGAACTTAACATGATGCAAGAAATACTGAATATTAGTCTAAACGTGTTGATATCTGTAACACCTTTCTAAGGAGACAGAGATACTGGTATGATCTTTTATCTGTGACATGATGTAAATATGTAATACAACGCGTGTCTACAACATGATCTATATATCCTAATCCTAATCTTTTTGCTAGTTAAATGTTAAAATGTGACCGCCTCCTCCTCCTCCTCCTCCTCCTCCTCCTCCTCTCTGGCTTCCGTGACTATCACAAGGATTCAGGGCTGACTCTAATTCAACAGGACTGTCATAGCTCATGAAAAAATCATGTCGTATAATCAAATCGGAGTAAAAACCCTGCGCTGGGCCTCACGGGAGTCTCCGCGCGCCCTGAATATTTCATGTAATGGACGCTCTCACCACCATGGAAACTCTCAACAGTTCAGGATTGCGTGCAAATATTGACTGTAGTGTGCAGGGCCTAGGGCCGGGAGAGGCCGACAATGCAACCAAGCCTGAGTGAGTTTTATAAATAATGGTAATCACATGTGACACCACTCACAGCAGGGGGGCTCGTGGCCACTCATATCCTCATACTGGTTGATGTGACTGAGTGCAGTGGGGGAGTTAAAACTGGGGAAGGCACAGTCGAGAGAGAAAGTGGCGGCGGACGAGAGGGAGAAACAAAGTGCCCTGATGCATATGAATCGACAAATGTCTGTTTTGGCTGCTGAGAATGGAGCTCAAGTGTACGTCTGAAGAAACATCAAAACACAATTCAGGGTTGACATCCAGTGGGCGGAGGAGAGAGGAGGGGTCTGACAGTGTAGCCGGGATGCAAGCGTTGCACTGCAGCTAAGCTCCTGGCTTGATAAAGCCTTTTCCCGGTGCTGAGCACAGAGAGTCTGGGAATGAGAAAGCCGGGAAGTCGAATGAGTATAACGTTACAGTATCATGGTGTTGTTGTGAGAGCTGTTGGGGCATGTCGAGTCTCAAATAACGTGCGGGCAAGTCGCGGTCAAATCTCAAATCTATGAGATTAAGTCTCCAGGTCAAGTCTTAAATCATCAGATACAGTAAGTCATGTTACACTTTGGACAGAGACATTCTTGCATTAAGTTTAGAGAAACTCTCAGGTTTTCCAAAGGTCACGCTCAGGTCGAGTCTCACCTCACACAGGTATTTTAGGTTCCTTCAGTAAATTGTTTTTGTTTAGGGTCTGAACGCTGGCAATATAAATTATGATTTTTTTTGACCTATACTTGTTCAATGAATGAGCCAAATAATAAACATTTTAAGATTCTTGGGTATGCATGGCATATGGCACCCATGGTAGAGTTTGTATGTTGTATTAACCTGGGATACAGTAAGAATCCCAAGTCCATAATTTTTTTAAATTTCTGTTACATATTAGCCCTTAAAATGATCAATGCCCCACAAATAAATATACATCATACCTTGAAGAAGGGTAGCTCCAGCATGCTGCTTTATTGGACATGGACTCTTGACTGGACGAAACCAATTTTAAAAGCAGTGATCAGAGAAATTTACGAGCGGTGGGCAAGCACATATAGGATCCTTTTATTTCTCCATGGCTGGGTAGCTTGGCATGTGTAAACGCACACATTCAAACACATGTAACAACCACACACACTCGCTCATGATTCCGAGAATAATCTCTCTACTGTAGATGTTACAAACATCGTTAAATGAAGTGCAGTTCAGACAGACAGTGTGAGAAGCAAACTGTATATATGTGCTGGTAATGGCTGGGAGTGGTGCCGTTTGCATGTATTATCTGCCCCTCTCAGACGTGGTAATTGAGACTCAGTGCTGTTATGAGTCTGGTTGAGAGGGAAATAAATGCATCTCCTCACAGCTAATGCTGAAATCCGATCCTGTCTGCACATATTTACTCTGGGCTGTGTGCTGTCTGTGCCCGTAAGCCCGTGCATTACGCTAGATTCATCAATCGTCTGTTTATCTCGCCAAGTGAGCAAGAAAAAAAAAGAAAAAAAACGACCTGCAGTAAATTCCCATTATTAGATAAAGTGTGATGAGGCCACGGGGGCAGAAGAGACCGACAGCACAGCTTTGATACAGCAGCAACCCTCCAGACAGCGGGTGTCGTCTGTTGCGCCAGATCATTAGTGGTATCACTCTGAGATGATGTTTTACGGTTTGGGGAGAGTTGATTTACTTTGATCAACGAGGGATCTGACTCGGGCGAGTAGAAACACAGTAAATTTTAACAACAGTGATGTTGTTAGCCTCCCGGTTCCTGAACTGTGAGGCCAACAAAGAGTTTACGACAAGCTGCTTCACATCAGACCTTGGCACAGATGGCTCAGGCTATTAAACTGCGATCCTGGAGTGTCCAAACACTACGACACATCCCTATAGTGGGTATTTCATGCACCTTTTCGAATTTCACCTGGGCCTGCATGTATTCCGCAATATTATTATTATTATTGAAGATTTATTTATATACAGTATATTTTTTGAAGTTGTTTATAAGCAGAGCATCTTTTAATTTCAATGATTTTTGCTACGTACAAATGACTTTAACTGCAAACAAAATACCCCTATTGGAGCTTTGAAGAAGGTCAATATATTTGAGATTTAGAGAGGAGAAATATTGTTTCAGTTCTACAGATCCATCACTGAAAACACCATCCGAGTGATTAGCTCTTTAAGACTCTGCCTCTAATTTATTGCTCCATTGTGTGCAGGTTCACCCAAGGGTAAAGCAATGGGTCAGTAACTGCAAAACCACAACATGCACAGTTTCATTCCATCAATAAAACACGGAGCGCTTTGTTCCATCTCACAAACCTATGTCACATAAATGTATTGTTTGGAATTTCACTAAACATTGCAGACAGATGATCACAGATGTAATAGTTTGAAAGGATACAACTGACACATTTCACCTGCTACATGTTGGTCAATAATACTCAAGACAGAAAGGGATGTAAAGAGTATTGTTATTATTTTTTTGGGTAGCATGTGTAATACATATTTGCATGGCTCTCCAGCTGCATATGTCGGTAGTGCAGAGAGAACGTGTGGTAGTGATACATCCTCTTAGATAAAAACATAGATTAGATACAAATGTAACCTTTTTTAAACATATTCAAAAAAATATGATTACAATTTTAATACATTTTTATTTGTTGTAATTTATTCACCTTTACCAGTACAGAGTTGGAATAATAACATTCAGAATAATTGCTGATGAAATATTTTCAGATGTGTTTCCACTTCAACTATTCACAATTTCAAAAAGCTATCATATGCTGTCTCTAATTTTTGGCTAAATGCCACCCCTTTACACTATTACAGTTAAGGGGTGGCATTCTTTACATTTGCAATGGTACAAACAGAGGTGGGTTTACTCTGAATCTGAGTACCTGTTGGGGAACAGCAAACAAGACGACTGAGAGCAGTTTCTGCCACTCAACATTATTTACAGACTCAGCTCCTCAAAAGCTTTACTCGTCTCAACGGCTATTCATTTACACATGGATATGAATGTAATAGGCACTGGAACATACTGTAATATTCATTTGGGCTGTCATATTGCCTTATTGGGTAAATGATCTGCATGATCACATGATTAGTTGCCTCAACTCAACTGCTTCGACCTTGCAGCAATAGATGGGAACATATTTCCTGGTCACATTTTGAGCTTTTGGAGCCAGTTGGTCCACCTGGAACAATAAAGCGGTGCACACATTGCATACTAACATTTTGTTATGCCTACAAAACAAGTGATTGCGAGTGATGACTGTGATGATTTATTTCTGTTGGCTCTATAGAAGAAGTTCTAAAAGCCAATGTGTAACATAGTAAACTATAAATATGCAAACACTAGAATACTTAAATTAATTCAGACATTTTTTCAAGAGAATATCTTGAAAAAACAAAAACAATTGGCGAACAAATTGCATCTGATATGTTAATGATATATAGGGCTTTGTTTTTCAAAAACGTTTCCAAATTCCATTGTAGAAGAAAAATGTTGTGGTGAGAATAGCCATGATAAAAGTTACAGCACAGATGACCACCTGGCCTTTCAAATAATTCCCAAGAGAAATTTCTCTCTCGCTCTCTTTCTCTCTTCAAAGTGCAGTGTGGTGCTTCAGTGCCATCACTTGATGTCACATTTGACCTCTTTCTGTTGCCTCTCCTAAAAGGAGGCAAGCACGCGATCCTGTGCTGCAGGGAAGACGCCGCCTATTATGTCATTCATAATGCATGCATTAACGCCTCTTGTTCATGAGGTTTGATTCCACATGTTTTTACATCCCTTATACTTCTGGTGTTAAAAGCTTTGCATGTTTGTAAAAAAATAAATATATAAAAAATATATATTTGCAGTGAGACATAAGAAAGAGTAAAGACATTCTCTATTCAATAATATGACTCACATTAGCAAAGAAAACACATTGATAACATCTTCTGTGATGTCAATGTCTCTGCATAATAAATATACTTAAAATGTATTATCTGCTTTTAGCAATGTGTAATTGTAGTTATGAGCATGAAACAAATGTGTTAATGTTTTAAAGCATTGTGAAGATTTTTTTCCATGTGTGTCTCAGTAGTCAATGTGATTTTGTAATGTAATATAGAAATACAGACTCATAGAAACTGTCACAAAAATATAAAATGTGACTAAACCCGGACCATTATATATTTGTCCAAAGACGTAAACAAAACTGAAACACTTTTTCCCAATTTATAATTATTACCTTTAAATGAACATGCATATCAGTGTGCAAGCAATCTGATTTAGTATTTATTTATCCTTGTTTACTTCACCTGTTTACCGCTGTACAGTCCTCAGGTGTATATGAAATGAGCTCAGGGAGATATACTGTTTAGACAACGGAAGCTTTGCCGACAACATTCTGTATGTAATTACTTTTAGAGGTTGCACAAATAACAGATGGAAAGGTGACCTTTTCACAATATGTATTTATGCTTGAAATGTAATCTGTTCCTGTCTGGCCTTTGTGTAAGAGAATGAGGGGAAATACTCAAATATCAAAAGGAGGCAGTATTTGAGCAAACATGCATAGAGGCAGAGTACATTAATAAATGATCAGTGTGTTTTAAATGTTTCTTTTTGATTTTCAATTGATAGCGCCTCTATATCATCTTTGTCTGCTATGCTTTAGGCTTAGCACACAGGTTGCTCTAAGTTCCCTTATGTTTAGCTCATTGCTCATTATTTTCCATTCAACTGACCTTGCAAAGCCAGTTTCAGTATCGATGGCATGCTAATTTCTCTCTGGCTCCGCGAGAGCCGGAGCACGCTGGAACGAAGCCAACACAGCACGCTGGCTCTGATGCGTCATTCATGACATCCCAATTTGTAACTGAAAGTCTCTGAAATGTTCCAGCATTGTTTCTCTCCCACTTGTATTAAGGTCTCATTCCTACACACTCATCAGATTATCTCTTCTCCACCTCCTCCCACTCCTGTCTCCTCCCATCTCCTCCCATCTCCTCATGAGCTAACTCACAGCTAATTTGCAATTCTCAGTGGCAGAAGAATTGATGTCTCATCTTGGGGCTAGGTAACATAATTATGTGAGTAATGAGAGAGTGATGAGGAAAAAAAGGAGACAGAGAAAAAATGTTAATATGAGAAAGTATTTGATTTGTCTTAATTATTTTTCCACATGCAAAGTGGGAATTCATTACAACATGCAGCAGGGTTTGTTATGACCGTTTATGCCACAGAATTCCTTCATAAGTCTTGCGCTGTTTCTATTTTTACCTGTTTTGAACACTTGGCTCACACCAATAACTTTCCCATGCTGAGTATTAAGTTTTGGAAAAGAGTTGGGATATCGGATCACTTACACAGGGCACTGTTCAGATATACGTTTTCAGAAAACCTTTTTCCAAAAGAAAACTCTTTTATTTGTCTGTGTATAGGCCTACCATATTATTAGATAAAGGCTGGTTGACTTTAATGGCAATCACCCATGAGGCTGAGTATTGTCAAAATGTAAGTCCACAGGAGGTCCAACTAGATTGCATACCGAGTCAGATTATGTAACATTAAAAAGTAGTGTGTGGTCTCAATATCAATAGGATGACCCTCCAAGCTTATTTTGTAAGTAAAGGAGAACTTAGTTGGCAAGAATCATCTAAGCTCAGTAAGCAAAGAAAATAAATCATGCCACTATGAGCTTGTTTTCCATAACATTTATTTTCGGCAGTTCAATATAGTAATAAAATGCACAATGACTGAGATGCATAAAGGAGTTGGATGACTCGCTAGCATATAGATGTCAAGGAAGCTTAATTAACTATACTATATGTTTTTAAGTGAGACCAACAAACTGAAATATTAATAAATATTAGCATTTTCTTCTGTTAATCAAGCCATTATAATACATATTAACAAAAATAATTTATGAATCCATACTTAACATCCCTTCTACCTTCACAGTTGAAAACGCTCACATGCATCAATCCAGCACTTACTATGCATATTATTTGAACACTTAAATGCTAGTCCTGCACAGTGAATCATGCACGGACCAAATCACACATACTGTACATGCCACACAAAGACAACAAGCTGCAAATAAGGGCGCACAGATTCCCACCAGGCAGACTGCATACCAGGTAAGTGTAATTCAATGACAGACATACAGCCCATGGGTGACTTCACAGCTCATCAGACATAGTATGCAGTGTCACTGGTGTTACGGAAACAAAACAATACAAAGTTTCGGAAATTAGTGAGACAGAAACACCAAAGTATGTAGATCAATTGGATCTATAGAGTAACTGATTAATTATTGTTTGCACATATTATTCTGTATACCAAAATATACTATAATATACTATGATATACTATAATATACAATACTATATTTACTTTTAGTAAATTATTATAAACTAAACTATATTATGCTAATATACCTATATACTCAATACTACTACACAACTGCTACTACTACTACTACTACCATATTAACATATTATACTATGTATATACTATATTGCATTGTACTATACATCATATTCATCACCTGAATACATTCAGTAACATTGTGTTGCTTAGCATAACATGCAGTAAAAAGCTTCTATTGAAATCTATGGAATACTAGTGGCACTCCCTGCATAGGAAAACACAAACGCAAAGACAAGGTCAGCGACACTGCAGCACAGGTTGACAGGCTTACCAATTAGTAAATTGGAGAGCCACAAGGACCTGTCTCTCTGCCTTCCACCACCTAAAGTGAGAAAAACATGGAGATGAAGAGAAACTGTCAAGTCAAGCAGTAATAAAACGGTGACAGGCATGGCCACTTGAACAGCCAGGCAAATCGCATGTGTAACAATGAGAACATGTATTACAATAAGTATCATCACCCATTCCTAAAGCCAGGCGTATAGAGAGCTAATGAACTGAGAAGAGTTACCAGGGCAGGAAATGTGTCAACAGCAGCATGCAGTATGTTGCATGTCACATTCACAGTTTGGTACTGTCAAGTAGTTGGAAAAGGGATCCTTTTTTACCAAGAAACTGTCTCAACTGGTCCTATCTTTATGACATGGATCTGGTGGAGAGAAATTCATAACAAGTATAAATAATATTAACAATATTAAGAAAAAATCTGCTCATTAATTACATTATTATTGATATCATAGGCTACGTATTTTTGGCCATCGAACATAATAATCATTTTGAGTATCATTAAAACATTTTTTTACAATACCAGTATTCAAAGATACCAATAAAGTACATATTTTTGATACACTGTTTAGTGTTTGCACTGTTAGCTTCTAGCCACATTAGCTGCTAGCTGCCAGCTCATGTGCAGCAAAGCAATCCCAACTGTAGGTACTGGAGAAGTTAAATACTATTTAACATTGGGCTATTCCGGTAGATACTTAAGGTATCAAGCACCAAAACCCAGACCTACACATATTTGTCTTACCATGTGTGTATTTGTGAGTAAATACAAAAGAAGCAAGGTAGGTTTTCACCCTAAAGCTATATGTGTGTGTTGCTCACTCGAGTATCTCCTGCTGAGAAGGCATCTGTCTGCATAACAGCCCTAAGGTAATAACTGTAACAGTGCCCACCTGCTGTGCGAAATGAACTCTGTGCCACTCACAAACACACTGCTCACACGGTCAGGTTGTGCTTGTATTGCAGGTTACCAGCAGCAGCCAGCCAGGAGGTCTCACCAGGCTCTAATTGGGTGAAGAGTGGGCTATCCAAACCAAAATACACAAACCCAATGACGCACTTTAGTTTACCTTGACCCATCATCACTGAGCTAGTTCACCTGGGCAGGTAATTATTCTAGTGCGGCTGGGAGTTGTATAGTTAAATGGGAATATCAGCTTTAATTCAAGTCAAGCATTTGTAATTTGAGCTACTTTAGATGTCTATTGTATATTTTCAAAAAAAATTTAAACCGCTTTTGTCTTCTTTTGATATGTTCATCTGACTTCACTGTTTAGCATATGTTTAAACTGATTTTGTAGAACTTATATACAATTGTATTTAATTAAAGGAAAATCCCTAATGCTTATATATTATCACATTAAAAGGTTAATAATGATTGGCCACGCTATGAAACTAAAACAAGTTATACGTACAGTAATTGTATACAATAAGTAGTCTACCTCTCTTTCAGCCCTTTGCCAATATTGACCTAATGGCTACACGATGTGTGCTAACTATACTGAACTAAAATCCTACTGGTGACATGTTATTTCTCTAAAGGGGGGCTTGGCAGAGTGGAGGAATGAGGTGGAGAGGCCAGCCTGCAGCAAGATGTATGTCTCTTAGAGCGTAATGCTAGAGGGAAACAGACTTTGGCTCTATCCGAACAGTAATTGCATCATCAATTATATCTGTTAAACGCTTTTTAAGTCACCCGCTGATGTGGCTAACATTAACCTCACTGCGCTTGATCAAGGTGAACCCTATACTGCACGAGTATATCAAACACGCCACCAATGCACACAAGCGCACAAGTCAGGAGTGCCTTGTCGACACGTACACTATCACTCCTTTTTGATAAGGTGTTTTTCCTGCTTGTTAAATTACAATGCAGACAACACAAAATAAATTGCATCAGTATAATAATAATAATAATAATAATAATAATAATAATAACTTTATTTATATAGCACTTTTAAAAACAATGTTTACAAAGTGCTCCACAGAGAGTCAAAGCAAAACAAGTGGAATAGTAAGAAACCAATATTACATTTAAAAGTATATATTAAAATTTAAAAATAAATTAAAACATACATTTAAAAACAAATAAATTACAAATAAATTACAAATAAATTAAAAACACAAACTAAATTAGGGGAACCAAAGTTCTGCATAAAAAGACTAGATCACTTAAAAGCTGTTCCATAAAAATGGGTTTTAAGAAGTGATTTAAAAGAAGTTACTGATTCTGTGAGCCTTATCCCCTGTATGAATATACTTTAATTTGAAATCATATAACGTTTCTTATAGGCCATATCCGTTAAAGGTTTGATGTTTTCATTTTGCAGAAACTGGTTTGAACTGGTATAGAAATAGTTTGTAGAAGCAGCAATGTGGTCTTCAATGCATCCGGTGAGTTAATATGGCTGCTCTCCCCTCCACTTTATGCCTTTTGGATCTCTGACTGGGAAATCAATACTGTCTCCAGCCCAGCTCAAGTCAATATGTGTCACTGTGCCTTTTCTCTCAAAGCATTCATAAGTGTTGCATAGCTGTGTCCGTGTGAATGCATTCACACAGCATACTGAGGCCAATCGAATATCAGAAGGCTTGTCTTCAGACAAATAGACTGTAAATCCTTGAACATGTAGGTTCATTTGCTTTTCTCATATCTATTTTGTATTATTTTATTACATTTCTTCCTCAACTATGTTCTTGATTTGAGTAAATATTCTTAGACCTTGAACCTCAATGAACTCAGAAGAACACATTTATTTATTGCCTTATTAAACTAAATTCATCACCATAGATTTGCCATTATTCTTATTCAATAATGTTCACTTAGCTGCTGAAAATCTAGCCTTCCACTCAAAGTCCCCACTTCTTAACCTTTGCTTGGGCTATACTTTAATTGTTTCACAATATTAGAACATACAGACAATGCTATTCTGCCTTTAGCAGCATGTTTGCCAATAAATCTCTCTTTGCCACCTTTCCTCATGTATTTGTTATTCACCGTCAGCAGTGTGAGATGTAGTGTTTGCATGTCTGGGTTTTTACACTTCTTCCTATTTTTGTACATGAGAAAATATTGCAGCTTATTTGTGTGTTTCTGTGTGTGCGTGTGTGCGTGTGTGTGTGTGTGTGTAAAGGCCCGTAGCTGTCTTCCTCTTACCTTCTCGCCCTTGCCCTCAAGGCACTACTTTGGTCACGCAATAGGCTAAACCTTCATGCAGGGTCACAGCCGACACAACACGCTATGGGGCTTTGGGGCCAGACAGGCTGCGGTCCAACAGTCTTTTTGTTTTGGTAGGGTTCCTAACGGAGTGAAATTACCCGAAAGCCCTCAGTGGAAGCCAGAATAAGAGCAGGACGATTCATCTAAATGCTCAGAAAGGGATTTGAGTTTTGTTTCTTATCTCCTTTATAGCATTAGATTCTTTTTGAAAGGAATTAATGCAAACATTCCTTTCTGCAGCAACAGTTAAATTGACCGTGTCCAAAACATTCGCCGCTACATAGTTACACAGTGTAATAGCAGTTGAATTATCTTGACATCGTGGTTGTCTTTTCTCACGATGTTTTCCATCCAGGTCATGGGAAAGTCATTCAGTAAAGACATTAGGAGGACATTCTTTGCACTAGTCCCCCAACCTCTAAGTCATTTTTCTATTATCCTTGTAAATCATCGTATATTTTAGTTTGAAGGCTGCAATGCCTATCTTTGGAGGGATTATCCAAATGAATATATTAGTAGAAGATAGCAACTCACAAACCACAATTAAAATATTGTTATACTATATGTATACAATGAAACTTAGTTATTTAAAAACATAGACACATGTCAAAGTGCTTTGCTGACTAGCGTGGGAGAGTTTCCTATGTTTTTCCAGTTTGAACCACTAACTTCAGTCTGGTTGACCACCAGGTTGGTGATTGACATCTGCATCAGCGCTTGGGAATTAAACAAGCAAATATCTATTGAGCCTTGCCAGGAAATAAGTAAAGTAAACATTCCAAAAGTTATTTGGTCCTATGGATAGGATATGTCCCGCTGTCTTTGTGAACCTGAACTGCATAACCAAGAGATCATTTATGCAAACAACAGAAACTGCACTGTGATGTCTCTTGAATTGTCAATGTATGAATTACCTGTAAGTGGTATGATTTGTATTCGTTTTCTTACTGTTCTTCCCGTTGCTATCCGTTCCACCTTGGGAAAGCATTCCAGATATATGATCAGCACAGAACATGTAAGGCATGATGAATGGTGACTTTGCTAATATTTCATTTTCTGAGGTGCCATTTACCTTTCAGTGTTTTATTCATTTCATATATTGATGAGGGGACAGGACAATAATACATCAATGAAGGGATATGCAACACAGATAGATGTCATGACGATGTGTATTTCGATCAGAGGGAGAGAAACGACCTCCTGTGTCGGTAAGCTTGCAGGCCCTGCTTTCAGCACTGAATCAATGTTGCTCCACTTAGAAGTAAATTGAAACAGTTTTTCTATCGAGTCCCCACCATTTTAATTTTCACCTGAAGGGGTCAGGGAGAGGACACTTTAGTGATGATGAAAGACATTTCCCCATTTTCACAGCTTGGTCATGTTTTGACACATCATTATCCCGCATTGACTTAATACATGGTTTCCCCTCTACCTCACCCTACCTCCCTCTTCCATCAGCACCTGTCTCACTTTCTCCTCCATCTACCTTTGGGATATTGTTCTTCTGCCTGTAGATGTCTGTATGCTTTCTCAACAATTTCCTCCTAGCATACCACCCACAATGGACACTTAGCTTCCCATCTCTAAGTCCTTTCTCCCCATCACTTTGTCCATCTACCTCCTTTCAGTTGTCTGCAATTTCTTCTCCCCCCCAGATTCTCACACCTTAAATCCCCTCTATCTATCTCCACATTGAGTGCCTTCTTTTATATTATCCTCCTCCTTTGTCATTCTCTTCCTGCAGCATCTTTTTTTTCTCAGCTGCACTCTGCTCCTTCAGTCTGTGCCAGCTCCTTCTTCTTCCACTGTAGACAATGTAATGGCCTTAAAACTAAAAATAATCCGTGATCGAGTCAAGAGAGACCTTTGTTTCTTTTATGTATTGTTCAATGTACTGCCAGAACAGTGTTTATACTTCCAAGTCTTAATTAACATCTATAACACAAATATGAAGGCAACCTGAACGTCACTATTGACCTGCTCTAAACTCAGAAATTATATTTACATACAGCTAAAATCACATTGAAACACATGTAGGTCAGCTAACTAACACACACACACACACACACACACACACACACACACACACACACACACACACACACACACACACTAGGTGTGTATATGTAAAATAATTATAATGTAAGGAAACATATCTGTCTGTTGGGTGCAAAAGACGGTAAAAGGCACTTAAACTGCGCCGAGTGAGTACAAATATCCCATCTACTCCACGACTTCAAGAGGACTGTTTTTTCATTTTTGAACTTACGTCAATAAAAAAATCTCAACGCTTCTAACACTCCAGAATACTGTAGGCAGGAAGCGGTGCTGTCAAGTGGGACATGTTCTTCATCGTTGACTCAGGATGGCACCAGGAACAGATCTTTGGAAAGATACTCCCACACCTCACAAATTGCTGAACATTGGAGGAACTTCCAGCATGTGAGAAAAAAGCACCATCATAGCTGACTACTTTGTTTAAAACAAATTAATGTGTAATTAATGGAATTGTCCCCGTGCAAAAATCACCTCATGCCATTGTCACACTATTTTCACATTCTCACTTGTTATGAACAGTGTTGCTGATGTACATTAAAGGGCACACCAGTTCCTGCAGTGAGAGCAAAGAAAAGGTACCAACAAAACAAATCCACTGCACCTTGCCACAGTAATGTTGTTTCAGCAACAAGGACAGCTACTGCCTGAGACAAGGGACTGATGAAGCTTGTTGTCAGCACCTTCAGGAACAACAGGCCCTGGATCAGCCAATGGCCAGCAACCACCACGTTGATATACCTTATTCAATCTAGCCAATTAGGCTGCTGACACGTTTATACTTTTAAGAAATCGTGTGTTAATGTGTGTCTGGACAGGCTTACAACACACACACGCACACACGCACACACATTAATTCGGAAATACAATGATTTGGGGTCAAATGGGAAATTTTAACATGTTCAAAGAGACTAAGTCACAGAAGACTGCAAGTCAAACATCATTTGTAAATAAAAGTTTAATCCAGTATGAAATGTCATTTATGGACAGCTGTGAAGGAATATATGAAAACACAACCAGGTTAATGGCACACAACTTGTATGAATTCTCACATGTCTAAGGACATATATGCACATGTTATGTTGCATAACTGTATTTTCAAGTTGTTTCCCTCATATCTATCATATATACATCTCAAAAGTTGTGGGTGTTTTGTAAAGCCTTTTATAAAAGCAGCCCCACATTATTTACAGTTTAATTCGGGATTGAGGCTGACCAAAAGAAAAAACTATATTCTTGAGCCAATCATTTAAACACCCATTTGAGCATCTTGAGCCTTTATTATCACAAGTGGAGAATTCAAAGCATATGAGGGCTGGAGATGCAGCCGGTCTCACCCTTTTCCATCAGGCGCTGTGTTGGAAAGCAATTCTTAGACAGAGGTTGGACATGTGTTCCTCTGGGAAGAGCTTTCTCTGTCACAGACTGGGGTGTTTCATGCCTGCTATGTGTTCATGAAAAACAACATTTTAATATCATATCCAGACATTATTTAACTTTTCATCCTGCACCAAGTAGTTGCTGTGAACAGCTCAGCACTAAGTCTGTCGATTATTTCTCATCCACTTTTTAATGGAAGGAAGTGATGTGTGGGCGTTGAGCGAGGGAGGGCCACTGTGAAAGCTCTGTTCTCCCAGGGTAATTAAATCAAGCTTTAAAATGTAAATATACCATAAAAAAATATTGAGCTTCAGTGCTTTTAATTGATGCCCGTCCTGAATGCTCGATGAGGCTGTTAATTTTGACTGATGGCTCACTGGAAATGATCACTGACAGCAGGCCCAGAGATGGAAACGATCACACTCCTACCAGAGTCAGGATACCCTGATCAGGAATATTTCAGAGTGCACAACCAAAGGAGATGTGTGCCGTTGCTGAAACATAGACAGATGAGATAATGAGATTTCTTTTTCCAATTATAAAAAACATACACCTATAAATACACACAACCACCTGTATGGACCCGGTCTTCCTGGGGGATGTTGTATTAGCAACCAATGAAGGGTCATTTTACAAAGTCTCCATGAAGCAGCATGCACATAAATGTAAAGGTAATCCATATCTTCATCAAACATATCACTATGAAATATAACCTGTAGCCCAAAACTTCAACTCCAAAAAGCCCAGAGTCAGCATATGGATGAGAAAACTGCTGTTTTAAAACTGTGTTCAATTATCTTTGGTCAAGGATTTTATTAAGGTTACTATCAGTTATACAACATTACTAAAAGCTTTTGTATTCTGGGCTAATAGGTCTATTAGCTTCGTCAAATTGTTGATGTTCAATTAACCCATACAGCTATGGAAGCAGCCTATTGGCTGACCATTACGAAATGTACAGTCCCTGTCTTTATCCGTATTTCATCTCACAGGACTTGTGTGTGTGCGTGTGTGAAAGTTCAGATGATTTATTAATGAGGGAAAAAGGGCCTTTTCTGTTCAGCCTCCCTGCTTCCAACATCCACACCAGAACCCAAAAGGAAATATAAAATTCACAAGCGCTAATTCAGTGGCTATTTTGTGCTGTCAGGAACAGGGGCATGATGTAACTTTTGATAATGTTTTCTTATGTCCCTGCATTTGAGAACTCACCTAGTTATCACAGATATATTGGTGAAAACTTTTCCTTTTTCAGACTAAAGTTCATCTCTCGCAGCAGGAGTGAGAGGTAGCTTGTTACATTTACTGAGGATCTTCGTCCGTTAATGGTGTGTAGGCATCTTGGAACTCTCCAAGTACGTGTTATAGACCTGGAGAGGCTTCTTAAAAAAGGTAAAAGTTAGTTAATGATGTGGACAGTGAACCTGCCAAGAATCTAGGCGCTCACTCTTCTCTTCCTCCCTCTCCCCTTCTTATTCCTCCCTCTTTTCGCCTTTCCTACTCCACATTTTCCCAGGTTGACTTTGCTTCCTTTCGTCATCTCTTCTCATCTTGTCCTCCTCCCCCCATCCCACACACACACACACACACACACACACTCCTCCTCTCCTTTCATATAGGTCTTTTTGCTTCATATTTTCTATACCTATCAAAGTCCTCTGTAAATCCTAATTTTACTTCACTCAATCTTTCCTACTTTCCTACAATCTTTCCTACTTTTATGAGCAAAGGAAGGTAGAGAGGCTTATTTTAATGACAAAGGTGTTGGACAGTGATCATAATCTTGGCCATCACTTATGCTGCAAGTCTGACACCCTGTAAAGTCAACTGTCTGTTCACACTACCTGGTAGTCTGGTTTCTTTTGTGTCACACTTTTAAGAACTTACCGCAAAATCAATCAGTTGGTTTGGAAAAATGAAAATTACATTTGATTTGTTATCACTCTACTGATGCTTGAGTCGGCTCCTCTCCCTCGGGAAACCTTAATTATCGTATGCTCCAATTTCTTCAATCACGTACTCTGGGAGAAATACGCTAAAGCAGCAGAATACTGTTGGACCATCTGCTGCTGTCCCTGACTCGGAGGACACATTTACATTGTACACGTTGGGCAGTAATTGGCACTACACTGTGAATGTATATCAATGAATAGTTAAAAAAAGATCAACGCTGCCTTTAATTAGACAAATCGTTCATCACACCTGCATGTGTGTGCCTCAAAAGTTTTAGTCTGAACTGACATTTAAAATGATTTATAAAAAAAAAAAGGGTTACCTAAAAGACGGTGGCTATGTTGCTGACTCTGGTAATTTAACCTTTCACTCAGTTACGTGACTTCCCTCAGCTCCAGAGGATAAAGAGCTATGGTGGCCTCCCCAGATTAGTGCTCATCTTCACTAATTATCCATCGCTAATTAATGTGAAGAAAAAGCAATTATAATGGATACACCTGTCTAATTATATACAAGTCAAACCCTGTGGAGTTGGATCCAAGAACAGGTGAGTGATGAAAGTCTCAAGGCTGAACTACTGTCCTGACAACCTGCTTAATTAGATTCAACAGGAAGTTGTTCATTAATTAGTGTGTCATGGTTGACCGGTATTGGATTCTTCATGGCTAGAGTTGGTTAGTGTTTTGAAGACTAGTCGTATAAAAACTTCTCAGGAACACTGAAACTCTTGTGAGGACATTTACATAACTGTTAGTTTGTTAAATGTTCTATTGCACAATGCATTTAGTCCAACGTCATGTACTTACCAGGTAATGCCTTACTGACTCCAGCTTAGTGATAATTCACACCACTTCACACACATTATAAAAAGAGGAATGATAGAACACAACAATCATTATCAAAGCTAGATTTGGGTATGAGAATGTAACAACAAGTTAAACCTTGGAAAATATCCCAAGACAACCATCAAAACATAATGTGTATGTATGACCTGACAAAAACAAAGATATTAATACCACAGTATAGCATTGAGGCATGTGGTGAGAGGGTAGCCTTTAGTCATCGGAGCATGCTACCAGTTCAGAAAGTATCAACTTTGTCTTGGATTCAAAATTTCTTTCAAACTTCTAATTACAAACATGCACTGCTTCTTACAAGGAATCACACATTTGCTTCACTTTGGTCGTTGCCATCCCATGCCGAGGTGTTTTTGTCTCACCCTCAGGCTGCAAAGTGAATCCCAAAATAACTGCTCTTTTAGTTTCCGAACCTGAGGCAGCACAGGCAATAAATACCCATGCTTGGTCCATCATCAGTGCGGTCCAGGGGGAACCTGAAACCTGGGATTTGATTCCCATTGGCACTTGCGTTGGCATATTTAGGTATTCTAAGAGCTGCTGCCTGGGGGCTGCTGATAGAGGGAGTCCGGTGCTGTAAAGGAGCTGATTGAAATCAACTGGAAAGCAACCGTCGTCCACCTCTCTGTGTCTTCTCTTCAGCAGGGCACTTTCCAGATGGTGCTGCCATTTAGATCTCTTTTTATTTGGCTTCACTGGAACAAAGACAACTGGCACTGAGTAAAAAGAAGGGGGGGAGGGGCACCGTTTCTCTCCTTTATGAGGAGGCCAGGAAAGAGAATAAGAGTGCTCTAAATCACTGGATGTCAAAACACTCTCCAGGATGTGAAACTGACGTAATGTTCAGAAATGTGTAGTTGGAAGTAATAGATCCATGTGTTATCCTTAACGGAGATATCACATTTATATATCTAATATTTCAGCCTACATTGTGTGTGTATATGTTTATGTGACATGTCTGCTCTAGTTGTCCAATGTATGTGTAGAGTAGTGTATCCTCTCTCTGAGGAGGGTTGTAAATGGGTGGAGGTTGGAATGGTGATTATGAAGCCACTTTCATTTAAATTTTGGAATTTATAAAAATACAAAAATACATAAACCTAACCATATTTTTTTTACCATCCAGAACTGTTTGCATGTTTTCATATTGTACAAAGCAAGTATTTGTAAAAACATTGCCATTTAATTCAGAACTGTATTAAATTACGATGTTATTCCACATTTTTCTAAAGCAATTATTATATTCTATAATCAAATATAATATTATATAATCAAATAATATATAATATCATGAATGTAGTAATGTACTTAGTCACGCCATTTAATAAAAAAATATAAACAGAAATATATTAAATTACTGTGTGATGTGTTAACTGTTTTCTATCTATTCCATACTAAAATACAGTCAATACAGAACGCGTATGGTCTTCAGTCTTTGGGAACATTTTATCCCATGTCTCTGGTAATGGAACATTAAAAACAAATGAAAAACGACAACAACAAAGAATTCAACGCTTTCTTTTACATCTAATTTTATGAAACATATATTATCACACATATCTTGTTTCCCAACCCAGGGCTATAATAAATGTATGTTTTTATGGAACTGCATTTTGAGATTGTGTCAGCGGTGTTCGTCCAGCGGTCCTTCCACCGGTGAGCGAGGCCGAGCAGGACGAGGCCCCAGCAGCGGCCCACACTGCTGCTGTGCGGCCCCTCCCCCGCTCTCTACCCAGCACATGTCAGTGTGTTTGTTTGGCGTTGTTTTGATCGCCGATGCTTGTGTGTTTGGGCTGTGCGGGCTCGGCGGCGTGCGTGCCCGCTGCAGAGCTGATGGCGTGCCAAGTGCTCCCTGCGGGCCGGCTGTGCCTTCCACTCTGCTCAGCCACCGTGAACACCGAGCCGACAGAGTGCTGCAGGGGGAACACCACTTCCTCTCTCCTCCTCCTCCTCCTCCTCCTCCTCCTCCTTCTCTCTTGCATCCTTACCCAACATCAGCTTTTTACCAGTTCCCCCTTTTCACTCCTTTCCTGCTCCCACAAAGACACCATTTGAAGATCAATTAAAACATTTTAAGATTCTTGGAATCTTAAAAGAAAAGATTACATTTAAATTGAAATAAAATACATATATTAAAAATATTAAATTGAAATTGAAATAAAAAAATAAAACATATATATATATATATATATATATATATATATATATATATATATATATATATATATATATATATATATATATATATATATATATATATATATGTAAGACCTTTAAAAACCCTTTGGAAAAAATTACAATTATTTCTGATTAGGTAAAAAAAGATGCGTTTCAAGCTAATTGTTTTAATATTAATGATAGTTTGAATTTGGGGATCGCATCTTGGTAATCACAAGGAAAAAAAATCTGTTTTGTTCTGATTTATCTCCTGGAGCCGAAGCTGTTCAGAGACGTTGGGTCTAGTTGGGAACCCCTGCTTGTGCTCTGAACTGCAGTACCCACTGTTCACTAACATTTAGCTCTAATTACCAGGCTCATTAAAGCAACGAATTAGCAGCAAAATTCTTTCAGCCTTCACTCTGTGCTTAATCGTTAAGCAAATGAAGCGTCACAAGTTTGAAGTGATTACTATTGAGATGTGAGTGCCATGGCCCCATGAAATGTCACTCAGCTGGCCTTACAAAAAGAAAGATAGAAGGACGAACGACTGGAAGGAATTTACTTCCACTTGGTGGGAAAGCTGTCTTGCGTGCACACGGAGAGGTCAGCTCTAGCTTCAGACATCACACGGCTATTATTCTACTCCTACACGCTGTGAGAAACAGCTTCTCCAGAAGGTCAACAGCATTTACATCTAGAAAAAAAGGCTGACAGCTGCTTACCTGTTGAGCTAATGCAAACTTCTTCAGCATTTGGGTCACACCCAATACAGTCCCCCATTCAGCATCACAACTACACGGATACACACACACACACACACACACACACACACACACACACACACACACACACGCATATTGACAAACACAAAGTCCTACTTGGTATTCAGGAGGTTAAGATTAAACAGCTCTTTCATTGGTTGATCCTCCTCGGTCACAACCTTGAATAAGTAATGTCAGATTAACTGATTTGTTGATACTTCTGAGAGAATATTGAGCATATTGACTACGAATACTTGAATGCTTCTGACGTGTATAAGCACATACACGTGTGTATCAACAGGCCCCGGAGCACTGAAATTGGCCTCTACAACTCTGCAATTGAGGCTAAAGTGTTTGATTTGAAGTGGTGCAGAACAACATGTCACGTTGACGCGTATCAAACAATGCCAAAGGCCGTAAGGCATGCATGCTTGATTTAAATTTGCATTACTTGCAGCAACGTGGACTCTTTTTATGGCTGTATCAGATGCTCCGTTGCAAAAAATGTCTATGCTGATGTGTCCATCACCATCACACTCTGCTGCATAGCTGGCAGTTTAAATAATGTAAAGAAAGTCAACATATCTAGCCTTTTCATTACAAAAAAAGGCTTGTTTAATTCTTTTATTTCTATGAAGAGTTTTTAATATTCAACTTTTTCTTCTTTTTTCCCATTAGCTGTAACATTTACATTCATTTTTCACTTAGTTTCTTTCTTATTGAAGTTTCTTTAATAACAGAGCACATTGTATTACACATTGTAGAAGTATTGGGTGCAAAACACTCATCTGCATCTAAATCAGTTTGGAGGTGGAAGTGAACCGTCTCATGAATAACCGTATAGTGTGGGCTTAAAAGACATCTAAATATGAGTAAAAGCAGAATCATCAACAGAGTAAAAACCAGACAACGGGATTTTATGCACGTTAAAATATTGGGAGGAAGTTCCCCAGTGCAGGGACAACACATTGCATGCTGCAGCTTGGTCAGTGATCCTGAGCTTCAAACCGTGACTCTCTACGTGCCCCTCTAGCTCCAGTGGTCGGTGTTAGGAACATATATATGATAGTCACTTGCATAGTTTCTTTTGAAAATAAGCTTTTGTCTCGACTATATATTTAGATTGAGGCAACCAATCCGTTCCTAAAAAACTTTCATAGTTCTCACACCGAGTGAGTAATAACGACACGGGTGTATTTAATTGGAGCTGTGTGCATTGCATTCATCCGCTAAAGGTGTCAGATGCACAGGGAGGGAGGCAAGGCACAAGGTTAGAGATGCCAGGGGTGTTTCACTGAAAAACAGCAGGAGACAGGGTTAATGTGGTGTATCGCTATCTGGAAGACCTGCTCCGATTACAAGCCACTCATCTCCAACAAACTCTCCCATGACTCTTTCTACCTCCACACTTCTATTTCTCTCTGTCTCTCGAGTATCACCACTCTCCATTTCATGGCTGTTTTCTTCCTCTATTTGCTTGACAAGACAATGGATAATAACCCTGGAATAGCACAGAGACTGGCAAATGAGAGTAATCAAGCTGTCTTGTCCTGGTGGCGTTCAGGTTCACTCATCAAACCCTAATTATCACACTGGAAACCAATGTTCCGCTTTAATTGTTCTGATGAATGAAATATTACAGAAAGGAGTCGGGCTGCAGCCGAGCGGAATAACAGCTTTTAGCCATAAAACACAGCAGAGGAGGAGGAGGAAGAGGAGGAGGAGAAGTGAAGGTGACTCATGAGAGAACGATACAAAGTGCAAGGGAAGGGGGTTAAAATAATAGATAAATAGAGATACAAAAAAATGAAGGAGAGGGAACTTGTGAAAAATACATTTAGTTTGAGACAAACTGGAAAAATGACAGCATCAACTTACAGAGAAGCAAGCAAATGACTCCGAATGAGGATGTTTAAGTGCGGTCTAATTGCTTCAAGATAGCACACTAGGAGGTGTCTGGCCAGTAATCGAGACAGATTGCACCCAGAGGTTTTATACATGGCTCCCAGCTGAGTTGTTCCAATAAAAAAAAAAGGGAATTATCGGGCCCGCATACCCAGAAACTATTACTCTCCTATATGGCTCCCCGTTGATGAAGAACATCTGTAATCAAATCGTGAAAACTGTACATCAGAGGCAGACATCATAAATCCTAATGAAAGAGATCTCTTTTTTTGTATTTTTGGCACTCATCAGATGTTGTACCTGATGATATTTCCCCTTTTTTTCTCTCTAACTCTGATTTGATTTCAAGACGTCAAGTGCAAAAACAAACCAGCAGATAAAAAAACCACGAGGGCATGAAATGAGACAGTTGGACATAACATCTGCCAAACCCACCGTCTTCTTGCCTTTGAAATGATTCCTTAAGGCTGTCAAACGAATGCATCCTCTAGTCTACACCCATGCATATCGCACACACACACACGCACACGCACACGCACACACGCACACTTCTTGTTCCAGAATACACCAGCGGAATCTTCTTGCTACATGAACTGGTACCCAGACACCTTGCCCTAAAACAGCGATGAAGGGGGGAGCACACTGTCATCAATAAAGGAGCGTATGGAACATCTCCACGGGGGGTTGTAGCATTATTGATACCAGTGCCCCCCTACTCCTGTTGTTCCCTGTGCAGAAACAGTAGGGGTGGAGCCACAGGGAGAACACAGGGAGGAGTCTGGTCACACACACACACACACACACAATTCCACAGGGCTCGTATGAAACCCAACTGTGCTATCCCATTATGTTGACAGTCCTCATCTTTATATCCCCCATATGTCAAACTGTGCTGAGGACTCTGTGGAAGGACTTTGGCCTTGTGTCACACTGGTCCGGTCAGAATGGAAATGAAATATGTATCTGTGTATCTGTTTACAGACACGTTTGCAGGTGTACAGTCACACTGGCGAAGGAATACACACCCACACGGTAGATTCATGAAACACACGTCTTTTTAACTGTCTTTCTCCTTCTCACTCTGATTGATGAATAACCCGCAGCCTCCCCCTGGATAGATGGACAGATGGAGCGGTGTGTGGTGTGTGTGCAAATGTATAGAAGGCATGGAAGCTGGATAGCTGGAATAAACACTTCCAGGAGATCCACTGAAAATGAAAGAAAGAAAGGCTGATAAAGGAAATAAAAGATGTACAAGATATAAGACATGTAAAAGAAATATACAAGTATTTATATTATTATTATTATTATTAGTAGTATTATTAGTATTATTATGATTACCTACCAATGGGATAGAGATATAATAAACCTAACGAGCAGATGTACAAATACACGAGTAAAAAGGTCTGCTATGTTCTTAAACTAGGTAATATGTATATACAGTAAGGGCCTTATATGAGGACACACACACACACACACACACACACACACACACACACACACACGCTGAAGACATTTCCTGTCATATTCAATCTCTGTCTCAGCTCCTCATTATTACCTTATCAATAACCTGAAATTTAACATAATGTACTGATCACCTTCATTTGTCCTTTATGAAGAGAACAATTATCTAAATCCCCGCCTCGTAGTGGTCTGAAAGATCAGATGATGTTAAGATAAATATATGAGACAGTTAATAATGTTCCTCCACAGCATGAATGGTAATGTAGTGAAGTTGGAGAGTTAACTTTGGTCGTATCAGCGGTTGGCCGACTAAGTGGAACAGCGTGGAGTTGAACTGCTTTGGTCCTCGCGTGACTGGCCTCCCTGAACACCTTCGCCAACATTAAATTATGGAGCTGATGTAACTAGTCCTGAAAAACTATTCTTTATTTTACATTATTTATCTCTCGTAAATACATAATGACCTTGGCTATACAGACACGTGTACGAGACAGACAAACACACACACACACACACACACACACACACACACACACACACACACACACACACACACACACACACATATATGTACAGTTATTATAACCTCCATCATTGTCTAACCACATACTCTTCTATCTTAACATTTTAAAATCATATTGATTTAAACATTAAATAACCATTTCCACTCAATCAAACTTTTAAGTAACGCTAAATAAACAACGAAACACTTCCACCAACGGGACCACAGCAAGTCAAACGGGGAGATCAGAGAGTGACACATTTCCTACTTATTGTCCTCAGTCGCCGTTTGGAGATCTGCCTTTTGTTTTTCAACTGATGCACAGTACAATATAAAAGGTAAAAGATCACAACTCAGGTCCATCACACCTCTGGGTAGAAGTGCACAGAACACACAGATGTGTGTCATAAATAATACACATGAGAGCAGCAGAAATTTGGCTTTTGACTGATATGGGTCAAAACCAATTCCATTTCTTGGAACAATGTTGACATAATAACCTTTTATTCCCGAAACCTTTGGTGTTTTGCTCGATGTCACTCTTAGAAGCCATGAAACTAAAAACAGAAACTGAACAATAACTTCTTGTAGGTGGGAGACAAATGTTGTCTTCTAAAGTATCTGTTCAATTTGACTTCAATTTGACTCAATATTAAAAAAAATATAGTACTGTACGCTTGCCTAAATAATAATATAAAAAACAGCTATTGACAGAAAAATAGTGCAAGAAATGTTATATTTTGATATTTAGTAGAAGACGAGTAGAAACAGTAACAATAAGAAAGCAATAAAGGAAATTAATACGTGTTAGGTGTTGAAAAGAACCGTCAACAACAATGAAGTCAAACCGCTTGGGTGGCATTAAGATATACCAGCATTAGGGAATCTGACTAATGATCACAAACACAAGTCACCCTCTTGGTGGATATCATATTATTCACCACCAGATAGACTTAAACATAACGTAATGCCGGCATGGCAGGATACCGGTGCTGCTCAAATTAGAAGTTGTGTTTCTGTTGAGGGCAACAAGTCCTTGCCTCTTATCTGGAGTCCAGCTGCGTTGCTCGGTCCTATCAGCAGGCTGTTATCTCGCCGCCCTCTTAAACCTCGGCTCTGTGTGAGCTACCTCGGCCTTATCAGTGTCTGTCCTCCTAGAGAAGGATCCATGGCCGCCGGGCCTTCGCCGACCCCGGATCGACCTATTCTTGGTTCTCCTCTTCCAGCCTCGATGCCCTGTTTTATCCTGAGCACTCACTCTCTCACTTTTTTCTCCCTTTCACTCTTGCTTTCCGTCTGTCTCCCAATGTCATGACATATCTAGTCAAATTGAAAGCCTGTGTAACCTTTTGGTGAAGAAAGCACATTCTCCCTCCGAAAAATGAAAATCTGAACGGTAAATTCAGACTCCACAAAAGCTTTGGCATCACTGACTGAAACAAGTCTTAATCTGAATAAGAGCAGTACTTGTTAGTCTAATGAAAGTATTTATTTTGTAGTAAATATCTTAACTTTTTCTAGAAAATCCACTGTTTTGTGCCTGACAGCATGAACATTGGTATTCATGGTCTGCTGTAGTTGGAGCACCCAGCAAATTACAGCCAACCAATTATTCCATAACAATCGAGAACATGCATATTAGAAATGCCAAATTACTAAAACTAAATGTGCTCAGTGCATGCCTTGCAAAACAATAACTGGGTAAACAAGAACCGCACAGCTTTGCCAAATTTAAATGCTGCCCCTTACTTTATGTAAACAATAAGAAACTTACGTGCGTACATAATTTGTTATGCAGCAAATTCCAAACAATCACCGCAGAATCAGAAAAATTAAGGGAAAAGCTGTGGTTATATTTGGGGACTGTAAAATGAACGTTGGCTGTAAGGAGTCACATGAAGATGGATACATTCAGCTCACTTTATAAATAAGCCCTTTGTCTATTAAAGTACATGTTAAACAGAATAAATATATTTTTCTTTCCTGTTGGCTGATTTTTCTTCATGACTTCTGACTAAAATTCTACAAACTCATAGAGAGATATGCAGTACAATGTCAAATGTATTATTAAAACACAATAATACGGCACAAGAACAGCATTATATAACATTGACAGAGAAAAATTTAATTGCTGCAAATATGTTGCCAAACACCAAATATTTATCAAGAACTCTAATAACTCTAATAATTGTGTAAGCACTATAAAGTACAAAGAAACGCAATTCTATTATTATCTCCTCTATCCAACTTTTATTGATTTACACACAGCATGGAGCGCGCGCTCACATTGCTTCATTGACGTTGACAGGAAAGCGAAGGAACATCGAGACGCCTGTCGACCCCATACTTCTGCAAAACGGCACGACTCTCGCCAGGATGTTACAAAAGCACATTCTCATGCACATAAATCTGTTGCGACTCACGCTAATTGACAGGCCCAAGTGGCTGCACAGAACTGGACTAATGCGTCTCAGGTAGCGGCGTGCTGAGTGGAGTGATGCTGCTGGGCTTACAGTGGCAACAATTATTGGAGCTGCGGCGGCGACAGCATCACTAATGATTGGTGACAGCCACACCCCTACGGCTGTTTGTTCTAATAGTCCAAACGCCAGAATTAGTTCTCTCTCTCCCTCTCCTTCTCTCTCTGTCTTCCTCTCTCTCACCCTCTCCTCGCAACATAATCAGTATTCCTCGGGTAACATCTTTTATATTTCAAAAAACAGTTTCTGTGATTATTTTTGTGCATATATGTTGTGATAATAGCTTGTGAAGAATATGAAATTGTGCCTGAACTAACACCCATTATTAATAATCTATATCATTAATAATCCCACCGATAAATCATGTTTATACATTCGTATATTGAAGCCAGAGGCCGATACCTTGCTTAAAGCGCAAGTTGTTCTCTTTGGCCATCTTGAAGGTTTTATTCCTGCTCTGAGGAGCGACTGATGTGATTCATCTTATCATCACTGTTGTTTCACAATAGATCACAGATTGAATAGTTCCCAAATTCTAGATGTTCTCTGATTTCAGATTGAGCATCAAGTAAAACACATTTGTTCATTGTAGTTCTAATAATAATAATATTACATTTCATGTGGAGGCACCTTTCAAGTCACCCAAGGTCACCTTACAATAAAATAATACTGAACAACAAAAGGTCCATAAACAACTTTCATTTATTTAGAGGAATTATTCTATTCATTATCTGTTATTTCCACCTTCATGTTTATCATTGATATTATTAAAGACAGAGAAAAGACATTGTACATCATTTATTGTCATTTCCAATCAGTTATATTGAGTTCACCCTCCCCAACACATTTAGCCTTATGCATTATTTCCACTGTTCAAAAGACACCAGTCATGTTCTGGGTTATAAAACAAGGATTTCACAATCAGAACATCAAAAAATACAGACGCAATTAATGAATAAATAATAAAAACACATTATTCCAGTAGAAATGGACACAGTACACATTATAAATACAGATGACAGGTAGTTATTCATGTCCAGGTAAAGAAAGTCTAGATGATAGTTGCTGGTCCACCTCTGTGCAGCTGAATGTATTCAACACAAACTTGTGATTCATGTTCCCAAATAAAAAAAAAATTAAGGAGTTTACAACCCTGTGAACAATTAAATTATATTGCTGGTAAATAATGTACAAATTAAAAGAATATCCATAAACTTCTCAGTAATGAAGATTATATGGTTTATTGCAGAACCAGTTCACATAAATAATAATTAGGAACTTTCTTTATGAGGTAACATTTGTTAAAATGAAAACGTAAAGAGATACCAGCACTTCTTCTTTATATCACCAACATGTCATACAATTGTATTAACACAGTATATATTTAATCAGAGGCAGACATGCTGACCATATATTCGATTATTTTTGGAAATTGTAAGGGTTTTAATCTAATTAAATGTTGTTTTGTTTGGAAGGAATTTTGATTGTCAAATGAGATCAAAGCTCATGTGTTCGGATTGTGGAAGGAACCTGAGCACCAGGTGAAAACCCTCGGCTGATTGAAGTTAATCCTTTAGACTATCCAATTAGGGATGTTATGGTAGAACAATTTAGAACCAGGTGAAAACCCACGCAGAAAGAACGAGAATGTACAAACTCCACACAGGCAGGCGGGTGGAGAAGGGTGGATAGAAGGACGGGGTGAGGGATACAGAAAGAGGGGTTGAGGGAGATAAGGGAGGAGGGAGGGTGGAGAGGACAAGGGCGGGAGGAAGAGGCAGCTTCTGATGTTCAACCAGCCGTCACCTTTCTGATGTTAATGTGGAGGAATTGTGTAAGACTCCAGAAAACTCCCGGAGTATGTTTTTATGAAATGTTTTCGTACATGTTCCTTTTCTATATTAATGTGTTTTTTGTTTTTTCAACACTCCTTTTCCCATGCTCATTATATTTTAGTTTAATTTTTAAGTTAGTCAATTACATGGGCATTTTTATTTTTATTTTTTAAATTGTTTTTGTGCTGGGCTGAAGGGTGGCTTGGTGATAGAGCAGCCATATATTTTGCATGGACATTTTATTTCTGTGGGTAATTATTGTGTGTTTGCCGTGAACAGGTACATTTTGCCGTGTTTGTCTTCTTATTTACTGTTTGTGTTATTTAACTCTACACTGACCTCCCTGACAGTGCAGTTTAGATCCACACAATTTACTGCCTAGTGTGTGCACTTTTATGTATGAACATATAGTTTATGCTATCATCAATAACACCTTTACTATTGGTACGGTAGTCTCTGGCTCCAGTTTACTCTGCGTGCTTTGCGGGGTATATCCCCGCCTCACACACATAATGCAAGTTAAAATGCTTTATGAAATGAAAAAAAAATAGTTCCCCTTTATATCCCTTTTTTTAAACCAGTCAAATGAAGTTGACAAATCACACATGGCAAATTGTTGATCATGAACCTGCATGAACCCCTTTTTAAGACGTTATTTGAACCGATCAGCAGGCCTATGAAATGCACTGGAAATAACCAAGGGTAACAAAATTACCTTAATAGTTACTGAAATATGGGGAAAGTCTTCAAACATTATTTAAAAACACACAAACATGAGATCTTCTATATGTATACCGCTTACCTTCACCTGTCTCAAACATAGTCATACATGCTATTT
Source organism: Liparis tanakae (assembly GCA_036178185.1). NCBI lineage: Eukaryota > Metazoa > Chordata > Actinopteri > Perciformes > Liparidae > Liparis > Liparis tanakae. The sequence goes on from CM070107.1 coordinate 17,067,671, forward strand.
GACACATTACACTTTAGATGCACTGGATGTGATTTTAATGGTCTGACGTTTGAGTTTATATCTGTTATTGTGGTGATGTGACTATAATAGCAGTTGCATTTTCAAAGTCATCAAGTCGCCTGACCGTAATCCATAATATAATAGCATATTGTGAAAGCACAATAATTCCAAAAGCTGCTTACAATATTTCTCAGATGAATGAACACGCCTCGCGTCCTGCAAGAGATTACAGTGACATTTCAAACAACCCAACGCATGGATGAGTGGACGTGGTTAATAAAGTAGGATTTTTTAATTTAGTAAGATCATTATACATTTAATATTGTGATATTTTATCAACTTTGAATTGAAGGTGACAGCTCCAAAGTATGTACTTTATTATAAGAAATAGATGAAGAAAGAAGTACGTATGTATAAACCTTCATTATTAAAAGAAACTGGTAGTGACAAACAGAAGCACGCAAATATAGTTAATCGTGTGTTTAGCAGTAATGTCCCAGATAAATATACAACAATAAGAAGCATGTTTTTTCCTTGGAAACACAACCCAGCTTGAGAGGCAGCGCTCTGCATTCTTCGCAGAACAAAACAAGAGCAGCAGAAAACAACTGCGTGCATTTGCCGATCATTATATTGTGACAACTTCTCTGCCTCTAATTTGAAAGTAATGAATTATATTAGCCGCAAATCCTGTTCCCTTCTAATTAGTGGCTCTGGGACCAGGTTTGTCGTTTATGAGACGATTGAGAATGGAGTAATTACATTGTATAAATGGATTAGGGCCCACCAATCGTGTACAGTGTATTTTCCATTGCAGATTAAATGGTGCTTATGATAAAGACAGAACCTGTCCAGGACACTGTGAAGAGGGAAATTAAACGGAGGAAGGAGGAAAGGAGAAGGAAGGATAAAGAGTCAGGACAGAGGACAGAGGAATCAAACAGGGCCTGAAGGGCAAAGGCATGCTGAGAGGATAATTTGCACTTCCAACTCCGTCTCTCGCATGCAGGCAGAGAGACAGATGTGTTCAGAAGGGCAGAAAAAATACGATGCTCGGAAAAGATTTGTGCTGTCTGAAGATGTGGCCTTTTGAATTTCATAAACATCGACATATTTTCTGGTGAAACAATCTGGCTGATTGCCTAATGTCATCATTGTTTAAATTAATACATATATATATATATATATATAATTAATGTCGGCTTGCTCCAATGCTGAGCTGTTAATCATGCTATGATTAGTTTTTACATTGCTGGATATTATGTACTGATGTCATTTGCGTTTATACCACAACATATTTAAATGTAATTTAATCTGATGCCTCTTTTCAATATAATATAGAATTGAAATCCTTAAAAATAACATGGGCAACAGTTAAAGAAAAAATATTATATTTTGAAGCTAGAACTGTTGTAGTTTTTCTCAACACTTATTAAAATACACCTACTACATACCATGTTGTACCTGCTGCTCTGATTTATTTTTAATTTGGTAGTCACAGATTCTGAACAATCATTATTAGACTATTAATCAAAACTCTGGCTTTACTGCTCGCTCTGCCTACTCAGCCACTAAAAGCTGATTACAGAATGTAATTGAATCTTTGACTTCTAAGTTATTATAAAATTATGCCCTATATGTAATATTAAAAAAATGTTTGAGTAATGAGACGTGATCTGGAAAAAAGCTTTTATTCTCACATTGCCACTGTAAACCGAAAGAACAACAGACATTATTTTCAGAATTATTTTTAAGAAGGTCGTCTTTGTCAGTTTTTACTTGCTTATTAACCCAGCTGTTGTAATAATATGACAGGGTGCAACAATAGTAAACAGTATATTGTAGCATGCTGCATGTACATTAATAACAATAATATCATTTGTTTTCTATTTTGTGGGATGCAATGCACATGACAATAAATTTGAGCCACACATTTTCCGTCCACACATCTGTTGCTATTGGCTTTTGCTCCAACAATGGCATCAGCAGCTGCACATGCTATATATACTTCACTCCTCCACAACACATCCCATCATTTGCTTTTGCATGTGGAGGATATTCATCTTCCCACTTGCTTGAGCTCATAGAAGTCACCAATACAAAAAAACTGTATAAGTGGATGTACAGTCATGATAACATGAATAAGACTTTGAATTGACATTTTAAAGAATTTACGGTCAAGTAAAATGTGAGAAAAATGTACACTTATTTATTCCTTCATATTGAAATAATATCGTGAGCAAATTCCACAACATCTTCCTCATATTCATACTCTAACTGTGTTTCTCCTTGGTCACAGTTCTTTTTAAACTTCCTGCACACCCAGACTCAGACTTGCAATCTGTCAATTCTGGCACTCGCAAGATGGACCCAGTTGGCTGCAAGAGAACCACCAGAAGCAACGTGGGATAAAAGACTTTGGGGAAAGAAAGTTCCTGTTCACTCAGGCAACTGGAGCTCAGGACTGGACTCAGGCACCGAGATGGGTCACAAGGCACAAGGCAGCTCAGGAGAAACGTCCGTCAGCCTGAGCGCCGCATAGCAAGCTGGTTTCAAACAGAGACATGGAGGATCACACCAGTAAGATCATTAACAAATGCAGAAGACTAGAAATGGACTCATTAAAATAATATACTCCCATATGACTTAATGTATTAATATAGAACGCTGTTAGCTTTTTTTTTTACTTTGGGGTTCTTGGACTGCAGACACCAAACAACACGTGTGTTAACAGATGCATATATGCAAACATCCAGCGGAGTATGGAGACAGATTTCATGTATGTATATATATAATTGACATTCTCATCACGCTCCATAGGTTGCTGCCAGAGGCAGTGATGACAACAACAGCAGCTCACTTTTTAGTGACTATGCCATGAATAAATAAAAAAAGAAGTGGAGGCTTGCGTGACAAGAAGTGGTTTAACAAGCTGTTTTTTCTTCCTGTTCGGGAGGGGTTAGTACTTTGGCCTAGCTCCTCCTACATTATCACAGTTTCTGATGGTGACAGAGGTTGATGGTGCAAGCAAAACTCATTTAAATGACGGTGTGAATCCTTCACAGCCTGGAGAGGAGGAGGGGTGGAAGTGGAGAGAGCTTTTAGCGATACACAACATACACATCCCTCGATGAGGTTCCAGGTCATGCTGTGCTGAAGAAAGTCAGAGAGCGTCCCCTGCTGCCGGCTCAAGACTTCAGCTCTCGATCGTACTACAATTATGGGTATGCTGACAGTATGATTATGGTTATTGGGATATTACTCTGGATATGTTCTTTTAAATAACTATAGCAGCACAATACCGTCGACCACACGTTGTACTCCAGAGGGATGCCGTTTCATCAGCGACGCAAGAGGGATTCAGCCATTGGTTTCAGAAGACTACACAGACAAGTCCATGAAGACTATAATTCTCCAAGGTAAAACGTACATATTTAACAAGGGTTTTATTTCAGGGATGGCTCGGTCCCCAAAAGTGCAGTGAGAAATACATTGAAAACTGCTTGACTTTAAGTATTTATTGCATAGTAGTAATACAACAGACATTTACTGGCAAGCTACCAATTCCTCTGACTTTTCCTTCAACAAGGGCTTACATGGGGTGAGGCTTTTGTGTTTTTTCGGCCAGCTCTGCGTCACTGTAGCGAGTGTGGTGCATGCAGATGATGATGCTGCTCCTCCTCCTCCTCCTCCTCCTCCTCCTGCACAAGTGGACACAAGAGGAGGTTGTCTGTAAGTGCTGCTGTGCCATCTCAAAGTGTGCTGACAATCTGCAGATGTTGACTCTCAGGGGTCAGAATGTGATAGGGCATTATCAATCCAGTTTGCGATGGCGGCCTTTCCCCAACATGCATTTGTGTTCTCTAGATTATCCAAGCCCAAGGAACACCAGCTGTTCCTTCTGCATCCTGTTGGCTATTTTTTGACAGCACGTCATCAGCTTGGCTCCATCCACACGTCCTCCTTCCACATTGGCCCTTCCTGCGTGTGACTGTGGAGGTAGTTTCAAGTTAAAATGGACTATGCCGCAATCATGCCGTTTGCTTGTGATGTCCCAACCCAGCTGTAAGGGATTGGCCTCGGTGGGAGATATCATCATGGTACTAAGCTTCTCCTTCTTGAGCCACCCCCAACAGCGGGGGAATCAAATGGAGAGATAAAAGCTTCCACCAACTGTGAGGGCCAAGGTGAGTGCATCAGTCTCCTGGCAAAAAGGTAGAACTGCAGAGTGCAAGTTCTGGTTTGAGGAAACCATATCCTCCTCCACACCAAACTAGATCCAGTTTGATGCACCTGGAATTTGAATACTGATGAGCACTTGCCTGTGACCTAGAACCTCAGTTTCAAGAACCTAACATTCACCAGCAGAGATGATCCAACACCTCACTGCCTGTTGACAGATGCTGCAGTCTTTTAGTACCAAGATAGCTCTGTTCTTGAGGAAAGGCTAGAATTGTTGCCAGACTCTCAACACCATTATTATCACAGTCTTGATGTAGCCAATGCTTTCTTTGGAGCCAAAACACAGGGTCAAGATTTTAACATGAACACATGATGGGTCTCCCATAATATGATGATCCGATGAATAATCCATGCTTTGCCTGGTAAAGCTGCAAAACCTCTGGAAAATAATTGTCAGGCAATGCTTGTTACACCTTCAATGAGGCTTGAAGCAATCTCAGTTTCAGCTGCCATCTTGAGACCTAGAAGGCGTACAATGTTTCGCACCTGCATGCCACAAAAAAATGGTGTCTCTCGGTTGCAATAATCTGAAAAGGATGCATACTTTAAGAGGTGGAAGAGTAAGGCGCTCTTCTTCCAATTGATTGCAAACTCTAGCTGGATTTGTTCACATAATTGTGTGGATATTTTCTTGCACTGCATCCACCGAGAACATGTTGAAATAAACACTAAACTAAAATACTAAGCAGATCATTGTGTGAAACAGTGAGTCAGGTGCATTTCCAAGCTCAGTCTGCAATGCCTAACTGTTGGAAATTCAAGAGCTATAATTTAGTTACCACAACTTAGCAATAACGCGACAAAATGTAGCTATTATCTTGGTTAATATATTTTTTTTCCACAGAGGACAAATAATGAAAGCACTTCATAGGGGAACTGCATAAGCTATGAGTTTATGTTGGTCGTCTACGAGAGGACAGGGAGGCAAAAAAATAGAGGCGGATTATGTGGGACAAAGTATTTGCACTTTCTAAATCATGAACCAGGACATCTTATTCCTCTATCTATTGTTGTATTTGTCCATTTCTATTTCTGCCTCAAAGTGTGTCTAGTGAGCTACAGTTTCTCATATAGGGTTTGGAAACTAGGGATTTCAGCTCAATACGTTCTCTAATTGACAACTGCAAACTAACAGTCTCTATAGGAGGCCAACAATGGAACAATATTTACTTGCATATCATCGGTACCTGAAAACAAATGTATTGCATATGTAGCTGAGCCCATGACCAATGACTGCAGGTTGTAAAGACATGTTTAGTGAATAGTAAAATTCATGACTAATTTATTTTTACTTGCTTTTTATTGGCTAACACAATATTAGATGATATTAAATGAATCTTCCTGAGAAGTACCCTTGAGGTAAAGTAAACACAGGTCCAAAGCAATAAGCAGCAGTTCATCATCCTGTCCACAGCAAGGTGGAGATCAAAGGGAACGGCTCCTTCCCAGTTCCTGGGAATACATGCTTTGATCCTCTGTTGGCTTGACCTTCAGTCGACCTGATGGTTTCAAACAAAGGTCTTTGTTCTCATTTTCAAACCTTAGGAAGGGGCCAGATGACTATAAACCCCAAAGAGTGAAGATTACAGAAGATGGCAAGACATTTGTTCCGGGAAAGAGAAAAGTTGGGCTCTATTTAAATGTTCTGTATAGCACATGGTCCAAAGTGCAAATGAAGTGCAATTTTCATTTTTTAACCTTTTTATATAGAAACATCTTTTCGTTTTGAATAACACACTCAGTAAATGCCAGGTTTCTGTCGGTCAATGGCTCAATCACTTTCTGCTCCATCAAAATAACAACACATCATCAATGTGCCCGAGCACAGCCATCGGAGCCAGTTTGAAATAAGCAAAGATCGCTACAGTGCTGGCTGCTCTGCACCGGGTGTAAGATACAGACAATTATGTCAGGCATAAGAAGACAGTCTTTAAGGAACACTATTCTATAATAATGAAGGAATTGACTAGATAATCTTGATAACATTGATTTTTTATCTCATAAATCTTGCCAGCGTCTCTAAATCCTCAATCTTTTAAAAGAATGTTTGTGCCTAAACTGATGAACTATCTATGATCTCTTTTCACGTAGACAGTATTGGCAGGTGAAGTACATATGTATATTGAATTAATATACATTTCAATAGCTTTCAATAGCATCTTTCAAACACTAACCTTGATGTGTTTAGTGTAATACCAGAATAGATGAAGTTCAAATTAAAGTTTACCTTAGTAATTAAAATAAAAGTAATATTTATTTTGGCAACCATAATAAAAATAAAGTAATGTTACTGATGGGTCAACATTATTTTCTACCTAATTAAGTTAGTTAAGTTGTTGTCCCTCAAAGTGATTGTAGATTATCACACATTATGTTCTTGTGACCCAGGCTGATACCTTTATCCTGTTTTGATGTCATTGCATCATCTCAAAAACTTCTGCATCACAAGTTTTACCCTTTTATTTTAACTCCTATCTCTCTGGTAATGCAACATTGTGACGATTATTCCACACTGCAGTGACATATTGTACAATATCACTTCATGAAGTTGGAGCATGATGTCTTGACTTGGTGCAGCACAACTTCGCATAACAAACACTGGTACAATACCATAGTTTCGAGAAGCAGTCACAAGTGTAATTCAGAGCAAAAACAACCTCTGAACACACTAACACACACACACACACACACACACACACACACACACACACACACACACACACACACTGTGCTATCCCATTATGGTGACAGTCATCTTCATATCCAACTGTCAAACTGTGCTGAGGACTTTGCGGTAGGATTTTGGCCATGTGTCAGACTGGTCCGCTCAGAATGAAAGAGAAATATTTATACCTGCCAGACAGACTGATGTTTAATTCATGAGTTTAAGGCTGTGGCCGTGCTGACCCTGGACTCGGGGAGACGGAGGCTTTTCAGAGTTCATGACCACTCATTAACACTCAGTGGGGACACTCCTCGTATGCAGGTTCACCTGTGTGCACATGTTTTAATGAGCAAGATTGTGTAGGTGTAATTTGGATGTGCATGTTAATATCACTTTTTTTTTCATGCAAATATACTATATTCCTTATGTGATGTTAATGATATTGATCCAGCTACTCTGTCTGTATGTGTAGGGTTGTGTCTTCATTACCAATTCACCTCAGAGGTATCATTTCTTTGCCTTCTGACCCAGCTGTTGCCTTTCCTGTCAGCCAGTATAAACCATATTACTCCCAAGGCCCTACTTCAATAGAACCCGCACCATTAGACCACATTAAGTCATCGCTATGCAGGTAAAATATATGTGGTGAATGCTGACAATGAAATGATAATTTGTATAACGAGTTCAATGAATTGAGGGTAAGAGATGAGGGCAGAGGGAGGGAAGGTGAAAGAGTTTGGATGAGTGATGACACCTCTGAGGGTTGAGAGGCCAGTCCAACCGCCTCCCTCTTGCTGTTGCTCTCATTATATCAATATTATTTACCTTCCCACAACATTGTGTGTCTCCAGGACTATGACATTTGACTAGCACTATTGGCTTATTATTAAAAATGGAATATCAGCGAGTTACATTTAGATACCTTTTACAATCAGTACTAAATAAAGAACAAGCCTCGATGATTTGTTTTGCATCTGCTCTCGGAAACCTGTGTGAACTAAATTATATAAAGTAGTATACCGTTTTAATTGTTATATTGCCGTGTTTAGAAGTTACTTCATTGTCTGCACAAGTCATCATCAAACAGGAAACAAATATAGCCAAGAGGACTTAACAAAACCACCGTCAGCATTAAAAAAAGAGAAAAAAAACTCTTAACATGCCTAAAAGTAACTACAATGGATGTGAAGATAGAGAAACACTCGGAGGGTCTGGTATTGAAAGTAAGCTGGGGCATTTCATTCACCCAGTCTTGTGGTTGTTTGCTATCTGTTCAGAAGAAAATTGAGCCTTTACATTGCAAAACACAGTTGAGAGGTTTTGTTGTGTGGAGATAACGTATATCCTGTATATATGTTAAGATTGGTAACAGTGTATGTTATATTGTAGCAGTTTATGAGAGGTCTCAACACAATGTATTGGTATATATGTCCAGCTTTGTTCTTAAATGAATTCAGTGTGACTGGACACATTCCAGTAGAACAGGTGTTCTACAGCTTCTATGTTCTTCCCATCTCCATACATCATCAATCTATAGTCTGAACATCTCATATATGAACTTATGTTTCATATGCCTGTGCTCACCATCTCTCCCTAAAATGTAAATAACTGACCTTTAAGTTAAAACCTAAATGTAAGCTGGTTAACATGCATTAGTGGACATAAAGGTGTATGCGTCAGCCCCACTTCGGTGTGGTGGGTTAGGGAAAACAGATCTTGTGGTTTCTTTGGAGTTGAAGAAATTCTGCAGTCCAGCAAACTGCGTTTCCTCCCATGATTCATGTCCAATAGAGAATTATACTAAACTCATTAACTTCAACCTCATCTGTGACCATTGTAACAGGATGGCACAGCAGTTAGGGCAGTGCAGCAATCAGTCAGTTCTATAGAGTTTTTAATTGATTAAACAAAAAAGGACTGAAAGCGTAGCTATGTCTCGAGCTCGATCTATCCCTTATACTATCTCCTCTCCTCTCCTCTCCTCTCCTCTCCTCTCCTCTCCTCTCCTCTCCTCTCCTCTCATCGTATTTCTCCCCTTGTGCCGTTTCCCTCCTTGACCTTTATTTGTCTCCCTAACGAGGAGATCACCATCAGGTGTGTCTCTTCCCACACCTGATCCCCATGCCCTCCTAAACGAGTGGGTGGAGCCTTCTGGAACCTCCAGCCACCACTTTCCCCCTCAGGCCCTCACACCAGACTGCTGAAGGGTCAGAGCTTCACAGTAGTGGGAGCAACAAGCTATTTACACTGAGGCCACATTTACACATAGCCGGGTATTTACAGAAACAAATATTTTTGCCCCTCCGTCTTCAAAAATAGCGTTGTACACACAAGGTTGTTTTCAAAAAAGTTTCTGTGTATATGGACCCGCATTTTTAGTCACATACTGTGACGTTTGACCTAGTTCACACTCAAACACAAAACAGAGTTTTCAGAAATCTCCACTTTGGCCCGAGTTTTTTAGAAATGATCGTTTTCCGTGATAAAATCTCAGTTTTTGTGTAGTTGAAAGGCCAAAACGCATGAAAATATATGCGTTTTCCCATCGTGTAAACGGGGTCTTTCAGTAGTGAGAGCAAAAAGCTATTTACACTAAGTGGCACATAAGCACAGCTGTGATGATGCCTCTGAGTTTTTACTGGAATGTGAGAAAATACACGAATGAATACAGTGAGTGAGATGTAAAACGAACACTTGTAGGTTGTTTTGATTGTAGACCGTAAACCCGTATAGACTTCTTTATTAACTAAATCCATGATATAATACGCACCAATGAAAGGGGGGTTTGTCCAGGAGATTGTGGTTTGAAGCTTATGAGAAACTAAAAGTAAAACGTTAACATTTTTGGGGCACTATAAAAATAAATAATAAAAAGGCACTGGCTGCAGAGAAGTGAGTGAGCGGTGGCGATGCATTCAGCTGTGTGTGTGATTCCATTAGCTGATAGCCAAACTCACTGCTCTAAACAATAAAAGAGGGCAAACTGTTTTCCCCATACAGTCTATTGTTTTCCCTCACTGAGTTTGAGCAGCTGCTGGGGTTCAGGACACGTGAGCCACAACCACATGAATACATTCATTGGTTGTAAAAGATATGTTTATGTATATATTTGGACACGTACTCTGTGAAAATGCTTATTGAAGTACCGTAGCCGTACTGTATTATTAACTTGTATAGCGGAACAGTCACTTTTTGATTTTGATTGATGAGTTGTTTAAGTTTCAGGTACCCTTGTTTTAACCACGACTCTAATTGATATCCCAAAATGTTGATGATGCAACATGAACATATTTATAGAGACAGAACTAGGCAAAGGAAGACAGTCAACTCCTTAAGCTGTGTTACATAATTCCATCTTGGTGGCCATGAATTCATTTTCCCCACCAGACCTCACCATGACTTGATCATACTTTACACTGTTGAGAGAAGTTACTTTTAATTCCTTATTTCCAGTTTTGCTGATTGATTGCGATGGAGTGAACGATGATCTGGCTGAGTGTGTGTGCACCACTTCAACAGGGTGGTGTGGGAATTGGATGTGTCATACAGTGTGTGTTGAGACGTGTGCAACCTCAGGGAGAAAGAGGATCAAACACACAAGTAGAAAGTAGAAAAACAATATCTACTTATCGAATCAGCTTCAGTACACAGGAGATCTATCATAATATCAGGCAAACAATTCAGGCGTGGATGGGGCAAAAACAAAGTCAGAAAAAAGAAGGCAACACAAAAAAAGGAACATGAATTAAAGGAAAACGCTTGACACATAGGCCGTAGATACACGGGGGAAATCTCCATAATTAGACACTGGTGGATCCAAGCAGGGGTAGGGAACTGAATTTGTATCCAAAATGCTGTCACGCGGCCTCCATGATTCCCGATGCCAATTCATGTGGATATATCATGACCTATGGGAGGTAATTTGCTCCAGAAATGTTACTTGACAAATGACAGAAATGGCAGAGTTGCACAACATTAAGATCCAAGATGACATTTAGAACTATTACACATTTATCCAGGTAATACTAGCCATACAAATGGGGTTTAGGTCTGTCTTTGTTCTTTGACTAGACATGTGACATGCATCCATGAAAAATGAGAAACCGCTGCTTCGTGTCATTGTGCCAGACGAAGCAATCAACTCGGAGTAGCTAAACTATGCTTTTATCTGCATCAGAGCTAGTTAAGTCACTGCTGATACAAACTCAACTACTTTACCTTGCAGTGGATACAAACACTTGCACTGTCCAATGTGAGGGGCAAGGCCACAATGAACACACGACTGTAAGATCACTGACCCATCTCCCTTTTGTTCCATGAAATCCCTCATCATTATGCCATTTACTGATTGTGATAGATTCTGAGTTGATGATACTGCATTGAAGAAAACACATTTTAAGGGTTTGAATTTGTTGCTAAAACCTGGCGAGGATAACTGCAATATATATATATATATATATATATATATATATATATATATATATATATATATATATATATATAGTGCTCATGTACTAAAACTTTAGTTCACTTACACACAAACACACAGATGAACACAGAAGGACTGTCTTAATTGGGACTGTAAGCAGTACAGATGTGGATTCAACAGGACAGATGCAGGGGTTCAACTCTGGTACCACTGCCTGATTTGCATGAGCTGCTGCTCGCTGCTGTCAGTCATTAGGACGTGCTCAAACTCACAGCACTCCGGCAGCTCAAGCAGCCTCCCAACAAGGGAACGCAGGCTTGCTCATGTATCCGAGAGAGAAGATGAGTGCAGCTTCTGCGCCATTGCTTGATTTATTTGCAAGGCTGTCCTGCACAGTCTTATCACGGTACAATACAAGACAGAACAAGACACCATTGCTTGTACAGCCACAACACTCTGTTGGATATTTTAATTTGTTTGTGGAGAAATACTCAATGTGCAAGTTCATTCATGCTAAGGTTACGGCACTAATTTGTGCATGTAATGTGGGCAACCTGAAGCTTAATGGAATGGCACAGGCATCACTTTACATTTATCTCTGCATATTCCTTACTCATTTACATAACAGTTTACTGCTTTTGCATGGGTAGGCATTAATAGTATGGGCTGAATAATTAATAATGCATAACAAATAATCTACTCTCACTCATTAAATTATTATTATTACGTATAAAAAAAAAGAAAATCTAAATATCTGTATGAACAGTGTATTCATACATGCGACAGGACGGGTACAAACCAATTAACATACATAAATACACACATCTAGTCATGAATATGTTTGTATGTTATGAGTTTATGCAAAGCTGCTCATTTGTCTGGTTTAGTGTCCGGGTTCATTATTGCTTCATTATTGCTCATTTGGGCATTAATGACAGAGCTGGTGAGATTAATGGTTTGTATATATTATCAGACAGAGGATATAGTGTTATAAAACAGCCTCTTAAAACACCACATGTGACACATGGCATGTACACATTCATAGTAAAATGCATACTGTAGTAGAAGATACAAATACATGCAAGACATATGTATCTGAAGAAATTAAACCTAAAAGTGTGTCTGGGTTTAGAGATTAACGTCTATATTTTGGTCGTTTAGAGCCGGGGATTCTTTCTCTTAGGTTGTTGTACCAATGAGAGATGCCTGTTGTTGATCAGAGCATTTTTGTAAGCTTGAAAGAAAATTGCTCCATCAATGCTTCTATATTTGGAATGAAAACATTTGATATTAGTAGCATGTTGTGTCCGACCGTGTATTACTGTATTTTCTGCCTCCAGGATTTAGAGATTACCCTTGTTGAGTGGACAACCTTCTGAGGGGTAATCAATAACTTTGAACTTGCCGAGTAAAATGACTAGATCAATAACACTGTTGCCTGGATTCAAGCAGCATGTTCCCCTCCTCTGATGAAGGACAAATAGAAATAGAGTGCCAGTCTGAATAAAAAAATAATAATATCAAAAGCACAACTGCTCACAAGCAGTTCTTAAGTTACTTAAACATACAGTATTAGACAAAAATGTTCCATCTTGAAGTGGGCTGGTCGGTCTCAGCTTTAGTCTATCGTTCAAGCCTAGTAGTTATAGTCCTTATTTCATTTGTATACCCCCTGTGAAATATGTGTTTTAACAGAGTACCCCTTGAGCGTTGCAAAGCATTTTGGGTTGAAACTAATGTAACAGTTCAGCTCCACAAATTCCTTTTGTATTAGTTGTTTTCATCCGGTCTAACTATCATGTCATTCCAGATCCTGCTTCCCATCTCGTCAGTCCAACTCCCCTCACCTGCCTCTGATCACCTCGTTAGTCCCTCATTACCTTCACCTGGTCTTCACACCCTTCTCACCTGCAGCCCCTCCCCTCATTAGTCCCTCACTATTTAGCTCCCTCACTTCCACTTGTCCTCTGCCAGATTGTCTTGTGTTCTTCTTGAAGCTCTCCAGCGTTACCCAGTGTGTTAATCTGTTCTGTTCCTGTGGGAACTTTGAGTAAAATAGATTACTTTCCAGTTCTGTCTCCTGAGTTGTGCATTTGGGTCCACCCTAATACTCCTGTGACAACTAAAATATTTTAATATGCAACATTTGCATAGAATATTACAATTCAGTTTCTAAACTTACTTATATTTTATGAAAGATTTCCGAAATAGAAATATTCAAAGCCTTTTTTTAATCGATGCTCATTTTAAATATATTTTTTAAAATCTCACGTACCCCTTAGAGGGCCTTAACGTACCCCCACATGTACCCCAATTTGAGAACCACTGCCTTATCAACAACTGTGTGCGACCCTGTATTTCTTTGTGTTGGACCGTCATCTCGGGACCTCTTACTCCTCCTTTCGGTGCCTCATTCCACATGTTGAATATGTCCTTCAGTTCTCCTGGAGATTCAGCATCTCCTCCCGTTTCACCATCTTTCGCACGCTGTCTGCTTGATTGGTCTCTTCTTTTATCTTTTGTAGCATTCCAGTCCCAGATGTGTCTCCTGATTTGTCATTCCTTACACCTGCGTTCAATCACCTGCCCCTGCGTTTCCTCTCTGTCAACCCCACTCATATATAATGATATGTATATACTCCCCTGCTTTCCCTCTTCTGGTAGATAGATTTTCTTTGTCCGTTTCTCAATACCAAGTCCGCCAAGTACAGACTTGTGTACTTTTGGAGTTTGGACTTGGGAGTCCAGACTTTCAAAGACAGGTGGAGGCAAGAAGGTCTTTCTGTAGCAGCTCACTTGATGACATCACCACCCCAGCTATTGTTGCTCATTAGTTTACTCTGATTATTCACTGAAATGTATGTTTACAGTAAACAAAAAATATGACAACCCTGCTTTTTTTCGTTTTCATTTCAAATAAAAGTGATTACAATTTAAATCTATACATATACTTACATACACATTACAGGTTCACCACATTTCTCACATGGCACAACTCTTTCCTTCTTGCACTGGTTTCTCGGACACATATAATTGTGTGTATATATATATATATATATATATATATATATATATATATATAAATAGTCAATTCGGTCCAAAATGAAAAAGACATTGCTGACCGCTTGGTGCTGGCGAGGCTGCCTGGTCACGCAAGCAGGACCTCAAATCTCAAATATTATCAGAGCATATTTTCAAGGAGGCTGAATCTTCACATTCCGACTGCAGATTTTATGCCTAACAACTATCTTGTTTTTTTATTTAATTTAATATTTTTTTCCCAAATGATGTTCCTTCCCCTTTTGTTGAGAGAGGTTAAAGCACAACTTGTAGGGAAGGTAATTAAACATCCAGTTTATATGGCAGGAAACTACAATTGTTGACATAGTTGGCTATAAGGAAATTAACTTGACATACATTTCATAAACTCAGGAGTTTTAAGATATGTATCTAAAACCTGAGTCACATGGATAGCAAGGCGATAACTGTTTTAAATGATATTCACAGTAAATGAATAAATGATATTCACAGTAACTTCCTGTTACTCACTAGGCTTTCAGCCAATGAGACACCAGTGAATTGGTTTGAACCACATCTCAAACATAGGGGCTATTTTGACACCTGATTGGATATGGAGCAGTTTAACCAGTCCAGGCATTTGAAATCCCAGGTAGGCACGTTTCCGTTGTTTCAGCCACACGGGGAAGTCCCAACACCCATTTTATTTAGGAGAGGACGGACATCGCTATGCCCAATATCTGTTCAGCCAACTCACACCAATAATGATCTGGGGCCTGTATTTCAAAATGTTCCAAATTAAATCCTGATTAAATCCCCAAAAACTTTATTTCAAAGGAAATCTGATCTTGAAGATTCAGATTGAAACACACAAACATCACTGTCCTACCTTCTGACTGCACTGGATATAACAGCTGTTTCCTCAACGCAATATTTGATTTGTGTCAGATTTTCAGTACACAGAAGTTTTAACATATTGTTATTATAATTAATTATTCACTATATAAGGTTCTTTTGGTTTTATCTGAGTTCTGGGCCTGCACAATTTCAAAGCAACAGCAGAAATGACAACATGCTAACGGCCATTGGTGGTGGAGGTAGTTTGAGATTGGTGATGCTGGGGATGATGGAATGTAAATGATTGCATGCAGTGTGTACACATGGCTAATTCCCACTTGTCAGTCAACCTGGATTCTCAGGAGATGGTAAAAGAGACATGATGGGTGGGAAGAAAGAGAGAGAAAAATATAGAGTAGGGGAAACAAGGGTTTTAAATTAATATGGGAGATTGCCTCACTGTAACTTACTTATTAAGATTGTAACATAATGTACATTATAATTAGTTATACTAGGTAAGTATCATGCCTCATTGGTGAGAAGAATATTCTGACAGCACTTAATCTAAGATGGTGGGTAATATTAATGGGCATGGTGGCTCATGTCCATTCACCTTCATTTAAACTTAGATTATCTGAGCACTAATGCTCTATAGTTTTAATGTCATGATCTTAACACAAAGTCAAAAACATTCACAACTAGAATTTGCCTAGAAAGCCCAACATGTAATCAATTTGCCACAGTATATGCCCTCTCTAGCCCGCACAAGCCTGCCTCATACATCTTTACATTATTACTGCCTTGGGCTACCCAATTGACCTGAAAAGATTTCAGAATATGATTCAAATTATTAAACTAATCCATTAATCTCTGAATGCAGAACCTTAACGCAACAAAAAACAAAGACAAGAAATCTGAAACATCACTCACAGCGTAGTCACTCCATTTATATATATATATATATATATATATATATTATCTGACAATGAGAGATTGGCAGCACTGGTTGTGTGAGACAGTGGAAGAGGAAAATATGGAGCCTGTGAAGCTAGTGTGCTGATGAGCTGTCATCTTGGTATTATGCACATGCAAAGCAGCTGGTTCACACAGGGGTCAACCTGACAGGGAGACGGGACAGCAGCAGCAGTCACAATGGTTGCTGGCTGTCATAGGCAGACAGCCAGTCTACCAGTAACAAGGTTTTTACAATTTATAATCTCATATTTTCTGCTACCCCTTCAATTTCACATTAGATTCGGAAGGCTTTCATTCTTTCTTTAATGAACCATTTATTAAAATATTCAATGTTATACAATTGTTAACAGGCACTTTAAATCACTGTAATTTTCTAATTTAAAGTTATATTACACATGGACCATTAAGATGAGATCACAAGTTAAATATCAGATTATCTTTCAAGGTGAAATGTGTAAGGACGGCCAGGATTTTGGTTTAAAATATTCCAAAAGTAAACTACAAAGCAAAGAACACAAGTGATATGAAAAGCAGCAAACAAAAGTGATGCAGCAGAGAGATGAGGTTTGACGCTGACATCAAAACATTTCTACAACTATGGACACAATGACGATTATAAGATAGCGGGCTCTCAGAATTTTTGCAGTTTGATTTAATATTTCTTTTTTTAAGTCATGACACCCTGTATTAGACTGACAGAAGAGGTGAAATGCTGCCCATTATTGGTTTGGAGGCAAGGAATTACAGACTGCACCGTCAACTCAACAAGAGAACTCTCAGAATCAGTTGACATTTTCATAACAACTGAGCAAACGTAATCTTCTGATGCAGACATTACATTAATATTACATTACATATTATTAAGCTGACACTTTTATCCAAGTGACTTAGAATAAGTACATTAACCAAGAGTACGAACTCGGAACAACAAGAATCAGGAAAGTAACATTTCTTCAAGAAAGCCAAACTACAAAAATACCATAAGTAATAGACTATGTAATTAATATAAGTAATAACATAAGTAATACCATAAGTAAGTGCCCCTGAATTGCTAATTGTTTTTTATTCAAGGTACTATAGACAGATAAGATGTGTTTCTGGCGGAAGATGTAGAGACTTCCTGCTGTCCTGATGTCAGTGGGAGGTCGTTCCACCAATGAGGAGCCAGGACACCAAACAGTCTGGATTTAGTTGAGTGATTAGCTCGAAGTGACGGAGTCACACGTCGTTTGGTAGATGCCGAGCGGAGTGAACCGGCTGCGGTGTAAGGCTTGACTAGGTCCTGGATATAGACAGAGCTCGATCTGTTTGCAGTACGGTACCCAAGAACCAATGTTGTGAAGCTGATGTGGGCAGCCACTGGTAACCAGGAGCGGAGTAGTGTGGTTGAATTTAGGGAGGCTGAAAACCAGTTGAGCTGCTGCATTCTGGATGAGCTGCAGAGATTGGATGGTCTTAGCAGGTAGACCTACCAGGAGGGAGTTACAGTAGTCCTCATCTGTTATATTTCTGGTAGGGTGTGCTTTGTGTGGTAGAGAAAAGCTCCCTAAACCTTTTTTTTAAGGGAAGTTTATAGGGGATTAGTGATATAGAATAGGAGGAATTGGGACACACAACATACAAACTCTCACTTTATTACGGGGATCAGTGGTGGGTATAAAGACAGAACTGAGCGCTGAATAGAACATCCTAATTATAATAGAAAGGATTGTGTTAATGAGAGACTGTGTGTTTCTGCTAAATTAAGCTCCTTTACCACAGGCTGAATAGACCAGTCACCATGTAATCATTATTAATGAGTGTCTTTTTCCCTCACACACTGTGCTGTAGGCAAGCATTCTCCCAATGCCTGACCACAACAAAGGTTCCTGTATGCTGTTACATAAATACATATAGCTTAATGAATGGTAGTATTTAAATGAGTACTTGAGAACTGAAGAATAGTGACAGAAGAAAAAGTCGGGTAGAGAAAAAGAGATGGATCCAGCATCTTTCAGCCTCCTCCCCTCCACACTGTTTTTGCCGTGCATGTCTCTTCATTTAATAACCAATCAACATGGAGTTTACTGTTTTTCACTTTGAGCCACAAGGTTGGAAAGTCATTCTATTCCAAACTTTCTGACAGTATCTCAAACACAGTCTGTATCAACCAGCTCTTCACTGTAGCTATACAAAGTTGACATTGACATCTTCTGCATCCTCCTCAAATAACCTGGTTTCTATCGAGATGATTTCAGTATGTAATGTTTGGCTTGTGTAATATATGGCCATACGATAAAAAAATTAAAAAGTCATTAGTTGTAACAAATTTTAAAAAGTGTATATATATATATATATATATATATATATATATATATATATATATATATATATATATATATATATACACATATATATATATAAATATACACGCACAAAATATATTACCAATCCCCTATATATACATATAAACGTATATTGTGTGGAAGGATGAGAAGCAAGATATGAAAGGAAGTGATCCACAAAAAAGTTTTTGATGAAGTTGTTAAAATAAAACAAAGAAAAAAAATGAAACCAGTAGAAAAATTAAGCAACATTTATTTTTGAAATACGCTACAATAAGAGAGGAAATAGAATACGTTGGAGATGAAAGGCACGCAACTATTGTATAGAAGTGTTTAAAATTGGATGGCGGGGCTGTAGAGGATTTCAAAAGAATTCAAATGCAGGGTTCAGCCAGAGTTTAAATTAGAATACTGCAACAGCGCTCGTCTCACTCTACCTTTGCTCAGTAGAAGCTATGGTGAAATACAAGGAAACGGCACACACTTTTTATTCATCCACTATGATTAAAGAGAGTGTATATTTGTGTTTTGTTCTTATCTGAGAATAGTTTGTTCATCTATTAGGGTTCTGTTTGTTATGAACCTCCTTTTATGATTATACTTTGTATCCTGTTTGTGGCCATGTTCTGAGATAAGAGGCGGCTTTTTCAGTTACTTCCAACAAGTGAATGGAAAAGGTGTTCAGTGCCTTGCTCAAGGGCGCTGCAACGAACACAGTGTTAATCACCGATGTGACACCTAACATGTCATTCATTGGTTACATGGCTATTAAACAATGCATTTCATTTGGAGACAGTATAAGCTCATTTTGAAAACAATGTTTGCTAAATGGAAAGCAGATTGCTTTTCAGTAGCACCTCATTGACACGCACCGGCAAAGTACATCCCTGCAAATGAATGGCTGACTTGCTCCCGCTTTCTTGGGTGTCCAAATGCCAACTCTGAGGCTCCAAGCTTGGACACCCAGTTGTAAATCTGAATAGCTTTTTGTACAAAGACTCTTTAGAGTTTTTGAAAACTTCTTCACAAAAAGTAGACTGCCTATACTTATTTTGAACATAAATACAGGGTATTATGTAAGCAGAATGAAGTGTTGATGAGCTAAGGATAAATGAGTACTTGAAGAAAAAGAAGTGTATAGGGAAAAGAGAAAAGAGAAACAGTGAGGGGGAACAGCACACCTTAATTTCCTCATTGATTAACCCTGCTAATGTGCTAATCTAGCCTAGTACGCTTTCTCTCTGCAACACCAGCCTCATCAAGAGCCAATTAGCTCCTCCGCAGCCCACGGCCATCCATCATAACGGGACAGACACACTCATCTTTTCTCCTTAATCTTGCAACACACAACAGCCCCCTGCAGTCAATATTCCTTCCCATGTGGAACTGCTGTGGAATTGTTACCTTTGTTCGATCAATAGACCATCGGCATTGGAATAAGGTAAATGGAAATAATAAACCGACGAGCAGACACAAATAAATGTATGTATGGGTTTCTGGACCTGAGAAAATGCTATCAATCTACAGGTGAAACCCATACATGTTGGCAGTCAGCTGTCCATCTTTTTGCTCCAAACAAAACCAAATGTGGGGGAGGATGCAGTGGTAAAACTGAAGTCTGGCTCATCCTTATCAGATGGGGAGACATTCTGGTTGCATTATTGATCACTTCAAACCTCGCTTATGCTTGTGCCTAGAGATTACATTTGCATTAATACTTGCATCAAAGTTCATGAAAATAAGACCATTAGTTTCTTTCAATTTTTTTGCCCAGATTAAGTCTCACGGTGAATAGTAACATCATTTTGGCACCTTTTTTTTATTTAACTTCCAGATAACATGATTGCTGTTTTTTTACCCAAATAATACAAGTTCTGCATCATAAAGTTATGTGTCAGATTGACTGGGTTCATAATTTTGTCTCAGTATACTATGAATTGTTCTATCAGTAATTTATTAAACCAACAAATATATATGTTGGTTTACTCTATTGGCAGGATGGCAAAATATATATATCATATATCATTGTTTCAGACAAAACAATCTACTACAAACGACTACTTTTTAATAAATCTGCAAATCTATTTTTTAAAATGACAATGGGAAGCCTTCCCTTTATTGTTGTGGGCACATATTTGCCTTAATTCAAACTATAGCATGTAACTCTAATCAAAAACAAGATCAACTTGGTGGGTCAGGAGAAACTAATATGTCACGTTCTTTCTTCTTCTATTACTTATGAATAATACAGCAGCAGTGTATATTGGGACACCTCTGTCATTGTGAAATGGACCAAAGGTTTTAAAGCAACCCACTGTGTAACCATGTGTTTGATCTCCCCCACAAAATAGGATTAGCTCGTTGAAGATTTTGGATTGATCATGCATTACTCATTAATTCTAGCTTTTACAGCTTCATAAAATCAGAGCAGATTAGTACAGAGTGTATAAATCTATTAGGGCAGCGATAAATAATACATTTGAACTAAGGCTATGATGATATTGGGCTGTATGTGTTCTGACCTGTCAAGGTATTACTCTCATCTGCATCCTTCTCATATATTACTGTACCGCACCTAAACAAACCTTCTGACACACTGCTTCACACCATCTGTCAATTTAACTGCTGCAACACATACACAAAAGTATCACAGTTAGGCTGACATGTCTATCATTATTTCCTCAAAGCACAGACTCTAACATTTCTTCACATTTAAACTTATTATATTTTTATTCCCACCATTGTCATAATAGACATACAGCCATCCATTTATTTTACCCTCCGATTCCTGCCGGCAGATGGGAAGACTTGCGACTGCAGGAAATACTCACACAGGGGAGGAGCACATGTAAACTGAAAGAGTCAAGAAAGTGAAAATGTATGGCTAACAGGCAGCAGCGCCATTATGAGCCCTCAAATGACTTCTATTTAATGTAAAACATTCTGAAAATTAATCATCAAAATATACAGTATACCCCTCAGTTAGTGCATTTAGGTACATGCAAACCGGTTGAAGTGTTCATCAGATTTTGAGATCCTGTTCTCCTGGGTGTGTACAGCACGCAGTGGACTGAAACTCGAGAGGTAATTTGATAGCAGAGGGTTCCATAAGGAGCTTTGGTATAATTTCTAATCAGCAGCAGACTCTCAGAAGATGGTCTCATAAGAGACCAGGTGGACTCTTCAAAGTCAATTTCTTGAGACCAACACAAAATCATCTAAAGAGTTTAAACATTGATTTCATGGATGTGAGATTTTCAAGTGTATTTTTTCTTACAAATCCTATTTAAGGTCCTCTAACCATTCAATTCATACAAGATGCAAACCATGTTAAGAAGAGCCCATGCATGTGATTGTCAAGTGACTGTAGTCATGTAAAAGTTGTCGCGTGTGTCTTTGATATAAGTATACATCACAGTTTAGCTGTGTCCATATTGACAAATGAATTAGCCTGGATTCCGGGGCAAGTTGGTTCACTGTTGCCACAGAAGAAAAAAGACGCTAAAATAAACTTTATGAACAGCTGTACAACACTACACAACACTGTAAAACAATGTACAACACTGTACAAAAATGTACAGCACTGTACAGCAATGTACAAAAATGTACAGCACTGTACAACAATGTACACAAATGTACAACACTGTACAACACTGTAGCCTACAACAATGTACTACTCACAAACAAAGTGCGTAGCTCTGCATATAGTCTGAGTCGATGCCGGCTGCCCGTGTGGTGTTCAATGTGGCTCGGAAAGGTCTGTAAATAAATGCCTCTTTGTGGCAGAATGGATAGCGCTTGTATAGGATGTATCATGACGTGATGAGAACTTTCTCCCTATAAAGCGTTAATCTAACAAATATTGCTGCTTCATCAATGAGGAAGTGAGCTCCATTTCCTTCAGGGGGCGTGGCCAAAGTATCCAGCTAGAATGAATGAGCCTGCGCTGGAACAGGTTTAATTTTTTTTATTTGTTGCTATAGTGATTTTTCCTAACTTGCTTTGTGGAACCGAAAAGCCTTGCTTGTGTTATCTCATCCTCGAAATTATCCCGCTAACCACGTTAGCCAGGTACGAGAAAAAGAGCCCTGGTGAGGTAGTTAGCCAAGCCTAGTTGTGTTATCTAGGATTTCTTTGTTTGGCACAACCACAACCGTCCCAATCTCTCCCACTTCATAGATCCTTTGTATTTTTGTCTAAGAATAAAGATAATTTGAACCAGTTACTCCTACTTTTGATCTTTTCACTTATTCTTTGACTGTCGTGTTCGTTCCCCCCACTTATCCCCTAGCTAGATCAAGAAGGGGACGTAATGATCGGCATGACTACACATGTCTATAATTTCTTTAACTCTACACAGTTATACAGGGAACACGTCATGCTTGGAGAATGATGGTAGACTTCCTGGTGCTCAATACGAGCAGTGCAGCACAGAACCAGCTGTGTTCTCCATATTGTTCAGTCTCCATCTGCTGACATGCTCCCTTCAGTGGCTTTACGTCCCAAGAGAGATCGCACACACTCCGTTTCCCACCAACATCTCTCCTGTTGTTCAGCTGTTTATTGTTAGAACTTAGCTTGTTGCACCAACCTCAACAAACCAAACTGAGAGGCAAAAACCTTCAATTCAGATTAATTTGTATAGCCCAAAATCATAAATTACAAGGGCTTTACAATCTTTACACATAGGACATCCCATTGGTCAAATTGATCTGGAAGCTAATATTTTCAGATGACCTCATATTATGGAGGGCATCCATTGGAGGGTCGAACATACTGTTAATCCAGTGCACACTACTACGACCTTGTTGTTACTCCTTTTGAACCTCTTCTGTTTCTCTTGCCGGCTTTAGTTTGAGTTTTTTGGCAGACAAACAGAAGACAACAAAAAGGTATCCCTTGAGCAAGAATGCTAAATTAGTAAATTCCTCTTCCTATTGCAAGGAGTGGTAAATGACTGAAGAGCCAGTTTACCTGCCATTGTCTCAGGGGCACTGGCACATCTAATCCGGCTTCAGCCCCGAACTGTTGTGCTCCTCTTACGAGAAGCTGGCTGCAAATGAGTAGTTCTTGAAAGCAGCCGGAACGGCAGAATGTGCAAAAATAAAGACAGACAGTGGCCAACAATTAGCATGCGGGAACAGGATTGCTGGTTTTATATGTTGTTGAATTTTGACTGAATCACGATGCTACTTGGTCCTACAGCCTGTTTGAAGAGGCTGCCTAACACTGTACAGGGTTATTTTGATTTGTAAAACAGATGCAATATATGTCAGTACTCTACCGTGAGCGAGACCTCTTAACAATCAATCTGCAATCTAATGTGTAAGAATTAACACGAGCAGAGGAATAAGTCATTATACTAAATATCCTGTCACAGTGCAGACTTAATTACTTAGATTGCAAGCTAATTCACAACAAGTATGCTACTGCTGGATGTAATATTTTCGCAACTAAACATGTTTTCCATTTGGGAAATAGTGTGGGATTGGATGTTGCAAGTGGGAGAAAAAACTGATATAGAAATGGATGCTTATCGACAACCTCTCAGCACTGTAGAAGAGCAGCTGCTCAAACCGGAGAATCCACACGGTGCATTGCTGTCCGTGTTACTCCCACACACACGCACGCACGCACACACACGCACGCACGCACGCACGCACGCACGCACGCACGCACACACACACACACACACGTAACTGCAAATACATTTGAGCCTGTTCGCCAGCTGTCTCATGCCCAAACATGAGTCAATTTATCATCGAGATAAATTAGAGTTTTCCTGGGCCATCATCAACCCGTCACCCCAACAAGATAGAGCCCATGGAAGTGATATCTTTATTGAGTATAAGCTTGACTCCCGGCATAAGTTTTCACTCCTGGCAGACTGGAGCCTCTACTGTCCCCCTGTCATGCCTTTGGAAAAGCAGAGATCAGAGAGAAATCAGTAGTTTGATGGACAGTTTGAAAAAGTAGCTCAGTCAGGGGTTGCTAATGGAGATGTCCATCTGCTGGTTTATGTAAAGCACTCTCTCAAAAAGCAGCAGGAGAGTCTGTGAGATAAAGAATGGAGAGGAAGGAATACATTGGGATGTGTTAGCTTGGAAACTGAGACTGATGTTAAGCCATTGTCACCTTTTGTTTCAAAAAGAGGGTTACGGTTTTTCATTTTAACAGTCGAAAATGTTCTGTAGTTTAGATTTAACTTCTTGCAATTTGCATTTTATTCACTTCATAAAGCTTTTCAAGTCTAGTCAGTGTTGAAGCAGGAAGGGGGATCATTATTGGAAATATAGCCCACTCCTCCATGGAAAAGTTTAGCTGATGTATAGGACATTATTATGCATGGAAGATTAAAATGATTTCAAGTTAAAAAAAGCCAGGCCTTCTATAGACAAATGTCATGCTTGAATATATATATATATATATATATATATATATATATATATATATATATATATATATATATATATATATATATATATATATATATATATATATATATATAAAGACGGGCCCGGCCATGAATCACTTTAGTATAGAACTTCAGTCCTGTCCCTTGTATTCCCTGCAGCCTTGAAGAACAGCAATAACAGCTGCAAGACAGTGATCAATCTGCATTACATTTACAAACTACTAAAACAACACTCACCTTTTCTCCTTGCCGCACAGCTATTGCACTGTGGCCGCGGCCCGCAGCCGAGTGGAGAAAGCATTAAACTGAAAGGTCAGCCCTCAGTTATTAGGCATGGCGCTGTTTGCTAATAGCTCTGCCCGGAGAGGCAGCTATTGATCAGGACCTGTCCCTGCTCTAACACTGAGCAATACACACATTGTGTTTGTTCTTCCTAATTGAGCTGGGTTCACCTTGCGGGTAGTATAGTCGTGTGTGTGTACGGACACACACTTTCAAATCCCAGATTAAATAATTTCCTTTCGCACACATTTGTGTGCCTGTATAACAAACATGCTGACATACCACGGTGCGAGCATACACAAAGTGTTCTTTGCATGTTGGCCTTCAATCCATGTCCCTGACTGATCAAAATATGTTTGTTTACATACTACCCAGGCTGCCTCTTCTACGGGGCTCTATGGCTAATAGGCTCGTCCATTTAGAAGCACATTGAGGAACCCATAGAATAACATCAGACATCAGCGTAGGCAGCTTTCATCTTGCCCCCCACCCAACGTCTGGTGTATTTTAATTACATGTATACAATATATGAATAAACCTGTATCCTCCATCCAGATCCCCTTCCAGCATGCAGTTTCTGCTGGAGAAGCTTGTGTCTAAGCCCACACAATAAGTTACAGTTGGGAGAGTTAACTCTCGCAGTAGAGATGTCAATCAAACGTTAATCAGGCCGACCAGATCCTCAGTCAACAAAAATGTTTTGTGGCATCCAATGGGCTTGAATGCAGCTACGGTGCTCCCCTTCTGGAGTCCTACTGAACCACAGGAGTTTAATCAAATAGCTATAGATTGGATATTTGAGGTGTAGTTCATGTCTAGGCTACTTATGGGAGTGGAAACTACATTTAAAATGGACAAAGCAATATACGAGAATCGAGGAAAGCAAAATGTAAGCTTGAGTTTCCCTTAATTCCTGAATGTCTTCCGAGAAGCCTTTTATCGTCAGCCACAAAGCATCTGATGAATTGCTGCAGTTCCACGAAAGACTTTGTTGTGTGGGAGGTCAATAACTCATCTCTGATCACTGAGTGTGACCATCGTGACTCTCTCCGATCAAGAGAGTAAGTCTCTCTCAGTGATCAACTGCAAAACCTGCCGAGCTTGTGCCGAGTGACACGAGCTTAAACAAATTTTCTCCAGCTTGATGCCTTTTCACGCGGCTTCATGAGCAGTACTGTGCCGGCGAGGAAAGTTCTATAGGGTAGTTGCTCCACACATAAATCATTTTTGTAATTATGCATTGTGTGCAATGCCCTGGCATATTGACAAATTAAGCAATCTGGAGCAGCAACAGTTTGCAGGGTGCTTAAACGAACCATTAACAGATAGCTTGGACCACGCTGGAGGTTATTGTCAAATGCCTGGGGAACATGAGCATCCCTTTTGATCGAGAGGATATATTGTACACATCAAGTGCACTGGGTGGGATAGCACATTAATTAACTGTTAACTAACACCTATTTGCATGGAAGGTTCAAGGAGACAATTGTTAACCAGTGCTGGAGAAAGTTTTACTTTCCTAAGTCGATCGGAAGCAGAGAATTACACGACACAGCCTTTGCACTTTGGAATAGACGACATTTTAGCATGTCTGGTACTTCCTTTCCACAAAGTAATCTAGACTGCAGTGTTCATATTAGTAAAAGGTAATTCTCACCGTCTCATTAAAATCTGATCTCTGGAAGTTTATTCCTAACCTTTAGAAACAGTGTCGGTGACAAAGTACTCAAAACTTAAATGTTCAGTTGAGATAATGCAACAATGCTAATATGATTGTAGGAATGGTCAACTCATTTTTGGTTTTCAAAAGAATTGTTTTTAAAACTATTTGTGAAGGTTACAAGAGTGAATCAAATATATATATATATATATATATATATATATATATATATATATATATATATATATATATATATATATATATATATATTACATTAAAGATGTTTGTCTTTATATGTTAATTAATTAACTGATTTAATTGATAAAAATTTAGGATAGAAATATAGAAGCATTTATGTTTCTGCCTATACTTACGTTATTTCTTTTTTGGGATATTAGATTATTTCTAAAAGGCACCTGTTGTCATTGGCTCACTCCCTGAGGCTGCTGTCCTCGCCCTGTGGTGGCTCTTGGTTCACCTGCTGCTGTTTTGCTACCCCTATTTTGCCTGTTTTGCTGTCTCCATTAAGCTTGTTTTTACTACTTGCATTGTTTGGGCATTGTAAATTAATTCTGCATGTTTTGGCTTTTAAATGGTTTGTTTTAGATTATCTTAGTTGATTGCTATAAACTTCTGGTTCATTTTACTAAATACGTCTCTGGACAAATATCAGTAACAAATCTGTGTCCTCAATACGACTTCTCAAATTATTTATTGGGGTTTGTTAAACTTATATATATTAGTATGTAAAATGTGTTATTTTGATATGACGCTAATTATCAAAGTTATGGACAACATCACCCTGAGCATAACCATACTCCTTCAGAGCCCTTTGATGGCACACAAATGGAGGAGGGAAGAGAGAGAAGTGAACGCTTGGACAGAGAAGTGAATGTGAGTGAAAAAAGAGATGGATAGAGGAGGAAATGAGAACGGGAACACAGCGAGAGAGCGGAGGCAGCGCTGTGGAGCATATTAGGATTGACTCTCCCACACTGCAGACACTTTAATAACTGTTCTTTATGTTATAATAACACAGGGCTGCCCTGCCATGGAAGGTTTCAATTTCTCCGCCAGTGTCCATCATGCGCCCGGCAGACTAAGGGCCCTGTGCGGCCTAATCACAGACAGAGTCAGATTGCCCTCGGTGTGTCGTTAATGAGGCCATTTTCCTGGAGGGAGCGCCACTCAGGGGGAACTAATCTCTGAGTGGTGAGAAGCACAGGGTGCAGAAGGGGCAGTGAAAAGCACTGAGCATGAAAATAGCTGCGAGACCATTTGGTTTTTTTAAGCTTCTTTATTTGCTGTCTTCCACGGGATCAGAGGAAGTCAGAGAGCGCCACATCTTGAATGTTTAACAGTCTTCTTTAATTAATCGGAGTATGTTGTACATGAAACCTTTGTGTGAATTCTTTACCACATGAAACATAGCAAATATCCGGATGAAGATTTCATTAAAGTTACTAAAAGAGATGTACAAATTAGGCATGCACTGACGCTGTTGTTAAAATAAGTTTAGCACATTCTTCTTTGTTTTTATTTAAATCTTACAGAAATCAATAGGTCAATGGGCATCACATTTGGGATTACACAACTATAAAATAACGTTGTGTCAATGTCACAAGTTGGGTGGATTTGATCTATGAGCCTGTCAGAGGACATGCACCAAGAGAGGAGAAGGAGAGGAGGAGAGGAAGGAAACACAAATGTAATAAAGTGGTCATGCTGCAAAATTAAGAACTCTTGTGTTGGTTAGTGAAAAATAACCTGCATGTCCTCAAGTAATTTGGTTTAGTTTATGTGTACTTAATGTATGTTAAAGGTGTCCAGCATAGGGAGTTTATAGAGACAAAAGCTGTGTTTGCATTCAGTACAAGATGCATTGTTTGTATCCTGGAGCTCTAACAGAGCTTCTAACAGAGCATCTTCTTGTTCCTGAAACGCTTCAACCCTACAGGGAGTGAAGCGACACTTTGGGAGTTCACTGCCTACAGGACAACAAATAATGTAATTTCTGCTACGACCTGTGATGTGAGTTTTGCAGAGGCAGTACAACAATACTGATATATAATACAACTATAATATATACATAAATGAATATAATCCTGGATTAATGGATGACAAAACATCTGCTGTTATTCATCAAAATGCTATTCGAGGCCGGTGGCTGGATATAATACTTTGAAATGGTGTTAATTGCAGTGGGAGAACACTCACAATGTCAAGTGCTCCGAGTGTGGGAGAACAACAATGCGCATGCTCAAAGCCTTTGGCAATAACTGTGGAAGGCACAAATGTGATGCCATGTGGGCGCTGATTGCCTGCTGCCGTACTTAAAACTGCTGCAGGGGAATTGAGCAGTACAACAGCTTGTTGAGGAGTCCCATCACAAACATGCAGTTAACATCAGATGTGTTTATGACTACATCCAAGACCTATTCCTTACCATATGAACATAACCGTACCATAACCAGAAATATATATATATATATATATATATATATATATATATATATATATATATATATCCATACTCTAGTCTAGTTGATATTTGCAGCTATTGTAGATTTTAGATGATTTTTGTTTGAAAAACTGGTATTGAAACATAGTCCAATATCAGATGGTTGGGCTTTCTCTTCTATCTTGGGCTATGATTGCATGAATGTGGCTGCATACAAATAACATTTCCTTGGGCATCTTCTCAAACTCGTTATTTGTATTCCACATTGACACTGTAACTTATTTCAACACACACACGCACGCGCACACACACACACACACACACAAAGAGAGAATAATAAAGACCACGTAAAAACCACAACAAATATTAAAAAAAACAGTACATATAAACAGTACATATAAGCACACCAATGTTGCAGTCTGGCTCTAAAACAAACAAAAACAATTGACTGTACTATTAATAAAAAATCCATGTACAAGCGCCATTTGAAAATTATTTGTATCCAATTGTTGCTCTCCAAACATCTAATTTTGCAGATATTTAGATTAGAGAAGTCTTTTTTATAAGAATATAATAGATTTATATATATATATAGGATTAATATAATAGTTACAACAGCTTGAAGGGTGATGGTGAACCAGGTTAAACATGGAAGTATTGACAGATTCCAATGCCTTCAAGAAAACAGGACTAAAACCTGAACAAATTGGTTTTACGTCAGCCAGGATCAAGACCTGACCAACTTGGACTCTGAAGAACTTCTCCACACAGCTGTAGTCCCTCTGCATCAAGATCCACAAAAAGACAGTCCACACAAGAAATGTCAACAATACAACGCCCATGTGACACCCTTACAAAACAAGTTTTGGTGCTCATGGACAAGGTTCAAAACCACAGCTTGATCGAGAACATATACAAAATGACAAAAGCAGCGGAAGCAGAGATGGACAGTCAGCGGGAAAGTCTGCTTCAGAAATGGAGGAACAGCAGGAGAAGCTGAGCAGCTTTGAGCATCTGAAGTCAAACTGCACTTGACAGACAGGAGAATGTGGAGTTCAAGGATGAAATTAAGTTCCTGGAAAATGAACTTCAAGAAGAGTTCGCTTTAGAGGAAGCTCTCTTCAACCGCACAACTGCTGACAAGAGGCAATCAGCCAAGAAAACCCCGCTCTGCAACTCCACATCCAGGACTTGCAAAGACGTGTCCAGCTAGGAGAAGCATGGGAGACAGAAAACCTGGCAATGCAAGCTTCCATTGGAGAGTCCCATTTCCAATGAGGCTCTGCAACAGGAACTCCAGATCCTAGACTAGAAGCTTGATGACGTGAAGCTCTGGAGGAGCGTGGGCAGCGAAACACTGGCACGCTCGGGAGCTTTATACATTGGCAACGCTGGCCTGAAACAGCAGATCCAGGCTGCCGAAGAACAGCTAGAGATCGGAGATTATTTCTGGTGCAATTTCTCTGTCCTAGAGGATGAGGAGAGCACCCTGCTGCAGACAGCCCTTTGACAACTTGAGGATCAGCCAAAATGTCCCCACTGTACAAAAATCCAGAACTTTATCTCAAATTATATAGCGTGATACCATAAATAATCTAAAACATTAAAAGCTTATTTCACTCTGTCAATAGACATATTGGCAAAACGGTGTAATTAATTGGATTCCCTAATGCTCTGAAGTAATTTGTCTATCTGCTGATTTCCTTTATTAAATTCACACCAAATGTTCTTTAGCAGCCAAACATGGCTTTGTCAAATAATGTATTGACAAAGATTGGCAAGATACGAGATTGGGAGCTTTCCGAATGGCTCTCAATGGCTCTCAAAATGGCAGAGGTGAGCTCGCGTCTCAAAGCGGCAGTGAAAACTACACCAAAAGTGCTGACAGAGCTAACAGTTTGTACCTCAGGGGGATCCAAAGGGTGGGTGCTCCACTTCTGCAACGATGCTGTAAGTTGGGTATGCGTTATCGAATGTGAGCTAACCAGCGGGGCACGCTCACATGCAATAACAGGATGACCAAGAGTTTGATCTGAATGCATCAGAATTATTATAATATATAATATATATGTGTCTACTTAGTAGATATCAGAAAAGGCCAACATCTGTGAACATACTCTGATAAAATGCATACCAGCAAATGCAATCAATTAGCCCCTTTTCTCTGTCATATCATACACACAAACTTACACCGCAGCATTAGCATTGTGAACTCTTAACCTCAGAGGGCACCGCAAAGTCTCATTAAAACCACAAAATGCATTGGAAGTGGAAATAGCTACCATGAAGGAGGAGACAACAGGAGAGTGAAGAGAATGGAATCAGAAGTGGCTCAGGCGATGGAGAAGTGGGAAGACGGTGACGGCCTTGTTCCAGCAGATTCAATTCATGCAAACTGGAAGAGCCGGAATCTTGAAATGTTCCTACATTGAAAGGTTTTCAGTCAATTAAAAAAATATACTTAGAAAAGGTGGAATAAGATGGAAAAAGAGAGACAGGAGCTTCACACCACATTGAGATATGGAGGACTCGGAGCATTGAGACGGTATGCCTATATAGACTAAGTAACACAAACCTTGGCAGGCCAGGATATGTCTTTTTGTGGCGGATGAC
Source organism: Liparis tanakae (assembly GCA_036178185.1). Lineage (NCBI taxonomy): Eukaryota > Metazoa > Chordata > Actinopteri > Perciformes > Liparidae > Liparis > Liparis tanakae. Next base: position 17,099,592 of record CM070107.1, read on the forward strand.
AGTTTGGACCCTTAACAAGAGGACACTTGCTTCAACTGACCTCTTTCTCTGGTGTATTTTGGGAAATACCATTTCCTGCTGCTTCCCAAAGGTTACCATCTACATTTAGATAATGTGATTTTGATGAGGCATTTATTAGGGATATTAGAGACAAGTCTCAAAGGGAACAAAGAGGTTGAACGCTGAAGAAGACAGCTGAACGGCCAAAGACAGGATAGTTTACCTCATGATAGCTTAAAAGGAGAATAATACCTCAATCCACCTGGTGCTTTTAGTTGTATATTATGCACGAATATGGCTATATGAGGCTTAGAGTCATGCATGTCCTTATACCTCATTATGTGAGGCCGGTGAGGTATTTGAGTATGAATATTATTTTTCCTGCTGAGTGAATTCAAATGCAATTCTAACCGTTAATGGTAGGAGTTGCTCTCACTATATGAACGTTACTTGCACAAAGACTGCCAGACACTAATAGTTTTAATATAAATCAAATTGAACCTTTTTTGACTACAGTCTTGTATGTTTCTGGAATAATCTTTCACTGTGTTATGTGTGTCCACTTACATATTGAGAGCCTTGAGCACACACACACACACACACACACACACACACACACACACACACACACACACACACACACACACACACACACACACACACACACACACACACGCGCACACACAGTCTAAGATCATTGCTTTGCCCTGTAAGGTGAATGAAGGACAGTGTGCACCGGAGTGAACTTGCAGTTGATGGGAAAATCTGCTCTGGTTATGGAGGTTTGTCCCAAATGAGCCCGTGCACGAGCAGGTGTGAATGAGTCAATTAAGAGTTTTAATGAGGGGGAGGGTAACATGGAGGAAGGCGAGAAGAAGATTGAGAGAGGGGTGCTGGGGAGGGGAGTGGGGAGTCAATCTGCGTACCTTAGTGAAGGGAGTGATCTAAGGAGCCTCTCATGTGAATCGGATCTCTGCCAAACTCTCAGTAGTCTGACTGCCTGTCTTCCTGCTTCTGCCACGTTGTGCTGGGCCTGTCTGTGGAGTCTCCAGTGTAACTGAAGAGAAGATGACGACACAGACAGGCTTCTTTGTTGGGGAGCTTTGCTGCAGCATAATGCGTCCAATATCCCCTTCATTATAATCGGAGAAAAGAACAGCTAATGTTGTTTCTGATTAAAATACACTGAATATGTATTTCCTGTTTTTTTCTGCCTGACATTAACAGTCACATTAAAGTAACATTAGAGACTCAGGATGTTTGATAGCAGCGAAGTTCAATCACTCTGGTGTAAAGTAGGGAGCAATATGTCGGATGTTACATAAATGGGACAATGTCACGGTGACACAAACTGTTCACAGACAAACAGAAATATAAACACGAGGCAACTCACACACCAACTGACCGGGGGAAAGCAGCAGCAGCGTCGCAGTCGCGGCTGGAAACTACTGCAGTGTCTTCAGACACATAAATTGAGTGACTATAAAACTATAACAATACAAAGGTAATATCTATGGCATTAGAGCCATTTTTTCAAATAAATGTCATGCCAAAAGATCAGCTCTATATTTTCTTTGTGTCTGTACTTTGCTCCATGTGTAATTAATCAAGTGTAGTCCGAAAAGGTGTGTCTTTCAATTCTCACCACATTGCATGCTAGTTTGCAGTTGTGATTTCCTAATTGTCTGGATCAGTCAGTTTTACAAATCAATTTGTCATTCTCTAAACAATAGATGAAGCTAAAGTAAACAGTAACCCAGTTCCAAAGAACTCAGTGTGTTCTTTATATGTTTTCCTCTCCGTCTTTCTCTGCAGATCTACTGTTCTTTGTCCATTCTCTTTTCATCTGTCACCAGCTTCTTTATCTTTCTCTTTCCGTGGACCCTGTCCCAAGGCCAACGGGGATAATTAGATTTGGGAATGCAGAGAATAAGTCAATGCTCATCTCAATACACATGCACACACATGCACACTCGCAGAACATTCTGGATTATGCAAATTAGTGGCTCATGCCTCCTTTGAAATGTACAGAATGGGGACGAAAGAGGGTTGCTGCAAATATAAACACAAGGTTCAGAAGAAGGACACGGAGAACTACTTTCCACGATGCACATTTAGCACAACCAAAATGTGCCGTGCAACGGGCAGCAGAGAGCCCGTCACTTTATTGACTAAATATGAGTTTTTCAATCACAGTTAGTGTGTTAACAATTCAATACCAATTAAATTAAGCTGCTATAAGGGGAATTGCATTGCCATTAGCAGGATGTAAAATGTAAACAGTGATACCAATAAAGGTTCAGCAATGGTTTGAAAAATAAATTCAGTGATACTTAAGTTGATGAGTTCATAATAAAATATAAAAGCTGCTATTCCAGACCTATTATTTACTTAACAATGACTAATGATAAAACATAATTGAATCATTAATACATCTACAATACATGTCCATATCTTTGTTATGCAGTATGACTATATGCATATGTTACGGTTGTTTGAGAACCCTTTCCTCTGAAGAATTACATTCTACTTTCTGCAGAGAGGAGTTGCAGTAGAGTAACTATGTACCATATTATTTTCTCCTTGTCCTCCTATAAGCATCCACAATTCACAACTCGCAACCTTCGCTATCCTCTTGTTCTTCTTTTGTGCAGCCTGAATGTCTGGAATGCTTCAGAACTTATCCATGTTTCTCCACATACAAAATTGTGATTATTGTACTGTATATGACCGGAATAATGCAGATTTCAGTTTTAAAAGCCAATTATCCAATGGATGAAAACTTTCACAATTAAAGTTATACAACCGGTGGTGATTAACGAAAAAAGAAATATTCTATTTTCTGCAGCCTTCTGTTTTAACATGGTGAAAAAGTTGATCTAACCATATGTGATTTATTTGTATTATTTAAAGCTATTTTGTTTTCACAGCTGGTGAAGGTTTTACCAAACAAAATGTTTAGCACGGTTATAGATTTTTACAAATATGTTAGATAATTCTGGCACAACCTATTTAGTGACACTATAATAGAATATATGAACATGAAAACCATGATTGATTGATTGATTGAGTTAATTCTAACGATATATAATTTTATAAATTACTGTTCATACTTCATATGATGAAATTGATCCACGGATCCTTGCTGTCCCAGGCCGGTCAGACCAAATGCCATGCCGTCCTGGATGTCTCCGGGGCAAACCTATTAGAAAACGGGATACCCACCCCCCCACTGGTGGTGCTCTTGGTTAGAAAGAAATCCAAAAAACAAAATGTCATCTTTGACTTGAAAAAGACCTGTGACATCTTAATGTGTGTCACCTCAGTCATTTATGACATTTTTTTGGTTTATCTTTGAAACTATTTCCTTTGCTCTGAAGACTTCTTTCGGTGTGAAGCGTCCTTTGTCTCTGCTGCTCAAATAAAACACCGGCGAGCTTCTCCTCGTCAGAGAAGTCGTCTCCTATCTCGAATCCCCATTCACCTTTCGTTTTTAGCAAAGAAACGTTATTCTCTCCACACTATCTTTTGGTTCTCTTCCGCCAGCTAACTGACTGTCAGCAGAGTCCTCCTCCATACCGGTCTTCTCCGCCGCTGCTCCTCGGCTTCCTGTATGTACTGCATGTCTCGTGTCTCCACCTGTCCTGTAGTTATACACCCCTGGTTGTCCTTCTGACTTGTGCACTCCCCTCATCTTCCACCTGCTGAACAAGACCTTCCCTCTACTCCTTCACTTCCCAGACCAACTCTGTCCCCTTATCTTCCTCCTGCTGGACCACCTCTGCCCCTTCTTTTTCTACCTCCTGCACCCCACCTGTCCCCTCTGTGCTCACCTGTTGCGCCCCGTCTGCCTCCTCTGTGCTCACCTCCTGCACCCCACTTGGCTACATTCAACTCTGTTATAGAGGATCATGAACATCTCCTATGAGACACCACGGTCTTGCACCCAGAGGACAGTTTCTTCAACTGAGCTATACCTTTCCCATGTCTGGATAGTTCTCCCATTATAATCTCGTCCTTAACGAATGGTGGGTCGTTTGACACCGTGACTTTTACTGCCGGTGTGCACAGAGGAAGAACGGGTACAAATGTGTCAAACACCACGATACAGTTCTCTACCACCGCATCGGCCTTGCTTAAACTGTCTCGAAAAATCACCACAGCTTTGTTTATCCTAGCAGCAGATTCCCGCTGCTATGGACGACCACCTGGCCATGTTGCAGTCCTCCACGGAATACGGAAAAACACGGAACACGGGAAACACAGAACACAGGGAACCCGGCACTATCTTCACGCAGTGTTTCCTGGTCAGATTGTGATCAGGGTTGTCAGATCCATACTTGCGCCTATAGCACGCCAAGCAACGCTCGCTGCTCAACTGCACACACACACACACACACACACACACACACACACACACACAAACACACACTACAACCCGCTAACCTACTTACAAAAGCACAGGAACCCTACACCACATTACCCAGTGAAGAAAAGGAAAAATAGCCAGTAGGCCTATCGCTTTTAAAACTCACGCTCCGTATGCTCAGCACTCCTTCCACTCAGAGAGAGAGAGAGAGAGAGAGAGAGAGAGAGAGAGAGAGAGCAAGCATTATTAATCTGCGTGTCAGCACCTCTCTTCCTACACCTCAGGGGTGGAAAAGCAGGGTTATCTAAGCTCTAGTTTTTAAGCCTTAAACAACTTTACCTGTCTGAATTGAATGATGAACGAATAAAAGGAGGAAGCTAGAGTGAGAAGAGATAAATAAAGTCAAGAGTCACAAGATGACAACATGTAATCTCTCAAATCACTTTTCATTTTGCAGATGGACAATAGCTCAGTTGGCTGATTTAAAATCTGAGCATTTTTTTTAATTCCTCTGTGTGCTGAGTTTGGTTGTGATGCATTCAACAAGACACTCAACAGCTGCGGCCTGGAGGTTTTGTACATGGACGACTGCAATCTATGTTCCCGCATGTAAGTTGTAAGACACGCTTTTCCTTTCCGAAACACCTCCTGACAAAATGCCCTTGAGCTGTGAACAAGTGTTTAAAAAATCTTTATTGAAGCTCGAAAAATATTAAGCTATGGTTGAAATGTGCAGCTCCCAGTGTAAATTATTTCTAGAAATATGGCATGTTTTTGGAGAGCGCTCTGTTCACCTTCCTCGGAATAATAAAGATACAAAAAATATATATATTTGTATAACCTACGATTTAATTTTGAGTGTCAAGTATCTGAAGCCACATTTACACATAGAAACGAATATTTCTGCCCCTTCGTTTTCAAAAATAACGTTGTACACACAAGGTCGTTGTCAAAAAGGTTTCTGTTTATATGAACCCGCATAAATACGCCGTCCGCATACGTCACATAGGACGCTCACATGACGCAAAGCATTTTTAGTCGCATACTGTGCCGTTTGACAACCTAAAACTCTGTTTGACGTAGTTCACATGCAAACACAAAAACTGAGTGTTCAGAAATCTCCACTTTGGCCGGAGTTTTTAGAAATGATCGTTTTCCGTGATAAAACCTCCGTTTTTGTGTAAATGAAAGGCCAAAACGCATGAAAATATATTTGTTTTCCCATCGTGTAAACGGGGTCTCAGATACGTCCAGTCCTTGGTCCTGTATACCCGCAGAGGAGAGCAACATTCTTGGTAAATGTGTTGCTCGGTGCATGTTGTGTTAGTAGCTGATAATAGCCTGGTCTCTGTCATCTATTAAGAGATCCTATTACCGAAACTCAAACATCATGCTTCATCATTAGGGCCATTACAACTACGATGTAATCTTGGCTTATGAATTAAATTACCTGTGTCCTACATGACTTTAATAGACTCTGAGCCGGGGTTTATGCCAGCAGAAGGGCTAACGTTGATAGGAAATGAGTAACTCCTCCGGGATTGCAAATGAAGCAGCCTTAACGTTTAAAGTCATATAGCAGACATGGCAGTTTTTTTTTTCATCCTTTGAGGGAAAGATTTGATGAATTGAAAGCACGGTGTTTTTACTTTTTTCTCTCTCCAAGCATTCCTAATTGCCTTGCTACTGGAGGTCATTCAGGACATTGGTAACACACCACATTAAAGTGCATTTGAAAGTCAGGAAAGGTCTCCTATAGCTTTACATAAATCCATGTTTTAGTTTAAATTCTTACTGTTCAACACCATAGACATTGAGCAACAAAACCACAACAAAAGAATCCTTCAACAACCTGTCATCTCCGGTTGATATTACCAAGGGTTGATGTAGAGGGCATGGCAACTTACCCAGACAAAAGCATATATCAGAGAGCTGCAGCAACACTGGATGTATTTCGCTACCAGAGTAGAGGTGGAATAAACAGCCTTAAGGCATTACTTGATGAGCCTTTTTACTTGAGTTAAACGCGGTCTTGTACACAACATTTGTTTTTCACCTGCTGCTCTCTTTGGGAACTGGAGACATTCGTCTTGGCGAGAAGAAGGATGTCTATCGGGGTTGTAAGATGCTTTGTGCGGTTTTGATAGTAAAAAATATTTTGATAAGTCTCCAAAAGCATAGTCATGTACACAATATTCAAAGCAGGAGCAAGAGACACAAATCCAAAACACATTACAGAAAGATGATTTATAAACCTCCAGTGCGAATAAGTAACCAACATTTTCTTATGCAAAATTGTTTGGTGAAATTAGACATTACATTCAACAAAATATACAGCAAGAAAATATACAAAGAAAAATAATGAAGAAGCATTGTTAATACAGTAAAACATGAAGGCAGGTAATGCTTCTGAAGATACATATGAACATCTCTGTGGACCTAAAGGAGTCCCATGGAAGAGTAGTATATTCTTCACTTGTCCTTTTAAAATTTGATTAAGGAGGCTCAATGCCAAATATGAAAAGAAGTCGGAGAGGAAGTGACCAATTGCCAAGGTTTAAATAAAGACAGGAATTCACCTGAGAGAGCAGGACATACAGAGCAGTGTTTATATGAAGAGACAGAAAGCAATAGAATTAGTAATACAGAAATGGATGAGATGTTTAAAATATCATTTATCACTGGCTTTCTGATGAAAACAAGAATTAGTAACACTTAATACCATCAGGATCATTTAGTTTCAAACCGTTCTCTCTCTGTATGTCTGTAATATTCTTAAAGTAAATCATGAGAAGACAAATATAATAATACATGTTGTACTTTAAATGGCATGGTTGAATGAGCTGTCTTTCCTAATGTAACAAGCTTGGTACTCTTTTTGCACAACAAAAAAAAGAGATAAAAAAAGACCACAGTTTCACTCAAATGTCTAACAGATGTTGGAATATTATATTTGAATTTCCTTTGCAAGGTGAGATTCACAACTGTTTATCTCAAAGTGACAGCCTGATAAAAGCTCCGCTTGTTGTGTGAGCAGCAGGGAGCACTGGTGTGGCCCCTGTTTGTCACAGACCCGTAGGAACTATCATTTAAATGTACATCAACTCTTCCAAGTCATATGAATACTCACATTCCTCAACACACTGGCTGATAAAAATAAAATAATTCTAAATTAAATTCTAAATTATTTGATAACCTTGTTCCAAATGTATAGCCCAGGTACATATTATGAATTTATTTTTCAAATGTTAGAGGTATTATCAAGTTTAGTAGATAAAGTAATTATTGTAGGTGAGTGTACAGAACCCACTCGCAGCCAAGCCTGGGCTTATTGGGGCCACAGTCTGTAAGCTACAAGAGCCACAACACTATTACATCGCAGAGGCTCAGAGCGGCAATTCCTCTCAAATCTTAACAATACATTGTGCACAAACACAAAGTTGAATGGATGATCAATGATTGATGACAAAGTATTGAAGAAAACAGCAACACGAACATGTCAGAATGACCCGCACCTCCACTCTGTGAAGCCCAGAGATGCATTTTTCAGTGAGTGTTCTTAGTAATATAAATTGACGTAAAAGATCAAATCTAAAAGACAACAAACCCTGAAAATACAATGCAATATGTTCTCAAAATGGGATTGTTATCTCATTCCTCCGATTGCTCCAGAAATATCCATACAGCGACTTTGGCTGTTTCCGTGTATCATATTCAGCCAATTCAGCAGATTCTGGCTGAACATCAAGAAGGAAACTTTCCGGACACTGGGCCATTACGGGATAAATTGTCAGGAAAGACATATATTGTCTTTTGAAAAGGCAATTTGTTAATCCATGGATTTCGAACAAAGTGTCCCCTTACAATAAATGGCAACGCTACAACATGGCCTTGTGGGGGATGGCAGTTTAACATTGGTTGTGAGTTGCTGCTTGAATGATGTATGCACATATTAGAGACAGCGGTGTATGGAGAGAGAGAGGCAGACTTTTCCACCTTAGTGCCTTTAGAGGTGCAACACGGGATGTGAAGGCCCTTGGCATCGGCTGGTGCGTCTAACGGACTGGAAACAAGGCTTTATATTCAGCAATTTATGATCCCAATGCGGAGAAGGGAGTGTTAAGAGGGGGGAGTACCGGGAGGGACCTTGGGTGGTGAAATGAAGGACATCGTCCAAGACAAACTCTCATCAGCAGATGTCGATGAGACGCCCAGCTAACAGGAACAAATGGGATGAATTAGATTTAAATTTAAAGTGTTGTTTTACAAAACCTTCATCCACTTTGCATTCACTCTTTCTTTCTTTATTTCTTCCAGTAACAAGACAGAAGGAACATATATTGGTTATAAAAACAATACATTTACTACATATTACTGTTGAGTAAGGATCTCAAAATGGTGGTAAAAGTCTTGAAATTCAAAGTATAATGTCCTGTGTTTCTCACCGTAGAAACAAACCACCATTTCTTCAACACTATAGCAGGTAGAACAATATTTCAGTGTTTTATTTTTACTGGATTAAAAGGGACTAAAAGCCACTGCACCATTTTATTCTGAGACAAGAAAAGGCACAAAAGACCCCAAAACAGGAAAAAGACGAATAGTAGAGAGTTATTAATCTATTTATTGGTAGAATGACAAAGTGGATGTGGTTAACTTCTTTTCCCACCAGTCTCACTAGGTGTCCCTTGCTATCTGCCAGGTTGGCTGTTGGCAGCGTCTTCCTATCTTTCTAGGATGATTATGTTGGCAGGTATAGTAGTTATGAGACTAGGTGATTAATCCCCCAGGGAGGGAAACAACATTAACCTGTCTCTCAGTATATGCCGCCGCATCATCTTTGCCAAAGCACACCAGTCCGACAGCCCACTGTATATGAATCCAAAAAGTTGTCATAAGGACTGGGGCATTTTCCACGGAGTCCTTGAACTGATTAAACCATCAGTCCTCTACTTTAACTTAACTCTCAGATCATGAGGCTATAGCGAGTGAGTGACGTCTCCCACATTTCTCATAACTTGGGCCTTGCGGTTCAATTGGAATTAATTGAATACAAATTAAGATATCTGTTTACTTCACCCTCTCCCTGAATAAATACTTGATTTTAAGACCTCATAAATAGGATTGACCTTGATCAGGTTCATGTGCTGCTAGACTGCAAGTTTAGTTATTTCTCAGTGATTGAACTAGAATGAACATTCTGACTATGAATGATTGCTCCAACCGGAGTAAAGTACTCAACCATTCCCCTCACAGTACTGTCTTACACTGTGGCCATATATGATGCCTGAGCCTAACTAAAGGAGATTGTTAAAACATGGTTCAGATCAAGCAGTAATGGGAGATCTCTTATCAGCACTGTAAGTGTAAGAAGATGTTGGGTAACATCACAGTGAGTAAGACTTCCAGCACTTGCAGCATTTCCGATAGAAGTGGCTTGCAGTGATATGTTCACAGTTAAAAAAGCTCAATACTCGGAATCCAGGTTCCATTATTGTTCACAAATCATTTCAAAAGAAAGAGCTTGAACGTAGAAGAAACAATGGAAATACTTTATTTGTTTGCAGACAAATGAGAAATGAGGATGCTCACAAGAATGCATTGTAATGTGCCTTGCAAAAAAGAAAGGAACTATGTGATGACAACTGCAGGCCACCTGCAGAGCTGATTAATACGCCGTGGGAAAGTCCTATCCAAATGTGCTCAACAGGTCATACCGTCGCTTGACAACATCACATCAATACATTTATCTAAAGCCAACAAGTTAGTCCACATCTTGAAGCTTTATCTATTGTAAAATTGAAACATAGTGTTAGAATTTTGTTTGAATGAAGCATGAATTGCATTTTTGAGTCATTTGCCAAGCCATAAAGGGCTCAATTGGAGGTTAAATTCCCCACCACTGGTAAAGTTTACCACTAAAACTAAAGATTTCTTTGGAGAGCATCTGGGACAGTCCCAATGAGACTAAATATATGGGTAATGGAAGAATCAGATAACATGTTCCTTTCACTAATGCCCCCCAAAGACTAGGGAGCGTACATGAAAACACTGTAAGGATATCCAACATTCCCCATTAAATGTTGAAACAGAAACTAATTGGAGCTGAAATTCTTAAATCCCAATCTTAGCAGCCACCTTGTGCGTGTTGAGTCTCTCAGTGGAAGAGATGGAGCTGGCATGATCATTTCAATAGCATGACAGTATGAAAGAGTCTTCAATCACAGAACAGATACTAGTGTGTACACCCCACCAAACAGATATATTAATTATATATTTAAAAATTATATATATACATTGTTTTATTATTTAGTGCCATTAAATCCATCAGTGTCTCTCTTCTCCTACCTGTCTGCTTGTACCACCCAGCCTTCTGCAATGGAATCCATCCGTCTTCCTCTCTGTTCGGTGCAGATGGAGCGACATGACAAGGGCACGGGAGCCAATCCATTCCCACCTTGTCATCTGCAGGCATTTCGATCAGCCACAGCGCTCTTCCATCTCGATTAGGCGTGGCCTGCTGGTGGGAGACAAGTTTGTGTATGTGTTAAGTGTATGTATGTTTGTGTGTGGGTGGATTAGGGAAGTGGGGGCTTTGTGGTCGAAGGCTGAAATAGCCTGCACTGCAACATCCCCCCTTTCCTGCTCCCTGTCATCCACCTGTCAAAGCCAAAAGCCATTGTCATGGTTTGGCTCTGAAGAACATCGCCACTTCACCTCCACATTGACAATTACTGTCCCCTGGAGATGGGAAATGTCAGCCGACAAAAGACAATCTCAGATCTGGCACTTTCTGGTAATTAATTAAATTGGTGTGACTTTTATATTTTTTTATCAGTATGGTAATATAATTTGTAGGCACTCAAATGTATAATATACGTTGAGAAATGGGAGAAATGGCTGGTCACTCTTTTTGAATCTTCTCCTTCACATGTTCCTTCATATCTTCTGTATGCATGTCATCTTCAACTAATTAGTAACCTCTGCTTACCCCTAGCTTGAACAACTAAAAGCACCTATATTTCTCTGTCCCCAATGACAATGAAAAATATTATTATATCTTACCTCAGACTCACTGCATCTACCTAAATGCAATTTGACTTGTACCACATTATCACGGTTTAATATGCAGAATACATATTTTATGATCTAAATACAAATACAAAACAGAGTGTGCATCTCCCATTTTAATTGTTGGTTTAAGTTCCTCATTTAAAAGAAGTTCCAATAGCTCTGCAACTCTTTACTCTAAAGTTAATATCCTCTATATGCTAAAATTAAGATCAGATCATGCCTTCCAGAATATGTGTGCACCCCACAGTACACAAGGCAACACGTACTGCTGCCTGCCATCCTACACCGTCTTCACCGGGTGGCGTAGGAGCAACATGGCCAACTTGTTAGACAGACTTACCGAAATGTGGAGCGCCTTCAGAGACACGCGTGCCCCGAGGCTTACAACCATAGGCTCGCCCTTTCAGGGCAGCAGACGGAAATCCATAATACAGTCCGTTGATGTCGGACACTTGGGTGCGATTTTCAGTCTTCACCATCTTGTGCTGTGTGAAGGGTTCAGTAAACACTTAACACCTGTAACAATCACCAGAAGAGAGACTCCATATTCCCTTGCACATACTGTCACATTGACTGTGTTTTATCAAGGCTTATGTCTGCTAGCGACTGAAGGATAAATGTTTGGTTACAGAAATGGGCCTGTTTCTGTAGCTCATGTTTGCTTAATTCATTCTGTCAAACCCCTATTGGAGCAAACAGGAAGAGACAGAGTATTACAAGGGACAGTATACAAACACACACACACACACTGTCTGTTTGTCCTGACTAAATGTGTTTGCTCTTCTCCTCAGGTGGACACAAAGCTCAGCAGTCCATCCAGGATCTATCACCACCTAGTTTACTGTCATACTCGTTTGTGTCCTTCAAAATGCACTGACAGTAATCTAAGCTATAGATTAGAAAGCGGCATGTGTGTTTAGGGATATAGGGCTATAGGGATGGTGTTTCACAGTTGTAACCTTGCTTAGAAGATCCTCATATGAAATATGTCTTTTATATATATATATATATATATATATATATATATATAGATATATATAAATTAAAAGTTAATATGTTAGCATATAATCTACACCAGGTGTCCCTGTGTCGTTGCTTTGGTCAGAAAGCATTATTAGAAAACAGAAAACCACACAAGATATATAGATAGATATATACGTTATTAATCCCCAAGGGCAAATTTGTTGTTACAGTAGCACCAATAAACTAAACACACAAGAATAAAATATACATATAAGAAACAGAGACTGTGCACAAAGTGAAATATAAAATACAAATAAAATTATATATATATATATATATATATACACAACATATGTGCAAATACGCAAATATAATACTGGTGACAATGACTGCAGTGTAAAATTAAATTAAATATAGACAGAGTGTGCAAAATACAAAGTATTTGTGTATGTGTATAGTGTAAATGAAATGTGTGAAGTGCAGGTCAACATAATTATTATGTAGTTATTGCAGATATTGCACTACGATATTGCACTATGATCGAAAGTCAGTCAGTATTTCAAGCTCAAGTGGAAAATATATACACAAATAGTTGAGAAAGTAAGCAGAGTAATGTGGAGGTAATTCTGTCCAACAACTGTGCTTATCTCCCTGAAGGGTAGATGTTAGTGGTGTACCCTTCCTTGTGCCTTACAGCCTCATGTCACTAGGGGGTGAGCCATGGTTGAAGTGCTTGCTTAAAGAGAGCAGCAGAGTCCAACACCACACACTGTTGATAGTGTGTAGCGAGGCTTTATCCTGGCTCTCAGGAGAGGATAAATACCTGCTTTCTTCTAGGCATTTAACAAAAGCAGGTACGGATTTAAATAAGGAATTTAATTATACAATAATAATATAATTAATTAGGTGTAGGGTTGTAAACTAGCGATCATTCTCCAAAGAGCCATGTTAATAATACAAATAATAATAAGCATTTGTCAGCCATCCAATATTTGGGATTTTATTTTAGTCAAATTCATAATACAGTTTAGTGGTAACTAGTTGACAGTGCTGATTGGGAACTGGCAGGATGGTATAGCTTCTGTTCTTCAGCCACACAACCGCCTGTATCCCATCATTTACTTCCCTCACCAGCCTAGTGGTGGTGGTTGAACAGAAATCTTTTCCTGTAAAGAACAGCGTTTATCTTTACACATAATTGTGCAGGATTAGTCTGGCGTATGTCCAGTTTATACTCATGTTGCCTCCCAATGCGCATTGCAAGCAGGAAGCTGTTGATATCACTGTTGAAATTATTTATAGACGGTGGTTGGCAGGACAGGGCTGCTGCTGCTATTTCATAACTATTTGCAGCGAATTGGTTTACCTACCGCATGTCTACCTTTGTATTTGTCAGGCCTGTGAGATGAAGTAGGAATATTTAATATGACAAGGGGAGCAATGTGAGGGTTCGGTTTTGGCCGGACCCAAGCACAGACACGGGGACAACAAGGTTGGGTGAAGGTAAAGGTTTATTTAGTAGGACACTGATGAGATGGTAGGACAGGAGGGGAATGAAGGTGAAATGATGAGGTGGCGTGAGCTGCGGCAGCTGAGCCGGCACAGGAAGCCTGGAGACAAGGAACAGAGGTCATTAGGAAGTCAAAAAACACAAGAGAGCAATTTAAAGACTAGTCGGGCCCAGAGTCTAAATGCCACTAGAAACAGTGAAATAATCTGGCAACTGGTGAGAGGGAAGCAGAGGTGTTTAAACAGAAAAGAAAGGAATTGATGATTTGATTGAAGACAGGTGCTGGAGATGATGTGTAGGTGTGGAGATGAGGCCAGGTGCCGGAAGCCACGCCCATGACACACACACACACACACACACACACACACACACACACACACACACACACACACACACACACACACGTAACAGAGAACAAACAGGGCACACAAGAGAGACAGGGAAAACACTAAAAAGGACATGAGTCACGGCTGAGCCGTGACAAACAACCTGTAACTAACACAGGGGGGTTGGCATGGCTGTAAATGTAAGTCCAAGCCGCTCAACTGTAAATTCAAACTTAAATGACCCAAGGCACAATTTCATACTGTGCCCAGTAGAACATTTAATATCCAGATCTCTGATTGCCTCATTTTAGTAGGCAAGGTCAACGACATAAGCATCAATCTTTCTGATTGGCTTAATGACGAGGATATTGACCTCATTATCCGTGCCCCTCTGACCGTCTCTCTCCTCACTAATTATTCACTTCTTTCTCCTTTCTTTCTTTCTCCCATTGTTATATGTGTATATCAGACATTTGATACCTTTTTAAAAAGTAGGATATTGTCTGTAATGTCATCCTCACATGGGATGATGGACATAATTTAAGTTTATAACTGGGATACCTGAGTTGTATCTCCTCCCTTTCTAGATGCATAACAATGTCTTTTTTTAACCATTCATTTGATATCAGATGTTAAATTTTTTTAAAGACCCTTGCCTCTGTGTAATCTATCTATCTCAGTTGTTAGTGGAATACAAAGGCAATACATATAACCCCAAGCTCCAGAAGGAAATAGTTGGCTCTTGAGCTGCTTAATTTATGACTTCATTGTAGTAACTAGCTAGTAGCTAACTGCCAGAGCAGTTTTTTGTGTGTGAATATCAACCTATTGAGGCTTGAATCAAGGCGAATGAGAATGGTGCGACTGAACAAGAACAATAGTTATGGCAATAAAACAAAACTAATAAAGGTCAAAAGGTGCTGTAACACCTGTCAAAGCTGAGGGGAACCACACAGTCCAATAATAACATTTGTGGGTTAATCACTTCCATGGATAACCACCAAATGACATACATACATTTATTTTTCATCAACAGAAACAAGTAGTGCAGCTTTAACATTCCTTGACATTGTAAAGTTAGCCATTTACCACCATTTGTTATTTTTTTTGTCACATGAGACTTTGTTCCCTGAGTAAAGCCTCAGGCACTTTCATGCTTCCAAATCCTTCAGTGAAATTGGGGAAGACGACATCTGAATCAATCTCTTACCCCAAGAGGTAAAGTAGGTCGTCTCCCAAATACAGCTGTTCGATCCTAGCTCCTCCGAGCAAGAAACTTAACCCGAAATCGGTAGAATACGTGTGGTTGAGGATGGTTAGTTATTCTTTGCATGAAAGCCATGCCAACAGTGGATGAATGGTTGTGAATCGGTGAACATGTAATGTTTAAGCATTTTGAGTGATCAGAAGACTAGAAAGTATATAGTAGTCTATAGTAGTACCAGAATAGAATAATAGAATAGAAATATACAACGTTGCTCCTGTGTCTCGGGAGGCTGTGAGAAAGAGAACCTTCAACCTGTTCTCCTTGATCACCGTTCGGTATCAGAGTAGAGAATCAGGGAACAACTCTAGATGACTGATCAGCTCCAGGAAACAGGTACACTGACAATGCAGTAAGCTTGTTCCTGTGATGCTGATGGTGTAGTCTTGACACTCGGAAGACTGGTTTTGCTCTGTTGTCATAATATCTTGTCATGAGGGAGAGATGACTCAGTTAATACACCGCTGTGGCGTTCGTACATCCAGGGAGCAACATCATTTATAAAAGAGGTAACACCACAGCATTCTGCATCCTCATCAAATGGTTAATGTGCATTTAATTACATAGTGAGGTAACACATCAACATCCAATGGAAAGTTTGCATTGCTAGTGTCATTTCTGTTGTCCATCATTCCAGTTTGAGGTAATTTCCAAACTTAAGTTAATATATTAAATCCTCTTAGGTTTGAAACAATAGGACTAGAGAAAGTAGGGGGAATCAAAAATCAGTTGAAAGAGACCTCAGTATAACCTGCCATGGCCACCACACTAACAACACGACTGCTACATCTACAAGTCTGAAGGGTTACACCCCACATTTGGGGGGCAGTGACGGGGGTTGGTAGGGTGGCAGGAATTCAGAAACCACTATCCAACATTTCAAGTGACAAAGACTGAACTCTTGTCCCCACCAAACTATTCTCATCCTCAAACTTGTCCCCCGCTCTCCCTCCGACGGCATACTTCAAACAGCTTTTCCGCAGCGTGTTATGCTGCATAGAAAGCAGTTCCTGCCTTCCCTCCCATGTTGAAAAGGCGCCTGGGTTTAGAGAGCTTGTCAGGAGAAATCTGTCAAAAGTACTCAGCAGAGTTACTGGGGCCTAAAGAGTACAATACTCCCAGTCCAAGAGGGCTTTACCCAGCAAACACAGACACTCCACGTTGAAATCAGCTTTGCTGATCAGAAACCGTACACCCTCGTTGACACTCTAACTGATAGACCCATTGTTTGTCCTCAGCAATGCACACAATACACTTTTATTTACTCGGCTCTACTATCCTGTTCAGGAAAAGGCCCGAGGGTAGGGTTTATGAGCTGCCTGCGCTCTTCATGCCGTCTCTCCCTCCCCATTTACTTAATCACGTCACCACTCATTTCTTTAGATAAGCAAATGGCCTCCAGTCGGCTCCTTTCCTATTGGCCTGTCTTCAAAAGGAGGGGAGGGGCTTGAATCTGACTCAACTATTTTCTCCAAACTTTTCCTGTTTCTTGGCATAACTGTCCCAGAGTTCCAGAACTCATGAGTGACAATAGTCAAGTGAATATAAGGAGATCTAACGATGACACTATGACATCAACAACTGTGAGTTTTTTTGGATTATATTCCTGATCAACACTGGACGGGAGTATTCAGCAGACAGCCCATAATGGAATACTAACATCAAGGTAACATCCTCACTTTAGACTGAATGCTACGGACTGTAAATATGTGTAAAAATAGGCTGTAATTTGAGAAAGTAATCTATATATAGCCATTATCCTTTTATTAGATGTTCTATATATGTATGCCATTTGTATTCTATTAGACACAGTAGAAAGAGCAGTTTGATCCACAGCTCCTACGTCTGCTCTTAAAGTGTTCAGCATAACGCTAAAGTTAAGCTTGAGAATACAAACACTTGCTTTAATATGAACAACTTTCTAAATGTTTTAAGCAGAGTTAATGTTTGTTGGTGAAGTTAAAAGACAAGTGCACACAGTGCAATTGTTTGACCTGCAATGAAATACATCTTGAGACTCTTTCATGGAGATAAGAGAATGTCAATGTAACTTTTCCCTCAGAAACAAAGACAAAGAAGCAGATACGTCGCAGGAAGAACATAATGGCTTATTTTAGAGAACAAAACGTTCAATCAGAGAGACACAGGCTGGACTCCTTCACGAACCTTGCTCTACTTCTTCCAGGTCTTTAGGCTAAACACATGAGAATGTGCTGCCAAATATTTTGAGCAGTTTCTTTAATCGGCTCGGCTGGGTAGGGAAGGTAGGGAGAGAGAGACTTCAAACATCTAAATAAAGGATGCTTTTACAATCTTTGAGCACTATAAGTTTGTAATAGTTACAACCCTTTTCCTCTCCCCCCCGCTGTCTCAAATACACCCCCCCCCACACACACACACACACATACACACAAACAAACAAACTAGGGTCTTTCCTGTTTGAACCCCCCCCCCCCCCCCGCACACACACACACACACACAATCATGTGCTTATAGCAGATTATGTTAAGGCCTCTAAAACCTCACATTCTTGCTACGCTAAGGCATTGTTGGTCCGTCCATTTGGATGCAAAATAATTTCTGCTTAATTTGAACCTCAGTTGTCAAAGACATTTGTAACTCTGTAGTTCTATTCACAAACACCTTGCCAGTCACTTTTCCTGAACATGTCAATGTTTTAATTCTTCTCTTGTTTTTACTGTAGTATGTTGTTGAAGCAATTCTGTTCTTATGGGAAAAGAAACTTAAGTCTATTTGATTGATGTCGCAGATAAAATTCCTTCTATAAATGCACATCAGTGTTCAGCAGCATGCAGACATTGCTCATTAGTTCAGGAAGGTGGAATTTCTCATGATGTAAACATACACTGATCAGGCTTTGACTACTGCACATACCAGGGTACACAGTTAACTTCAGATGCATTTGCTTGAACACAGTAGAAGAAGTACTGATATCTAAATAGGTAAATATAATACAAAGAAGAAATGAGAATCCATCGGAAATGCAATAAAGTAAAAGAGTAACATGGAAATGCTCAAGTTAAGAACAAGTACCTCACAATTGTAATCAAACATGAATTTGTCTCACACTCTATTGCTCTTGTGTTTGAGTTAATAAAAATTGCGTCCATCGCTTAAAGCCCTAACTCTGCTCAGCATCAGTTGATGTATTCTGTTTTAACCTCTACACGTATTCTGTTTATTATCTTCTGCAACATCCCAGCTCACTGACAATAATTGTATTTTATTTCTTTTTCAGCATCTTCTTGTCAGATGTTGACAACAACTTTACGTTCTATAATAACTTTGTGTCTTGAAGAGTGAGCTTTTGATGAGAGTTTTTCCACAATGAGAGACCGCTTGGAGGAGCTGCATCTGAAGGCTCAAGACTTTTCTGAGGCTCATCGTGAGACCATCAAGCCTTCCTCAGTGGGAGGAGACAATGACGACTCTGTGGCGGCCGTGCACCAAACGGCTGTGGTGTTTGAGGAAGAGCCCATCATTGAGAACTTCCTATCTGGGGTTAAGCATATCAGAGATGATATCACCGTGCTCGAATCAGAGGTAATTTGTTTTGGGTTTTATTTTGGTAGCGAATATGTATTTTTGGTATTCATTCTCGCTGTGAATTTACTAGTGTGGTACCGGTTTGGCCTAATGCTTTATACATAATTTTTTTGAATTTTGTATTAGCCTCTATTTAACCAGGTCGGTCTCATTGAGATACAATGACCTCTTTTTCAAGGGAAGCCTGGCCAAGACGGCAGAATAGAAAAATTGCAACAGTCACAAGACACAACAGAAAACACATAACACAAATACAATACATTAAAAAGGATAAGGCAACAGGACTAAAGCTCCGGATTTACACCAAAACAAGAACAAGTGCGGTATGAAGCCACTCCAATTTCTCTCACACAAGTCTTAAAATACATACATACACACACACACACACACCCACACACACACACACACACACACACACACACACACACACACACACACACATGCACGCATACATACATATATACATACATACACACATACATACACACACATACAGACAGGCAGTAATACATACTTACATGTTTTCATCATTTTCATTATTGTAAAACGTGATAGAGAATAGAAGACAAAGATTGTATGATCATGCAGATCATGGGCAAATGAAATGTTTTCCTCAGAAGTGAAACTGAACACAACATTATGTCTCTTCTCAACCACAAACAGGTCCTTAAGTTTGGCCAGCAGCAAAAGACGTTGGTGGCCACCATGCGTCGGTTCAGTGTGATGAAGAAAGAGAGCAGCATAACTCAGGGCATCAAGCTCAAGGCTGAGAGTCTCCATCGACGCTTGGGCGCGCTTTCTAAAGAGGTCCAAAAAACTGAGGACCAGCAGGGACCTTTATCTGTGACAGCGAGAATAGAGCGATGCCAGCACGCGGCGCTTCACAGAGAATTCCAGCAGGTGCAGATGATCCTACCACTACTTTTATTTATTTTTTTACATTTATACATAATCAGAAATGGGTTTTAAACATTTAAATGAAGATAACATTTGCTACCAAAATGTTGTTTCTACTGAAAATATTTTCTATGCATTTCACTTTCATTGTACATTTTTGTTAAATATAGTGGGTGGGACTCTTAGTTTACATCAACATGTAACTCTATTTTAAGTGACATTGCAGCAGCAACGAGGTGGAACACACATAGCTTATCAATTAAAATGTTCTATAACTATATCCAGGTCATGCTGCAGTATAATGAAAGCCTTCAGACCAAGCAGGAGCGCTGTAAGCATTTCATTTCCCGGCAGCTGGAGGTATCTGGAAGGAATATGACGGAGGATTTGCTCAATGAAATGGTGGCCTCGGGAAAATGGGAAGTCTTCAATGAGAACCTGCTGAACGATGCCAAAATCACACGGTCACAACTATCGGAGATTGAACAACGACACAAGGTCAGGAAAGTGACAAACAATTCATTAAACCCAAGGCTAAGCTATGCTGTATATTGCTTGGAATCTCTTTCACTCACTTGGAAGCTTCACGATATGCAAGTCAATGCCTCTTTTAACCTAAATAAACCAATGTAATGGTCGTTTGTGAGTCCTAAAAGCACGTTAAGCCCTCCCATCACAAATGTCTGTTTCACATGAAAGAAACGAGTTTCATCGTCTCTCACTCATTATCATAAATAACTGATGTAGATGGTTAAAGGAAAGGAAATGAATGAAATGGGAAATTTAAAGTGAATCAGTAATAGGGTTCTCCAAAAAAACACATATTAATACAAATGTATTTTGTTTAATAAACTCTGTGGGATTACAGATACTATATAGAGTATGACTATAGCTTGGCAACCAGTATCCAATACAAAACAGCCTTGTGAATCAGCACATCTAAGTATGAAATGACGATTGTTTGTATATTTTCACTTCTCAGTCTCATGTCGTATGAAGAGCTGAATCCATCCCCCGGTTGTGTCTCCCTCCACCTCCAGCCTCTGACCAGTGTTCCCCTTATTTACCGAATTAATTCCAGTGTTGTTATCTACCAACAGGAGCTGTTGAGTCTGGAGAACAATATGAACGAGCTGAGGGACCTGTTCATGGACATTTTCATGTTGGTGGAGGAACAAGGGGCCTCTATTGAGCACATCCAGACCAATGTCGAAAGCACACAGGATTATGTGGCTGTATGTAATGAGAAGTTCAAGATGGCCGCCAGGTACAAGAAGAATAACCCACTCCGACAGCTGTGCTGCTGCTGCTGCCCACCCTGGAGGTGCTGTCTATAAAACATGCTTTTTTTTAAACTCAACGATCATTTCGAATATAACATTTTCATTTTAAAAAGTCTCACTTAACTTTTGGGAGGGAGCAACATTGGATACAAGTAGGCTACCAATAATGTGAAGGTTATGGCACTCTGTTTTTGTGTTCCTGTTGAACAGAGTCAAGGTGAAGACAGATTCAGCAGAGCATAGAAAACAATTAGGTGGAAAAGCCAGAATTGGTATTTCAGCCGCTTGTTTCTTTCAAAAGGATGTGAGTTGACTGCTGTTGTAAGAGACAGTTCAGTGAGTGCTACTCACCAACACGGCTGCTTATTGGAGACCTTCACTGTCATCTGACAGAGGTCACAAACAAGGGGAAACCACTTCCTCTGCTAGATCAGCATCACACATTTATTTGTATTCTTTTCCCACAGAGCTCTATGATTTTTTTATGCAGTATATGCACTTTTTTAAAAATATATATATATATATATATATATATATATATATATATATATATATATATATATATATATTGTCAGCATAAACTAAAATGTAAGTTGGTGGAGAAAGATTATTTTTACAAGATATTTTGAGCCATTATATATTAATGTCATTCTTGGTATGCATGCTGTTGGAAAAGAAAAGTTTTACAATGAGTGACTTTCAACTAATTTCCATCTCAAAGTATGTTAATTTTCTGTAAAAAAAAAAAAAGGCGAATCCTCCTTTCGGTATCACAGTTCGGGATTCAAGTAACACTTTAAAAAAAGAGCCTTCATCTTACATTGTCTTCATCGTGAAAAAACTGCTAAAAATCATTTATTTAATTTGAAGGCTACATTTCAGGAACTCATTCATTTCTCTCGACGTTTTGTATTTTATAGTGGAAGTTCAGATTATGAATTTGTTGGAAACGTGTGATTGTTTAGATGAATACATACATATTATATCATCTCATACATATTAAAATGACTGTTTCCCACAAAAAGAAAGCAGTGACTCTTAACTGAGTGGAAGCTGTCGCTTGAGAAAGAAGCAGCAATAACTAACATATTGGGAATATTCTGTTAATCTGTTGACAGGTAATTAATTGTCTTGATGAGTATAAAATATTATCAAATGTTCCCTGTGGGGAAAGTGACTACGACTTGACAAATTAATTTCACATTGACTTTATACTTGATCTCACTGACTGGCAGAAGGACTCTAAACGAGCCTCTAGTCAGCAGTGATGTTCTCCAGGGAGGCAGTGACCCTTGGTTTCTGGTATCCAGGACACAATACAGGTGAGCTGGGCGTGCCAGAGTCAGACTGGAAAATCTGGTTTGTCTGTTATTCCAGTGTATAGCTTCCAAACAGATAATTCATGTTTTCATATGGAACAGTGAGCAAACAGAACCGTTAACTCATTGAGGACACATATAGTCTTCAAACATAAAAAGGTCCCCTAGAAAAACAGTAAAAAGCACATTTTGAGTTTTGTTTTGAGTAAAAACAGCTGACACAACCTGTGAGTTTCAAAACCTGACGTTGTGTAAGTCCATTTAGTTGCCTCTCAGGGGATTGATGACTCATGTGACACCTAAAAAAAAGTCTATCTATCAATGAGATACTTTATTTAGGTAAAGGAGCGCTTGCACTGCTGCCTCAGCAGAGGAACCAGGTTCACATGTGTGATGACTTCTCTTCTGTGCCCAGTCTCATTCTGAGGGGCATTTTAAAACCAATACATAAATGCATCTAATATGTAAATGTTAATGTGTAAATTATCAACAATGCATTGCAAAGCGACCCACCGTAGCTTCGGCTTCTTCCGGGCCGTGATGAGGAAAAATTGAGTACAGCTGCAAATTGCAGGGTTCTTGAACAGCAACAATGCCATCCAGTGTTCACTGAGATAATTGCCACTTAAGAAATATGTTAGCACTCAATGTATACACTGTTAAGGGGAATATTACCACATGATTACATAATCATACCAGTGTTGTACATGAATGTAATTTTTTTATGCAGAGCAAATATAGATATTGTTTTGGTGTGGTCGGCGTTGTGGGGTCATTATACACATCTTGTGGGGGTCATTGCTGGAAACAAGAGAACAGTACTTGCCAATTTAAGAAGTCAGCCCCTTGTAGATATCAACATGAATCCTGCTTCGCAAAAAAAAAGGTATTTCTATCTCATCTTTATTCTCTTGCTCGTACTCAAAGGGTAGACACATTGCAGGCGAAGCTATCACAACTGACCATGCAGCATGTTTAAAGTCACCATCAAAAAGAACAGAAGGAAAAATGAAAATGCAAAATATATGAGATAAAAATCAAGTGGAATGTCTGCTACTGGGGGGGGGCGGCTGTAGCTCAGTGGGGTAAGGGGGTTGTTCTAAAGCGCCAAGGTTGTCGGCTCGATCCCCGCTCTCCCCATTAGTTCCTTGAGCAAGGCACTGAACCCCCAGTTTCTTCCCGGGCGCAAAACTGCTGCCCACTGCTCCTTAATAACTAAGGATGGGTTAAATGCAGAAAACACATTTGGTTGGATGTGTACCTGTACTCTGTGCAATGACAATAGATTGAATCCAATCCAACAGCAGAGCAGCAGATACGGCAGCGTGGGCAGACGTGTGTTTGTAGCTGCCCTTGAGAACACCGGGACACGGGGGTCTTCACAGTGGTCAGTTGGACATCTGACCCCAGGGCAAAACTCTCTCTAAGTGCGCTGCTCTTCCTCTGCCCTCTGCAACAGCCGTTTTCTAATGTCTCACGGTTCCTTCGTGGATTCATCTTGTTTACCCTCTGTCTCGAAGTTCTTGTACAATATTTCGTCTGAAACCTCCGAGCATGGAGGCAACTTTTTTTCAAACTTCTGGCCAAAATCAGATTTAACCTTTGACTCTCGGATCGTCCTGTTCACGCATGTGCCTCCTATCTACTTTGCAGCCAAAGACAGACGTATTTGTCACCTGCTTCTTTGTAATGTGCGAGCTACCAAGCAGGATTGTCCTACTAATATGCTGGCATTGGATGACAAATGATAACTGCGGCTTTTGTACCTAATCAGTTTCATTTATATTTGAACATGTACTTCCTTCACATTCGACAATGCAGCCACACATTCACTGCGAGCATCTCTGCCATCCTTGCAGACAAAGCCCATCAATCACCTCTGATTTAACGATAATGTGAACATCTGCGACACATGAGAGTCTACGATGCTGATCATGGCCGACAGAGATATACAGTGACGTCTCTGTGTGGCTGTGTACTGTACGTATTTCTTCTATCTGCCTTGTCAGTCACAACGTGGAGCCCAAAGTATATTTTCCAAATGTCTGAGCAACATCAAAGCAGGCCTCCTGTGAGTAACACCAGCTGTGGTTACAGAGGGCTGACTTGGTTTACTGCCTGGTTTTATCACTCCCATCAAAATGTGAACAGAGAGATATCAGGACCCTCAGAATGCAATAAATCACAAAGAAACTGAACAGCGAGTTTGGCAGCAGCAATAGCAGCTAACGCACAATGACACAACGACTCCACTGGTAAAGAGTCTTGAATTATGTAAATAATCTTCAAAGTTGAATTATTTTTTTGAAAAGGGAAACCAATGCCAGAGTCAACAGAACCCTGTTATATATATATATATATATATATATATATATATATATATATCACCTGTAATATGGATGTTTTTCTTCCTCCCAGTCTTTCTTCTTACCTTCGATAATGAATATATTAATAAAGAAAAAAAAGCATAATTCAGATACCAAATGTATTATTTACATTTTAAATAATTTGGCCTCAAAAGAAGAAGAATGGAATGATTTAAATGTACGTTCGGTCGAAATACCCACAGTATTACATGCCAGGGGACAAACTGTTCTCACCATCTTTTCGTCAATACACACTTAGATTTTTCCACTGTAGAAATGCATTAGTGATTATTATCGAACAACAATGTCTCCACGGTGAGACCAACCTTCTATTTCTATTATGATGATTGCTTAATATTCCAGCTTTATATTCTAGCATGTCATGGGCATTATTGTGCACTGAAACAGGAACATGTTCCTATATATTACTTACTTATTGTGTATGTATTTATACATTTTATATATATATAATTCATATATATAGGGTTAATATATATATATATATATATTAACCGGTTGCCATTTTTCATGGCTTTTCTATCCAGCAGACTTACAGGTTGTAGTAATGTTCATTGGGAGAATTATGTAAATGGCAGAGAATATTGGCATATACAGTAAATGTTGTAAATGGAGTCAGGCCCTGACCTTTATGGTCCGTGGAACACTTTCGAACATCTACACTTCTGGCAACTTCAAATTTGTTATTCAATTCAAGAAGAATGCTTAAAGTAATATATAGTAGCCCCCGTTTTGTAAAATAGTTAATGTCAAAAGTTGGCTATTATTTATTATTTATTGAAGGATACATGTTCAAACTTAAATATTCTGTCAGAGTGATGTATGAGCTTCAGTAATAGGAGCTCTGGGAAGGTGGGTGCGTGGTATCCGCGTAGAGTCAATAGCCATAGGCACATATGTGTGTTGCTGCTTCACCGACTTAAACATGTTTTCATCTTTTTTTGACAAGTGGGTGGATGAATGAACATCATGTTTAATGCTCAGCACATGGGAAACTCGTGTAAAGGGGGATCATTTTAGGTTGTGTATGTGTCAGCTCACTTGACAAGCATTATTGTTGTTATGGCCAATGTTCTGTTTTAGGCATTGGTGGAAGGACAAGGAAATGTCGAGGTGAGGTGTATCCGCTGGACTTGCATCAGTTCCCCAAGAATAATAACATTAAAATTCTGACTTGGGCAATTCAGCAGGATTTATTAACAGCAGCGATAGTATTTTGTGTGTGTGTGTGTGTGTGTGTGTGTGTGTGTGTGTGTGTGTGTGTGTGTGTGTGTGTGTGTGTAAGTGTGTTTTTCTTCATGGCAAAATAGGTTCCTGGAGACATCTACAGTAGCAGGAAGTATGACACATGCTTCTGAGTACTTTGCCGGGTGTTTATAGAGTATGCATGTGGACAGATTTTACAACCGTGCAAGATGCTGTTCCAAAACTTCACAGGGGATCAAAATGAAGGCTGAATTTGAACATGAATTCCTGTTTCCTTCACTATCTTTCCATTTCTCTACCAATGTTGTGATATTGACGGATGTAAAACGCCACATGAGAGGATGTAGGAACAAGCTGAGAGGAGATGATGCGCGCTGCCACCGCTGCAGCTGTGAATGTAGCCTGCAATCAGCCTGTCAATCACATCCAATGCAGAGGAAATACTCTGGGTACATTGTATGACTTTTCTACATTAAACACAAGGAATTACATTTTTCAGATGATTCCTTGAGGTGTAAATGAACTAAAACTGTTCATTGTGTAATTTTCACAGCGTGCCATATATGTTAAATGAATGCAAGTAAATCCTCAATGTGTATATAACCTGACAGGACATACAATATAATATAACAATATATAAGAATGATTATTAATATATAACTACACATTTGAAGAAATCCCTGACCTCTTTGTAAATTCTAGAAGATTATGGATTAAATGTTCTACTCCACTCTCATTTAGCTCTGCATAAAAGTGTGATTTAAATAACTTAACTATTAAGTCTCTGAGCCTCAGGGAGGCTGGAAGTGGCCAGCAGAGGGAGCTGATATCCAACTATTATAATACCTCAAAATCATCCGTTAGTGTTCTTTTCTGCTCATTACTTTTCTAAAAAGTATTAAAACAGTTCTCCTCAGGCTGAATATGCCTCCATATAGCGCCCCACTGACGTGCTATAATCTCAACCTCGGTAGCATAATGCACTCGACAACAAAAGGGTGAACAGTAGGAGGGCCATCCAGAGCCCAGCTGACAAACACCAGCACAGAGGAGAGGTGAAAATGAAGTGCGACGTGGTTGAATAAAACATGTCTCTGAGGACGTTGCCTTGTTTTACTGCTGTCTGGGCTCAGAGGGAACTGTGAGCCTCCCTGATGGTTAATCCTCGCTGTAATGAAAGGGCAAACGACTTCAGCCTCATAGGCATTCAAAGGCACTCACACACACACACACACACACACACGCACACACACACACACACCCTCACCCCACCCACGCACACTTAGGTATGTACACACAACAATGTCATAAGCCAACACACAACACACATGTACCGCTGTATTCCCACGCCTTCTACTGTAAAGCACTACATACGTAACACAGTCTTTTTGACCTAATGATCAAATGATTACCGGTTTAAGCTCGTTACAATCTGCTATCTCATAAAGCAGAACATGTCGAAGCGTGTGCAGTATTTCAATGTACAGCTTTTCTTGTTGCTCTTCCCTTGCAGGACACTCCTTTTGACCTTGTGGAATAGTGCACAAGCTATTAAGACCGATTGAGCTGATGTTGTCTCGCTGGTCTGTGGACTAGAAATATGACCCCGGCTCCATGCTCCAGCATGTCATCAAACTCTGCAGAAATTGATTAGATGGCTCCCTAAGCTTCATAATGTTATTTACTCTATTGGATAACCGTGTGGGGAAACAGTTGTGCAGTCCAGTGCAGAAGTGGTAAGTGCATTCGGCAACATTTCTGTAATCATAATCAAAAGTGGAAAGCTGTGTCTCGTCTCCGAGCCAGGCTGAAGTGCTGCCACGACGGTACATTAGAAACTCTACCAAGTCACATGTGTATATTGAGTCTAGTACCTTTTTTTGTAATAAAAAATATATATTATATATATATATATATATATTTTATATTATATTTGTATATTTACACTCTGATATATTCCCTTTGAATATCACATGAATATATTTACAGCAAATGGATTTGGCCCTCAATGAAACATCTGTAATTTATCAGAAAGTAAATCTTAGCTTTCTTTTCTAAAAAGTAACTTATTATTAAACTCATTTTGAGATATTTTCAAACAGGAAGTAACACGTGGGATTTCATTGGAAGTGAGATACAATAAACGTCACCAAACACATCTGCATTCAGGGTCGGGTTCTTCTGTCGGATTTGGCGTAGAAAACATCTGTGTTTTCAGTCATTTCTGCACATGCCGTATCTGCTGGTGCCATCAATCCTTTTCACAGACAGGATGTATTGTCAAAATCAAATGTGACAGCACTATACCAAATGCAATTATGACGAAAGAAAATACACAGCAATATTATAAAAAAAGGGAATCTCATTTATTACAATATTGTACAATACCATTACAGTTAGCTTATAGCTCATTGGCCATCAAGTTTAAATATTGAGCCACAATAGAAACCATTTGTGTATATATGTATGTGATGGGGCTGCATAAAAAATAACCTTAGAGAAAACCACACTGGGATCTTTGATTTAAAGTTATTATTATTTAGTTTGAAAATTATTATATTAACAAAACAAATATATTTTGTATTCATGTGGTTCAACATATAAACACCATCCCTAACCAAGTAACTCCTAAAAAGTCCTCCCCCCATTTAGATTTTTGACTTTTCATTTGCATGTGTGTGTGTGTGTGTGTGTGTGTGTGTGTGTGTGTGTGTGTGTGTGTGTGTGTGTGTGTGTGTGTGTAACTGTGTATGTGTATGTGTGCACATACACATTACAGACTAGAAGCAAACATGATTTGTTCGGGTGCTTATCCCCCATCTGTGTCTTCATGCATCTATTCAATAGGTCCTCGGGCTCACAGATTTCCTCTCAGTGCTCCCTCACAGGATTCCTCCTTCATACACTGCACCTGAAAAAATACACGGAACCTTTTAAAAGATAATTAGACAACACTTAAACTTGTCAGCGAAATTTCACCTCAAATCAAAATTGATGAATTGGCGAGAAAGACAAAGA
Source organism: Liparis tanakae (assembly GCA_036178185.1). NCBI lineage: Eukaryota > Metazoa > Chordata > Actinopteri > Perciformes > Liparidae > Liparis > Liparis tanakae. The sequence goes on from CM070107.1 coordinate 17,128,772, forward strand.
CAAACCACGAAGCACTCTGAAAACAAGACATGATTGATATAATTATAATCTCAGTTTTCTTTCTGCTTATTCCTGATGAAATACATGCTGCAGATGCAGTGAGAGAGTTGAGTTGGCCAGAAATGTCACTGGGTTATGGATTACAGTGGTTTCGCCCCAGTCTAGGACTCACTTTAGGGACTTCATAAAGCTCCTGACTCCTTGCCAGGTTCTCATTAGGCCCACACATGCCATCGCCCTCTGTCTGACAGCCCTTGGCAAGTGTTGTAGTAAATGTGTGTGTGTGTGTGTGTGTGTGTGTGTGAATGTCTAGATTTATAAAGCCTAACCATGCGCATCGCAGCTCGGTGATGACGACACAAACACACTAACACTCACGCACACACACACACACACACACACACACACACACAACACACATGTGTAGACAGGTTTACAGTATAAGGACAGCCTGTGTGTGAAGCAGTTCATCAGAATAAAATCTGATGATTATTTTATCTTATGTTTGCATTGAGGCTCCAGGGAGGACAGGAGATAAACAGTGTGGTGAACAATGAGATGAAAGATAGTCGACTTAAGAAGCCTTTTCCGCCTTTTTATTATTTCCCCATGAACAGAAACATAGAAGAAGTTGATTATTATAGTTTTCAAAATGTTTCTTCAGTGGAAATTACAGCATTAAAATGAAAATATCAGCCTTTTAACCACCTGTCACTCTTAAACAAATTGACAGATTTGAAACTACAAACACGTTAATTCAGTTGCTAACAAAGTGGTGTTTACTTCGTTAAGATGTAAAGAAAACTAAGAACGCCAATTCCTACTCAAGATCTCACACTAACATATAGTTGTAGAATTCTATATTGCGGTAAAATATATACAAAATAAACCCGACATTTTAGCAGTACGGTAGTCCTGCAACAGCCATCAAAATACTGTTGCGCCTCCTGTTCCTCCACGCCCAACAGCTTATGAATTGATTCATTTGTAACAAAAACCCTGGACACCAGGAGGCGGTGACTCTTTTCTCAGTTTTAATTCAAGAAATATTTATCATTTAAAGATGAGGTTTGGCCAATGCAGCTTTAAAAGTAGAAGTTAAAATGGTTGCCAAATACATTCATGGGATATAGTGTCTCTTTAAATCGGCCACATTTCTGAGAATTCATCCCGAAAGTATTTATCCTCCGCACTTGTCAGTTGAGAAGAAATGTCATTCACTTTCATTATGCATTCAATCTTTCTCTTTCTGTGAACAGCCTCTTGTGTCTGTTTGAATGGAGTGTATTTAAAAGAGATACTGAGCTCCGCCCTGCTGACACTTTGCAGACATCCACTAAACTCAACCCTGGAAATGGAAGAAGGAAAAAAAGACTAATCATGAATTCATTTTCCCTCATCCACATGGCCAAGATATTCTATTTACAACACATTTCTGTGGGTCTTTATACCCAGTTAATGAGATTTCAAATAAATGTGAAGTGAACGGCATTTAAATTGCTATTCAGTCTGGAGGCATGGCACTGGAGAAGGGAGGGATTCCACCAGACGACAGGAGAGCTATTACCGGACCCGCTGCGTTCGGTGAACAGAGCGATTCGGGGAAATGCAATAAGTGGTGTGACTTTTTGAGGGTTGGAGACTTTTAATCTGGTGAAGGTGCGGAGTGGAAGAGAAAAGAGGAGAGGTGGGAAAGGATGCCGATATGAAAAGAGACGACGAGCTGTGTTGAATCTATATCCTTGTGTTTTTAATGCTTCTGTCACACAAACGCACCGTCATTTTGAAAATCTCTTTAACTTCGATTTTTTTTCTGATTGAAAACAGTGAGAACAAAAAATCCTTCTGACAGTCAGTAAAACAATATCTAACATGTGTTCCAAACATGTGCATGTACGCAGTCCAGCCGTACGACACTAGTGGAATGTGTTGGAAGCAGTTCTCAGCTGACGGCTCTCTGTACACATACGTATGCGATGCAATGATGGACCACGAGCTAACCCCACAACACACCGACTGGTAACCCCCCTGTAGAAGAACTGACTCATTCATTTGTTACTTCACTAATCTCAAACCGTAAGCTATCCGTGAGCTTCCTGCTTAGTCTTCACAAAGCGAAGAGAACAAGAAGGCCGCCCTGTACCCCTCTCTCTCTCAGAGGGGATGAATAGTGATGAGCCTGAGAGGACATCCAGGTTTCTGTAGGCTCCACAGACTCCATGAGACCGACAGTGTGACTGAGAGACATAGAGTGACAGAGAGAGAGAGAGAGAGAGAGAGAGAGAGAGGGGGAATCAGCTGTATGTGAGATATAAGGGGCCCTTCCACGGGGGACCTGCCAAACGCTGACAGCCCCCTCCAAGACACTCAACAGGGACTGCAAGTCTGGAAAAGAGTAGATCCGTGGATTCTGTGTCACATGCGACAATTTGTACCCAGTGTTACATTTTTTAAAGGGAATCATATCATTCAATGGGTTTACTTTTCTACTGTACAGGAAGCTGCTAGTTAGTGGTACCCGTTGCACAATGATGCTGCACATATATCACTGACGTGTCATGATAGTAATTAATGTCACAAAGCCGATGTTTAGAGTTTTAGGGGGAAACATATTGATGGAATTATAATGTAAGGGGGAGAGTGGAATTCATTACTGGTTTGTTTCATATTATAATGAAGCAAACATAAACATCTGTCCTTATAATGATGTGTGATGTACACAAATAACAGTTGCTCCCAAGGAGTGTTTTAATAAGAAATATTAAGTGACCACCAATAATTTCTGTTCAGCTATAGGCAGCTAAATGAAACCTCAGAGGAACATCTGACTGGCTTATTTTCTATAATGCTGGCTGAGGTTCATGTGTATCATATTTAGAGTCATACCAAACTGAAATACTTCTATATTAAATCTAGTATTCTGAGATTATCTTCAAACTTCTACATCAAAATCATCGCAGCTCTGTGACACAAATCCAAGTTATTGTGACCATAGTTTATTACAGTTTAATATACTTCGACCACTGATTGAAAATTGTGATGACAATATTGATCTGAAATAGGTTTGAAGAGGTCCAATTATAATATTTTAACAAACACACACCAGACAATGAAGTCCAACTGTTTTCATTACCTTGGTGTCCTAGACATGAATGTATCCTATATGGAACAACTGTGTGATGCCAATATATTGCAAAATATGTTGGAATTCTTCACGAGTGAGTTATTGCATATCTGGATACGCCTGTCTTCCCACACTGGACTCATTGTCCGTCCCTGACTCTTCCTCTGGACGTCTCAGCTGACCACCACTCGCCCGCTGCCCACCGAGGCCGTCATGTGTCTGTCCAGGTCCCCCTGATGCCGGATGAAACCAATACCTATGGATTCCATGAAGAAAATGTATGCGGACATCACCCCTTGACATCAAAATGACACAGCTGCCACAGTTGTGCTTCTAAAATTTCCAATGTGAATAGCACTCGTAAATACTTAGTAGACATTTTGACTTTTGGACAGCTGGTTTTCTAATAAACTAACATTTTTCAGATAATGGTTTTAAGGGCTTTTGGACTTTTCCTCACACTGGACGTCAGGAACCAGGTAGAGGTCTAATCCATCTTGTCAGGCATCCAACAGTGAGGGAGGAAACTTACTTAGATATGACATGTTTCACTATCTTTCTTAACCTGGACCTCAATCTCTCTCTAGACTCAACTGATGGAGAACACAGATCAGAGGACACGCATATGTTTGCAATGACCAATTATTAGTTTAACATTTTGGAAGGCACCAACAAACAATCTGCGTCATATTATTGACAAAAGAAGAATGATTTGGCTGAAGTGTAGATCAGTTGACGAGACACAGAGTTCTCAGGCCCAGTGACAGTGGGCTTCATGCATATGAATGTATGTGAAGAGATATGCCTGCATCTTCATAGCGCCAAGCATTTATCCAGAGAACTACAGGTGATGACACCTGGGTACCCATGTGATGATTTCATTGACACTTCCATTAGCCTCTCTGTTACCAGCTTCTCACGGGGACACCAGTACACCACTTATCCACTGTGTTATGATGATGTGAGCTGACTTTAAAAAAAACACGTTAAATTATTTGATTGTACATTCCCTTGGTTTTCCTTTCTTTCTGTCCCCATTCATTCCTGCTTATTTTTTCTTTTTCTCATTACTTATGTTCTTTTCCCTCCTCTCCTCTCCTCCAGCCTCATGGGTCTTCCTCACAGCTGGTTTCACTAACGTGTGTTTGCCGACATCAGCCTGGCGAACACCGATCACTCAATCCTCGGCTGTCCAAATATTTCAGACTGTTTCCATATCAGACCTGAATCATTGGAAACTCCACAGCATCTCTTATTCATGGTGGCCATAAATTATTCTCCCTGATATGAGCTTCAGTCACGTAAGGCAAAGCTGGAGACTGTGGCACACTTTGACGGAGCGATAACGACGGATAGAGGCGGACAGAGAGAAAGAGAAAGTGAGGGTCAACAGACGGGACATAGAAATAATACAAAATAATGGAACAATTTCTCCAGGATGCTTCCCAGACAAGCAAAGGGTTAATGGTATTGTCACACTTCATTGTGTATTTATATGATCGACCAGGTGGAATGTCGACCTAAACAGGACATTTGAACCACACCGCCTAAAGCCGTGCTCATATTGCACAGTAGTCATATGACCCTGACAAATGGACAGAGTTTCTCTCTATTTGTTTCTGTGCTAGGTCTCGTTTGTTGTTTACATATAATAGTGTTCATAGTTTTTATTTTTGTTTTGTTTTAAAGAAAAGGTCCACATCTGGGGAACACAGACAGATTTGGGAAAATGTACGTTTTGAAAAGGGAACAAATGTCATACTTCATTAATAATGAACAACACGGTTCTTCCGTTGCTGTATTCCTATCTTATCATCCTTTTATAGTAAAACTCCCATTTCCCATACAGCATGCTAAAAAGCCGTTAAAAAGGGAACTTTTGCACCCTTCCACTAGACTTGAACACTCGGTCACTCGCCTACATATAAGTACGCAAAGTGCTGAAGTCCATTGGCTGGAGGGAGAGAGTATTTACTATGGATGTCACACTCTTCTCTCCCAGCAGTGCAGGAAATTATTATTTTCGATTCATAGAAACTAGTCTAAAAAACAGCAATATATTCATTAATAAAATGTTATGTAGGACATGTAGTAATTTGATCACAATTAAGTTGCTCAGATATCACTGTTGCTCCACCCTCAATAATAAAATAAGTAACTCCAAAATAAGCAATATTTTAATTATCATTGTTACGTGCCTATTATTGCAAAATCCAAGGGAATCAGCGTGGCCAAAGTTCCTTTTTGCAACAGTTTGAATATGTTTAGATGAATTTTAATTGCATATTTCCAATGGAAATGAATTACCTCTCAAATATAATGATGGTGTGATGCTGCTGAGCAGCAGGGAAACTTCTTTATGACACAGAAAACCTTTCATATGGTGCCACTGGTTTGCCAGATCTTTTACGATGGAACATTTAGAATGGCAACAACATTTTTATTTCATGTAATATTTTGGAGTCACTGAAAAAGTGCTGGGAAAGAGATTCAAGTCTTCTCTAAATGTGTATTCCTCTTAATGGAGAAAAGGGAGTAAAAATAATTTACTGCATTTGTCTTTAAACTTTGTGCTTGACACTTTTATTAAGTTGTCCAAGACAGATTGTGTTACGCCTTGGTTTGTGTTTGCACTGCAACATAATGGTTGAGAGAGAGTGAAAGCAGTTACACATCGATGTATATTCCTATTTATCACGGTCGTCATTGTGTGAGCAAATGCCATAACATTTCATTATCAGTTTTATCCAAAGATGATTGTACACACATACTGACACATTCAAGGTCATGTCGCTAGCATTGTGGGGGCAGGCCCGCTCCATAATAAATCAGATCTCTGGTTGGTATTGCATTGTGTATTATTGTTCAACCCACCATAGCTCGACACTTAAAGCCTCTGATCCATGAAGAGTGCCGGTGTGTGTCACAGTGATGGATATCGTCATTATGATGTCCTCCTTGTGTCTGTATCTGTCCTATTGTACTCTGGCTTGTTCTACTTTCCCTTTGCATGCTGCTTAACACTTCCACTGTTACAAATAAAGCACTTGTAGACCAGTTCAGGTGGAATAACATTGATCTTAAGAATACATAAATGAAGGTAGAATATTTTATAAATATTGGATAAAATAATATTTTACAGGAAAATAAAAGCATTATTTTGAAACATTATTAATTGAATCATTTAATATATTTTATAGAATATACAACATACTATTAACATATAAATATATATACTATATATATATATATATATATATAATAGCTAATTTATAGCTCTGAATTAATAAATACTGTGCACTAGTGATTATTTTTAGAACAAGGACAATTTCATTCAGATCCACTCAAAATAATCTAATGCTTAAACAAAACATACATAAATTATCCAACTAGTGCAATGGGTTAATGTGGCTGGTTGGGAAAACTATTTAAAATAGAAAGCGAACCAACTGAATGCATGACCCGCATCCTGTAACCTAAGCTCCAATTCAAAGGATTTCCCATGCTGTTCAGGATTAATCTGAATCATTACAATGTGAAGTATTGGTTTCAGCTTTCACGTTTCATCCACAGGCGTTGTGTGTCGTCCGTGGATTGCCGGCCTGCAACCCAACGACAGACTGCTGTTTGAACTTTCACACCATGACGAGGAGGAATACCCATCAGAAGGTGTAAAACCACCTCCATGGACCCCCTGAAGTCCTTAAAGTGATCTTACAGCTGTCTGCGTGTTGTGGTGCATTCATTTTCCAACACAGTTGGGAATCCTGTGAATTAGATTTATCTCTATTTCAAAGAGAGGAAAAGGTGGCTGGGAGACTGTGTATTGAGTAGTATTGACTAAGAGGTGCTCCACTGCTAATGATCTTGATAAGGAGACAGAGGCCACACACACGCACACACACACACACACGCACACACACACACACACACAGACATCAATCCGGGAAGTTTTCAAGTAGCGAAACATTCTGATCGATCTCAATATTGTACATAATAAGAAAGATGTCTCCATCAGTTATATCACTGCTCCCATTAAGGCTGCAACAATCCATGTTATCAATATTTAGGAAAGCTCAAAGCTCACAGACGCCTTCAGAGAAGCTGTTGTGTGCCTCCAAAAATATTCACTACAGTACATTTATCAAACAAAGGCAGAGAGGCGGAGCGAGAAAAGAATAGCTGGTAGTGATGGAGCTGGGCCCGAGGCAAAACTATAACGAAGAACCCCACATGGAAAGCACTTAGGTTATATGTATTATACATTTTTTTGACCATATTTTGTAAATTAGATTCAGATCAGATAATTATTCGGGGATTTTTCTTTACAAAACTATTGCAACTAATTACAATCTTAATTTTACGTTGTAATTTATTGTTAAATTATACTGACGACAATGAACTGATCTTCAAATGTGCTGAAATCTGGGACATAATAATAATCCATTCAACGCAAATATATTGTGGTGACAGGACAACGTCTAAGTTCTCGCAAACAATGCAGACATTTTATTAAAATACATTATTTTAAAATCAGAACTTCTTAGAGCCACTCACTTTCACAACTTTTATTGTCACTCTTTCATTCCAGAATTCTATTTAAATGCAAGACTGGAAAGGAAATCCTCGTGATTTATTTGCAACAGATGGGGCGATTGCAAATAATGTAGTTTCTCTTAATAATGCCTTCAAGGAATACATTTCCTCAACAAAAAAAAGATGATAACATATGAAGGAGGCTTTACAGTAAATCAAAGAACAAGTTTTAATCAACTTTTTTTAAATTAAAGTATTCAACTCAAAGTATGATGCACTATTTGGAGCTGCGTATCATGAACACAAACCCAATAGTATTTTACACTTGGAATTCCAGCATTGTTTAAAAAAAACCTTTTAGATCATGCAGCACTGAGCAAAAGACACAGGACTGACGGAGTGATATCTTTTATTCCATTTCATAATAAGGTGGGCTTCATTGTAAGCTGTGGAGTTTTTAATTGAAAATGGAAATTTCTCTATTTAAGTCCTGATTATCATAGCAGGTGGAGAGCAATTCAAATGAATGAATGGTGATGTGCCTTCGTCGGTGTGTTACAAAAACACCGGGGGCATGTTAACACATTCATATGCACCCACATTTGACTCTCTTATCACAGCTTTCATTTAACATTTGGCCTACATTCAAAGGAAAAATAAGAAGGTAATAACGCTGGACTGTGTGTGTGTGTGTGTGTGTGTGTGTGTGTGTGTGTGTGTGGGTGTGTGTGTGTGTGTGTGTGTAGTTTTTTGATGTGTGTGTTAAATGCACAATTGTTCAAAATATGGTGTTAGAACCAAATATGGTAATGGTAATGTTACTATATATGTACACTGGGGGGCGCTGTGCTGTGGTCCTGTGCTTGCCTATATAGTCAATCAGATCATGACCGGACCCCAGAAAGGGCATAAGATTTTACCGAGTTACGAGTATTAGCTGTTCCCACCGATATTTTGGCATTCCTCGGCAAAGAGAATAAACACAATATATATAGACTAGATCAAATGTGTCCGCTGGTGATGTGAGCGAAGCGAAAAGTAGGCGCAGGTGGAGGCTGAACAAGAGCGCATCAGCTTCATCCGAGGGAAAACACCAGAGTAGCCCAAGTAGTAGACTGGGCTCCTTTAACAGATGGTTTACGTTTTATAGCTTTTATAGGAAGTATTGAACAGCTGAGGATGCAGGAAACCCCGAAGCGCTACACGGAGTGTCTGTCATCTACCATGCGGAGAAGTGAAACACTGGGATAGTCCAATATCATCATCCGCATCATGATCTGAGGGACACAGAAGCACAGATCCACACAGACACACTCAGAGGATGACAGGATGTGAGCGAGCTCCAGCAGGAAGCAGGAAACATCCGCGGGATTATCACGAAGAATATACTAAATACTAAAAGCTTGAACAAATGAAATGTTTACTTTCATTGAATTAACCCAGATGTGAGTGAAATGGAGAGCTACCTTATACAGAGACATCAACATGAGTCATCAGAAAAAAACATGGCTTTCTTATTTAGTTCTTGGCTTGCCCGTTCTATTTGCCATGTTGCATCTTTACATTTGGCATTTTCTTTAAGTTTTAGATGTATCATGTCCTCAAAAATGCGGGTAATCTCCAAATGAACAGAATGGACAGCTTGTTTGAATATACTCTACATCACTGATTACTTGTGGAAATGTCTAAATAGGGAATCAGAATTATCTGTGTGCTTTAAAATCTTAAATTGCAGGTAGGTGTACAGAATATATGGCCGCGGTTCGAAGCAGATACTTGTGAAAAGTATCCGTTTACCGTAAAAAGGAAAGCAGGGGAGGCCTATTTCATGCGGAGGATGGAGTCAGTAACATAGGGGTTCGTCGTCCTCTGATTGGAGCATGTCTTGTTGATATCATTATACCCCTTCAAGTAGATGCCAGCTTCTGAGGTTTAACTTTAAATGATTCCCGAAAAGTAGCCATAATGCATCACTGATCCAAGTCTTTACGAAATGTCTGATCAGATAAGTTAAGTTGGATTATACATGATCATTTAAATGTTTTGGCATGTGCCAAAATGTTCTATGCTGTTGCTCAAGAAAAGAAAAAAAGGCCGAATAACGCAGAGGCACGCGAGAAGAAGACGAAGAGCAACGCGACGATGCACAGAAATGGACCGGAGTTAGAAAGAGATCTCCGAGGTGTGTTTGACAGGAAACACAGCCACGGTGTCTCGCTATGCCCCGGTTGGGTGTCGTCTTTAACTCCAGCCCCCGCTGATGGATGATGAGACACCAGTGGGAGCCGACCGGCGAGGCGGGGACGGGGAATGGGAACCGCTGTCGAGAGCAGCCTATTTCACCATAAATTAAAACAGGACTGCAAGGATTGAATAGCAAACGTGTGTGTGTGTGTGTGTGTGTGCGTGTGTGGGGGGGGGACATGTGTGCTTTTATTCTTCTATCTTTGTGAGAACCAATTTGAGAATTAGATGTTGGGAGTGGAGACATTCTTGTGATGTGAGATCATCTTTGTTGAGGCAGTTAGGTTTACAGAGTTAAAGCTGCACCGTTATCATTCTGTTTTTTTTCTAAATAAATACCTCAGGTAAGCAGTTGGTGTAGACTGTAGCTTTAATTTGTCTTCTTTATTATATTTTTTTATTTTTTTTAATCTTCTTTTTCTTAGACATTGAATAAGTTACCGCTGTCCTTTAGCTGTGTTTGCTTTATGTAACTTAACGGTCCACATATAGTTTTGTGGAATTATAGCGTCAATAGAGTTGATGGACGGTCCTCACAAGTAAGGACACAGTTGTGTGTGTGAGGGATATAGATAGCGTTGCCGTGTGAACGATAACAGTCCGTGCGTATGTATTTGTGCGTGCTTGTCCGTGCATGACTAGCCGAGTGCTTTGACTCGCATGTGTTTGGAATCTCATATTGCATCCAGATGTCACGGCAAATCAATTCAAGTCAAAGACAGCCCAACGTGTTTCATAAGGCTCGCAGAGCCGCGGCAGGTGCAGCCCCTTCCTCAGCTTTCAACAATGTGCCGGTGGTTGGTAATATGAGTGGGCAAATGAATGGACACAATTACGGTTTCAGTGAAATATCAGCGTTGTGTTAAATATGGGATATCAGCTGTAGTCGATGTCAAAAATCTGACATAGAAAAATACTTTCTTTATTCTCACTATGAATGTTTAATACTGATAAGTTCCAACATCTATTGTTGAAAGTCATAATATTAAAAGTGAATATAATGTCAAAGTAGTTTTCCATATCTCTTTCGAGGGGAATGCGGTCCCTCCCTCAGATTACCTCCACCCACAAATAACCAGGCGGTAAATTAACCTTTGATAAGTTTCTGCTGCAGACATTTAATGTCCCGATGAAAGATACAGCAGCACGCTTATACCAGAAGAAAAATACAACATGTTTAAGGTTTAAAACTATTTAATTCAGAGTACTTTCAGTTGCCCTTTCAAAGTATAATAATAATAATAATAATTAAAATAATAATAATAATTATTATTATTATTTAATAAAAAGAATAGGTTTAAAGCCAAACATGACACATCTGTATTAGATTATTGTTTGAATGGACCAAGGTACCTGAAGAGAGAGATATTACTTCTGATAAAAGATACTCAGAAAAAAAAAACCATAATGACACTTTACGTACAACAGATATTCTATCTTGTTATTACAATAGTTATAATTGGGGCTTTAAACATATTATATTTAAGTTGCACGACCAGAGTTGATGCAAACATGTTTCCATATTATTATATTATTTTATTCTGCATATACTATATATCTACTAGCATTTTATATAATCCACTTTTTCTCTTTTACGATCACTTCATTCTCATCAGGCAGATCATTTGGACAAAGACAACGGCTTTCAATAACGACACAATTGTTTCCTTCAGAGGAGTTCATGTGAAAGTCTCATAAAAAAGTTATATACGATAGGAGACGTTTGATGTATTGAAGATTTATGGTCCATGTTGCCGTACACCTCTCCATCAAACTCATGTGTAAGGATCACACTCCCCGAGGTCCTCGTTTCCAGCGTGACCCCACGACCCACGCACAAACTGGACACACTTGTGCATACACACACTCGCTCATGGAGGTACACTCTATAATCCAGGTCTGACATATTCATGAAAAATATCTGCAACTGTAACAACTGTTTCGACGTGCCAACTCTCTACTCAGACCTCCATTGTTGAATCATCTGTCATTTCAGCAGCGGCTGATCCATTATCCTCAAAATGTTTATGACATATAGTCCTCGGCGAAGGGAGTACGTTGAGCTCTGAGCGGCTAGAGGAGAGAGAGAGCTTTGCTGGAGAGAGGCAGAGAGACAGGAGGAAGGACACTCCGTCATCTGTCTGGAGAGAAAATGTACTTTGGGTGTGGAAAGAAAACACAATAAATTACTTTCCGTGCTCCTCATCCATAATGTTGAATTACCATACATCGCATGGAGAGAGAGGGGCTTTTGAATGTTGCTCAAATGCACAGCCGTGTGGAAAAAAAGGTAGGACAAAAGAAGAACCCACCGGACTCACACAAAACGTACTAACTGAATCCACCCTGCGACCGGGAACACGTCCAAATGGGCTCGTGCTTGTGTGTTTGCCTCCTGTAGTTGTCCGATGTTTTGATACGAGGCATGTAGTAATAATCCCCCCATTTATTCTAATATGATTTTAAATCAGATGTATATGCATGCATTAGTGCATTTACATTAATCTCTCCTTTTCTTTGATACCAGGCAGGAAGAAGCCAAGCTAGTTGTTGAGTTGGAGTGTGTGTCTGTGTGTGTGTGTGTGTGTGTGTGTGTGTGTGTGTGTGTGTGTGCGTGCCAGGCAAACAGAGGACGATGTGTTGTGTGTATTCAGTTGCAGGGCATAGATGTTGGGTGTTTTTTCAGTTTTGGAAGCAGCCTTATTGATGTTTTGATCAGCCCTGGTGACGTATGAACTACAACGGCCTCTTAGCAAGAACTGGAAATAATATATCAGCCGTGGCTGCAGTGGCTCGACGTCAGAGACAATTCTGTTTACATTGTTGGCTGTAGGGCTCGTTCTGATGAATAAGCTCCAAACCTCCACATATTTCAATCCCCTGTTCTCAACGTCATATCTCGTGAATTTATTATGTATGTCTGGACTTCCTGTTTGGTCTGTTTGACTGTCCTTTAGATTGTATTTTTTTCCCTTGCATGGAAACCAATCCAATTCCATGTACATGCATCTGCCATCATCAATTAATGTTTTGTTTCTTTAAATAATAAATGAAATAATATAATAGAAAATAAAAAAAATAAAAAGACATGGGTGTTGGGTTTGTTGTTTTAGTTAAGTTTCCTCTTTGGTTTATTTACCTTAGTTTGAAACAATTCACTGTACGTTCATCCAAACATGCAACACACCACTGATGATGTTTACTGATTTCCATCCTTCATATTTCAGTTGTTTTGCATTTATCTTTCATGAAATGATTCTTGAGTTAAAAGTCATGCGGTGTCCTCTCCTTTGCATCTGTCCGGGGATCCAGGGTGCATAGCTGTGTAATAAAACCAAAGACCTCAAACTATGTGAAGACTCTTCCACATTGGGGCCCGCAGAACCAATTGGAGACACAACATTGACACATAACCACCTCGTGAGGGTCAGCAAACATTTGCTTATGGACTCATTCAGCAGACCGGAGGCAACATTACAATTCACTAAAAGTTGTGTGTCTCTCCGTCTATCTGGGGTTTAGTTGCTAAAAGCACCACTTTGGTGGCCAGCTCGATGCTAACAGTGTCTGTCTGCTGTCCTGTGTTGGGAAGGTGGCATACAAAGGAGGTAATTAACTTTTACCCGTGATTGAGTAAAGGTGTGTGAGGAGTCACACTGGGCTCGGGGCTAAAGTTGCTACGAGTGCACTCTGGTGTGGGTACTGTCTACTTTGGTAGGGAAATAAGTCCGAAACCAAGAAAAATGAGTTAGAATAATGACCGGATGGTGTGAGACATAATACTGGGTAAATAACTCGTACTTCTCCAACTGCACACGTTCTGCTCTGTGGTCTTTTCCTTTTATGTGCGGGGTGGCCTCGTCTTTTCATCTGTGCTGTCTCTCTGAGAAGTGGACGGTGGCTGTGAGAATAGCACTTTGGATACACCTGTTGTTGCTGTGTGCTGATGCGCTTATGTAACAAAGGCATTTTAGTACAGCCACTCTAGCCATCGCTGTGTATCTCCAGCTGTGTATATTTGATGTTGAACTTTGATCTCTTTTATTTTTGATCTGCCATGGCACAAATTCATCCATCTGTGAGTTTCAACTATACTTCTATCCACACTCGATATTTTACTTGCTGTTGATACAGACAATACAGACGTATGTGTATTTGCAAAGTTACTGCATTATATATTATCTATTGTAATATTTTTTGGATGTTTGCTTTTGTAAAGTTCCATAACGGGATGGATAATCTCATATCAGTGTAAATATAATCAGACGCCCTGCTAGAGTTCCCCTGTGATAACAGCTGGATATCTTACAGAGGTGCGTCTTGTGTTTAACTTTAATGTGTGACCTCTGCGCACAGAGGGCAAGACAAGACGCACGTTTCAGGCAACTGGAGAGTAAACATTGCCATGGCTACATCTTTTTAATTTGAGGATTATTAGAGTACTCATCAACATTTTGATGATGATACAAAAAAAAAATCTTTATTTTAAAATGATATGGCTTATTAGCTTGGGTTGTATTAACAATGCCATATGCAGATATAAAGATTTTTTTTTACAATATTATAGGCTGACAAAAGCCATTCATATGACAAATAAATGTGTTTGTTAAACACATACATGATAAAATGTGTTTTAGTTTGTCTTTGAAATTGTAATCTCTGATGAACAAGTATGAAGTAATCAGCGTTCGTCTAACAGTTGCCTGCAGTGGCCGACATCCTTCACACATCATTGTATTTGTACATCTTTCTTTTTGTCTCGCCTTTTTTCTTAAGCCTTTTTTTTCCTCCCGTGAGCAGATAGTTTATCAGTGGATGAGATGAATAGTCTGGGACAGTAATATAGATGGTGGCTTTGACCTGTAGAGACTCCTCAAACTCGTTCCAAATCAATTGGCCGTTCCATCACTGCCACCCAGATGCCATCTTTCTTCCCTCTCGATCCCCCCCCCCTCTCCCCCCTCCCCCCTCCCTATCTCCTGCCAATCTCCATTCATCAGTCTTCCATCTCCATTCTCTCCTCTCATCTTTTCTGGCAAAATTACTCAGACTTTCTTGACAGAGAGAAGAAGAAAAAAAAGTTTGCCTCTGCCGTACCTCAGAGAAGAAATGAAAACACGAGAAGGAATTGGACTTTTAAAAGAGGTTTGCCCTGAAACCTTTTGTTCCGTGGCTCTCATGCAGTATTCATGTTCTCCGTGAACTCTTCCTCGCTTTGCTTTAGTACTTCTTACAAACTAATCAGGCACAGAGTTAATGACCTAGAGGCATTCGCAAAACAGTGGGTCTCACACCTGTGTGTTTGTGTGTGTGTGTGTGTGTAGGAAGTTTTTAAAAACTGTAAAAGCTATAATTAAACAGCTGCAAGGACAATGCTTTTACATATTTTGATGATGTTCTTATGACTTTCACGCTTTATAAATATAACGTGCTGTTTTACATGGTTGTTTGTGTGAATGTAACTCACAAAATTACAAGATTACATATGGATGTGAACAATATATGACATCATACAAGAGCAGAACCAATAAGGGATTACATGGGGCTCACAACATGCAACCACGACAGGAGAGGAGAGGAGAGGGCGCCGACAGAGAGCGATACAAAGAAAGTGAGAGGAGAAAAAACACATTTAGAATAAATCTCAATTAATATAGGTATTGAAAATAAGTTGCCATGCTAGATTTGATTACACTTCTTGTTGATGTTGTTTTTCAGAGCAAGCAGTGCGGAACCAGAACAAAGAGCCGCAACACACATCTGTCCTCTCTCCTCTGCATGCAGGAGACCTCCTCCAGCTGTCTGCATAATAAACACCCTTTGTCTCACACACACACATACACACACACACACACACACACACACACACACACACACACACCAAAAAACGAGCAAATATGCAAGCCTGGGTGCACGCAGTCACACACAGCCTCAGCTCGGAGTGAACATGGCTGTGAGCTTGAACATTAAGATGTTGTAATTTTTGGGATAATTAGTTGGCCTGTCAGTTTTATGGCTGTACCTTGCTAGCTCAGAGATTAGGCCTCCGAGACCTCCTGCTCTGCCATTGTGAGTGTGTGTGTGTGTGTGTGTGTGTGTGTTTGTTTGAGTTTGTGTGTGTGTGAGAAAATAGAGAGAAAAGGGGAAACGGGAAGAGAGAAATTGAGATGCACGCTGAATGCCACTGAGAGGGAATTATAATGCCGCTATTTAATTAGCAAAACCTCATTTAACTTCCATCAGTGATCCGTAACCGCTATCACCCTCATTCATGCATTATAATGTGTCTTTGCACATACAAAAATTGTAAATTCATAGCTGTCATTTATATTCAAATACCCTTTGTAATCACTGTAATCGTAACTTTTATGATAGCAATAGCCGGCTTTTATTTCAGGGGTAAAGAGCAATACTAATATAATCTGAATCTTATTCCGAAGATTAAAGAGCAGAAGGAAATCTAAAGATGAGCAACACGTATCTGGTGGCAGCAATCAGTACGTCCCATAAGTTGACCAACTTTACATCCAACTCCTTCTGGGAGATGCTGATCCTCTCTTCCCAGGCAAGATGATATGCTTCCAGAGTTAAAAAATAAACAGATGAAGAACAAAAAAACATGAACAAATTATAGAAATAAGTTTTAATGATATAGTAACCTGGTGAGAAGGCATAGTTTCACAAATATAATGTTGAAGCTATTTAACTCATCATGATGGCTATATGTTTCCATCACACAAGATACTGTAATCAGTACGTTAGTGTACATTTAATAACATGATAACATGCATGCACAGCACACACAGTCGCATCGTGAACGTTCTCCAAGGATCCGCCTTTTTTGTTAAAAAAACTCAGTAAGCACAATGCTTTACATGCTGAGGGAATAAACCTGGCAGCACAACAAGGTCTGAGTGTTATTTTTCGTAATTAATAAAGGCATGAGACGTAAGAAAGTCAAATAAGAGCAGGCCACAAAGAAAGACGCTTCCTTCTTTGCACGCGGCTGCAGCTTGTGGACATCTTAAGCACCGTGTTCACTGGCTGCAGTCCATTAGCTCATACGGACTGTTAGTAATTAATTTTCTCAGACATACACTTTTACTCACAAACACACTCGCGCTCACATGCACATGTATGTGCACGGAGATATTATTCATGACTTGAAACAGGAGAAGACAAGTAATTTAATTATGTTCCACATAAACAATAAACCCAGGAGAAATAAACCTGCTGTTTCCATACCCCCGGCTTTCCATACAGCCTTCTTGGCAAGGAGCCTGCATGTAACACACACACACACACACACACACACACACACACACACACACACACACACACACACACACACACACACACACACACACACACACACAATCAGGCTGAGATTCATATTAATCAGTGCAGTCACATGAAAACCTTACATCACAAGCCAAACACTGTTTTTAGTGGAATCTATATTTATTTTTGCACCTCATGAATTTGCTATTATTATCCATATATGTCAAAGTGGGGTCTTACACATTATCGCTTAAAACATATACTGTGCGATATGTGTGGGATTTCGGTCTCACTGGACCTCTGAGGTTTTTTTAAAACTAGAGTTTGGAGAAAAGATGGAGATAAAAATCTATGATTTTCCACCTTCAAGTTCACCCCTTGGAGCTAAACATGCATTCATCTGCTCACCATCACCTCCTCGCTGTGAGCCGATGGGTTAGGGACACATCCCATAATAGAAAGTCTCTTTACAAAATTGGTGTGATGACTAAACCTGAACAGTATTGCAGATACAAATCTGCATTATTCTTTTTCTATACATTATGATTTCACCACTAGACTTTACTTTATCCAAAACAAAAATAGATGAGGAGAATTTGCAGTATAACTCCATAGCACTGTGAGTAGAAATATTGCAAGATGTGAATATGATTTTAGTAACAATGCTTCATGGGGCCGTTTGAGGCATTGTTGCCTGGAACAGGACCTAGCCGTGGTATCTTTGGCTTCAGACTTGTGTTATAATTAACCTAATTTGCTTTGTTCATACAGAAATTGGAAAGCCAGGTGGGGATTACGTCCTTCTCACTGCACTAGTGACTCCTACTGGTTGACTGACGTGTTTAAACCGGACTGTCCTCCCCAATTAAATTGTCCTATCTGTCGTCTTTCCAAAGAGCTCATTTCGACAATCGACTATAAATAATCTCTGGATGTCAGAGATCAGATTAATTATTAACACCCAGGACACTGCTGTTCATGTCCAACGTGAAAGTCAACTTTGACTTAATTTAACTAATGTAACATTAACTTATGTGCGTATCTTAATTTATGTAAGTTATTTAACAAAGTCGCTTTGGAAGTCATTGGCAATTGTCGTTAAGTTATAAAGACGTGTTGGTTCTACTAACTTCCTTATGAGACTTTTCAACTACTTTTTTATTTCATGCTATACTTTGACTTTTCTTGTAGAACCGAACACCTTTTTTCCTTCTAAAAGGATTCAGTTGTATATATTTCTCCCACTTCCTTTCTAAATAATGTCTCTTTGGCCCTCTAAAAGCAATCTAGACGACTCACATTATCATCAATCTTCTTAGGAAGCAGATGACATTGGATATGGATAACTCTCCAAAGGTTTTCACTCCTCACAACTAAAGGACTTATTTGGAAAAAAAAGGCTCTGCAGAGAGGAAGCCTCTTTTTACACTTCACTTTCCACAGTCAAATTGTGAAAGCAGGAAGTGTAAACACTTCAGACAGAGCAGACTTAGAGGAAATAAGAGCCTCTAAGAACTGAGGATTCATTCATCTTAGTCTGGTCCTGACAAGAAAATAACACTAAATGCGATTCAATATAATTTGAAAAGATTAGATCCAAACTCAATCTAAACTTTTCCAGAGTAATACTTGTGTCCTGTACTCTATATCCCTTGACAATGGTAATACCACGTATTAGCTGTTTTTGGCTGATTAAAAAAGAAAAAGGAGATAAAATAAACTCCAAATTAAGGAATATTCTTATCTAAAATGTGTGTATCATGTACCAAAAGTATTATTATGTAGTAAATGGGAAGTAAACGTCCAAAGAAAAATGTAAGTAAGAATAGTAATATTTTGTGACACACCGGCGACCTCTGTGAAATAGACGGCGTCTAGCGGACATCATGCTGGTCTAGGGGTACTGCCTTAGGGTATTACCTTATCCACACACACACAAACACACACACACACACACACGCACACACACACACACACACACACGCACACACACACACACACACACAAACACACACACATTTCCCCAGGCTCTGTCCTGGGCATATGGCAGACCTTGAGGTTCAAGGACACCTGTGTTTTACAGATTTAGGAGATTCATCACTGACACACACACACATACATCTCAGGCTCGCCCTGTGGAAAAAAAACACATGCACACACATAAACACACACACACATTTATGCGTGTGCTCTCACACACGCAAACAAATGGACACTACATACTGTACATGATACATTTAAAAAAAGGTAAGCGGGAAGTAGCCACCAGCTGACTGGATGACTGAAGGTGCATGACAATGTCTTAACAAAAGGACCCCAGAGGGAGAGCTAAACACACACACACACATACACACACACACACACACACACACACACACACACACACACACACACACACACGTGAACACACACCATCTCTGTCATTGACCTTCTGTAGAGCCAAGACGTTTTTTTTTCTAGACCAGCGCTGACACAAGCTTAAATTTGTCTTTAACAGTTTACATTAAAAGCAATGTAATCCTCGTGTTTGTTTTTCCGTGCCAAAGTGAAATCGAGAAACTGGCTTGTTATTTCTGTTGATGTGAATGGGATTAGATTTAATCCGTCCATTCAAATATTGAAATATGCAGACATGCCGTACATGGTATGGAGCGTTGATCCAGAGATACCAGATACAGATTATCTGACATACAGCCAACCAACAACCCGCTCCTCTTATTGACCAGCAGCCTGGCCGTGGTGTGTCCACATGTTGGAATAATCCGGTTTATCGCCTCCCGTGGATCTGATGGATCATATGAGGCACGAGCATTTGTCACGACTGAAGGAATAAATAGACACAATAGCTTAAAGGTAACGAATGTAGACGTTGATCCATGATGTGTGGGTGTACTTTGTGTGTGTTTTGATTTCACCTCTGCTATTCTAATCAGATAATTGTCTTTTTGTCTCACAATCTACTAAAAGGTTTCATGAACGTAAAACCAGTGGTGTATCAGCGTAAGGGCCCAGTCTCGATGTAAAGTTGTTATGTGACTACACTGATTAATATGAATGTGACCTATGTGTGTTTGTGTATGTATGTGTGTGTCGAGGACTAATTAGCCTGTTTGTTCTACATGCTTTCTGGGTCCTGGGGGGACGACAAGAGATGGGCACACACACACCTTCCTCCCTGCAGAGGCCCATCTGTTGTACACACACTCAAACACACACACACACACACACACACACACACAAACACACATACACATCCTTGTAGAAAGCCACTATAAAACTGCTGATGAGGGAACACAGATATTGATGGGATCACTCATTTGAGCTGTCTGTTTGGAAATATTGCTCCACTTGCTGCAGAGCAGACAGAGTGATGAAGAGGGAAGAGGAGGAAGTACAAAGGTGGGAGAAAGAAGCTGCGCCGCAAAAAACAATCGCCACTTTTTAACCATGATTTAAAATAATATTTCTGGTTGTTTGTAGTGTGAAGAAATATGTAATGTTAAACGACGGGTTCACGGTGTGCTTTTGGCCTTGAGTGTTGCTCCTGTTTTGAATATTGTTTTTAAAATAATGCACTTATTCCACATTGTCTAAACTGGGAGAGAGCGCAAAGAGCTGACACACATAAACACACACACACACACACACACACACACACACACGGACAAACGCACGTAAGACCGACAGAAAGAGAGGTATTAGGTTAATAGAAAACAAGAGAGGAGCAGATCTGCTCGTTCACTGGGATGAACAAATGTGCTTGTTTCAAATCTCTGATCTCTTCAGATATCATGTTCACAGGCAGGCATCAATTTTCCCAGGATGAAATTCAGAATCAAGTTATTCTCACAGGTTTTCAATCAATGGCAGAGGTCCATGACCTTTTGATGCTTTCACCCACTTCCCTGCAATGTCGGCAATATATGAACACATTTTAAAAAGCCTCTGCAGAACAACGAAAGTCCTAATATTGATAGTCAGTATTTCCCGATACAACACATACATGTTAATGTGTGCAGCATCCTTGGATTTACATTTCTGAGTCATGCATTTACTTGTGTGCATTTGGTTTCTATCTTATTTAGTCAACCTCATCCAGTGTTTCCATCTGTTATCTTAGTCAACAGTAACTCGTTCACTATACCGTTACCATACCCTGTGTATAGGATGTGGGCACCATCACTGTGACCTCATCCATTGTTCTTTTGACTACACTTCAGAATCTCAACCCCTCCAAAACCAGTCGATAATATTTCCTCTCCTTCAATATAGTTTTGTGTAATGTACCTGGGGTATCACACTACTGTCTCAAATACATTCTGAGGAAAAAATAAACTTCTGAAACCAGCAAACTGATCCATCCCCCTCCGAAGTTGTCAGAAGCTGCCGGCCTGGAGGCTGTGTACACCCCTGTGGAATCTCTTTCATTATCACACTGAAATAACGCCGTTCACACAAACTGGATGTCTACAGTAGTACCTCAAACATCAGGGATCCCCCACTGTACACTATCAAAACTCCTTCAAAAAACAGAGGGCGATGGAAGAGTCAATACAACACCTTTCTGGGAGACGGATAACTGTGAGGCTGGGCAATAACACATCGTGTGGCAAGCTCTTTCTCACTTGGCTAACCTTGAATGACGCCTCAGATGAGAAGAAAATGCTATTTTCACCTCACTTCTGGGCCAGAAGTGGCTTCGCTATGGGCTGTGTGTGTGTGTGTGTGTGTGTGTGTGTGTGTGTGTGTGTGTGTGTGTGTGTGTGTGTGTGTATGCTCTATTTTCAGTCAGAGATTGCTTTCTTACCACCGAGACCATTTAATTACAGAGTGACTAGTTTATTAGCTCCACCTGTACCATCTACTGGCTGTCTTATCTAATGCAGGCCAATACGGCAACACATCAACATATAATATCAGGTCTATTCATGAGTTTTATTGTTTTATATTTCAGACAAGGATGAATGGAAGTATTAGAGACTCCTCTCAATACAATACAATCCAAAACAATACCCCCAGTAACAACAGACTCAAAAAGGGCAATATGGCTGAATTGACACCTAAGCATCAACGAAAAGAGTATAATACTTAAGTATTGCCGGCCTCAGGCCGACGGGGTCCATGGTCAACAGTAAACACGTCAAAGAATAGAAGATACACTCACGTATCAAAATGTTTATGTAATCTTATGTTGACCATTTAGCGTGTTAAACTATTTACTACCACTAGTTAATTGGTCTTAATGTTGACCAACAAAAAAGGTTCATCCTGGACTGTACCAAATGTCAAAGCAATCACAAGAATCATTTTTGACACCCAAAACAACAAAAGTCAACCTCACGGTGGCCCAGAGGAAGAGTCAGGAGGATTTATTCACCGGGAACCAGACATAGCTGTGGTTTGACCTGGTGGTCCGACTAAGGCTACATCCACATTAATACGTTGTCAAAAAACATCTCCGTCCATACGAACGGTTCAGCATCGTTTTCGAAACGATTTCCGTTTCCACGGCAACCTTTGAAACGCACATCACAAGACCATTCAGGTTCACTGGCATGAGCATAACGGTGTAAACAGGAGGCAGATGTTCTACACTGTGCAGTTGGTTTAGTTGCAGAAAATACTGTGGAGGAAGAACAGCAATGGTGGAAAGAGGGACCAGAACTTTTTTTTTTCCTTCCAAAAAAGGTCGAACTGTCGCTCAGGGTCATGTGATCGGTCCGTGACGAATCAGAGAAGATCACGTCCTGACTGCTAAGATTCAATCAAGTAGTGAACGCGGGTGTCTACATCATCATTTTCAACTTCTACCTTTTTCTTCATCTTTTCCCTGTAATGAGAGGAATCTCAATGAAATATGAACCAGCTCGCTCATGGCTGAACCTTTTCATACTTTTCATTTTCTTCTGGTGAGCTGTGGAGAGATTATTCCGATGAATAGATTGGGTTATACATAGCGCTGGAAAAATTCAATTTCGAGGGTATGAATGATCCAGTTGATTGAATAACACCAAATGTGTGCAAAAAGCCGGGTCATCGTACATGTAATTACTCAGATTATATTGATGTTTGGGTAACGTCTGAGAAATATAAGTCATACTTACTTTTGTTTAACATCCAAAAGTTATGTTTGGGGATTTGTGTGTGTATCTGTAGTGTTTGTGTGTGCCTGTGTTCCCCATCATACCTACCAAACCACAGTTGGATGTCGTTTTCACATGTTTATTCCTCTATCCATCAAACACTCATCCCTCAGACCTATCAGACCCCATCTCTCGTTCTCACTGTCTGTCTCATACTCTCTCTCCCTCTCTCAGTTGGATTCAGGGCCCTTTCCCTCTGGCCTGTGACCTCTCAGGTCACATGCTTCGTGTCCTTGACCCTCCGAGTCGGAGCAGCCTTGGGAAAGTGCCGGTTGTCTGATTTACAGATACGCGGGATGGTAGAGCTCCTGGGAGGTCAG
The DNA here is from genome assembly GCA_036178185.1 of Liparis tanakae. Classification (NCBI taxonomy): domain Eukaryota; kingdom Metazoa; phylum Chordata; class Actinopteri; order Perciformes; family Liparidae; genus Liparis; species Liparis tanakae. The sequence goes on from CM070107.1 coordinate 17,152,420, forward strand.
CAGGGGCTCGCATTGCTTCCCTCTCCCACGAACTAGGCCGATACCCTGTGAGTGGTGATTTAGTGATATGGTGTTCTGGATCTAATGGGCAATGGCAGAGGACATGTGAGAGATATGTAGAAAACTGAGAAATGGGTTGTAACTGAACTATTTCTCCGTTTGCAGCTCCATTATCTCAGGCAATCAGGGCATGGGTTCAGTTGGGAGATGGTTTCTGTGCAACAAGGTTCACGTCCCCGTACGCCGGGATATTGCATTTCTTCTCCTTATACAAATTAAATATGTTAGATAGTCAGGCAGGTTGCTTCAGAAGGTTCTTTTTTATTAGGAAAGTGTTTTTTGGTCAGTTTTTTGGTCAGTTTTTGGTCAGTTTTGTGATCAGTTAAGTAGGAATCTTTGTTTATTTCTGAAGAAAACTTGATCAAAAGTGCCAATTGCTTCTAGTATGCTGGAATTTGAGATTTTAACATCAGGATATTTTTACCAAACTCCAAAAAAAAAATATTCTGTGTTTGAAAAACATCTTCTACACCTTGAAATATGTAAATTGAGATTATAGAGTATAACCTTCAAGTAAAATGTTTCTGAACCACATCTGACAAAGTAATTTTATTTTTATTTTCTTAGGTTCGAAATAGGGAAGGAAGCCATAATGTTAACATGTCACGTTGTTGGTCCCTGCAGGGAAATTATTTCTCTCTTGCCCCCTTTTTAACAGATAGGTCATAGGTCAAGGTAAACTCCAAAGCAACTCCACTGGAGGTGAAACATGTTGAGGTCCATCTCACTAATGGGCACGTTTGAGATTATTGCATTCCATTTATTTACCTTTGACAGCAGTTTGTTGAGAGTTTTATTGAGAAATGCTTAACATTTAATAATGTTCCATGATTTGGACAAACTGTGTAAAACCATACTGTGTAAACCATTCTGAGAGCAACATATTGGGTTGATAACTTTATGAAAAACAACAACAAACACACTTTTCTTTCAAATTGCTTATAACTCTGGGTCATGTGACCAGTTTTATTTTGGTCCGACTTCATTTTACATGTTTGGTGGGTTTTTATTTTCCCTTAAATGCTCATAAGCTGAATACTTATATACTGTATGTACTTTTATAAGTTTATTTTTAGTCACAATCAGGTGATTTGACAGGTTGGACTCATAACCGGAGACACCTTGTGTATGAGTTACACACATTGATCCATACACAAGAGAACAAGAGGTAGTCGTGGATTCAGATCAAACCGCTCTATGGATTAGCTTCACATGCGGTATTCCTCCCGTACTTCCTCCGTTAACCGCGTGCGATTGTTTATCTGCCATGAGGAACTGAAAACATTTGGTGACAGAACCCTCTGAGATTAAAAAGAAATAAATTAGCGTCATCCATCTGCCATTTTATTTTTAGAAGAAAAACCCAGAACCTCATGAACCTGGCATGATACTTACAGCAATTTGTGGAAGTGCTATGCCAAACTAATATATTGTTGTAGTATTCCAATAACTAGAATGTGGGTTTTAAATGACATACAATACGTGGTGTATATCTGTACACATACAGGTATGTCACATTAAAGTGAAACTTGGCATTACGGTCTGAATTGTATGTAATACACATACAACATATATTGTACATCATTTTACAGATGATTCTCTTTGTTGACATCTTTGGTTGTATAGCAACAGCTCTGATTGATTGATTAACTGATTGATTGATTGACTTATTGATTGATTGATTGATACAAATTCCTTTCAAACCCTACCTATGGATCAAAACTTGTTTGCAATAGTGTGGCTATTATTGTATGAATGCAAGACTAGAAACTCCTTACTATATATCTTGATGTAGAATTTGATGTACACATCCAAATCCACAACAGTTTCCAGCATAATATTATGAAACCTTTTTTTAAATTGGTAGCATATTTGAACAATGTAGTCATCACTAATTTACAATGAGCACGTTCCATGAAAAGCCCTGAAACAGTAAATTAGGAGACTGAAATGTACTGAACAGTTTTACTATCAACAATAATGGCTTAAAATATTGTTTAAAAAGGCTGAACAGAGCTTCTCAGCCTTCAGCCTCTCCATCATGGTGGTCCTTCATTTATTGCCTCTATTAATCATATGGCAGTCATTAATTCCGCCCGGGTAAAAATCACACAGATTTGTCCCATAACAATCATGAGCCGGTTCTGACATGTTTAGAAACAATGTCAAATCACCTAATGACAGCTCGCGCTAAACAGTCAGCTGAGTGCATGGCATGGTTTCCGTTTTGTTCATGTTTAGGGCTTTACTCAAACAAACATCATCAATTTTATTCCACTGATGTTTTGCTTTTTCCATATGAGCTCAAACATCACATACATATTCATACTAAAAGGTTCCTTTCAGAATGTGATCCATACTATATACAATGTCACTCGCTGCTACACCACATATTGCACAACATTTAAGCAAATGAGTCATTCATTCAGCAATATTTACTGCGTTACAAAAAGAAGGCAGAGCCCATCATATCCGTTCTGATGATGATGATGATGATGATGATGATGATGATGATGATGATGATGATGATGATGATGAGGATGTAACTTCTTCCTATTGAACAGCCATGCTACTTAGTTTAGTTTAGTTTAGTTTATTTATTGGATCCCCATTAGCTGACGCCTTAGCGACCGCTAATCTTCCTAGGGTCCACAGAAAGGACAAAATACAATACATACAAAAACATACAAAACATATCGTGAAACTAACAGTGAAAAATAGTGCAGTCAGATGCACAGTACAGTCGAAGGATCAGATATATGTTATGTTATGCAATTCAACTTAATTCATACAAGAAAAACAAATAGAAAAATCAGATGACTAAAAAGTAATAGAATACGTCAAGTGGTTAGTGAGTTCTGAGAACACGAGGCAGCTTTTGTGATTCTTCGCCAGCGGCCGCCAGCGGCCATCCGCCACGAAGGAGCCAACTAGGAACGTTTCAAAGCCACGTTTAAAGCCTATAGTGATAATTGGGCTTCCAAGCCAAGGTTTTCTTCTGGCTATTTCTTTGAATTAGTTATTGCTACTAGTGGGCACTACTTTATTACAATATGAAATACAACACCACAGAAAAACAAAGATGTTAAGCCGAAAAAAAGAGCAAAATAAATGAGATTGAGTTGTTTTTAAATCATATGTTTAATTATGCATGGAGATTCATTGTTATCGGTAGAACACTGTAAGGTGCTAAATGTATATCTCACGATATAAAGGCTTTCCTATTCATATAGGTCACCAACCTGGCAAACACAGTAAGAATCATAAATGAAGACATCTGCTAAATTGGCTAGCATGATATGAAATATCTCTGGGGATTGCGTATCATGTGCGGCGCGGTGGAGGAAGGCTGAAGTGTTGATGCCGGCGCAGTGTGCCAGTTTTGTTTGGAGACTCAGATGAGCATACAAACATTTTTATCAGCTCAGATCTTTATTCACACACATTGTATGGAGGGTGCGCAGTAAAATGACACGCACACAGTCCCCAGTGGGAATGACACCCTCGCATGCCAGTGGAACCGTTGGCAGCTCGAAGCAGATTCTGAACCATTTTAGCTCGTATGACAAGTGGATCATTTTGTATCACACTCAGAGTGTGAAAGCCCATGCATTGATCATTGATCACGTTGATAATCTACTGCGTGTTAGTATCTCCTGGGGAGGCTTATAAATAGCACGACATATCTGGGTGACATCAATGAGCATTTTACGCCTCAAAGTTATTATAAAGCGGTCAAGGTTATGTCTCGCAAACAAAACCTGCTAGTTAGGTTTTGGAAAAACATCCTGGTTGGTCTTAAACCATTCAATGTTTAATGTCTCTAAAACAATTATATATTCAAATTTCATGACTTTTCCTTATTTATTGGGGACAACTGGATCAACATAAAATTCACATGATGATATGTTTTCACTGTCCTGTACAATTTGACCCTAGGCTGTTTTTTACTGTGTAAAACATATAAGAAATAGCAACTTTTTTATTTATTTAAAAGGCTATTTAGGTTGTCAACAAACAAACCTCACACTTAAACTTGGGAAACAATATTAATTATAATAATTTGATCTAGGTTTTAATCGCTGGGGTCAAATTGACCCCAGGGGTAAAAGATATTAATAAACTTGAAGGGTAAAACAAGCATGGAAACCATCATCTGACTATGAGGTTGCTCACAAAATGCACAGCGCGAACTTTACATGTGCACGTACACAACTGAACCCTCCAACATCAATAAGGAATCAGGAAAGCCCCGATGAAACTCCAGCAGGCCAGATCTTCACACATTAAAGCAGCAGACATCATGCCAGCCGCATCAGCCACCGCGGTCTGTAATAGTCGCACAGCTTACAGTGAGAGGTACAGTATAAACAGCTCCGTCCATGCACCAGGCCTCCTGAAGGGCAACAGTTGCTGTAATAAGCATACTCTGCCCTATGGCACGCATTAAACATTAACACTGGCTCTATGCAGCCTTGTAATCCAGCTCTCGATTCCTTCATGTGAGCCAAGAGGCCAGTTATTTAAGCTCAAACAGAGATTTAAACAACACACATCTTGCTTTCTTCTGAACAGAGCACATCAGAGTGAGCCGCTTCAATCACAGACACAAGTGCATCTGGTCACTTTGAACTTTTTGTCTCCTACTTGCACAATGTGGTTACTGTCAAATGTGTGCTGGTTTCCAATAATGTATGTATTACACAAGGGCCAACAAATGGCCGTCCTTTGTACGGTTGCACAAGGTGAACTTTTTACCCAGAGCATGCAAATTGGGTCTCGCTCTAAAGCTCTGAAGTAGCGAATAAAGCCATATTTCGGAGAGTGTGTGCAAGATACGGAGCATATGGATGACATATGGAGGTTTGTGGATTGTGAATGTTTTACACTTTGTCTTCCAGCATTATTTTTTTTAATTTTTTCTGAGAGTAAATTGACAGTTCGTGTCCTACACAAACACACTGGAAGCAATTCACTGAACCTCAAGTGCTTGCATCAAGCTCTGATCACTCTGTCTCCGTGAGGAACAATGATGAGTGTTTTCCGGTCCCCGTTCAATGGCCACTTCAATTTAATTCATTTCACATGCTTACATTTACAGGCGAGATGTATTAGATGACATTTTAAAGTCATTAATCACATTGTTTTCCTTTCAATCCAATGTTTTGTTAGTGATGTAATTGGAAATGATTGGTTGGCAAGAGCCAGTGACACAAATCACGGCGCTGAATGCAACAAAGATCATGGGATTCATTAGTTCACCACACGTCTCTCTTTTCAGCAGACAATGATTGAAACCTCGGCTGTGGAGGCCTCCTGGTGGCCGATGCTTTCCGAATGTGTGTGTGTGTGTGTGTGTGTGTGTGTGCCTTTGTGTGTTGCTGACTTTTATGCTACACGTCTGCCCTGGTGACAGAATCCCAAATGGACGCGGCAAAACATAAAGGAAGAATCTTAGTGAACCTTTCCCCAGAAACGAAAACTGAACGCCACATACGCACGCACACCCACAGCCTGGTTCTGTTTAAATTAGGCTGCACTGCTTAGTGGTTTCCAGTTCAACTCTGGTATTAATTGAACGCTGGATAATCTGCTTTATCAGGAGCAGATTGCAGAGTTCATGAGATGTAACCTTTCTTTTATATGCATCCAAATTGGCCTCTGACGCTGTCAGGAGTACAGGATGTTGTTACGATATTTGAGACCACAGCCACAGAAAAGTTTGTCTTTTGACTTCAAATTGAGGATGTGGACTTTTGAGTTCTCATTATTAAAAGTAGCATGACGTTTATTTACTCTCTCATTAGGTTTGAGATTGAAGGTCAGGTTAGAAGATTTGGTAAATTTTGATTTATTTCCATCATGACACTGTTTTTTAATTTTTATAAGAATTCTATGAAGATACAACCACATTATGCTTTTGATTTAACGCGAGTACTTTCACCGTTACTCCTCCAGGCCCGGGTCGGACTTGAGACGGCTCCTCTGAGCGGAACCAGACATTCCTCCGCAGCTGCTAAGCAGTTAGATACATAAAAGCCAGGTCTGCAGAATGTTAGTATAATTATTTGGTGCAGAAAGTATACAGTTTACAGCAATTATAAGTGGAGTTACATGTTTTTTAAATGACAGTAAACAAAAAGGCAAAATAAATGTAAACTAAAGAAAGAGTTGATGAGGTTAACAATAATTAAACCAATGTTTCAGAAAAGAAGAACATAATTTATAAATATAACATTCCAAAAGAGAAATATTAAGTTTGTGAGAAAAAGAAAAAAGAAGAAAAAAGGACGTTTAAGAGTCTCAGTGAAAATGCTTTTCGACTCTTGGAAATATATTGTATAAAATAAAGATAAAGAACGTTCCACCAGAAAAAGACAATACATTAAAACCATCATTAACATAAACATTCTGCTGCAACAGTAAGTTAATTCAGTATCATATACAATATGTATTCAGAAAAGGTGTTTGTCTCCACATATACAGTATTATGAGCAGCGTTATTCAAATTGATTTGGAAAGAAACATGTTTTGAGGATTCAACAATTATGTATTGATTATTATTCACGATGATGCACCATATTGACTACCTTGTTACTATATTTGAGATGAAGATTAAAAAGCCGTTATGTTTACAACTAACCAAGGTTAAGACATGTAGTAAGAATTGCTACACAAATCATAAACTAACTATACCAATAAACAATAAACAAAATCTCATATCCTAATTTGTCAAACCTAAAATAATTGACTTAAACATTGATAATTTCTCAATGAAGTGATTCTTCTTTCACCAAATCATTAATAAATGACCTGCCAATACAACTTAACTGTGAACTGTAACCCCCAAGCGACCAGTAAACAACACACGTTTTTAACTGAAATAATTGTGGCTATATAAGATTTGCCTCTTTAAAGCATCTTTTCTAACCAGAGTGAAAACCTGCCTATGATTGTGAGTCACGCCCACATTATGTATGATATATCAGCAGGCAAAATATGCTTGATGGGATAGTAATTAGGCGCCATATATTTTCCCAGCAATGTGACGCCAGGATCATTACCGCCTATCGCTGTGATGAATGTTTCATGAGCCTTACTGGTTATGAATATATTTGTCCCCATTTTGTATGTACATATTAAAATTGTGGACATTTCCACTGAGAGGCATTTAGATTTGAGTTGGCATCCAGTCATGGATGGATGCCATCAAAAACAAATATGCACAATAATAAATAGATAAATGATGCCATTGATAACATAATAATGGCACTACATGTTTTTCTTACATAATTAGTAATTTATATAATTGTTTGATATATTGCTAGATCTTTCTGTGAAAGTTTTGTTAAAAACTGCATTCCTGAGTAATTTTCTAGTTATTAAATATTGGCACACATCGTCAGCTATTGGCAGGATCACGCAAAATAAATGTCCAGTGTTGTTCGAGCCTTCAGTGCATCAATCTAAATCAGACTCTGGATTCATAAAAAAGTATTGCGGAAACAGCAACTCTGAACCCAGTGGGAGGACATTTAAAGTACAATAAGCGTAATGCATCTAAAGTAAACTTAACATAAAGGAATGTAAACGCAGACTACTCAGGGTTTCCGAGAATGTAATTCATCTCCCACACCAATGTGCCCCGACACACCTTCACAGGGACTTAAGCCGGCCTTTGTGTCCGTCTCTCCGTCTCTCAGGCTGCTGCAGGTGCAGCGGCTCTTCTGACTGATGAGCCTGTAAGTGTTTCCAAAGAGCGAGCCGCTCGATGACAGCTGTCTCTGCATACGCTGTTAACATGAAACTGTCCCGTGCCTTTGTTCTTTCCCTCTGCTCTCCATCCCACTTTTGTTCTCTCTCTCTCTCACTCTCTGTCTTTCTTCTCTCTCCAAGCCCCGCTGGAGCCACTCCTCCATCCAGAGAACTTAGAGTGACATCTCTTAAGGAACAGTAACCGGAATAAAAGTCCAAGTCATCTCAAAGAACTCCGCTCTGCTCCCCAGTCCGACGGGACAAGGTGAAAACCAGTCTGTGGCGGTCTAGCGGTTCAGACCAAAGACGGGCAGCAGCTGCAGCTACGCCACGGTCAGGATTGCATTTCTATCTCCACACATTGGCGGAAAGTTCAACATTCACCCCAGAGCCCAGCCTCAAAATATGATTAGCATGGACCCGGGTGATAATGGCTTTTACATGCAATTATGCCAAGGGGGTATTACCCAGAATATGGGAATAATGTAGCTGGGGAATGAGACAATCGCTTGCTAATGTATGTGGTTGTTGGCTGACCCACTGGAAATTTGTTTATTATCAGGTTTTACAATCAGACAGGCTGTGTATGCAGTAAGTCAGGTGGTGGATATTCATGAAAAACTAGTTTGGTCTTTGTATTCAATTAATTCTTTAATTTCATTGTTTGAAGTCCATATACAGACGAGACAATAGACACGCGCCGCACTGACTGAAACAAAAGATTTAAAGTGAGTGAACAATTTGTGCTCATTGTTTCCCTCTCCGATGAGAAGATACAATCAAAACTAGAATGTGCAAAGAAATTGTGAAATTATTGTGAAGGGTTATGAGTAAGTCTTTTTGGAGGATGCAGTGTGACACTACTGAGCGTCTGCGGTTCGTTTTCCAACATAGTGTCAAACTCATAGCTTTCATCACAGTTTTGTTTTGAAATAGATACAAATATATATATATATATATATATATATATATATATATATATATATATATATATATATATATATATATATATATATATATATATACATCCAGAACACAACTACTGAAACAGCAGGAGCATTTTCTTTTTAATTAAATAATCTGAATAAGTATTTTTGGCTTTGGCAACCAGGATACATGCAAACTGATAAGCCAAGCTTCAATTTCCATCACTAGTGTTTAGAAAACACATCAAAATCAATGAATCACGTTTATTTTTTATTTGTTGGTGCATGTTACTAGGTAGGAAAAAAGATCTCATTCTAGCATCTGAGAAAAGTACAAAGAAGAAGAAGAAGAAGAAGAAGAAGAAGAAGAAGAAGAAGAAGAAGAAGAAGAAGAAGAAGAAGAAGAAGAAGAAGAAGAAGAAGAAGAAGAAGAAGAAGAAGAAGAAGAAGAAGAAGAAGAAGAAGAAGAAGAAGAAGAAGAGGAGACCATGTCTAAGATAGATTGTTGGTGTAAAATGTACCAAATCATAAGTGGATTTTCAACCATTGTATCCACCATATAACACATAAAGGATGCTGACTATGTGAGGTTTTGGCAGCTTAATATATATATATATATATATATATATATATATATATATATATATATATATATATATATATATATATCACTATTGCTTGGACATGCTCCGACCAGCATGCTCATAAAAGCCGTAGCTGCTTCCCCACAAGGTTGTCTTTTGGGCCCTGGGAGTCAGCTGCCCCGTCTGGCGGTGTTGGGTAACCCAGTCGATCTCTGTGGCTCGCCTTGGTGTAAACAGATGGTCTCGGCTCTGATGACTAACTTCTGATCTCCCCCAGATAGGGACTCAGGCCGTCGGATGAGCGTTACAAGCTCGACAAAGGTGAGATGACTAAAACGGCTGGAAATATGCAAATAAATGTGTAAATAAGGGCCCAGGTCTGGCTGCCTGGGATAAGTTCTATTTATACAATCACAAATGAACTGTGTGAAGAGTGACACACTCTAATGTACTTTGTGGATGTCTAGTGTATCTTGCATTATCTCAACATTAAGCCTCAGATTTGAAAAAGCCGGTGCCGAGACAGTCCGGAGTCACACCGTTCAGACAGGCCGAGTTGGTCACACACATTTTTTATTAGACATTTCTCTTGCACTTAAAGTTATACTTCAATTGTCTCTTTATTTTTAGTATTTTTTTAGTGTTTCAACAAGTGATACATGGGGATATAATTATGTGGTGATGTGTGAGTTGGATGTCAGGCTAGCCGTTAGTTAAACATTTAGTTTCTATCAACGGAACATTTCAGACTCCCTGTTCCATTTAGTCAACGTATGGTAAGTATGGTAATGTTATTTTCTAGAAACATAGCATGAAATGTAAGAAAGCAGTTTATCAATGTGAGCTAACTGAACGCTTCATTGGTTATCCATCATTTTACAAACATTGCATGAAGAAACATTTCTCAAAATCATCCATATTGGATGTATTCATGCTGCTTAAAAACTTCAGTTAATGACTGCGGTTTAGTTTCAGCTAGTTTAAAGTTTTCTTTATATTAGTGTTTCTGTTGCCTCGTTTATTACATAACCAGAGGAATGCTACCCGTTTTCTACGACTGTCAGTTTTATCATGAGAGAGGACAACCTTTCCTATCTGTTAAAATGAGGTTAGATATTGGACCATTTCACTCCAATATCAATCATTTCAAAGAATGTAGCTGATGAGACAGCTTTGTTAATGCAATCCGAAGATTCTTAAGTCACTTTTCATTCACAAATGATAATAATACAAATCTGAATTACATAACCTCCCTTTTATGAACCATTACTCGTCCTGCTGCAGCCTGTGTAGTTACAGTGCAGGGCTGGCCTAATGAGAACCAAATGCCCTTGACCTTTACTCCAACTGTCCTCCTTCCTACACATTCTTCATACACTGATGGTATTCTTCCATCCCATGAAGTCATCTTCCAAGAACAAATGCTCTGGACCAGAAATAAGGGAGGAAGAAGGACTTTCCAAGTGGGATGAAGTGATCTCCCCTTTAGGTATTCTGCTCGCCGAGCTTACAGGCTTTATGAGGACCAAAGTATCCAAACGAAGCTGCTTAATACAAAGAAAGTCTTCGTCTCGATCTCCCCACCTTGCCTTTCAAAGGGGAGACAGGGGGGGGGGGGGGGGGAGGGTTTGTGTGGATTTGATCAGTGTGGACCTTTACTAGGAGCTCTTCTCACATTTTCCATCCAAAGAGGCTGAGGCGCTAGCAGACCATCACATCATTACAAGGGCTGTGATAGCCATACCTCTGTTATAAGGAAAGTAGGCATGCTGCCTAATGTGTGTGTGTGTGTGTGTGTGTGTGTGTGTGTGTGTGTATGTCTGCCAGTGTCTCATCTACCAGTTTGGCCCACCTCAGTTTGCCAAGGTGCACTCCAACAGGAATATGTTGTCAAGATCTAACATTTGTCTTTAATGTACGACTTCTCCTCTTTATGCAGCCACTGTATTTTGTTGGTGACTCTTCTAACCCATCCCTCATCTGTGTTCCCATGTGTTCTGTGAGGGTTGCTGTGGTGACTGATGGTCACTTGTTCGCAGGTCCGTGTTTCAATCAGATCGGCGGTTCGATCCTCGCTCACCGCCCGAGTCGATGCGCCATTGAGCAAGACACTTAACCCTGAATTGCTCCCCGTAGCTGAGTCTACTCTAAGGTGTATGATTGTAGGTTATTATGGATAAAAGAGTCAGCTAAATTAAATGTAATGTAATTCTGTAAATTCAAAGATTGTTTGTTCGTAATCTAATTTTATTCTATTTTGTCTCGTATTGCTTCCTGATTCTTTTTGTATAAATGTGTCGCAGTTCATAAATTGGGTATATATTCATATCTAAATTATGTTTAATATCTTGATGTGTCTTTCCCAAGTGAAATAAGATAATAAGATAACATTGAAGCCGTTACTTTTAACTTTTTGGTCCAATGAAAACCAGATACCCTGAAATGTGTTTGATTCAGCAAAATACAGATGTTTAATATAAAGGTAAAGGGATATGTTTGACATTATTTTCTTAATTTATTATCCCTAAATGCTCACAATGTGTGTGATTAAAGTTTTTTGTTATCACAGTATTCTTTGCCGCCTTTACCTCAGAGATCATCTGTTTTAATGCAATCATCTTTCTAGTGTCGTCGTATGGTGTGCTCAAATTAGTAATAAGTCTCGAGTTGAAGGGAGATTTATAGATGGTGATGATTTAATCATTTTAATTGTGTAACTTTAAGTGCTATTGTACAAACCCAGTGGAGCGACGCAGTGACCAATAGTTGAAGTGAGAATATACATGCGACACATTATAACTAATTTTTTGAAGCGGATGCGGGCAGCCACTGGTAACCACCGGTAACCAGTGAAGAGAGCACATAGCAGTGTTGCATGTGTTTCACAGTGAAGACATCGTTCAAACCACAGTGTTGTTCTTTTTTTTTCTTTCTTTATTTCAAAAGCTACATTCGGCAATATTACTACGACATGTTTAAAAAAAAATCCTAATTCATATCATGACTTTAATGCACAGTACTCTCCATACATGTATTCACGTACACAAGTACACATGTAGTCGGACAAGTAATCAATAACACAAAAAGGTTTTTATTGGCCTTAAATGTTATGTTTGTTCCTCCAATGGTTTGCTATAACACTGTAACAACATAATGCCTCCATTAGGACAACGTGTCGTCTTACCAGATCAATAGTGACATGTCTGACAGTCCCCACGAGTCTGCCTGTCTGTCTGCCTGTCTGCCTGTCTGTCTGTCTGTCCCCTGCTCACTGTACATGTCATCAGTGCACTACGGCCGGCCCTGCTCTGAGCTGTTTGGACGTCTGTAGCTGGAGAGGAAGTCAGAACCAGAGCAGGACAACCCAGCCGATGCGACCCGGCTCGTTAATGTTGTTTTCCCTCACGGCAATCATCGGAAGTGAAATAGTTTTGTAATTTCTCTTTGTAATAAAAAAAATGTCTAGTTCCTGAGGGCTCTGCACAAGTGTTTCTACATGCATGCAGGTACACAAAAGAATAACATATTAAAAAGTCCACAAATGCTCACCAAGCTCTGGTGCTCTTATCATCTTGAGCGCTCACACTCATTGGAAATGTACAATAAAAGTGCATGTGTGAGCAAACATTTAGACACACATTCCTCCCCTCCCCCGAACACACACCCACACACACACACACACACACACACACACGCACACACACACAAACAATAATGTCCCCATGAAAGGAGGACTGAGATCTAAGGAGACTTAAGTAAGTTTGACAGTCAACAGCCCTATTAAAGCAGGCCCCACTGCAACCAAACACGGCAGTAATTGTAAATGTCAGGTAGAATTAACACAAGAATAAATAGTATTGCGTTGCTTATGTGTACATATGAGAGGAAGGATGAAAGAGAAACATTACAACACATCCTGAGGACGTAACCTTACACAAGTCAGTCATCAACTAGCTTTGTAGAATGTCTTCTGTATCATTTTAATCTTAAAGGAATATGATATAATATACATTTTGACCGTATAAACAGATTACATATTATGTAATGTGGAACATATAACATTTATAGGGATTTTAAACAGAAATCATCTAATATACCATTACACTTGGATGCATTCTTCCAAATTATCTTCCTCAGTGCGATCAAATTGCAAATGTAATGATGCGATGATGAAGACTAACTGAGCTGGACTCCTCTTCTACATTCCTGGAGGACGACTGTGGTATGACTGACTGATGGACTGTGGTCAAAATCTGAAGCGGCTTACTTTGGGGAAAGGCCGGAAAGAACTTGTCATGTCTCCTCTGCTGACACAGAGACTCACAAGAGGAAAGAGGAAAAAAGGGAAGAGAGAAAAAAAAATAGACAGAGAATGTGAGAGAGATATAAACCTTGCTTTATGCACTGTGGAAGTGTTCATGCATGTATTCCTATTGGTCCCCGCAGTCTGTCTTCTTGTGCCATTTGTTTTTCCCGTGCTATGTCCCAGTTGCCCAGTGCTCTGTGTGTGCGTGTGCGAACACAGTGCTCTGTCCACTGGTTGGGTCATGGTTCCTGGCCCTGGTCCTTCTGGACTGGGTATGGGTAAGCTTGTGATTGTTCTGATAAGAGCTCTCCACACTGCAACTCCATTGGGAACATCCAGATAACTAATATTGTACATACAGATTGGTCCCCATCATTTTGTCTGTAAGTCTTTAGCTGGATATCAAAAGTTAACGCAAGTCAAAGTACCACATTTATGATGTAATCGCATTTGTGGCAATGTAATACCATTACATCGTAGTATGAGTGATGTCGTGGGGTAATGAGGTCACGCCTGCGGGAAAAATGGATGCACGGGAAGTATCTGTTTTTTAAAAATGTTGTGCAATTATTTAACCCTCCTATTATCTTTGTGGTCAAGTTGACCCCTTTCAATGTTTAACATCTCCTAAATAATTATTTACATTATTTTTTTGCTTCATATTTCATGACTGTTCCTAATTTATTGGGGACAACTGGGTAAAGATAAAATGAACATTGATATGTTTTCAATGTCCTGAACACAACTTTTACGCATCGGTGTTCTTTGGGGTCAATTTGACCCAGGGCTTTTTTTCACTGTGTAAAACATACAAGAAATATTATTATTTATTTATTATTTATTTAAAACGCTATTTAGGTAGTCAACAAACAAACATAAAGTACCTGACATTTAAACTTGGGAAACAATATTTATTGTAATCTTTTTCTAAAGATTTAATTTGCTGGGGTCAAATTGGCCCCAAGGGTAAAACATGTTAGTACATTTGAAGGTAACAGGAGGGTTAACTATTTGTAATGGTTTTAAAGGGCTGCCATTTCTTTCAGTTTTTAAAAATAATTATTAATTTGAGTTATTCTCTATATCACCCATTGACCAATACTTTGTCAAATAAACACAGTTTTAGTGGAATCCAGCCCCTCTTACCGACCTGTATGAACAGTGTCCTTATGAGAATACGTGTGGCTGTTTCTTACCCGCCGCAGCAGCTGCTGAGCACCGGACATCTTCTGGAACTCAGCTGTTTAAGTCAAAAGTGGCATTAACATGTGGCCTTGCAATTCACGGAGGTCAAGCTGAGCGCGAAGGCAGGAAAAGTGGTAGAAACACCAGTAGTCAAAGGCAGACCTTGTCAGAAATGTATCCCTGTGTCCCTGGCCCTCGACCCCAATCATAAAACTCACAGACATCGAGGAAAGCCACCAGTAAATCAGCCTGTCGCTGGCTCTCACACACTGGGTTTGATCCTGTTGATATATGGCTTTAATATGTGGATGGAAAGATGGTGCAATGAAGAGAATGTAAAGAGAGAGAGAGAGAGAGAGAGAGAGAGAACTTTTGAGATAGTATAAAAGTTCCCTTAACAGCATTCACAAAAAAAATACAACTTTTTAACAAGCAAAACTGTGAGGAAAGGTAAGATGAAATCACCATCAGATGAGGTACACATAGACACGTAACGTTCCTGTTTACAGGTATTTGTAAAAGAAAAAGGCCTGTAAACATGCCATAAAATCTACATATTTTTTCACATTAGCTTTTTGCAAAAGAAGTTTAAGAGCTGGTTGTTAAATAAACAAACAGCAATTTGGCTCCAAAAGAAAGACACACACTCATCTGTGTAAAATGTATTCAAGGAAATTATGCAAAAAAGTGTGACAACAGTGGAAATCAGGCTCCTATTTAGCACCGTGATGAACACGTAATCATCCCCACTGTTGCTTTAGAAGGAGACAGACAGGGAAGATGGGAGATAACTGCCTATTTACTTCTGTTTAATTGACACCACTTGGCTGTTAATTTCTAGAAATTGATCTTAATGAATGTGACATCCACGACTCCGTGATGCCAATGAAGCAGAATTGATTTGAAGAGCAGAGCTGAGAGGCAAGGACATAAAAGAGAAGTAGAGGATGAGATGAAAAGTGAAGACAGAGGGCGCAGAGGTGAAGAGCGAGGAAAATGTAGTGAACTGAGAAAAAAACCCATGATGAAAAGGAACCGGGAGGGAAAGAAGGACTAAAGAGAAATGAGAATAGAGAGCAACAAAGATGATGGAGAGAGAGAGAGAGAGGGAGAGAGAGAGAGAGACACTTAGAGATAACAGAGTGCTGACATCAGAGGACCAGCAGTCCCCTCACATTCCTCAGCTTTCATGGAAAATCAATTGTGGGCAGTGTTGTCAACACCAGGCGGGAGCAGCAGCTCTACAGCCTCGCTTTAACCATTAACATTAACAGAGGGAGCGGTAATAGCGAGCTTCAGGTACCATTACAGTCACTCTCCTCCTCACCCAGGGTCCTGGGCCGTGGAGGTTCATCTGTGGTGATGTATAATGTGACACTTTTTAAGGTCGTTTTGTGAAGATGTGTAGGGGAAACAAAAAGAGCAATACATGTGGAGCCGGAGCTGTGGAGGAGCGGCGTCACCCCGCTCTGATGTTCAAGGTGAGGGCAGTGATGGTGTGCACATTGTGAAGGAGTCACGGGAGGAGGGAGGAGGGAGGAGGGAGGAGGGAGGAGGGAGGAGGGAGAGGAAGGGTCCGTCGGCTCCAATGGTGACGGGCGGCCTGGGTGGAGCTCCCCATATGTCCCCTCCCCTGTGTCGTCATGGTACCTCCCATCAACCCTTGCAAGTGGCCGGAGTATGATTCAGAAGAGGACAGCAAGAGGACATCAGCCAGCGTACAATGAAGTTTACTGTAATGCATCTTTTACCTATTAAAACTAAAAGTAATGTTTCCTGTTTTCTGTTTTTTTTTTCCCCCTTTTATTTTAATTTCTGTGTATTAAATTATTGCTTTTTCAACTATAACCTACTTGGTTGCCTCTGGTATTGCTCTCTACAGCTTGCTGTTTTTAGACTTTATAAAATAGTGTAAATATTCAATGAACAAAGCCAGGTAGCCAGAAGCTTCCTGCTATCTCAGAGACCTAAATGTCTCAGTGTGTCGTATGGATTGAAGCGATGACAAGGTCAAGCACTTAAGCTCATGGAACTCTTCTTTTTTTATTTTTTTATTTCCCACTCCTCACAATAGCCGGAACCAAGAATGTAATGTTAATACTGTCTGAAAAGCTTGTTTAGCGGACAGCACCTCGTGCATCTGAGACGTCTGCGTTTTCCATATGGATAGAGATGTAGGAAAAGTCCAACCAACAGTTGTTAAAAAAAACTGAAAACAGCAAGAAGTTGACCTCCTGAGGGTGATTTAAAACTTCCTATGAACTTGTAACAAGCACAAACAATGCTTTTCTTTGTTGTACTCTTTAACTCCTTGGTGATTGTGACTTTACCTCTGGTGTAGCTCCATCAACACACACAACTACCTGCTCTTTCCATTTAAAAAACAAAGAACCGTGAAGTCGCTGCCTCTCCGTCACACCACCGCTGGTGAGGATGCTGTGATGATAGCTTCCCTTTGTGATGGCACCATTTATTAAAGTGACAGTAGCAGCCTGAGTGCTGCAGTCGTGGGACCTGTGTGTGTGTGCGCGCTTTGACGATAACGCCGCATGTTACTTTGGTGATAAAATGATTGAAGAGTCAGTGTGTGCTTAGGTTCCATGGAGAGCTCCGGCATTACAAAGCCAGCAACCAGCATCCATCTTTCTTTGCGTGTGCAGGTGTGCATGTGTGTGGAGGAGACGGTGTTGTGACAGCTTAGTGTTCCCTGCAGTGTACATGTGTACATATAAGAGCCTCTTTGTGTGTTCTTGCACAGTCTGCATAACGCTGGAGGGCTTTAATTCTTCCGCACTCTACTGCTGCGCGCAGATACA
Organism: Liparis tanakae; assembly: GCA_036178185.1. Taxonomy (NCBI): domain Eukaryota; kingdom Metazoa; phylum Chordata; class Actinopteri; order Perciformes; family Liparidae; genus Liparis; species Liparis tanakae. Next base: position 17,170,052 of record CM070107.1, read on the forward strand.
CATAGTTTTTGTAAAGAAAGATAATTAACGGATGCAGTCCCGGTTCTTTATCAGTCCACTTTGAACTCAGGAAGTGAACTTTCAAGGATGACGTTGCACAGCATGTAGTATGCAGTGTGGGTCTGCAGCGTGGCGTCAGGCCCTGCGGAGCAGCTGCACCCAGCGGGAGGCCAGTGCACCAGGACCCGAGTGGGAGGAGAGAGAGAGAAGATGGAGGGACCAGGCCACGGATGGGAAGGGTGGGGTTTGGTGGACCGGATTTCTCTTTCTGCCTGAAAACGCGTTAGAAAAAAAACTGACGGGAAAAAAATAAAATGTACGTGAGAAATGTTTACAGACCTTCGTTGGACGGTATTGTTACCTTCGCATTGAAAATGCGTAAGGTCATGTTTTGATCGCCGTGTATTTGTAGGCGTGCGTGTTATAGTAGTAAAAAAGTATTAAACCGGATCGCATGACATTTGGTGGGATGATTGGTTATTATCCGGGGACCATTTGATTAGACTTTGGGATTGATCGGGTCAAAGGTCAAGGTCATGAAAAGGTCAAAATCTTCTTTTTACCATAGTCAATTTATATCCAATTGGCATGCAACTAATGCCAACATTTTCATAATTCAATGCCCAATCTTATGATATGCGAAGGTATGCGCTCTACCAAGATCAAAATAGAAATTGAAATTACGGAATCACAATCGCTAAACGGTGGAAATTCAACGTGATTCAAATAATACAAACATTGTAAAAATAAAAACTTCAAACCGTGTTACACATCACCACATTTAGTGAATAACTTGTGTCTTTGTGCTTTAATGTAAAGTGTGCGTCGCCTTAAGGAGGGTGTTTGCCCATGAAGAGGTTGTGTTATTTACCTAAAAATCATTCGAGTTAAAACCCACTCAGCAAACTGTTGGTGAAGGTTCTGAGAGTCCAAAAGTGGTGGACGTGAACAATCTGGGAAAAGGAGAACTGTATTGTGCTTTATTTTGCATATTACCCCATTGTTCAACATGGGAAATTAATTTTCCCCATCATGACTTATTTTTCTCGTTATCATTGCTCTCCGTGTGGAACCATGCTTACCGTATGTGTTGCAGCTATTGGGAATGCACTGCAAGATGATGAATGGTGCCTCTTAATGTTCTCCTGAATTATTGCATTATCATATGCTATTGTTCCAAAAGGTTTGTATCTACTTGGACATAACTGCCACAGGCAACACACTCCAGCACACCTGCCTTCTATCCTCCTTTCTATTGTTTCCTTCTTCCTAACTTTTAACCTTTTCACCCTCTCTACCCCCCCCCACACACACACACACTTCCTCTGTCTTTCCCATCATTCCAGTGATTTCAACACCAGAAAAAAGCTTTTTAGAGAAGAACAAGACCGAATTGGTGGCGTTGTCCAGCATACTGTGTTCATTGTCTCTTGAATTGTAGAGGGCAGTGTCCTGTTTTCTCTCTGTGCACATCTGCCTGTGAACATCTGGATAGCATCAGCCTGTCAACACCGAGCAGAGCAACCATCACTCCTTTCCCTTTCTGACACATCTCACCTCCTCCCAGTCAGCAGGAAAAAAAGAGGAAAAAGAGACAACGCAGATCTTCCACGTTAAAATTACGAAACAAATTGACTTCAACCACGGAGGATCAGAAAGAAAATGCTTTATTGGATGTGACCAGCAGAACAAGGAGGCGGTTGCAGGGAGGAAGGGATTAAACATAGGCTAAGGTAGAAACTTGTTAACAGATGGAGGAGGGTTTGTGGAAGAAAGTTCAGTTCATATAGTCAAATATTGTGGAGAATGTCTTTTGTGACAATCATATAACTAGATAGACAACAGACAATTCTCTGAAACCACAGATATTCAATAGTAATACTAAAAGTGACTGTGATGTGTGCGGTCGTCCAATCAGAGGATCGGCGGTTCGATCCCCAGCTCCGCGAGGCCATGTTGATGTGTCCTTGGGCGAGACACGTTCTCCCACAGCTGTGCCTATGGGTGGAAGCTGAGCTCTTCCCATCAGTGTGTGAATGGGTGTAAATGGGTGAATGATCATGTTAAAGTTGTTTTGAGTGGTCCGAAGTCTAGAAAAGCGCTATAGCAGTACAGTAAATGTATACAATGAGCATGCATATCAATCTTAAAGTAAGTGTAGCGAACGGGAAAGACAAATAGAGACCTGTGGAAATCCTGGCCTGCAATACTAAAGTGAAATAATATATGCAGTATAATTATTTAATAATAATTATTTAATTATTTAATTAAATCTAATCATCAAACTTTTTTTTATTTCAGACTCAAGATCCAGATAGTACAAAACATTCATGATTGTCTTTGCAAATATAACATTAGTTTACTTAAACATTTTTATTGTGTCTGGATTCTATCCAATGTGTTAAATGGAAAATAATAATGTCATATTATTGTGTTTTTTTTAAGGCAGGATTCTCTCAGAAAACGTGTAATGACAATCTGGCTAAAATGCAACAATACTCATTGAAGATGACCACACTGTCATTGAATCTAGAAAGCATAGACATTTTGAATGCATATTTATAACATACATTGTGTATTCAAATGCTTTTTCTTTATGAAATTAAAAAAATAGTATATATTTTAGTTTTTAATGGGGATTAATATCTTTTTTACCTTACTCTCATATTGTACGTGACACTTTGATATATTTTGTGAATCATTGTTACATTTAAATATAAGAATTTAGATCTTTGTAACTTATAAGTTGTATTCGTTGATGCTTAGGTTGTAGGCATGGCTAGTGAAAACCTTTCTTTGCCATGAATGACTTTACTGACTTCTTCTCTGTTCCTGGTGATTGCCCTGTGAACTCAGAGATTTAAAACACATGTCCTGTACACTATATATGTCAGTCAGATGATTGCTGGCTTTTATTCTTATAAAATATGCCAGAAGCTTGATCCCAGGACTGTAAAATAAAAAAAAGTTGGCATCTGAGTTAAGAGTGTTTCCCTTTCACTTTTGATCTGAAAAACAGATGGAAATACCCCTTCAGTTAAAAGAAAAGTCCATATTATTTGTTGTTGTGTGATATAATCATGTGTTAGAATAAAAACACAGGAGCATCGCTATCATCGTCCATTTTTTTGGAAAATATTTTGCGAATATTTATTATAAAAATATAAATGTTTCCACTACAAATCATTTTACATTAGTAGACAAGGCGATCTACATTTGCACACGTAAACTCTCACACAGACACGCGGGTCGGTCTTCAGACAGAGAAGTAGGGAACTGGATATTGGGTACATAACAGTATTGCTCTCTCAGATGTCCCAAGGTTATAAACTAAGTCAAAAACCAAAACACAGATAGCAGTGACACATACTTTACTGTATGCTGCAACAAAGTATCAACATTGCGCTGTATAATGGTTACAAATAAATAATAATGTAATCATAATTGCTTTTTATTGTAGAAAAAAAACAAAGCAGACACATATAATCCAAAATAAGACAAAATATAATACAGATGATTTTTGTCTCTTTTTTTTCATTAAAAATGTTGCACCATTTTTATTTATTCTTTTATACATACAAACATTTGTACAAAGAGGGATGGCCATGTACATATCGTGGGATCTGTCGCGCTAGCTGGCATCAGTATGATGGTTTACATTATGTACATGCTAATTAGAACACATAGCAGCAACAGCAGCATCCACAGGAGGACCCAGTAGCAGAGGACCGACTGACGCACTCGACTGGGACGGGTTCCCCAAAAGCACCCATATCAACCCTCTGCATGAGTTTAGGTTCACCTATACCAAGGCTATAACATTTCTAAGGGTGCTCAAATCTGGATTTATACAACAACATTGTTTGTAAGTAGCACAATTAGGAGATGAGAAACTTATGTGAATAGGAAACTGTTTAATTATTGGAAAGCGACATGTGCAACACTGTCTCTCCCTCATAAGCCCATTTTTTTAACAGAGATTCTGCGGTAAAAAAGAGCCCTCCTTATACCGGCTTTGCTTTTTCCTTTTTTTTTACTGAACCAGACAAAGCCGGCATAATGCTGCCCCAGTTGTGATTTTAGGTAGCACGTTGCTCCACGTGTTACACAAGAGAGTTAGAGTCTATACTTTTTATACCGAACAGCAGGGCAACACGAGAGGCTTTGGAAACACAACTGAAGCTATTCTTGTGTCTTGTGATGATCTTCATAGAGATCTCAGATCAAACTTTGACAAATCGGAGCACCCTTAAACATTTCCATTCTAACTGCTGGAATATGTTCTATTAACTGCTATCAAGAGCATCCATCCAACATTCCAAAGTACCAAAGAGCCAGTTTAGAAGAAGTGGTTACGTGTTGCACTGAGGGATTTACTGGGTGACATCACAGCCGGAGACAATCCATGTTGAGGTTGGAGTACGAAGATCAGCTCAATGTTATGGTGCCTTTAAGAAATCCCATCCTGGACGTATAAAGTATGAGAAACTATTACAGAAAGCACTAATAGAAAGTGTTCCATTTCTTTCAGTGCAACACCTTGTTAGTTTAGGGCAGTGAAAAAAAACATGAGAAAACCATAATTGCCCAAGACTGTAGAAAATAAATCGAAACCGGAGCCTTTTGCTTGGAGATCCTTTCACAATCCAACCCAATGAGGAGTCACTCTTCATGTTGCCTTAAACACATCAGGATGGTATGGACTAGTTTCACAATAGAACAACTTTCTTTTTACAGTCAGATCCCACCTAGCTTCTGTTAACAAGTTATGAACCCCAGACTAAAGCAAGACTACAACACGCTCAGACCCCTGCTGTTGATCTAAAGTTCTAAACCTTCTAGACTGAGAGAACGAATCCCACTCCAATCCGAAGAAAGAAAAGTATACCTGATGTGTGCAGTAGAACGCTAAACTGTCATACCCGGAGAAGACCGTCAGGTTACGAGCTCACTCACTTCCAGATTCAAACACTTCCGCTTCACCACAACAATATCGGAGGCAGAGGTCTGAATGACGCCACTTTATTTTATTTGTCACTTTCCTTCTCTCGAACAAATTATACCCTTTTCTATCTTTTTTTTTAACCTGCACTTTTAAGTCCTGTCTCTGCTCTCCTCCCTCCATCTGTTTCCCCTTGTTTGGGAAAGTGGAACGAATAACTTACACATCCTGAGATTTCACACAAAGGGCGTTGGGTTGAGGGAACGCCGCGATCGTCGTACACGATGTGTCCGTAAGCTCACGGAACACAGATGTCAACGTAAAGGAAATACTGCGTGTGAAGTGTGTTATCTCCCTTCCAAGCACAGCGTTCAATACATGTGACGGACTCGCTCCCACACAATGAGATAACTTAACCGATTATCATAATTATTGCTTTTTATGTGTAGTCTACTGAATGCAAACGCTATAGGTTAGAGCTACGGAGTCACATGGCTGGGTTAACGTCTAGGGGGGTCCATTCCGGCTCGGTTCTCTCTGGGATGGAGACACAATACATGTAGGTAGTTATTACAACAGAATCTCACACCTCAACGCTCATTAGTCCAGAAAGGGTCCAGATCCGGATGAGCTGCTGCTGTCTGCCATGCTATATGAGGCATCTCGGACGTTTCGCCGCCTCGCTCTGCAGGCGCGGTGGGAGGAGACTGCGTGCCCCTCCCCCTTTTCCAGCTTTAAAGGGAAGGCGACGCCGTCCGGCCGAGCCAGTACCGGAGAGCTCCGGCGTTATCCCAGTTAGTATCCCGCGGCAGGTCTTCCCTGACCTCCTTGGCTTTCATTGGCTCCTCCTCCCCTCCTGTTTGTCTGTAAGGCATCTCGACGTGGGCATGGAGCGACGGATGGCCGAAGAGTCGGCCCGCTAACTAGCTGGCAGGTCGGCGCTGAACTCTTTCCCATTTCTCTGGCGAGACTCGATATCGTCTTTCAGCGAAACAACGGAAGCCCTCGTTTGAATCGTGTCATATTCATCCTTCATGTCCATCTGTTTCCAGTTTCCACACAAAGCCACTCTCTTGCTCTGTGATTAGCAACCACACCGACAGACGGGTCTCTGGGGGATTCACTCGCGAGGTTCATTTCTTAAACAGGTACAGGGCCGTTCTTGGTGTAGGAATCTAGGGCTTTGAGGCTGCTCACGATATTTTTCTGCGGTCCGACGATAGTCACTCCAACCTTTTTCAGATCCCTATTTTGGAAAGGGGGGGGGGAGGTCGGAAAACCAAGACACAAGCAGGAAGGGAGAGACGTGACGGAGGGAAAGATGGGGAGGAAAAAAGATAGAAAAGTGTGCATTAGTGACAGTGGCTGTGACACCCGTGTGGTATTTAATGACATGCTCCCAGCGCTGCTCGTCTCACTTTCCCCGTGCATCTGTCACTCTCAGAGGACTACATTTCCCACATGGCCATTGGGTTGACACATCCCTGAAGGGGTCTACACGAGGAGGGGGTGATGCCTCCACTTGCCATTACTAACAAACAGGGAGCTGGACCTATGAGGCGACACTGACAGCTGCTAGCGTGACCCTGTCAGTGGAGGAAATGGCATGGGAGGGGGAAAGGACCTTGTTTCCTGTATTGTAGTGAACCATATTTCTCTGACAGGGTAGGCATAAGTATGTGGAGAGGAGCAACACTGGTGCATGTGGGGGATGTTACACTCAAATTCAGATACATCGGTTAATTTGTTAAACTCTTAGACACTCTAAAAACAAAATTAGTTACATGCGTGTAATAAAAGTGTAATACAAGTGTAATAAAACACCATTATAGAAGAAAGTCATTTCAAATCTATCAGAGCTACAGGGTCAGTTTTACGTTATGGATCGTACACATCAAATACAAATAGCAGTTAGTCAGCTCGATTAAAACATCAACCAAACAACAGCAATCGTAAAATACAGAGCTTTATAAACAGAGTATTGTTGACATTGCAGTAAAGAAGGAATCTCAAAGCTAGTTGAGACTCATCTCTTTGACCTGAGAGTGATACACGTGGTAATGTATTAGTAGAAGCAGTTACAGTCAGAGTGGTGACACTACAACAACAAACACTTTCGGCCACTAGGAGTTTTTAGTTTCATTAAAAGATGTGCACACGTATGTGTTTTCTTCAGAAGCAAGCGGAGCCTTTAGTAGTTCAGAGCAGCCAAAAGAGCAGACATTAGAAACATCTTGACCAGCAAGAAATCAAGTGACAGAAATCACAATATTGTTTCACTCTGTGCTACGAAGTAAAGGGATAGTTCACTGAAGCTCAGGATTGCTTTACATGTAAACTCTACAATGTATTGTGTATTTTAATCAAGTTTAAAATACATGAAACCAGATTAATTGTTACCTTACGTTGCAGTAACAAACAGCACCAGTATGCCATGAATAGAAAATGTCTCATCGATTTTTAAGGAGCCTTTGGTGAACTTTTTGAGATCTCCAAGTGTCTCCTGGCTATTGAGTTATTACAGAATCTAAAATAACTATCCCTTTAAAATCCAGACAAGTGAAAGCCCATCAGTGATTCTGGAGGCCGGCTGCTGCTCCCGGACAGGGCCGCGGTCTTTGTCCTCCACCCACCATCCAGAGCCAGAGGAGGCTGAGAGGCGCCGGGCGCTAGAGAGTGGTGATTCCCATGGACGGCTCCCATTCTGGGCAAGTGGCCGGCGTGACGTGGACCTCCGTCAGAACCACTCTACTGAGACATGGCCAGGCCCAGCAGCATTAACACATGGAACTGCATGTCATCAATATGTGCACTCTGGCCTAGAGCACATGTGTGCAATACATCAGGATAACTCGTGAAGCTTTACCTATACAATCATAATCAAACACCTTACAGTACAGTACAGGTTACAGTATAGAAAGAGAAATAAAATACTAGTATTATAGACAGTTACTGACAAATGTAGTGACTTAAAATAGAAAATATACAGAAAATCTTATATTTACTGGCCACTAGTGGACAGTCACTTCATAAAAAGAATGATTTACAGTTCAAAACTATAAATAACTTAAAAGCAATACATCTGAAAATAAAATTGGAATTGATTATAATGGTGGTTGTTTGCTAAGCAAAGGTAATAATATAGCCATTATGACTTTGTTTTTGGGAAACAACCGTTAAAAAATGAAATCCTTTATTAAACTATACTGAAGAGTAAAGAGGACCTTCTGATCTTAAGCTGTCTAATGCCATTTCAAACGCAAAAATAAATACAACACATGCCATGAACACAACAGGGTTGCAGCTCATTACATGTGCAGTAAAGTTGTTATTTAAACATTTTAAAACCATAATGTATCTTGGTTGTGCCTTGCTCTTGCTCTTTTTAGAGTCAAAGCAGCTGTGATGTCATCTTCTCTTTGCAATGCAAAAGCTATATTTAGCATATGTCTATGCATAATCAGAGCAGCAGTGGGAGTAGATAAACCTCCTCCTCCTCCTCTTGATCAGATGAGACTCTCTGCTATGAAAGCCACATGGCTCATCACGAGAACCGGCAGTGAGGAACAACTGCAACATGGAACACAAATTCCAATTATAAATCATACAGAAACTTAAAAAAAGTCCCACGCTCCATGAAAGGAGAACGATTTTTCAGGGTGTCCCAGCAATTCCTCACATCCCACATCCCAGTATAACCTCTGCAGTTTTTCCCCCGTCTTCTTCAGTGTTGTTACAAGTGAATTCTAGAGTTTTTCTTGAAGAGAAGCCAGCCATCTTTAACCACTGTATTACATTGTAAAGACACATTGGCCCAGGTTAGCGTCTCATTTGTTGGGTCTCACTTTGAGTTCCTGAAAGGAAGTGGATGCTGGGTACAGTTTGGGTGGATGAGCCGTGTGTATCCGTCAGTGTGTTGTCGCTTCCCGTTACTTTCTTTTGTCGAGCAGTCCAGGTCAAGTTCCTCACTTTCCAAATCAAAAACCTCAAATGAACTTTGCATGCACTGTGAAGAAAATAGTCCAAATGATGCAGTAGTTCCTTGTCAATACGTTTCATCCTATATTGAAAAAAAGGACTTCAATTTCTCCAGCAGATGAGTCAGCACACTGCAGCCAAGTATGATTACCACTCCTCTGAGGTCACAGAGCTGCCAAGCCTTTTGCTGAATATCAAGGACCAGATTAGGACTGTACAGATCAATAGAGGAATCTATATAGAACAAGGCATGGTCTCGGCCGAGGCTTGTAGCTGAGCTAGGTTGGAGTGCCTTACTGGATTAATACCGCCCTGATCCAATTTAGCATCTAGATACAGAAAAGCACCATAGTTCAATATGGTTCCTTAAGTGGGAGGTTACTACACTGAGGTTTACTACAGGGAGCTTTACTTGAAATTTATATTGTCTCTACCCAATGTGGATTACCAAACACTTGCAGTGCAAGCTGTTATTGTTTTGTAATGTGTTGACTGAAGAGAGCTTTTCATTGATTAAATATGTTTATTGAATACATTGCCGGGATGAAACATATCATTTGAGTGGTACCTTCGAGTAGAGAGAAACATTAGTTCTCCAAGGGAGGAAATATGATGCTGTCTTAAGAGTCACCTTATAATATTTGTAGAAAATACATCCTAATGTTCTTAAATTCCAATTATTGTAGGTCAATTTGCCAACAAGGTACGTTTTTAGCTCTTATTCTCTTCCTAGTACTTTAAAGGACCCCTACAAGCCGACTAGTGACATCCACGCCACAGCTCAGCACTATTTAAAAGGGCACCGCTCGCTGACCGACTCCCCACTGCTGCCATCACCACAGTGTTTTGTCCACCATTATTAGACATGTCCAATTATTTACCGGGTCACATTCCATATCAATTAGACCAGCAGCAGGCCAACAGAGCGAGGGAGAAGGAGGGGAACACAGAGAGAAAGTGACACATCATGTCTGCAACTAGCTGTCCTTCATCTTCCCACTGTGAAGTTTAAAGGGTGTATGTGGATCAGTTATATCTCCCAGTGCGTTATCACGATGCTGGGGATTCATAACGGCTTCAGTCTGTCAGCACCGGGCTCCTGCTAGAACCTGATCCACTCTCTCAGAACCCTTTGTGAGCCTGAGGATGGAGTCAGTAAAGTCACACCCATAGTCTCTGTCTCCTTCATCCAGGGACGTCCATGTGCTGAACCCTGTGCTGTGACACATACCCACTACAATGATGTCCCAGCTAAAGGGCCTCAAATTATATATTGGATTTAAATACTTTGCATTTTCAAAGTTACTGCAACATAACCATGAAAGTGTCTGTAACACCTGTCCTGGTAATGTTAAAACACATCCGGGTTGCATCACATTCAGCTCAATCATTTGGTGTTACAAATAAGTTGTTTGTTAAATGAACATATATTTTAGAAGACGTGACCACATATCAGGACGTGTCATGTGATCAGTGAGACACAGAGGGGAGAACTTATGCAGTGTTTGCTCAACAACTCAGATATCTCTATATTTGGCTTCCAAATAGTTTTCTGTGTATTTTTTCCATGGTATATTAACTTAACTTCACAATATAGAGTGCTATGCATACCTAGTTGACAGGTGTTCACTTGCCGTTTCAAAGGCGTCGTTTGATCTTCCATCTCATTTCCTCCCTCAATAGTTTATCTATTATCCTCGCTCTCTTATGGAACTTACAACTCCAATCCCCTCTTCGTTTTCCTCTTCTTCAAATCCTCTACTCATCCCCCTTTCCTTTAATGCCCTCTGTGGTCATACTTGCAACACTAAGAGCATGGCTAAAGGCCTGCCATTATGAATTACCATGACTCTCACCATTAAGTAAAAGGGCTCTATAGCTTTCTTTACTTACTGACAACAAGAGTGTGTGTGTGTGTGTGTGTGTGTGTGTGTGTGTGTTTTATTCACCGATTTCTGGGCTTTGCTGTGTTTATTGGGGCCCTGTTGACACTGCTGACATGAATGGGAATAGTTGCATAGTGTGTGTGTGTGTTACAGTGTGTGGTTGTCTTACTCGGTGGACGTCTTGGCCAGGGTGTCACAGGAGCTGTAGCTGACCCCGGAGAAGGCCTCTTTGCAGGGCAAGGTCCTCATTCCATCCATCCAGTCAGCCAGCGTATCCAGAGCGGGAACCTCCGAGCTGCTCCTGTCCAACAACAAGTTGGCCGGCCTGATGGGACGCGGGAGAGGAGCGTTACATTAATGGACACTGAACGCACACATTTCATTCACATTTGAATTCCTTGGGTCCTGTAACATAATCAGATAAGTCAAATGTGTGAGTTGATAGCATCATTTCAGAAGCACAAAGGCATTAGCCTCACCCAGAGCATCCGCCCGAGAGGAGGAGACTTCTTATGTGAATATTTACAGAGTACGTTCTGATCTTGACACAACATGGCGGCAGCGTGTAGCATGAAGCGTGGCGATGAGAAACACAGCCCGCCGCCCCACATCGGGGAAATCAAAGCTTATGGATGGACACTTTAAAGGGGATCGCTAATGAAATACGTGAGCAGCGGCATCCAGAAGAGCAGGGCGGCAAAGTCATCGGCAGAACAAAATATGACTCGGCACGGTCAGCAAACACACGCCTTGCTGCGTGTTGCAGACAGAAGAGTGTGTCGTGTGTCGTGTGTCGTGTGTCGTGTGTCGTGTGTGGGCGCCAAACAGTGAGCGAGCTCTGCTCCGTTGTCAGTTAAAGTGTTTCCATTCTTGAATTGCTTATTTCTGCCACGTTCGTCTATTAACCGTCAGACAGCAGCCAGAGCTTCGTTCTGAGACTTGCACTTTTCGTTCACAGACTTGCACTTTGGTAGTACTTGAATGGCTCTTATTATGGTACTTTTGTAGTTTGACTATGATGAGGAAATGTTACTTTCTGTATTCTTGTTGTTCTTAGTTTGTACTCTAGGTTGAAATGCACTTATTGTAAGTCGCTTTGGATAAAAGCGTCTGCTAAATGACATGTAATGTAATGTAATGTTCTGAGCGGTGTGAACAGATCTTTCATCATCTAGTTGTTCTCATTCATACATCCGAGTGACATGGGAAGCTTTTGGTTGGCACAGATCAAACTCAGATCTCATCCCCTAAATCGGGGCCGCACCGGTCCGCCTGTCCATCTCCCGCTCCATCTCACCCTCACTCGTGAACAAAACCCCGAGATACTTCAACTCCTCCGCTTGGGGCAGGTACTCTGTCCCCACCTGGAGGGAGCAATCCACCGGTTTCCGGCAGAGTACCATGGCCTCAGATTTGGAGGTGCTGACTCTCATCCGCGCCGCTTCGCACTCGGCTGCAAAACGGCCCAGTGAATGCCAGAGGTCGCGGTCCGAGGATGCTAACAGGACCACATCATCTGCAAACAGCAGAGAGGCGATCCCAAGACCCCCAAACCTGACCTGCTCCACCCCCTGTCCATGAAAATCACAAACAGGACCGGTGACAAAGGGCAGCCCTGGCGGAGGCCAACACCCACTGGGAACGCGTCTGACTTAATGCCAAATTATTTCAATAATGTATTAAAGAAATTTAAGAACAGTAACAAAAGCAGCATCAGTGTCCAATGGCATTACCGTTTCCTGCCGTAGATGTACCATGCGGCAAATGCAACATTGGATTTGATTAGAGCTGATGGTTTCAATTGGATCAAATCTAATTAAATGCACTGCGTTAGGCTCAGTCAACAGGAGAGGCTGAAGGAACGGCTGCAGGCGCGGCGCTGACTCGTCTGATGGATGGTTAGCGATTACGGAGGAGAAGAAGAATGATAGAGGTGGAAAGACATGCCGAGAGGAGGAGAAGAGAGCGGATGGGAAGCTCTTGCTGTGTCTTACTCAAATAAGGTGAACTTTGTTGTTAGGAAACCTGATCACGTCATGGGAGGAAATGGGAAACCAGGTCAAACCAGATTAGAACGAACAGGGAGTCAAAACGCAATAATCAACATCTGAATGAGAGCCTAGTTAGAGCATTAAGTATGTCTCTCTCTGAGGGGCATTTAAAAAAACTATTTTTAATAAGCACACGGTGCACCTATCTTGCAGAGTAGAGGAAGGCACAAACACACACACACACACACACACACACACACACAGACACACAGACACAAACTGGAGTAGAATCTTGTGAACATCCAGGACAGGACATACTAAAGGATAGTTCTCCCACCGGAAACACTATTCATAGCCGTGTAAATAAACTCATTAGCATACCGAAAGTCAACCTCCACCTGACTGATTGGGATAGGCCGTTCTCTTTATGTGCAGGAATCAGGAAACTGTTAGACACCTTTCAAGAAATAGAGAAAGTGGAAATACACAAGATATCTAGTACCATGTTGACTGATGTCTTCTACTAAAAATAAATTAAATATGTGGGATTTTTGCATTCTTGTCAAATTAATTTATATAGCATGAATCCACACTTTCATAAGTCTTATAGGAATGCATGTATCATGTTATAGCTATATAACAAATAAACAGTGTGTTTTGCTTTAAAGAGGTGGGGGATATATAACTTACTCTTCCTCTCCAACATTCTTCAGTTTAGTTCCAATTAATCAAAAGGAAATGCCCACTGTTGGAGGGTTTTTACACAAACACATGTATATTTACATATATGTATATATGTATATATATATAAATATATATATATATATATATATATATATATATATATATATATATATATATATATATATATATATATATATATATATATATATATATATATATATGTGTAAATGTATTGTATATATATGGAATGTAAATGTATTGTATATATATGGATGAAAATAATTTTACAATAGAACATCATCATTCCTAGAGCAACTCAAACAGACAGGTAAAAAGCGGATTCTAACATGTGAATCTGAGGCAGTGGAGTGTGTGTTGTTACAATGATTCAGTCTTTACTGCCAGATCAGATGCCTGACAAAATGTGAGGGCCCCCCAGGACCCCCTTGAGATACTGGTTTGTAGGAAAAGGAGAGCATCGGGGGCCGGGGGCTGCAAGGTTTGGATGAGGGGGAAAGAAGAAAGTGTGTAAATCTCAGTAGATCTTTTTCAGGAGTAAATCAAAAATGTTATTTTTCTTGTAGCGTAAAAGATTGATTATGATGGTTATAACTGACTTTTTCCTATTATACATTTGCTTGAAAAAATGTTGGACAAAATGTCTCAGAATAGAAATGCTGGGCTGTCAGGATAAGGATGTTCAGCTTTTTTTCCCTGGGATTATTGATCGTCTCCTGTCCTTTCCTGTGCAATTTTCTTCTTTTTCTCCTCTGATCTTGTTCTCGTCTTCATCCTCAGCTTTCCTTCCCCCTTTCCTGTACGCTTTGAGAGATAAACTGCAAATGACCTTGTTTCCCCACCCTTATCATGTACTTTGTTTCCTCTGTTGTTAGATTTTCAGCAACATCTCACGGAAGCTCAAGAGACACGATGATTGGAGAGGAAAACCGAGAAACAGAGGGATGCTACGAAGGAGAGAAAATAAAGAGAAATGCAAGCATATGTCTAGCGGTGGAGGGGGACTTGAAAACCCCTCCAGGACTTCACTCCATATAAGAAAGCAGAAAACAACCGCTCGAACAGAAGGAAGTGCAAATACAGCAGAGAGAGAATGAAGACTACCCCCATCCTCGCTTTAGTTTCCCTTCCATCTTTCATTCTTTTGACCTCTAAATAACCAGGGCTGTGTAGTGTCTTGTTTTTAGAGCTCCCGAGGGAAGGACGAGGTGGATGAGGAAAAGAGCTTGAACCGATACTGTCCATGTCGGACAGAGTGGGAGGAAGTTACCTCTGACTGTGTTACCAGGGACAAGTCCCAGGGGCTCTGGGAGCAGTCTGACCAGTGCAGGCCCGATATACAGGAGGTGTTTGAATTAGAATGGTATCCTCTGCCTCTGATGGAAGTTTTAATCAATACTACTCAGGTGTTCTGAGGGAAGACATTGATCTACATTGATTCAAGTGTGACATTTTGATTTGAATCCAGTCAAGGATGCATTGCTCTTACTCTTCTTGCTTGAAATATTCATTTGTATTAGTAAATAGTCCCTCAGTTTTAGTTTTATGAAATAATCTGTCATTTTAACATATTTAATTTAATTATTAGTATTAGTTTTAAATACACTGTATCTCCAATCTTGTATCCCACTCAGTTTATATATCCCACTTATTCAGCTTAACCTTTAAGAATGTGTATTGCCCTATCTGTTGCCCTATTATCTGCCTTTTCATGTTGTATATATTTCTATCTTTATTCTTTAGTACCTTGAATTGGTTTCCATTTAGCAATAACATTTTTATTTTTTTCCTTTCCATTAATGTTAACGTTGTAGCATTAACGCTACAGGCCAAGGTCCACCCCCACATAGATCTGAGCTCAGTCTCCTCCTCCTCCAAGCCCCTCAGCAGCCAACAGGTTAGCACTTAATTCAACTGTATCGCCATTTTCAGCCCGGACCTAACTACTGAAAATTAACCAAATATCATGATTTTCCAGAAAGAATTGGTTAGAAAAGTCATTACAGAGAGGAGTAATGTAATACTTTTTTACAGGTTCAGGAAAGGCGTGTCATTATAACTATTGTCTTAGCGTATTGTGTAAAAAAGCCCAAACTGACTTCATATGTAACAGTGCATTGCTTAACACTGCATCGTAATGCTGCTCGTCATGTATTTACACTAAGTAGTAGTTCTATTCTAGCGCTTTGATTGCAGCCACTGTCTTCTAGTTTCAAGACAGGACAACCTGTGAGCTCCTCTGCTGTCGACTCCCTGGACGGTTGACCGGACGGACAGCCTGCCGGGGCTCCTGCCGGGGCTCCTCTTGGCCCACCATTAGTCTCCGACAGCCAACCTTGGCCCACTGACCGCGGTCAAGCTTCATCCACATGCATGGACAGTAAACTCTGACCACCAACCACCCCTGGAGCCTCCAGATGCTCTGTTCTGGTCCCAGGCGTTGGTCGGGGTTTTGAGAAGGATGAGGATGAGGAGGATGAGGATGAGGAGGAGGAGGAGGAGGAGGAGGTGCTCCATTAGCCAGCCAGGACAGCCCAGAGACAAACGAGGTGTGTGGAGCTGAGTGCAGCTGCTCCTGCTGTGCAACTGCCGCTGCCGCTGCCACACACACACACACACACACACACACACACACACACACACACACACACACACACACACACACACACACACACACACACACACACACACACACACACACACACACACACACACACACACACACACACACACACACACACACACCTACACTCACACATCCACACCCAGTTCTCATAAATCACCACAGCTTCATCTGTCGTGCAGCCTGTGCTTGCCCAGTGTTAAAAGCCAATCAGGAAAATTACATACAAACTCCAAGGGACCTATTTTCACTTTCTTAAGAAATCATTACTCAATGTTATAAGCTTTGACGTCTCCATACTACTGCAGCCGTCGGCCACGGAGCCAGCGCCTGTGCCCCTCACTGCTCAGAGTTGACTGTACGGGCCTGTCCTGGTTCCCAATGGCCCCCTGGGAAAGAATGGGGGTCCCGACAAAGGAGCTAAGTATAAGGGAGGGGGTAAGGAGATGCAATAAGGCATGAGAATAAGAGGAGATGGAAAGAAGAATAAGAATTATGACTCTATTACAAAAGGACAGATGAATATTTTGTGACTCTGACAACGCAGGTAGTATTCATCGAGTGTGTTTGTGTAACTCTGAAACGCTGTTCGTCTGTACACATGACATCTATTGCTTCTGTCCATCCGGTGAGAAGATTCCTCCTCTGTTGCTCTCCTGAAGGTTTCTTCCCTTTTTTCCCCTGAAAAGGTTTTTTATATTTTTTGGGGAGTTCTTCCTGATCCAATGTGAAGTCCTGGGACAGGGACGTCTATGTGTACAGATTATAAAGCCCTCTGAGAATTCTTTTTCATTTGTGATATTGTGACGTTGTCTTTTGGTTGTCCAGTACAATAATACCAGCAAATTGTGGTTTAGCCATGAAAAAACATAATGCAACTGCCATTGTTGCTACAAAGTCCTGTAACCCCAGAGGAGAGAGTGTATTAAACTGCAATAACCAATAAAGCTGCACAAGGAAGGTATATCCAGTGTTGGATTAGAGCCAGCTGCTGGTTGGTCCGCTGTGTGGGAACTAAAGCAGGAGGACTAAGAAGCAAGGAAACAGTAGGCAAGAAAACAAATGACAAGATAAAAGTTACCTGGATGTGGTGTTGGCCGTGATCTTGAGGCTGCCGGGGTTGCGTATGAGTTTATCCAGGATGCTGACGATCTCTTCAAATTTCGGCCGGTTATTCCTGTCTTTCTGCCAGCAGTCCAACATCAGCTGGTAAAGAGTAGCCGGGCAGTCCATGGGTGGGGGGAGGCGGTATCCTTCTTCTACAGCCTTTATTACCTAGAAGTAGGAAGGAAAAGACAAGATTTGAGAAAAGAAAGATAAGATATTTCAAACATCCCCCCCTAAAAATTGCATTGCATTGCTGCAGTGGTAGGTGCCACATGACAGTACTCACATCCTGATTGGACATCTCCCAGTATGGCCGTTCCCCGTATGACATCACTTCCCAGAGCACAATGCCATAACTCCAAGCGTCACTGGCTGACGTAAACTTCCTGTAGGCAATGGCCTCTGGAGCAGTCCACCGGATAGGGATCTTACCGCCCTGAGAGACAGGAGGAGGAGGAGGAGGAGGAGGAGGAGGAGGAGGAGGAGGAGGAGGAGGAGGAGGAGGAGTGTTAATCGGATGGACAGTCTGTCAGTCAGTCGGTGGCACACTCATCCCGTACGTTGGCTGATCGGGTTGTTCTTTGAATTAACATTTGTGTGTGACATTCAGAAAAGACGCACACTGCTCTTACAAGAATACTGCAGCCACCTGCTCCCCCAAAAGAGCACAATGTTTAAACCCTACACAATCACAACAGACTTTTACACACACAAAAACACAAACAAAGTCAAACGATATAGTTTGGGGCCAGACAAGTAAAACCATTTTGTTCTACTTCTGCTGGGTGTAAATCTGCGTGCTTGTGTGGAGCATTGTCCGTTACGGTAACATGAGAACGTTTATTATTCCGTCTTATTATTTTAGATTATGTATTTCTGGGAGAAAAGGCAAACGGCACGCTGGATGTTTATTTGACAAGCAGTTCTCAGTGTTTAAAAGGGCTGCACGCATGGCCTGTTCCCCAGGATCCCATGATCGAAATGACCACACACACACACACACACACACACACACACACACACACACACACACACACACACACTAAACATAGCAGATGAAATCCTGGAGTGTGTTCTGCCAACTGATAATGTTTCATTGTGTGATCTGGTTCTACAAGACGTTGAGCCATTGAGGTTTTGTACATGTCGATACTTATTACTCCTTGCTTGTGCATTGTGTTGTGAAAAATAGTCAAAGGACAGTTGAGTAAAGTTGGAATGGAAACTCAATTTATGTTTTTTGGTAAATCCAAAACAGTTCTGTGCAAGCTGCTGTTGTTGTTGTGGTTCATATTTGTGTGGCATCATCTTCAAAGTGGAGAGAGTTGAGGTAAAGGATGCTGAAGCTGTAAATAAATAAATATGGCACATGGGCAAGAACATGTCCATGTCTCAAACTGTCTTGGTACAAACCATTTCTCAATTACAACAACCCTCTAAAAGTGAGCTTGGTTGTCATTAAACAAACACGTGCATGGGTTCCTTTTGTTGGATTATGCATAGGACATGTGCCACGGATGATGAACACCACATTCTGTAGAGCCTCTCAATGGTTTGACATTGCAATCAGTGCAGATCACGTGGAGGAAACTGACACCCAGACAACAACAACGTGTTTGTTATACAACATCATGTGACATTGGGCTTGTCTTATCACTACTCGGCTTTTATTTATGTGGTCTTCTCAACTGAATGGAAGAAGGAAGTATTGTGTTTGTTTGCAGAGATAACCTGAGTATACACATCATGTGTGTGTGTGTGTGTGAGAGACAAAGACCAAGAGGAGATGATATAGGTGTTAATATGGAGCCATTTTCATAATAATCCACATTATCATGAAGTGCCTGTGCATGAAGACGATGACATGGATCCTCATTGCTGTTTGGTGTTCTGGTCCTTCTAGCTCGACAATAAATAATGTGATTTATAAGAGGAACAGGAGATGCTGTAGCCAGTGTCAGAGCTAATGTATTGAGTACCATAATCCATTGCGGCATTCCGGGTGATTTATGTGACATTGCATTTTCAGGAACACTTTCCTTAGAAAGAAGATTTGCCCAACGTGTTTGTTCACTCTGTCCTTCGTGTCCTTAGAGTGTGTTTGTGCTCCAGCTCACCCTGGTGGTGTACGCCGCCTCCGGGTCGTCCTCCAGGACTCGGGACAGGCCGAAGTCGGACACTTTACACACCAGGTTGCTGTTGACCAGGATGTTCCGAGCTGCCAGGTCTCGGTGGACGTAGCCCATGTCCGACAGGTACTTCATGCCCGAGGCGATGCCACGCAGCATGCCCACCAGCTGGATGCCTGTGAACTGGGCATCGTGTTTCTAAAAGGAAGAAAGAAAAGAACAGGCACGCACTGTTAAAGCCCCACTTCTAGTGTGTGTGATATAGAACGCAAAGGGAGTGTGACCTTTCTGGATATTTACGTGAAATGAAACCTTTCCACATTAGTATCTAAAGCACTTCAATTAACCTTTTAAAAACACCTTTGGCATTCTGCACCTCATTTTAAACACTACTGTGATATTCAGAATTCAAGGACAAAATAATACATGGAAACTAGGATCACGGAATTATATTAGAATAAATCTATCTACCCATCCATCGTAGTTTTAGCTCAGTTAGCACTGGGCTCCATTTAGCATGCGAGTGAGTCGTTTGTCTATTTCCACCTGTATTTGCCTCCATTGCTCTTTACATGCCCTGGGTTTCTCTGTGATAGTCAAAGACCACGGACTTTGCCCGATGAGTGTAAGACGAGTGTGTTTTCCTTTGAAAATCAACCGGACCCACTCCACCTCAGCAATTAGTGGCCAGACCACCTGGTTGTGTCACTTCAAAGCTTTGCAGATTCAGAACACCGCCATAAGCTACACTGCATAATGTATATACATGTGTGTGTGTGTGTGTGTGTGTGTGTGTGTGTGTGTGTGCACATGTGACAAAGTTTCAATGATGGAGTGCAGGCCTTTGGGAACATGTCAGGAAACAACAGCTACTCCTTCTTCATGCATCTGGACACTGTGCAGACACATGTGGGAAAGGACTAAAAAAAGCCATCGGTACAGATGTTTTCATGCAAGTGTTGTGGTTTGGCTGTTGTGCTTTGACTAATTTCAGTGAGGTAGGTCAGTTCCTCTTTAGGAGACAGAGGCATGGCGGGAACCACATGCTCTCCTGGCCAGAACCGCAGTGGGGACACAGTTCATGAACGTTGTCATTTGATAAGCTCGACATGAACGTTTGGCGCAGTCAGAGCGGCTCCGATCCCCCGACATCAGCTCCAGTATTTCATAGATTCATAGAGATGTCGTAACATGTTATCCTTGAAACGGCTGAGACAATACTGATTACAAATATAAGATTAAAAGCATTTTAGGCTGTGCCGTATAACTGATCTCTTTTATTTGTGACTCACTTTTTCGATAAAAAACAGACTGAATAAGACGAGTGTGCTGTGTGAAACTGGCATGAAAGGAGAAGGGTTGATGAGATGTCTGGTAAAGTTAGATAGAATCTATGTACAAAAATAACATATTGATAAATCTAGATCAGCACACGTTTACTCTCCCCTCTGATGTGACTCTCTTCCTCCATGTCATCATCGAGTCCGGCACTTTCAAGGCGCTTTTAAAAAATGTAAAAGCACAGATTAACTGTGCTGCTTGAAAGAGGGACCTGGTGAGGGACCTGGTGTGTCGTACAGGTGCCAGACATGTCTTTCAGCACATTAAGTTGTTCCCTGATGCTCTTTAATCCTCAGAAAGCCATCGAGTTGGTGTTGCTACAACTTCCTCAGGGTCTGTACCACTGAGATGCTCCATGATCCATTTTTACCTGTGCGTGCGAGCGTGTGTGTGTGTGTGTGTGTGTGTGTGTGTGTGTGGGGGGGTACTGTTTTATACTTACTCTCAAGAAACTGTCTAGGGATCCGTTTTCCATGTATTCTGTGACAATCATGACGGGTTTACCTGCAACAGAGGGGGGGAGAGAGAGAGGGGGGAGGGGGGGTCACTTGTTGGTCACAGCACTAAACAAAAGGCACTCAGAGCCCAACTCCATGTTGACTTCAGAGTTATTCTCTCAAACTGTTGTGAGTCAACAGGGAGGGCTGCAACTTGACTTAAAGCAGACGTGCATGGGCCCTGATCGGGACCAGGTTGAGCTCTTTATACACACACACACACACACACACACACACACTCAACAGAATAAAATGATCCTAGTCATTGTTTTAGTGTCCCGGCAGGTCACCTGTCAGATTGTGACATCTTTATTTCGCTGGCGGATCTGACTGTAAATCCGCGCCGCCTGCTCTCATCTGTACCTGATCAGACTGTGGCCGTCACCAGGTTTAATACGGCAGCAGGAGAGGAAAAAAATCTTTAAAAAAACTTTAAATCAGCCATTGTTAAACGAACAGCTTCGGTGTCAGGACTTGTTTGTGTCCCAGATGGCTTTGTTCTCCCCGCTTCACTCTTGACTTTCCATCAGCCGCATGCCTCTTCTCCATTTTATTCTGATTAATGTACCCACCTCCTCCTCCCCCTGCCCTGCTTCATTCCCGACCTACCTTTCCTCGATCATTCCTGTCTCTCTCTCTCACAATCATTTCCTTTTCCTTCCTCCCCTCCTGCATGTATTCATGCGAACCCTCCCCACATCTGGCAAGACACAGACTTTTCATCCTCTTTAAGGGGACGACACAGGGCTGAGTGGAGAGGGGGATGGAATCGTCTTTTTAAAAGAAGTGAATCGAATACAAATATTATAGTAAGTTGGCTGAATATTTTTATTTAAATCAAAGCAGATTTGGTCCAAAAAAAATAAGAAATGTCTCTCAGACATACCTGCATGCTTGCTTTTTAGTTTTTCACAATGACTTCTGCTTTACTACTCTAAAAGAGATCTCACTCTCCTAACAGCATGAGTTGTCTCAATATCGTTTCAAAATTGTTATCCTACTAGTAAAAGTAAAAACTCTCCCATGATCGAAACCCAGTCACAGCTACAGTTAAACACCCTCCACCCCTAAAAGGCTGTGATGGATCGCTCCGTTTACCAGCGGGCGGCTTTTATAGTCTCAGGCGGGAACACACACCCCCGGTCCCCTCTCCTGTCCTCCGCCCTCTTCCCTTCCCTCTTTCTCTCTGTTCTCAACATTGGCAGCAAAGATAAAGGCCCCTAAGCTCTTCTATTCTGTGAACACAAGTGTGAGTGAGCGTGTGTGTGTGTGTGTGTGTGTGTGTGTGTGTGTGTGTGTGTGTGTGTGTGTGTGTGTGTGCCACAAATATGCAGGCTTTGGATCAGCCAAAAGCAGCAGCAAGGTAAATGGGGTGTGAAAGTCTCAGGATTATTAAGAATTAACAGGAGCAGCTTAATAAATCACCCCACAGCAGTGTGTGTGTGTGCGTGTGTGTGTGTGTGTGTATGTGTGTAGGTGTGTGTCTGTGTGTGAGAGCATATCAAATGGACCTCCTAAAATTATGCCATGAACTCATGCTGTTAAAGCTAAAGCTCACGCACATGTGTTCAGGGTATCCCTTCAAATGTCATGTGTGTATGCACACACACACACACACGCACACACGCACACGCACCCACGCACAGAAACACACACACACACACATAATAATGAATATCGGGCTTCCCCTTTTAGTCTAAAATCAGCAAATGAAACCACAGCCTTGTGTTGTTACAGTGTTTTTCATAATCTGAACATTAATAGGAATAGTGTTGTACAATAAGATGTATTAGGCAAACAGTTTAATGATGAAGGATCGCGAACATTTTCAGGACCCAGAAGTATTCAAGGCTGAATAACAAGGAGGCAAGAACAAAGCTGAATGTGCTTTCCTTCCACAAGTTATGTTTGACCTCCTTTGCCCTTCACCAATTTTTCTTTTTTTTAAAAGCACAAGTACATTTTTGTATTGAATAACACAAATATATTTTTAAATATAAAAATTATATACCATGTTAAAAAACCTCTCTCATTCTAATGTTGGAATACGGAATATTTTAACAATATTCACTTTCCTTTCATTTGAATTGATAACCAGAACTTTGTCAGAATGTCATGTGGTAAACTCCAAGGCCAAATAGCACGTACAATATTATATATATATATATATATATATATATATATATATATATATGCATTTTCTTTACTATCATTATGATGATTATCTATTTATTTTGTGTATGTTTGTGATCCTGTCAGTGGTCACTTGAAAAACGATGAATCATTAAGTGTTCATGTCATCTACAAAAAACTGCAACTGGAAAAAGGAATTATGAGAAACATAAAAAGATGGGTGATGAAATAATCAACACGATATGGCTCGAGTCCCTTCCTGTCTGTAGAAGTTCATACGTTGCAATTCCTTTGCAATGCTGTTTTTTTTACAAGAAAAGCCAAGTGACTGAAATCTAAAAGTCTGAGAGCAATTAAGACATTGAGATTAAAGGAGAGATGAAGAATAGAAGAAGAAAGTGTGGAATGTTCTCCTTGTGTTTTATTCGACTCTTTAGAATAACCGCACTGCCACACTGCAGAACTACTTAACTAGCCCGGTGCCGCAGGGAGAGATGGAGGCCCGGCCCGTTTCTCAGCGACAAAGTTCAGAGTCATTATTTCCTTTTTTTGCAGTCATTCCTTTTTAAAGAGGCCTTCTGTGTGCTAATGATAGTCTTATAAAGAGGCCCAGAGGGGAGCGGCTCAGAGATATGGATTTATGCACGCTTTGGACACAGGCTTTGATCAAAGCACATTGATCTGCAGAGATTTACACCCCGGCAACTCAATAAAACTCCTGCTCTCTTTCACAAAAGTGTCGGACACTTTAGAGCTATTTGTCAAAAACAAATGCAAATCTAGAATCGGGAAAAAGACTCCCCGGAGAAAGCAAATCTGTATAATGCGAATCAAACACCGATATATTTTATCTCTTATTATATCCTATTATATTTGACTTTATTGTTCTATTTTATTATGTGTTGTACTTGTGCTTAAAACTAATTTGTTTATCATTATAGCCAATTGTCAATAATAATGTTTTTTTTTAAATTGTAATTTTAAAGTAAAATCAATTCATTATTTATAAAAAAAAAAATGTTTTCATAATGAATGAATTAACTTCCCTTCAATATGCTTTTATGTCATGAGTCATGGATGCACTTACTGCGTGTAACCACCCCCTCCAGCCTGATGATGTTGGGATGGTCAAACTGTCCCATGATTGACGCCTCTGCCAGGAAGTCCCGCCTCTGCTTGTCTGTGTATCCTCCTTTAAGAGTCTTGATGGCCACACAGATCTCCTTCTTGTTCGGCAGCTTCAGGCGACCACTGCACACCTCTCCAAACTCACCTACGGAGAAACACAACGCTTTCTTTATTTATGTTTTTTTAAAATCTCAAACATATACATCTCAAGATTTGATTCAACAAAGTCAACCCCTGCTTATGCAACACCGGGAAAATAAGCAGCACTTTTGAAAAATAAAAAATGAATATGCTTAAAGAATAGATATCACATGACACTAAGACATGCACATTTTAATTATAATCCTGCATACAACTTTAACAAATTATCCAAGGTTCAATAAGGAACTTGACATCCTGAATAAAGGATGTTTGAAGTCCCTCAGTTCGTGGCTCGGTATGTTTCGCCCCTGTGTGCATTGCTAACCAGCTGAGCATGAGGCGGAAGTTATGTACAGTATTGTGGAGTTATGATTCAGAACTGCGGTTTAACTGTTTAAGGTGTCTCAATGTACGACATCACAGATGAACACTTCGAGTGCAAGACGAAGAATCTGCTCGACGAGGATGTTGATGATTACGCTGCCATTACTTCACTCCAATTAATCAGGCAAAGTATTTGTTGATTTTGGAGAGGGATCCTTGCATACTTATGTGTTATGACCGTTAATTATAGTAATGACACCATGTGTAGCAATAAACTTTGAAACTGATCCACCTGAATCCACGGTCCGAATAACGACGCAGACAGTAAAGGGATCTTTTTTTAATTTCCTTCAGTGTCGTATTAAAACGCAGCGTGACTCAACATCCACTCTGGGAGAGATCAATTAGCATTCCTTGCTGGTGAGAGGATGGATGTGTGTGTGTGCGTGTGTGTGTGCTTTGTGAGTTTCACTCGGTACTGTAAACACTGTAGGCAGTCTCGCCACTTCTAAGGCAGCTAGTCAAGGGATGCAGCTGCACTGTATGGATGAGTGCCACGTGTATATCTGTGTGTACTTCTGTATGAGTGACTTTTACCACGTAATGTATCTGCATTTAATGCGCTCATTCAAGGTGATGTCAGAGCTAAGACACGATTCCTCTCAGTCCAGTACAATCATCTCCCACAGCAGCTTTGGATCAGAGAGCATGGGTCAAACCTCGGACTTAAAGCAAAGTCTGGAAAAACTTAAGCCAGACTAATTACAACCTGTCTGAATACCAGACGCATGCCTGTTCTTCTGGCCCTCAGCAGTGGACAGACGAGCTAGGCAAAGGCACCTTTTTTCATGCGGTCACTCAGAAAGAGAAGATGTCGGTCTAATAAGGCTTGATTGGGGACACTCACTTCTTTCCTGCTCTGAGTAGAGCTAGTTATCCAACTTTGATGCCAGAGTCTGACCCGCGTAAGCAGAACGGAGCGTTGTTCTGTCTTTTAACACACAATCACGGATTGGCAGGAAGATCAAAGTCTTGTTTAATGGAGACAGATGGGGATGGAGATGGAGGAGGTAAGTTGTGAATTGTTTGGAGTGCTTAATAAAATCCACACACGTGGGCAGTTGAAGTAAAACATGGTTACATCATGGCTGAAGCTTTAATGGCCACCTGCAGTGTTCACTTCAATCTAGCTGCGTTCAGATATATACTGTACCACTCAATTGACTTTCTCATAAAGGGTGTCATGCTTTTTCTAAATAAACAACAACATGGTCTGAAGGTTTTATGTAAACTGTTCTGTATCTTCTACTGTATTGTTGCTAAAATGTGACCCCTGTAAAATATCTTTTTGCAGAAGAAACAACATAGTATGTCCCAGAAATAATAAGTGTCAAAGCCTCAGGGGAGCTGCTTCATGCTAACAAAAGAATCATAATGTTGTCTTCAAGGTATAAATGAACAAAGGTGTGATGCTCAAGCTAAGTGCAGCATCGGACTATCCAAACAGGCTTTGCCCCAAGCGGTTCCGATCATCTAGCACTTAAACTTAAAGTGTGTTGTTGTTGTTGTTGTTGTTGTTGTTGTGGTTGTGAATGCGAGGACATTATTTGATTTCCTTATTGCTTTCCAGCACAGATAAAAATAGAGTACACAATGCGATGTTGAACTTCATGTAAGTATGGAGAAGCACTAAAATACATCTACTTTGTCTCGGCGATGCGCATTAAACATTTATGATTTACTGCAGTGTGGCCTTCTTGGTTTGTGAGGGTATTAGGGTTCAACTGATATTGGTTTATGAGGGATGATACACATGGTGGTTGTGGTGGCTGGGGCGTGATTACGCTCAGCTGTGGAGGTGTGTGTGGGAGTGGCTCAGGGAACAGGTGCCGGGAAGAGGCCTTATTGGCCTCAGCTGTAGGGAATCAGGGTGATTGTGTCTCTGCACTATATATGATGCAACGGAGATGGAGGGAGGAGACCGGCAGAGCAAACATTACATAAAGTATCTTGCCAAACGTTAAACTACGTGTGCTCATTCCTTGGTGCTGGGGGGAGGAGAAATATACACACATATATATATATATATATATATATATATATATTATGTATATATATGCACACATATATATATATTATTAATTCCCCCTCATATTGTCTATTAATTATATATTTGTCTCTATTTGCCCTGTAATGTAATCAAATTAATATATATATTTGTGTAAAATTAATATGTCCCTTTAAAATAAAATTGAGATACAGGGCTTCACATTGAGAGTCAAAATTGCGTTAATAGATTCTATAATGAATTTTAAAAAAAGAAAGTAATATCAGAAATAGACACTGACTCGTCTGCATTTGATTAGAATAAATGAGCCAATATATATGTGCGTATTGAAGCCATAATAATAATATGCTTTGTGTCTGCTATGTAGTATGAGGAGTGCATTGTGGAGCCTAGCGCCGTCCAGTGTGGATTCAGGCATTAAACTCTGGTCGTTCTGACAGCTTTACAGTGTGGAGGGCTGGTGGGACTCTGGAGACCGGCCTGCTGTTGTGTGCTCGGTGCTTTAGTCTCCAACTATTCTGCCTGCACTCAACATGAATCACAATGCATTACCCTCCCGTCGGCACTGCTGCTCAAGTTATCAGGCAGTACATGAAAATAGTGTTTTACTGTTGCAATCATTAGACTTAGTTCAGAATCCGAGTGGGAAATGCAAAGAAAGAGGAGAATGAAGAGGAAAAAAGATAGAAGAAAGAAAGAGTAGAGGTAGAAAAGAAGTGACTGAAGGTGAGCAGAACAACTTCTAATGTCACCATCTCTCCCTCTGTCGTAGAGGTGCAGGGAAGAAGGGACCTCAAGCTGTGGCATTAAATGCTTTCTCATTCCCAGCTGTGCAGTATATGGCACACAGTTAAACTAGCCTGCTGCTATGAAAATGTGGATATCTGGGAGTTCTCCATGTACCTCATCTTATTCTATATGTGGTTGAGCACTTGGTGTGTCTTTGAAATTGAAATAGAGCATGAAAGAGGAAAAAAGATACTGTGAGGTGAGAGGCCCGGGATAGGGATACCATTCATTTCTATTCATACATGTTCTATTTTTTTGCTTTTTGATGTGGAGGGACTTTACTTTCTGCACTGATGAACATTTCCTTTGATGACTTCAGCAAACCGTCGATCTGAGCCCATGCACTATAGTGTACTCCTATTATCTTATGCAGTGAGGCAATAGCTAATTGCTTGAAGATCTCAGGATGCAGTTAGAATTAGGAATATAATTAATTTGACTAAATACTAGTGAAGGTCTACTGTAGTCTGCAGAAATGCTAGAAATGAAATAAACTGCTCATCTTGTTGTTTAATATTAGTTTGACTCTTCATGTCTGAAAGCACCTGGGTGGTGTCTGTGTATACAGCCAGGTGAGATCAAGCCTTTTCCTTTGTGCATTCTCACCTGCTCCCACCACTTTGTCGATGGCGATGCAGGAGGCGTCCAGCTCCTTTGCAAACTCGTGCACAGCCTGGCTCGGGTCCTCGTACGTGTGAGGATCCACATAGGTCCTGATGCCCGGAAGACGCACTGCAGCAGGAGAGAGCAGGTTGCATCACTTCATCACCATTTTCAAAACTGTGTCTCCTTAAGTGTGTCCATGCAGCTGAACATTGAATTACTCCCTAAGGACGTAGCCCCTTGCTAGTGCTCAGTTCACTTTGAAAAACATCACTCGGAACATATCGACGATGAGTTAAGACATGTTTATACCGAACACCGGGCAACGCATCAACTTTGAAGATGATGTCGTCTTCATATGATTGAACAGCGAACCGTGTGTTAGAGTAACAGTGGCTGCAGATGCTGAACAATATGGCCCACACAGTCATCAAAGTACAGCTGATTTGTGATGCCCACAAATTAACTTACAATAAATGACATGCTATAGTGATGTTATGATATAATTTAAGACATAAGCTATCCTTTAGGTAATAAATTTGTTCTTTATTAGTCCCTATGGGGGAAATTTATGCTGCACATCTGACCCATCCAAACTATTCAGGAAGCGGTGGACGGCCACAGTTCAGTGCCTGGGGAGTGTGGGGGCCAAGACCTGGGTCAAGGTTAAAGGTAGTATTCCATATAAATAACATATTGTATATGAATCAAGGAGAACAAGAAATAAAGAAGGAAATGAAAGTTTAATTCTAACTATGTTGCTCCTTTGTGTTGGTCCACATCAGGCGTTTTTACTTTGGTTATTTTACATATTGGTCCAATTTAAGCTTCATAAAAAGTTGCGTGAGTGAAACCTTTTTGTCCCTGTTAAAAATCTATCAATGAAAATATTTTTGGGGAGTAAACCTATAATCAGAAATAGTTTAAACCTTGAGTCTCATAACACCGAGGGACACTTGTTCCCCATCCAAGAGAAGCCTCCAGGATTGGTTTGCAAATGGAGCGAGAAACCGTCTCCTCAGCATGGTCTCGGTCCAATTACTGTCTTCTCATATGACCAAATGAACCAAAGTAAGAGGGAAACCACCTCAAGCTTGCAAACAGCTGCTCTAAAACAACCAGAGTCGGTCAAGATGTGTAGAGAAAAACATCTCCAGCTATCGTAATGAGCTAGCTGTTCGACTATGTGAGCAGATATTGAAACACGCCTCACAGAAACAGGGTGCAGTACTTACTGTGGCTGTTGCCAAAGTGCAGTCTTTTCTCATCAGGATGTTTGGATTTGCTGTGGCAACAGAACCTGCCAATCCAAACAGAGAAAGTTCATAAGTAGTGCCACATCTCCCAATAGGATTCACCCATTGGCCCAGCTAGAAGGCTAGTGCACACTGTGTGTGTGTGTGTGTGTGTGTGTAGTCCCAGTTCTTACAAACCAAGTGAGTATCAGTAAGTCTTATAATGTAAGTCTTATACATTTATGCATACACACACACACCCAAAGGAATAATAGAAGAGAAATCGAGGACATTGTACATATTTGGTGAAACATCAACATACATAGTGTGCAGCTATTTTGGAGCTTTATGTATACAATCAACATTCAGGCAAGATTGAAATTGGTTAAACTGATAAACCGGTAGTAACGCCACAATGTGGCAACCAGAAACACAATGTTGCTATTAATGATCTTTTTGTCTTGAAATTGCTACAACTATTAATGATCTACAAAATACCCAAAATTGAAAATGCCTCGAAGGCACCACTGAGAGTTAGCATCTGAATCGCTGTGAGAATCAAGTCACACCTGCCAATCAGGACGTAGAGCAGCACGGTAAGGAGGATGATGGCCACGGCGGAGGAAATGGCGATCAGCACCACCTGGCTGTTCTCACTGGAGATGGAGAAGGCTGCTGAAGGACAGAGAGCAACAGGTAGTGAGCAGCGTTGAACTTCATTCTATATCAAACTCATCACAGTACACGCATCACCCGGGACAGAAAATACCACGAATACTCGAGTGGTTTGCATTAAATACAGCTTTACATCTCCCTCTTCATTAGCAGTGATTTCTCAGCCCGAGAGTGGCGATAAAAGGCAGATTCGTAGCTGAACTCACAGTCGGGGCTGGTCTCAAACTGGAAACTGGGGCTGCTGCCTCCGTACCCGGCAGCCGTGCGCGCTCTGATCTGCAGCAGGTAGGCGGTGCTGGGCTTCAGGCCACTCAGGGTCACATTACAACCCCGAGCACGGAGGATGGTGTAGCTGGTCTCCTGCTCCTCCTGACACAAGGCGGACAAAAGAAGAGACGGACGTTAAATATTGGTTTTAATACTACAATTTACACCATTAATGGAAAAACACTGCATTATGTGTATGTACATATGTACAAACGCCTACACACGCACACATCCTGGACAGTTGGGCTTTCTTCCCAATATGATGAATTATGTTCTTCTCATTTTATGACTTCTCCACTGATCTGCACTGATAAAACAACAGCAGAATTTACACACCAGGGGTGCGTTCGGCAGATTGTTTCCAGATGTGGAAGGAAGAAAAACGGTGGTCAGAAGATGAGAGGATGGGAGGTGGAGCGAGAAGAGAGGGCAGTGATATATCTCCACACTGAGGATCAGAGGAGGACCCGATCCAAAACCGTTATTTATTGTTCATGTATTTATTTATTGTGCAGTAGTATGCTCCCAGTTAGTCTTGTGTCGCTTATATTGATATATAGCCTTCTAGAAATATATAAATATGATGCATCCAAACAAAAGAATAATCAATTTGAAAAAAATTACTTAAAAAATAAAAATGCTCATATATGTTTAGTGAGTGGATATG
Organism: Liparis tanakae; assembly: GCA_036178185.1. Classification (NCBI taxonomy): domain Eukaryota; kingdom Metazoa; phylum Chordata; class Actinopteri; order Perciformes; family Liparidae; genus Liparis; species Liparis tanakae. The sequence goes on from CM070107.1 coordinate 17,201,278, forward strand.
AAACATTATGGAGTACTTAACATGTTATAGATTTGAGTAATCTATAACATGCATTAAGTATGATATAAGCAATTTGGTTATTATTTCATTTGTTGGGGTATTTTTGCTTTATCTATTTGTGTGAAATTATATTTATTAAATAGATTCATCTAAAAAAAAGAGTGAATAAAATGCTTTTTTTTTGTTAGACTTTATTGCTTCAATCAAAGATGCCATAGTTGAAGATTATGGCATGAACCCAACTGCTAAATAGGGGGAAAATAGGACTACACTGATCTTAAATCTTAATGACAAGCTATTAGAGATGACTTCAACAATCCTAAAAATGAGCTACATGTTCTGCAATGTAGCCAAGCTCATAAAAATCATCCAAGGCCGAATCGTATCGAGCCATAGTCAAATCCTTTTTATAGACCCAGTTATAAAGAGGCATTCATTGCTACGGGACATAGCATAAACACAAGTCGACATTCACACGCATGCACGCACGGACGCACACACACACACACACACACACAAACAGACACCTCCCTCCCCACACACACACACACACACATGCACACACACACAGACACATACACACACAGTGTAAAAAGAAACGTACGGTCCATTAATGGAGTGGATCAGAGTTTTATGGCCCACAAAGCTTTTTAAACTGCTGGGAGGAGGTAACTGATACACCAGAACTGGGACAACTCTTCATCACAACTATAAATCTACTCGCAGCTTGTCACTGTTACGCGTTCTGGACAGCATGTGATCCCCTGAAAATCACACACAGGTGAGGTACAAGCATCTTTGTGTGTGTATCTGTGTGTGTGTGTGTGTGTATGTGTGCGTGAGAGATAGAGATAAGACACAAAGAAAGGAACTCAAGTCAAACACCTCCCTTTTATCCATACAGCAGCCCGACAAGTTGTGTGATTGACTATTCAATAGTGTGTGTTTGTGTGTGTGTGTGTGTGTGTGTGTGTGTGTGTGTGTGTGTGTCTCACCAGAGCACTGCTAGAATTCAATATGGCCTCTGTGCTGCGTTTTACTTTGAAAATCTAAACAAAGCTGTAGCAAATTATGGCTTGTATAACACACACACACATATAGATGCAAACTCACACAGACCCAAAAGCAGGAGATGTGCAGCCGAAGTCGTGTAAATACAGTGTCTGAGCCAGCATTCCTACCATCTAAGACTAAATAAACAGGCCAAATTAAAGTGGATCTGAAGCTCTCTCTCCCTCTTTTTTCTCTCTTTCTGCTTTTTAGATTGCAGAGATAAAACATGCAAAAACAATTAGTAAATTATATTCCCACAAATTCTATTTTCACAAAGTGCACTTGGAAATGCCTTATCGGCTGTGGAGCGCCCTTTAAAGCACCAGGAGGATCACACAGCCGGCCGGGCATTCACAAAGATGAAACACCTTTTTACTTCTGGAACCTTTTCGGGTTGAAATTCCCAAGAATATCCCCGAAAATTTCCTCCGAATTCCCATATGTAGGACTTTTAATTCTGGAGCAGGGCCTCTGGTTTCACGACCGTGTGATAAAGTGGTGTGTGTTACTGAAGAGAGCAGCGAGGGTCAAGCTTACGGTGTTGGGCTTCATTTATTTTTTTAAAGAGAGGTTAGGTGGGGCTAATCATAAATAATTAGTTGTAAGCTATGAACCACTTAAGCTTCTAATTTTATAAAACTGTTCACATTTTCACACTAATTGTGTTATTAATTACTATTCATATAAAACACTAGCCTCACACTAGTGTGATTAATTACTATTCATATAGAATAAAAGTAGGAGAAATTCGAAAAATGTATTACTGAATATCATTCCTCCAGTAATCATATTTAGGTCTTTATTCAAGTTGGATTTAGTCATAATGTATCGTATCATACAGTTTCATACAGTTTGTTATACATTTTTCTATATACATCTGGCATAATGCAGAAATTGTCACTGCATCAGTTGGTTGTCTTTTCCCTTTAAGTTGAACTTCCTTTGAATCAGTTGAAATGTGATCATTACCAAAGACGACTATATTTCATGTAACTTTAGAAACAACAGATGCCTTGAACATGGATGGTTATTAATGCTCTTCAAAGCGTCCTTTGACTCAAACACAATGATACAGAAAATGACCCATCAGTTGCACATGGGTGATTATTAAGGACACCTTTTTCTCTGTTGGCAGGAAATCTTGCACACAACTGGTTCTCACTCAGGAGCAACTGTCTAAATTACTTTTGACGATTAATATTTGCGCTCTGCCGACATTATATAATGTGTCCATAATGTATCCTTTTATTGATCCCACAATGGGGAAATTCTTCTCTGCATTTGACCCATCCTTCGTTATCAAGGAGCAGTATATTATATTATATATTATATACATTATTTTATAATATATATATATACATATATATATATATTATATATTATAGAGTTCACACTAGAGAAGCCTGTACAAATAAAATATTCCAACTTTTAAAATGTTCTTCAAAAAGTTATACTCCTGACTTTTGATGTCTGCATTGGTTTGAACACAGGAATATATCGGTGCAAGTGATTCATCATTCCAAGTTGATATTGTGTGGTTTTTGGCAAAATGTTCATTTTCTCCATTAAGAGAAGCTGGAGTCATCGATGAATGCCTATTGGATTACATGATAATGTACACTGTGCATGTCTGTCTTAAACTTAAGTAAATAAAGACAGGGGAAACCACAAACATTGAAAAGCAGAACGTCTGGCTGATGCCGCAAATCTGAACATCTTCTCGCTAAAAGCTCTCTTTTAATCTCAACCCAAGCTGTTTTCGTGTTCTCTTTCACCATCCTGTTTATGTGTGCATGCAATTATATCTGTGTGTGTGTGTGTCTGCATATGTGTGTCCCTAAAAGCCTCTTTCTGCCTCCTAAGTGAGTCACGGTGTGGTCTCAGGGTGGGTTATTTGTGCTCCGACTCTTGTCCTCCTCTGGCCTTGATGCTCGGCACGCTAGAGGCCCTCAGCGTCCCTCTGCCAGCCACACCGAGAGGCCTCTACCCTGGGTTGTTCTGGGGGAGGTCTCCCCTGGTTGTCCCAGTTCGCTCTTCTGCATGGAAGAGCCTTTTGTCTGGGGTTTAAAACCCCCGGGTGTGTATGGCGGCTGTGAAGAATCCTGTGAGTTTGTGTCTGTCCCGAAGGGTCTCCAGTAATTCCTGAGAGACGATGTGATTACCAGGGATCAGCGCAAAGGCCAAGATATGTTTCATTACACGGGCTCTTCCTTACGCATTAGTTTCCATCTCTTCTTTTGATGAATATGCATGTGTAATGTGTAAGCGTGAGTGTGCGATTGAAAAGCTACAGCTGCTGACATCAAGCTGCGCTGAGCTCTGACCCGGTATCACTCATTAACTTTTCCTCTGGCTGTTTTCCGTTTGAACTTCTTAGGTGAGGATGGCTGAGCAGGGAGCAGAGTTTAGAGAGAAAACAGCTTCTGTCTGCCTACTAATCAAGAGATTAGGGGCCACACTGTTGGCATTCACGCAAACCGGGACCTGGGGAACACACACGCACATGCGCCCCGAATCTGCCGGAGTGATTAAACTTGCATCCGCGGCTAATTTCGCCATCAAATGTCAGCCGTAGGACTGCGTTGGTGCTGAAAGCCAGTGCGATTCGTTTTGCACTAATTTCCCTCACAGAGGAATGAGTGACCCCAGAGACGCCTTTACTGTCGGCCATAAAACGTGTCCATTAAGGAGAGGACAGGATGAGAAATAGAGGAAGCGAGATGAGAGGTAAACATAAGTGCAGTACGAAGCAAAAGAGTAAAGACGGAAACACACACAAGAAGTAGAAAAGACAAAAAAAAAAAAATAAGTACTCTTTACGAGGCACCTCTACTAAGTTCTGTAAGGTTTGGGAACCCTTCTTAGAGCACGTCAGATCTACCCAACTAGATATCGCTAATTCGCCACCATTGATTAATTTGCCCGAACAACGCACCAGTATGCTGTTTTAACTAGCTTTATTGGTAGCACATATTCGCAGCATGCAGCACTTTAAACATTTTTTTTTACTTTTATGTTGTTGTTGTTTTACTTATTGTTATGTATATGTTTTTTTTTTTTCCTTAGTTATAGTCTTTACATAATGTGTATCCTCACCATTTGTCTGTGATATGTTGTTATACATTGTACTATAAGTCTTGTTTTGTAATTTCTAAAATAAATCATGAATAAAAAAATTTAAAAAGTGCCGTACGAAGCAAAAGTCTAAAGACGGAAACACATAAGAAGTAGAAAAGACAACACGGGTAGTGGGGAAATGGAGAGAAAACATGACGTGAAAACAGTAGAAAATCCAGCTAACAGTCCACTGAAAGCAATAAGTTACATTTTACAAATTAACTTTTCATTGTTTCGCCAAGAGTTTGATGAACAGATTCAGACCCTGCCATGGGACGGATGGCATTTCTGGAGGAGGATTCCAGTGAGCATGCTCTATGGGCCCAAACACGTGCAGAGACTTTTTCAAAGTAAGTGCTGAGTAAGTTAATAACATAGTAATAAAAGGCCACCGTTGATGTCGGTGGCCTCTACTCCTTAATGCATCCATGGGTTACACAGCTACGAAGCTCACTCATTTACACGTCATATTGCATCGTGTGTCGGCCGTACTCTGGCAGTGACAGGGCGGATCACAGTGGAATCAACTCCTGGTGCTGAAAGAGGCGAACACAGCCATGCGTCGGCGTCGGTTTGTTCTGGACCAACCTTTTCGTAGTATTTGATCTCATAGTCCAGGATAATGCCGTTGGGTCTCTCCGGCTGCTGCCAGGACAGGGAGACGCTGTTCCGAGACGTCTTTTCCTTTCGGATCACCGTTACCGGGGAGGGAGCTGGGTGGGAGACACAGACAGACATGAGAGTGGAAGAGAGAGAGAGAGAGAGTGAGTTCCTTCATTGTGGGGTTCAGTGGGAGTTCAGTCCCCCGGTGTTGCATCCTGGAAATTGTCTGTGGTTCCTGTTAGCCTAATTCAGTTTGCTGCCCGGTGGGGCTGCATTAAAGGCTTTGGCCCGGGGTCGGTGCGTGGAACAAGACGATGTATACTAATTCAAACACTGACTTGGGTATCTATGCACTCTCACACACACACACACACACACACACACACACAACAAGAACTAGAAATATAAATCAGTGACATGCGTTTCACCTCGGTGGAAGCGAAGTAGATAATGCTTAGGTCAGTGCTGGTTCAACATTAACTCATCAAAATAAAACGTAATGCATTGTACTATTTCAATAGGATTGCAAGTTAAAACTGTTTTATTGTTACCTCAACTTTCTTCATCCTGAGAAACCCTTCCAGATTAAAGATTAACCTTAAAGTATTGACATTTACTTCCTACATTATTTTCATTTAATCAGTTGATTACTTGTGTGATGGAGAGTAACAGCTTCTGATTGTGGGACAAAGCAGGAATCAAAATGAAGAAAAACTAAACTGTGCTTGGCTCACATAATTCACATTGTGTGCCTGCTTACACATACACAATTCATTAAAATGGCTTCTCCTTCAGCATTTATTGGAGAAACTTGCTGCGCTGCATATTCTTTGAAAAGTGTATTAATTTGAATATACTGTATGCATAAACCACCGCTTCCCCCTCGTCCCACTGCTGTCCCTTTTGGTGTGGGGCCTTCTCCCTCCCAATCTTCCCGGCCAGTCCTTCACCCATGCATCGCCTTGCCTCGGGGAGTTCACATGTTCCCAAGTAATTTAGCACATCCCTTCCTCTATCAAGCCCTGCACCCCACCCTCGTTCCCTCGTTCTCTCTTGCTCTTCACTCCCTTCCTCATTTCCCTTTTTTTACTGCTCTCTAATTGCCAGGCAGCTCCAGGGCCAGCTCGGCATCTGAGGCATCGACTTTTAATTTTATTAGACCACGGGAAAAAACATGTTTGTCTTTGAAATGTTTGAGCCTTTCTTGATTGTGATTACAAAGCAGCATGTGTGTGTGTGTGTGTGTGTGTATCTATCCGTGCATATACTGGCGTGTATTTCTGCGGGAAGTTATTTTTTCTCCTGTAATGAATCCAGATGGGGAGAATCTGTTTCTGTACCCCCTGCTCCTTCTCTCCTCCTCTCCCTCTGGTTCTGATAGCGGGGCGATGCTTTTTATTGGCTCTGTGGTTTATGGTGGTAATGATTTACTGTGTCTGGGCTGCTTGGAGGCAGCTTCAAGTTCATCTCCTTCTTGTCCTTCTTCTTGCTTCTCTCTCTCTCTTTCTCTCTCTCTCTCTCTCTCTCCCTCTCTCCGTGCATGTCTATTTCCTTAATTTGCTGCCATATCTGTAAAAACTAATACAGCATACCAGGCCCATAATGCCCTTAAAACTGGCCTTCAGCATCATTCACATGCGATGCAAGGGACACGACACAGCTGTCTGCATTTATACTTTATTTACTCTGAACACTGTTGGACTGGCAGACTTTCAAAGTTCATTGCTATAGAATTCATCGGAAAAATAAATGTTGTCCATTGCTGATATCTGATTGATTATTTTTCTTTGCAGTGATACTGAGGGTTCTTCAATGCAGCGAGACCCACAGGTGGCCACTTGAGTGGGTCCACAATCACACTTGTGTTTTGTGACATATTGAAGTGTTGAAACTCATGTTTGTTTTCTGCTTCTCAGTGGCTTCCCCTTCTAGCCTCTCTGAGAATAATTACAAACTTTCAAATATTTTTTTTTAGTTTTTTTACAAATCGAAAAAGAACATTGCTTTGTGAAAAAAAAAAAAAAACATTCTTTGAACAAGACGTGATCAAGAAGTCTACGTAGATGGTCAGAAACATGTTGAACAGTGGCCATGTGAGTTTATATTGCAATACTGAGTCAAAGCTGAGTGGTGTTGGAAGCTACAGGTGGGATAATCAACCACCAGGTGAAGAAGTCTTTTACCCCGGCATGTATATATATATGTATATATGTTTCTAAAATGTGGACCATAGCTACTCTGTTGTTCGCGTAGTTATAACAATGATTGGAGGGCAAGGCAGTTGGGATGAGGAGAGCCATCTGACAGCACCTTGACAGCACAGCAAGGACACACAGCTCCTTCCCAGGAAACACTTAATCCAGCTTTTAACAGCTTTGGCATCTGTACGTGTGTGTGTGTGTGTGTGTGTGTGTGTGTGTGTGTGTGTGTGTGTGTGTGTGTGTGTGTTTGTGAGAGAAAGAATACTATAGACAAGTGGGGCTAGAGAACTGACATACCTAATCCGTGTAAACTCTCAGGGCTGATGGAGGGTGTGCAGCTGCAGGCTGATATTTTTCTTCGAGAGGGAGAGGACTGTGGCTGTGTGTTAGAATAAAGCATTGTGTTTTTGTGTGTGCATGTGCTTGATCTGTGATATGGAAAGATACAGTTTCTTCTCCTCTGATGATCGCTCAAACATTAAAGATGTTTTTTAATATTCAGATCACACTCAGCCCTCTTAGGATTAGTGTAAGTCCAATCCAATATAAATGCTGAGCCCCCCGACTTACCACACAGATAATGGTTACTAATAATAATATGGGCTTTACCTGAGATGTGGCTTTTAATCTCTATTGCTCTATCCCCTAATAACAATATAGGATTATCCCCAGGCTAGACATATGTGCATGTACTGTATATGAACACACACACACACACACACACACACACGCACAATCTATATTTATCTCTCATCCCTGCCCTGTCACTTTAAAGAGGTCATGTCTAAACGTGTCACTTTTTATGCATTCAAGGTGTGTCAACACCATTATATCTGTGTAATGTGTGTACCTACAACCTTTGACATTAGCATATTTATGCTTATGTATGATTCAGTGCATCTACCCTTAGTTTGTTTGTGTGAACATGCTTGCCCTTGAGTGAACTCCAACATATTAAATCCAAATGCTGTATAAGCATCATTCTAATTCCAATCACAGAAAGAGAAATGTTTTTATGTAGGTCTTGATTTTTGGGAAATGGAACGCGTCCTGACTGACAGCCATGTCCTGCATCGCTGATTACCTGAACGCAGCCAAAGCCCCCGCCGTAGCCCGTAAATCAAAGCAACTCTCGTGCTCCTGGAATAAAGCGGCGACAAAGAGGTGCCACGTGTGCATTCAGATCACAACAAAGACGGGACTCGCCACGCTTCACGACATCTACTGCAACCTCTCGGTTTAAATTCACAGCTATTGCCATCTGCCTATCATCAAGGATGTGATGGAGCGTCTGACCTCGCTGTGTGACAACTTTTTGAGAGACAGCGCCCATCTGTTCACTCGGCTCCAAAAACCACCTACCAAGTACTAAATCACCTCCCAAGGTTGGGAGCAGAAAAAGGCTTGCAGAGACATGGGGGGGGGGGGGGGGGCATATATGGAAAAAGACAATAGCACGGTGTGTGTGTTTGTGTGTGTGTGTGTGTGTGTGTGTTGGGAAGGATCCTGTTTCCAGATGAAGAGAGAGATAATGGTTGAGAGGAAAAGAGGAAAAAAACACTGCAGCCGCAAACATAAAACCAAAAACAAAGGCAAACTGTGTCAGAGAGCATTGAAGAAAGTGGGCAATGGAAAATAATAAATCGATGTCCTGAAGCCAGAACACTGCACATTCCTAGCTCGAGTCAGGGATGTCTGAGGTTTGGCGCCTTCTGCTGCAGCTAGATTTATTTGACTCTTGGAATTTCACAACACCACTTCCCTTTGCTTTCTCAGTCATCTAAAGACTTGATGCGTCGAGAGCTATTTGTATAAAAGATTGATGAGAGCTGTAGGTACCCATCCTCACGCTGGAGTGTCTTTTTAAAAGGATGAGATTTGTTTTTTTCAATTTGCTAAAGACATTCGATCCCAGTAGTTAAACAAGCGAATAGCGGGCCGGGATTGCCGTGTTAATGTCCAGTTCTGATGGTTGGACTGAGTATGCTTGGAGCACACTACAGGCTAGTGTATTATACAAAAAGAATATGTAGAAGAAGAGGGAGAAATGGGGCGCAGTACAGAGAGAAGTATTGCATATTATCCATGTGCGAAGAGAGCTGCTATTTTTCTATTGATAAACTTGCGGTTCTAGCCACAGTTACATTTTAAATACACTCATGCATTAGAACCACACACCCATAGAGAGCATGTGCATGGTGTACAGAGTCAGGGTTCTTACACATTTTGATCAATGGATTTCCAAGACTTTTCCATGACTTTTTCAGGACTTCTCCGAGACTTTAGACCAAATTTCCATGAACAAAATTAAATCTAAATATAAAAATGAAAAGTGTAAAAATATTGCGTATTGAGAGCGTACGCCGGCTTATATTTTGAGCGTCTTTCTTCAAAAAACATTAATTATTTCAAACTCGGTGTAAATAAACATGTGATTATAACACATTTCCATGACTTTTTCAAAACTTTTATGATTTAAGTTTTTCCCATGACTTTTCCAGACCTGGAAATGACCATTTTAAAATTCCATGACTTTTACAGGTTTTCCATGACCGTACGACCGTACGAGAGTCCTGTATCGGTGGTGCTAAACCGCATCGTCTAAAAACCGAACCATTTGATAAAGTGTGGTCTAAATATGTGAGTGCATGCCGGTGTCTATCTATCCGCCTGCTGTGGTAGAAGCTCACCAGCTTGATTGGTGGTGATGGTGACCGCGGCGTACTGTCTCATCTTGGGTGCCAGCGATGACACGCCGTTCAGTGCTTCGATCTCAAAGGTGTAGTTGGTGTGGGCCAGCAGGTCCCCCACCGTCACCGTGGTGTTGTGGAGGCCCGTGGCTCGGGGCAGGAAGTGGACTTTGCTCCGGCAGGGCTCGCAACGCAGGTTGCCCCCGCTGCTGCCGTTAGCGGCCTCCCCTCGGCAGCGCTTGCACAGGACGTTGAAGGTGGCGTCCCGGCGCCCGCCGGAGTCTTCCGGCCAGCTCCAGTCCAGGATGACCGAGGTCTCGTTTATGGAAGAGATCACATTTCGAGGAGCTGAGGGGGGTCCTGGTGGAGAAGAAGATGAAGCGGGGTGGGGGTGAAAATAGAAGCAAGAGAGAAAGTAAAAAAGAAAGAAAGAAAGTAAATTAGAAGAAAGGTGATAGAAGAACAGGGAAGAGAGCAAATAAAGGAGAGGATGATAATAGTATAATTTTCTTTTTTACATACAGCATCTAAAAAGGGGAGTTGGTAGTTGGTTTTCTGTATTGTATTGTCTATTAATTTAATACCGACAAACTTTAAGTCTTTAATAGTATTAAAGACTCACTTGTTTCCCAGGAAGTGAGTTATCCAGGTAGTAACTATCTCCATTTAACAGGCCGTTAAAGTGCATCTGTAGGTTACCTAATAGGAGATTTTCAATCCATAAATAATGTTGTAAATGTTGTAGTTTAATTATGGATCAGGATTGAGTTCATATGACTCGGTGTATGTAATACACCACTCATTTTCCTCTCGTTTTGGATCAGTCCAAAGAAAAAAAGGGCATGACAGCATCTTCCGCCAAAAAATGAGAAAAGACAGTCAAATTCAGACTGGCATATAAATGATGCAGATCCCTCTGAATATTTCCAGATTTGTATATCAAAGCTGTGACTGTAATTAGATGGGGAACAAAACAAAACTGCAAAATAACTCTGTTGAGAAGTAGCAGGAGAAGAAAGGAAATGGGCTTAGCGGATTGTGTCTTGAGATCCAATGTTTGTTTTGGTTTGTTTGACTTTATAACCATTTACTTCACTCACAAACTATGCAGAGCTCCTGTCTTGGTAATCTGCATGACAGTCTTTGATTGTGTGTTTGTGCGAGAGTAAAATCAGAAGGTAGATACATCAAATACTTGAATATAGAAAATTGCATCATGGCATCTGCAAGGCGGAGAAATCTAAATGAGAAACTCCTTGTTTGATGTTGTAACAAATCCAATATGACTCCGAAGTTGTAAGTGGTTCTGCAGCTCCTAAACTTAATATAATTGTCACAAGAAGTTTCTAGAGCTCAACAGTGACTCAGGTTCTGGAAATGAGTTTTCCATTAATTCACTCAATTTGTTTCTACAAGTCCTGATATAAAGATTTTTTAGGAACGGAACTAAGCCAACCAACTATGAGATGAATGTTGACAATAAAACATTTTATCGGGTGCAAGAAAAAGAAGAAAAAGATACAAAACTTTATGTAGAAATATTTCTAGAGTGAAGGAACTACTCATCCCATAAAAAAACATTCCTGATGGCTGCACGCCGGCTCTGGAAACTCCCAAAAACTTTCCAACCCCCGTTATCTATTTGAAAACACTTGAGGCAACTGCATGGCTTATTTCTTGCCTAACGTTTTTTCTTAGGCAAGCCACCCTTTGTAGTGAACTATTTCCGTAGTATAAGACACTTTGAATCCGGAGCAGCACATGGAGACACGTAACTTCGGTTGCCGCTCACGGTCAAGGTAAACATTTCCATGGTACCAGAGAGCTGAGGGAAGAGTTTTCCGTGACATTGTGAATAAAACATATTCTAAAAGGTTCAAATAATAATCCCATACTTTTCTATAGGGGCGTTTGTAGGATTCAAGGAAGGGGGCGGGGGGCTACACCCCAAGGGGTAAGCTTGGGTATGTTTGCAATTTTCGTTTAGGGCCCCAGATATCCATTTTTTCCGACAGTTCATAGAGTGGTTCAATCAGAAAGAGTGCGATTTTGCTATGTAGTCTGAAGCCGCCCTAAAACAGGCCGAAGGACGCCCCTGGCTCCTGGTAGGTTTACCTTGGTTACGATATTATGGTCAAATTCCCAATTCAGAATATGAACAGGATTCCTACTTACTGACTGTTGAGCTCGAGTGAAAGCCTATAATTACTATAATTGAATACAAATTAGGAGACCTCGAAGGGGCAAACTTTGTAACAGGCCACTAGTATTGAAAACTATGGCCAAATAACAATTTATGGTTTTGAATGTCAAAGTTTCCACCACGTGCAAATAATTCAACGTCATGTTTCTATCGGGAAAACAAAATCCTAAACATTTCTATCAGCGCTAACGTTAAAGGAGATCTCAGACAATAGCCGTTGAGTAATAAACACCAAATAATTTGTCAAGATCGACTGACAAATCTATAACTCCTTTCGCTAAGACAGTGAAACTCCCTTAAAGCAAGCCGCTTATGACTCAATACTATCATCAACAATATCTATCATTAAGAATGCATGTCACCCTACACTGTTTATTCTTAAATGAGACTGTGTGTTCTCGGATAGTAATCTGAACCTGACAAGCCTCTGGCTCACCTACACAGCTAACTCCCCTGACCACATCAAACTCTTGGATGTGTAATTCATACAGTATATTATTACCTGTGCAGGCATGCACATGTACACATGCAGACAATCATACACTAATTCCAAATGTCAAAAGAATGCGTTCACATTTAGATTAACATGTGACATGAATTATGCTGTGTAAGAACTGAGGATGTGTGCATAACATCCAACCGCTCACAAAGAGACTCATGTACTGGCAATTCTCTTGAGGCTCTATCCAGAGTCACTGGAGATCACTGGATTTCATGGTGTCTTTTAAAAAAGTTATGGTGATGATCAGCGAGGCTGACGAGCACATGTACATTTTTGATCTTGGGGGAGGTGCTGTGTACATTAGGTGTATTCATTGATGCCTCTTTAATTGGTGGAACTGAATTGTTGGGGGTGGACATACGAGACAAGACATATCAAATGGATGACTTGATTTTTTTTTTTGTTTAGTATTCTCATTTTTATGCCGGCATTTTCAAATTAACAAGAGTTAATTGGCAACAACCTTTTACCCCGCCGCTAACACGTATCTATTCCTGTGCAGCTCCTGCGTCGCTCAATCTGTCCCAATGAGGTGGAATGTGCCTCGTTGACTAGATGGCGTGGATAGACTCAACAGGGACCGAGACTGTCGTTCTAATTAGGACTCCGTCTATGGCCGGGGGCATCCATTTGTATTTTCAACGGTTCTCAACATTGTGCAAGCCTTTTCGTTTGTCTTGATTCCCATCCCATTTAGTCACAGATGTATCTATAACCTGACACCAGGGAATGCAGTGATTCACAGTTTTACGGGGGATGCTTTTTGGAAAGCTCGCAGGAGGTATCTGCATCTGCATCTGCAACTCATTTGCATCAGAGGGATTCAGAAGAGAGTCACGTAGGGAGCGGAAGGTGATAAAGAGTTCTGGAGCAACCGTGACTGTGGTGACCTTTAAATAAATAAGGAATGTTAACGCTCTTTGTCTATTAGTGGCGTCCATTCGTTTTTTAGTGGTGCATTGGGACGCAATCTTTAACTGCATTATATGTAGGAATCCAACTATCAAGGACATTCTGCAAACTAAAAAACATACACATGAGAAGAAGCATAAGCCTCTGGATTAAATGTGAGTGTGAACAGTGTGCATTCACAATATCATTTCTGTTGGAGTATATGCATAGCAATAGAGCAAGCACAGACATGGTTTTCTACTGTGTGAAAAGCGTCTGAAAGCATGTCCACCCTCAAAGGACACTAAAAGCCAATGACAGCCAAATGAATGGGTTTCAGTATCTCTTCATGACAAGGGTCAGTCTGGTTTTATGGGCTCATGAGAACAATCCTCCCACACGGCATTGGAGGGCTTCTCCGGCCAGATATCTGACACTTAGTAACTCCTTAAATAATATATCAAACAGCCCCAAATGTTGCTGCATTGATAACGGTGATATAAAAGCACACTTACGGGTACAGGCCATGGACGCAGGGTCTCCCTCAGCGCGGAAGTAGTTCCTCTCGCAGCCGCAGTGCAGCGACCCCTCATGGTGAGAGAAGCTGTGAGGCGGGCACTTTGAACACTCCATATTCCCCACGGTGGATTTGTAGAAGCCCGCCCTGCACACTGGAGACAGAAGACAAACAGACGCATGAGTGTGGCGCACATAGGTAGCTATCTAAAAGCCATTTTCTTTAGCGGTGCACCTACGAGGCAGAAATTAAAGATGGGTGTTATTTAGAGCACACATACTCGCTCACACACACAGATACAACAAAACTTCAAGAGGACTGCGTGTACATCTGCTGAACCCATTGACTGCTTGTAAAAATGTAAAAAAAGGAAAACAATAAATCTCAGGATTGTCTTTGTCTCCATTTCTCGCTCTCCTCATCTCTCAAGAGGCAAAACATGAATAATGCAAATTGTCCCCTCAGATAAAAGGACCGCTCTCTTTAAATATCTGTGGTGTTAAATCTGCGCTCAGCAGCTCTTTAAACTCCTACTCACCGCAAATCTGTTGCAATATGCGCAAGTAGTGTGACACACCACCTCTGCAAAGTGTACTGCATGGGTACATGTACGGGTGTCTGTGTAGGAAGGGAGATCAAACACAACCGTCCCTCGTGTTTTTATAACCTTTCTCTCTCAATTTAGTTCCACTTTGTCATCTTATCTCGACTTGATGATGAGTTAAAAAGCATCTACTGGCCAAATCCAGTACTGCACTTTAAAACAATAGTGTTTTATTGCCATTACACAATAACTGACAATTCAAATAACAGTATTTTAAAATGTGGCATCTCTTTATGTGCGACCCAAAATGTAAAATCAAATGTTTTTGATGGATCTACGGGTTTATTTCTTGCAGTAGTGAGACGATAGGTTGTGTTTATGACCTTCTGAGATGATTACTGATCCGTTTATGTATAATCTGGCATGTATTTCCACCAGCAGGGCGTTTGCATCAGAGCATGGTCGAAAAAGAAACACTTTCAGATATTTGGGTGCCCTCGACTGGAATTGCATTCCTAATAGCATCAAATACAACACACACACACACACACACACACACACACACACACACACACACACACACACACACACACGTAAGGCAACACTGAGACACTGTACCCCTATCCAGACAGTCGTGTTGAAAGAAATAACATTTATTTGTACGATCAACACTTAAAATGAATCTCTCAGTCTCTCTTTCTCTCTTTTTAACATTTCTCTCTGTCTCTCTAACAAACACATGAGATAAAAAAATGTCTTGCATCAATCTCAGCGAGCCAGTGGAATGTGCAGGCTCAGCAGAACCGGTCCGAGGGATCCCGGTGGTGGACAACATTCTTCTGCAAAAGCCAACCCTTCTGATACGACTGCCATATCCATCACTGACACAGGCACACCAAGGTCCCATGCTGCATTAAATACTCCTCCTGCTCCGCTTTACTGTATGACTGTGATGCATGCGTGTGTCTGCGTGTGTGTGTGTGTGTGTGTGTGTGTGTGTGTGTGTGTGTGAGTAAGAGAGTAATAAAAGTTGAAGCGGGTTTAAACAGCCCAATATAATCCTACTGATGGAATGTCAACCACAACACTTTGCTGGCACACACTAAACAGACCTCCCTGATTGGTAGACACATCAGGAAATGAGACCTGACAGCCAGCGCCCCAGCCAATCAGGTAAGAGAAGCAGCGAGATAACTCCCGGGTCAGTAGAAAATGCACAAGGAGCATGAAACAGAAGTGTGGATACAAATACAAGTTAGACTGTGTTCATCTCATGACAGCAACCATCTGAGGTCTGATCCCTCTATCCATAAACACCTGTTGACAGAGCACACATGACCCAACAGTTTACATCTGGATAACAGCAAACAAAGATCTCTTCGCTAAATTCATTGGACAGTCAAACTACTCGGCCGTATCAAACAATGAGTTGCACTTTCCAAATCTGTCACTGGCTCTTAGGCCCAAGCCCATTGGCTCCTACTGGAGACTAACTTGTTCACAACCCTCATGTGTCACATCAAACGCATATATAAATTGTTTTTTTAAAGGCTCAATAGAAGCTTGGCATAGTAGTTTACAGCAAACGGTACTTGTAAAAGTGTAACAGTACATTTGTTGAGGTATACCTTAATCTGTGGATTAATTAATACACATTTTGAGGATGAGAACACATTTATGGTCCAGAAGAACCGACCGAAACCAAACTACTTAGCACATGCTCAGTGTAAGGAATGTGGCCCCGGTGTGGCTCCTTTACTTTGGTTTAATCGTTTTTATGGAAAACAACGGAGGTAAAATTACAGAGGAATGTGCAGTATTATTCTTTAGCCCCTAAAATAAAATAATCTTTTCAATATCAAGGTTAAATAACGTAAAACATCGGACTTATCCTGTAAGCATGCCCCTCTGCAACCGCTGGAGGAACTTAATATCTCCCTCGACATGGACGAACAACTTTGATGAGTCAACGCTCCACAAACGCCAGAAAAACAGCCTAATTTCCACTTGAAAGTAAAACCTTGAAACCGTGAAACTTATTAGGCACAGAGAGGATCCCATAAACCGTCAATGTAGAATCAATAACTAAGCTGCACTTACGGCATGAAGTTTTCATACGACAGTATAGTGACAAAGTTGTATTTTCTTGACCGCATAACCTAAAAATATTTTTAGAGTGGTAGGAAAAGGATAATAAAAACCCTGTTTCTTCCCCGTATGTCTGCCAGGATAAAAAGCTGAGAGATGCTGATGGGAATATCAGATTTGTCTTGCAGGAGGTTAACTACTCACGTAGAGGAGAAACAGTGTGTTGCACTGACACTCACCAACAGTGTGTGTGTAGCATACCATGTGTGTGTTTGTGTGTGCGTGTGTGTGAAAATAACGCGTAGAGACGCACACATTTCACAAGAGTATCACCGCCTTGACAAATAAGAGAGAAAAATATTTGCAAAGAAAAGAAAAGAAGAAGGTTATCCCCCTGAACCATCTTTTATTTATTTTCAAATCAATAACAGCAGAAGAAACAGCATGTACAGTCCGTATCACTGTTTGCCTGTTAGTAGTCCTTTGTGATACGCATGCAAACACGCATCCCCCCCCCCCACACACACACACACACATCTCCCTCACACACACACACTAAGATGTATTCAAGTTGAAATCCTTGCAAATACTCACACACTCACTAGGGTATAACCCAGCGTGTTGCTACTTTCTACATAATGATGACAGCTGAAACACAATCTCTTCATTCACTTTTAAAGTGCAGTACACACTAACACACACACACACACACACACACACACACACACACACACACATGTGCCCACGTGCAGCTGCATTAGCCACATGATACGGTGGTTGTAAAATAACTGGGGCTGCAATTCGCTCAATCAATAGTGGAGGTCATGGGACACCCTCATCCATAATGAACGTGACTGAGGGACGGTCCAGTGGTCACATGCAGCCCCTCTCTCTTTCACTACATGCTAGTCAACAAAATGACCTCAACTTGGTGTGACCGTCTTTTGGTTCTATGCAGCTTTTTAAAAAAAGGGAATGATTCTGAGAAAAAGATCATTCATTGTCTAAATTGGTGATTTTAAAGCAAAGGTAGTGGTTTTAAAACAGAATCTGGAGCTGAATGCTTTACACCCAGTGTCACTATGTGAAGAAGCAACATGAACTTTAGAACTCCAGATTAATAACATGGTTATTACCTCATCAGAAGTATTAATACGGCCTTGATAGAATTGACCTTGATAGAATTGACCTTGATCATCAGAAAACAATGTGAGTGACGATCACACTCAACACGTCCCTCCTGCTCACGTGACCCGTGACCTCTTGACCTCAAAGGACACACATAGAAGGACTGGCGTCCCGGCGGGGGGAGTGAGAAAGCGCCTCTTCCCTTGACCCCCGATCTTTGTGTCCGCCTCACCCGGAGCGTCAGACGTGGTGGTCTCCATTGCTTTCTCTTTCTCTCTCTTGCACACGGTTCACAGCTCGGTCCAAAACGCCGACCCAACAATTGATTTCCTGTTTCCACACCACCTCCACCTCTTTTCTTTTTCACTCCGACAAAATTCTTGACTTTAACTCTCTCTCTCCTCCCCTTCCATCGTGCTCCGTCTCCACCTCCCCTTTCATCCTGCCCACCCTCTTCCCGTTCTTTTCTGTGGCTTTCCCTTCTCTTTCTTTCGCTCCATCCTTCCCCCTTAATTGGAATAGCTCTCTTTGAAACGGAAAAGTTATTTACTTTGACAGCTTAGGCATTTGGCCGGCGGTCTTATCCGGAGCCACTCGTAACGGTACTGGAAACATGGCAACAGTAAACATCTTGCCCCCTGCCATGAAATCCAACCAGTAACAAGCTGCACACTCTGGAAAAGGTCAAAGTCTTTTACAAAACTAATGGTACATGTTGGTGGGAAATCTCCCCTGCCAGTTAATAGTGTTGTTGTTTAAGAATAATGCATTTTGGCGTGTTAGAGGGACATAAATGAGAAAAAAAAACATTAAAATACATGCACAGCTACATTGTCAACAATGCATTAATGATGATCTTTTTACAAACATCTGAATATGAGCCATAAGTTTAAGTATTGAATGCTGTATGAAGGATTTGTGGCATATTTTAAACTATTTAAAGACAGATTTTTTTAAATATCAGCAAGTATACATAAATATGTTCATCTGTATAACTTTTCTAAATCCTGGATGATCTAACCCTGGGATGGATTTATCAACCAGCACATAAGTCACAGAAAAGTAAATACACATTGATATACTAATGGCTCCAGTTTAGTGGCTCAGACATCCAAAAAGATTAATCACAATCAATTTGTTCAAGCTAATACATCCGTAACCTAATAAAATGAGTTTTTGTCAGATATATAAATGAAAGCCATCATCCAAATTGATAGGTTGTGTCTTGGGGCAAATTGCTCTGCATTCCATCAATCTTATGTTCAATTATTTCATCATTTGCCATGATAATCCCATCGGGAACATATTGGAGAGTATTCATATCAGCATGGCGAGCCAGTGTGCTGTTGCAGTGCGAGAAAAGAAGTGATTCTGCACGTCTTCCAGTCTCCATCAACCAGAGAGCACATTACCTTTCCAAAATAAACCGTTATGGTCATTCTGATGTGAGTTGGCTAATCATAATGTAGCACAGGCCTATGATGAGCTCTCAGCTCTTTGGGTTGTAATTGCTCGTTGTCATTTCAGTGGAGTTTGAGGAAGGATCGGGGGGGATATAAAGCTGCAACATCAGCAGCATGAGGGGTTTTCTTTGTGGATTTGTTAGGGATGTGCATTTCTGTAAATTCAATAATAATCACATATAATTAAACATTTGCGTTTCCAGCCAAGAAAGACAAATCTATTTAATTGAACAAAACAGCAATTTTTCAGTCAGAAGAAGAATGTGAAATGAGAATTGAATATTGATGTTTTCATCAAGGTTTCCTGAAACTTAACAGGTAGTTTTGTTGTCGAGTTGTTTCCTGTGAAGACATCATTTTATTTAAAAGACTGTCTTTTTGTAAAAAACTGAAACGTTGGACCTGTTTCTGGCTTCTGGAAGAAAACCACGATAACTTAAGATATCTAATAAAACTGATTAGTTTTAATTCAATCTTAGTTCAAATGTCTCACTAAAATATCAATAAATCCGCTTTGTGATGGACAAACTAGCAACAGTGCTCATCTACGTTTCCCAGAGCATCTAAAAATAGGCCAATAGATCAATTTCTGACCCTGATGTTCAGTTATTTCATTGCCATGACCTCATAAGCTGCGTTTTCAGCATCCATAGAAAGGACAGTTGGCTTCATCAGCCGCAGTGATGTGGAGGGCCAGATTGTGACGCTAACTGCAGGCTAATGGCCTGGAGAGACCCCACAACTCAAGCCTGTTTATCTATACACACTCAGAGACTCTTCTCCTGCCTGATGCAGTGTGTGCGTGTGTGTGTGTGCGTGCATGTATGTGTGTGTGTGTGTGCACGTTTAACTTAGCATCCTGAATACTAATCATGATACCACACCACCACCAGCACTTTTCTGTCTGTGTGAAAGAGAGCTGCCATGTGTTGGTGTGTGTTTCGTGCATGTGAGTGCGAGTGAAAACTGGCACAGTCGAGCTTAATTAAGAGATCTGATCCAACACTGATTTGCATAATAAAGCAGCCTGATGAGGAGGATAAGAGGAGGACGAAAGGAAGCAATAGAAGACGATGAAGGGACGTTGAGGAAGCGAATGTGAGGAGGTGAAATAGAGGTGGAGGAAGACAAAGACGTGGAAGGTCTGGAAGGTCGACATTGATTGTAGCAGACGGGAAAGCAGAAAGCAAATACATATTTATAAGTAAAAACATCACAAGCCTCTCCAGCCCATTATCATGCGAACAGGCCAGATACTGTGTGTGTGTGTGTGTGTGTGTGTGTGTGTGTGTGCCTCAAGGTTGTATGATGTGAGCAACCTGTGGTATACCACAGGTTGTGTGTGTTAAATGATACATCTTTCTCACTTCATCATCCAAAAGCATAAGTACTTTTTAACATAAAAAAACACAATTATTTCCAGTAGATGAGGAGTATGTTAGTGATTAATGTAATGTAATATTCTAACAAGCAGTGTAGCCAAAGCCTGCTGCCTGCACTAAATTACATTTGGATAGAAGCACATATTGGCCATCATATTTCAGTTTTATCTTCATGAAAATGACTGGTGGTGATTAAACCCTTCTCTTTGTTTCCTCCCCATCTCTTTTCACACAAACTCTGCTCAGTGCAGGGGGAAATTAGCAAGATCAACACATCAGATAGCGTCCATTATTATATATTTATTTGCTGAACTGCAATTTGGAATCAGCCCGGGACACCTTCACGTCTAATAAAACACTAAGGGGCAAGACTCCAATGCAATGTGTGTGTGTGTGTGTGTGTGTGTGTGTGTGTGTGTGTGTGTGTGTGTGAAAAAAGCTGCTGTTATGTGAAGGACAATAAACTGGAGCATGACAGCCCCCCCCCCTCCTTCAACACACACACACACACACACACACACACACACACACACACACACACACACACACACACACACACAGAGAAGCATGGATCAACTCCCTGCTGTATCCATCACAAATGCAATAACTGTTTTCTGCACCCTGTACACTCCAGAGATCAGCCAGGTCAGTAGGAAAATCTAGGACAAACTAGCACCAACACACACACACACACACACACACACACACACACACACACACACACACACACACACATATACACACACACACACTCTGAGGTGATGATAATTTCAATGACGCAAGGAGAAAGAACGTTGACACACACATAAGCCAAACACAAATGAATCTGCCCTCATGATACATGTGATCAAGTTACATATTGATCACGCTGTCACTATAATGTGTGTGTGTGTTTGTAATAGATTTGGAGATAGAGACAAAAGAGAGGATGAAAGAGGCTGACATCAGAGGGAGAGAGAGAGAGAGAACGAGGGAGAGCCTGAGCAGGAAACCCCAAACACAACGATAGGAAGATGCTACACATTCCCACACTAGCCGTGCACACACAGCAACAATAAACCCGTTTGTCCTGATCCATCACACGCTCTAGCAACACTTCCACGGAGCCAACACACTCGTCAGCCAGTGTGTGTGTATCTGTGTGTATATGCATGCATTGTGTTGTGTTTAAAGATGACACTGACCTCTTGATGCCCTCTTGTTCGCCCAAACACACACACACACACACACACGCACACGCACACATTCCACAGTTACACACCTTGGAAACGCTCATCCTTTGCAGGACTATTGTGCTGCTTTGAATGCGACTGATAAACAGCCATGTACACCAAGCACACAAACACACTAGCTGTCGTCATCGGGGTGAGTTAGAGCCGGAGAGGCCATTGAGCCACACACACATGCGTGACAACAGTAGTTGGTGGCAACCGTGTCACCATTTCCATGGTTTCCAAAGTTGATATGGAACTCAGACAGCACTTATACAAGTATTGTAGGTTAGAGGTGCTGTAAAATCACCTCGTCAAAGTTACATCCAAATCAATTAAAATCAGACTGGGTAATATGAGGCACAGATAAATAACTATATAATGAATGATATATAGATGGATAGATGGGAAACTGGAATGAAAGGATACAACGTAAAGGGGAGAGGGTGTGTGTGCGTTTGTGTGTGTGCGTGTATGTGTGTGTGTATCTGCCAGGTCCTCTTTTCTTGCCCAGGGACAGTTTCATTGACCAGTGCCAGAGAGGACACGCTCTCTACTTTAAGAGAAAATAGGCCATCTATAACGCTGCATGGACACACACACACACACACACACACACACACACACACACACACACACACACACACACACACACACACACACACACAATGTTGGTGACCCAATTCGCTCAATGTGTTCAATCTGCAAGACTTAAACAAAGATCTTGATGTCGGGCACTTCTCACGCCGATGTAAAACATCACATAGACGCAAACACGCAATTCAAATTAAAGGAAAGTTATTTTCAATTAATAATGAAGGGTTTGATTAAGTTTTAGTGATGATGTAAAGGATTTTTCAGAAGATTTCACACCTATATAGTGATATATTTTCTCATTATATTGTTAATGCCTTGCATGTTCGTGGTAAGATTTCCCACCATTATATCATTTTATTTCAGTTCTTTTTTTCCCATTCATTATTCAATAATGATTATTGTATTACATTTCACTCATGTTATATAAAGGGAATTTAAAAATATACATATTTTGTGTAGAAACTCAATTAATTTAATTAATATATAACTTGTGTTTTGTAACTCCAGTTTGAGCTTCTTTGAGTGTCGAATGTAATTCAGATAAAACCGTCCATATGGCTGCTGACACTGAGTGGCAGAGAAGCTGCTCTGCATGTTGAGGTCTGGGGGGGAGAGTTGCAGTAAAGCCCACTAGGGAAGACCCCCTTCACTGCTGGAACACCTGAGGACGGCTGAAGGACACACACACACACACACACACACACACACACACACACACATATATATGCATACCCTGCCTGACACCTACATGCCAGCCTCCGTACGTGGCTGCTGCCATATGCTAAAGAGCCCCCAGGCTCCTCTCACTTCAGACAACATGACATTCTGGCTTTCGCATTGCCCCCCGTGTTACTCTCACCGGGGTCTGCACTCTGCATGCTGGAAAGAACTGGAAACTGAAGCGCAATAGAAACATTTGGCGGTTGTTTTCTAGTCTTTTCCTCGCATCGTCTTGGGGGGATTATCGCAGGAGGAAGTGTCGTTGATAAACACTCGCTGAGCTGTCCTCAACTCAAATCTGATAAGCATGACGCTATTGTTGAATGTCTTATTAGATTATTGTTTGGACTGTAAATGATTTCATTCTGAAATAAATAATGGCCCCGGTGGTGCTCTGCAGTCTGACATTCCAACATCTGGTTTGCATCCGTTGCTACGGGAGACAACATAAACCAACTTAAAAACAGAACTTTAATCCATAATGGTTTTATCGAATTTAGGTTCCACTGTAGCTTCAGCTGTTTCTTCACATGTTCTAGACTCTTAGTCAAGTGTTGTGTGTTTTTGTTCACGTAATGTGTGTTTCTTATATTAAAACAAAGCCTGTAAGATATTCAAATGGGTTGAACCATCAGGATTTTATCAGATGGGCACAGGTGGAATTTTATAATCCAAAGACAATACAACTGGTTCTCCACCTTAAATGACTCTTTAAAAAATATTCATCCAATGCCACTTCATTGTTCACGTACCATTCCAAACTAGCCCACCTTACCGTATCTCATTACACCAAACCAAACCAAATAGTGTCCATGTATCTCATTAGTTCTCACCTTGAAAGTGAACATCGCCCTATGAATCTCTGACGGCGGCGGGAAGGTCAGAATCTATTCGTTAAGGTCTGAGAATTCCTCCGTGTGGCCCGTGCCCAAAGTGGCTAATGGGATTCTCCTGCGATGCCGCGGGGGATCAAATGAGAGGCAATTCGATCAAGGTCTCATACAACAAAATAATAATCACATTCACAGCTTCATGCCAATGTCGCAGCCCCATGCACTTTGCAGTGATGAGCATTCAAATTAGCCCCGTCTCATTTGATGCCCTGTTGTCCCCGGTAACGCTCCTAGCCGGTGGCATTGTTCTGGAAGAGCAAACAAAAGAGGAGAACTTTACACAAGAGCGAGACACGGACGTGGGAAGTCCACATCTGGTTTTTATTGTTTGTATTTTGGAGTTGTTTTTTATGATCGTTATCAACTTAACCCAGACATCTTGGAAAACCTTTACGAAACATTTATTCAGACTTTTTACTTGGAAAAAGAGACATACTTACAAAAGATATTTGTCTGTATATATTACCATGAAATAGACTTAATTTAGCTGCATAACCCTAAATGGAGAGGGATATATCTCTTGTCCCACATAAGTATGATTATAACAGATATTTAACATCAACTGTGTATTAGAAGTTGTCAGAACTGCTCAATCTAATAATAATCACATGAGATACAAGTCTTTGCGATACACACGATTAGACTAATCTTATTATACAGTAATTGATGGTCCATGCGATTGTATTTGGCTCCAAAACAACGCCTTGTGGGTCTGTAATAGCTAATAATATGAGTTTAATGTTTTGGTTCAATTTTTCGTGACAATAAGATCCTGTGGGGTCGATGGTGGTGAACAATCCGGGTGTTTCCCTCCCTTGAACCCAATGCATGTTGGGAGTGTCCAGTCCCCGCAGATGTGGGGTCCCCTTAGATTACGATTACGTAGACGGAGAAAATTCAGGAATTCATAACTTAACTTCTTAGTTCATGATCCACTGAGAGCTGAAATGCGATGCTTAGCAGACATAGCACCATGGGGTCTCCTTAGGCCATAAGGACCATCAGTGTATTGGGGGAGTGCTGAACTACAGCGTGTGTGTGTGTGTGTGTGTGTGTGTGTGTATGTGTGTGTGACATGTGAACAAATGTGTGTTTGTGTGTGTGTGTAGGTGTGTGTTTGTCTGTGTGCAGCAGGATTCCAGGGGCAGGTGTCTCAGCAGTGGTTGGAGCAGAGCAGTGCTAAATCACTCCTCATCTGACACACATCACCACAGGGCGTCCAACCATGTGTTACTGCTGAGAGAGCGGGGGGAGGGGGGGAGAGAGAGAGAGAGAGAGAGAGAGAGAGAGAGAGAGAGAGAGAACTGTCGGTGGCGGTTACTGGGTCATATTGGAAAAAAACTTCTGTAAATGAGCATATTATGATTTGTGTTTTAGATGTATGTGTGTGTGTGTTTGTGTGAGACCGAGGGAAAAACAAAGAGGAAGAGGGAATGAATGTCTACATGATTTGCCCTTGGAAATGTGTGTGTGCATGTATGTGTGCACAGTGTGAATGTGTGTGTGTGTGTGTGTGTGTGTGTGTGTGTGTGTGTGTGTGTGTGTGTGTGTGTGTGTGTGTGTGTGTGTGTGAGTGACGGACCAGCGCAGGTGAACCACATACAGAGCCAGACATCCTGGCACAATCCAAGCACACATCAAGGCTCTCGCCTTACCCAACTCTCCTGTGGCTCCTTCTCTCCCATCATCCTCAGCTTTGGCACGGTATGCCACGCATATACAATCACTCACACACACACACACACACACACACACACACACACACACACACACACACACACACACACACACACACACACACACACACACACGGATGCAAAGGTGCAAACAACTAATGAATATTAAGTGCTAATGAGCATTATCCATTGTTCTTTACTTGTCGGCTTTACATCAGAAGTCCTTTGTGTTTCTCGGCGCTGGTGTGTTTTTCATATCATCCATATGTTCACAGAAATGCAACCCGACCACAATCAAATCAAACACATGTGTACTCAGAGTATAGCGAGCACAACCACAGGCACAGAAGCTGTGTGTGTGTGTCAACAACATTTTAGTGTGAATAGTGTGTGTGTGTGTGTGTGGTGAGTCACCACTGATGAAGGCTGGAGAGTAATCACATGGGTCCTTTCTAAACTAACTTTCTCTTCTAATCTTAGAAAACACCCTCCAAAGGATGCTGGAGGGATCCATTAGAACCTTGTGAAACAACACACTGGAGGCCAATTAGAAATAACAAAAATAACCACAACAATTAAATATGTGAAGACTTTTTTCAGATGAGAGACACCCCTGAGAAGATGTAGAGGAGGAGAAGGAAATATACAATGTTCTATATATAGCTGAAATATAATTGCAGCCATTGGCAGGATCTAAGCAGCATGTGAATTGTGCATCAATGTACCAGTGTAGAGTCACAGTGTGGCCATGCGTTGTCTTTCCTGTTTACAGTTGACCTTTCAATGGATTAAGAACAATTATTTGAATTTACTTGAAACACAGTATGAAGGGTGTGCCACAAGAAATACACAAACTGAGATAATAACACAAATATATGATACAAATAGATGAAAGTCATTTGATTTGTTATCAGATTTACATAATATACACTTTGCTCAGGAATGACTGTCACGACGTTCTAAACTTTCATAATTGTGAGTGTTTACACACACACACACACACACATACACACACACACACACACAATTGCCTTATTCTATTATTATCATTCTCAGATGTTTGGTATCTGCACTGACCACACTGACATAGCCAGTGTCTGAATAAAATCTTCTTTGTGTACACACACACTCACACACACACACACACACACACGTCTGACCATCAATCAAAGAAAAAACCCGAAGCTGACTGACGTTGCCGAGATGATATTGGCCTTTAACTAGAAATCAGATACTGGCCTTTGTCTTCCACAGCTTCCTCCCTGACCACAGCTAGTGAACCTGAACTCAACACTCTGTAAAACCTGCAATGAAACTTGCCTCTCCCGGTCTTCAAAAGCCAGAGAGTTTTAGTGTCCAGTGATGGTCAAAAAGCTTCTTCAGCAGCGCTGCCCGCCCCATCAATAGTCCCGTTGTGTAAAAAACCTTTTAAATCCTTATTAAACCACAAATGCTTATTATCACAGCATTTAGTCAAACTCCTCTCTGAACACAGTCTATAAAAGGTCTTAGCAGTCTATGTGGAAAACGGTCCAACTGTCAACAGTATAGGATGCCAGCAAAAGTAATCAATAAACTCTTGCTCCAGAAGATTATCCTTTCGCTTTAGCGTCGTTGGTTCTCCTCACTGTAGGTGAATGTTATGAGGAACGGCGAGAGCAGGAAGGCTCTCACTGCTGCAATTCATCAAGGGAGAAAGTGGACATTCATCATAGGCTTGCCAAGGACTCTGGTAAAGAATGGACTGCCACGGCCCATTTAGGTTTCAACTATAATGTGAATGCTTTTGCATATTATTTCAGTATTAAGGCCCATTATTAAGGAGCCAAGTATATTTTTTCTTTCTATTTGAGAAATTATTGGCAATTAGTGTAATGGCAAATAACACAAAAAAGATGGAGAAAAAAAAGTCACTTTCTCTCACACACACACACACACACACACACACACACACACACATGTATGCACTGGTGTCCCCCTTAATGCTGGGGCCAGTGACAGGCTGAAAGGCGAGAGTGATGGATGGGCAGGGCTTAATCACCTTTAATCAGCCCCGTCCTTGAATAATGATGAACAGCCCTTTTTTACGCACACAGAATGCAGAGAGAAAGAGGAAAAAGAGAGAGAGAGAGAGAGAGAGAAGCTTTGAGAAAAGATAAATACTCTTTGTTGAATTCACGAGTCGTGGCAGATGCCGTCCCTCCTCCTCTGCTTCTTGATTCCATACATCCACCCCGTCAGTGCAGCAGATTCACTTCCTATGAGGTGCTAGCGACTGTGCTCCTCTGGTCGGCTCTCACAAACTCATCTGTGTATACGCAGATCACACAGCAACACACGCAGTCTGCATTTAGACAGAGAGAAGGCAGTGTTGTTTTGTTATGTGACTCTAAATGCGACTCTCAGTGCCAGGCGCTGCGATCGCTATACGGTGCCCTCGGCTTTCTAGGTGTAAATAGCGTGATGGCACTCAAAAGGGAAGCTCCTGTTGAATTCCAAGGTTCATTATTTTCTATCATTTCATGGTGAAATGAGACTGCGTATGTGTCTTCTCTTCTCTGCTACCAGGCTAAACGTCTCGTCTCGGGCCGCTGCAGCGGCTCGAGCCCGGTTCAGGAGACGGGAGCAGCGGCATCGGCGGTGCGTTCAGGGAGCCGTTAGAGGCCCGTCGTAACGGAGACGCATCCAGAGTAAAGAGGCTCGTCGATTCGGTGATCGTAAACGCCAAGGACGCGGCTGGAAGTTGTTTTTTCTCCTGAGGAGGAAGGTCCGCTGGCAAGTTGCTGCGGCCTTCCATCTGCTGTTTCTGTTTTTCTTTTTTAAGTTTCGTATTGATTAATTAAAATTGTCTTGTGTGAATGTTGGACTTGTTTTCATGTTGATGTTCTGTTTTAATGTTCTTTATATCTTTCATGCTTTTATTTTATTGTAAGGTGACCTTGGGTGACTTGAAAGGAGCATCCAAATGAAATGTATTATTATTAATATTATTATTATCTTTAGCAGCTATTGGAAATAGCAATAAATGGATGTCACACTTCATGTAGAGTATGAGTATACATTCAGCTCTCCCCGGACGCTGAAGACAGTGGCGGTAATACTGTATGAATAAAGCATTTTAGTAACCTGATTGTAGAGTTAGCCCCAGCCTCCGCCTCGTGACCCCTCCCACTCTCCCATCAACCACCCCAGGTCGGGTGTGGATGACAGGCAGCTGAAGGGCAGTGCTGTCAGGGAGGCCAAAGGCTGGAGCGTGGGGGGGGGGGGGGGGGGGGGGTGGCTGAGCTGCAAGACAATGCCATTACACTGGGGATGATGGCTGCATGAATGACCTGAGGAAATCATGGGGCCGGAAGGAATGTTCTCCTGCTGGGCACACACATGGTATCTCACTCTGCAGCACACTGGTCACGCCCACTCTCCCCAATAACAGCCACCAAGAGCAGTCCATCCTTAAAAAGAAACCTGGTGAAGGGATCTGTGTGTGCAAACATATGAAATTTGCACACCGCTCTCTATCATACTCCTACTCGACATCTCAGTTCCCCCAGCCTCCACTGTCCAACACGAAGCAGACAGCCTTCATTTACATTTGACAACATCATTGTGTCATTTTCACGATTCTTGTTGTTCTGAGTTTGTACTCATGGTTGAATGCACTGATTATAAGTCGCTTTGGATAGAAGCTTCTGCTAAATGACATGTAAATGATGTAATGTAATATAATGAATGTGTGAGTAGCCTCCCATTGAGCTCCATGCAGCATCATGTGACCCCACGTTGTATGCATGAAAGGAGCCAACAGCAGCATGTAACAAGCCCTTATAGACTCGTCTATCGTGTCTGGTACGCACTCTTTTTTGACGGCAGCAACAGGTTACTAGAGTTCACTGGTTGAGAAGAGTCCTGCAGTCTCAAGTCCTTGAGGCTACATACCCTGTAGGAAGGACGTCCCAATAGAAACAGGTTATGGAGACTAGCTGCATATCAAATCATATTCGTATCAAAGTCACGATCAACTGTGCTGATACAGTGGATCAAACATGCTGACTAGACAGGGTTCTTACACATTTTGACCGATGGATTTCCAGGAGTTTTCCAGGACTTTAGACCAAATTTCTATGACCAAACTGAATTCTCTGGATAAACATAAAACATTTAGACAATGTTGGGTATTGAGAGCGTACGCCGGCTTATATTTTGAGCGTCTTTCTTTAAAAAAAGATATTAATTATTTCAAACTCGGCGTAAATGAATATGTGATTCTAACAAATGTCCATGACTTTTCCCAAACTTTTATGATTTAAGTTTTTTCCATGACTTTTCCAGGCCTGGAATGCCATGACTTTTCCAGGTTTTCCATGACCGTACGAACCTTGCTAGAGCCAAAGATTGGTATATTAGTAGAATATTGCATGTTGAGACCCACCAAAGTGCAATTTGCTTTTCCAGTTGGATAACAGAGTAAAGTCCTCTGACACTTTACACAAAATAATGTTGGCTAGCTTAATGAAGTACAGCATCACTTGCATCGGCGATCTGCCCAGTTCCTAGGTCCTATTCACGAAACATACTGTGTTGATGATATTACAGCATCTTCACGCCTGCTACGTTGCCACAATGCAGTTTGCCTTCTTGCTTTTTAATTGCAAGAATCTATGTGGCAAAGTATAAATGCGCCAAAAACACAGTCAGCAGAACATTGGCAGACAGAAAATAAAAATGTGATGTTCTGAACACGAGCTACATGTCCTTGCTGACGAGCTGCAGACGCATTCCTAGAAAAACCACAGGCGAGGAATTAAAGAAATATGATGGATTTGGGAGAGAATGTATCTCTGAAAGGTCTGGGCGTGACTCCCCTCATAAATACCTTCAGCTCTCTGAAAACACTGATCATTTCATTTAAAAGCATGTGGCATATAGCGTTGATCTTTGTGAATTGGACTGTTTTTGCAATGAGGCTCATTTATATAGAAAGGGGACATTTTGAGTTTGTGGGTTTACTGACACAACGTAGTCGTTCTAATTTTCGAAAAGTCCGTTTGCACAGTTGGGCTTGATTTCCACTTATGTTCTGACATATAGGACCTCCTAGCTGGGATGTGTCCAAGAACATACTGCGTGTATGAAAACATCTCACCAGATGTTAAGCATCGGGTGAAATTAAGTGAAAGTGATGCGGAATGCCCCATCCAACTCAACAGGGTCCCCCGTCCCTCCCGTGCTCTGGGAGCGGCGTTCGTGCCAGTGAAACCCGTCTTCTCTTTCCCTATTGTTTTTATAGGGCCATAAATAGCAGGTTAAATTAATGAGGCCACAGAGACTGTGATGGAGGAGTTTGGGAATAACGGAAGGGAGAGATGAAGGGAGTGATAGATGGCATCATTATGAAACAGAACATCTCACTTAACAGAACTGTTGGCTTTGGAAGTTGCATGTTTTAGTTTGTGCCAATTCCTGTCTCGCTTTGCTTGGATGGACAAACAGACACACATACGAAGTAGACGGAGTGGAGAAAGCAAACAGAGCTCTCTGGTGCATCATATCCACACACACACACACACACACACACGCGCAAAAACACACAGCAATTTGCATGAACAGAGACAGATGCATACAAACTTAGTATCAAGCTAGACCAATGAGCTCATGTTAAGCACTACATACCGTGTATACAAAAAGAAATTGACCAAGCACAACTCCACGCACGTACACACACGCACACACACACACACAGACACACACACACCAGCATCACCACCACCATAATTAGCTCAACTGCAGCTATGTGAAATGAAGATAGCCTATTCTTTCCCCACCTGGGGACAATTTACTGAGTATCTCAGTTAAGCTGAGCACGGTTGTAATTAACATCCAAGGCCATTCAGTACGCAGGCTGATAGCAGAACTCTAAATTTACGCATTGTTTTAGATGAAAGACTTTAAAGAGACAATTTCTTTTGGAAAACCAGAATGAGCCACTGTGTGCTGCAGCATCCTCACACGATGTCGTAGATCTAGAATGAGAACGTAGAACTACAATGAACAAATGCCCAGCACTCATTTAGACCCCCAGGACCAGTTTAAAGTTGGTTGTATATGGGAAAACTGACAAATCGCTGACAAAATCAACAATATTGAATGGGTCCTTAAATATAGGCTTGTCTCAAAACAGTTTACACATACAACATTACATATTGGGGGTAGAACATTTATCTATTTGATTTCCTAGAATTTGCTATTTTCCTCACAAATATGCTATCGTCAAGTAGGATATGCAAAAACAAGAGAGAAAGCATTATTTCCCTTCATATCAGAAATAAATGACACTGCAATGTATCATTAACATACATTATTTAGTTAAGTAAAGTAAAAAAATGAATGCAGAGACAATACTGATACACTGAAGGTAGAGTTGTGGGGGAGATTGACACACACAATGAAAATATGTTTACCTCGTAATTAAAAGGTGTGCACTCAATTAACAACATATTTTGTTGTTAATGACATACAGAGCGATTTATCAACGATGGAGCGGTCGTGTAGTCTCTTTACCACACTTCCCGTCTCTCAAGCCCTCCATCTCTGCATGTGTGTCACTCAGCAAGATAATAGCATGGTAAGTACATGCAGATGGCAGCCGTAGCCACCAACCTTCCAGGAGCCATTTACATGTAAATCGATGGATTAATTGGCTAAAGCTCATTAGAGGAGGGGTCTCATCAATACCACACACCTCAATTACCCCTGGCAGGGAGCTGTCATCCTCAACCCACACACACACACACACACACACACACTAAAGAACCAGTGGTGAAAATAAGGCTTTTTTCAATGGGAACTTGTGATCGCAGAAGAAGTTTATTTTATGTTATTTCATAATACAGATTGTTATATAAGTAATTCAGATGAAACCAGATTAAATGTGGTTATTTATTGTGTACTCATTGAATTAACACAAACATGTGAGAGGAGAAGACCCTGCTAACCAGGTTCAGATCAACGCAGCTGTTTGCACCAACAGCAATACAAAACCGGTGAGAGGAGCAGGGAATCTGTCAGAGGCCTTTGCATTAATCAGTGAGATGTATCTAACATTCCCCGAGGGTTTGCACTTTGGCATCGCCTCCAGGTGCTGAAATTGAACACGCGATAGCAAAAGACCAGCCGAGCGGAAGAAATGGAAAAAGTTGGTCGGTTGTATCGCGAGGCGTGGACCGTGCTACCTTCACCTTGACAAATGCCTGGTGCCATGCATCTGAACAGGAGAGAGATGAAGGGAAATGAATCGGAGGGGAGGGGGGGGGGGGGGGGGGAATCTGTGGATGATGAGTCCAGTAATCTTGTTGGACACCGCTGTCTGCCATTTTTCTCGGCTCGTCTCTGGACCACTTCTAACCTTCCATGCATATTTGTGTGCGTGTACGTGCGTGAGCGAGTGTTTGTAATTTGTAAAAAAGGTCAGCGCTCATCTCCACAGTATCCCTCAACCTTTAAAGGTTGGATCCTTTATCCTGGTATAAGTGATGCTTTATTCCCGCCACTTCAAGAGGAGAGACTTGGATGGAGACAGAAAGAGAGGCCTTTCGCTTAAGGGGAGGAGCATTGTACTTTTTTGTCAGCGCAAACACTTGTTGAAAGACAATGGTGCTACTGGTCAAGCCATAGAGAGCGTGCTGGGCTGAGAAGAATGAGCTGCATAGCAACAACCAATTTAAATCATGAACGCAGCTAACGACAATATAACTTTAGTTTCATAGCCGTCATCTTTAACTTCTCCGTTGAGACCCAGCAGTCTCCAAATAAAACAAACCACATCTACTTACGCATTCCGCGAGGGGAAATAAATCTGACTTTAAAAATAGGTAAGTAAGTGGAGCAGATTTAAAATATAGAAGATGAGGAAGTTACTCTTTTTTATAATATGTGCATTTACATTGTAGCATGCACCATCGAGAGATCTATCAACACAGACTGAACAGTACATAAACACTTTAGATGTGTGTATGGAGAGAAAAATAATACAACCATAAACACACAAACTTAAGGCAGCAATAATCAGAAGGAAATTATAGTAGATTAGGTTATTATTTTAGATATTTAAGGTATTTAGGTATTATTATTTTACTTTTAATGTAAATTAATGTAAGTGTTTTTGTGATAATTGATCATGCTGTACTGCATTTTATGTATTTGTATTGTAATGTTTTTTTGCCTGGACCCCAGGTAGAATAGTCTCCACTACGGTGTAGACTAATTGGGATCCTTAATAAACTAAACTAAACTAAACACACATCCTACAATAAATAATGTATCTGTACATGATATTCTTTAAAAAATGTGGTCACCAAAGTACATTTTCTTTCTTTGTACCTTTTTCCTCTCAGAAACGGTGGCTGAGAAACATCGATGACCTCAGAGGAGTTTGATTAACAATTAATGGAGAAAGCATTTGAAACTAACACGACTCCATTCACACACACACACACACACACACACACACACACACTTAATTGTGTGTTTTGTACAGATGCCGGCAACCGGCATCGGGAAGTGAAAACTCGTCAATCGTTCTTAACCAGATTGTTCTTAATGGTCAAAGATGGACACAGAGACAAACACACAAGTGGGAGAAGACACACACAAACACACACACAAACACACACACACACACACACACACAGCTGCAGACCGTTAAGGTTGTGTGGTGTGGTCTAGCGTTGCAGTCTCCATGCTTGGCTGCTCTGGGCATGCTCTGCTGTGTTTGGCATTCAGAGTGCAGGGACAGCTAAAGGCCTGGTCACTGAGGCCTGACCGCTTTTAATCAGCACACACAAACGCACACACACTCTTATGCATGCACAACAGAAGTACATATATTGCACGCAAACGACCCCTTTCTCAATCCCCCGATGCATACATTCACACAGATAGTTGCACACACACCAGAGGGCATGTGACTCCATATGGAACCAGTTGTAAGTCAAGCCGCCACAGCTGAAGGTAAAATGTCACCACTCTGCCTCTTGCAGGGTGGAGAGAGTATCCAATAAATGAGTGCAGGGACCTTTTCCTTTATCTCTATCAAATGTGGGAGTAGGGAGAGTCAAGGATGCGTGAAGTCTGAGTCCATGGATCATTTCAGAGAGACACAACTTCCTGGGACATCAGTGGCTCTTCAACAGGGTTCCACGCTGAACCAGAAGTTCCCTTGAGACGGGTTACTTTATTGTGTTTCTGGTCACGTTGGGGTGTGTGTTTTAACAATGAGTGAATGGAGTCCACTGACATTTCTTTGCAGTTAGAGGAGGTACATCACTGCATAATTCATGAGAGATGTATGTGTGTCCAGTGCCTTCGAGCCTGCAGAGAGTAATAAAGTCTCTACAGCTGGTGTACTGTAGGTTTCCCAATAAGTTGTGCATCTCTTTTGGACCTCGATCCTATGACACGTCTTCACTCTGAGGTTCTTTCAATCGACCTCCGAGAGTGAAACCATAAAAACAGCCCGAGTGACCTTTTTTAATGTTCTTTTTTTTGGGGGGGGTTTACTCTACTTGTCTCTACACCCGGTCAAGCTCAAGCTGAGGTCCTATTTGATGGTCACAAATGGTGTTTCATCAACATAGTTCAGGAAGGAAGGCCACGCCCCTTACTCAGCCAATCATCCGAGCCCTCGGTACTTAAACACGTCCAACCTGTTCACTCCCTTTTCGTCTCAGCTCCGACATCCCTCCCTCCCTCCCTCCCTCCCTCGTTCTTGTCTTCCCGGTTCTCTCCTACAGGAACAATGGGGGACTCTACACCATCAGACTTTCAGAAGAGACAGCCCCCACCCACGAGTCTCCACCCCCACCAGACGCCAGCAGTCTCAAATCACACCCCTCCAACCCGCTCTTCACGACCCTTCTACCCTTCTCGTTCCGGACGATAATCATCCCTTCATTCATGTGTTGACAATAGACCAACTGTAAACTCATACCGCTATTGGCGTGGTCTTCGGAAGTAAACAAAAGTTTACCTGCAATTCAAACACCCTTTGTGGCTCTATAAAGCCAGGACAAAGGGTGCTTACACTGAACTTTTACCCATAGAATCCAGGTAGCAGTTGGTCCAGAGTAGAGGCCGTGCCCTCAGCCTTCGCAGCTGATTAACTTCATGACACCCTTAACTAAACGGAAAAGTCCAGGTCTGTTAAAGTTGTATTACAAACAAAAGGGACTGGATGCCAATAGACTTCTACTACTGTCACTGTATGAAGTCCAAATAGATTGGAGCAGCCGGGTACCCCACCCTGTCAAATAGCCTCCAATAGGATACAGTCTGTCAAAGTGTGCAGGAAAAGAGAGCATTACAAATGGGACAACCTGGGAACTTGGAACTAGAACTGAAAACCTTTTCACAGCTTTTCATTCCAATTCCATTTCCAACTTGCTTTTGACCAGGTTCTTTTGATCCATTCCAGCCTGCTCGTGGTCAAAGAGGGGAACACTACTGACAAGCAGCACGTTCCCCCCAAGGCTGAGCCAGAGCAACATGTTCATACAGGTGGAAACTCTGGGAAGTGATGTCTTAATGGAGAAGTGTGGACAGCAGGACAGTGGTGGACGGCAAACAGAACAAGGTAAAGCACATTTCCGCATCTTAATATCTGTGTGTGTGTGTGTGTGCGTGTGTATGTGGGTTAGTGAGAAGCGGTTCCTGCTGTGGTAAGTAAGCACGTTCTCTTACTTCCCTCACCTCTGCTCACTTCTGGTCTACTAATGACGGGTAGATATTGACAGACATGTCTCTCACACTTATCTTGTGCACTTATTCTCTCTCCCTCTCTCTGTCTCTCTCACACATTTAAACACACACACACAGGCACACACACACTCTCTGAGCAGTTCAGAAGCCTCACTTCCTGCAGACCAGAATGAGATGGAGGATGCGAGCAATAAACACACCACAGTTAATTTAGTAAGGTCAACAAAACACGAGCAGACAGGTACGAGGGACCAACACACACAAACTTATAACTTAATAAAAGCAGCCAAGTTTAAAGCTAAGACTAGCTGAGTAAGATTAGCTTTTGTATTTATAATTAGTCAGTGTAAACTTTCCACAAAATATAAATCTTTGGTGCCTGGTCAACACGAGATATTGTGCCCGAGTATTACCAACACTATATTAATCCTTTCCAACATAAAGGAATACAAGACTTCAAAGACATTATAAAATGTGCATGAAACATCCCCTGGGAGACTCCAGCATGTTTTGTAGTGGGTGGATATGATTGAATTGATTTGTGTCACAAAACTTATCAGAAGGGCAAAGTGTTGATGCTGTCAGAGGGATCATAAATATCCCAAAGCCCCTGTGAGAGAGTCTTCTGAGGCAGCAGTTCTAACGTGTCACTCCATCAATGGCTACCGCCTGTGTGGCAACTGCCTCAGGCCCCGCTGCAGCGTTACCACGGGAACTCCACGCTGTGCCCTCGCCCTCAAAAGGGTGAAAACAGACATGGCGTCCCTTTAGTTGGCTGTCATTGCAGAGCGCAGTTTACTGAAACAGAGAGGTTGTTATGCTGACGTCTGTGACGCGATCAGACGCCTGCTGGAAGACAGACATTGACGTGGTGACGCTCGGGCTCTTTCAAACTGAAATGAGACCGAGAGTCCTCTGTTCATTGAACGCATCGCAGCTGTACACGGAGACAAAGCTGCTGACAAGTATACCCTCAGTGTCACGATGCATGCCTCCAGAGCGGGTTTAGATAAGCGAGACACATGACAGCCGCCGCCCCCTCCATGTGTCTGAGGTTGCATCTGAGGGCATCATCAGCACCGAGGACAGGAGACATCTCACGCGATACGTTTACAGTTGACCTATTTTATTCATGAGTTACACACAGCATGCAATATAGTCTTGGGTTGAATATAAATTGCTTGTAGTTGAAGTATGAGTAGTCGTAATATTATGATTAGGCACTTCAACAGGTTATGGCGGGAGTCGATGGTTACTCCAACTGGTTAAAATCCATGCCATGACTTCAAAGAAAAGCACAAATTAAAGGACAGACAGTTGTGAAGTGAAACACTGATAGTGGTAATAGAAAGTGAGGAGGAAAAAAGTAACAATGCAAATGAGACCTGCAAGAGTCACTTGAAGTAATTGCAAAACAAATATTTGCCGGGGCTGGTCGCTGAAAAATAATGTGGGTTTTTTTAATTACATTTTTTCTAAAGCAGTTTTATAATGGTTCATGTTTCGTCTGTTTATCCAAATTAAATGTAAAACTGGGATAAATTACTGGTTTTGCACGAGGCATGACCAATGGTCTCCTGGACAGCAGTGGTATGTTTGTTTGACCCAGCTAGTGTCGTCACACCTCGGGACCTGTCCGGGTTCAAGTTGTGGCGGAAAATCATTTAATCAGCCGAGTTACTGGAAGATTTGAGAGCAATGAACTCAGTAAACAGATCAGTAAAGCAATGCTGAAAACATACTGATAAATAAAAGAAACATGCATGTCAGCCTCTGGGGACGTTTGACTTTGAAGCAGTGACGTAACAAATCAAGAAACTAAGCGTCCCCCTCTCCTCCTTCTTTCCCCCTTCCTCCCCAGCCTTCTCATCCATCAGGAATGATGGAGTGACTCCTCTGTCCTACTTCCTTCCCGCCCCTGTGACATTACATGTGTATCCAAACATCCACTGTGTCTGTCAAACAAGACGCTTCCCGCGGTGTCCGTCCCTCTGTCCTCGCCTCTGCAGAGAAACACAAGCTCACACACGTACGCACACACACACCCCCGTCATGTTCAGAGTCCCACAGTGGCCGTCAGCCAGTGTACAGAATGAAGAAATGCACAGAAGCACATAATCAGCTCCATGGTATGTGTGTCCTATACTTATTCTTCTTTTTATGCATACTGCCTGCACATTATAAACCATATCTATGTGTAGAGTACACACACACACACACACACACACACACACACAGACACAAAGACTGATCACTGTGAAGTGGTCTTGTCGACTTGCAGGGGCCTCTCCAACAAATAAACACCCCATCTATCTGTCCCTCCATTTCTGGCACAGGCCCGGTTGGGCGTGGGTGTGTGTGTGTGTGTGCATGCGGGTGTATTTGTCTGTGTGTCGAGTTGAATTCCTGAGCCTGTGGTTACCAACAGCTTTGAAGTCCTAAAAGCACCAGGGCCCCGGGGTGACGGGCTCACCCGCCACCCCCGGCCTGCACTGGAAGGCCCATAAAGGGAAAAGCAAACAGGCAATAATACCCCGAATGAACAAACCTTTGCTGCATCTTTGGCAACGGCCTCCTCCTTAGCCCGGGATGCCAGACACACACTGACACAGCGAGGGCTTCCCCACACGGACATGCACACCAACACGGCCTCACAACGCCAGAAGTGTGCACACAGGGAGAGAAGGAGACTTTGATTTAAGAGGCTGTGTGAATGTGCTCTCTCTCTTCACACAGATGTGCATATGCCATCCGGTATACGAGCATGTATAACATTAACGCTGCCTTTCCTTGCTTAGTGAGTATTTCCTGCTTTTGGACTCCAGCTGAATGGTTTCTCTAATTAATAGCATGCTCATTATCTCTCCCTCTCTTTTCTTGTACTCTCCCTTTCTCTATTTCCCTCTCTCCACTCGGATTCCCCCCCCCCCACCACCCCCGGCTGTTGTGTGGCGGAGAGGGAGTCGGTGCGAGTCGGTGCGGCATCTCGGCATGCTTTAATTAGCGCAGCTTTGTTTGTTTTTAGCGCATCAAGGTCGTGGAAGATCCTCAAAAAGTCAAACGGTACCTGAGGGAGTGACATTTAGTCGAGACACAATAGAGATAAAACAAATGAACACGAATAGACAAGGATTGAACTGAGGATGCACTCACTTCAATGCAACTTAAAATGTGATGAGGTGAATGTCAGAGGTTCCGACTCCCAGAGAAATCACAAAGCTATTCTAGATCATTTCTAACCATCAAGTCTGCGATTTTAGGAACACCATTTTCTTTTTAAAAGCTGTTGTAGAATGTAGTGGTAACATCATAATTCAAGCTCTTTCTCACTGAAGCAATCCAGGCCTTGTCCTTTCTTCTCGTCTCTCCTCTCATTTTCAGCTCCAGAAAGGCGACGTGCCAGCCAGTGCACAGCCAAAAGCCTGCAGCCAGGAGGCCTCCACTCTAAGCTAAGCTGACAAGAGAGGAGGAGACGGATGCAACGGAACAGTAGTGATAGAGCAGAGCCATCTCCAGCATTACAGGTCATTCACACACACACACACACACACACACACACACACACACACACAGGACAGTATGAACTGATGTGATTGCCTGGTTTTGAAAGTGTGTATCTGAGTCCCACCGGCTCTCAACAACAACGTTGGAGGTGCCTCTCAATAAGGCGCTGAACACAGTGGCTGGCTCATGTTATACTTGTTAAACTATACTAGGCTGTGCAGCTCCCACTGTGAATGTGTAGCTGGAAACAGAAACGATGGCTCAGAGAACTCAGTTGAGTGAACTGGATAAGAAGAAGGCTGCAATGCACACAGAGGAACAAACACAAGAATGGAAAAGATTATGTGATGCATTCCACGCTGTTGCTGGCTTAACAATTGTAATTTAGGGGATGTGGTCTTCTGTGTGAGTGTCTGTGTATAACTGACAAGTTCTTGTAGAGAACCGGGCAGTTTTATCACGGCCAACGCAAACAAACAGAGTTCTTCCAAGGAACCGGAGGAGAGCCAAGAGCTCCATGGATTCACAGCACTCAGCCTCAACAGTCTGGCAGAACCAATACACCCAAAATACAGTCACAAAAACAATGTGGGGAAGAGAAATAATAATAAAAAGGAACGTTCAAGAATAACCAGAGGGAGTCTACAGTCTGCTGGATCTCTTCTGCTTTCATCAATTAGTCTGGAAGGGTATTTGATCAATCTTATGTGAGGCTAACATATTTAGCATTGAGCTTTATGCGTCTCAATAAAGATCATATAGTATGTAAAATGATATTATAAACACAATTATGTGAAACCCACTTTAAATTCCTTCGAAAAACATTTGGTGTACATTCATAGGGGTCTCATTTGGTGATTATTATCAATAAGTAATTAGCTAGCAGCAGAGTCCTTTCTAATAAACGGTCAACCTAAGTTGCATTCCAGGAGTTATGAACACTAGGGGGCAGAGGGACCGCAAAACAATAGTACAAAAACATTTCTATTTATTGAATACAGGTTCATTATTTACTGCCATTAAATGAAATGTGTTGTGGTCTGTAGGTTTCTTTGTGCAAGCTAAAGAAAAATGCTGAGATGGATTTCCACCATTTTGCATCAACCTAAAACAATCAGATGCAAAAGAGATAGCGAGTAATTGGTCACGCACACAACGGCAATAACCTTACATACAAGTCGTGTGACTCATCGTCGGAGCCGAGTACAGCGTTCTGCACGTCAAACGATGAAATGGATGCTGAATCCTCCGGGTCGGGTCGGGTCTGCGTGAGCGAGATAATGAAGGATGTAGAACTGGGACTGCTTGGAAGGCAAGCATGTCTGAGCATGAGGACAGCGGCTAAATCACTTAAGCTACGGGGTGAAGAGTGATATAAAACATTCGACATGAGATGGACGGTGGGCTTTGAAACGACGGCCAAGACCACTCGCCACAGGGGTGAGCGGAAAGAGAGAGAGGGAGGGAGAAAGGGAAAAAGGAAAGGAAGTAAACAAGGAAAGAAAGTCATCGCTGTTTGGAAATTATAGGAAAGAAATAATGTGAGTGCAAAGGTCAAAAGTCAAACAAATCTTTACTTTATAGTCGCTTAAAATCTATTTCTCTCTCTTTCCACTTATAATAAAATATGTTCCATGAAACAAACTGAGGAACTCAGACTCGCGTCCCTTTGTCTGCGTGTGTGGATTTACTGTATACGTGGACATTATAATAAGCATTATGGTTCTGGCAAGTGAGGGGATTGTGTGTCCTGATGAATCCGGTAAGAATGTAAACCTGGGTCTCTCCGCAACATACAGCAGAACAGCTGCACGCATTTGCAACACACACTCGCACACACTCACACTCGACAGACAGACATCCGTTTGCTGTTTTAGGATCAAATTAGGGTTGCAGGAATTTCACGCTGATGGTAGATAGGAGTTAGTTCACCTGCTCCAGTCTGTTCTAATGACAGATGAAAGACTGACTTAGCGAGATTAAATCTGGCCTCACATTCTCCATGGAAAGGCTGAAGCCCGCTCACAAAACACACGGTAATCCAGACGATGACAGACGCGTCATTCACCTCGTACAGTCTGTAAAACGCCACATCCACTCGCGGGGTTTCACCCTGACAAAAGATCCGATGACATCCGCGCTGATAAGGATGATGAAATATCACAATATGCTCACAGCAATACACACTGCGTCCTGTGAAATACGTAATGCAGCCATCAGCCGCCAACACGCACACGCACACACGCACACACACTCTCATAGCGACAGCTCGCATGCGGCATCCCGATGCCAACGCCAGACAGAATTTGGGTGTTCTTTTAAAGGCGCCACCGAAACAACATCCTCGTTTTCACAGCCATTACTGTCTATTCACGCATACATACACACATATACACACATGCACCTACACACACACACACACACACACGGCCGGCCAGATAACGATGGTCTAATACTAGAGTGTGTTCTATTAAAGCCCCTTAAACACACTTTGGAGTCTGTGTAAACAAATGCAACTGCTCTCCTACTCTCTCTAGCTTCCTCTCACCCCCCCACCCTCCACACACACACACACACACACACAGACACACACACACACACAGACAAAGCAGAGACTGGTAAACAGAAGCTGCCGCTTGTAGGCGTTCGGTCAAAGAAAACAAAGCATGAAATATTCAGTGAAGGTGCTCTATGCACATCTGATTTGGAATAGTCAAAACCAACAACACCCAAACTAAACTCTGGGTCTTAAATCAACCTCCCTGCTGTTGCCTGACAGCATGTGTGTTTACAGTAATTACTAGATTACTAGATTCATTTGTGGCCTGAGCTGAATTTTTTTTTGTTTTGTTATTTAAGAGAAAAAACAATGTCCAGTTGTAGAACCTATGTGTTCTTCCCATGTACAGCCAAGCTGATAATAAATCAATAACGATGGCGTCACGGGGTCAAATATGACCAAGTGGTTTTGTGACTTCTGTTTCAGACTGTATCAGCTTGTAGTACTTCAAATATGTTTTCATCTTTCTCGCTATCTCTCTGTACGATGACTTAACCCGCATGCACTCATCTAT
This sequence comes from Liparis tanakae, assembly GCA_036178185.1. Taxonomy (NCBI): domain Eukaryota; kingdom Metazoa; phylum Chordata; class Actinopteri; order Perciformes; family Liparidae; genus Liparis; species Liparis tanakae. The sequence continues at coordinate 17,244,087 of CM070107.1, forward strand.
CTGTTAACACAGAGGGCCTGGAGAGCGAGCTGCACGCTGGGGCCCCCCCCGACGGCTGCACGCGGGGGCTGTGGGGGCCTGTTGGTGCAGCTGTCCCACTCCAGGGTAACACAAGACCTTATTAGAGTCCATTAGACCTCTCTGAAACTAATAAGAGATTGTCAAATACATCCAAACATTCACACAATTCACAGAGAGACAGGAACTGAAGGGGGGGGGGGGGTACGGAGGGGCTCAGGGGTCTGCTATTTGTTTTCATAATGCTCTATTCTTATATCGACATGTTTTGTCCGTTCAAAATCGGATCGGAAAGGCTAAACTGGCAGATTAAAGGTCCAAACATTTTGTATTAAATTATTTAAAAGATTTGCCCTTTTATATATTAATATCAATAGGATAAAGATGTTTTCAATGGCATGTAGACACCGGACACTACCAATGCTAATAACTGTAATGGTCTTCAACACCGAAATAAGGCTGACATATAATTAGCACGGATGCCTTTCAAACCAGGACATGTATATTTCATGGTTATTGCGTTTGGTTCCTGTATACTTGACATCCCCCCAACCTGTTTACATCTTGCACTTATAAGGTTGTTTTTATCCGACAGCTGCGGCAGAGTTTCTCCTCGCATCTGGAAGGTGAGACCGGCTCGTCTGCAGTCCGAACCCCAGAAAAAGCACTTCCCTTGGCCCTGACAGCAGGGGCTTGACCTGGGAGACTGCCTTTGATCTTTAATTAACACTAGGCCCGGCCCTGCAGAGGACAGAGCTGATGAACACAGGAACATTTAGGGCCCGCGACTAGAAGCATAAATAAGAGAAAACCAGACAAACTGCTTTGTCCTCCAACTTCATACACGTTTTGAACTTTAGAGCCACTGTGAAACAGCTGCAGTGCAGAGCATGAAGAAAGGGGCTGCTTTCAAATAAATGCTGCATCTGGCTTCCAGAATTAAGAACTCGCTCGAACTGAGAAAGGAGGAGCATTTCCAGTTTGATATGGACCGAAGAAAACCAGCCACAACAAAGAGAAGCTTGGGATTCATGGCACATGCTGTCTCAGCAGTCCTCTGCACAGCATGGTCAAAGAAAATATACAGACACACAAATAAGTGGAGGATGACGTAGGTTAGTATGACCCCTGCTATTGTAATTGTACATTAGGTGCCGTGGTATTTTAATACAATGTGTGCTTTTAATATAAAACATTTATTTGAATAAAATGCTAAAAATATTGCCGCACAAAGATACTGATGAAGTACTGCAACTGTAATTGAAGAAAGCTGTTACTCTGGTCGCAGAAGCCACATTCAGAACATTTTATTTTGCTAAGTTATCTAGTTATGGTACGTTATGTTGTGCAACCCTTTATAAAGAGGAAGCCACACTAATTAAAGCCCCACTATGTAACTTTTCCACCTTAAAATAACAGCTTGAAAAAAATGGTGCCGCTACAATGGCTTTTAATATGTTGATTTGCTCCTCCGCCACTGCCATCGGGGGTCTGTGGCCAGAAAACTGCTGAATGTAAGATGGTTGGGATCGGCCCGGTGCTTCCGGTTGAGGAACAGGAAGTACTTCAACTTGCTTTCTGGCAGTGATTACCAACGTCATATAGTGCCAGTCCACGCTCACAGGTGACTTTTTATTTGCTCCACTACGCGACGCGTACAGACAGAATGACATGCCGCGGCTGAACGGCTCGCTGCGGCTGCCGAGTTGCGCTGCTGGCAGCGCGCATCGATCAGCTATTCGATCAGCTGTGAGTCACGAGCCGGAAGAGCCATATATGGCTCGAGAACCAGGAGTTCACGACACTGAAGTAAACGTTAAATACCTGAAGGGGGCGCTACAGGGGAAAAGTTACATAGTGTCGCTTCAACAAATAAAACCCATTAGATAAAAGTTGTAATTACACTGGGAGGTTATGTGGTACGATGAAAGACCCGTCGTGACACTTAACCTTTGACCCCACTGGTTGCTTGATCCCAAAGGGGAAGTAGAGGTTGACAAGGAGCATCATGTATGTAACGTCCAAGTGGTTGAAATGCTACTCTAAGTGAAATAAAGAGGAACAAGGATAGTCCAAAAACAATTGCTAGCTGGTTGCAACTCAAAATTCCCCTCACCCGAAAAGCATGTGTGATGATGATGATGTTGCAGACAGTTTGAACGAAAGGCAAAGCCAGACATACTTTTGGGCTTTTCCAACCACCACCTCCAAGGCGACAACAGACTTTGGGCTGGGATCGAGTATTTCCAGGCTCCAATGTCTGTCCATTCATGACTCCACCAACACCCGCAACCATCGCCGCAGCTATTCCATTATTCACCATCCACTCCAGCCCACTCCTTTCTTCTGGGTTATCAGTCCCATCCCTGCTACTCTGGTTAGGATCTTCCCATAGCTAATGATGTGTCACACAGGAGATTACTATTGACCTCATGCACGCTGCCCCATGGAGCTCAAAGACCTGGAGAACACATCTCACACACACATGGAAATGCACATGAGCAACTTTCCAGCAACACCGTCGGATTCTTTTGAAGGTGTTCCACAAACACACACACACACACACGTATACACAAAAGTTAGGTATCAGACGTCAAAGGTTCTCGGCTGACAGATATTAAGTGTGACGGTCTTCTCATCAAACATTTTGCACACTTTAGCCGTGGGAAACTTTGCATTGCATCACAGTGTTTGAACAAGGTCAGACAAAAGGACAAATAACATGAGAGAACTGAGGAGTGAAACACAGGGGAGGAAAAGAAAAGCGGTCTTACTTTGGCAGGTGTTGCTCCTCTCCTCGTACCCCGCGTTACACAGACACTTCCCAATAGGTACGAGCCACTCCCCCTCTGTGCTGCAGTACATTCGTGGAAGCTCCTCCTCTTTGGAGTGATTTACACACGAGCCTTTGACCTCCACCAGCGACTGGGAGTCCATGGGCACCGTATCGGGGAATGAGGCTAGATTCCTTATCGTGTGAGGGCACTTCTTGAAGTAGACCCTCACGGAGACTAAAGCTACGCAGGCGCCCACGTCCTGGAACGCCAGGTAGAAGCCCTTCTTGGTCATGGGTCCCACCTCGCGCACCTCCGTGTTGAGCTTGAGGATGCGATCTCCGAGGTCCATCTGGGTGAAACTTTCATCAGCGGCGATGGTGTCAATCTTGGTGTACTGGTGTTCTCTGAAGTGGCTCCCCTGGTCGTCATCTGTCTCCTGGTAAAGGAGGTTGAAGGTCTCCTTGCATGTGCCCAGGACCAGCGGGATGGAGTTGCAGTCCCTCAGGGTGAACTTCAGCTCCACGTAGATCTTCTGGGCCGACTGGCGAGGGATCCAGTTGGTGCGCAGCCAGTTGTTCTGGCTGTACTCCATCACGTTGCACACCTGGAAGGTCCTGATGGGTGTGTAGTGCTCATCCACCCCACTGATCTCCTCCCACTGAAAAAGATGGAGAGAAAGAGTAGTGGAGGATGGACACAGAGGGAGATGAGAGGGAGACACAAATTAGAGATAGATTTAAAAACAAAAAGGAGGAGATGTAAGGTTAACATAGTGGAGGAAGCAGATAAGGAAAGGTGAAATGAAGAAATATATGAAAAATGTGAAGGTAAGGGGAAAAACAAGATACAGAGAGCAAGTAGAGGGAAAAGAAGAGTTCCAAGACATTGGAGGAGAGTTAAAGAGGAAGGGATAGGAAAGAGGGGATTTGAGAAGGAAAGAGGGAAGAAGGGGTAGATTGCAGAGAGAAATAAAGTTATCTCCACCCTGTAAGCATTTACGGATAAATTATTTAGATTCAGATTCACTCGTGGTGAATACTAAGCATCTAATAAACACTTAAGGGTGAAAAATCACACCACCAGATCTCTAAGTAAGTTACTCAAATTAATTAAAAGCAAACTTGCTGCCTTAGCCAAATGTTCAAAGCCCTGTGAAGATATCTCAGAGAAAAAACGAGCGGGATTTCCTGTCTCAAAAATAAATAAATGTGTCTGAAGCTGCTTAATTGTTGTTAAATATTAGCAAAAATCCTATAGTGTTTTTTTCCACCCTTTTACTAACATTGTCTCTACAAATGAGGACTCACAAGCTGCTGGTTATTTGCGTCACAGAGCTACGGTTACCAGAGGAAAACGTGCTGAATCCACTACGAAACAGAAGAGGCTACGAAGTACAGACAGATGTGAGTGTATACCAGGGGCGTTGGTGTCTATCTTACATTTTCCCTCCACTGGGAGAAAGCAATGCGAGGAGAGGAGAAAAAGAAAGCGGGGTCATTCCTTTTGAATTCAACACAGCGGGAAGACTCATTGATCATGCGCTTTGGCTTCGCTGTCCAGGCGAATCAACACCGAATCGGAGTGATGATGAATGGGCAAACACCTGAAACACTGGGCTCATTGTGGGTAAAATGACAGTCATTAGAACGAATGGCCCTTAATGTGTAAATGGATGCGTTTTCTATTTTTCTTCAGTCTGTGAAAATTCTGAATGGATATATCCCTGAATGAGCAGTGCTTTTTTTCAGAGAGAGAGAGAGAGAGAGAGGCAGAGAAAGAGCAACACTTTCTGGGTAAGTGGAAACTGAATTATCGCTCCTTTCACACAAGCATTAATGGAAACATAAACCCACACACATATACGTTCACATACGGCTCATGTGAAGTGTTTAAAGTCCCGTAGCAGGCGGACACAGCAGGTGCTTTCAGCCTGAACACACAAATTAATGACGAGCAAAGAAAGTCGAGGTTCTCTATTACATGGTCGGGTGTGCGGGCGTTAGGGATATCTATGAGTGTGTGGCAGTCAAGGAGCTCTTAGGCTGAAGGATGGCCACTTGCTTTTCATCTCACAGTAAACCTAATGAAACACGCCTGAGAGAGAGAATAAGGAAGGTAGAGAAAGTAAAAGAGATCGAGTTGAAATGGAGGGAGAGCTAAAGCGGGAGGAAAGTTAAGGGGATAGATTGCATTTGTGTTTAGTCTCCCCCGTCATGCTTTCGTTGGCGTCACCTCATTTATCTGAGTGCAGTCCAAGTTCTCTATATACCTAACAATAACAGGCAAAGTAGACGTTACTGAGTGGGGCTAAATATTAGGAGACAAAGCTAAAGTTAACATTTCAACTCTCGTTACTCTCGGGTTTAATAGATTAACTTAAAATATATGTGGAAATAATGATGTGATGACGTGCAACAAAGATCTGATGAGAGATAACGCAGAGGGAAGACTATGATTAGTGGCTGTGTTGACATTATGTTTGATAAGACAGTATACTTACATGAAAGTTATGCAAACAAAGGACCCTAATCTGGCTCGGCTTTATGTATACATACTTGAAGCCAGAATTCAACCATGTCTTTCTGCCAGGATTCAAAGCAGCACAGCTGAGAATCAAACTTTTTTTGAGCAGTGATTGGCTAAAAAATATTCAATGCAGAAATACACAAATGTACACGATCTGAAAACACACAGAAGGTGTTGATACTCAAAGCTTGTCACACAAAGTTGTAATGTATGTATTAATTAAACCATGATGTTGAGTTCATGGCAGGAAATTGGCTGTCACAACGTAGTCTCCTAGACATTAGCCTACTAATTAATTTGAAAGAACATATCTGCAGTGTATTTATTTATTTGTGTGTATCAGGGACGTGCGGGTCAGGGGACATCACATCAATACTAATATTTGTCCCCGATCTTTATGTATGACTAATTTCTAACCTGTTATAGTCAAAAATCGCTGAATTTGCCTATTTCCTGTTTAAATACAGGATGAAACGAGAGTTGAGGCGACGAGTCGAGCCTCCCCTCTGATTGCGCAATCCATCACAAACTGGGTTGAGACATGCAATTAGCCCGTGCGGTTTGCCGTATCTCTGCATGTCGCCAATATAATGTTTGCAGATATGTTTATTTGCCCTGATGTTCCACAGTCTGACTAAGGTCTTTAACCATTACAGTTTAATGTTTGTAAGTGATATATAAGTGACATATTTAGTTTTGCTGATGGGAGATAAAACCGCAGTGAAAAGGCGCAGGGTGAGGGAGATAAAACTCCAACGGGGACGTGTTGCTACTTCTTCTACGCTGAGGCACCAGGCGAGTCAAGTCTGTTTGTTTTTGTATTTTTCTACGCATGGAGGAGGATTATATATCTAAGCTTAAAAATGTCTTAAAACTGGACTTTCAGTCAAACGTGGACTTGATTAACACAGGTAGACCAACGCCGGAGCTAAAGGGTTTGCTTCAACTTTGTCTTCATGCATCTGTAATATGTAACGTGTGCGTGTGTGTTGTGTGGAGAATGCTGATGAGACATGAAATAACCAGTAGCCAATTGAATACGCCCCTTTTGGGTTTATACATTCGGAAATTTGACACTATAGGAGTCAGTGCCTCGCCAACCATGAGCCTCACCTGCCTCCCCTGACCGCACGTCCCTGATATCAGATTGTCGCGCTCGTAGCTACGAGCTATCTTAAACATGGTTATAATGGCTAATGTATCATTTGTTGGCCTACTTTTATGAATGCGAGACTTGTAATCAACGTTACGGTGCTATTGTCATCACCGGTCTCCACGTTCTAACCCCACAGTCACACACGGCGCATGCTTCCGCTTTCAAAGTTCAATGTGATTGGCTATCGTAACCTGCTGACAGGGCGGAGTCACCAGAGAAGTTCAAAATAGTAGTTTTTTCAATTTCAATCGGCTCAGGCACCGAAAGGAAGCATCGACATGTGCGTTGCGTTTTCGGTACCCAACCCTGAATGTAAAGCATGAATACTGTTTTATAGGTATGTATGGGAACAAAGCACTTGGTCATGATTAGAGAAAATAAATGTTGTCTCTGAGACAAATTTGTAATTTGTGAAACTGGGCTATACAAATAAACTGAATTGAATTGAATGTATGCAGTGAATGATGCGTTTACTTGTTTCTATATGTATCCAACACCAAATCATCTTCCTAACCTTCACCAATGTGTTTCACAAACTAAACGTGGACCTTGGAACTCAAACCATGGTCTCCGTTGCAAAAGTCTTGCATTTGTAAGACCACAGCACTTCTTCAAAAGAGAAGACAGGTATTGTTTGTATATCTTTGCCTCTCTAACAAAATGTTCTACAAGATTACAAGTGGCCACGTAAAAAGTAAAACATTTAATGTTACCGCGAAATAACATGCAGTTGGGTTTTCCAATACAAGAGCACACAGTATTGGAGGACTGTCTCTCTACTTGTACGTGATCTGCCATCTAAGAAAAAGCCTAAGAAGATTGGGCAAATGTAAATTGAGCAGATTTAAGTACATACTCTAGATTGCACCTATCTCACACCCTCTCGTTTTAAGCGTTTCTCCACTTATAGTGAATATTATTTCTGCATTTCATTGTGCCACATTTGATTTTCTGTCACCCTGAAAAGTAAGCTACACTGGAAAAATTGGTTTGTAATGGAAGAAGTGGCCCGAGGGTGTTGGTGCATTACTGTACATGTGTGTGTGTGTGTGTGTGTGTGTGTGTGTGTGCACTGTAAGAGCTGCAGGATTTACGTCTTATTCTTGTATGTACTTTCATGTCCTCCAACATGATGCAAAGTGGGCTGAATCTAAAGCGACTGCGAGTGATTGCTCTCTGCTTTAGAGCCATCTTTGGGAGGGGTCTGAAGTTTGCACAGGGTTCAAAATCGAACACAGATGTGTGTACACGTCTGCATATGTATGAGTGCATGTGTGCGTTAGGGGCGCTATATCCTATTCTAGAATAGATGCCTTGACTTGAGCAAGTCTCTGCCGTAGTAAATGAGACCTCCGCTATGATGTGAGGGTTGCACTCTGAATAGCATCTCTGAAAGGGAGATATCCTTTTCCCCATTCCCAAACATTACATCATAAGAATGAGAAACACTGATCACTTCCCTGTGTTAGTTTTCTGTCCTTCATCTGACAGTGAGGAATTAGGAGTGAGGAAACTAATATTTAGCGTCTTTACATAATTATCCAGATCCAACAATATGTTAGTTAGCAGAGTACTCACTTGTACATATAAGGCATCCAGCACGAAGAAACAACCAGCAATGGACACGAGAGTTGAAGTATGTCGGGCAGTTGAATCCAGAAGCAAACTTTTACAACTACTCACTCCCACTGTGAGTGTGTGAAACCGTGAGTGCATCAACAAGGATAAATAAAGGTATTGTAAAGTGAGCAGACGCCTCTTTGTTTCTCTCCAGGGGGGCAGACCCCCCCCCCCCCACATTTCCCTCTAATTGATATATAACAACACCAGCATCCTACACCAGTCCTTGTGACCTTTGCCCCTAACCCCTGATGGCCACAGTCGGGCAGAGTGTGTGTGCTCTCGGCCCTGGCTCGTCTGATCTGTGCTGTAGGTGAAGCAGCTAGAGGAACACTCAAATGGAGTGCGGTAACTTGATCCGCTCAGGACATTACAACTACGGCAACAGGCACGCCTCAAAGTCGCCGAGTCAGCACACCAGTTCCCCCACACCAGGCCCACAGGTCAAAGAGGGGTAAGGGACCAGTAAAGGGTAACAATGCATTCAAACCAAGACTGGTTGTGTTGAAGGGACACTGAGGTCAGCCTTTATTATAACAAATTAAAGAACATCGGAAGAAGCCAACTTCAGGTCCAGCGGATCTACAACTGTTATTCTGCTCCAGCTGGAGAGGGTACATCTTACAACTGGTGCACCACAACAAGTGCAGAGCTCTTGGGCTTCACAGAGGTCAGTGGGGTCACGGACACAACAACTGCTGCATTTCAGTCCGAGGACATTTCATCAGCCAGTCTTAAGGGGAACTTGAATCCACCCTTCATACATTCTCCTCCTGCTTGTGAACAGGTCCACGGCGTGCCACCTGGCTGTTCACGCACGAGGAAATATTGGCAACACATCTGCAATAGTTTTATAATACTGTGGGGGGACGATTGTTACATTGGTATATGTCATTTTGTTGGTTGGACGTTTCCTTTTTAATTATGCTGAGGTCTAAATAGTTTTTATTTTATTTTGATGGGAATATTGACAGATCTCTTGTACCATCGGGGGGATTTGACTCTTGACTGAATATGTTGTCATGCTGTTTACCTTCTCAGTCACAGGATTTGCATCAGCTGGTCCTACCAGGTTGAAAGTAACTGCTAACACAATTCTCTACTTCCTCCTCCTCCTCCTCCTCCTCCTCCTCCTCCTCCTCCTCCTCCCACTCCTCTCTGGTGCCCTGCCCGCAACGCTAATCTCTGTTTATGGATGAGCTTTTCTCCGTACTCCCTCTCTCTTTCTGGGGGGCAGGGGAGTGTGTTCTGCTGGTCAGGCTGATTCTACAGATAAGAGTGGCAGCAGACGGGGGGCTTTAAGAGCCCTTGGGTGATGCAATAAGTTGAAACAGCAGTATGACAGAAACATAAAACAGCGAGCTGGCTAATTGAAGGGGTCAGCCTCTCGACCAAAGTACAGTATAAAAAGCCTCGCCATTATACTGTACATGTCCCCCTCCTCTTCCAGACCTGAGGATTAGAACGTGAGATGTGATTGAATCTGAGTCTTAGTGAGTTCAATATTTCTCATTAGTTTCTCACTGTGACTGCTGGCATATTTCTAAAAATGTCAAGTGTTTTCATTATGAAAACTTAAGCTCCCGCAAGGCAATTGTTACTCGCTTTTTAAACCACTTACACAGTCCTGTAGAGTATGTTATTGAACATGCAAAAAAATGTCACTGTGCATTGCATGCAACACTTTGTATTTCTTCTGTATTCATGGGCTCTGTATGATCCCATGAGGAATCGTTTGTTGTGCCAAATCTGACATAAATTAGTTTTTTATTCTAGTAAAGAAATAAATGAAAAGCTGTTGTTGAAAATGCAATACTATAAGTCAAGTTTAGATTTGACTCGTTAAAATGAGGCAAATATACTGGTTTCAAAAGCTATATTTAACATTAGCTTTAAATATGAAATATTCTAATCTTTCAACATTTCAGTTGAAGTGCACATTGTAAGTAAAACTAGGGAAGCAAAACTCGTATTATTTTAATCAATCAACTCCAAGCAAAAACAGCAATGCAGCTGTACACCCTGCTGGTTCCTGTATGAAAAATGGACTTTACTTTGTATGTGGCCATTATTATTATTATTTTGTATGCACAGCCAGTGTCTGGGGTGTCCGTTTGTTTCTGAAGAATGCTTTCAAAGCACACAAGAATGTAATCGTTAACACTCTTTAGTCTTATGAAGCCCCCTGGACACTGCTCAGCAATCAGCCTGCCTCCCAGACAGATAACAGTATCACACAGACACACACACACACACACACACACACACACACATGTACATGCACACACACACTAGTGGCTCTGGAGTGAACATCCTGGGGAGGCTATAAGCTCTTAATTTGTTCTGACCAAAGCACGGTGCGTCTAGGTAGACCAATAGCCACGGCCTCTCCATCAATGTGTGTGTGTGTGTGTGTGTGTGTGTGTGTGTGTGTGTGTGTGTGTGTGTGTGTGTGTGTGTGTGTGTGTGTGTGTGTGTGTGTGTGTGTGTGTGTGTGTGTGTGTGTGTGTGAGAGAGAGGGCTTAGTGCCACTGCCACATTATGAGAAATCATTTGTGAACAGCAGTCTCCCAGGGCAGGCTGCTTATCGGAGCGCAGTCAGTGGATGACGTGAGTAATTACAGATGATTCACCTTGAAGACTTGATCATCAGCAATCTCTCTCTCTCTTCCTCTCTCTCTTTCCCCATCTCTCTCTTATCCTTTCCTGTCCTCCCCTCTCTCCTCTTTCTTCCCCTCTTCCCTTTGTATCTCTCTGTCTCTCCATTGTTTGATCTTCTCCCATCCCCTCGTTTCCACTCTGGAGTCATTCTCATTAAACTATGACATTGGCTTCCACTTTTGCAGCATTTGTATGACGCGTGTAACCAAACGCTTCTCCTCTGGACTCTGGAATTAAGGTGAAACAGAGCAGAGTGCACCTCTGTTACACATGTCCCTTCGCTGGATCAACTCTCCGATATCGGTACGCATTTTCCTAAACTTTAATAACTTCTATCAGCACAACAATAATCTATCACGTGTTCACGCCGTCGTCCTGTGGCCTACAGTTGTCTTTGCGCTAAATCCATTTCAAACAGCCTGCTGCACTTTTTCCTGTCATTTTTTTCGTTGTGGTTCAACCTCATGAAGAAACGGAGAGTTTTGATGATGCCAGCAGTGTATATGACCGAGGGAAACAAGGTTTGGCAGCTCCATGGAACAAATGACTGGATTACCTTAAGCCACTGCCAAGGAGTAATTCTAACACTTAATAAAATAAAAGAGGAAGTGTGGTGTGCTTGTGTGTGTGTGTGTGCGTGTGGTGTGTGTGTAGGTGTGTAGGTGTGCGTGTCATTGGGCCAGCCCCGAGGCACAGTAGTCTAACTAGCTACACAAATAAACACTAAGCGGGAGCCCACTGGAGGGACTTTGGTAGCAGAGAGGCTGATGGATGAGGCTGCTGAGATTCTTTTTTTTCTCACAAAAGTATGGAACTGAAAGCTGTGGAGTTCCCACATTTAATCATATTGTTTTGTTGTTATCGATTTCCAGCACAAATTACATCTTTTTTTATACATTCTATCCGTAGATTTGTGTAACTGCTCAGTGGTTACAAGTAACACAACATAGCCCAAGTTAAGTAGTGAGAACTGTGATTGTATTGTGTATTTCATTTATTTTCTATTTACTCACAGACTTTAAATTGGGTGTTACAGGCTAGTATTAAAGCATGTGTGACCGACAGAATGGGGTGGTGCGTATTTTAAATCGTTAAAAAATGGATTAACAAAAGAAATATTCACAATGTATTTACATTAACATGCACAGCATTAACATGTTGTTAATGTAATTTAAACTAAAAAGGGCTTATCGGCTATCTTCTGCGTTAGTGTCCACAACCTAAAATCCTTTAATGCCTTAATCTTTCTTTAAACACATGCACACTCAAATACCCAAACACCCACGCAGTACATTTTCCCTTGAGCATCTTGACCATATGGCAAGCGCTGAATGCTTAACCTTTCCCCCCTAGAGATGAAGAATGGACAAAAAATGTCGAAAGAGAAGTGGGTTAATCTGCACTTGGCTCATCGGGTCAACGCAGCATAGTGAGAACCGCAGGAGTTTGAACATCCTGATGTCATGTGGTGTGGGCTTGAATCCAACCCCCAGTTCATGTTGATGGATCTGCCCCCCAAATGTAAGCATATGGAGACATGATGTGGGTAAATGTAGAGAGAGAAAATACTCACCCCATGCGATGGGTAGGAAATCCATCCTAACTCCCCTTGGCTTGCTTTGGAGTCTAACAGGTTGACTGTGGTGAGGGAGAGAGAGAAAGAGAGAGGGAAAACAAAGAGAACATATGAGTGTCTACTCCTTGTTAGCCCCAATTAGCCTTCATCTAATCCAGCAGGAGGGATCACCAACCTCCAGCACTGATCATGACTTTATTTACTCAGCTGCGACACACACACACACACGCACGCTGCACGCAATGCACATATCCTACGCTGACAAACAGAGAGAGTCGGCTTTCTAGTCTCGCTGTGTAAAGCATCAAAGCAGTTGGTCGGGAAAAACTGGCTCCAACACAGATATCCTGAAGAGATGTTGAACTGAAATAGAGCCAACATCTTTTTTTAATTTTTTAAACAGACAGAATCCAGTCCCACACCGAAACAAACACACACACACACACACACACACACACACACACACACACACACACACACACGCATGGTGATCGGAAGCAAAATCGCATTAAATCCAAATTCAGATGCAATCTCCAGTTTCAGAGGTGGTCAGAAATGCAATTGGCCTCACTGAAACAGATTACAAATCCATTTATGATGAATACATGTTTAATTCATCTTTCCACCAAGAATTCATTCATATCAAACAGAAACTAAGATGCAGAGAAGGAAATGTGTCTCCAATGGATGGAATAGGACACATTAGACAAGGAGCTGTGAGTTTGGTGGTTTGTGTTTCATATGGTGAACCAGCACTCATGGTGCGTGGTGACATGACATGATGGTCACCTATTGGCACTTCTATTGCACAGCTTCTCAAACCAAATCAGTCCACACGGCACAGTGCAGGTCACTCCGGAGCTCACAGGAACAGATTCTACTCAGCAACCCTTCATGGAGGCCTGAATCAACCACAACACAGAAATGAGCCACTCTAGCTACACCATTATTAGTATGTAGCCATAGCTGTGTTGTGAATTATTGTTATAAAGCACACCTGTCAGTATGGACCATGACGTATGAGGTGGGGAATGTGAAGGCAGCCTCCTGCTCCATGGACTCCCCACTTCAAACCGCCACTGTGTCTTGGCACCAGATTTTGTTTGGGAGAGCTTGTGAGTACGTCCACCTCGAATGAAATAACACAAACTATTTAAGTGGCTACAATAAAACGGAGGAAAATATTTTTTTTAAATATACATGTACATCAGTACACAAGTCTAACTTTACTGTCCGTTTCCAAAAAATGCGAACAGAGAAAATGAATATGATACGTTATTATAACGTGAGTTGAACAGATAAACCTAGTGGGAGGAAGACAAATAATGATCCAACAAGACTCATTTTATTAAGAAATATGATTTGCTTGCTAACATTGTTTGCTTGCTAAAAAACAATGCCTCTTTTGGGGTCTGAATCTTGAAAAAAAAATAGTTGACCTATGTTTAAATGTAGTCATCCAATATATTTTTTTACAAATTGACATGATGCCGTGATTAATAATGCACACTCAGCGACCTGCATGAGAAAGTGCAGGATGAATAATCTGCTTTAAACAAGCGGTAGAACAACAAGGTCTCTTTGCGTTAGCTTCTCCCTCGTGCAGAGAGCAAAATCGTTCCACAGCTCAACACACACAAACAAGTGCCTACTTACACACACGCAGACACACACTTAGCCGAGCGAGCGCACGCATACAAAGCTAAGTGAAGCAGCAGTAGTGCAGTCAGGGCCTGCAGCTGTAGCTCTATTCACTGTGAAAATATGAGGAATCCAATCGCCCTCCACACTTCCATTCAAAGCTTCAGTAAGCAAGAGTGTACACATCTCTGAAGACAGCCGAAGAGAGTATTTGAGGGTCAGGAAGGACTGCCGTGGATACTGTGAAAACTATTTTAGCTCACAAACAGCATGAGCTAAATGTGCAAGGGGGAAAGGAAATGATGTTGCCGCTCCAGGAGCTAATTGTTGTTTCACACTAGAATAAAAGTTGAGATGGAAATCATAATTTTCTTCACTCTGACAGCTATCAGCCAGTGTGGCATCGTAAAGAGCCTGAGAGAGAAAGTGGAGCAGAAAGAAAAGCAGATACACACACACGCACACACACACACACACACACACACACACACACACACACACACACACACACACACACACACACACACAGCACATTATTATCAAATTCCAGGTTTGAAAATGTCCATCTGAGCTGAGCCAGCTGAGTGGCAGTCGACACATTCCTATTAGAGTCTAATGAAGCTATCTGTTCATGTCAGATAATAGCAGCTCAGCATCCAGGGCCATTGCTTCCAATTTACATTTCTCAACGAGCCGAGCCCACCACTCAAATTGGGCCAAGCGAGGGAATTTGAGAGCAGAAAATTAGACGGCTCTCATATCGCTGGAGGAAAAAAAGCCCCCTCCAGCTGCACTTGGCTGAGGAAATCAGCACCCCCCCCCCCCACACACACACACACACACACACACACACACACACACACAAATGCATGCATAAGCACCACCAGCACTGTGCACAGCTACGAAAAAGACAAAGTTGCACCAAGAAATGCACCTCATCCAGGAAACTAGAGTAAACACAGACGGTGAAACACTTGTGTTTACACTAAAACCTAATAGAACACATGCCTTTCGTATACATGCGTTATATAAGATGCTCACCAAAACACATTTCGCCACACATGCAAACACAAAAGAGGTACGAAATAAGAGCGTATACACAAACAGTCTTTCTCACTCTCACTCCCTCACACACACACACACACATGCCGCCGGTTAGCAAGCAAGCGTCAGCCAAGCATAGAGCCCCTGCCCCATCAGGGAGTGCCTCCTGAACGGGAACTGGGGGTATTAATAGCAAACTGAGCCAGTCTGTCTGGGAGGGAGCAAAACATCAGCGAGGTAGAAACAGGTGAATCAATATATAAACCTAGAGGCCACCGTCCAACACACCCACACACATGAACACACCGTGACGCGACGGAAGGAGGAGAAGACGCCGCCCCACCAACAGGATGTCCTGCAAGTGTTCATGAACTGATAGGAATGTGCAGACGGGGGTGTGGTGGACGGGTTTTTGCTGTGTCATCGAACCAGTAGACCGTATGAGCAAATAAAAAAACATCACGCGGCAATGCAATTCTCACAATTCTTTCTCACTTGCTACAGCGTCCTATATCGCTCGACGCTCCGTATAACGTGTTGAAATATTAACATGAAACATTGGAGCGAAGATCTACAGGGGGGCATTTTAATGTCTATGTTCTCATAATTTAACAGCTACGGCCAGCATGGCCGCCGAGCGCACACTTGGATCCAATAGCGCCTCACTTCCAGTAAAACGCGATGACGTGAAAACCGATTCACAGCAGATGCACATGGAAATATAATCCTCAGTCACAGACACGATGAAGATGTTGGATGAGCAGAAGAAGCTGTCAGTCAGAGTGACGAATCAACACATGGCTTGGTCAGCAAAGCAAGACCCCATCCATCTGGACCAGGCCACTCCACTCGGAAGGGCAACGTTGCACCCATGTGTGTGATTTCTCCCATGTGGTTGTAAACACAGGGTTGAGGACTTGGTCTGTGCAGCCTGCTCTGTGTATGTAAAGGTTGGCAGGCTGCAGTGCAGGCAAAGCAAGGCGACTTGTGTCTCTGCGAAAGGGTGAAGTGTTCACCTCCCATTATGAATTATTCAAGTGCAAAGTCGCTCTGTCTAATGTTGCTGCTGCTTGCCCAACCTCTCTGCCCCCATTCCACTTTATTTCTCTCTTTCTTTTCCTGTCTTTCTTTCTTTCTTTCTTTCTTCTATCCATATGCCACCACATGCCATGTATATGTTGTACACAGAAACATGGAGGTTCAAAAACTCACATAAAGACATACATCGCTGCTGCACATATACTGTATGATATTATATATCTTAACATATACAAGCATGAGCATAAACACATGAAGATAGACACAAACGTAAAACTTGTTTATATATTTATTTATTTTTGAAATCTGAAGGCTAAAACCCATGCTGTTAAATTGAAGAAGGCGCTCTCCATCTTCAGCTCAATGTTTGGCCACCACATATGAGTATTGTCCTGTATGGGTGTATTTTTAAAGGAGGGGCACGTGTAAGCACATTCCCAGCACCTCTGAAAGGTACCATCGCTCACAAACGCCCATCCGTCCCAGCGGGGCTGCAGCGCCGGGCTCTGCGGGCCGAGCCGCCCTACCGCCGGCTAAAAATACCCGAGGCCTCCCGACGCCCTGCAGCGGGGAAACATCACACCACGCAGCACGCAAAGGGACCCGCTGCACCACAGTAGGGCACCCAACAGCGTGTTATTCTTTTTCTTTCGATTTAATTGTGGAAAACTAATTTATATATATATATATATATATATATATATATATATATATATATATATATATATATATATATATATATATATATATATATATATATATATATATATATATATATATATATATATATATCAGACAATAGCTGATCTCTTTTTTTCCAGGCAAAGTTCCAATGAATCGCGCCACAAATGATATTCTGCGGGACTTCCCTCAACTTTTCCCCGAAGTTTTATCCACGATCGTAACGACTTGAAGAAAGCCACAAAGAAAGAGTGAATTCTGCTCTTAGCAGCGAGGGTGGAGAATATTACACGAGATATAGCTCGACCCCTGGTTTCGTTAGAAATGGGGAGGGACTTATACAAATAAATATACGTTTCCTATATTATCCAGTTCAAAGTTCAGGTTTGTTTTCCACGAAAACATATTTATTTATGTTTAAAGTAATTAATTTATTCCCATTAAGTCAATTAAAACACCCATGAAGTCTTTGCATTGGCAACAAACTTATTTAATTAATTTCATAATTTACTGATATGATGTAATATAAGCGACAGACATATGAATACGGATTTAGAGCTGATCCTTTAATGCCTATCTCGATGTTATTAAAGTTCACTAACAGGCCTGCTTTGTTATCTCCGGGGAAAAGTAAAGCAGATCATAAAAAAAACATTTACATTAATCTGATGCGCGCTCGCGGACTCGATCTGATCGGCACAAGCCATGTCTCGCTTTATTCTTTACACATGTGCGTACTCTTCGAGGGTTCGTGATTCGTCCGGTTGCTCGTTGCGTGTATGTGATTTTTTTTTTTGGGAAGACACGAAACATCTGTGAGTGAATCCGATCCGGTCGCCTTTACTCTCCGACGGGGAACGCTGAAGTGTCCTTTGCTTTATTAATTATGAGGTGAAATGCGGTGCAGGTCAGTGAACTTGATGATGGTTTTATGATCTGCTTTACTTTATCAGTATTTAGGAAACTGTGACTGAGGCTGAACGGAGGAGCCCGATGAGCCCAGAAGATCCGCGCGCACCAGCGCACACATTTAACACGAGGGAAGACGCTCTGAGCTCCTTGTGCATGAGTTTGTTTTATGTCACAGGTTCACATTTAGCAATCAGTATACATTTATATATATATATATATATATATATATATATATATATATATATATATATATATATATATATATATATATATATATATAGGCTACAATATGGAGACGGAGCAGCTCGATACTGACACTCTCTGGTAGATGTACGTCTTGGAAAGGTGAATTGAAATGTCGGATTTGTTTCACATATAAAAATGTATAGCACTTTGAGGTTAACTTTCTCTCTCTCGCTCTCTCTCTCTCCCGCTCTCTCTCTCTCTCTCTCTCTCTCTCTCTCTCACACACTCTTTGTAAACGTACAACACTGTAAACGTCTCTCTCTCACACACAAACACACAGACACACACTCTCTCACACACACACACACACACACACACACACCAGCAGATTGTATATTTTATCAAGGCGATGTTTATTTTATTCCGTTTTCATTCTCTCTCTCTCTCTCTCTCTCTCTCTCTCTCTCTCTCTCTCTCTCTCTCTCTCTCTCTCTCTCCCACCCCGTCCCTCCTCCAGCAGTGCTAAATGACCATTGACTTTAAACCTCATACAGCTACTTAAATCGCGATTTTTAATATTTGTTGACAATAAAAGTTCCCGGGGCAAACGCAGTTCACCGATCCGCTGCAGGCCGGTAGTACAGTTGACTTTGACACAGTCGCTTTCACCGCAATTCGTTCCCCAGCTTTCCGATTCGTCCACTCGGGGTTCATCACGAGCTCGAGGAAACCGACTCGGCTCTTATGGAGCTCCTCAGCAGACACGCGACGTGGCGGAGAGGACCACCAAAATGAAATCTGCACATTGAAGAATAAGTGTGTGTGTGTGTGTGTGTGTGTGTGTGTGTGTGTGTGTGTGTGTGTGTGTGTGTGTGTGTGTGCAGATGAAAGCAGCATCAGCGGGCTGGTTATCGGACCTCCACAGCAACACTTTCCATCCGCCGGGAAAAGTTACTTTCCATCATTGCTCATGGAACTATAACGCATCAGGAAATATGCATGTGTGTGAGCACGAAAAGCTCATTTTGGTGAAATGAATTACGTCATCGGCACTACGGTTTCAATCACTCACACCTATGTTGATATCCTCACGTGAAGCAACTTCGGAAAACAATCGACTATACATGTATTGATGTACAGTGAATAGACTCTTTTATTTAATCAATGTATATTATTCCAGGGAATAACTGTAATCTTGAGCTGAGTCCCTTTAGAAATTGTGACCCAAATCTTCCCCCAAATATACCCCCCCTCCCCCCGTTACCCCCAGCTTTAACCTTTCCAGAACTCGGAGCACGCACGTGCCTTTCGTTTATACTTTGACTCCGCTACGAAACACTAACAATGACCCGTATTTACAGAAATGGAGTGTTTCAAAAAGAAGAAAGAAAGAAAGAAAGAAAGAAAGTTACAAAAATGTGTAAGTAAAAGAAGGAGTCTGGTTTCCACCGCAGTCATGCGTGAAGAAGAGACCGCTGCAAGTGGACCGCTCCGTTTTATTCTGCCGGCTCTCAGAATATCACCGCATGCTTATTAAGAAGTGTCCCAAACTTGCGCTGGAAATAAGTGAAATGAAATCGTGAATGTGTCGCCGGTTTACATAAACGTTGGATTTGGATATAATTTCAAACATATTCGTACACTGACTCCATGCGACAGACGGTTTACAAAGCAGTCCTCAAGTCAGCTATAGTTTTGGATGCATTCAGGTCAGAGCCTTAAAAACAGACATCTGCGTTTTTACGCATAATGCGATCGGGCTCATCTGCTTATTGCCTCTAAATCGTAAAAAACGTCCGCGTAACATGGGGCGTCCACCCCACAACGGATCAACGTAGCCTACATGAGCCTCTAACGGGAACACGGGCACCGGAGTTTCTCAACATCTTTGCCCCACAACAACTCAGCGATGGGCTCTTTTGGGAGCCGTCTCGCCATCGCTCGCTTCGGTCGTCCACATTCAAATAACTGTTAACTCTGTGTTCGCGAGGTTATCCGAAATGAGGCTACATGGTCTGCCTTGTTTGGATCTACTTTGAAGTTGATTGTCTACATATTGTACATTCGTTCTCTTGTTCCGGCTCTCCGTGATCCCCTGTGTCACCTCCACGCGCATTAGATCCCAGAGTTATTGTTGTTATGATCCCGACAATTTGGACTGTAGCAAGTCCGCGGCGAGCGCACATCGCTGCTCTATGCGTGCCGTAGCGCACCATTTGCACACGCGCGCACACACAGACACACACAAACAAACACGTTGGCACTCGTGTCCGCAGATAGAGTTCACTCACCTTCATTGGGGAGGTAGATGATGGGAAACGCAGGAAGAGCGCAGGACAACAAAAGAGGTAAAATGAGAAGGAGTGATCGCGGATTGCAATCCATGGCGGCGGATCAGAGGTACATAACTCCATGAAGCCACTGACTGATCTGAGAGCGTCTTCTCTCCACACAGCGTTCTCCCTCTCTCTGGCTCCGTCTCCCTCGGATTGGAGCACTTTTCCGCTGGGTCCTACAGAGTCTAACAGACAGTAAAAAAACACAGCGCTCAAGTTCACCACAGGTCACTTTGGATCCTTCACGTCTTCTCGACGTCAAAGACACGTTCACTTCTTCAGCATATTTGATGCTAAACAAAAACTTGATTCACTGAAATTGAAAACAGGGAAGATAATTATTAGGAATTATATCAAAAATGGTGACGCCACCCTTGTGACCTATAACTCAATCTTCTTAAATCAAATAATAAGTTAGTTTAATGAATTTAACAACATGATTTGACCCTGAACAGAAATATGTGCCTTTTTAATTTTTTTTAGAGGCAAAAGAGCCAGATGTGTTCAATAAAACATCCCTAGGTGTTATGTGACTGAATCTTACTCAGTCTTATCTACAGTGAGTGTCTTGGTTTTCATTTGGAGCAAACCAATATTGCTCAATAGCTAAACACACAGCCAACAAGATCACTCTGAATGCAAATTCTGAAATGTCCATAAGCAAAATGCTTTTAAAGCTCATTCTGGAACTAATAGACAGTCTGTATTTTAGGTCAGAGAGAAAGTGATGCAAATCATACTAACTGACTTTTTTATGGGAAAATTAATGCATGTAATCGGCTGGCTGTGCCTAAATAAAATAGTAACTACTTTTTTTATGTTTCAATATTGCAGTTGTTAGACTAACATCTACTATTTACATGTATGTTGAACCTATAGCCTCCATGTGGAAAAAAAGCATGTTTGTACTGTTTACATGTTTCAACAGTTGTATTCATCATTGTTTCGAGGGACGTATTACATGCTTGTATTTGGGTCTACTGTGTGCATTTTTCTGTGAGGGCCATTAGGGGCCCCTGACACCACAATACTTGATCCGCACTGAAAGACCGGGGTGGCAGTGTGACGTTAGGGCCCTCGCTGAGACGCCAGCTGTTGTGGTGGGGGGTTGGAGACTGGAGGGTCGGAAGGCATCTGACGTATGGAAAGCGTTAAAGGACACAGCACACACAAGCAAACGCAGCACTCGGCTGGGATTTAGAGAAACTGCAACAAATCCTAATTACTTTATAGTTCCTGTATGTAATTTATTGCATTGCGTGGCATGCGGCATGCAGGAAATCTCGCACAGATACAAGACACGTCTAAGGAAATTCCTCTTGCTTTGAATAAGACAACATGTTATCTGTTATGAAAAACTAATTTATTGAGCATATTTCAGTGTTTGAAATAAAAACATTAGGCATTGCCAAAAGTCAAAGTTGAACTAATGCCAATGTTATTTTCAACTCTATGAACTCAATTTACTGTCTTTTAGAAGAAAATGTCTGAAAGTATTGCAGAACGCTAGAACACATTGCTGAATGTGAGGGAACGTTTAGAAGCTCGTTCATTAATGTCTGTGTGGAGCATTACTTTCACACGCTGTAGCAGTTTTAGGAGAAAAATCTGTTTTTCTGTCTTGGTATGTCATGTAGCTTCCCATGATGTGTTCAAGAGTTCTTTCAAATGAACTGGAGCATTTTTACAAAGCATTCAATGTATATTTGAGAACAAATGGCTTAACAGAGCACCGTCATACTCTGAGAGATTTATGGGTCTCGGGTTGTCGATGGCTGCAGTGAAGAATGATGCCGCGGGGTCTTCGGCCACATTATTAAGAGGCTTCGGCATGTGGATTTACAGCAGGTTTTAGACGGGCCGGCGTTCGTCATACATCATCTTCTACATCCCACTAATTCACTTATTACACACTGAAAGAGATTAATACAAGAGGCCCCACAGCTAACAATCAATTCAAAGGCTGCTTGTTCTGGGCTTGTCGTTTACAGAGAGGAGGATGTTGTTTCAGTGGATAACATTCTGAGGAAGCTACTGCAAATATTTTTAGAACGCTTTATACAGTATTTATGGAAAATTGTCAGAATTACAAATACAATAGAGGTTGGAAATGAAAGGGGAATTTTGAACTAAATGTAGTCTTAATTTGAATTATATTACACTTTATATGCACTTTTCCAACAAAGTTCAACATACATGGAAAAAGTGTCAGAACATTAATATATGTACACAAATAAAGTAAAAGAAGAAAGTCAACTGAAAGCATTTGCAATAATAAAGTATTTTATATATGATCAAATTGAAGCATGAGAAAGAAGTTGACAGTCGAACATGATCAGTAATCGGTTTCGTTTGGTTGTCTTCAGGGCGCTGTCCCCGTCTTTTAGTCAATAAACATGCATGTTAGTTCTGACTAATTATTTAAAATCTGTTTGTAATTGTGGTGAATTGGAAAAATGCACTGGGTTCCTCCCGTCTATCCGCTCCAACATTTTGTTCCCCCTCTTCTCAATGAGCGCTTTTCCATTCTTGAACTCTTGCCAATGGAACAATCCAGAACGAGACGGAGGAAAATATTGATTCAGAGCCACAATTGTAAGTCACGATGTGTCTTCACGTGGCTGTATCGGGCCGCAAACTCACAGAACAGATGTTGTTTGGGAGCGGCTTTGAAGCTGCCCAGGCCGGGCCTCCTCACACTGGAACACACCAACACACCAACAGAGAGGCCGACTGTGTTTACTGCTCGCTGTCAGTACCCTCTTCCTCCCTGTAGTTCTCAGGCGGCACATTCCTCCATACGCACAGAAGGAGGCCTCTGCTGGCATGTAACACTACCCCCCCCCCACACACACACACACACACACACACACACACACCAAACACCATACCAGGGACGATTTCTTGCCATCGCCAGCACCACCACTCTTCATCCTTTTCTATTTTGTTGCAGCCCTATATGGGATTCTAAAACTGACAACAATAGCAATAGGCTGCTTATTATTTGAAATAAAGCACAATTTGAGTGTGTTTTTATGTTTATTATAGCCGTGAGCATTATAACACCAACGCAATCTCTATCCTTCTGTTCAAGATGGATAATATTTGCTCTTTAAATTACGTATAATGATGACGATATCTAGTTTAAAAAGGGGGGAAAAGCACCATTCTTTTAACTTTTTAATATATTTTTACTAAAGGGATTACTTGTTTCACATCACCCAACAATGTAATGGGCCAAAAATATTAATTTATTGAAAGTATATACAAACTACCAATGTGTACTCGCTACCAGAAGATCGCATAGGAAGGCATATTAATATGTCCAAGTGTCATTAGCATCCATTTGTGGCTTTTCGAATGTCCTTTCTATGATTGGTCATTACAATAAAGTGGTTATGTTAGGTTTAGGCCAAAAAATCACTTTGTTAGATCATCACGTAAAGAAACAACATTCTGGGACAACGGTAATACATGGTGTACAGATGACATAAAAAAAATGACACTTTTAGCTCGCTAAATGACCTGCCAATTGTTGTATCATTCATATGCCGTTTAGTAAGAGCGGGCTGAAGCTAGATCAAAATCAGAGAAAGCCGCCGCCACAGTTGCAACCGATTTCCAGTGTACGCTTGTGATTTAGTGGCATTGTGTGTGAAACACGTCAGCGTCGCACAAGCAGCGCTTATTCTTATCTAATGATAAATGTGTCTAGTTGAGTGTGTCGAGATGTTTATACAAAGAAATCAAGTGTCCCCCCCCCCCCCCCCCCGCCTTCACTTACCCACTTCCCATTTCCTGTATTTGCACCCATGATTAATTGGGTCATGGTTCATGGAGCAAATTCTCCTCGTCACCCTCTGAGAGACGGCTGTGATAGGACGGCCCGACCCGCCATAACAGGGTGCCGTGAGACCGGGCTGGGCCTCCTTCCCACTACCAACAACTCTCTCTTTCTTTCCACATCCAGCCACAATAACGTGTCATCACGCTGCAATACAGTGAGAAGAAGCTGGCAGGGAGCAGCGTGGAGAGATTCGTGGATTTGCTAATTTTTAAAAATAAAAGACAATATAGAAGAAGGGATTATTTTCCAGAGGAAGTACTATCATCTTCTTTTTAATAATTATGTTCCTTAATAAGGTATGTAATTCTGTAAAACCTTAGTAGTTTAGTTTAATTTCCCATGATTTAGGGTCTAAAATGTATTTACTCTGGCCTGTTTGTATGGGGTCAGATCAGTCTCAAAAATTACAAATGCACACAGACACTCACAAATGCAAACACAAAGATTCACAAAAATATTCAATTATAAATACACGCAGAGCGATTCACAAACCAATGCACACGTACATAAATTACAATTTATATAAACGTAAAAGAAAAATGTTGAATAGTTCTATGTTTAAAAATAGCATTTACGAGTTGAGTCACAGCAGGGAAGTCTCAAAAAGACGTGCACAAATGTGTCGCAATCCAAAAACACATGCAGTGCGATGTATCTGTGAATCGTTTCGCGTGCATTTGTGAATCTTCGTTTTTGCATTTGTGAGTCTCTTTATGTGCTTTTGCCTTTATTGAGACTGATCTGACGCCATCCATTGGTGCCATGTAAGATCAGCTATCTATAGTCACATGTGTATCCGTGTGAGCGACTTACGCAGTTGGTTGTGTTATTCCGTGAGAAAAGCAACAATCTGGCCACAATATGGTAAAGTATGTAAGTAAAAGTAGAGATATGATTTTAAAATGCGTCACAATAATGAATTCACCATGTAAGCCAAATACATGCATGAAAGTTTTCATGGCAAATAAGAGTAAAGTTTGGTTTAGCTGATAGATGAATACTGGATATTATGTTTGGAGACGTTTATGAATTAAGATTCTGCAATAGTCAGGAAACATAGAACAGAAGTAAACGATAAGGAGAGAAGGACAGAAATAAAGATGAGACGTGAAATTAAAACCTGAATATTAAAACTCATAAAAGTCCCCAGACAAATGTACCGGATAAAAAAAGAAACTGAATGCACCTTTCTGAGAAAGAGCAAAGGTAGAAAAGAAAAGAAAATTAAAATGAGTTCAAGTTACTTACAATTTGACTCGTATACAGTAACTGATACATTTTTACTGTACTGCTATCAATAAGATCGGATGAACTGGCCGTGTTTCAAAACATTTTAATATTCTCCTTGAGACAAGCTCGCAACTAAAAAATCCAAAAGAGGGATTTATTGTGTTTGGACCATAAGTAACAAATAAAAGTGGTAAACTTCCTGCATTTGGATGGGCGCCATATATCAATGTTGTGTTTTTGTGTCGAACAATGCAGAGGACACAAAGAAATGTTTTCTTGATCCGCTCAGGGTGGATTTAGTTGCTCATACAAAACCAAACTGATTAACCAGGAACACGTATGACTCGTAACTTCCCACATTCCCAAGGACTTTTTTTCTTCTCCTGAGAAGTTCTGATCAGAAGATCAAAGCCTTTCACGAAGCAGCTATAGGTTACATTACGACTTACTTATGTATCCACAGTTTATGCCGGAGATAGAGCGTCGGAGCAGAGGTCTAACTAGATGTGAACGTGAAAAGCCCCGAAACCAAACAGTCTGACATGAGTGTTTATTTACTAGAGGATAGCTAAACAAGGCTTAACCATAAGTGCTGGTAATTAGAGAGGGAGGAAACAACATTTGGTCTCCTTGATGGCATTGAGGTTTAGTTACAAGGAGACACAATAACACAAACAAGCAGACAAAAAGTGTCTCTTTCTCTTGATTTGACGTCACGTCTTTGGTTGGTTATAAATCATTCAAACCGAATGAATTATCTACTCACCTTCTTTTTTCTTCTTCTGAATATACATCCATGAACCTTGCATACCTTATTTTACTCCTGTATTAGCTGCTTTGCACTGGATCCCCGTAAAAAAATCAAGAATCTCATTTAAAATTCTTCTCCTCGCCTACAAAGCCTTGATTGATGATGCTCCATCATATCACGACATATATTGCCTCTGTCCATCCTGGAGAGGGATCCTCCTCTGTGGCTCTCCTGAAGGTTTCTTCCCTTTTTCCCCCGTGAAAGTGTTTTTTTCTATTTCTTGGGAGTTGTTCCTGATCAGATGTGAGGTCCTGGGACAGGGATGTCTCATGTGTACAGACTGTAAAGCCCTCTGAGGCAAATGTGTAATTTGTTATATTGGGTTATATCAAATAAACTGAATTAAATTTAAGTGAGTGGCGTCGCCAACTGGGATTGAACTCAGTCACTTTGCATTTTAAAATAGGAAGAGGAAAAAGACTAAATCAGTAATTTGACTGCAATAATGATAAGTAACTCATTTCATGGTACTGTGACAATTAGCTAAAGTGAGTATAATTATTCTGTTTTCTGGGAAGTTCTGAACACAAGAAGAAGACGAGCTCTCATTAATCTTTGATGGACAATGTGTTAACCACATCTCACTCCCTCTGCTGTCTTTCTGCCAGTATTGTTTAGGATAGTATACACACACACACACTCTAATAAGACAGTGGAAGCGATGTAATTGAGCCACACGTTGACCGAAAAGCAATTTTACGATGTCATTCGTAAAATGAACTTTCAGAATATATTCAAAAACAATAAGGAGAATAGTTGGGAAATCTCTATCACTATTTTGTATGAAAAAACTTTTGAAGCAGCACATGAATAATCCAAGTTAAACACCTTTATCAAAACAACATAGAGTTCAATATTTGGTTTTGAGTGCGCTCAGTAGTGATTATTTATGTTGTTTACTACCTAGCATTGAACACAATGTCCAAATGTGAGAACAAGAAAGTACTGCGTATCAATCAAAAGTGACTAAGATGATATCAAGCACTTTAATAATGTGTGTGTGGGCTTCCTGAATCCTCTTCACGGCTCCACTCTTGGAGCACCAGTCCCAGACAGCCAGGTCTGTTGCTGAGCTGTTGCAGAGACATTTACCTAAAATATTCAGGAGAAAAGCGCCTTAATTATACAGATGATGGAGTACAGGCCCTGAAGTCGTGTGCGCGTTTGGGTGTGTGTGTGTGTGTGTGTGTGTGTGTGTGTGTGTGTGTGTGTGTGTCAATAACAGACAGCTTCCATATTAGCATCTAATTGGCCTGTAGCATCCCAGATTCCTCACTCTCATTGGGTGCGTCTGTGTTGTCGAGACTGTTGCTGCAGTTTGGGTTATTTCCTCCAACAGGCACATTCATAGCTTCAGGTATACACATACATATGTACGTGTGCATCTTTCTATCTCATACATATGCAAAACCACATGCATACAGACACACAGACACACAGACAAGTGTGCATACACACACTGACTATGCACGTCCACAGAAACAAAGTGTGGTGTGTATTGTGACAGACACTCGTGTTTACTTCTGGTGCTGCGGGAGAGGAAGACGAGACAAAATGGAAGACACCGTGAAGTCAGAAAGCAGAAACACACACACACACACACACACACACACACATGTTGCCTGCTTCCTGCCAAAGCTACTAAACGAAGTGTTCCTTTTTCATTAATCATGGTTGTTGTGAAGGTTACTTGAGCAGCACACAGTCAAGTTGTTTTGGGAATAAAATGGAAGCTGGAGCACTGAATGACACTGAACAGCTGCTAATGATATTTCATTAATGTGATTATTTCAACACCTACTCATTAAATTACCCACTCAGCCTACACAGTGCAATAAGTTCAATAAGGCTGTACGGTTTGATTTATCTGTTAAGGGAAATGTATCTGGCTTTGAGACAGGAGCAGTGTAGATAGAGAACAACATGAGGATCAATGAGCGGCGCACATGTAAAACAATTGTTGTTTTGAGGCCAGTTTTACTTTAGGACAAAGTCAAACCTAACATGATGTAATGCACATGTCTCAATAGAGATGTCATTGTCTCACATGGTAAACCACCCACATGAGGAGTCCTGTGTTTCTGTCATCTGCTCCGAGTCTTGCCTGTGGAGCTGTGAGCGGCTGTCGAGCATGGTGCGAACCAAGGAGGCAAGTGTGACTCACACACACACGGTTAATCCCAACTGCGTTGATGAAATGTTGTGCTGCAAATCCAGGGCATTGTTACTGAAACCCTCGCTGTGACGAGTGTGTTGCAACACTCCTGACTGTGCTACGACGCACCGTATGCAGATTACAGGCCTACTGGTGACGTAGATAAACACCTCTTACTGTATAACTAGTGCCTTTCAACCCACAGGCCTTTCGTGTACCGTAAACTAGGACTGTTATGTGTTTTAAAGAAGATTAGAAGCAGATATTAACTTTTCTCTCTTGATCATAACAACTGCAGGAGTTACTTTATATTAATTTTAATCTTCTACCGTTAGCCCAAAACGTATTACGCCTTGACTTTGAAATGTTTTGAGTGCAGCAATAAATGTGCATTTAAAAAGGAGATTATGGAGCATTAAAAAGCTTTATAGAAATTGTTAGAAAGTGCAGTCTAAAGTTATCATGGATAAGCAAACCATTCTCAGAAGATAGCGATGCTGAGTTGTCGAAGTGAGCAAGTGAACAATTATGTGTTCTTCTTCGACTGGGAACGATTATGTTTGCTCTGTTGAAAATAATCGCATCGGCTCATAATAAGAGGTTGTCACATTAGTGATTATACATTGCGGTAGGTGCTCAAATTGCTTGGTCATCAAATAAACTGCACACAAGGACAAAAACTGCCACGTCTGAAAAATATGACATTGAATCAACTTGTTATTACCTACAGTGTATCTGCTAGTTATGTTTAATCTTTTCCAACAACACTTTGCCACATTTATTTGTTTCCAAATAACAACTAGGTATAAGCTGGATCCACCCAAATCTATTTAAAGTAACTTATATATATATATAACTTATATATATACATATATATGTATATATATATACATATATGTATATATATATATATATTTGTATGTAAATGTTTTGTCCCTCTTGCCTTAAATGATCAATCACTGAACTTACATTGATTTATAATAATGAATATCATGCACCAACCCAGATCTATTTACATGTCTAAGTTACTCAGTACAGCTAAAGCCACACTTTCTTCTGCTTTGTCCCTCTTGCCTTAGATGATCCATCACTACTAGTACAGTTTGAGACGAGCCAATGACTCATTGTCATTGCTCATCTCAACCAACCCGTTCCCGTAAAAAACAACGGGCACCTCATCAGGGATCAGTTATGCTGGCATTTATTATCCCATTATTTGTCGGTGCAGTCGGAGTATATCCTCTGGCACACATGGTTACCATCAGCAAGACTCTCACCACAAAACCACAGTGTTAGTCTAATCTCTAAATACCATGTGTAATGGGTCCATGTCATTACGTTGCTTTGTTTCATGACACACACACACACACACACACACACACACACACACACACTCACTCACACACACACACACACACACACACACACAGTCATCAATGTTTGTACCACATTCAACCAGAACCACTGTAATACTGAATGGAAAAACCCCTCATCAGTCCACACAGCGGCTCTCTTTCATGTGAAGAGTGTCTGATGCTCTTCCTGTCTTGTTTCAGATGTTTCCAGTGCATTCTGGAGAAGGCTTAATCCACTTCCACCGACACGCAGGCACACGGTAGCTACGAACACTCAGAAGCTCGGGTGCTTTTGTGTCAGCCTTTTTTCTCTGTGGGCTCATGGGTAAGGTGGGGGCATGTCTGAAGGAGAGACATTTAGATAAACATTCTCTGTCCGTCTTTAACCGTCGCTATCTCTCTCTCTTTCTACGCCTCTCCGACTAACAAGACTCATCCTGAGAACGGAGATTAGCTTCATTTGTCTTCATTAGCATAGAGGCTAACAGGCCCTTTGCTGGAACCCGTGGGAAACCGCTGTAATTGCTAAGATAGCTGTCGACTAAACAGCTGAAGGAATCCGTAGAGCTGTGTGCGCACATGTTCCAGTAATGGAGGGGTTTCAGCGATGAACTTCACCTTGACTCTCATGCCTCAATCTCCTCTCTTCTGCCTTGTATCTCGCTGTGTGTGCACTGCATGTTCGAGGAAAGCGGCGAAAGAAACTACAGCCCAGAAAATGACTGAGCAGCCAGCTGTTTCCCACTCTCATCCGAGGAATGTATCAACAAGCATACTTCTGGCAGCAACCTCTGATAGCGAAATGAAGCTTTTCATGAAAAGATCCATCACTCAAATTTAGCGAGCGGCTTTTAAGCGGTGTTTTTTACTCTTCAATTCATTCGAATGAATTCAGGAATGAATTACCCTCGCAATTCTGAACTACTTAGGAGGACAAGTTCTTTGATCCATTCTAATATATGGATGATTGCAAATACACTGATTCAAATGATGAATCATGAGCTCACGCTCAAAAACACTCTATACAGTCCAACTCGCAGCTGAAATGCTCCAAATTGCACGGCACAAACAAACACTAAAATGACAGCAACTGTGCCCGACTAGGGGATACTTTTACATCTTTTTCTACGGTTCTATGGTTGATTAGATGATTGTTCAGGTAAGTAGTTACCATTGAGTAAATCTGGAGTTCAAAGAGTTCAGTCAAATCTGACTTAGAATTCAATGGAATTATATAAATAAAATAGGGAGAGGGAGGGATTTAATTATCAGTTGAAAGTTGAAGGTTAGCCATTCTGAGTGCATATATTCAGATATTGCATATATTTATTTGCAGTGACTTTCTTTTATTCTCTCGTCCAAGTGTCTCATTATGTGAAAAGAAGAGCAGGGATAGGAAACGACAATGGAGGATGACGAGGAACCTTGCCTGTATATACTGTACATTATTTGCATTCGTCAACATGCATTATGGTTCACACTGCAATACCAAAGCGTAACATTATATCAATGTTGACAAAGAGGCTAACAGAAAAGACCACAGGCAACGCTGCACAATTATTACTGTATGCAAGCACACTGCATTCATTTGGCCCGGGGGTTGAGCGGCTCGCGTGCTCAATGCGGCCAACGTTCACATGCATGCTAAAGCGCTGTCACACAGTCCCGACGGCGCTATGTCACTGACACACACGCTGAGCATCACGCCATCTATTTCCTTCAAAATACTCTTTTTTTCCTGAACTGAGCAATATACCGTGTGGTGGTGATTTATAACCTGCTGTCGCCACCTGAGGCTGGCCTTGCATGTTCATTCTTCTTTCCACAATCCGTACAACAATTCACAAAACTATTGTTGTCTTTCTCAAGTGATTATCTCAAGTCAGTTGAGTGTGTATCCAGGGATGGCCTTCACTCATAAAGACACTTACAGTTTCGCTCGTTTCAGCGGGTCCGTCACAGGAGAAAAAGCTGTGTTACAAAATCCCCACTGTTATATACGATTTCTCTCCTTTCGACCTGGACTGGCACATATTGAATCAGATACCTTCTCTCATGGTACTGTCATGACATGCTTACCAACGTTTGTCTGTAAGTAATACTTTTTTGTATTTTGTGAAAGCACTCACATTGGTAAACCAGCTCTCCTGACATTATTGCATAACAGCAAAGCAGGCGAAGCTCTGTACTAATAGTCGCATGAATTTCAAAAGGATTTTTTTTTTAAATCACTGAATGTTATGACTCCTATAGAGTTGCATACAATAAAATGTAAATATTCTACCAAAGCAATATTTCAAGAGTATCAAAATATTAAAATATCATAGTTTGTGTTGAGTGAGTGATGGAGGCTGTGGTGGACACATTGTTTAGATAATTCATGTTTTTTTTATTAAAAGTAATTTCAGTTTATAGAAGAATTAAACAAAATTACCATCAAGTATTAGGTCAGATATGTTGAAAATATTCAGAATATAATTTCCATTCTAAACCAGTCACTGAGTAAGCTAACAGTTAGGATAAAAGTGTGCATGAACTAGTCTGTGTAGTGCAACCGGTTTTAACTTAGAGACGTGTACATCTCTCTGATTCAAACCATTGTGTTATAACGGGATTAAGTTTGAATCTAAGAACAACTGGTCACATCCTGACCAAATAAAGTGAAATAGATGATAAAAGGTGAGTTAGGCAGCCAGGCGGGCGGAGGCCTTCTCCAAAGGATTGATTGATTGGGATTAGGGGTGCCATGCTGTCTGCCAAGGTACTCCGGCACCACTTTGATTCCGCTCACTTTGCCAACCCACCCAGCATTCCACTTCTACCGTCCTCCCATCTCTTCATCCATCTATCACGGGAAAGCGTTTGCCATTGTCTGAACCACATTTACAATTAGCAAATCCTGCCATTTCCAGGGAAAACAGGGTTGTAATTGTGTTACCTGAAAAAAACTGCTTGATTGAACTGTCTGATTAAATGAAGAAGTGCAACTACACCGTTCTTCTACCACACTCTCCTGTCTCTCTTTCCCTCCCTCCTTCACTGCTGTCTATACAACGGAGCCAAGGCCTTTCCAGGGCCTGCCAGGTTGAAGAACTCAGCTCAGTTGTCAGACATCTCAGTCTGACACACTACCCCCCCTCTCTCCTTTTTTCTATCTCTGCCAACCCCCCCTCCCCTCACACACACACACACACCTCACCCTCCCATAGGCTTGCCCTTTTTTGTTGTGCCAGAAGCTGTATCTTAACACTCCTTCATCCCTCTCGATCATACCAAACAGAGGTAGCAGAGTTATTCAGGGTTGGATTATTTTACTTCTTACTAAAGCAATACAAGCTCTTTAGTGACAACAATCAGGGCCGTCTGTTCAGGAATTCAGAGGATAATCATTCAAAACAGGCCTCACACACATTCTGGGTCAACCAGTCAAAGTGAACAATCATATGTCTTATATTTAATCGGATAAAATCAAGGTAAATCGAGGTAATATCTATTTTACGATGGCCATCTGGCAAAAAAGCCAGGAAAGACAAACGTTTAGTGCACGTCAATTTCATCGAAACATAATCCATTATAGAAAAGTCAACAGGTCAAACAGTCACAGGCGGTTTGAACATGCAACAACACATGATGACAGTGTTACACATTGTTGTGTTTGTGGTTCAAACAAAAATTAAATAAAAATAACAAAACTTCTGCGCTTCTTCGTGCATAAGATATTGAGGTCATGCTTGTCAGAAAACCACTGTGGAATCTATCTGCTCCACACTCACACACACACACACATGTAGCGATGCTTGATGTATTGTTGGCAAACCGATGCGTTTCTTAAAGCAGATACACAAACACACGCAGGCCGACTGCCAGAGCAGTAAGCCAAACGTTTTACAGCCAGAGCTCCCGCTTCACACCTCATGACATTCATGTTGTGATTCTCTGTCCCTCTGATCACCGATATATAGATTTACAGTGGACGCCCTATGAGTCTCAGAAACCACGCACAGACACGCAGCTGGCAGACAGAAAACATCCAGTAGAAGAAGTCTATGATTGATGTTTATACAAACAGAGGAACAAATGAAACCAATCAAAACTAATCAGGAATGGCAGCTCAATACATCGGAGGCTGGGCAAACATAAGGAACATGTCCGCGGGTTGACAAGGATGCAGCAACATCCTCTGATTACGACAGCGGCCCGCCGTAGTGTAGACAAGCTGTTAGTCTGTGTTCAGTGTTTACCTTGAGCAGTGGATGAGCAACAATGACTTTCATGGGGAGGAGATGCATAATGTTTTACTGGCGTTGAAAACATTCACTGGGTTTTGGCCGGGGATGGATCCGAAGCCTTCAGCTTCTCATCATGTTGTCTTCAAACTGCAAAGCATACCAAGCATGTCCAGACCGAAAACAAGAAGAATCCTTCTCCCTGGATGTTTTGAAGCTCGGAAATAAATATTCTGATGCATTTAAATGACTGGCCAAAAGTATACACTCAGTTTATTATAGTAGGTGCATACAGCTAAATCAGTTTATACAACAGTCCTGTAATAATTCCTATCTTATTAAGGTTACAATGTTCATTTTGTCTTGGACAGCGTTAAAGAAAGGTGCTGATTTGATAAATGTCGAGGTCATTTTGGAGGATGTTGAGGTAATTGGGATGTTGAACTGTATTGCATTATAGAGGAGTTTCTGTTATTCAGCCCACCACATATCATGAAGTGGACAAAATAATAGTTCCTGATTGAATTGGTCAATTTCTGTTTGTAGTGGGTCGTGTTCAATCTGTGGAATTTGAGCTCATGTTGTTTTATGGCCCAAACAATTTTGAATAATACACACAAATTAATGTGAAAACTATTTAGCTTCTAAGAGAAAAGGCCTGAATGTACTGCATTGAGGGGTTGACAAAAACACAATTGACAAAGGTAAATTACTGTAGCAGCATTACTGAGTTAAAAAACAACAAAACAGCTGGCAATCATCACTTTTACAGTTGTTTTAATGACTTAAAGGTGGATGGATTAAAATACCGTTGGAATGATTTGATGTGTCAAGCCATGCAAGCCAAACAGTACACAGCAAAGAGAAACAGCAGCTTTCAGTGTTTGAGAGTCACATTTAGACTGAAGTTTTTCATCTTCACAGGAGGAGCTTTGCCCATTTCATCTGTGAAAATGAGTTATGACCATCTGTCACTTTGAGACTGACCAAACAGCCCGTATCAGTTCTGTTTATTGGCCTTAAAGCTCAAATGTGGAGGAAGTTAGAAATAAAACACACTGGGAACCTTCTTATGGTTTGGAAGTAGTTAGCACAATATAGTAATTAAGTATTGGTGGAATAGCAGTATTGGTATATACTTTCTTCTAGCTACACTGCGGTCTGCAATATCCTGTCGAGCCGGGGTGTCGGTGAAGCAGCAGCAGCTCGTTGCATGAATGACTTTCTCCAATCTGAAGCTTATTCATTGGGCCTTTTTCATTGTTATTGTGCTCCAAACATGTTGACAACATATGTCTTACTGGTACTGGCATCACAAAGTAGTGGCAATAAAATAAAGTCACAGTAATTGTACCATTAACTTAAAACACACACACACACTAGCATGCAAACACATTAAAGTATCGTGGCGATGCAGTTACTCACTCTTTATGAAGCACCAATGTTTTCTTAAGCAACCACATAAAAGAAAAGTAACATCAATACCAAGTGTGTGTCATCCACACACACACACACACACACACATATGCACACAAAGAATCCACACATTAAAAAAACACAACTCACTTCAGGGAATATACAGAAGGAGTGAGGTGAGCATCTGAACATACAGCACTACTGAGGTATGTTTAGTTCTGGAATGTGAACTATGGGGACAGTGAAATGATACTGTGGCTTTCTTAATGTAAGACTTTGCATTATGATCACGCCGCAGGTCGACTATGCGAGAAAAGGTATTTCCCCTTAAGTGTGTTGTGCATGCGATCTTCCTCATGTATCCGTGAATTTGTACTTCAAAAGAGACAGTGTGGCAACGACGTGCCAACAATAGGGCAACAAAGAACTAAGAATAGCATAGTCTCAATAAAATCCAAGGCTTGCGTTGGTGTGGCCATTTTACAACAAACCCCAACTCGTGTGACGTAAAAAGAACAAACAGGACACTTCGGTTTGAAATGCAGAACTCCACCATCAGCAAACTTTATAAAATAAGTAATTACAACATGGCAGTACAAGAGAAGGCGGGCTAAGAATGACACCCACTCAAAAGTGGAATATCCCAAAAACAATAAAATGTCATGTGGGCACACAAGCACTGAAGAGATGCATTTAAAAAATACAAAGTAAGAGGAAAAAGCATTTGATATTGGACATGCTGAGATTATCAAGTGGGCCGATGAGGTGTGCTGTGGCCACATGGAGCAACATAGACGCCTGTCCCGGTTTCATTGTGTGTGTGCGTGTGTCGCAACTTGTCTCCGTTTAAGTTGTTTGCTGAAAAAAAGAAAAAAAATCAGGAGAGCTTGTGTCCCGTGCTGTTTTAAATACCTCAGAAGGCTTTCTCAGACCACCCAGGAGTGAATGTCTCAAAGACAATGACATTCTTTTATTTT
Source organism: Liparis tanakae (assembly GCA_036178185.1). Classification (NCBI taxonomy): domain Eukaryota; kingdom Metazoa; phylum Chordata; class Actinopteri; order Perciformes; family Liparidae; genus Liparis; species Liparis tanakae. Next base: position 17,280,276 of record CM070107.1, read on the forward strand.
TTTAGACATCTCTTTTTTAACAAACAGATCAAAATCAAAATTATTTACAATAAATATCAAGAATGCTCGATCGATACTCGTAAAGGTTTTAAAGGCACAGTCCATGGAGTGTTGGCGGCCACACACCATCAGGAAATCACCCTGGAAAGAAGCACGTCTTGTTTTCCAGACCAGTGTTGAGTCGCCCTCCCAACAGGCCGGTCCTCTGCTGCAGCGAGCTTGAAGTCATTACGCATTGTGAGGACCATGATGTCTCCCCTGGAGATGGTCAAGAGGGAAATTGAAAGTGAAGTGAAGGGCTCTGTGTCCACTGTGCAGACGAACCCTGGGGTCTTCAGGCCCCTCGTTAGCGGACTGGCCTACATGTTTTCATTCGCTGGCGAACTGCAGGAGGTCAATTGCTGCTAAATTACCAGCTTTGGCTGGGAAAACAGCGTTCAGATAATTAGTTCACTCTGCCTGTCCACACGATTAAGTTTTCTGAAAAACAGTCTGCGGGAAGATTTAAGGCTCCAGTGCTGCAATTAGTCCAGCATGTGTGTGTCCGTGCTCGACAGGCAAGTGGGAATCATGGATAACTGCTGATCAGGGGTTTATAGCGGATGAAACAAAAACACATCTTTTAACAACTTTCAGCTCCTTCCGAAATTGCTTTCAGCTAATTGACACTTTTTCGATAAATGTTTTCAATAAATCATTCGAAATATCTCCACTTTCATGCACGTATCAGCAGGGGCATTTTTTCCTCATGATTCAAAGGAGGAAAAACTAAATATTATTCAGTGCAGCTGGAGTATTAAAAAAACACGGCTTGAGCAAGTACTTCAAATCTGTTACTTTCCTGTTCATTCCCCTAAAGAGATACTTCATCCATTTCCCAGGCGAAGAGAGAAATGCGTCGGACTGCCGGGCTGAAGATTAAGCTGTAATGTTCGACGAATAGTTTAAGAAGTATGGGAGAGGGATTCATTTATTATGAAAGCCTACATTCCCACAGCATTAGCTGACAATATATAAAGCACACACTCACTATGTGTGTGTTCTTGTGTTTCGGTTTGAAGGAAGCTTCTTTTTTTTAAGACGTTTTTCTCACAGGCCCAAAAAGCTGGGAAACACCTTAATAAATGTATCAACCAAATAATTGAGAAGACAACTGAACAAATAGGTGGATACTTGAAGGTATTTGATGATTAAACACCCCCCCCACTCCCCCCCCCCTATATTATGTGCAGAATAGTTGTGCTATGTCTTGACGTGTGACATGTGTTTATCTGCAGACTCCTAGTGCTCTGACGGTTAAGTATTTGTGTGACGTACTGAAGGTTTAAGAGTTAACTTTCTTCATGTAGTCATTGTGCATCTTTTTCAAGCTCTCCAATGTGTAATGGTATTGGTTTTAGGTACTTTGTTTTGTGTTAACAACATTATTATTGTGTGCATAATTACCAACCTGAGCACCGGAGACATGGAATACTGACGTACACCATCGTGAGTTGAGGTCGGACTACAACACAGTAACGACAAAATAACTTTAAGGTCACGAGGCGCCAAGTAATCCCTGAAGACCAGGAGGAGGATTCCCTGTTTCTCTGTGTTTCATGAACAACCTGAGGAATTAGGAGACAATTACAACCTTAGAATGTTGCCTAGATTTACAGTAATTGAAGTTATTGCTTCATGAACTCACCAGCGTCTGAAGAGAGTAGGAAAACATCCACAAAAATACACGCACATGGAATGAAAAAAGAAACAAACATGACTAGAATTCTACATTTTAGTTTTGAATTGATTTACTTGATACAGATATTTTGAACATTTCATACAGAAGGCGAGGATCTAACTCCCCAGACAAGGAGAGCGGGGTGGCTTTAACTTAATTCAATAGTGGGGGAAATAGAAAGTGAGCTTGCCTTTGCATGTTCATATTTGAATAATTAATGATGGTACATTTTTTACAAAACTAAAATAGCTACTGAATATATATTCTTCCTTCTTTAGGAGTCGTACACTTTGTCTTCCAGTAGCGATGTATGCTCCCCGACCCACAGAGAGGCTTGCAGGTGAACCTGCCTGACAACATAAACATGGATATAGGTGTTCATTGTAATTCAGTAATAAAGTACACTCCTATGTAAGCTTCATTTGATTGATAGCAGGCTTTTCTTTTTGTAAATAGGAACTTAATCAAAATAAATTAGCTTCATTTTTGCTCCAGTATTTTTGATTACACTCATTCCCCTTTGCACTTGCAATGTTTCCTTTTAATGAATACATTAACATTACATTTTACCAAGTTAAACACAAACACTGCAACAAAAATTTAAAATAAATATGTGCAGTACTTAAATAGCAGTTGGTCATTGTAAAATGTGTCTTTTGCAAGGTCTTTTTTTATCTAAGACAAAAAACAAATATTGACATTTTAAATGGAAAATGGAATAAAGGCCAGGTGGAAGCAACACTGACATACTTTCTAAGCAAACCCTGCTATCTCTAATTATCTGTAGTGCATAATCCATGGGGTAAATACAAAGTCATATGTGGGTTGTGGACACAAGGATTTCCTCCTGATGTGTGGAGACAGCGATGCAAACATAGTTATCTGCTACACATGCACCTCGCCCCAGGCAAACTGCTCAGCTTCTAATGCTGGACCGACCACTACCCATGATGCACACACGGGCCGACAGACGCAAAACAGACCCGCGCACGCATACATGCACAAGATGCTTGCGTGCATGCCTCGAGTGGGCAAATACGTTGAATGGGGGGATTCATGCGTGTGTGCAGGCCCAGGGCACAGGCACATAACACACAACACATATATTGTTATTCTATTATCTCACTTTCTCTGGCTATCTCCATCGTGCAGGCCTCCTGTGAACCCGGGGTCAACGCTGCATCCTCCCCCACATTGACCGTTGTTGAGGTTGGCCGGGGGGACCCCCAGGGGGACTGCAGTGGGACAGAGCCACACACACACAGAAATAGAAATAGACACACTCAACTAACCATGAAATAAATATGTATATGAACATCACGTCAATAAGTGTAAAGTACAGGGTAAACAATACATTTGCTGTATATGCCGACTCCCAGCATGCCTGCCTAGATGCACTTTACTATTTTTAAAGTTTAGGGACATAATAACCACGATGAAGGGCCATCACTTTGCGTATCATAAACAGCCCCCCCCCCCCCCCCCCCCCCCCCGATGATGCATATGAAAAATATGTTTCATGCTGAGCACCTGCTCCTGCTTTTGAATAAACTGAAACTGAATCACCCTTTGATGGGTGGTTATCATCAAAATGCAACACTCACCTATACATCTGCATCACCAAGCTTTGGAATCAAAATTATAAATACATTTTGGTCATTACTAAGCCATATGTTGAACAACAACAACACACACACACACACACACACACACCCCAGCCCACAGCTGTTACCTGGGTCACCAAACAGGTGGTCCATTGTCAAAACTGAATGCTGCTCTGCTAGTGGACAACATAAAATCCCTCCCTCATTAATGTGTTCTCTCCTGCCTCCACATTATAAATTATATTTTTATTATTTTACATCATTATAACAACAGGTGCAGTGGTGCATAACTGCTATTTACACATCTATTAAATGCACTTCATTGCATTCAGCTCAATGTAGTGCACATGCTACGGACACCAGGGAGCAAAGAGGGAGAGATTAAGGACACGGCCACCAACACACACATGTGCTCACATGTGCTCTGAATGCATTGAGTATTAGCAAGTAGGTGTGCAGCGTCGTTCTACCAACAGTATATATCCATCAAATTATTATTTTTGAAATAATTCCAGAAATGAACATAGTTATTTTCCCAAATAACTTTCAACTGTGGTTTTCAATTGAAAGCTCCAAAAGGTAGAAAGTAAGTAGACATCACAGCTTGTAATTATCTTTTGACACAAACTCTAAAATAAGACTCCGCTTCAGTCTGCAGGACACAATTACTTTCATTCTCACCGTGAAAATCTGCGGGACATTATTGGCCAACACTTCCCCCCTTTACGGGATTGGCTTGCAGATAATCCACCTATTGTTATTCATTAGGTCTCTCTTTTATCGTGGATTCATCTATGACCTTTGACTTCTCTGTCAGGACAGATTAGCTCATTGACTGTGATTAGGACATCATTTGCCCCACATCGGGGGTCAAGTTTATTATGCGCCACAGTAATTACAGATTTACCTTGTTTAATTGGATATGTTTGATTGAGCTAACAAGGGTCACCTCAAGAATGATTAGAGATTCTAATAAGTAAATCTTAACAAATTAAAGGAAATTCATGAAAAGGATCACATGGGTCCGAATAGTTTTTCTGATTACAGCGATAGTCTGCTGAGAGGACGAGGAGGACATTTCAGCTCGCAAGGTCTCCACAGAGCAGCGCTGCGGCGAGATGAGTGCCATTGTGGAACATTTCCTGAGACCAATCATCAAAATAATTGAACCTTTCATCCAAGTGCGCTTCACCCTGGTTTTCCCGTCTATTTCCAATTCCAATTGCAAGGGCCTCCTTCATTTGCCATTGGTATATGTCACTGGTGGCTATAACTCAGAGAGATGGAGTGAGTGTGAAGAAAGGGAGAAGAGAGAGGGGCCCCGGACCTTGTATGAACAGTAAAGTGAAATATACACCTGACTTTCGGAAAGGACTATTTTTTTTCTGAATCTAGCTGGTCGAAATTGAATATATAAGGAGGCTATATTTAGGGCTTGATAACATGACTGCACTGAGTAATGAAATAGACGAGTTGGAGATTCATTACCTGCTGCATTATGATTTAATCAAACTGCACAAAATCATATTCATTTTTCTCAGACAAAGGGCTCCTTCTTATCTGGCCTTTCCCCCCTTGAGCCCTTTTGTGGTTATGGCTGAAGGTCCGTGGTAGAAAGAAGAGGGATCTTTTATTGGATATGGTGATGAAAAAGGAGGTTTGAATTTTACAATCCCAAGCATTGTTACACCCATATTAGTTTGCCTAATCACTGGGTTGTGTCAGCGTCTCATTACAAATGAGAGATCAGATATTGCATTTAATAACCATCAAACTGTTCCTTTATAGAATTTAATTTAAAAGAATTAAATATTAAATTCATTTAAAAAAGTGGTACATAGGAAGTCCTTTTCCTCCGTTTTGATCTGATTCCACATGAGCATAAGAACGAAAGACTCCTTCAGCCTTCGAGTATTACTTCCAACGTTCAAACCCCAGCATTGGTCAAAGATCTGCTGTTTCTCAGCCTACATTATGTAAACCATGTCTGCTTTGTTTTAAATCATTTACACAGACGTGCATTAGATATGTGTAGACATGAACGTGAACCCAGCTAGCCTGTAGCTCCGTACACAGGTCAGCGGGGCAAACGGGGAAATAGCAGGGAAATTGGTCTCACCTGCTTAAGTTGTTCTTTTTTTTGGTTTTGTTTCCGTGACTGCTTCCTTTGACTTTAATTTGGCAGTACATGTTGCAGATATGAAGGACAAGAAGTAGATTGGAACAATCAGACTGAATTGACGTTTTCTCAACGGTCGTCGCTATACAGGATGGCATTGTTCGTCTGAGCCTTGCAAAACTATTACGAATCACTTTTGGAAAAATAAATCAACTTTATGATATGGTGTTGCTGTGGGAAGGGTTTGGTTGGATTAAGGCAAAAACAAAGCTTTGGAAACATTTCTTTTCATGGTTACTATAGAAAATCACTTGGTTTAGGTGAGAGAATTACTGCAGCCATGTTTAAAAGAAACACGGATTGTCGGTAGAAAACATGACATTTAATGGGCTCTCCTGTCATGTTTTTTTCACCCCGACTATTCACCTGAATTCCTTTGTCCAGAATGTGTGGCTATGTAACATCATCCACCTTCCCTACCTACCTTAGAGGTCTTTGTTAATATATCGCTTTTGGACATTTTTATTCTCCTAATATGGGTATAGTGCAACACAGCAAAAGTCTATGTTCAAACTTGGTTCCCAACATTCCTCAATCATTTTGAGGCTCGAGGATATTATCAAAACAATTTACTTATGGACCAGCTGATAAACTCGTGGCTTTAACCAGCATTCTCAGGTCTGGAGAAACTACCACACGAGTTGCCGAGAGCAGCGTTTAATGTTTCACTCCAACTTTATGGAAAATAGCTGCCAACTTCCACTTTAAACAAATACAAAAGTAGTTTGTTAGGACGAAGCAAACTCAAGGATAATGTGATGCAACCACAGGTTGTACATTGAGGTTAGATCGTTTGTTAACTACTACTATCAGGCTTATGTCTATCTCTCCAGTGAAATACTGGGTCAGAAACATTAAAGAAACTACAAAGAACAGACTGAGATAGAATTACAAAAATATCTAAATTAAATACTCAGCCAAGTGTTGCCAACTTTTTTTCCAGTGAAAGTAACAAGCAACCTGAGCATTAAGTCACACTGACAGCCCACCCCAAAATAATACTAACTTTTCTAAAACCATCTTAAAGATATTGCGATGTAGCGATGTTTGTCGTGGCATACAATAATACATTTGTGTTTTGGAATTGTCCGTCGGGTCATGGACAAAATGACAACGACAAAATGACATCATATCACGTGTTACCCATTGACTCCCAGCCATGTATATCAGAAGGTTTCCTCGTGCCAGGTAACGTCATCTGCCCAAGAAGATTGCTTGTAAATGCCACTGACCCTGCAATGCTCGCTGCCTATGCAATACATCATTGAGATGCACACTTTGGAAGGTAAACATCGTTTTAAAGGATCCCAAATGAGGCAATCCAAACGCGGCCTCTCCTCCTCCTCCTGCCCCAGGCAGGGTTTTGAATGAGAGAACTGTTCCACACCCTCTTTTATGTTAATCTACTTCTCTGGCTGCAAAATAAGAACCACATGTCTGGCAGAAAGTGCTTCTGAGTGCACTGACAAACTGGTCTTTCATGGAGTAGATGCCATCTCACCTGGCAGAGATAGCATCAGACAATCTTAGTTGGAGAGGTATTCCAAGATATTGAAAGATATGGTTATTTAATAAAGTTGTTTAAGAGGGATGTCAGCCTTGTAGAGATCAGAGCCAAGCCTACCTATCTCTCTCTCTCTCTCTCACACACACACACACACACACACACACACACACACACACACACACACACATTCTCTCCCTGACACTGCCCTTGTTGCATTTTATTGAATACCTGAACTTTGATTCGATTCACACTTTCTGAATGCCCAAGAAACATCCTACCTGGCAATGGGTGCAAGATTACTATTGGACTACTCTACGCATCATGTTGTAGATGGCGTGAGAAACGTGGTTGAATACTCATAAACCCTACAGTCTACTCTACAGTCATGATGAACAAAGTTATTCAAATTGATCATCTTGGCACCATGGTTACCTGTCAAATGGCATGGCAATCCATCCAAAAGTTGTGAACATGTTTCACGAAGAAATTAATTCTCATGATTGCGCAGAGCCATAGAGGAAAAGTCAGAGGAACATCAAAGTCAGTCGGATAAAACATATTGGGGAATGGATATCTTAAAAGAAATTATAGCAACTGATAGCTGACATATTTCAGTGTGCACCATTCTGAACATCGCAATCTATCAAACTAGTGCCACACTATTTACATTTGTAATCTTACGGCCACATTTAACTTTAACTCCCAGGCTGAAAGTGCCACACTACCCCTTGTCTAGGCCAATGGTCCATCAGCTTATATTCTCCTATAAAATAGGCCAAATGTGTCATTATTGTTTCACAGCAAGATTGATTGAATTTGGACATGTGGGTGTGTTGCAATGACGTCATCTGCCGCTCCTTGAAGTGAATCCCTGATGCGACTCTTTGACCGTTTTCGATAAATCCCCCTCACTCCTTGTTCGTCCACCTCTATTTGTCTCTCTGCACTTTTACACAAACCAGCTCTTCTAGTCAAACCATCGATTTGCCGTCCACATATCCTTTACGACGTATTCTTGTTCAAGCAACTGTAATCTCCCAGATTTGTTTTTTTCTAATTAAATCTATAGTGTAGTTTACTCCTTTGACAGCCTCTTCTCTAAGTTATCCGTCTTGCCCTGGAAACAGAGGGGTATTCACTCTGTGTAATTGAAAGATTTCCCTGGAAGTGCTCCAGGCTTTAATGTGTCTGGTATTTGCAGCTGAGGGCTGTTTGCCTATTTCTTTTGCACTTCTAATACATTAGCCACCGTGTTGTGATTTATAGCGGCAACAGACCTTTCAAAAGGCCAACAATTGACCATTATAGTTATTGTTTTGTCGAATGACGCACACTTGCCAACTAAATGACTAAACAAATTGCAAACAACTTGTTTCCTCTCATGTGCGGTCACTAGCTGTTATTGAAAATAACGGTTTTCTAGTTAAGAATATAATTACTTTATTGTTATATTCATGTCTCTTCTTTGAATAAGAGCAGTTGTATTTTATCTATCATTTTCATTGAAGCATAGTTCCCAAAAAACAATTATCCTGGTCAACGACTTTCCAACAGCTTTGTTGCGAACCACTATTAAATTCGGTCAAACAGAAGTATGACAAATTCCTCACCAAGTAATTATGAGACATTTATACAGTCTCCTATATCTCAGTTAAAACAGCTTCTAACCACTCAGCGATGCACCAGGGAGGGCAAGGCAGTGCAACCTGATCCCTACTGTAGGTTTACTTAACCAGCACTATAAGCACACTGCAATTATACCTATTTTCATGTGATAATACCATCTGTAATGCTCATACAGACTCACTGTTTCCTCAGTCCTCTCACCTAAAATTATTACCAGACCAAATGGACAAAGTCTCGGAAGAAAGGGAATACTGTGTGTTTAGCCTGTGACCAACGGTGTGTGCACCGAGCGTAGAGCCACATGAGAAAGGAGTGGGAACTAATGGAGAGAGGACCGCCGATGAGAGAGGGCAGCGGTGGGCTGAGCATACATGTGTAACCCATTTCACAGAGTCACACCATGGGAAATATCTACCTTACTCGCAGCTCTTATTTCCATCAGCTTAATTCTGAGAGGAATAATAACAAAACTGCAGCACTTGTTAATTGGGTCATATTTCAACACTTACACAGACGCTTCCATTAATGATATAGAATAAGAAGGAAGATGTGTTTTTTAACCTTCGTCAAAGTAGGGGTTTCCCCATGTGCAAAAAAGTACCAAATCAACCTGGGGAAGCTTTACACACGTCTCCATCCAGCCCTCAGAGAAGTTTTTACATCTTTTTGGGAATGTACAGTAGAAGGTGAAGTGGATCACTTGCTCATTTCCTCTTCCTGTTGCTTTTCCTCAGGTGCATGTGTGTATGTGTGTGGGACTACTTCCCTGTCTGAGCCGGGGGCAGTGGTCATTAACAACTCAGGGCGTTATTGAATGGCTCAGTGGTCATTTCCCTTCCTAATGCCAGCATTTACCACATGAGCCTTTAATTTCCACTTCTTACCCAAATATACACTGACTGAAACACTCTCTCTCACACACACACACACACACACACACACACACACACACACACACACACACGCACACACTCACACATCCACACTTACATACAAAGAAAACCACCTGTATGGGACCACTTGTGTTGTTATTCTAACATAAATGATTCTCAGTAAATATGTAAACCCCTAAAGCATTACAGATATGAGCCAAACGTCATAATCACAAAGTACAGGATTTCAGAAACGTTTGGGTGATTTGAGAACACCAGCAATGCAAATGGCATTATTGTCACCTCTAAACTGTTAAAAAGTTAATGAAATTAAAGTTTTTTTACGATATCAACCCACATTTGTTATACTATTTATGACTGGCCTTCATTAGGCATTAAATGTATTTAGTGTAATACCCCTATGGTTTTTAATGTCAGTGACACAACGCAGCACATACTGCATGAAATTTGTGGCACGTAAGCCTCCTTGGACTGGAGACTGTTAGTTGACCTGTTTGGATTTGTTTGTCAGGGATGTATTTGGTTTGCAATTCTGGAATTTGGATACTCCTTTTGGGGGATTTCTAGGGATTACAGGAAAAAGACAATTTTGGAACATGAATAGAAAAATGCAAACCGTATAAAGGAACTGGAAGTAGAAGCTTGTGTCGGAGTGTAACCCATGAGGGCCCCGTACCATAAAGGACTGGGTAAAAAAGCCTCTGGCAGCCTGGCACCGGTGTCCAGGCTCATCGCCCGGAATCAGCGGCCTTAAAACACCACCGTTCAGGAGAAGAAGGCTCGCAACGTGACGATAAGGAACGTCTACAATTCAAAGCCTCATACTGAGGGACAGCTAACGTGTTGCTATATTGACGTGAGTTTGTGCGGCCTGGGGCTACCATTGAGTGGTTAAAGCACTCCTCTGATCATAGTGGTCCCAGTAAAGATTGCTGCACGTCCCCCAGCTGAAGCTCTGAATATTCACTGCTGATTACCACCAATAGTATTCGGGACTTGAAGTATGTACATCAGCTCGAGCAGGGATTACAATAATGTTCTACACCGGGGCTAGTGTCCTGTACTTGTTATCCTGGTGCTAAATAAGATTCTCTGGGATCCAAGGTTCAGCCCCACATGAAGACCCCTAGCAAAAACAACCAGCATAAACCCCCATTAGACATGCAAATCCAATCCGTGAGTGTTGATGGTCTAAAAAAGAAAAAAAAACAGCTAACGGTCTTAACCAGGATCCATTGCACCCCTCACCCTTCCTTTGCCTCTCTTTCTTTCTTTCTTTCTTTTTTCTCCCTCTTTCTCATCCCCTCTCTCTAGGATGTAGGAGATGAGCCGTACTCATTGTCATGGCTCATCTCCTACATGGCGACCGTCTCTGAGCATGTCTCCCCACACTGCCGCCTGGTTTAACCGATGAACATGGTCCCGCCTCCCGAAGTCATTTCTCTCCCTGTTACAGTCACACAATACCCCTGCACCAACAACCGTGTTACGGCTGCTCAACTGTACACGCACCGCTATGCCAGCACAGATTGAGACCATGCTTCAGGAATTAGGCACACACACATACACCCCCCACCCCCCAACACACACACACACACACACACACACACACACACACACACACACAATAACGGGTGCCACATGCATTCACACAAGATACACACATACACGAACAATGAAAAGCACCCTCTACTGCCAAGTGATTTGTTGGATTTGCATCTCATTTCACCGGTGTGTGTGCATTAGTTTTAGTGTGTGTGATTTTTTTTATACCTCTTTGAATACCTTGGTGGCTCACAAAGGCCTTCTCTCTCTCTCTGGACAGGCCTGTACCATTGCAATAGGGAACAGATTTAGATGCACAGTGACAGCTTAATAAACTGGATGTCTTTGAATTGCTCCGTGTGCAGGGGGAGGTGTCTGGGTCGCTCGGGGAGCTGCTCAAGATGCATCAATAGGAGGAGGATCTTTCTCTGGTGGCGCTAAGGCCTGCACAAAGCCCACAGTGGCTGACCTACAAAATGGTGGTCGGATTGGGGCTTTATGTTTAAGGTCTGAAAGGGAGGAGAGGTCTGATTAGTAGGTTAGGGAGAGTTCAGTGGCTCTGTAAGGCTCTGGAAGACATGCCGACTGGGGTTTGAATAGGCCTGGTGGCATGGCAAACGGGCTGAATGGGAATCCAAGGCGAGGGGAGTGGAGCTGTAGCGCTAGGTGGGAGGAGAAACACTTGTCTGGGTTCAGGGAACCTACACAGGAGCAGTGAGGGCACTGGCCCTAAGTCCAGGGCCCATTGAGGCTGGCACTCTGTGAAAACGGGGCTCCATGGCATGGTGTTAAACCAATCCCACTTCACAGCTAACCTCCCGTTTATTCATCATCAAAGCCGGAGAAGAGCGCAGGATCATGAGAGCCTTGGAGCAAACTCAGATAAGTTGGGAATCATTTTTAATGAAGTAAGCAGTTGCAAGGTTGCATGCAAACCCTCCATATCACATTTAAACACCTCGTCTCCATATTTGACATTTATACCTGTGCATGCTTACGCCAACAGTACAGACCGTCAGCGCTGTTTACTGGTGCCAACTCTCCTTATTGAAATGTGTCTTTCCTTTTATTTCTCAATCTGCCTACGATTCATCAGTAATGTGCACGTCTCTGGTTTTGTGTTTAGTTGTTGGACAACTAAATTGGTTTGGGACTCTCTTGGGTCCCATTTGAATTCAATGCAATGTAATGTTTTCATTAAATTCAAAAAAGGACCCATCCGAGGAGGGAAGGAGAGAGAAAGACTACTTCCCACTACTGTGGTCCACCACATATGTCAATGCAGATCTCCCCCCCCCCTCTCTCTCTCTCTCTCTCTCTCTCTCTCTCTGTCTGTCAAACGCTGTGTTAATGGGAGGGTATACGCATTTGTTGTCAAGCGTCTTTATTAGGATAATTTCTGCATGAATACTGGACATGTGGTTGTGGCCTTATTTATTTAGAGTTCTACACTGAGTGATGGATCAGTGTAACCAGTGCTGCTGTTCTTTATCCATGCAGTTCGGTATCTTCTTTAACCGCTTTGCCAAGAGGTCCATCCATCCACTTGCCCCCCATCCCAGAGCAATTCACAGAGTTCAGCACCAGTCCTCCCAGCTCATTTAGACTGAATTAGGTGAGCTGGAATGAGGATTGCTCAGTACCTTCTGCTGTGGTCCGGTGTCCAGCAATTATGCTAATGCTAAGCGGTGGCGCTGAATAGGTAGCCCCGAGGCAGAGCGAGTGGACCACTCCCCATTCAGGCGCTTAACCCCAATCTAATGCTCCATTAGTGCCACAATACTATAGGTCTCAGTTTGAATTCTAACTGGCTGTTTTTCTTCTTCTCTTTTTTTTTGCACACAGGGCATAAGCACACAGAGAGGTCTGTTAGTAATCCACGCACTTAGTCTCAACATGTGTTTGTTTGAATAGGTTTCCATGAGATGAGAATAGACAATAGAATGGTAACCCTTCACATTTTTGCTATATAGAGACATCTTGACCAAGGAAAGTGGTTTCTGACATGTTTTTTGTCTATTGGGGGAAAAAATGAAAGTACAAATTCTTCCCAGTCTAAATATTCTTATATCCCATGACCATCTGTGTGTGCGTGCGGGTGTACTTGTGTGTTTGGTTGTGCAAGTATGGTCCGTGAGCTCGGTGAGAATAAAGCGGTCTGTTCTGCATTATAGGCGTCATGGCTCTCTGTCTATTCTGTGCTGTCGGCTGGAGGATGGTTAGCTTCTCACTCTTTACTGGAACAACTAAATCAGTCATAACACTTCAGTGTCACAGAGCTCTGCGGAAAAAATAAAATACCTCTGTTCCCTTCGATACAGATCATCCATTATTCAAGTGAAATCGTACCCCGCCTGCCTGTGTATTAGCATTGTCATGAATCTAATGTCTCAGGCAGTGTGGACATCTCCTAATGAGTCTGCCTGGGCCTGTTTTCCCATAATATCCCTGGATGCTACCTAACACTGTGACAACACCAGTCTGGAGCCCTAGCTTTTTCTACGGAGCGAGACAGGAAACCGTTATTAAATTCCAACAGAGATTCTCATTCTGAGCCAGACTTAGCTCATTAAATTAAAATGATGAGGAGCTTTGTTTGCTGCCACAACAGAAGAAGAGCCTGCTAATTGCCTTTTTGATATGAGGAGCTCTTGACTTCAAAATAAATCAATCCAACTTTTCAAATAACCCACGGTAGCTGAGAAACACTGATTCTGAACAAAGTTGGTGAACTTGCACCAACACAGACAAGTGAGTTGATTGTTGTTGTTCAGCCTGAACAAAGAAGCTTAGTTTCTTCTGCTTGCTGCTCCGTGATCATGTGGAAGATTCTCACAGGCCCAAGTCTCATATTATTCAGAAGTTTAGAGAGGGAACTTTTCAATTTAAAGAAAAACCTTTGATAGGGGTAAACTAATGTGGGATATTACATTTGTGAAATATGTAAGTCTGATCAAGGCTTTTAAAGCAACACTATGTAACAATTGTACCTTAAAATATCAGATTGATAAAGATATAGTGCCAGTCCACGCTCACAGGTGACTTTTTATTTGCTCCGCTACGCGAAGCGTAGAGATAGAATGACATGCTGTTGTGGAGACGATCAATAACAGACGTTTAGTTTAATAAAAGAACAAAGACGTCTTTAAGAAAGGGACCTGACATTACTTCTGCTGGAATCTGGAGGATAGAGAAAGTTACAGAGTTGCGGGCGGAGATTTTTTATTTTTTTTTAACTCAAACTCAAAAGAGCCATATGCGTCACCGGAAGAGCCATATATGACTCGAGAGCCAGAGGTTCACGACACCTGATCTATCGTAACTGGGTATTTACGACACTGAAGTAAACGTTAAATACCTGAAGGGGGCGCTACAAGGGAAAAACTACACAGTGGGGCTTTAACAGGCTTGATCAGACTTACATATTTCACTAGCTTTATTCCTGCATGGCCTTCCTCATTTATTTTGGACAAATCACAGTTCAATGTGGTTGAGCTGAACCCGCTAGCCCACATCTCTTGTCTCCAAAGCACTCCAGTGTGTGTGTGTGTGTGTGTGTGTGTGTGTATGTGTGTATGTGCATGCAAACAGGATTTATCTAGCATGTCGTACACAAGGCTTTGGTGACTCGCAATCTGGATGACTACAGTGGGAAACTAAGCCACAAAATATAGAGTAAACTATTTCTATACACACACACACACACACACACACACACACACACACACACACACACACACAAAAGACAGTGAGAGAAAGATGCTTGAAAATCCTATTTGCTTTGTGCTTGGACATGGTATCCCAAAACACTAAGTGAAGGCCTCCTTGTTCTCTTGTACTCACAAGGCACTCGATAACGCGCACACATCCACACACACTACGTTGGGTCTTGTCCAACAGTTCTAATCCATTGTAATTATATGGTTAGCACCAGAGTTAACAAGACATATTGTAACTAAGATGTAAATGAGAAAAGAGACGTTTAAGCAGACGAGGTGTCAGTGTTTATATTCTGATTTTAAAACATTAGAGAGCCTAAAATGAGACTTATCTGGCATAATTAAGTTGAACAGATCGTCAAATACTTTTAGAGTTGGGCAGCAAAGAAAATGTGCAGACAATAAAAAAAAAAACGTTTTCTTTTTGGATGAATTTTAACCCATATCGTCAATTTAGCGCCAACACTTTTCCAGAATCTACTCAAAATGCACTTGACTGCTCGATGGAAACAGTCGGTCCGTCTTCCCCCTTACTGCTCTATTTTTATATTCCTCCCCGTATCTATAAGAGCAGTCGAAATCAACAGTCATCAATTACCGCTTCAGGTCTCGCTCCCTTCCCTCGCTCTCTCGCCCTTCAGCCTCACACACATGCACACACACATGTACTCTTTCAGAGGGTTTTGGCCAATGCAAGCAGAAACACACCTCTACAAGGACAAAGTAGTTGTTTTCCAGCCTTTTCCTGCTCCAGTCAGCAGCTCACAAAAAAGGAATTAATATTCTCCCACGTCAAGCGGCACTTGAGGAACACGTGAAAGGAGAGGGGGTGTATTTATAGAGACTGCTTTGACATGCAACCTTTACTTTCAGCTCCTTCACAGTTGCTTTCCCCATATAGCTCTACCACTCCATCATCTTTCCATCCAATTATTTATCGATCTACCTCGTGTATTTATGCATCAGTCCGAATGAGCTTAACGTGACAAGGTTCATGGAAGAACCCATGGTCGCTGTATTTGCCAGCTTCTCTTGTTGTGAGGAACTGAATTTGTGTCTGTTTATTTGTTTGTTTTTCTTTTAATCGCATTCTCTTTTGTTTTATCTCACAATAGGTCAAGATATTTTGAATTGTTGTTTGATGTGAAGGGGAAATCATAACATCGGCAGGTCTGCATTTATACACCTGGATCCAGATAACCTTTCACAAATGCACATTAAGAGATATGTGAGCTGTCAAATAGAGATGACACCAATGCACAGTGGCAATAACACACTTTTACTGAACAGAGAGACTGACTTTAGGCAGTGGAGCTTAATTAATGATAACTTAAGAATGCTAACATGCTCAAAAGGACAATGGGAGCATGCTTAAGTGGCTATGATGTTCACCATCTCTGTTTAAAGCCTTTTAACATGCTAGCATTAGTTAATTTGCTCTGAAACAGGATTATTTCCATATCTAGAGGCGATTAAAATAATGTTACTTATAAACCCTTGGGTCACTCCTTCTCAGACTAATTACTCAGACACATAACAAAATACACACATGTTTAGATTTTTCGTGACTAACCGTTTCCGGGATAGTATTATCTATATTTCCATTGCTATTAAACGTGCCCAAATCCCTTGGAAAAAGATGTTCCTTAAAATAACATGACTTGGCTGATCATCACATTTTAAAATTGTCTTTAGTTTCAAAGTAATCCAGTGATAATAATAGTTCTTTACAAATTCTCAAAAATGTAAACAAATAGAGGGTAGAAATGAGCTCAATCTGTGCCCCACGCCATTCACTAAAACAACACACTTCCTGTTTACATCCCCCAAAGCAATATAGATCTGTATATGATTCTAAACTTCATGGCACGATAGTCTACCAAAAAGAATATAGGAAAGAAATATATTAGGAATGCCAACATTAATTTATATGAACTTTTTTTCATGTGATTTTCACTATAAATAGTCTATTATTTTTCTCTCGAGCCTCTGAGTGTGTGT
This sequence comes from Liparis tanakae, assembly GCA_036178185.1. Taxonomy (NCBI): domain Eukaryota; kingdom Metazoa; phylum Chordata; class Actinopteri; order Perciformes; family Liparidae; genus Liparis; species Liparis tanakae. The sequence goes on from CM070107.1 coordinate 17,297,070, forward strand.
GTCAGTGTGTTTGGGTGACAGTGAGGCCGACAAGCTGAGCCCTGCTACATGTAGGCTGAGCCCTGGTAGATGCACAGAGACATAGTAAAATTAGTGGCACTGCTAACTGTAACCTGTAATTTAATTTCCTTTTAAAGGAAACAAATGTGGACAAAAATGTAAAAGTCAAAACCCCTGCCACAACACAGCCAGATGTGTTTATAACACATGGCATAGGCTCTAGGTGGTGAAGTGTTTCTTTGCCTATTTGGGGGAAGAGCTTTTTCTGGTGAGGGCAGTCTTATTTTTTACACTCTGATGTCAACCTTCCCGTAAGGACCCACCCAGTCATGGATTTTATTGCACCCCCTCCTGGAAATTAAAAAGAAATAATGCACGACGTATAACTCTGTAAGGAGAAAACTTACTTTGCTTTAACTACCATTACATGTTACCAACTTATACATTTTATATTTCACTTTGTATAGTTTATGCACAGTCACTTTTTCTTTCTTTCTTATATTTATATTTTATTATTATGTGTTTAGTTTATTGGTGCTACTGTGTCCACACATTTCCCCTTGGGGATTAATAAAGTATATTTCTATTCTTCTTCTAAACACTATAATGAAAATAAAATGGAAATTGTATTCCATCTCATGATGAACCCTTCAACAAGACAGTTGAGCTGAATGCTGGCTTGTGTTCGGGAATGGAAATGGAAGGCATCTCTAGAAGAGAGAGAAAGATTTACACAGGAAACACAAAACTGTTGGTTGCAATTTGGATTCATTGTTCGCTCTTCAAAGTGAATTATGTCTGCTGTGGCCTCGCCTTTCTCCCTTCAACCTGTGAGGAGATGAAGACACAGAGAACCAAAGAAAACATTTCTCTCTCTCCATTTATCAGCCTCCATTTATTCCTCCCCTCTCTCATTGTTACAAAGGATGGGCCCGTTACAAGTGTCACCTTGACAGCTGGGAACTATCCATCACTCTGTTAGAGCTCTGCTGTGTGGGATTTGCAACCAGCTCATTTTGCTAAAGTGTGGGTGGGCTAAACAAGCAGCACAGTTAGCAGTTAGTTCATCTCGTTGGTGGCGAAGACCACAAGCGTGTACGCATGCAGACGCGGAAATAGCATTCAAATGCCTCTTAAAAACCTTGCTTAAAGTTTAGACGGAGTAAGTTAAAGTAACCTTTTATTACGGAGTTAGACCTAAATACAAGCACGTTTTAAATCTTACTTTCAAAAAAGCTAATATTGTACGTCTTAAATGAGGTAGAGAAACGGACTCTTTTAATTGAACTATATGAAAATAAAGCATGTATTGCTTTATCTGTAACTAAAATATCATGCTTTGATCTTGAAGGTTTCAACAGCGCCAACAGTAAAAACTGCAACTTATGGAGAGGGAGTATGACTTCTCGGCTCAGGTAGACATTACTCCTCTACATGTTACCTGTTGCTCTATCAATGCTTTGAAAAATACATAGAACCATTAACTTTTCTATTTTTGTCACGAGGTCAAGTAATTGAGGGATGAAGCAGCAGTTCATCCATATTAGCAACCATTTCATTTTGCAACTAAATGCACCTTTAATTTGGCAATAATCTCTGATTTCACATAAATACATGTGTGTGTGTGTGTGTGTGTGCCAATCACCGAGATCATGGAATGCCGGGGACGCTGCAGCTTAGACAGATGGTTTGTATGCACTATAAAAACAATCATGTTAAAACATGGGAATGGATGCAAAAAGCTATCTCAATTTAAAGCACTTATAAAATTGATTGACAGACTTATTTTTCTGTTTTCTGTTTTATACAATAAACAATACTGCCCTGGTTCATCCTGCCTGATTCCTTCCGATCCACTGCACTCCTGTGAGGGGTAAAAGAGATCGCTGCTCAAGGACACGAGGATCTGATTAAAACCAGGCGAGGAGAGAGAACGAGAGAACACACTGATGAAAGCGAAATGGCCGTGGATGATGGAGTGGGCCCAAACAAACGGCGAGAGATGGTCAACTAACTGAGCGCTAATGAAACACTCTGCGGTCATGGTCATTAGGATAGGAAGAAATTCTGTTCTGCAGGAAAAAAACATCTCAATATGCATAATTTATTATGCATAAATTGTCACACGTGTTTGCATATTTACACACACATACAGTACACACATACAGTACACACTAACGGTACACACTTACAAAACAACTCGGTTGTTGTCAAAATGTGGAGCTTAGTGCAGCTCATCTTTTCTGTGTTTGTATGTTCATGTGTCTCCTTGCTGCTCCTAGAAATGTAGTTCCAACAAAACATTGGTCACATTTGCTGTGGAGTTCCCCAGATATCAAACATTTACATCGTCTTAATGTTCAGCCCTGAAAAGAACTTGTTTATGAAAACAGAAAATGTCACGAAATGTTCAAACTTGCCAAGTATTGTCAAAATGTACTTTATTTCCATGAAATACAATCCAATACATTTACAGCACTTTAAAGTTGTATAAATGTCTTTGGTTAAGACGAATGAGATCATTCAAATCTGGAGCCCCATGATGCCAGAAGTGGATTACATTCATTATTGAGGGACCCAACCCTGTATCACGAAAATGACGTTCCCCCAGAACTAAAACATGATTTACAATTTGACTGAAATGTATTTTTCCCCCGATTATGTTTGTATTTGAGGTCTAACAAATACGTCTCTAAACAACGTATCTTTGCCATTTGTTGTTTTGCTTTTCTATTTCTATTTTACATTTTTCTTTTCAATGCATGTTTTAAGTGGGTGACATCATTGAAAAAACAAAACGTTATTTTATATTCAATATCCGTTTGAAGTATACATACTGTATACAATATCCGTTTGAAGTATACAGTATGTATACTTTGAGTGTGAAATCACTTTTTGTCATCTAAGTTGTCAAACTTACATAGCTGTGAA